>OX608073.1:279439778-281839778 GCA_951509635.1 Eupeodes luniger
GTCGGCGTTTGCAAATTCCAAACCCATGGCTCTTCAGATTCAAGATTATTGCGTCGAGCTAACAACCCGTCTATAGTAAAACAAAACCTAAATGTTATGAGAAAGATGCGTGGAGCCTCGGAAAACGACCCCTTTAAATAGGCAACTAGTACAAAATCTAAATCAATTTACGAGTAGGCACTTGGAATGTAAGAACACTCTCTTGCGGTACAAGGCAGATTTTACCGCGATCCAGGAATGGATAGGATCAAGAATGATGAAGACCAAAGAATGTGAAATTTATAACAGCTGTCACCAAAGAATGCACATTTTAGGGTGCGGATAATTCGTTGTGAAAATCGGCTCAGATCGAAGGTAATCGATTTCAAGCCGATTAACTATCACCTGGTGGTGATCCTTGCAAAATATTAGCCTAATATTTTTGACAAGTAGGATTTTTACTACCTCCTGGATGGACCCTACGGAACCTGTCCGGAGTACGATGTCAAGATCGTGTTTGGTGACTTTAATGTCAAAGTCGGGAAGGAAAATATATTTCGCGGATAAGTTGGAAACAAATGACAACAGAAAACGGCTTCCGACTAGTCGACTTTGCTGCAGTTCGTAATACGGTGATTAGTAGCACTAGGTTTTCCAGACGAAGGATACACACAACAATCTGGAGATCTCCAGATGGCTGAACTGAAAACTGAAGTCTAACACGTAATAATCGGAGTAAGGAACACATCTAACATCTAGGGCATACGAACCTTCCGGGGTGAAAACGTGGATTCTGACCAATTTCTTGTTGTGACAAAGTAAAGACCGCTCAAAGGAAGATATTTTATATACTGCATGCCTTAGCAGAGCACACCAGAGAATACCAGAGATTACGGTAAGCAATCGACTGGGAAACTCTCAGCCCAACCACAAGCACCAACAACCAGTGAAACTAGTACCGCTAAGCGTTATCATTAGGTCAGGAGCCTATAAGTAAACAGGGTATCCTTTTCTACACTGACGGTTCAACATCAGAGCGTCATAATAAACTCCCAGCTGACTGTAGTGTCTTTCAGACCGAGATCTTTGCCATTGGAAAAGCAGCTGAATTGGCACATCACGAAAATCTAAGCTCTTCGGAGATTACTTTTTTCGTGGACAGCCAGGCTGCTATCAAATCAAAGCCTTAGCCAGTGAGACCATAAGATCAAAAGCAGTTTTAAACTGTAGGAAGGAATTAAATAAAATCTGCCACACTAACCAGGTAAAGCTCTGCTGGGTTCCATGGACATAGCAATATAGAAGGGAATGATATAGTAGATGAACTAGCCAGGAAAGGGTCAGAAGCAGACACAAGTAGTAGCGACCATTCAGTTAGGGGACCACTCGTCCTGATTGGGGTACTCAAGAGGAAGATAGACCTTAAACTAAAAGAGAAAATCAATAACTCCTGGATATCCAGGGACGATTGCGTAATCTCTAGAAGTTTATGGCCTAACACAAATGAAAAGGAAACTCGGTATATTCTATCGCTGAGTAAAAAGAACATTAAAATCTTGATAGGTGTACTAACAGGTCATTGCGCCATTGGCACAATGGCTAACAGGATAGGGGCATTTGCACCCGATTTTTGTAGGAGCTGTCAGGATGAGGAGGAAATAGAAACCATTAAACACCTGCTCTGTGACTGTCCGAACCTCCAAACCAGCCGACTCCGTCATTTCGGAAACAGGTTTGTTGGAGAAATGGATAGTCTAGCACAGGTCTCAATGGCAAACATGAGGAAATTTATAGATAGCACAGGCTGGTTCGTTAACGAGTCAACGAAGATCCAGTCCCAACAATCAGTATTAAAGAGGTCAAGAAAGCCTTCCACAAGCCTAAGAACAACAACTTTTTAAATATGGTTTTTATGTTGTTGTAGGGAAGTGTGGGAAGAGGAAAGTATATCTGATGACTGGTAAAATAGCTAAATATGCTATAGAAGCCATTTTTAAAATCACCATCTTGGATTTTTCAAAGGGTTTCCGAAAGTGGCCATTATAAAATAAATATGAGTGCCTTCAAAATTAATTTTAATCCTTATGGCAACCATTTTGGAATTAGTCATATTTTTCTTGTTTTTTTCTTATAATATTTTTATGTTGTTATGAACACATTATTATGTATAACAAAAATGAACTCCATAGGATTTAGTTTTGCTAATTGCTATGGCAGCCATTTTAATAGGCGCCATCTTGAATGTTTTTCAACGTATACCTGTAATTTAACATAAACTATATTGTATTGCCATTGGTCCAAACAATCAGCCAACACCCATACTTTCAAGGAACTCAAGATCGGCCGAAAATATCGCCGCGTTCCGTTAAAGCAGAACCCATGAAAGTCTATTCCTGACTGTTCACAAGAACTCGGCTCGCAGACTTCAACTTGGCGAATTTTGCGTCGGGACTTAGGCCTACACCCGTACAAGATCCAACTGACCTAGGACCTCAAAGCTTATCACCATAGACAACGCAGTTTGTTCGTTGACTGGTCTTTGAACCGTTTGGAAGAGGACCCCAATTTTGGCCGAAAAATCATCTTTAGTGACGAGGCTCATTTTTGGATGAATGGCTGTGTTAACAAGCAAAATTGTCGTATATGGGACGACACCAACCCACGCGAGGTTCCTCAAAATATTACCGTTTGGTTTGGATTTTGGGCAGGTGGCGTTAATGTTCCCTACTTTTTTGAAAACGACGTTAGTGAGGCGGTCACCGTCAACAGCGAGCACTACATAACGATGATAACTAATTTCTTATGGCCTAAATTGAACCATATGGACCTAGACGACATGTGGTTCCAATAGGACGGCGCTACGTGCCACACAGCAAACGCCACGATTGACATTTTGCATGAACGATTTGAGGGTAAGGTTATCTCTTGAAGGGGTGATGTGAATTGGCAACCGCTATTGACTTTTTCCTGTAGGGTTTCTTGAAGTCGCAGGTCTCTGCGAATGAACCACAATTGACCGATGCCCTAAAGGTGAACATAACACAGGCCATCGCTCAAAATCAGCCGGATCTATGCGGAAGAGTCATTGAAAATTGGACCACTCGGATCCGTGCCACCGTAAGAAACCGAGGCGGGCATTTGAATGATGTCATATCCCACACTTAATGGAATTCATGCGCCTTTCGAATAAAAGAATAATTTTGTTAATACCTCACACACAGCCTGTTTTATTCCGTTTCAACATCTACCCGCCCTTATTGTAAAACCCTTTATTTGAGAACAAGGGCCTAGTGACTTACAACTGTTAACCATTCTTGTGTGCTAGAATTGTTATCAGGGATGGAGGGGACCTACAGTTTTAGGCCGAATTTGAACGGATAATTTGAGAAACCACTCGCAAGAGGCAGAACCTGTGAAAAAAAACCTTGGATGGCACAGGCAGGGATTGAACCCAAGACCTTTGCCATAACAGTCCAACGCACTTACCATCATGCCACGGGTAGTTACCAAAGCCAAAATGTCTGTTTTTAAAAACGCAGTGTTGCTTAATTAAGCAATTAATATTTTCAAAATGGTTGGTTCAATTTTTTCAGAAATGTTTCTGAAATATTCGACCCGTTTTTAAATTACTATATTGTATTCTGACGAAAATCATACGTACTATATATATATCATATATTTATAAAATTATTTAAGCTTAAGTTTTGTAAGTTAGCTATGCTATTGGACAATACATAACCTAGATTATGGACATTGGTCAAGAAACTATATTTTAGAATTTTAGTAATTTTCCGTTTCATTTATCATTGAGAAGCTGATGTATTTCAAAAATTGACTACAAATTTTAAATAACAAACTCACAAAAAAATATATGTATTGTATTATTTTTATGAAATTTTATATTAGATACTAAGGAAAAGTATTAAAGAGTCCAAAAGCAATCTTACCTATACAAAATCTTTGAAAGCACAGCCTCTAAATTGTATATAATATAATTTCTTGAGGTTTGAGGCTAAATATGTTTCCATTAAGTTATTAAGAACAATTTAAAATTATAAGGACTCATTTATAAATGTTTTAACTTAAACAAAAAAAAACAATTTGTAAGTCTTGGTGTAGGTAATGAAAAATTACATTATTTTCTTTTTGCTTGCCTGAAGAAGATCCTTACGAGAGAATACAAAACAAATAAAAAAAAATTAGGACTAAATATATATAAGTATACAGACATTAAAACAAACATACATATATATATAGTACGAATAAGGACGTTATCTTTCCATTTTACGAATAAGAAGTTACGTATGTATATATGTATTTTGTCACTTTCTGAAACTTATACGCATACAATGTAAATAACTCTCATATAACACAAACAAGGATAATGAAGCCGAATAATGTGACACTGTTAACCGCACTTTGTTGCTGTTTTTGTTGTTGTTGTTGTTTTTGAGATGTTAATGTCAGACCCTCAGACGGATACTACTTGTCAGGAGATAGACAACAAGAGAACGAACAAAAAGAAATATCAAACTTGACAATAAAATTTCAAAATAAAGAGAATAAGTCTACGCATATCCTGATTCTCATACACATACATACATACATACACTCAGGACATAAACTGTGTTGTTTTCTTAGTCTCATTTATATAATATGACATTTCGTTTATATTTATCTTTTTTAATCTAAGATAAATTGTCAAAAATAAATGGCTTTGTTTTAAGTTTACTTAAGTTATAAGAATAAGGTTCATATTTAAGTAATATAGCCATACTCGTATCGTATAATAAGGAAGTTAAGTTTGTTTTTCTAGATTTTGAAATGTTGTGTGTTTTCTTTTTTTTTACTTTATGGCAGGAATTTTGTTAAGATATTAAAATGTTCGTGGATTTACTACTGATAATTTAATGTTGTGTAGCTACCTTGGAAAAAATGGAATAAACTTTTGTATATTATGTGAAATGAGATAATAAGTTTATGACGGTTTTGATTATGTCTTTAATTTGAATATAGAACTCATAGAATTTCCAAATTAGTTCAGGTTTACACAGTTTTTTTTTTTTAATTTATGTCGGGTTGTCATAAAACGGACAAATTTTTAGAAGGAACGAATTTAATAAATTCATACTTAACTAAGAGTATACAAAAAAGTCTTTCAATTGAGACTCTTTCAAAATTTGACAGCTCATATTGGTTTCTATCTAATTGTCTGTCATACTAATCTAGATGAAATCCAAAAGCTTTAAATGCATTTTGAAAACGTCACATTTTTTTGAAAACATTCAAATGAGTGGGTAGTATTGAACCTGTTGAAGCATTCCACATTCGTGTTGTGTGGCTAAAAGAAGAATATCTGAATTTAACAGTACGTCTAAAATTCGGCTCTAAGGTAAATTGATGAGCATTCCTAGAAGTACGGGTGTTGCGTTCGATTTTTTGGAGCGGAGGGAAAACAAATGGCTATATCACCAAAGCATTGTTTATGAAAATAAAGATGAAATAATGACAGCTATGGAACATTAAGTTGATTTTTGAGATCTGCAAATGCTTTAGTTGAACAACAGTCGTCATCATTTTGAGAGCTTTTTTTCAGTTTCAATCAAATGTCAAATAGCCATGTATAAGAATTGTTCTTAAATTTGGGACGAATGAAGGCTCAATAGATTACAGCCAGATCAGAAGGCCTAAAGAACTTCTTGTTCGTCCTTCTTCGAAGAAAACCACATCAGCGTTTATATGGCGACGTTTAATACTATATGAGTTTTCTATGAAACAAATACCTTGAACTGATAGCTGTCAAGTCGAACCATGGAATGTTGAATTAGGGGAAGGATTCACTTTAGCGACAATAGATGAAATTGAGTTTTTGAAACATAAAGCATACCTTATGATTTCAAATTGGATCTCAACAAATTTGAAGAGGAAATGAAATAGCACAAAAACATCATCATGAGTTTCTCCATTTATCTCGGAAGCGAGCCGACGTCATCCAGTTGCCCATCTCTAGGCTTCGGGTGTCCTCTGGTTTATGACATCTCTCTAGCGTAAGCATGGTCTGCCACTCTATAGACTATACCATAAACTGTACAAAGACATTTCCGAGCTGGTTCCTCTTCACTCATACAAGTCAGGTGTTCAGCCCGCTGGAATTTACCGAGCTTTCTTCACATAAGTGGCCAATAATTCTACGAAAGACCTTCCACTCAAACGCGTCTAAGAGGCTGGAGTGCCTTCAACTATAAGCACCTAGATCTCGGGCCCATTTGTGAGTACTGGCAGGACCATCGTCCCTTACAGCAGCTTAGGAGCTATCGTAAGGTTTCTGGATTTAAAGAGCTTTAACAGACTGAAATAAGCTCTATTGACTCTGAGAATGAATTTTGTTTTTTCTTCGCTAATACCCAGATTTTGCGCTTCCTGCTCGACCTGGGTGAAGGTATCATGTACTGTACAGCTCGTTTGATTCTCCTGATGATGTCATAATCGTCTTCTAAAGCCATTATCAGCACAAAACAAAAACAGGCCTACAATAATGCAGCCATAGAATTGCAAATTTTAACTGAGGTATTTTCAGTTTTACGGATCTCATTAATGGTGCCGACAATTCACAATTCAATGAGCTTATCATACTCTTTCGTTTAGGTTCCACATCCGCAGGACAAAGATGGGAATTAAAAAAATAAAAAAAAGAGGCTTTCATGCGACTCACACTGATAACTTCCCATCCATGTCTATATGTATCAATTTTTACCAAATTTGCGTACTATTTTTTGTAGATTTTATTTTATTGAATATCGAAAACAATATTTTCTGTGAAATAAAATAAGTTTGAAGCCAATATTTTTAATTTTTGAAAAGCAATTTCACTCGAAAGAAATTTTTTACCAAGTTTTAGTATTGTTTTTTTTTTTAGGTTTTTATTTTTTTGTAAAAAATCTGTCAATTCGATTTTTCTCAAAATTTGTCCTAATGTTGAAAACAATATTTCTTATAAGAAAAAATTAGTTGGAAGCCTCTAAAAATTTTGAAAAGATATTTGAGTCGAAAATCAATTTTTACCAAGTTTTAGTATTGTTTTTTTTTTTAAGGTTTTTAATTTTTTGTAAAAAAACTGTTAATTCGATTTTTTTCAAAATTTTATCGAATGTTGACAACAGTATTTTTTGAAAGATAAAAGTAATTTAAAGTCAATGTCTAAAATTTTTGAAACGATATTTGTGTCGAAAGTCATCAGATGACAAAAACCTCAGCCTTCGTTGCACAAAATTGTTTTGGTGATGAATCATATTTTAGTCGTAAAATTTTCGAGGTGACAAATTTTTTTTTTAGTTTTTTTTGATTAATAAAAAAATCGTTAATTGGATTTTTTTCCAAAAATGTACTTGTTTTGTATCACATTACAATATATAATACAAAATTTAATTCAAGTCTTTAGCATCATTGGTTCATGAGATATTTAGGCTTAACCAAAATGTTCACCTTTTTTTAAACTGCTATGGTAAAAAAAAACCACCCACGCAATTTTCTCGAGAGCCCTTTCTTCATCTTTCTGCGGTATTATCTGTACAACAAAATTTATTTGAAGTCGATATCTCTTCTAGTTCTTGAGCTATGGACGACGAAAAAACGTCGCGAACGTACAGGCGTACGGACGTACGAACGTACGTACACACGCACGCACAGACATCTTTCTAAAAATCTTTTATTTCGACTCTAGGGACCATGAAACGTCGAGAAATGTCAAAATTTTCAATTTGACAAATCGGACCCATTACAATAATGTCCTATGAAGTTAATAAGAAAATCTGAGAGTATTGTCGTCAGCTGAGTTAGAAGTTTCATACAAAACAGCATTTATAAAAAAGGAAGAGTGTTGTTGACAAACCAGAGCCTTGAGGCATACCAGCATTTATTTCGTTGATATCATGTATAAACCCGTCCAATACTGCTTGTGAAAAACAGATTCATCCATATCAAATGCACATATTTTCGATATGGCATTTTGATTTTAAACTGTATCATAAAAGCTTTTGAAGAAGAAAGTGCAATTCGACGATAATAGTTACAAAGGGAGGAAAATTTGACTTTTTTAGAGATCGGATGGACAAATGCAGTTTTTTAATCACTCCAAAAGAGATCTGTTGATTAAAATAGATGTAAGAGCTTACGCAGGTTGAGTTTTCCAGCATTGAAAAAACAAGAGCGATGTTCTAGGAAGTAATTGGATTTTTTGAATTACAAAATCTTTAAGAACTCTATTAACTGAACTAGTGTCAAAGAAGAATCATTGTACAGGAGGAGTCAAGACACTTTTCGGCAGCATCGAATTAAAAGCAAACTGTGCTTCAAGCAAATTTTTAGCTTTATTTATGGAAATAAATAAATACTTCTCTGTATCTTAAAAATGCTTAAAAACGATGTCGTCAGGACCAATTTTTAGTAATTTTTGTTTTGATTTTAAGTTATTTAAATTAATTTTCGAATACGTTAACAACATTGTCCTTTTAAGGTAGTCAAACTTATTTAATAGCCTAAATACAGCACTACATTTGTATACATTCCACGTAAATTTTCAAAATAAAACTGAAATTGAGAATTGATTAACTCATACACAAAACCCTCTTTGTATATAGATTTATGAGTTACCTCTACCCTATGCCATTAAATTCCCATTAACTATACAACCAAATCCACATCCACAACCCTTCCTCGCATAAATGTATAATAGTAACTTTTCTTCATCGGTCTTATGCTATATCACACACCATTTTTAAACGAGAGGTTGATGTACCAATTGGTATACCTATCACTATATATACAAACTATAACTTTTAGCAAAACAAAATTATTCAATATAATGTAAATTTTCGGTCCAGAACCACCCAGCAGCATTAAACCAACCCCAATTTCTACTAAAAACCGTACTTTAAATTCGATTAGACAGCATATTATATCCTAAACTATTTTGTCTTCAATTCCATTCAGCTCAATTGTCACGCAAACTCGAGAACTTTATTTTACCACCGTATATATACCAAAACATATACCCACTTTTGATACCCATTACTCACACTCACACCCACACCAAGGCTTACAAAAGACCCTATACCTCCATCCTCTAAACCATCATCAGACCTTTAGAAAACTTAAACTTCCAAAATATACCATCACATTAGTATATGTACGATATAGCTTTATCACTCCATTCAAAATATCCTGGGAACTCGCTATAGTAGTTGGGTATTAATCCTTTGCGCTTTGCGTATATTCGCTCCCATGTAAAGCATTATCTTCTTATAAGACGGTCGGGCCGGGCCGGGCCAGGCCGAGTCTTGGCAAAATGGTCGCAATTAAATAACCGAAACCACACAAATTTGCAATCTCCTTTCGTTTAAATTTTACAGTAGATTAGCATGCCTCTGCATCTGCACTTCAGTGACAAAGTTGCCTTTTATTATTTTGAGATACGAGCCAAGCCAAGCTGAAGCTGGAATTGGAGCTGGAATGGAAGCTGATAGCGGAGGAGGAACTTTTGTACACGAAGCAGCCATTATTGTGATGTTGTATACCCAAGAGGCTACGACGACGACGGACAAATGGAGACTGTGAGAAATCCCTTAAGTGACTGAAACCACACAAAGCAATGGCATTCCAATATAACATAAGTGAAATGTCCTTAGAAGTGCAACTATGTATTAGTAGGAGTATATATAGGAGGCTAGTAAAGTAGGTATTTCTAATGCTGCGTGACTTTCATCTTACTGCACAGAAGAACACCCGCCGCCGCGTTGCGCTCTCACTATTATGGTCGCTGCACCACATATGACAGAATTACTTCCTCCTCTCTATCTGTATCTTTGTCTCTGTCTACGTCTGATGTTCGACTCTATAGGATGGGAAAGGATACTTTTGGTCCTTTTATTTTGGAATGCTATATGGTGTGCCTTCCGAAAATCACCATCGCGCCACAATTTGCTATTGCTATGATGAGTACCAGCAGTCGCCGGTCTAGTATTCGTCCTCCGTTGCGTTTCGTCCGTCGTCGTCGTTATCCTTCGTCCTTGGGATTACACATCTGGAAAGTTTTCAGTTGGCTTGGTTTGGTATTGCAATGAAAATATCTCTATGAAACGAAACGGCTTTTTCGCAAAGAGCCCAAGCTCTGCATCAGCTCGTTATGCTGCTTCTCTGATGCTGCTGCCTTTTGCTGATGTGCTACAGTAACTAGTTATGCACCAGTTAATTTCGACGATTTCGGACAGTAGGTACTTACTCTATGGTATAGAAGAGTACAAAGCCATGCTAGCGAGTAAAATATGAATTGGGAGGTGCAATACAAAACTAGAAAATGCAGTAGTGCCCGTTCCGTTTTAAATGAAAAATCAATAACTCAACTCAAAGATATGCCTCAGGGATGCGTCCGGAGCAACGTAAAAGTGGCGTTGGTGGTGTTGGTTGGTGATGGCTTAAGGACAAAGCGGCGTTGCCGTTGCCGTTGCCATGTTCAAGAATAAAATTACAATTCTTCAACTTTAAAACACCAATTGGAAAGTTGTCTTTTTATAAATCAAATTTTTCATCAAATGTATAAATTCTCTCCTCATGGTATTACTTTTCAAAAATTTGCTCTGGGTATTTTCAGTAAATATAGAGTAACCTCCCAGAATTCCGTTCCCAAGGAATAAAACTCTCGAAATTTACGTCAATATTGTGTTTTGCAATTTCAATATCCACTCAAACATTTATGTTAATCGGAGTGTAACACAGTTTCAAGGATGAAAATGGAAGATGAAAATTTAACAAAAGTTGACACAGACAATGCGATATCGGTGTAGATAACTTCCGGAGGGTTAGATATTGTGGCAACTTTTTCCTGATCTCTGAACTGTGATGAACAATTTGTATGAAGTGGTCTATAATGCTCCAGTGCTTTTCGACCTTTCTAGACAAAGGACTATCAAAAATTAAAAAAAAAAAAACATACAACCCCCACATTACTTTTACGTTTATATTGGATTTTTTGAATAGTACCTACAGGTTATGAAGGACATAGCTTTAACAGTAAGAAATCTTAGATCAAAATGTTATATGTACAAACAATTTAACATGATAGGGTAGTTTAGAAATGAATCTTTGTTGTTGGATTATTGATCATTAAGGTTCTATATTTTGTAAGGTTAGTAAAAGTAAGTTTTTCTTTTGGTTTTTTGGTAGCCTCATGAAATACATTTTAGAAAATTTTGAGAAAATATCCTAGTCATAACTCTAATAACATGAATCTAACTCAAAGACTTAGGTCACTCGATCGGATAAACCACGTAAATACGTTTTTATATTGATGGACTCTAAAAATGTTGAAAGGCTCAAGTGTTTTTTAGTTTTGGTGGAGGCTATAAACTTACTCTACTTTAAGAACTAAGTAACTTATAGCTTTGGTTGAGACTGGTGAAGGGGACAGTTTTATAAACTATGTCTCAGGCAAGAAGTTCTAACATTACCTGTGTTTTGTTGGAAAATCTATCCATAGTATAGTAGGATTTTACACGAATAACAAAAACAATATCCATAGTATGAATACTAGCGATAAAAGTTAGAGTAGAATCTTACTAGCGATGGGCTTTTGACATTTATACGAGTCTCGAATGGATCTTATGTGATTTCGTTCTCAAATGTTGGTACGATTGATATTGCATTTGTATCTCTATGGCTGTGTTCGTTGAGTAGTTGTGCATTCAGAATCATGTGTGTTTTCCATTGGGGAAAAAAATCAATCTATTACTGTTGATATTATTTAGTTTTGTTAGTGAAAATGGACTAACTGGGCTTATTTTGCAAGAGAAAACAATAGAAAAGATATTTATGTTTTGCTATGTTTCCACCCAAGGTTTATCTCAGTTTAGATTAAAGAAATCTTTTTGGTGTTTCCACCGCAGAAGAAGATTTTAAAATGATTAAATATGACAACATTTTCTAAAATGCAAATGGTGTTTCGATGTTTTCGATGTGTGAAGTGCAAGATAGTTTGATTCGCGTTAAACAATTAAGAACTGATTAGTTCAGCACCATATAAGAATATGCTACCTACTCCATGTCCATTTTTCTTTGTAATTTTAATTAAACAAAACTTTATTTTTTGTACACAAACATGCAAATAAACAGACCATAATGCATTGTCTGTTAAACCATCTCATCCACACAGGTTTTTCTTCTCAAATTTTGACTCGACTCCGATCTCCACGGGAATCAAGTCAAATTAAGCTCATTTCAACTCGATTCAGGTATATTAAAAATTGAGGCGATCTTCAAGCTCGCTTCAACACCACATGTTAATGTAGTAGTCTACGAACAAACCCCTTTCTTGATGCAATTGTTAAATTAACTTTTTTTTTATGGAATCTCAATTTCCAGATATTTTCTTACCATTTCTTTTTGAAAATTGTTCATTTTATTAGTTTTAGTTAGTTTTTTTTGCTAAGTTAATTTTAACATTTGATTTTCACAAAACTTTCTTCTATTTGTGTGTTTTTTTTATTATTATTCTGACAGATCTTCTTTCAGTTGTACCAATTTTTATATACAAAAATGTGACTACTGCTGATCGTTTTGTTGGCAATTTCTCACTGTACTATATATGGAATATCAAAAAAACGCACTTATTGAAATCAAAAAAAATTGTCATTTAAATTGATATTCCGTAGCATGCAATTAATAGGTTCATTTGAGCCACAAGAGGTGCGTTTGGTGGAAGATATAAGAGGTGGATATTTCCCAAATAAAAAATAAACAAAAATATATATAATTTTTGGTTGGCTTTAGTTCACATTTAAGTTCTTAAACCCTTCTCAAACCGATTTTTTACCTTTCTTGAATGTAACGGGCTATCCATGTGGCGGTTTCAAAAATGTAGGGCTCAAATTCGTCATATGTAAAACTAAGTTGTTAAACCAGTTTTATTGTTTAGTTCAGTTGAAAGTCAGACATTTACGAAAATGGATCGCTTAACTTTAGCACAACGCATAAAAATGGTGTTTCTGCCACAGCAACATATAGTGCTTTAGTAGGAGATTATGGTTTACATAATCGTCTAACTACTCTAGTAATTTGCAAATTGTAAGGCCTGTGCATCATCGTTTCGCTCGTACCACTGAAAATATGGATGCTGTAAGTGAAAGTGTTGCCGAAGACCCGAATGTGTCGATTCCTCGTCTCAGGAATTAGGACTGTCTTACGGCACATTATGGTGTATTTTGCATTTGGATCTACACCTACATCTATATAAAGTTGAGCTCACACAACAACTGAAGCCAGCTGACCATTCACAACGTGTCGTAGATACGTCGAATGGGTACTTGAGCAACAGGCGGTGGACGGCGATTTTTCGAACAAAATTGTCTTCAGCGACGAAGCACATTTCCCAATCGGTGGGTATTGTAATAAATAAAATTGTCGTATTTGGGGTTCTGAGAATTCTCAAGTAATTGAAGAGAGGCCATTACATCCACAAAAAGTCACTGTTGTGTGCGCTCTTTGGTCCAGAGGTGTGATTGGACCTTACTGCTTCGAAAACGTCGTTGGAACGACTGTCACCGTAAATTCGGAGCGTTATGGTCATGTGATAATCGACATTTTTTGCCTGCTATTGAAGAATACGACTTGGAGAATATGCGGTTTCAACAAGTAGGTGCCACATGCCACACAACTCGAGCGAATATGGCTTTATTGCAAGAGGTATTTTCTGGACGCATAATTTCTCGTCGTGGCAACATCAACTGGCCACCAAGATCATGCGGTTGGACACACTTTTTTTGTGGGACTACGTAAAAGACCGCACTTAAAAATCAACATTCGTCAAGTTATGTCTGAGATACCGGCCAATAAGTGTCAAAAATTGGTTAAAAATTATAATATTATTATCAAAAGAATCGATGCTTGCAACAAACCGCGTTGTGGCCATTTAAAAGATGTAAGTGTTTCACACATTATTTTATTTTTCAAACTTTATATTAATAAAAAATAAATATCACGAAAAAAAATATTTGATATTTGTTTTATACTTATTGAAAATCCAGTAGGATGGGTCTGCGAGGCAAAGAAAGAAGGATATTCAAAACTTGAATCGTAGAAATTAAGTTCAAGGATATTAACCTCAGTTTCCAGACCCTATTGGCTTGGTAACATTAATGAACTGCCTTAAACATCAGTAACGTTTTCTTTCCCTCCAGAAAAAATTGTCATATTACGAACTGACTTCGATACCAATACCACTATCTTTACTGGCGGGTCAATGATGGAGCATGGAGTTGAGTTGGGAATCTTCTCCGAGTCCTTGATTTGCCAATGTGTTTCAAGTTTAATCATTAACAATCAGAGAAGCATGCAAAATACTTAAATTGAACTCAAACCAAAATAGAAACACGACTTTCTGCAATTACAGCCAGGCGGCTGTTATGGCTATCAATTCGACAACAACATCCAGATCTTCTATATTGGTCCAACAATGTGGGGATGAACTATCCAGCCTTCACATCAACCTCTGTGACATTGTGTATCAGCCCATCATAGCTCAATTGCGAAAAAGATGTATATTGCTCTTGGAGCTACAAAGTGCAAAATTGTCTCAATTTTGTTGACAGAATCCAACAGCCTAATAATTTATGAAAAGATGCTTTTTATTCATTATTTTCAGTTAAGTTTTTTAACAAGTTGTGAATTAATATTGACTAAAATACAATTCGCAAAGTCTACTGAATCTTTGACAGTCAGCCATCAACCGAATAGAAGGAATTACTTGGAGCATAGGAAAACATGCACATGCGTAACTACTTGGGACTCGTAGTGTGACCATAGCCTCTTTGCGGCGGTAGCCAGAAACAAACCCCAAAAGATTGGCTATTATGGCCAGGCTATTTCTTTAGGTTGGCGACAAGCTGATAACCTATCCCGTAAAAAAATCTCACTACGACCCCAAAAAAAAACCTTGGAAATGGAACAACGATTTACGTATTTTCTCAAGGAACGTAAGATCGCGCTGCAGAGCAGCTAGCCTATACCCTGTCAATGTAGAAGGCTGACATTGACATAACAGCGATACAAAAGATAATATGGACAGGGAGTGGTGTTTTACAGAAGATAGAAAATGACGTACATAATAATACACCTGACATACAAAACATCATGTGCTTGGAGTAGGTTTCCTGGTCAGCGAAAAAGTGAAGTCTACTATAGTTGGCTTTAACGCTATAAGGGAAAGGTGCATACTTTGCGTGTGTGAAAAATTGTATAATTTGTTGCAAACTGAACGCGTGCACGTGAAGAGCAATACAAAGAGCTCAGAAGAACAGTAAATGGCTTCACAGACCAGCTGCACATATTGTAAGGTCGGAAAATAAAATCTTATTACCGATCCTGCAGGCATACTTCAGCAATGTGAAGTTTACTTTAATAAGTTGCTAAACTATCAGCTCACTGAAGAAGTAAAGGCTCCGCCATTTTTAGAAAAATCCCATGTCACCAAGAATAGCATAGACAATCATGTATAACTATGCAATCTACTCGAAGCTGATAACTCTGTGGACTCTAGACGACGACGTAGACCAGGACTCCCTAAAGGACAACTAATGATGAATGATTTATTGCTTATTAATTTGTCATTCAGTGACTGTTTATTAGTGTTGGCAATACAAAATTTGGTATGCTATAATTTCTATGTTTTGAATGTTGCTTAATTTGATTTATATAATTTTTACAAAAGCATCTCTCAAACCCAAGTTTAAATTTCTTATATTGGATGTTGAAGTCAATTCAATTTGACCATACAATTTTCTTTGGAAATATACAAACATTTGTTAACAACAATTCCAACACAAAGTAGCATCATAATATTCAACTTTAAAATTTGTTCAAATATATGAATAAATATAAATCGAATTTTTTTAAATTTCAAATAGAATTAAAAAATACGTAACCATCATAAATCAAGTTCTGAAATATAAAATTAATTAAATAAAAACCTCTTTGAAATTCCTCTTAACTTAAGAGATTAGTGGAAAGAATATTTGATGCATTACATTTTTTTAAAAAAATTACTAAAACAAACAAGTTTTAACTCTCTTAAAGTTAAAAGGAGATAGAAAAATGTATATATGTATAGAATTAAAAAGCTGAGAAAATAACAGACAGAAATTTCAAACAGTTGAAAAATTTGCAACATCCTGTCTGCATACTTATGTAGGTACCTACAGTGAGCGATAGGTAATCCTTGAGCTTAATTTTTTTGTATTCTTAAGCATTAAAAAAAAGGATCTGCAAGGAATATAGTAGGTACACCATCACCATCACCACCATCACTATTACCATCACCGACCGTATAACGAAGCGAATGACGATAAGCATTTTCGTTGAAAAGTAAGCATTATAATATGCATATTTTTCTTCTTCGTCCTACCTACAATTGCAACCACTCAAAAGATAAAAAAAATCCAAGGATTAGAAATATTTGCAACAGACCAAAAACTAAAAAAAAACTAAAAGTATAAGAGAATTGTAAGCCCTTACCAGGAAGATAACCCGAAAGGCAAGAGGACAGGACTCAATGTGTACCTATCTGTACAATGTTAGCCAACGATGTTGAATAATCTTAATTTAAATTTCCAACAATGCCGTGATGGTTGAAAATTCTTTCACTGGACAAAAGTACAAAGAAAAGAACTTAACTTCAATCCTCGAATGAAAAATCTTTGAGCAAGCGAATAAGTTTAATCCTGGAGAATTAAAAAGAAAAAACCGCCAAGAGTATCCACAGCATGAAAATATAGGATTGCAATACAGAAGAAGACAGGAAAGGATACAAATACAAAATTAAAACATAAAAGCGAATTGTAGCTATAAAGGCTATTAGCACATATTTGTTAAAAAATTAACGTAAAGTTTCATTAAGAATTAAAATTTTAAAAACTAACACAATTTTAAGGAAGCCGCAATGATGATGATGAAGCTTTGAGTTCTTAACATAAGTCGGGGTATGATAAGCTCTGTTACAACTGTTGAACTTTTAATATGTTCAGTTCATAATTTAGTATCGGGTGTTTTTTTAACAGCTCGAGAACTTAATAAATTCAAAAACAATGATAACTTCACATCCCGTCTGTCGATTTGTCTTGCTTAAGAAGTTTGTAGGTTTTTGTGTTTTGTTAAAAAATTTGTCAGTTGAATATTATTCAAAAAAATTAAAAATTACCAACGATATTTTGCATTATAGTTTGATTTCAAGACATATTTTTCAACGAGATTCTTAGACGTAAAATAATTTTTACCAATTTAAGTAGCATTTTTTGTCAATTTGTTTTGTAAAAACTGACTGTTGTTAGATTTTTATAAAAAAATTATTGAATTTTTAAAACAATATTTTATATGAGATAAAACTAGTTTGAAGCCATAATCTTAAATTTTTGAAAAGATATTTGAGTCGAAAATTAATTTTATCAACTTTTAGTAATGTTTTTTTTAAGTTTTCATTTTTTATAAAAAAAAACTGTCAATTCGATTTATCTCAAAATTTTGCCAGATGTCAAAAACGTTATTTTTCGTTGCATTAAATTGTTTTGGAGATACAATCATTTTTTGTTCGTAAAATATTTAAGGTGACAATTATTTTTTTTTAGTTTTTTTGATTTATTAAATTTTCAGTTCGACGAATCGGATCGATTACAAAAACTTCCTAAGGGAAGTTAAATATTTGTCACCTCAAATATTTTACGACCGAATCTTGATATAGAGCGTGGCAAGGCGTTCCACATTCGCGTAGTACGGCTAAAAAATAAATCTCTGTACTTCATCGAACGGCCGTAGTTGGGCTCAAGGGTAAACTGATATGGGCATTCCTAGAAGCGCGGGTATTACGGTTGAATTGTTTAAGGGGAGGAATGCAACTGGCTATTTCACTAGAGCATAGTCCGTTAAAATTACGGTTAAAAAGGGTGAGACAAGAAACCTTGCGTCGATGTTCGAGTGACGTAAACGAGTTGATGATGTTAATGTCACCAATCATTTTAAAAGCTCTTCTTTGAATACTGTCCAAGAGGATTAAATAAGTTACTGGAGCACCAGCCCAGAGATGAGAGTTATATTTAAGTTTCGGACGTATATAGGTTTTGTAGATTGTAGCCAGATCAGACGGAGAGAAAAATTTCTTGCAACGTCTCAAAAAACCTAGACATCTTGCGGCATTTTTGGCGACATCGCGTATGTGATCGCTCCAGAAAAGGTGGTTGCTGAAGCACATTCCGAGGATGTCGAGATTTTCAGTTTCGTTGATGCAAGTGCCACTCATAGATAGTGGCAAAGAAGGTTTATCTCGCTTTAACGATGCAAGACAGCATTGCGTTTTCGAAGCAATAAATTCCACACTATTTCTTATTCCAGATTGTACAATGCTGTGTTGCAGTTCCACATCCGAAGAGGAGTGTTGTGAGTCTGGAAAAGAATATGAAAAGCTAAGAGTGCTATCGTCAGCGAAACAATGTATTGGATTAGAATAGAAGTAGCAGACAGGAGATCATTTATAAAAATGAGGAAGAGGGTCGGAGACAAAAAGGGAGCCTCGGGGCACACCAGCATTTATTTTATGGGTTTCAACTTAAATCCGTCCAAAACAATTTGTATTGAACGGTTCGAAAGAACATTTCTAATCCAACGAAGAAGAGATTCGTCTATACAAAAAGCACGCATTCAGTCGTTCAAACACTGCGCCTGGTGGCCGCTCAAGATACAAGTATGTATGAAAATAACAATTACAACGTGTCTGTGAAGATTTATCAGCATTTTTTGAAACTCTTGCATTTCAGAATCGCTTTTCTTTGTTCTAGAAACCTGTTCGAAGGAATATGCAGTTTCGTGTGTCAGAGCGTACATGTTCTTAAAGACCAGTAGTGTTTCAACTTTAAGAGCTTATAGTGAGTCATGTTGTTACACTTTGCGGGAAAGATAACTTAAAAAGTTTTTAAATTATTGTTTTAAACAAAAGTTTTCTATGTGAACTTTGGATTTAAAAAAGTCAGATTCTTACTACCTTTTTTCTAACCATAATTTTGTATCTAAATTTTCGAATTTTGAAATTTCCATAGTTCAAAGAAAACAATAAAATGTTTGCTTCTATATCCGCAATTGTACTGCAACCATGCCGAGACACTTCCTCAAAACGTGGATTACTCCACCAGTTGACATTTTTCGCCTTTAATTTTGTTGATAAGTTTCAATCTACTATATAAAAATAAGTCGGGTTTTCCTTCCTGACGCTATAACTCCAGAACGCATGAACCGATTTCCACGGTTTTGCATTCGTTGGAAAGGTCTTGGGCTCCGTGAGGTTTATAGCAGACAAAATTCAGGAAAAATTTCAACAGAAAAGCGGTGAACTCCGTTTAGCTTCCGATTAGTTCCAATTTGTGGAATTGAAAATTATTAAATTTTTTGTCGTTTCAAGGGCCCAGTATTCTAAACCAAAGCTTACTTTTGGGAAACTTTTTTAATCAACCAAAAGATAATAAGAAAAAAATGCAAAAACAACTTTTAAAAAAATTTAGAGAGTGTTTTTTTTTATCATAGAGGAATTTAAGAAAAAAGTGAAACATTTGGTTGACCCCAAATCCACATATATAAAATTCTGTATTACACATTCTGAGCAAATTTGGTATAATTTCGACAAAAATCAGTCGAGGAAGTAACAACATCTATGGCGGCTTGATGATGTTGTTGGCAGGCGATTTCAGGCAGACGTTGCCAGTAATTCCCCGTGGAACGCCTGCAGATGAATTGAATGCTTCCCTGAGGGCATCACTTTTGTGGAATAACATAAAAACATTATCGCTAAATAATATGAGAGTTCAATTTCAAAATGATCAAAGTGCTGCACAATTTTCCAAACAATTGTTAGCTGTTGGAAATGGAAAAGTGCCAGTTGATGCGACAACTGGATTAATTACTCTTACCAACGACTTTTGCCGATTTGTAGACTCTGAATTTGCTCTTATTGAAAATGCTTTCCCAAACATTATAGAGAATTATCAGAATTATGCTTGGTTCAGTCAACGAGCAATTCTCGCCGCAAAGAATAATGATGTACATGCACTGAATTTCACCATTCAATCAAAAATTGCTGGCGATTTGGTGACATACAAATCCGTTGATTCCACAACAAATCCCGATGATGTAATAAATTATCCAACGGAGTTTTTGAACTCTCTGGAGTTACCAGGATTTCCACCACATAACTTGAAACTCAAAGTTAGTTCAGCTATTATGATATTGCGTAATTTGAATCCACCGTGACTTTGCAACTGTACTCGACTTGTGGTGAAAAGACTTATGCCGAATTTGACTGAGGAAACCATTATTAACGGAAAGTACGCAGGTGAAAATGTATGTATCCCTCGAATACCAATGATTCCGACTGGTTTTCCGTTTGACTTCAAACGATTGCAATTCGCAGTTCGCCTTGCGTTCGCAATGACAATTAACAAGTCGCAAGGCCAATCGCTTAGTGTTTGAGGGTCAAAATCTTGAAAATTATTGTTTTTCACATGAGCAGCTATACTTTGCGTGTTCACGAGTTGGGAAACCATCCGCATTGTTTGTGTTAACGTCAGACTAAAAAACAAAAAATGTGGTTTACCAAAGAGCACTTCAATTTGCGGACAAGTATAACGCTTCGATTCTGTATTTACTTTGGATTCAATTCCATTTTTTACTTAGAGAAGTTCAACTAAATTACACTTCATTTTTGTAATCGAAATGAATTCATTACTGTTGTGAAATGAAATAAAATTTTTCCTTTTTAAATATGAAACAAAAAAAAATAATTTGTCTTCATCTTTTAATCCCCAAACGAAATGTTACAAAAAACAAAGCCATCAGGTGGCGAAACGGAGTTCGCCGGGTTTGCTAGTATGTCATAAAATTCTTATGTCTCCGACATTTCTTTCTGTAAGAGAAAATCATTTAATAACGCTTTTTCATCGGGCACTTGAGGGGCCTGTCCCCTTAACGAAGTACGAAGTGCTCTACGAACTTTCCGAACACATTTATTTTATACAATTCGGAATGTTTCTTGTGGCTTGAAAATTTCTAAACAGAAATCTCAACACAGTTTGATATTCTCGACTGCCAAATACCCAACCACATCCATTTAAACTTCTCATACAGCCTAAACAAACACCCTTTATTAGTTTGCGTATGTGGAAAATTTCAAAAAAATGTATTTTCAAAATCATTGAAGTGGTACTTGCTTCTCACCTCTTATTATGTTCTCAAAAGAAAACACCCTTCTCTTAAGATGATCCATACGTACACATTATTGTACCTTATACATTCCCTAATCTCACTTCAGTAGCACCTCTAAGAAATGCCTTACATTCATTACAATAGTAAAATGGTATAGAACTTCCAGTTTGTGTTGTTCAAAAATTCTTAATACGAAACTATTATTTTCTAACACTCTTATTTTCAAAATTCAATTCAAATTGAAGTTCTCTGAAATTAATTGAATTCAAGCTATACAGAACTTCTAGATGCCAATTCAAAACCTGTTAAACTTGATTTAAAAAAAAAAAAAAACAAAACAAAAAAACAGTTTTCAACATATACAAACATGGCTAAATAACTTTTCTGAAGAAATTTCATCAATTTAAGTGAATCTTTAGTACGTACATATCTCTCTGGTTTTCGGTATATACGCATTTGACCAACCATCAGAGAAAGAACGAATCCAAGAATGACCTAGTTTTGATTATACGATAGAATTCTTAGGAAAACTATTTTCCAATCTCAATACATTTTGGAGAATGCGAATATGCTCTATAGATATACATAATATAATAAAGGGAGGATCAAAAATGATGTTAAGGGAGTATCTCCCTTATCCATACATATATATACCTATTATTATGTCGAGTCAATGAATGTATAGAATAGATGGATCCTTTGATTTTAACGTCAATTAATAGTTTCTTGAGAATATATTCCAACTTCATTTAAAGCTATAGAAGGGTGAGCAATATCACCTTTTAATCACCCTGATTCATCAATTCAAAAGCTATAAATACGAGAATCATCTCTTTCAATAGTAAAGCTACATACATATATACACGTTGTACTATGTACCTTTTTATATTTATAGAGGAGTATGTATATTCTTGTACTCCTTATTCACTGATTTTGATTTCCTGAAAATTGTTTTGCGAACAAGGGATTTCTGGAGCTTTAGAGTTTCTTTTTTTTCGAAAATAACATTTTTCAATTCATTCATTGGGATTGATCGGAGAGAGGAGTCAGTGTTCGATGTTGTATCGGCTTCTATACACAAAAAGGTATCCTTTAAAAGGTACTAAAATTATAAACATAAACAAAGCGATCTATAGATACATTGATGTTTATATTTACATCAGTATCTTAACAACATTGAAGAATTATTTTGAAATTGAACTGTATACAGGACTAGTTCATTGGGGTGTTAAGATAATTTTGATTTTAAAAACTTTGAATGGATAGTTCGCCAGTCAATCACTTTCATAAAAATAAAAATATAGAACAAAACTGAAAGAGAAGGGTTATCCATGGTATGTTTTTGAGGGATAATCTTTTAAAAAAAACTTATAAACGGATAAGTTTTAAGTGAAGAGCAGTGTAAGGAATTAGTTTATCAAATTTAGTTAGAAAATATCGCTACCTCTGAGAATTAACAGACATGGTAAAGTCTCAAGACACTGAACCTTTTAAAAAAAACCTTAAACTCTAATAAGAAAACAAGTCAAGAAACTTCAAATTCGTCACATTTTAATTTCATACCAAAAGTGTTTTATGAGGCATAACTAATTTATTGAAAGAATTGCATACTCATTATCAAAACTGAAGACCTTTTCGATGTAATGGGAATTTCAAAATTTTCAGGTGTCACTTATGTTGCATGGTAATTCCTTTAACTACTTCAATTATGAAGTTCAATAAAGGGGTACAACTTTATGAAGACTATTTTTATAATTTTATTATTTATGAAGAATATTTTTAGAAAGAACAAAAACGATTCAATTCTTTCGTTTTTAGTCGTGATATTCAAAAACAAAGAACAATACGATGAAGTAATATGATTTACTTAACTCTTTCTAATTTTTTGAAATGCAAACAAATTTAATTATTTTTAAATAACAGAGTATAAGAACTTTTAAATTTCTATAGCGATTATGTTTCGGCACCGATGTTTTAACAAAATTCCTGGCAATGGAACTTATCTATTTGACCTCATGGTATTCAAAAGCTTCAAGTTGGTAAGAGGTTATTCATTTTGCGGTTTCAAGAGAGTATATACCTGGAATTCGAGATCTGTCAAACTATGTTGTTTATCACACTTTCGTGTTTCAGTTGAAAGTCTGACATTTGAGAAAATTGATCGCTTAACTATTGATCACACAACACGTGCAAAATGTTAAAACCTACTACATAAATGGTGATTTTGCTACAGCCTCATATCGTGCTTTAAGAGCAGATTGCGGTTTACATAATCGTCTAACTACGGAAGCAATTGACAAAATTGTGAAGAAATTTGAAAAGACTGGTTTGAATACATATGTACATTGTAAGGCCTGTGCATAATCGTTTTGCTCGTACCACTGAAAATATCGCTGCTGATGTGAGTGAAAGTGTTGCCGAAGTCCCGAATGTGTCGATTCCTTGTCATTCTCAGGAATTAGGACTGTCTTACAGCACATTATTGCGTATTTTGCATTTGGATCTACACCTACATCCACCTACATCCACAAAAAGTCCAGCTCACACAACAACTGAAGCCAGCTGACCATTCACAACGTCGTCGTAGATACGTCGAATGGGTGCTTGAACAACAGGAGCATGCCGTGGACGGCAATTTTTCGAACAAAATTGTCTTCAGCGAAGAAGCACATTCCTCACTCGGTGTCGGCGGGTATGTTAATAAACAACATTTTCGTGTTTGGGGTTCTGAAAATCCTCAAGTAATTGAAGAGATTCCATTACATCCACAAAAAGTCACTGTTTTGTGAGCTCTTTGGTCCGGAGGTGTGATTGGACCTTAATTCTTCGAAAACGACTACTGAACTGACACCGTCGATTCGAAGCGTTATGGTCATATTGATGCGGCTAGCTTTTTAGCCAAATATTAGAGCAAAAAAAAATGCGAAGTGAACCAAACGCAAAAAAACGAAAAGCGAAAAATGAAAAGCGATAGAATTGCAATTTTAATTTACTTTATACTTTATTTAATGAACACGGAGATGATATGTCGATAAACACTAAAAAATGGACTGTGTCCTGCGCCCACACAGCATAGGCTTTTATACTTCTTTCGAGTTCCATCTGTGCACCTGCATAACACTTGTTGTTGGTTGTTGCTACTGCTTCAGCTTAGTTAACTTAAACTATGTCATCGTTGTCGGTCGCAACTACCGCTATTTGGGAGCGACGATCGATGATGGAAAATTTGGTTTATGTGTCAAGGGCAGCCGATGCTGTTGATGTTGATGCTCTGTGCTTATGTTACATTATCTGTAGTCAATGGTGCAGGTGTTACGAAAAATACAAGATTTGTATTTTTCGGTCGCAACAACAGTTATTTGGGAGCGACCGATGTTGATGATGATGTTGACTTCTAAGGTTTGTATTTTTCGGTCGCTGGTACCGCTAGGTGGGAACAACCGATGTCGATGGTGCAAAGACAGTGCAAGTGCATTGAATGGCCTTGGCACTGGCCTAGTTGTGAGTAGATGATGACTTCTGTGCTAGAGCAAGTGCGATTGACAACAACAGCTATTCTTGACAGGTTGATGATGAAGGCATGCTGATAAATTGCAAAGGTTCATTAGTTGGTCATGGCCTACATTTGTTTTTGGCATTGACATTGAAGTTGCTATTTGGTTCTAGAAGGAAACTAAAAACATGATAGGGTGATGTTTTGGGTGTTTGGCAACAACCAAAGTTAATTTATTGCGAACAGCAACACATATGATAACCGACTTCTTTTTGCCATCCAAAGCTTGAAAAAAAAACTCCAATCTATGGACTGGTGCTTCAATACCTTACTAAATTCGCTTGACCAGTATTTTTGGAAGAGCGTTCAAAATGATTGGTGAATATTATATTATTGATTCACTTACGTTCATTACGTGTCGCAATGTGTCTTCTGTCACTATTTGTGTACCGTTACCTAAACAGTCAACGGGATGTACCCTGGTGAAAGAGCCAGTTGTATTCCTCTCCTTAAACAATTCAGCCGCAATGCTCCCTCCTGCAAGAATGCCCAATTTTGATCGTATTGTCATCTAGAGAGATTGATTAATCAGCCGTACAACTTGAATGTGAAATGCTTTATGAAAACATAGTCTTTTCTTGTCATTACATTGCTCAGGATAGCATAATTCTCAACCGGCACATTCAAACCATCCCTTCCTTTCCTAATGCTCGTAATGAGAAATGATAAAAGTAACAAATTCCATTAAGGGTGCACTCAATAAAAAAGGAGCTTCCAATATGATTTCTGAGCTCTGAGAGTTCTTACTGGAAATTTTGTTGAAACTTCATTTGTTAAATTTAATGTCAAAATCTCTATGAAAAATGATAAAATCAACCAAAATATGTTTGTCAGCGAAATACAAAATCAGCTTCGTGACATATGCTGTAAGAATACAAAAAATAATTTAGGAGCTGAAAGTAAACGTTTGTAGAAATAACGACGTTCATGTGTTAAAAACTGACACCAATTCGACAAAATTGTCGAATTTCAGACCGTAGCAACGAGGTTTGTTTAAAGAATTCTCTTAGGAGTACAATCATTAATAAACGACTTATTGAATTGAATTTAAAGAGTGCATTTATTGAATGCACCTAAAGATTGGCTTCAAATTTTGCAATCACCAATCATTTGACCTTAAAAAGATTGCAATCATTTGAAAACGTATGCATTCTTTATTTTTATCAACTTAAGGATTCTGTAAAGGTTGCATTCTTTGGGAAGCCTAATATACAGGGTTTTTCAACAGGGACGCTGCAAAAGTAGAGCTACAGGGAAAGCAAACGACGCCATATTTCTTGCCCCTCTTTTGACATTTCTCTTCAGTAAGGTTTGCCATTTTATGATGGAAAGACATACGAGCCAACAACTAGTCAAAATTATTAAAATTTACTACCGAAATTAGGAATTAGTGGCCTCAACGTTAAGAGCGCTACGTCCAATTTATGGTCGTCCTAGCAGATCAACAATTGAGCGTCTAGTGGAAAAATTTGAATCCACAGACACAGTACAAAATGTTCAAGTGCCAGTGAGACAAATAAGTGTCCATAGTGTGGAGAATATTGCTGCCGCTGAGTGGCTGAGACTTCAGTTGCAGAAAGCCCAAATGTGTCTCTCACACGTAGTTCTCAAGCGTTAGGCATCTCTGTGACGTCGCTCGTTGTGGCGAATTTTGCGAAAAGATCTGGGCCTACAATCTACATCCTTACAAGATTAAATTGACGCAAGAACTGAAGGCGCTTGACAACAACTTGAAAATGATTCGGATTTTCATTGAAAAATCATATTCAGCGATGAAACTCATTTCTGGCTGAATGGCTTCGTCAATAAACAAAATATGCTGTATTGGTCAGACAGCAATCCACACGTACTCCACGAGTCGTCATTACATCCCGAAAAAAAATACGTTTTGGTATGGTTTATGAGCCGGTGGCATGGCGGCGTCATTGGGCCGTAATTCTTCCGTGATAATCAAGACTGGCACGTTACTGTGAATGGAGATCGCTACCGTTCAATGATAACCGATTATTTTTGGGCACAATTGGATGATATGGACTTGGAGAACATATGGTTCCAACAGGACGGTGGTGGCGGGCGTCACAAACCACACAGCGAAAGCGAATGTCACAATAAATTTATTGTAAACCAAGTTTGGAGACATGTTATCTAACGAAATGGTCCAGTCGCTTGGCCGCCTCGGTCGTGCGATTTGACCCCGTTAGACTATTTCCTGTGTGGCTACGTCAAGTCTTTGGTCTACGCCAACAAGCCAGCAAAATTGTAGCAATATTGGCCGATTTATTCTTGAAAACCGTCGAAAATTGGGTTCAGCGTCTGGACTTCTGTAAGCGTGCCCGTGGTGGCCATGCAAAAAAATCGAGTTCCATACATAATGGCATGTAATAAAGAATTTCATTGATATCCAAAACCGTTTGTTTAATTAAAAAAAACTTTTGTAGGGCTCTTATTGAAAAACCCAATAGCAACCCATGTGAAATCTAATAATGTCGAAGTACTCAAAAAGTCACTGTTTGGTCAGAGACCGGGTTAAATTGGCAAAAATGAAATTTTTACTAAATTCCCATACAAATTGTATTGGCTCACTGTAAAATACACCTAGTAAAGTTGCTCATTTAAATTGAATGCATTTGAGATTGAATTGATACAATAGGTATAGAGGTATACGTCGATTGTCTTCTTTCTAAACTTCAATCTTTTGGCTAGATCATATATAATATATGCATCCCAAAATAGAACTTGCATAAACATCGAATAATTAAACCAAGCTCGAAAATATATGTTATTAAATTTTTATAGATATGAAGGTGAAGCTCAACGCATGCGCTTTTAAATTCTATTTCACTTTAGTAAGAGTACTTTTATTATATAAATACTGAACACAATGTACATAATATACCTGTTACACAGTAGAACAATTCTTCTCAAAGAACTCAAAACAAAAATTATATTCTTTTATGTAGACGACGACGTTACCATCATCATATCGTCACCATAGTCATTTCACTCTGTAGGGACGAGAATATACCAGGTACGACGAGTTTGGAAGGAAAAATTGGATTAGGATTTTCGGTACTCAGCACTTCTACCTTTCCATATTGACTTAAACAAAACTTCTCTTCCTCTACGCTCCCACATACCCATCATCACAACCTCCTGGGAACTCATCAGAAGTTCCACAGTATTGTACAATATTCCCGATTCATTCATTTATGATGGTGATGTGACCTCATCCTCTTTTTAAACCTCCTCCCCAACCTCCTCCTCATACTCACCACATAGCAGCAGAATGATGGTGGGGATGACCTTTTGCATTACTTATGACTTGAGTGAAATATTACAAACTGTAGGAAATGACAGAGGGGTTGACTTGACATGTTGTGTGTGGTTGATCTGGATGGTGGTAGGTAAAGCAATGGAGTCCTGATTACACCCGGATCTCTTTTACAAAAGAAGAAAACAACAACAAGAAACTATGAATAGGTACCTGCGAGCTCAAAAAAAAAAAAAAGTTTAACTTTTGTAAGATAAAAACATTAACTTTATTGATTTACATAGAAAACAATACCGTAAAAGAAAAGTCAGACTATTCAAAATTAAATCCTGATATCCTTGATCTATGGTAAACAAGCGTAGTACATAAAATGTACCACTTCACGAACAATATATGTATGTATAAATCGATTTTGCGAATAAAGGCTTAGTTAAACTTTAAGTAGTTTAATAAGTTTGTTTAATTATAAACATACGACTGATTTTGTTTAGAAGTTATATCAAAATTAAGTAAATTTACTCATTTTAATTATTGAAGAAAATGAAGTCAAAAGTAAAATTTGTTGCATTAACCCTTTTCCATAACTTTTAACAATATCATCTCTTGTCGAAACCGAGTATCAGCTAATCCAATAAGAATGTACTTACTTTTTCCGAAATAAAACTATAGTTGTCGAGTGGAAATTTTGTGGTTTCTATCAAAACACAGGAAATTTTAAGTACTAATGAAAAAAGCTCTGCGGTAAAATTTAGCTTTGTTGGAATTTTTTTTGAAGTGAATACCGAGTTTCACAAAAATAAAAGACCCTTTATTGACAAAAAAATGCCTTCACAAAGCCATTCAAAGCATTTTCAATTGCTGGCGATGACTTTCTTCCATCTTTCGGGCAGCGTACGAATGCATAAATTCAGAAGTGTTGGCCAGCTAGGTCATTGGCCACTGATTGAAACAATTGGTAATCAGAGAGAGAGAAATGTCTGGACAAATCTGCGTTTCCTAATACGTTTTGACCCATTTTGCAACGTGGGGCCTAGCGTTGTCATGCTGCAAAATCACTTTATCGTGCCTCTCGCTGTATAGCGGGCGTTTGTGTTTTAATTGTCAGCTTAATTTCAAGTTTCGCATTTTAGAAAACTATCTCTTTCACCGCTATTCCATTTTTTCAAGTTAAAGTCTCTATTTTTGAAGCTTTGAAACAACTAACGAAACGTTCTCTAAATAATAATAGTGTCCTTATCAGACGTACTTGAGAGCTATCGATGAGACTTAGCCGCAATTTTCTTCATATTGGAACTAAGTATTAGAACTTTCCGGAAATGGCGAGAAAACTGCTCGCAACTGACATTTTCAAGCGAATACAACTTAACGATGCACCTAAAAACCGATTAATGTTTCAATTGGACTATGTTGACTGATGGCTTAGCTAACTGTCTGTTTATTTCAACCTATTGGAAAACTACGGAAGCCAAATTGTACAATTTGTATGAAAACTTTTGTATGATTTAAACAAACATTTTGTATGTGGTCGGTACACGAAAGTATTGTTTAATATTTGGCCAGATTTCTTGACAAAGTTGTAAGATCCTTTAAGATTTACATTTCCAATATTAAGATTTTAAAGGAATGGAATTGAACAAATCGATTTTAAATTGGTCGTCTTATTGAGTTTTGAGGGAGGAATTTTATCTATTCCTAAAAAAATAACAGAAAACATTTAGAAACTGAGGGTGTTGAACTTTTCAAGATTCCAATGATTCTCTAGAAAATAAAAGATGTCTATTGGTTATCTTAAAAGTTGTTAACTTAGCCTAACCTTGATAACTTTACCTGAATTAAATGAATTTTAAAATTAAGTCTTAGAATATGGTCGCAACAAAACGAGAAAATGACATTTTTTAAGCTTGTGACGAAGCGTTGAACTTTTCCAATGCAGCATTTTTCGCATTTTTCAGTCTCAAATACAAGTTCTTTTTTTCTCCCGTCTATTTCAATACCTGCTATCTTGTCACTTCTTCTAAGTCTATTCTTAACATTTCAACAAATCTTTAGTCAAACCGATTATTCCTCAATTTGCTGCTAAGACCTATCCGATTAGGTATACTTCAAAAAGTACGACGACTGACATTCTGGATTGGAATCGCGGTCAAAGTATTTTCCTATTTCTTAGCCTTTTCTGAAAACATGGAGAAGTTGTTAATATAAGAGTTTAAAAACTCTTAAGTTAAGTTTTTTCCTTTTTTTTTAAGAAACTTGGACATATGTAGTTTAATCTGTTGAAGAAAATCATCAAAATTAGATTTACTGTAGCTATTTTCAAAGTACCGTAAAATAAGGCCAAGTGAAATAAGACCAACTTTCATCACAGGTTGAAGAAAATCATCAAAATTAGATTTACTGTAGCTATTTTCAAAGTACCGTAAAATAAGGCCAAGTGAAATAAGACCAACTTTCAGAAATTGGCCTTATTGCACTTTACAAAAGTGAATTTCACGGCACCAGCAAAACTGAGTAATGTTTTTGATGGAAAAGTCAAGACTTATAATCCTTTTTTCAAGTGAGCAAAAATTGATTTGCAAAAATCTTAAAAATTAAATTTTCTTAGATATTTTTCTGAGTTACAACTTCGTTCTTAATTCCAAATTTTGTCACCATAAAATAATTTGAAGAATTCGGAGAATTCGGAGAAAGAACATACATTTCTCATATACTACCCTATAGAGTGTTAAATTTAAAACACTTTTACATTGTAGGAAATTTTTTGGAATACCATAGTTATATTTTTATAACCACCATCTCAGTACACAATATTGAAACTTCCTACTTAATTAAGCCACAATCGTCTTAAAAGTACTAACGTAAGCCTTCCAAGCAATAGCATTTAAGAGTAAGCAACATTGTTTTGAACTACCCCAAACAACTTTATACAGTTCCAAAAATTATTACAAATTGTTTGAGATGGAAATGATATCAAACTCATATAATTGCTACATAAACTTGAAATTCAAACAATTCGTATATAAAAGTATGCAACATCGTGAAGTACATGAGGAACAAAATCATATTTTTATGATCCTGATGATTCATTAAATTGTTATGTTGTGCAGTTTTATTTGTGTTCTTGATATTCCCTTGTAGACCATTTGTTCAATATATATACTAAATCCAAAACTATACCCACATCCACACATGGGATATAAAATAAACTATTACAATACAATTTAAACAACAAACTTTATACTTCAACAGCTAAACTGGCTAACCACATATTTGATAGGTACTCGTACTTCCTTTTTTGTGTATAGCTTTGGTGAAACAATAATTTTTTGAAGGAGCGTTGGAATTTTCTACAAATATTTGTTTTTCTCTTTTTTTTTAATTTTATTACCAACAACGGATAAAAACGGGATGTAAACTAAGAATGAAAAATAAAAATAAAAATGTTTAACAAAAGGAACCTGATGATCTGTGTTGCATATGGATTTAATTCAGGGCCGAAATAATGTTGCAGGAATGTTTCCAGTGAAATGGTAAAACATCATAGGTCCACTCAATATAAAATTATAAACTTTTAAATTTAGTTAAATCTCATTTACTTTAATAAAAAAAAGAATACAACAATATATAGTTAACTAAAGATATTTTTAAACCTGCAAAAATCTCATATGTCAACTCACGATAAAATTTCATTAAAAAATTGAAAATGTGAGAGAAAAAAAATTGTTTTTTTTTTTTAAATATTATGTTTCCAATCAACTTTTATACAAAGGCAATACTAAAAGGGTTTTCATCATTTGATGTTTGACAAGTGAAAACAACGCATTTACTAAAAATAGGACCGATACACGCCTTAGCAACTTTTATTTAAAATTCACTACACAAAAAAGTGTTGCAGTCGCAGTTTTCAAAATTAAAGTAGTTTTGGTTCGCTTTGAAACACCTTCTCTGTTGGGAGTAGTGAAACTATAGCAGAAAATTTTAACGCTTTTGTTACATTTTAGTAGTTTGAAGAATTGAAACTGTTTACGTCGCTCAAAAATAACTGAGAAAATTGCTGCTGTATCCAGAAAAACACAGGTTTAACGATTCATTGCCTATCTTTGGCATTCCACAAATGATTTATGCTAAACACCGTATGTTTCGTGAACACTTACGTCTTAACGACTTTAAAGTTCAGTTAAAACAAAAACCTATCTTTTCTTTCCTTGAAATATACATTCAAATAATTTGCATTTTCATCAATTAATCTTTCAGCAATGTGGCCAATTTCCACCTAGAAGTCTATGTGATAAGCAAAATTGTCAAAAATGATAGTTCAAAACCTGTGACCGTTTGATGAGGTTTGTGAACTGTTGGTATGTTCGAAACGTTCTTTTAAGAAAATGAGGCTGTTGCAACTGTTCCGATTATTGGTTTCTAATAGCCCAAATTTGAAGATGAAGGCAATACGTACCATAGAATAATAAAACTAAAGAAACTTTGAAAGAAAATTTTAATGAGTCTATTGTTACTTGAAAATTGATCACAATTGCTCACCGAGAACTTATGACTTAAAACCTTTAGAATTGTTTCTTTCAATCGATACAAGACTTTAAAAATGGAATTTTTCAACTTCTAAACAACATACAACCACAAACATGCGAATTGGTCATGATGGAAAACTTCATAAAAAGGATATTTAGCTGTAACCGTAGCCATTTGGCTGATATCATTTTTCAATGAGAATGCTAATGACATAAACATTAAACATCCATTGATTTCCCTTAAAAATGTCGATATTTCTAAGATATAAATAGTTTAAAGTCAATATCTTTCTTTGGTCAAAAGACACTCAAGTTGATTTTTTTTTAATAACTATAAATTGGATTTTTCTAAAAAAAATAAATTAAAAGATAACAATATTTTTAATATGATACATTAAGTTTGATTTCAGAATCGAAGACCAATTTTTAGTAGCATATTTTTTAAAGTTTTTATTTCAATTATTAATTTTAAGGCAATACCTAAAATTATCAGTTTTTATACCAACATTTAGAAGTATTTATTTTTTGTTTTTTGTAAAAAAATGATTTTTCTTAAAATCTAGCCAAATGTCAAAAACGTTATTTTTCGATGCATACACTTATTTTAAAGTTAATACCAAATGTTTTTCACTTTTATTAATTTATACAAAAGACGTTTATTGCATTTTGTTTATGAACAAGTATTAAGTATTTTGTTACAATGTACCAAACCGCCTTCTGAAGCGCCCGAACAAACTGATCCCCGAATCCGCACCGAACCTTCCAGTAAAGATGAGATCGTTGCACTTAAGAACAACAATTCGGTAAGGCTTGATGGAATTCCCGCAGAGCTTTTACAAGCAACGCCAACGTCATCAAGCGAACTGCTTCATCCGCTCATAAAAGAAATCTGGACCACCGAAAACTTCCCCGATGAGTGGAAGAAGGGAACGATCGTCAAGTTCCAAAAAATAAGAAGGTCTTACAAAGTGCGAAAAGTAGAAAGAAATTTGCGTTTTACCTGCCGTTGCCAAAATAGTAGCAAAAATCATACTGGAACGCATCAGAGAACACCTTAAAGCCACACTCGATGCCGAACAAGGAGGATCCTCCTATATTGATCATATCAACACCCTGCGGATCGTTATTGAGCAGTGCTTTGAATATAGAGCACCACTACACCTGCTGTTCATCGACTTCGAGAAGGCATTTGATAGCGTCAACAGGGATTACAACTGGTTAGCTTTGCGGAGGAGAGGCATTCCAGAAATACGAATTGCTATTATAAAGTCAACATATGATGCATCCAAGTGTCACGTTCTGCACGATAGTAGGTTGTCAGAGGATTTCCGAATCCGTAGCGGATTCAGACAGGGCTGTATTCTGTCGCCATGTTTTTGTTGGTGATAAGCGATGTACTGCGTCAGTAGCGTAGCGTGGGGGCAGGGGGGGGGGGGCAAATGCCCCGGGCGGCACTTGTTTGAGGGGCGGCAAAAAAGGGGAGGCGGCAAAAAAAAGGTTACCAAAACAAAAAACCCTGCACTTGTTTGAGGGGCGGCAAAAAAAAAGGTAACCAAAACAAAAGAACCCTGAAATAATTTTCGGTAAACAGAATTTCGTATAGGGTGGCATCCAATCGACCTGTACCTATACCACCACAAACGAGAACAGATGCAGGAACTTTGCTTATAGCAATGCAATCCTTTTCTTTTCTCTGCTTTTTGGGCTTTTGGAAACCTGTTCTTCATGAAATAAATAAATGTCAAATTTACTTACAAACCGAAGGTCTTGACTTTTTTATCAGTGTGCAGCTAAAATCAGTGCTCTACTGACTTTTCTTGAAGACACATGAGAAAAATTAGTCAATGATGCACTTGTTTACGCAAGGAATTTGTGTGAGAGCTTAGGCATTTCCTTGGATCCTCCCAGAAGGAAAAAAATGAAGTACATCTTTGGTGATGGAAGCACAGATGTTGGTCTGTCTCATGACGAAGAGTTGAGAAGAAAATTGTTTTCTTCCTTAGATAAAATCATCGTCGAAATCAAGGAGAGATTTAACCAATTGCAAAGTTTGGCCAAAAAATTCGACTTTCTTTCAGCTTCCAAGCTACTGGCTGAAAATTTTGATTACGATTCGGAACTTGCATTCAATCAGCATGATGTATCTCCCGATGATTTCAAAATAGAACGTGGTCGATTAAGAGCCTTTGCATCTTTATTGGAGAGACTTAACGATCTTGAAAGAACAAACCCGCTTGAAATATTCAATTTCATAGTACAGTCGAAGTTAGAAACAAGTTTGCCAAACATTACCATTATGCTGCGTATTTTTTTAACAATAGCAATAAGCAATGCCGGATGTGAGAGGAGTTTTTCAAATCTAAAACTTAAAAGAGGCTGGGATGCGATCCACACTGATAACTTCCCATCCCGTCTGTCGATTTGTCTTAATTAAAAGTTTGTCTATATGTATCAATTTTTACCAAATTTGCGTACCATTTTGTAGGAAACACTGCATAATAGGATAGTCTAATTTATTCATGACGTCCGATGCTTCAAACATAAGCTGAAGTCCGCTGTGTAAACACTCAAGTCCATCAAACACATTCAAGTGTAAATATACTCTGAACGCACTCTATGTTCGCAACAACATCAGCGAGGATGAACTAAACGTTAAGATATAAATTTAGTATTTGTGAGTTAGATAATAAAATAGGAGAACTGAATTTATAAACTTAACCGATAATCTCAAGTAAATTTATGTCTATTTAATCTGGTATTCCACCTAAAGTAGAAAAACAAAGTTAAAAAATAAATCTAATTAGGGAAATATCTAATTGGGTTAAGATAATAAACGCACCCATTCTGAATTATTCGAAACCGGAAAAACATTCAAAGACAAACAAAACTTATTGTGAATGAACCCTTTCACATCGAGCCAATTGGAATTCCAATTCCAATTAGTTCCATGTGGCCGGCGGTATTCAATTAAGAGTTCTTGCGTTCATCGATGGCAGACATCTTTCCTTTCCTGTCTGGCCGTCGAACGCATCACATCGTCTTTTAAAATAACCTGAAAGTTCCTGAAATAATGGTAAGAAAAATATTTAACAAGTATTAATAGAATATAGAAAATAATATAGGTAAAAATTTTTACTAGGAAGTAGTACGAAGAAATTAAATTCAAGATATAAATAAACGTAGTACGAGAATGAATTTATGGTACGAAATCAAAAGGAGCAAGGAATACTCATTTGAAAGAAGAAGAACATGTCTACGCGGCGAATAAAAATTTGGGTAAATCTCTCATAAAAGTGAAAGGTAATAAACTCGTGTATATTTTTGGTTCTGAAAATTATAAAGAAAAACCTAAAAAGAAAAGAAAGAACATAAAAATAATTTTTTTTGGTTGCACATGTGATTTCGAAAGTTCTAAAGTTTTCCTTTCGTTTTATTCGATTCCCACAGGCGCGACGCAGTAAAGTGACGAGGCGTGAAATTTCAAGAAATTTACACGACGGCCAGACAACAAATTTATAATCTTTTTTTTTAAAGACAAATTTAAATACTTTTGTTTTACACTTCATTTTAAATATTTTCATTTTACACTTCATTAAAAATACTTTTGTTTTGCCACTTACACTACGTTAAAATTTTTGGTTTTCCAATTTACACTTCATTAAATTTTGTTTTACACGTAAAAATGATATGGCCTATTATACCTTGGCATGGCAACAAATTTAGTAACGATTCATGTTGAATGACAACGTCTTTGGCATATTCGTTGCAACTCTCATAGCAAAGTTTGTTCTGAGGAGTATATATCTATATACTTACCGGAACGAGACTGTCTCGAGAATCCATCTCGACAGTGAAAATCTTAATCATCGCCAAAATAAATCAGTAAAAATCCTAATTCAGTCAAACAAAACGTAATAAAGCAAGCTTCAAGAAAATTTGTTCTGTTTTGCGGACAGAACACTAGAAATCTTTTCTAGAAAATCGTAACGCAGTTCCAGTTCACTCTTCAAAACATATGTTATATGAAAGTACCTACAAACAGCCCGTCAATTACTCGTCAGAACAGATATTTCAAGAATTCAACAAGCAAGAATCTTTCGAGATAAATTCATTTCATCAAATCAGAATCAGCAAGATCAATCATCAAGAGAATTCAGCAGTGACACCAGAAGCAAGAAGCAAAGTCAAGAAAGTTCCTATCGTGGTGCACACCTGTAACCTGTAATTAACTACATAAGGACTCAATAAAATTTCTGAGGATAAAAGAATAGTGATCCATATAACAAGCAGAAAATGTGGTGATATTTAAGTGTTATCATTGTGTGTTATATTTATTCTTAGATGTATATTTAGAATTTTAGAGGTAGGTCAGTATCGTATAGGAAAGCACTGGTTATAGTCAAGAATAGGATATGTAGAATACCTACTTTCAAAGATTCGTTTTGTTTTTTCTTTCTAAGTAAAAGAAATAGTGAGTTCAGACAAGAATTCTGATAAAGAGTTATTAATTGTTTTGTAGTAAATGAAGGAAGTAGTGAAAGGATAGTAAACTTAAATACGGATAAGAAAAGAATTTAAAAGAGTAGAGTCTTTTTGTTTGTTTATTTTAAGTGAAGAAAGTATCTGAAACTATGATACCAACATACAATTTAGGAATGAAAGTATCTGAAAATATGATACCAACTTAAACATATAGGAATGAAAGTATCTGAAAATATGATACAAAAAAAAAAAAAATATTGTAAAGTAAAGATTACGGAAAGTAAGAAGAGAAAAGATTCCATTAATTTTGAGGAGAGTACAATAGTTTTTCAGATAGGACGAAACAAAATACAGCTAAATTGAATACCACTAGAAATCTAAGTGGAAGAGAGGTAATTGTGAAAGTGAATATGTCATTTGATAAAAGCAAATTAACAACAAATTGTGAAAATTATTGAATGCAGTTACATACAGACATCATCCGAGTTCGAGTGCACTTCAACGAGGAGAATAAAAATCTGGTGAGTGAAAATTTTTCTGTATATTTATATTTTGTTGAAAACATTTTTTATTATATATCTTTTTATCAAATGATATTTATATAATCGAGACATATGGTGATATATTTTTTTTTTTGTGTCGAGAAATTTTTGTTGCATAAACAAATAGTGAGAGGTAACACTGAAATATTTTTAAGAAAACTATAAAAGAAGACAGTAGTAAATAGTTTGAATAGTAAATACGAATACAATTCGCGACAAAGACAAGATACCCATAGGAAGAGTGTGAATACCAAAAATTATAATAGATATAAGAACCAACAAGCGAGACGTGATGGTAAGAGACGAATCTTACAATCCGTCGTTAAACAAATATACTTATTCAGTTTTTTTTTGTGAAATTCAGGTTGCGAAAATTTTTGAGCGAGATTCAAAAATCAAGTTGAGAATTCTAGTTGAGCTAGGTAGTGTGTTAAGATCGTACATTAAGTAATGTTTAATAAATAGTGTTTAAGAAAATTTTTTGTAATGAATAAAAAGTGTAAAGATAAGAATCGAAAAATTTCGTTTTGGTGAATCATTTGAAAATTGTCAAAAGATAAGCAGTGTTGACATTCTGAGTCGTAACAGAATAGTCAGGATGAAGTAAGCTAAGAGTTAAGAGGGTCGAGAGAAGTTGGATCGAAACATTTAAGGGAAGTTTAGTTTAAACTTCTCTTGTCCAATAAGGGGATTCTCGTGAACAAAAATGTTAAAGCCTAAGAGAATCATAATAGGAACTTTTAGAATGTCGATTCTATTAGTCATAGGGTAGGGTAAAGAAGGCAGAGAGCACAACAACAGCAGTGTCTCTCCATTAAGGGGTTTCTGAATTTAAGAACCAAGCGGAAACCAAAGGTTCGTGTCAGGTCGTACATCTGACATGATAGGGAAGGGTTAAGTACGGTTCAGAGGACATGACCATCTATGTTCCTCCATAATAATTCACGAAAATTCTGTCAATTCACAAAATCAAATATCATGAAGGATAGGTACAATCTTTCAACTGTCTTGTACATAAGTTACTTTCTTCGGGTCCTAGGAATTTTAAACATATTTTTCTGGTCTACAACATCTAGATCAGTCGGTCTGAAAACAGTGTAACACCGTCTCCGCTCCAGCTGCAAGATCCCTCCCCACCGACGAGCTAAGCAATCGTGCACCCAGCAGGCCAGGTGGCTGTAGAGCGCAGGCACCCTTGTCCGAAAACGGCGTGGACTTTCCTAGGGGTTTCGTGGGAAATAAACGTCGCGTGTAAGATGAGGATAGATTCCTTTAAGAGAAGCAGGGAATTAGAGTGCAGTTTCATAGTTTCTTTTCTGAAGCTAAAGTTGTTTAATCACAGCTTATTACTTTTATAAAATATCGCCCTTTAATTTCCTCAGCTCTCTCATAGGGATATGATTCGATGACTACAGCGAGTTATGATAGTCAGTTTGGTTGAGAATGGTCGGCAAGAGTCAAACAAAACCATTTGAGTTATTGTAACTCGTGTGCAATAATGGGGTATACGACGATTTGAAGCGACAAATAACTCGACTGTTGAGTCGGTCTTTTGGTGTTTTAGAAAGTTTATGCATAACATCGAGACATATTCACTAAAGGTGGATAGAAGAGTTTCTTTCTCAGAAGGGTTGAGAAGGTTATTCGGCTGTTCACTTCTGTAAAGGAGTCTATGAGCTTACGTCTTGTGGATTTCTGTGGTCTTTGGTTTGGTTGTCGATGGTGATTCGTTCTAGCGGATATCGATTGGCAGGTAGGCTGAAGATGATAGAAGGAAGGAAGCCGTGAGTGCAATGATGAGGTTGAAGTGATTTGATGGTGATGATGATGTTGGTGGTAGTAGTAGTATGGTAGCATGGTATTATTATGAAGTCAACATTATTAATTCATTATATTAATTCATTTATTCATTATCATAATATATAGTTCGTTACAGATGGCGCCCAACGTGGGGCCCGAAAGTTCGTAACGTGATGACAGTAGTGAAGTTTTTTTTGTGAAAGACAATAGAGACATTAGAACAAAATTTTTTTGTTCGAAAAATTTAGTTGAGTAAACTTTTTTTTTTGAAGAAGTTCACTCGGAGGTAAAATTCGGAGGGAATCAGTCGATTCTTATTATCCGGAGGTTTTTGTAGTTAAGTAAGACTTCGTCTGTTGTAATGAGGTCGATCGATTCTTTTCGACTTCGATATTTAGTGTTAGCACTTATGTCCGCATTTGGGGGTATCTAACCCGGTGGTCTGTTGCATTAAGGCTATACACTTTATTTTGTGAAAGAGTTTGGAGGAGTGATTCTCTTAGCCTTTTGACCGGTGGTTGGTTGAACAAGTTCCCGACGCACGTCTGTTGCAGAAGTATAGAGATAACTCGGATGAACTCACTTTTTCAGAGAAAGGTGTTCTCACATACATAAACACCAGTTCTGTGAGAAGAAGTTCTAGTTTGAAGTTTAGCGAGGAGATTTTGGGCACATTGACCGGTGGTTGGTTGAGCAATTTCCTGACTCACGTCTGTTGCAGTGTGGCAAATATCTGAACTTTTCTGAGAACGAAAAACTTTTCTTTTATTTTTCGTGATAAAGACCAAACACATTCAACATTTTAATTTGAGTATCTTTCGACGTAGTTAGATGCTTGAAACTTTTTTTTTATTTTATTCAAATCATATTTTAAATTTAGTAGATCCAACTCTCAAGACCCAACAAATTATGATAAAGTTTAAGTTTAAATTTTTTTTTTGATTTTTAGAAATTTGCCTGGTGGCGTTATAGTTATTGAGATTATTAGAATTTTGCCTGGTGGCGTATTTAGAAATTTGCCTGGTGGCGTATTTAGTATTTTTGAGAAATTTTGCCTGGTGGCGTATTTAGAAATTTGCCTGGTGGCGTATTTAGTATTTTTGAGAAATTTTGCCTGGTGGCGTTATAGTTTAGAAATTTGCCTGGTGGCGCTTTTAGTTTTTGAGGAAATTTTGCCTGGTGGCACATATAAGATTTATTTATTAAGTTTAGTTTTGAAAATTTAAGTTTTTTCTAAAAGATATTTTTAGATATTTTTTATATTTAGTAAGTTTTGTTTTTGAAAATTTATCAAATAAAAGTTTTTTTTTGAGAAGATTTAAGGAAATTTAGAGTTAAGTTTGAGATTAATTGAATTTATAGATCGTTCTTTGGATAGTCTATTTGATTCAAAGTGAATGAAAATTTAATTGATTGAAAACTGAGTGTTAAATTTATCAATAGTATAGTAAGAATTAGTTTAGTTAAGTTTAGTTTGGACTTTCACTAATGCGTGGAAGAGGTAGAGCGCGATTATTTCATCCAACACCGCGTGAGATAAGATACGGTAGAAGAGCCAGCATGTTATTGAACCAACAAAGTCGTAACCGTAGGAACAGTCCTGCCAACCGTGGGGAAAACCATAGTAGTAGGAGCAGTCCCGTAAACGACGAAAATAGAGACGTTAACTTAAATGTGAACGTGGAAGTTGACGAAAACATTAATGATAACAATGTTAGTCTTCCAAGCAACCTAAGACCGGTTGAACCGACAGCCAGTTCGAGTCGTAACGCGAAGGATAATTCATTTGATAGCAGTAATCATTTTGACAATTATGTACAAGAGGTAGTGTCGGCGACGGTAGGTCTAAATAGAACGGAAGACCAAAGATTCATTAGGGAGGAATTAGCTCGCAATCAAGCGACGATTCTCGACCAAGTAGGGAACATCGTGAGAGAGACTCTCGCGAGAGTTTTACCCGCAGTACCACCGCCTGAGACAGTTGTTAGAAATTTACATGAGGCACCAACACCAGCTACTAGATCGAATCATAATAATCTACCTAACCCGCCAAACAATCAAAACAACCCAATTGAGACACAAACGAATGAACCGAACGTTCATCCTGTAGACATGGCTAGAGGTACCAATGTGGACAATTTCCTGACTCAGTTGAGTCTAATGAATCTTAATGATTCACCTGCCGCATCGAACCAACCCTTAGCACCAACACCAGCTAGTTCGTATATGAGATTTCCGCACTATCACAAGTGGGGGATCAAATTTGACAACAAAAACATGTCAATCGATGAATTTTTATTTAGGATAGAGATAGTGAAGGACAGTTATCATTGTTCTTGGGAAGAAGTAGTATCGAATTTTCACCATTTTGTGGCCGGTTCCGCGGAAGCGTGGTATTGGATGTATTTGAAGAACAATCCGAGAACGTCGTGGCAATCTTTGAAGTCAGCCTTACTGGAGCAATATAGGAGTTTGGAGACAGACCCCGAGTTGTACAGAAAGATGATGGATAGGAAACAAGCGTTCAACGAGAGCTTCAACGATTTCTATGATGATATTATAAAGTTGAACTCCCGAATGAAAATCCCCAAGCCCGCTAGAGAGATAGTTGAACTAGTCAAACAAAATGTGAAGAGAAGGATGGGAGAGTTATTGATTACCTTTAACACGAACAGTCTTGCGGAGTTAGTTTACGTTTGCAGAACGATTGAAAAGTTCCTGAACGGAAATAACAACAGTGACAATCAACGTTTCAAAACACCGACAAATTACGCGAACCAACCAGTTCGTAAGCAAGTTCATGAGCTAGACCAACATCAACTAGCAATAGAAGAGGCAAAACCAGACACTTCATTGGAAGCTTTCCATAGGAAGGACGAATTTAAGTGCTGGAACTGTAAGGGCGTGGGTCATCTCTTTAGGGAATGTCCTGATACCAGAAGACGACTCTTCTGCTTCAAGTGTGGTCGGGAAGAAACCGTAACACCTAGTTGTCCGATCTGTTCGGAAAACGGTCCAAAGAGCAATTTTCCAATCGAGGGGGAAATTGTGAAGACCGAGTACTCGAAAAAGTAATTAACCCTCAAACACCCATAAATAAAATCACAATCTTGAAACCTGAACCTAAGAAATCATTCGAAAAACCGGTTGTAACAAAGTCTGAAAAAACTAACTTATATCCTTTGAAGAGACCTTTACAAGAGCGACAAATTGAATACTTTAAAGCGCGAAAACGAATTTTGACATTTCCATGTCGTTCAAAGAAAGTTTCGAAATTAAGAAATAGAATGAAAACAAGAAGAAAATTACATAAGGCAATATCTGCGACAAACATAAAGAACAGTAGCAACGATCCGCGTCCATATGTTTCGGTAGATATATTTGGAAAATCGTGGCTCGGTCTTTTGGATTCCGGAGCCAGCATTAGTTGTCTGGGCTCAGAAGCATCAGAATATTTGAAAACGAACAAAATTCCTTTCAAGGAATTCTCTTCGGCTGTTTCTACAGCTGATGGAAAAAAACAAGCAATTGTGGGCATGGTTAGGGCAACGATCCAATACAAGGGCATAGTCCGCGAATTGGATTTGTTCGTCGTTCCATCGCTAACACAACCACTTTACTTAGGGGTTGATTTCTGGGCTTCGTTCCAAATAGCTCCACACCTAATATCATCTTTAGACAATGCTCCCGAATCCGATGACGAAAATAAAGAACCGACCAAATGCAAGTTGTCCAACCAAGAGTCGAAGGTGTTAGAAGAGGTTATTGAGCTCTTTCCATCTTTCGCTGAGAGAGGTTTAGGACGGACTCACCTTATAGAACATACGATAGATACGGGTGATGCGATGCCAATCAAACAGCGTCATTATCCCATATCTCCTGCGGTACAAGCCCTGGTGTACGAGGAATTGGACCGCATGCTTGAGTTAGGTGTTATCGAAGAGAGTTCCAGCCCATGGAGTTCACCTGTCGTATTGGTACGAAAACCAGGAAAGAACCGCATGTGCTTGGACTTTCGGAAGGTAAACTCCGTAACTAAAAAGAATGCGAATCCAATTGCTCAGATAGAGGGATTGTTGGCACGCCTTTCAGAGACTCATTTCATCTCGAGTGTGGACCTGAAAGATGCGTACTGGCAGATACCACTGGAGCAAAGTTCACGGGAGAAGACAGCCTTTACCGTCCCCGGAAGACCGCTCTATCAGTTCAAGGTGATGCCGTTCGGTCTCTCGAACGCCGCTCAGAGTCTGACATACCTAATGAACTTGGTTGTTCCACAAGAATTGCGAGATCAAGTATTTGTTTACTTGGATGATCTTTTGGTCATCTCAAAAACGTTTGAAGAACACATGAGAATACTACGGATAATAGCGAACAGGTTGTTGGAAGCTGGATTGACGATTAACGTCGAGAAGTCCAAATTTTGCTTCCAAGAACTCCAGTACCTAGGATACGTAGTAGGACCAGGGTGTTTGAAAGCAGATCCGGCAAAAATATCTGCCATTGTAGATTTTCCTGTACCAACGTCAACACGGCAAGTACGTCGATTTCTCGGCATGGCGGGCTGGTACAGACGTTTCATCGAAAACTTCTCTGGAGTAGCTAGTGCTATGACAGACACACTAAAAAAACATCAAAAGTTTGAGTTTGGGCAAGAAGCGCTTAAAGCTTTTGAAGCAATCAAGAGAGCATTAACATCCGCTCCAATCTTGATTAATCCTGATTTCAGCAAGCAATTTGTTATTTTATGCGATGCATCTAATACAGGCATAGGCTGCGTGCTGTGTCAAAAGGATGAGTCAGGAGTAGAAAGACCAATTTACTATTATTCCCAGAAGCTGAACGCGGCACAACGGAATTATTCAGTCACCGAGCGTGAGTGTCTAGCGGCAGTGAAGGGAATACAAAAATTTAGACCGTACGTGGAAGGTTACAGATTTTTGGTTATCACCGACCACGCGAGCCTTAAGTGGCTAATGAGTTTGAGAGATCCAACGGGGAGATTAGCGCGATGGAGTCTCAAATTACAAGGATTTGACTTTGGGATAGAACACCGGAAGGGTACTCTGAATGTAGTGCCAGATGCTTTATCTCGTACTCATGAGGTAGAGGGTCTACATTCAGATGTATGCCAACCGGGGTCTATGTCAACAAATCCGTCTGAAGTGTTGTATGTCGATCTGGAAGATCCAGCTTTTAAGTCGGAAGAATATCTCCAGATAGCAGAACACATCAGTAACAATAAAGAACGATTACCTGATCTTCGAGTTTCGAAAGGTTTCGTATATAAGAAGATCAGACATTGTACAGGAAATCCGCTTCAGGACCCACAAGTCTGGAAGTTATGGATTCCATCGTCGCTGACCGAACCAATGATCTCTCGAGCTCATTGTCCACCAAGAGCTTCTCATGGAGGCGTGGCTAAGACTTTGTACCGACTACGTCAGCAGTTTTATTGGCCAGCGATGGCTTCTCAAGTCAAAGCATTTGTAGGTAGCTGTGATATTTGCAAAACAACTAAATCAGCTAATGTGATCTTGCGAACCAACATGGGAGAGGCATACACAGTGGAAAGACCATTCCAACATGTGTATGTAGACTTTCTGGGACCATATCCGCGATCACGGAAAGGAAACACATATATAGTAATTGCTTTAGACCAATTGACCAAATTTGTCTTCATCAAACCTTTGAAAAAGGCAAATTCAAGTGAGGTGATTAAATTTTTAAAGGACGAAATATTTTTAATTTACGGCGTACCCGAAAGTTTATTGTCCGACAACGGTTCACAATTCTTGAGTAAAGAATTTGCGAAAATGGTAGAAATGTTTGGCATAAGACATGTGAAGACGGCTGCGTATGCTCCACAAGCAAACGCTAGCGAACGAGTCAATCGTTCAATCTTATCAGCCATCCGCTCTTACATTGATCCGCGGCAATACAACTGGGACGAGTATTTGTCCTGTATAGGCAGTGATTTACGCACATCAGTTCATTCTGTTCTGGGCATGTCGCCATACGAGGCATTGTTCGGGCAGAGAATGATCGAGCATGGCGCCGATTATAGTCTTTTAAGAAAACTCAATGGTCTGAATCAAAGCGAAATAGAATGGTTACCAAAAACAGCGAAAATGAACATTTTGCACACCCATCTTAAGACAGCGTTAGAGCAAGCTCACGAAACGTATAAGAACAACTACAATCTTAGAAGTAAATTTGTTAAATTCGAGGTAGGAGATACAATATTTAAGCGTAACTTTGTGCTTAGTGACGCAACGAAACACCGAAGCGCCAAACTAAGTCCTAAATTTTTAAAAGTGACTGTTTTAAAAGTTGTAGGCAACAATTTGTATAGAGTCAAAGATGACAAAGGATTCGAAACAGTAGTTCATACCAAAGACTTAAAAAGGTAGTTCGATAGTAGTGCTATAGCCCGGCGTAGTCAGCTGTGCATGAGACTCCTGTTAGAACACAGACTCATATTCCGTTTCTTTTCTTGTCCTTCAGAAGAGTTAAAAAACTATTCAGAAGAACAAGTTTTGTAGGAAACACTGCATAATAGGATAGTCTAATTTATTCATGACGTCCGATGCTTCAAACATAAGCTGAAGTCCGCTGTGTAAACACTCAAGTCCATCAAACACATTCAAGTGTAAATATACTCTGAACGCACTCTATGTTCGCAACAACATCAGCGAGGATGAACTAAACGTTAAGATATAAATTTAGTATTTGTGAGTTAGATAATAAAATAGGAGAACTGAATTTATAAACTTAACCGATAATCTCAAGTAAATTTATGTCTATTTAATCTGGTATTCCACCTAAAGTAGAAAAACAAAGTTAAAAAATAAATCTAATTAGGGAAATATCTAATTGGGTTAAGATAATAAACGCACCCATTCTGAATTATTCGAAACCGGAAAAACATTCAAAGACAAACAAAACTTATTGTGAATGAACCCTTTCACATCGAGCCAATTGGAATTCCAATTCCAATTAGTTCCATGTGGCCGGCGGTATTCAATTAAGAGTTCTTGCGTTCATCGATGGCAGACATCTTTCCTTTCCTGTCTGGCCGTCGAACGCATCACATCGTCTTTTAAAATAACCTGAAAGTTCCTGAAATAATGGTAAGAAAAATATTTAACAAGTATTAATAGAATATAGAAAATAATATAGGTAAAAATTTTTACTAGGAAGTAGTACGAAGAAATTAAATTCAAGATATAAATAAACGTAGTACGAGAATGAATTTATGGTACGAAATCAAAAGGAGCAAGGAATACTCATTTGAAAGAAGAAGAACATGTCTACGCGGCGAATAAAAATTTGGGTAAATCTCTCATAAAAGTGAAAGGTAATAAACTCGTGTATATTTTTGGTTCTGAAAATTATAAAGAAAAACCTAAAAAGAAAAGAAAGAACATAAAAATAATTTTTTTTGGTTGCACATGTGATTTCGAAAGTTCTAAAGTTTTCCTTTCGTTTTATTCGATTCCCACAGGCGCGACGCAGTAAAGTGACGAGGCGTGAAATTTCAAGAAATTTACACGACGGCCAGACAACAAATTTATAATCTTTTTTTTTAAAGACAAATTTAAATACTTTTGTTTTACACTTCATTTTAAATATTTTCATTTTACACTTCATTAAAAATACTTTTGTTTTGCCACTTACACTACGTTAAAATTTTTGGTTTTCCAATTTACACTTCATTAAATTTTGTTTTACACGTAAAAATAATATGGCCTATTATACCTTGGCATGGCAACAAATTTAGTAACGATTCATGTTGAATGACAACGTCTTTGGCATATTCGTTGCAACTCTCATAGCAAAGTTTGTTCTGAGGAGTATATATCTATATACTTACCGGAACGAGACTGTCTCGAGAATCCATCTCGACAGTGAAAATCTTAATCATCGCCAAAATAAATCAGTAAAAATCCTAATTCAGTCAAACAAAACGTAATAAAGCAAGCTTCAAGAAAATTTGTTCTGTTTTGCGGACAGAACACTAGAAATCTTTTCTAGAAAATCGTAACGCAGTTCCAGTTCACTCTTCAAAACATATGTTATATGAAAGTACCTACAAACAGCCCGTCAATTACTCGTCAGAACAGATATTTCAAGAATTCAACAAGCAAGAATCTTTCGAGATAAATTCATTTCATCAAATCAGAATCAGCAAGATCAATCATCAAGAGAATTCAGCAGTGACACCAGAAGCAAGAAGCAAAGTCAAGAAAGTTCCTATCGTGGTGCACACCTGTAACCTGTAATTAACTACATAAGGACTCAATAAAATTTCTGAGGATAAAAGAATAGTGATCCATATAACAAGCAGAAAATGTGGTGATATTTAAGTGTTATCATTGTGTGTTATATTTATTCTTAGATGTATATTTAGAATTTTAGAGGTAGGTCAGTATCGTATAGGAAAGCACTGGTTATAGTCAAGAATAGGATATGTAGAATACCTACTTTCAAAGATTCGTTTTGTTTTTTCTTTCTAAGTAAAAGAAATAGTGAGTTCAGACAAGAATTCTGATAAAGAGTTATTAATTGTTTTGTAGTAAATGAAGGAAGTAGTGAAAGGATAGTAAACTTAAATACGGATAAGAAAAGAATTTAAAAGAGTAGAGTCTTTTTGTTTGTTTATTTTAAGTGAAGAAAGTATCTGAAACTATGATACCAACATACAATTTAGGAATGAAAGTATCTGAAAATATGATACCAACTTAAACATATAGGAATGAAAGTATCTGAAAATATGATACAAAAAAAAAAAAAATATTGTAAAGTAAAGATTACGGAAAGTAAGAAGAGAAAAGATTCCATTAATTTTGAGGAGAGTACAATAGTTTTTCAGATAGGACGAAACAAAATACAGCTAAATTGAATACCACTAGAAATCTAAGTGGAAGAGAGGTAATTGTGAAAGTGAATATGTCATTTGATAAAAGCAAATTAACAACAAATTGTGAAAATTATTGAATGCAGTTACATACAGACATCATCCGAGTTCGAGTGCACTTCAACGAGGAGAATAAAAATCTGGTGAGTGAAAATTTTTCTGTATATTTATATTTTGTTGAAAACATTTTTTATTATATATCTTTTTATCAAATGATATTTATATAATCGAGACATATGGTGATATATTTTTTTTTTTTGTGTCGAGAAATTTTTGTTGCATAAACAAATAGTGAGAGGTAACACTGAAATATTTTTAAGAAAACTATAAAAGAAGACAGTAGTAAATAGTTTGAATAGTAAATACGAATACAATTCGCGACAAAGACAAGATACCCATAGGAAGAGTGTGAATACCAAAAATTATAATAGATATAAGAACCAACAAGCGAGACGTGATGGTAAGAGACGAATCTTACAATCCGTCGTTAAACAAATATACTTATTCAGTTTTTTTTTGTGAAATTCAGGTTGCGAAAATTTTTGAGCGAGATTCAAAAATCAAGTTGAGAATTCTAGTTGAGCTAGGTAGTGTGTTAAGATCGTACATTAAGTAATGTTTAATAAATAGTGTTTAAGAAAATTTTTTGTAATGAATAAAAAGTGTAAAGATAAGAATCGAAAAATTTCGTTTTGGTGAATCATTTGAAAATTGTCAAAAGATAAGCAGTGTTGACATTCTGAGTCGTAACAGAATAGTCAGGATGAAGTAAGCTAAGAGTTAAGAGGGTCGAGAGAAGTTGGATCGAAACATTTAAGGGAAGTTTAGTTTAAACTTCTCTTGTCCAATAAGGGGATTCTCGTGAACAAAAATGTTAAAGCCTAAGAGAATCATAATAGGAACTTTTAGAATGTCGATTCTATTAGTCATAGGGTAGGGTAAAGAAGGCAGAGAGCACAACAACAGCAGTGTCTCTCCATTAAGGGGTTTCTGAATTTAAGAACCAAGCGGAAACCAAAGGTTCGTGTCAGGTCGTACATCTGACATGATAGGGAAGGGTTAAGTACGGTTCAGAGGACATGACCATCTATGTTCCTCCATAATAATTCACGAAAATTCTGTCAATTCACAAAATCAAATATCATGAAGGATAGGTACAATCTTTCAACTGTCTTGTACATAAGTTACTTTCTTCGGGTCCTAGGAATTTTAAACATATTTTTCTGGTCTACAACATCTAGATCAGTCGGTCTGAAAACAGTGTAACACCGTCTCCGCTCCAGCTGCAAGATCCCTCCCCACCGACGAGCTAAGCAATCGTGCACCCAGCAGGCCAGGTGGCTGTAGAGCGCAGGCACCCTTGTCCGAAAACGGCGTGGACTTTCCTAGGGGTTTCGTGGGAAATAAACGTCGCGTGTAAGATGAGGATAGATTCCTTTAAGAGAAGCAGGGAATTAGAGTGCAGTTTCATAGTTTCTTTTCTGAAGCTAAAGTTGTTTAATCACAGCTTATTACTTTTATAAAATATCGCCCTTTAATTTCCTCAGCTCTCTCATAGGGATATGATTCGATGACTACAGCGAGTTATGATAGTCAGTTTGGTTGAGAATGGTCGGCAAGAGTCAAACAAAACCATTTGAGTTATTGTAACTCGTGTGCAATAATGGGGTATACGACGATTTGAAGCGACAAATAACTCGACTGTTGAGTCGGTCTTTTGGTGTTTTAGAAAGTTTATGCATAACATCGAGACATATTCACTAAAGGTGGATAGAAGAGTTTCTTTCTCAGAAGGGTTGAGAAGGTTATTCGGCTGTTCACTTCTGTAAAGGAGTCTATGAGCTTACGTCTTGTGGATTTCTGTGGTCTTTGGTTTGGTTGTCGATGGTGATTCGTTTTAGCGGATATCGATTGGCAGGTAGGCTGAAGATGATAGAAGGAAGGAAGCCGTGAGTGCAATGATGAGGTTGAAGTGATTTGATGGTGATGATGATGTTGGTGGTAGTAGTAGTATGGTAGCATGGTATTATTATGAAGTCAACATTATTAATTCATTATATTAATTCATTTATTCATTATCATAATATATAGTTCGTTACAATTTTATGTTTATTTTTTGTTATTGAATATCGAAAACAATATTTTCTGTGAAATAAAATAAGTTTGAAGCCAATATTTTTAATTTTTGAAAAGCTATTTGAGTCGATTTTTATTTTTACCAAGTTTTAGTATTGTTTTTTTTAGGTTTTTATTTTTTGTAAAAAAAACTGTCAATTCGATTTTTCTCAAAATTTTATCGAATGTTAAAAACAATATTTTTTTAAGACGAAATTAGTTTGAAGCCAATGTCCCAAAGTTTTGAAAAGATATTTGAGTTGAAAATCAATTTTTACCAACTTTTATTAATTTTTTTTAAGTTTTTATTTTTTGTAAAAAAACTGTCAATTCGATTATTTTCAAAATGTTGACAACAATATTTTGTAAACGATAAAATTAGTTTAAAGCCAATATCTCAATGTTTTGAAAAGATATTTAAATCGAAATTCAATTTTTACCAACTTTGAGTAATGTTTTTTTTTAGGTTTTTATTTTTTATAAAAATTAGATTTTTTTCAAAATTTTATCAGATGTTAAAAGCATTATTCTTCGTTGCACAAAATTGTTTTGGAGATGAAATCAGATTTGAGTCGTAAAATTTTCGAGGTGACAAATTTTTTTTTTCGGTTTTTTTAATTTATAAAAAATAACAGTTAATTGGATTTTTTTCAAAAAATATAATTGTTTTGTATCACGTTACAATATATCATATAAAATTTAATTCAAGTCCCTAGCGTTATTGGTTCATGAGATATTTAGGGTTAACCAAAATTTTTACCTTTTTTTTAAACTGCTATGGTAAAAAAAACACCCACGCAATTTTCTTGAGAGCCCTTTCTGCATCTTTTTGCCTTATTATCTGTATAACAAAATTTATTTGAAGTCGATATCTCTTCTGGTTCTTGAGCTATGGACGACGAAAAAAAGTCGTAAACGTACGGACATACGGACGTACGGACGTACGCACGTACGTACACACGCACGCACAGACATCTTTCTAAAAATCTTTTATTTCGACTCTAGGGACCTTAAAACGTCGAGAAATGTCAAAATTTTCAATTTGACAAATCGGACCCATTACAATAACTTCCTATGGGAAGTTAATAAAAAACTATCTCAGGTCAACAATGAGTATTCTAAGGTTAAGTAACCTAGGAATTCTAGCCATAGAAATGCAAAAAACTGATGCGATTGACACCGAAAGACTAATAAAAGAATTTGTGTGTAAAACACAAAGAAGACAAATAATTTAAACATTTTCTACGTTTTATAAATTATTAAATATGTTTAACGTACATAAGTCAATGTCAGTTGAGTTGCTTGCCACAATGTAATTAAAAAAATCAAATTTGCTTAATTAAAAAATCGAAACAAATGTTCATTAAAAATAAAAATATACGAAACTTTCCTTATTAAAATGAATACAAAAATTAATTTTTTGCTTTATATGTACTAGTAATAACCAAAATGAAGTGATTTAAAAAATTAATTATTTTTTTAGCTTTATTTTATAGTGAGTATGCAATTTAAAACATTAACCAAATTTAAATGTTAGGTTCCTTAAAATGTGGTTACTTCCAATATGGTTATAATCGATATACATCACCTACAAATAAATGGATACTCTGTAAGTATAGTTCATTATGGAAGAAATGGTAGTTTTCACCAACTTTGACAACAAAATTTGGGGCGGCAAAATTTGATCTGCCCCGGGTGGCAAAAACCCACGCTACGCCACTGTACTGCGTGCAGCTTTGTCAGGTATCGGAGGGATCCAATGGACTTTGATATCCTTTTTAAAGCACTTGGATTACGCGGACGATGTTTGCTTACTCTCTCATATAGGATCATGGATCTCCATCAAATGACAACAAGTGTGGAAAGAGAAGCAGAAGTCGTGGGGCTGAAAATTAATTCCGGCAAAACAAAATGATCAGCCTCGGAACCCGACCATCCTCTCAATTAAATATTTCCTCGCAACCGGTGGAAAAAGTGGAGAGCTTTCAATACCTTGGAAGTATCGTCTCCATCGAAGGCGGAACCGAAAAAGACGTCATCTGCCGCATCGGCAAAGCAAAAGTGGCGTTCGGTATGCTGTCGAAAATTGGAAGAATAACTCTATCAGCTTAAGAACAAAGCTACGATTGTCGAATCTGTGCTCCTTTATGGGTGCAGCACCTGGAAGGTAACTTCAGTCATTACAAGAAAGCTACAAACCTTCGTGAATACATAGATGTCTTCGCAACATCCTAAGGATTTTCTGGCCAAACTGAATATCCAATGAGGTCCTTCATAGAAGGACAAATCAGGAACCATAGACTCTATTATACGAACACGTAAGTAGCAATGGATTGGACATACGCTTTGAAAAGGTAACGACTGCATTGCAGGCCAAGCAATGCAGTGGAATTTGCTCACACAAGAAGGAAAAGAGCTGGACGACCGAGGAACACCTGGTGCAAGAGTTGGAGGGAGCTGAAACACATTTCCGGAAACCACACACGATGCCGCGTAGGTGTAGTAGAGGCCCTATGTCCCTTAAGGGGTTCCCAACGGACTTAACAGGTCTGAGGACCCAAGTTGGTAAGTACCAAATCAAACCTTGTTGAAGTCGCTAGCTTTATTGTTCCGGGTGAAGGACATTTTCCATCTAGAAACCTTGAACCATGTAGAAGTGCTTAAATTTTCAATTCAACAAATTGGATCGATGACAATAACTGATCTCTTTTCTTTACAAAAACAATCAAAGTTCTAGTTTGAGAACCTTATAGCAATTGAATGTTTTGTTTCCTTATTTCGAAATTATTGTGTCAACATAATTAACTTAACCATTTCTACTTCCAAATAAAAATTATATCTTATCTTTGAACCAAAGATATCAAAGAACTTAAAGTCAAAAGTTTGCAATTATAAGATTTTTAACGCCCTTAGAACTTCAAAAGCGAGCCTTTAATTGTATCTTCCTCTGACATATGAATTTTAACAGCTCCTGGATCAAGTAAAACTTATACACCAAATTGTGCATATCCTCTTCAAAAAAGGTGCAGCAACAGCAACGCGCGGTGCATCTTTTGCAAAAACAAGTATAACAATAGCTTCGGTACATTGCATCGCTAAGCTGTATACAAAGTTTTTGATCATTAAAAATATTTTTCTTTACCTTACATATACTATGGATATGGAGAGGTACCGTACCTTACAACCTACCTTATACTTTACACAACACAATACCCAAGTTCTATGATTTTATGTGTTTATGTTTCTTATGATGTTGGACTTGGACCTGGTTTTGTTGTACATCACAGGGAAATTGGCATGTACAAAAGTAGGGAAAGAATAACGAACGTTAAATTTTCTTTTTGTTTTGTTGTTGTAATTTTTCTTGACTAGAGAGTAGCCCAAGGAAGAAAATCCTCGAAAACTCTATACTTGTACAATTTTAACAACACTCTCCACACCCACACCGCACACACCCACTTATCCATTCATCGCCTTAAGTTTTTTTTGTATAGCATGTTGTGTTTGTATGGGCATAAACAGGGTGGGTCAAAAGTTTCTTCGAAAAATACTTTTCAAACAAAAATAAGAGATTGACTAACGTGGTCTGGTCAACTCAGGGTGTCCTGCGGTTCATTTTGAAGAGGTTTAAGACTCAAGTTGCTACTATTTCTAAATGCAAACATCAATTTGGATAAGATTTAAGGCCATTAGATCAGGATTTAAATGAATTTGACTGCCCAGATTTTTGTCTGTGGGGTTATACCTCGCAGCTTCAGGAGAACAGATGTCCTACGAAGTCTTATAGAAACCCCTCTGGAAAAAGTCCGTCTCCCTGAGCAAAAAAATGAAATTCATACAAACTATTAAAACTTTAAATTATTAAGTCACTTCTGCTGACCCACCCTGTATTTATTTCAACGTTCAGCCTTGTGTGTTTACTCCGAATAAGATTTAGGATAAGGAACACACATGTGAGTCCAACAAAACAACAAGAACAACTGAAGAGGTCCTGCTGATACATATACATACATACGTATCCCTGCATTCTCTTATTCTTGCTATTGATGTTGTTGTTGTGCATCAGAAAAGCTTTTATATTTTATTGTTGTTGTTTTTGTTACATCGTTGAGAAGTTGTCGTAGTGGCGATATAAAGTGAACAATATGTTTGCAAAGGACTCATCTATTTGACAATTAATAATGAAATCACCTGTGACACATGGACAGGGACATTGCTCGTCTATCTTAGATATCTCTTCGTGTGTACCCACTACCCATGCCCCACCCACTCCTTTTTTCTTCATACTCGTGTATGCTGCCAAGAGCACCAGTATAAAAGCAGCAGGACACTCTAGGGATATTTTGGAGTGGGTGTATATTTGTTTGCATCCACATATGACAGAGTTTTCTAGTGGGTGTTTTATTTATTATTGTTTTTGTTTTTGTTGTTGTTGTTGCCTTGTTGATGTTGAAGTTGTTTTGTTTTCTTATTTTTATTTGTAGGGTTATTTTGCACTTTCGCACACCAGCTTTTCCATCTACTTTTCTATGAAGCATCAAAATATTATAATCTATTAGATATCCTTATAAGAACATGTATGTATGTGTAGAAAGACGTAGGTGCTAACAGAAACATTTTAAGTTACGATATTCAAGTTTGTCTTTGTTTTGTGTCTGAATATAATAATAATATGAACAAACCTACATATTCGTCCTTACATCTATTGAGTTTTCTCTAAATCATTTGAGAACAATAGAAAAGGATTTATTAGATTTTAATAGACATATTGAATATTCAATTAGATGAGATATAGGAATGGGGAAGCTTAGAAGAATAAATACATACGTAGATCTGTATTGTATACTATGCTTTAATATTGAAACTAGATAAAGTTAATTAAATACGAACTCATAAATCATGGGTTTATTTGTGCAAGAATTCAATTAGGCAGAAGACAAACGTCTTCTTTATGGAATGTGTTTTAATAATAACTTTTATACCTCAACATTCTATGTATGTATGTATGTACATATATAAGTACTATAATATTGAAACGAATAATAATATTTAAATATGATTTGTTTTGTTGCATAAGGTGCATGCGTATAAATATACAGTATTGCATTGTTTTGTTACAGCTGATATTGTGATTGAAGAACAAAGCATTTTTAAATTAAATACTGATATACAATAATATGAAAATAGACATAGGTGGGTGGAGACTGTAAAAGACATCAATATAATATGAATGCAAATTCATGGTGCATTTGCACACGTGGCTAAAGTCCTGTGAAGGAATTTTTCCAAGAAATGCTTTTATGGTAGATATCAAGTTATCTTTTAGGGACTTGACAACTTTGAATGTAATTTGTGAACGCACCCTTTCACTAATTATCAAACTGTCATGTCACTATCAATTTATTCAGTAAGGTCAATATTTTCATCGGGGTAAAGCACACAGAACGAAAAAAGTCATCCTATTGACTATTCTGGTAGTCAAAATGACTATTTGGTAGTCAATTTTCAGCCGATAACCGCGATAGTCAATAGAACAATTTTCGGTTGTCAATTTTTCCGAAATTTGTTTACAACATGGTAGTCAATATATGAAAACTTTAGTAGTCAATATGACAACTTTGGTTGAAGGAAATTGAAACTGCAGCAGTCAATATGACAACTGCGGTATAGTCAATGCGACAACTGCGGTAGTCAATATGAAAACTGCAGTAGTCAATATGACAACTGCGGTAGTCATTATGATAACTTTGGGTTGAAAGGAATTGAAACTACGGTTGTCGTATTGACTTATGTGGTATTCAATACGACAACTGCGGTAATCAATACGACAACTGCGGTAGTCAATATGATAACTGCGGTAGTCAATATGATAACTGCGGTAATCAATAGGACAACTGCCTTAGTCAAAATGACAATTTTTTTTTAAACCGAAATCTTATTTGACTACGGTTGTCAATACAACAATCCTCGATAGTCAATTTTGGCAGTCTCTATATATCAAGCAAACTGTCATATTGACTACCGAAGTTATTCTATTGACTACTTTTCTTGTCATGTTGACAACCCAAAATTGACAATAGAAAATTGTTCTCTTGACTATCCAGTAGTTAATTTTTTAAAATAATGTTGTCATATTGACTATTTTGGTAGTCAATGCGACAATTTTGCCAAATTTCAAGTTGACTATCGACGCACGGTTGTTAATATGACAATTTTTTTTTCTGTGTACACGAACAAGCAAAGTTTGCAAATTATACAAATTTCCTACCGAAATTTAAGAGCGTTAATTCCAATTTTGGTTGTAGTTCTTGCCCTATTAAACAGGCAGTGGCAAGTTAAGTGCAAAAATTTAGTACATAATATTCATCGTGTGATATTGTCGTGTCAGTGGTGTGTGAGTCGAACGATATGCACAGCATTCTCGTCGGGCTCCTAAAAATTGATTATTATTAATTGCAAAAAGTAAAGTGACAATTTTGAAATCTAACGAGGTTTAATCAAGAAGTGTTTGTTAGTGCGAATCGGTGATCAAATTTGAAATAAACATGGATCTCGATTGCAAATTTTGCAAAAAACTACTCGAAATTTAGCAACAATTCAATGCAGCGGGTCATGTGGTCGTTTTTTTCATGCAAGCTGTGTTGGTGACAAACACGTATTGAATATAGTTGAAACAAAGAGATTAATATGTGTATTATGTATTGATTGTAAAAATGCACTAATATCATTAAATGAAAGTTTGAAAATAGTAAAAGAAAGTGTAAGAGAGATAAATGATGAGCTGAAAAATCAAAGTGTCAAAATAGAAGAAATGAAACAATCTATTAAAAATGTAAACAAATGTGAGCAACATGTTGCTAGTGAAAATAAAAAATTAGGGCGACCATCCCAAGTAGATAAAATAGTGAGACCATCGTATGCCGAAAAATTAAAAGAAATAAAAAATCATGATCCTTTTATAGTTGTTAAACCAAAAACTGGTAGTCAGGATGCAAACACCACAAGAATTTCAATGATGGATAAAATTGATCCAAAAGGCATTCAAGTGTCCCAAGTCAAAAATCGAAATAATGGGGCAGTGGTGGTGGTATGTGATGATAATCAATCGGTTCAAAAGCTTAAAAGTGATGTAGAAAAAGAAATGGGTGATAATTACCAAGTTGAAATTCCAAAGGTGCGTGATTTTAGAGTAAAAATATTTGGTTTACCTAAAATGTTTACAGCAGAAGAATTAGTTAAGCAAATTAAAGAAAAAAATGAATATTTACAATTCGAAGATGTTATTTTTAAAGTAATTTATCAAAGTTAGGGCAGAAACATTAACAATTACTGTGCCATTATTGAAGTGAAATTCGAAGCTTTCAAAAAAATTATGCAAGAAGGCAGATTACGTATAGGGTGGGGTAAATTTAGAGTGCTTGAATCGTTATATGTAAGAAGATGCTACAAGTGTTTGGGTTTTAACCATCGTTCTACTGAATGCACTCAAAATCAAACTTGTTCTCACTGTGCTGGTGAACACAAGCTTAGTGAATGTACGATGAAGTCTGAAAATCCTACCTGTGTTAATTGTTCATTTGCGAACAAAACTCATAGTTTAAATTTGGACATAAACCATAACGCTTTTAGCCATAGCTGTGTATTGTACCAGCGAAAAATCGAAAACGAAAAAAGAAAATTCTTTTAGCAACCAATTAAGAAAAGCAATAAATTGCATATATCTTAATTCACAAAGTGTTTTAAAAAATCTTGCCGAAATTGAAGTGCTAGTGTCAAGAAATAAACCCGATATAATTGTACTGTCACAAACTTGTATAACCTGTGATATAGATAAATCGGAATATTCATTGCAAAATTATAATATGATTGTTTGTGATTCAAACTCAAGAGGTGGAGTGTTAGTTTATATTAATTGTGAATTACAATTTGAGTCAGTCAGCACATTTAGTATAGATTACTGTATGTGGCTAGCAGCTGTTAAGGTATGGTTCGACAAAACTCCATTTATAATAATAGCAGCATATAGATCACCTAGCTCGACCGTGAATACTTTTGTTAACAGTCTTGATTCATGGTTAGATGAAACAGTAAGCTTTGCAGATAATATAGTTATTGCTGGTGATATAAATATAGATTTTCTTTAAAACTCAAATGATAAAAATAAAATTTGTAAAATTATAAACGACAATGCTTTAAAGCAATTAGTTACAGAACCAACAAGAATAACAGCAAATTCTGAAACGCTAATCGATTATGTGATAACCAACTGTGATAACATTGATGTAAAAGTAAATAAAAATCTAAAAATATCTGACCATGAAACCATACAATTTTGTATAAATAATAGTAAGTCTAATAAAGTACCCACTAAAAAAATTATCAAAATAAACAATTACAAGAAAGAAAAATTCAGAGAACTTTGGACAGAAGATTGCATCATTGAAGAAGACATTACGATTGATAAATCTGAAAAATTATGTTCGAAATTAGTTCGGGTAATGAATGAAATGTTATCTTTTGAATCTGTAAGAAACAAAGGAATAACACCATGGTATAATAATGATCTAGACTCTCTAAGAAACATAAAAATTAATGCGTATAACAAAGCTGTGATAACTAAGTGCAATCAAGACTGGAACTCATATAGACTGATTAGAAATAAGTACAAACAAAGTATTAATAAAGCAAAAAACAATTATGTGCAATATAAAATAGCTTTAAATAGTGGTAACCAGAAGGGACTATGGCGTGCAATAAAAGATTTAGTTTTAGGTAAAGATTGTAAAGAAATAACGAAAATAGAAATAAACGGTGCAATAGAGATAAATATATGTGCAATAGTAAATCATTTAAATGATTTTTTTGTTGATAGTGTCGTTGAAATAAATAATTCTATTTTGCATGTCCCCTACGTGTCCATTATTAAGCCCAGTACAATCTGTGTTCATTTTCAAACCCCTTACCCTTAGTGATCTTGAAAGTGTTTTAAAAGAAATGAACAACAAAAAAGATGTTTTCGGAATAAACTCAACCATTTTTTAGAAAATTTCTACTTAGTTGGCCATGAAATCTTAGAAATAATAAATGAGTCATTACAATCCGGAGTGTTTCCCAAAACCCTAAAAAAATCTGTTGTTGTCCCTATTGCAAAAGTCCCAAATCCCAGAGAAGCACTTGAATATAGGCCAGTTAATATGTTACCGACCATGGAAAAAGTTATTGAAAAAATAGTAAGCAAGCAACTTTCCCAACACGTCAAAACACAAAATATATTGATAGATCAACAATCTGGATTTCGAGGAGGGCATTCATGTGAAACAGCTCTAGTAAGTACAATCCACGACTGGAAAACAAAGATGGATGAAGGGAGAAAAATAATTGCCATTTTCATGGATTTTAAAAGAGCGTTTGAAACCATTGATAGAGTAATTTTAATTGATAAGATGGAGAATTACGGCGTAAAAGGAATTGAGAAGAAATGGTTTGAATCTTACCTAAACCAAAGATCGCAAATAACTAAAATTTTAGAAAATGAATCAAGCGAAAGAAGTGTCAATATTGGAGTGCCACAAGGTTCGAATGGGTGGTGAATTATTTCTTCTCTACATGAACGAAATTAACAAAGTGTTAAAATGGTGTAAATGTGTTCTTTTTGCAGATGACACTTTAATTTACATTGACTTTAAGACTATAATGGATATATGTATATGCAAAAATTAATGAAGATCTTGATAATGTTTACCAGTGGCTTTGTATGAACAAATTAAAACTGAATGTGTCAAAAACCAAATTCATGATTCTAAATTCAAATGAAATTGTTAATTTGCAAATTGGATCAGAAAATATCCAACAAGTTAAAAGCATAAAATATTTAGGGGTTATTATTGATAAAGACTTAAATTTCAAAAAAAATTCGGATTATATTTGCGCGAAGATAAGCAAAAAAGTGGGTTTTTTAAATAAAATCAGAAAGAAATTAAGCTTTAATAATGCAGTAATGATTTACAACACAATTGTTCTGCCACATTTTGACTATTGTGCCGATTGACAATTTTAGATGACGTATACGTTCTCCGATTGGGCAAGATATGAAGTCCTTATTGGAAACTCTTAACAATACAAAGGCAGTTTAAACGTTACACTCGTCCTTTTACGAATGCCTATCAGTTTTTTATTAGTCCTAATTTTAACTTTTCTGTGAAGTACAAAGATTTGTCCCTTTCAGCCGTACCAGACATCCAAATACGGAATGCTTTTCTCTAGTCAATGCAGTTTTTAAAATGCAAATACGGTATGTTCAAATGGTAGACTTGTTCAGTGTGCACCCAGAAGCGTGTGCACCCAGAAGCGATATTAAAATTGTCTTGGGAAATTTGAATGAAAAGCTGGGAAGAGAAGACGTCTTTGGAGGAATAATTGGGAGAAGAAGCCTGCACTACAACAGCTCCAATCGTCCTGTTAGATAGAACAAGTTTATCACACCTCAACATCCACAAAGGAACTTGGAGTTCTTCAGATCAATCTGCAGCCAAAACAATGTATCCAAAACCAGTGGCAAAATTGTAAAAATGCAATAAAAAAACCTGCCTCGGATACAAAACAACAAGACACCCTGGCCCTGTTTAAAAAAGGAATATAGGCATAATGAGAACTGGTTACGAGCTCTATGAGCTGAATAGAAGTGAGGAACACCGTTTTCTCAGAAGAAAAAAGATATAAAAAGCGTGCAGTTGAAGATGTTGAGAGATCAAGAAACAGAAAATAAGTTCGACAGTTTTATGAACAGGTCAATTAAAATTCAAAAGTGCATTAATATCAAATCTGAAGGCTGCAAAGACAAAATTGGAAACAATATAACTTCTGCAGACTGTATAACTCCTGCAGACTGTATAACAGCGACGACGAACCGAATTGCGCTGTCAGGCAGGATGATACATTCAACATACCCCACGAAAGCCAACAATCCCGTCTTCCCGAATTATACAAAGTACAGATTGCCTTATCTAAGCTGAATCAAACTCAGCCCTGTTAAAGGTGGCTTAAATGCCCAACTTTTCAAAGCAGCTTGAGATAATTTGTTTAAGGTCATGCACCAAGTTGTCTGTGAAACATGGTCGAAGGAAAGCATGCCCGATGAATTGAACCTCATTATTGTTTGCCCGATACTGAACGTCTAAAGCCCATGGACAACAATCAGATAGGGCCTTATCAGTGTGTTTTTAGACCAAGAAAGTCCACAATCGATTAAATATTTCCATTACGGCAGATCTTGGAAAAAACCCAAGACACCCACCATTTCTTTATTGATTTCAAGGCCACATATGACATCATCCAAATTGACGAACTGTTCATATCTATGACTAGTTTTGGAAAGGAAGACAATTGGAAAAACGCACTATTCTAAAAAGGTTGGAAACAACTTAACCGAACGTTTCGATGTCGAAAAATGCTTTAAGGGGGTATTCTAGTGTAGAGACATGAATTTCGCCCGGTTTTTGAAGCGTTGTATAAAGGAAACAAAAAATATTTTTAGTATAAATTTTTTTATCATTTGTTTATTGATTTGTTGTTTATACATAAAAAATTAGTAAAAAAAAAAAAAAAAATTAACAAAGTTACAAGCAGTCAAAGTGGGGGGTCTAAATAAAAGAGGGTGTCCTGGCGTGCATCCTACCAACCCTCCTGGTGATCTGAAAAACAAAAACCAGACGGATTCTTAATTATTATAGATGTCGCTATTGTTTCACCCTTGGATAAGTTAAAAAAAACTTTTTAACAAAATGGCAGCAGTTTGAAAAAAAAAAATGTTCTTGTTGCATATTTTTCAACAATTAAGAATTTTTTAAAAATACTAAATGAGAAGTTATATTTTTGGGCAAGGACCACACGATAAAGAGATATATAAAGAACATCCTCTCCAAATTTGAAGTAAATCGGTTTATTAGAACTCGATATATCCTTACCGCCAGCTCGAAAAAAGTAGTTTCGAGAAAAACGCGTTCAGAGTTTTGAGACAAGTTTTCAATTTTACTTATAGAATGATACAGAATACGTACATATAATTATCACTTCAAAAATAAACACGTTGTCAGAGCTAGCACTTCCACTCAGTATAAAGGTTGCCACAAAAGTAACTTAAAATGAAACTAAAAGGACAAAACAGTTTCTATGACCTTCAAAACCAGTTTCTATGACCTTCAAATAATAATAAAATAATGAAATAATAGGAATATTAAAAAATCCTTTTGAACGCATATTCTTGAATGTCTAAACTTTGGAAATATAAAAAAAAAGTTGTTTGATTTTTTCAAAATTCTACACTAGAATACCCCCTTAAGCAAAGTGAAGTGTTGTCATGTGATTTCCTTAACATCGTGCTTGAAAGATCAGTACAGAGCTCCCACGTCAACACTAGATGTTTTTCAAAATTTGATACTGTCATCAAGAAATTACCCACAACCCCATAGTCTCGGTGGAAATGTCACAATCTGCAGACGTCCGTTATGAATCTAAAAAACAACACCAACGGCAGCGCTGCGATCAAACTAGAATTACTTTTGCTAACCGGTGTTAAAACTTTCAATTAAAAGAGACACCTAACACTTTTCTTGAATTAATTTTAGAATACGCAATTATTTTTGACTTGTAGGTGCGTTTCAACGTGTTTATGAAATATCAATACTTTTGTATCCCTTTTCAATGACTTCCGTACTAAAGATATTAAAACCCCCTCCCCTAATGAAATTTCTGTATGCAGCCCTGAAACTAGGATTTTTTTCTTTTTTCTGCCTTACTTTTTTATTGCAGAATGAATTAAGAATTATGAAAAAGTCGAAACAAATAAATTACATCGTTTTCCATATTTTTACTGCTTTTAAAGTTCATTTTGATTTAGTTAAACCAAAAACCTGGCCAATTTACTAGTAATTAGTGTCCAACAAGCCCTACTTAAATGTTTGCATTATAATTTTGCATGTTCATTCATCAATTCAAAAATCACCAACAATATTACCAAAAAAAAATGAAGTGACGAAATTTCGTGTTTGTGATCTAAATACTCACATGTAAATAAACATTGTTTCAATATTTGTCGAATTTATAATAAGATAAAAACAAAAATTCATGTCGAAAGTAATCAAATCTAATCTTTTAGGACAAATCACTGAGCCTTAAACGAAAATTGTCACAAAAATTATAGAGACAATAATACCATGTAGGGTTTCAGGACAAATAAATTTATTTCAAAATAATAAAAACAACAAAATTGATGGAGAATAAATGACACCCTTGTTATCTTGATGATCCTATCTATGCCTACCGTACCTATACTAAATATAGGGTATAAGTTTTTGTCTGTTCCTATAGCACTGTACTAGGGGTGCATAACTAACCTACCAACACAAAGGAGACGTCGAAGGTTCATGTTTGATTAACCGAAACACAATTGAACCTTTGTAACACAGGACATGCAAATGTCCAAATTATAAACGAAACCAACCCAAAAAAACATACCAAACTACTAGTCTGTCGAATTTAAATTCATTTTCATTTGGTCGCGTGATTTTTATTAATAATTCTTTCTAACAATGAAAATTCTAGACTATGGATGATGTAAATAGAAAAATATATAAATACATTGTATATGTACTAACATTAAATTCCATATGTAACTGCATGTCCTTTTATATAAAAATATTCACCTTTATATGACATCAAGTATTTCAAACGGATGTCAGACACAACTAAAGTTCCTGGGCGAGCATAGAAAAATGTGAACTTTTTAATGACACGCAACATTTGCATTCCTTGAAAACATATACATATATATAAAAACACAAATCAGACTGGCTTTATGTACTTGTCCCTTCATTGCATTGCAATTTCAAAATTATGACTCACCCTCGTCATAATCGTCATCGTTGCCAGGACGAACAAAACATACGAATCAGACAAAGCTAGAGAATTCTTTAAATGCCTTATGTTACCTGCCACAGTCATACCCATAGATACACTACACATAAATGAAACCGAAAGTCGCATACCATGCACAAAACCATAAAGAAATATTCATTCATACATCCAATCCTTGCATCCAATTGAACGAAAATGTCCTGAAGTCGTCGCCGTCGCTTGTACGGTACGTCTCGTCGTAGTCGGTCGGTCGTGCAGTAATTATCCTCTTTCGAGAAATGGGTGCAACGCAATTTTGCAAAGCAGACATTTTGTTTGAAAATTGTTGAACCTACACAATACCTTATGCGAAATTTATAGGAGTGTGTGTCTGGAAAGTAAACATTAAACAAAAAGGACCTGAAAGTCGACACGAATATAAGAAGTACATTATTCTAATGAATCAGAGTTAAAGAACTTTCTGACTTGCTGTGTGGATATGTATATAGAAAATTCTTTGAAAAATTCTGAATATTGGAGTAGGTCCTATAGGTATACTATTTCTAATGTCTCGTGTGTCTGAACTTTTGTGTAGGAGGTTTATTGGGAATTGTAAATTTTACAAATATAAATTCTGGATATTTTCATATACCATCCATTAACTGAAATAAATATTTATCAATTAAGGAATGAATTTCTTGAGAATTTTCGGAAGATAATAATAGATTTAAATAGAAATAATTCTGTTGAAAATTTTTCAATTACTCAAAAATTTTACCTAAAAAATTTAGAAACCATTGATATTATATTTTGATGACAAATTCAAAATTTTTGTGTTGCTATTTCCTCAGGTTTCATGTTCCATGTGTAATTGGAAATTGTATTTTTTTTTCTCACAAACCAAACACTACAAGTTGTCCTGAACTTAATCTCGCTCTATAATCAATTGATTGGACAAGGATTTTGAAATAGGCTTCCAGTGCACCATTAGCTTATACTTAAGCCTCTTATAAAGTATTCAAAGAAAAGGCTTTAAAATGATTGGTAAGGTAACAATAAAATCACTGCAAAAACGATCATAAGGATGTTTGATTAAAGGACCCGCTTTTTACCCGTCCTTGGCCTTCCAGTAATCCATTGGAAAGATAGAGTTCAAGCTTGAAAATTAAGGTCGTAAGCAGATTCTTTAAGACCGAAAATAAAAGTTGTCTCTATCCAAAATGTTTGGCCTCGAGTTTTCACAAAATCTGCCCATTGTATTTTTACGAAGTGATATGTAATTTTTATTTCTCTATTTTACTTCTTTTATTAAAAAAAATAAAAAAAAATTTAGAATTCAACCAGAAGAACCGTTAATTTGTTTTTAAATTTTCTCAGGAATTAGGATCATACCGCAGTGTGGATCTGAAATGTCAATTATTTTATTGACTACAAATATCCTTGCGACCAAATTTATATCGGTTTTTAAAAAAAGGTGTTGGCTTTTATTCTGTAGATAAAATATTTCTTCCAGAATTTTTCAAGATTCTTAAAATTTATAGTGCCCTCTTTTCTTAAACGAACCTATTTTAAAAAAAGGACATTAATTACAAAAGTACTTAAATTGGCAATGAAATTCCAATGGATTTTGGTAGCCTTAATTCAAAATTAATTTAATACGTGTTTCGAGAAACACGGTTTTCAACAGACAAAGGCAAATCGATTTTCAAGTAAGGTTTTGCTCTTGTAACGAATCTGTTAACCAAACAAGACAGGAAACATTTCGACGACGTTCAAGCGACGGAAATGATCTTATGATGGTAATATCACCAATCAATTTAAATGCCCTACGTTCAATACTGTCCAAGAGGCTTAAGTAAGTTGCAGGAGCACCAGCCCAGATATGGGAGTTATACTCGGTGTCTTTCAGGCCGAGGTCTTTGCCATTGGAAAAGCAGCTGAATTGGCACATCACGAAAAGCTAAGCTCTTCGGAGATTACTTTTTTCGTGGACAGCCAGGCTGCTATCAAAGCCTTAGCCAGTGAGACCATAAGATCAAAAGCAGTTTTAAACTGTAGGAAGGAATTAAACAAAATCTGCCACACTAACCAGGTAAAGCTCTGCTGGGTTCCCGGACATAGCAATATAGAAGGGAATGATATAGTAGACGAACTAGCCAGGAAAGGGTCAAAAGCAGACACAAGTCCCGATTGGGGTACTCAAGAGGAAGATAGACCTTAAACTAAAAGAGAAAACCAATATCTCCTGGAAATCCAGGAACGATTGTGTAATCTCTAGAAGTTTATGGCCTAACACAAATGAAAAGGAAACTCGGTATATTCTATCGCTGAGTAAAAAGAACATTAAAATCTTGATAGGTGTACTAACAGGTCATTGCGCCATTGGCACAATGGCTAACAGAATAGGGGCATTTGCACCCGATTTTTGTAGGAACTGTCAGGATGAGGAGGAAATGGAAACCATTAAACACCTGCTCTGCGACTGTCCGAACCTCCAAACCAGCCGACTCCGTCATTTCGGAAACAGGTTTGTTGGAGAACTGGATGATCTAGCACAGGTCTCAAATTTATAGATAGCACAGGCTGGTTCGTTAACGAGCCAGTCTACGCTAATCGACAGAATTGAATTGAACTGAGGAGCATCGATGCTAAATTTTTACTTTTACAGGGGATCACAATGGACCAGTAAGCCCCCGTGTACGCAACAGCTTCTTGCTGTGCACACCCCTTACAACCTAACCTAACCTATACTCAAAAAAAAAACGTATTGCATCGCCTTAGAAATATCTTGCCGCATTTTTAGCGACATCGCGTATGTGATCGTTCCACAAAAGGTGGTTGGTGATACACATACCGAGAATATCGAGATGTTTAGTCTCCTCGATGCAAGTGCCATCTATGGATAATGGCAAGGGGGGTATATCTCGCTTTAACGATACAAGACAGCATTGGGGTTTCGAAGCATTAAATTAAACGCGGTTTTTTATTCCCCATTGTAAAATGCTGTTTAGGTCGGAATTTAATGAGCTAATCATATTTTGTCGTTGCAGTTCCACATCCGAAGAGGAGGGTTGTGAGTCTGGAAACGAATATGAAAAGCTAAGAGTGCTATCGTCAGCGAAACAATGTATTGGATTAGATGTTGCAGACAGGAGATCATTAATAAAAATGATAAAGAGTGTTGGAGATAGAACAGAGTCCTGAGGCACACCAGCGTTTATATTATGGGTTTCAGACTTAAATCCGTCCAAAACAACGTGTATTGAACGGTTCGAAAGAAAATTTCTAATCCAACGAAAAAGAGTTTCGTCAATACCAAAAGCACGCATTTTCGATAAGAGAGCCTGATGCCAAACCCTATCAAATGCTTTTGAAATATCAAGTGCAATAATCTTACTTTCTCCAAAGCGATGTAAAGATTTGCTCCACTGTTCGGTGAGATGAATCATGAGATCACCAGTGGACCTATTGCTTCGAAAGCCGTACTGATGGTCATTAAGAAACTTTCGATCTTCAAGATATTTCTTGAGCTGATAAAATCAGCATTTCCATGACCTTGGAAAGAAGGGACGTAAGTGCAATCAGTCGGTAATTAGAGGTTGAGGAATATTGGCCTTTTTTGGGAATAGGCTGGACAAATGCGGTTTTTCATCCACTCGGAACGAGACCTGATGAGGAGTAGGAAAGATGAAAAAGCTTACGCAGTGGTTTTGCCAGCGTTGAAGAATACCTCTTTAGAACAACAGCGGGGATACCATCCGGACCAGTGGAATTGTGTATGTTAAGATCTTTTAGGACTCTCGCCACAGTACGAGTGCGTTAAAAGATTGGCCCCATAGAATCACTAACGCGCTCCATGACAGGCGGAGTCATAACACTCACTGGCAACATTGAATTGGCAGCGAACTGCCTAGCAAAGAGATTATCTTTCTCTAAAGAGCTTACAAATGGAGTGTCATTGACAACGAGCGTATGAACCGAAACCAACATACGTCTCCAGCCAGCTTAGTCCATAGCTAGCTGCCCCCAGTTTTGCATGCCAAGCTAGTTGAAGTCCTCTTTCTCCTGAGTCACCATCTTCCTCTATTGCACAGTCCAATGGGATTAGATTCGAAGATCAGGCTGGAGCATTGACGTCCATTCACTCTACCTGACCTGGCCATCCAATCCATTGGACATTTATTCTTTTAACCATTTTGTCGTTGTATCTTCTCTGCTACTTCTAATCTATGTAGATGTCACCAAAAATCACACTACACATTTTTCTCTCAAAGCATTCTACGATGTTCTTATCTTGCTTTGACAAGGTCCAAGGATCAGTGCGATAAATGAGAACCAAGGCGATGAGTGTCTTATAAAAAATTGTGAGCAAACCTTAATTTTTTAGCTATTATTTTTTTGACAACACTGGTACGAGAAATATTTGTATTTTACAAAATCATTACAGCTAAGGTTACAGGAGCAAGTTTGTGCATTATTTTTAATATTAAGTCTCAAACCTTGATTGATTGATTTTGAAATAGTTTTCAAAAAAAATAGTTTGAAATGTTTGCCTCAAAATATCTGGGGTTTGTTATTTACATAAAAGAACAACACAAAATTTGGGACCTTTTCTTTGTCATTCTTGAACTATTCATAATGAGTTTAGTTTTTTTGAATGCAATTCAATTTTTGATAATCCAAATTTTTGATAAGCTCACTATACTTTTAGAAAGAAGTCCATTGAGTACAAGTTAAACGGCCTTTGAGTACATGTTACAATCGTCCCAAATTCAAGCACTCTTAATTTATGTGGCAATATTAAAAAATTTCACTTAACCTAAGACAAAACACAGCCATCAATAAAAACTATGGAGCATGATTAAAACAACTTATTGTTAAAGGCTGAAACATTTTACTGAGTAGCAATTAATTAGCGACTTAAAATTTTAAAACTTTTTTTTTGTTGCCTCAACTGTAGACTGGACTATTCCATGAACTGCTCTTATGTCTTATAAGATTAATTGTTCATGGGTAGTTTCTTAGGAAGTTTATTTAATAAAAATAACCTATAGGATATTTCTCCACATAAGAAATAGTGATACAAGTACTATGCCCAAGCCTAAAATTTGTAATTCGGTCTAAGGTGTGTAGATTTTCATTCAAAAAACAAACTATGACCTTATATCAAACCTATATTCCTGTTCGAAGAGTGCTCCTGACTTAAAACATCGCACTTTTAAACAGAAAGACAAGTCTTAAAATACAAATTTCAAAACCTTCGTCTTCGAAAAATATTTTATTAATTAAAAAAAAACAACAACTGTTGATCAAAACTTCAACTCTTTCAACTAAAATTGTCAAGAAATTTTGTCTAGGATGTTGACAGATGCTATACGATAGCAATTTGCTAAAACTTTAAGTAGCCACTCCGTGATTTTAACTTTAGCAAAATATTAAGTAGTACCCGTAGGGTGATAGTTAGTGCGTTGGACTGTCATGCAAGGGGTCTTGGGTTCAATCCCTGCCTGTGCCACCTAACTTTTTTCACGGGTTCTGCCTCTTGCGAGGAAAATCTCCAAGAGTAATTCTTGTCATGAAAAGTGCTTTCTCAAATTAGCCGTTCGGATTCGGCATATTAACTGTAGGTCCCTTCCATCTCTGACAACATTACTCGCACACAGGAATGGTTGAGAGTTGTAAGTCACTAGGCCCTAGTTCTTCATGGACTGTTGCACCACCAAAAAAAAAAATAATTTTAAAGCCTCTTCTTTGAATACTTTATAAGAGGCTTAATTAAGCTAATAGTGCACTGGAGCCTATTTCAAAATCCTTGTGCAATCAATTGGTTATAGAGCGAGATTAAGTTCAGGACAACACCGGCTATACATCTCGGTCATAAGTCCGATACTTACATATGGAGTAGCAGTATGGTAGACTGCGTTGGACACAACAACAAACAGTTACAAACTGAGCAGAGACCAACAAATAGCTTATGTATGAGTAGAGCACTCCACTCTACCCCCTCGAATGTACGTGATGTTGTGTTACTTCTCATATCGCTAGATATTTACAACAACTAATCAGCCGCTAGAACAGCCGTTCGACTTAAAGCCTCCTCACAGTGGATCAATACAATAATAACGACCACCTCTCTTGGCCTAGAGACCAAATGACATCGACTACCGATAGTCAAGCTGACATAAAATCATTGGACTGTGTCGCAATAAACTCACAAACAGCTCAAAACTGATGATCTCTTGTGGAGATTGCAGAACAGTTCAACATTCACCCTATTTGGTGCCGAGTTATAGATTGTACATTCCAGGAAATTGCAAAGCTGACGAACTTGCAAAATATGGAGCAAATTCATCTTTGATGATCAACGAAACCAACATCGGTATATCCCTATCTACTTGAAATCTTATGCTTGCATGATACCATAGCAAAAACAAACCACAGATGGTCTAATACAACCACTTGTCGGTCAACTAAACTAATTTGGCCAATGCTTAATGCTAAACGATCTAAGCAACTCATTTCAGTTGGAAGATTGCACATTAGCTCCGTTACAAGAGTCTTTACCTACAGGACTGAGGACACATGCTCTTCGACTTGGACCTCCTGCAAACGATTATGTCAGAAGCTGCATGGATGAAGAAGAAGAGGCGCCCAGTGTCTAATGTTCTATGTTCGTGCCTCGCCCTGTAACAAAGACAAAGATTCCACCTTGCAGATCATATACTGTTCTAAGAAATTCCTATGCCTATTGTCTCAAATACCCTATAGCTAGCTCTAACTGGTTCAACTATTCATGTGGTATCACAACTGACCAACTATTGGTTGGTTAACAGCTTCCTAAACCTAACCTAACCTTAGAAGCTAAAATCCTTACAAAATTTGCTGAATCAAATTTTTAGCTTAGTAAACTGCTAAAAAAAAGTAGTCCCCGTGTCGTGATGGTGCGTAGGACTGTTATGCCAGAGGTCTTATGTTCAATCCCTGCCAGTGGCATCTAAAGTTTTTTTTCACGAATACTGCCTCTTGCGAGGAATTTACAAATCCTCCAAGAGTAATTCTCATATTATTGTTGTTGTTTCATTCTAAATTTTCAATTGTAAATTCGGCAAGCAGCTGCCTTAACCTGCGAGTGTAAAATTTCACACAAAACCCCTTAAAATTGTTAAAATTAAAAATCTTGACCAGCGTCAAACTCTTTCGCCTCATCTCCCTCCTCATACGAATCCAATCGAATTGTTGGCTTATGAAAAAGAGAGGAGATAATAGAAAGAACCTGAATAAAACAACAACAATTACTTGTGTGTACTTAGAAAAATGCTAATCGGTTCAGTATAGTTCGATAGAACGAAAAAACCTGTAATTGGCTTACAACTTTCATGTGGGTGCGGTGGCGTAGTGCGTAGTGCACTAGCTCCTCACACGCTAGGTCGCTTGTTCAAGCCCAGCTCGGGCAAAAGTTCTTCAAAAAATTAAATTGAACAAAAAGCGATTAAGCACCACTAAAGGAGTCTGATGATCGGGTTGGCCCCCGTGAAATAGCTATAACTCCAGCCAAACTTGGTGGTAGCACACACAAGTTGTTGTTGTTTCATTCTAAATTTTCAATTCTCATATTAGCCGTTCGGATTCAACTTAAAACTGTAGGTCCCTTCCAACCTTAAAGAATTAATCGCACACAGTAATGGTTGCCAGTTGTAAGTCATTATGCCCTAGTTCTCACATAATTTAATTTAAATTAAAATACTAAAAATGTCTTGAACATCTTACATTGTTTTATGATGGAAAGCTTACAAATCTCATGATTTTGTTAACATTCTGCTGTTAATGGCTTACTTTAAGTTCAATATTATTAATAATGTATTTGCCTTGAAACAAAAACATTATTTCCTATCAAAGACAATTAAGTTTACTTTTCCGTAAATTTCCTTTCAACATTTTTCATTATCAAACAACTTTCTATGTTTGTGTCGGTATAGGTTCTTGATGACTGTATTCATCTAAAAACATCGTAATCATACCTTTTCAATTAAATTAAGACTTTTTTTTAACAAGAATTCTAAAATTTGACAAATCCTCATTATTGCAGCTAAAACAACAACTTTCTCAAGATTAAAATTATTGTCAGTCCGTGAAAGTGGAAAACAATCCTAAGTGCGCATGCAATGTTCCAACCCACTCGTGCTTACTCTTCAAAAAAAAAAAAAGAAGAAACTTCATCGTTTGAGGAGGATCATTCCGGCTTGAGTATAAAATATTTTCTTTCCAGGACTTTTTATTTCTATTTTTCTGTTTTTTTTTTTTATTTTTAACTTGTGTTATTTTTCTTTTTCTTCAACATCTAACTTGTTTTCTTCGTTCTTATATTTTGTTGTTCACCATCTATTCCGATGTTAAGCCAGGTGGGTATAGGTACCTACATACATATATACTAGCAAGGACTTGAAAATTGTCGTGACTGTAAGGATATACGTATATCTATGAGTAAAGCTATAAGTATGAGGTTAAAGTTGAATGCTATGTGTTTGTATGTCCTTGTTTGTGTTTTGTTTATGCAAACGCTCACGCTCACTCTCTTAAGGAAGGAAGGGTATAAAGTATAGAGAGAGGGTAGTTAGAGGTATAAACCTACATATCATATTTGCCAGGCATGGTCCTTGTTCACGTTGAACAGTTTGAAGAAGGTTAGACACCAGGACGAAGAGACAGGTGGCTATGAATTATTTTTTTTTTTTAAGATTATGCTTGAAGGTCTGTATATCAGTGTATATCTACTGTGTACTTATTATGGAAACTTTTCATATTTATTTAACACACCCCACCACCACCGCACCACCGCATCGCTTGCCACCCTCATGTTCTACAACCTCCTTGCGTCCAATTCAATATCCTAGCGAAGGTGTTTTTCACCTTCTATTGTGTAGTGCACTCGGATGAAGGACAATGGAGGCGCTGACGCCTATGTTAAGTAAATTTTTGTTTCCTAATTGAAGGTCTCCTTTACCTCTCTTTCACGACATTCTCGTATAGCTACATACATAGAAAACTTAGAATATAAACTTTGTTGACATTTCACTTCACATTACCAAAGCAGGATTTGGTATACGAAGAAAAGAAGCAAAATCAGCTGCGCACTTGCTCGGCCATTTACCCTTAGAATATTATAAAGTAATGTGTTTGGTTTTGTTGCATATTTTATAAGTAGATGGGTACTTATTATGTCCTGCTTTACCCAAGATATATTGGAAGGAAAAAATGTATAAAAAATAATGAAAATACACAAAACTTGAATTACCTGGGTCATCGTCGTCATCCCAGTCGATTTGTCCGGAAGTGAGTCTTGTGAAAAGTGTCACCGAAATCAGGACACCAGCGATGATACGCAGAATAGAATGCATCTCCAGATCCATGTTCGAATTTTCTATATGTAGGTATCCTTGACCACTGAATTATAATTAATTTTATTTTCCGCAAAAACCCGAACTGAATTTATTTAAAACTTTTTAGAATGCTTTGATATTTGATACCATTTTGATTGAAGCACAATGTAGCAGCTTTTCTTTGAGGATTGAACTTTAAATATGATTTCGAAAATTCAAACAAACCAAACAAAAAAATCTAAATCAAACGAGAATCTATCGACCACGGTAAGGGAAATTAATAGGAAAATGATGTTAAGCACACAAACATTCAAAACTCGATAAGGGTAGAAAAAAAAGAAGTTAAAAATTAACCGGATATGCTTCAGACGAAATATTTATGTAGGGATTTATTTTTGGTGTAAGTAACCGCTGCTGCTGGGGAAATGATTGTTTTTTTTTCTTTTTATTTGTTTTTAATTATTTTCCTTCATTATTTTGCTCTTTGATCTTCTTTATGTTTCTTGGCCAATTCCCTTTTCAAGTCCTTTAATATTAATTTTTGTGTTTTTTTCTTTTTTATTTTTGAAAATTCAATTCCTTCCTCTTTTGATAGATTTTTGTATTTGGGTTTCAGAAATTCGTTGAAATTTTTTAATAAAATCCTTTGGTTTAATTTTGGAAATGATTACCGTCCCGTCCTTGTAGATGTTTAATCTGAAATTAGAAAAAGAAATTGATTTATGTAATTTGAATTTCAAAAATAAATGATAGAATGTTAAAAGAAAATATGAAGAACCGATTAAGATATTTCTGATACTTCCTACGCAATGAAGTTTCAGTTTCAGTGTTACGAACCCTGTAAACTCTTCTTCTTTGGAAAGAAATTTTTTTGAAATAATTAATTTTAACTTATAAATTTACCAAAGGCCGAGTGAATCTCCTTTAAAATTTTCAAATCAAGGACAACTTTAATTCATTTTAAAAACTTTTCTTTAAAAAAAAGGTTTTTAAATATTTTTCTTTTAAAATGGGTTAATACGGAAAAGAATAGAAGAAGTTGCAAACCTTCGTGGATCTATGAGAAAGTTATTCTTACAAGAAATATTTTATTCTATATTTTAGTTTAAAATATTTGAATAATGATTTCCTTCAATTCTATTTGTTTTGACAGCATAACATTCAAAATCACATCGCGTACATACAAAATGGTATAATTTTCGAGAAAGTCATTTAAAGATTATTGCTTTTACAATTTTTGTCCTACTTTGATGTTCAAAAACTTAATTAAAAAAGAGGCTGGGATGCGACCCACACTGATAGCTTCCCATCCCGTCTGTCGATTTAATTTGCTTAAAAGTTTGTGGGTTTTCGTGTTTTGTTAAAAAAGTTGTCAGTTGAATAAATCTTAAAAAATTTAAAAATTACCAACAATATTTTGCATATAATGAAATAATTTGAATTGAACATCTATTTTTGTAAACGAGATTTTTAGTCGAAAACCAATGTTTCCACATTTTGGTAGCGTTTCTTAAAAAAAAGTATTTCTTACATAAACAAATACAAATTGGATGAATGAAATTAATTTGAAGTGAAACATCAATTTTTATCAAATTTGCGTACTATTTTTTATAGATTTTATTTTTTTTATGAAAAAACCGACTGTTAGATGTGTATAAAAAACTTACTGAATATCGAAACCAATATTTTCTGTGAGATAAGAATAGTTTGAAGCCAATATTTTAAATGTTTGAAAAGATATTTGAGTCGAAAATCAATGTTTACCAACTTTTAGTAATGCTTTTTTAGGTTTTTGTTTTTTGTAAAAAAAACTGTCAATTTAATTTTTCTCAAAATTATATCAAATGTTGAAAACAGTATTTTCTATAAAATTAAATTTATTTGAAGCCTTTATCTCAAATTTTTGAAAAGATATTTGAGTCGAAAACCAATTTTTACCAACTTTTGTTAATTTTTTTTTTAGGTTTTTATTAAAAAAAACTGTAAATTCGATTTTTCTCAAAATTTTACCAGATTTTAAAAACTTTATTCTTCGTTGCAAAAAATTGTTTTGAAGATAAAATCAATTTTTGTTCATAAAATGTTCGAATATTTTTTTTTCAGTTTTTTTGATTTATAAAAAAACCTTTAATTTGAATTTTTTCCAAAAATATATTTGGTTGGTATCGCGTTACAATATGTAATATGGAATTTAATTCAAGTCTCTAGCGTTTTTGATCCGTGAGATATTTTGGGTTTACCAAAATGTTCATGTTTTTTTTTAAATTGCTATGGTAAAAAAAACCATCCGCTCAATTTTTTCGGAAGTCCTTTTTGCATCTTTCTGCATTATTATCTGTATAACAAAATTTATTTAAATTCGATATCTCTACTGGTTCTTGAGCTATGGACGACTATGGAGGCTGGGATGCTACCCACACTGATAACTTTAAATCCTGTCTGTCGATTTGTCTTGCTTAAAAGTTTGTCTATGTATATGAATCAATTTTTAACAAATTTGCGTACTATTTTTGCAGATTTTATTTTATTAAATATCGAAAACAAATTTTCAGTGAAATAAAATAAGTTTGAAGCCAATATTTTTAATTTTTGAAAAGCTATTTGAGTCGAAAGTAAATGTTTACCAAGTTTTAGTATTGTTTTTCTTTTAGGTTCTTATTTTTTGTAAAAAAACTGTCATTTCGATTTTTCTTAAAATTTTATAGAATGTTCGAAGCCATTATCACAAATTTTTGAAAAGATATTTGAGTCAAAATCAATTTTTACCAACTTTTGTTAAGGTTTTTAATTGTTTGTATAAAAACTGTCATTCCGATTTTTTTTTCAAAATTTTACTGAATGTTGACAACACTATTTTTTGAAAAATAAAAGTAGTTTAAAGCCAATATCTCAAGTTTTTGAAAATCGATTTTTACCAACTTTTATAGTTTTTTTAGGTTCTTATTTTTTGTACAAAAACTGTCCATTCGATTTTTCTCAAAATTTTATCAGATGTCAAAAACATTATTCTTCGTTGCACAAAATTGTTTTGGAGATGAAATCATATTTAAGTCGTAAAATTTTCGAGGTGACAAATTTTTTTTTTCAGTTTTTTTGAGTTATGAAAAAAACAGTTTATTGGATTTTTTTTCCAAAAATATAACTGTTTTGTATCACGTTAGAATATATAATATAAAATTTAATTCAAGTCTCTAGCGTCATTGGTGCATGAGATATTTAGGTTTAACCAACATTTTCACGTTTTTTTTAACTGCTATGGTAAAAAAACCATCCACGCATCTTTCTGCCTTAATATCTGTTTAACAAAATTTATTTTAAGTCGATATCTCTTCTGGTTCTTGAGCTATGGACGACGAAAAAACGTCGCGAACGTACGGACGTGTGGACATACGGACGTACGTACACACGCACGCACAGACATCTTTCTAAAAATCTTTTATTTCGACTCTAGGGACCTTCAAACGTCGAGAAATGTAAAAATTTTCAATTAGACAAGTCGGATCGATTACAATAACTTCCTATGGGAAGTTAATAACTTCCTAAATGGGGGCTTTATTGCATTATGAAATTAATCTCCGAATTCGAAAGTTAAAAAATATTCCCAAAAAGGCATGAAAAATGTCCCCAAAAACGATTGATATAAGTCTCAAATTTAAAGCATTATAAAATGACGAAAATTTTCAAAAGATGGTCTTATTGCACTTTGACAAAGCGGAATAAGTCCAAATTATCTGAGAAATAACTTCAACTCAATTTAGAAAATAAGGAAAAGCAGCCAGCATGTAGGTAAGTAAATCAGTGCGGTATGTATTAGGGTATGCTGCTGCTTTGCAAACCTCTGCTTGAGCAAATTATAGGATTTTCATTAATACACCCAACCTCACACCTACCCGAAATCATAAAGTATTCCCAAGCAGCAAGGAAGCATGCCTCCAAATACATATTTCACTGCTTATTCATCCTTATGCTGTGTATAAACCAAAATTTTGAAAGTGAATTAAAACCAATTTTTCTTAACTTTACCTTGTTATAGTGAAATAAGACCAACTCTTAAAAATTGACCTCATTGCGCTTCCTAAATTTAATTTAAGTATTTGGAAATATATCAAAGTTGTATTTGGAGACTTGTTTCATAATAAATAGCTCCAAGAATTAAGAATGAAATTAATTCCCAAAAAAGCATGAACTAAATCCCATTAACATACAATTTTTTGAAGTGTTATTTTATATTTTATTTAGGGAGTTATTTCTTGGGGAGCTATTTCACCCAGACAACAAGAAAAAAAAATACTATTCCTCATGTATTCTGTCTAAATACTAAAATTCAATAAATTGTACTGTGGGGCGTATACGTGCCCTATTAAATTAATTTAAGATTTAAAATTATTTTCCTCATCATTTTTGCTCATGAACCATTTGTTTGATTATATAAATTTAAAATTTTGAATGCATAGACTATCGGAAAGTGGTGGAGGCATAAGCAATAAGAAACTCTAAATGCTGGATTTTCCAAATATACAGTTATTTTGTAAATAACCTTCTATTTGTCAACAGTACAACCGTTTTCTTTGACTTCATGGTTTGCCTCTCTGGCTTTTAATTACAAACTTCCTTACTATAATATATTTATTTTTATTTGGATTAACTTATTTTCCCTCAAAAAATAATTTACGTTAAATTTTTTAGTAACAAGACAAAAAGGTGGGCTGGTCAGGTTTTGTGGGTTATGAAAATAACGTCATTCTGAGGACGGTCCTGATTTTCTATAAATTGATAAAAACATAGCAAAAAATTTGATTGACATAACAGGTGAAAATTTTGCAGAATGTTTTTTTTTTTTTTTTTTTTTTTTACACTTCAGAGTTTTCAGAAAGTAGTAAGCTGACAGCAAGCGTCACTCTACGATCAGAGGCTCATCATAAGTGCATGTGTTAGTTGTTAGTAAGAAAATAATACAATTATAGCCTAACACACGCACAAAATACAAAACAAATAATTATTAACATTTAACATGAATTATTACAGAACATCAAAAAAAATAAAATAAAGACGTTTACGATAGTGGAGCACTGGTTCTAAACAATGATTTTAATCCCACCTTATTTAAATTTAAATCAAACGATGAACAGTTTAAGTTATATAAAATGCTCATTCGACTTAAAGCTTCATTCTTTCTATTGTTAGTTCTATGGAAGTCAATATGTATAAAGTCAAAAGTACGCAAGTGATGAGTTCCGCCTCGGTAATTTAATTTGTTGAATTAAAGCTTTCAGACCTTCCAAGTCCAGCAGTTAAGTTTTTTACATTTTGGACTTCAAAAAACCCGATAAAAAAGAAGAGTGCAAAGGCCATACTGTTTCTTCCCTACGCGAAATTGAAAGATTGCCAAACGATTTGAGTAAACAATCAGTGATTTCGTCATCGGTCTAAGTTTCCTTAATCGAATTCGACCCTAATGAGAACCGATGACGCTCTATCTCCCATCCGAACAGTAGATCTTGGCAAATGAAGAGGATTCTTTTGAATTACAAAGGGGTTCTCCTCACCCCAGTAACGAAGATTTTTTTTAACGTCACCTTTCAGGTAAAAATGAACCCCATCTGCACTCAAGACCACGTCTGTTAGGAGTTTCTTTTGACTTTGTTTTATTATGTCAAAAAAAAGCTAATGCCCGCTTTTCGGCGGACCAGTTCTACATGCTTTTTAAAATTCGCCATTTGGTTTTAGCATAAAACTGTAAATCCCCTCCATCTTTGATAACAATACTCGTACACAGGAATGGTGGAGAGCTGTAAGACATTAGACCCTAGTTCTCAACGGACTGTTGCGCCACCTAATTTTTTTTATTTTTAGTTCTCCATGGCATATCATTACAGTACATCCTTCCTCTCAATTGCCGTAAAAGTTGTTTCTTTAAATCAAATAGAGATGGCGCTTTGATTTGTTTATATCCTTTCCATTTCGCTGAAGTATCCTGGCAGGTTTCATATTTGGATCGTTTTCCAAATACGTCAATTTTATTGTAAAATATTTCCTCTTTTAAAAAAATATAAAAATTCAATTCCTTCCTTAAATTTGTTAAATTTTTAAGAAAATTTTACTGACTAAATTTTGAATAAATACAAAAAATGGCGAAAATTGTTAACATTTGTGGAACATTTTTTTTCAAGACCTACTCAACAATTAGGAACATAAAAAATATCGTATTCAAAAAAGAAAAACAAAAAATCTAGCAAATATTTACATTTTTTTTTTGAAAATAGCAAGTTTTAGTAAAAACTCGTCGTTATTTGTTTTACTATCTTCACTTCACAAGATTGTAGCTTTTGATGAAAAAAAATTTCGAAATTTTTGGATTAAATTTAAAAATAGAGTAAACTGCGTCAAACCATAAAACAAGGATATTTTTTGTAATTTTTACTTTACACAACTTATTAAGAGCATAGAATTTCAATAAATTCTAAATTACAAAAAGGTTAGTGCTAACTTAACATACGTTTCACCTTGTTCAATTTAATCCGAAATTTCCTGAAAATTTAAGAAAATTTTACTTCAATTACACATTTAATTCTCAATATCTACTAAAAAGACACGTATCATATGTTAACTATCACAGTAAATGTCATAGATTAATAAAAACCTACATAAGACAACTTAATTTATTACTATAAGTTAAATATTTAAAATTATAAATAAAATTTCAATTCAAAACCTACACAGAAAAGATAATTTTCAAACACACACAAATCAATAATTAAGTTCTAAATTAAACATAATCTTTACTCGATTATCTCAAAATCAAACACACACACACACATCTTATATCATACATCATACATAACACCACACACATTTATTAAATATTTTCATTTGGAATATAATTTTCCAAGAAAATCTTCCTCCTGTTATATCCGATCTCAGAAAACAGAGTTTAGCCCACAAAACACCTCAAGTTATTAATAAATAACGAATAACTTACGACTTACTTTTGCACTTTGCATTAGTAAGGGGACAGACGTACACTGAGAAAAAATGTATGTGACTTAGTACAGAGGCTTTTATGTGGAATACTTGCATCAAATTTTGCATCATGAAACCTCACTATAATGAAAGTGCGATGGTTACATTTCAATTTATGTAAAAAATGAAACCCTCATCAATCAGCTACGTTATCATCGAATGTGTTAACATTCAAAGGATGATCATTTATCATAACATAAGGGAGAAGATGCAAAAAAATAAGTGTTAAAAATATAAAAAAGGATAAAAAAAAGTGATTGTCACCATATAAAATGTATGTAACTGGTACAGATTTATTGTAATAAGCATATACATTCTGTAATAATGATATAAATATATGTAATGACTACATATATGTATTCTGTATTCATTTTAGATAAGTTGATATAAATGTATCCATATTAACTATATTTAAACTTATGTAGTTAGTGCATAAAGTCTATAATTCTTACCTTAATGAAAATGTACTCATCACATTAGTCGTTATAATGTTTTTGTTTCATAATTCCATTGAATGCATGTGATGAGTGAATAGGGTAATGCATACAATATATTTTATGAATACATATGTAGACCAGTGAACTCAAAACATTACTGATTAGAAAAGCTTTTACTCGTCACAGAAAACCTAAGAAAATGTTTGAAATGATTTTTCTGCGATCATTTGTTTAAAAATGCGAAATGACATTTCTTGGTTATGACTCCTCAAATTATTAATTGACTCCATAAATGCATATAGTTAGTAAAAATTATATTATGTAATAAATACATAAATTTCACATAATTTGTTTAGAGTCCCCTCATGTTTCCCTCAGTGTATTTCTGTCATAAAATTCGTCTCAACTTATCTACCTACAGACAGATACAGATTCATAAATAAAACACATAAACATTTAAACAGGAGTGTGTCTTTCTCTGTCTGTAAATGTAGATATAGCTAAAACTGAAGCTATGTATAAAAGCTATCTTTGCGCTCACACTCAACTCAATTAAGCGATTATTCATGGTTTTGTATTATCAAATGACTTACGCATTCACAAAACGACTAATTATACAGCAGGGGCTAAAGCGGAAGATGAACATTCTCATATAGAAGCATACATATTGGATTCTGTGTGTGTGTTGAGTATAGATGGTTAAAGGACGAACAAATTTAACAACAAAAATAAATACAGGAATTTTATATGTTCTTGTGGGTATACGAACGATGACGACGACGAGCGACGCCTCTAGTGGCAACGTGTGTACAAAGCCTACATAATTTTCCTTTTTCTATAGATATACAAGTTTATAGAAAGGATATGAGTCCTCACCACATCTAGAATCGGTTAATTTTACATTTTGATAAATTAATTAAAACAAGCAACAGAATTTAGGATTGTAAGCTAGTATACCTAGGTATATCAACATAGCACGGTGGCATTGAGAGCAACAGCAGCGGCACAATTACCAGAGCAATGAGTCCTGGATCTGTATTTTGAATCCTGAATATAATTCTCCTTCCCCCTTCCCATAAGACCCTTTTACATTTAAGTTTGCGAGTTCAAATGCTTAACTTACGATGCTGATGTTCTTTCCCAAAGGAACTAGAATGAATTAATTCACATGTGTTGTGTCGTTTTCGTTTTTGTTTTCGTCGTCGTCGTCATCGTCCTTGTCGTCTGTTTGTCTCGATAGCTAACTTGAATACCTACCCTATACACACATTTCTGATGATGCTCCCCATCCTGATTTATTTGTCGAGTGGTGACAGTATACCGTTCACACACAGGATAGGGACTGGGGTATCCTTATCCATTTATATTTGTATCTGCGTGTAAACCCTCTTTTTATTTTTGTTTTGATTCGTGAATTCATTCCAGAAATAATGCTGTGCACATCTTCAAAAGGCTGTTGTTGTGCACGTCAGCCATTCCGTCCGTCCCTCGAGCAAAAATAAGAATCCTCTCACATTCTATTCTAACAAACAAGCTTGGCCGGGCCTTAAGACATTCGGTGATGGCAAAACAGAGGCAGCGGAGACGCCTTAAGTCTTCCTTAGGAGTGCCACAAAATTCAAAACCATAAAATAATTTCATACCAAGGGTACAATATGTTCATTAGAAACACATGTTTCAAATTATATATTTGCAACTGAGACTGATTTGGTTCGGGTTTGGGATTGGGTTTGAGTTTGAATTTGAGTTCGGGTTGGTGTGGGAGATGCCCAGGGGATGCGGATGGGGTATGAGGATGGAGATGAAGATAAAGATGCTTCCAAAGTTCCAAAGGAGCTAAAAATTAAATAAAACATAATTTCTCTGAAACTGCTATACTCGTATCCTTGCTCCTCTTGCTTGCTCCTCTTTTCAAATGATTGCCACGGGTGTTACCGAAGCTATCTATGTATATATATCTCCTCCTCCCTTTCTTCCTCCCAACAATATCGCTTTTTCATTTGATGGCAGCGCAAGGACATTTTTTTATTGTATAAACATGCACAAAGCACACACCACACACAGTCATATAAACCGCAACAAGAACTCCTCTGCCATACCGATACTACCTACGAGAATGACGAAGAAGACGATGATGGCAACGAGGCAGAAGCGAGAAGTGGCACGAATTTTATTGCAATTTAATTTCATACCGCATTTGTTGGAAATTGTCATTTTGTGCAGAACCCAATCTCTCCGGAGTATAATTGTCAAAGTAAAACGATATGACAGGTGACATGGAGGAGCAGTATACTATCTCCATACGTACACAACACCACATACCTAGGTACAGGGTGGGTCAAAAGTTTTTTTATCGGAGGCATTTAAATGTGAGAAATACACCCTCTGCGGAATTACGGAACTAGTGATACGATCCCTTCAACAAGGAGCTGGAAATGACCTTTCTTGAGCTGGATGACCTTGCAATGAATGAACTGAAGCGAATGTGGAACGCATTCTTGAAAGCTCTGTGCGTCCAAAAACATCAACACGAAGGTACTTTGGTCAACTTGGTGTGCCCCGAAGTTAGATGTTGCAAAGAGTTTTAAGATTTGAATTACTGTTGTTTCCTTAGGAAACCCATTTCGGGTACAAATTGAGCCAAGAGATCCTGAAAAACGTGTGGATCACACAGTTTGCCTACAAGAAATGTCAAGACAGCAAATAAGTGATGAACCTCATTTCCACTTAAATATAGAAGCCAAGGTTGATACATTTTCGTTAATTCCATTTACGAAAATATTGGTGCATTCTTCTATGAAAATACCTTAATGTAAGAGCCTCTAACCTGTGATACGTAATAGCCCTGGAATCCCACAAGGCAGTTATTTAGGTCCTATTCTTTTTATTTTATATTTATAAATGATTTACCCTTTGTGTTGAAGCACTCTTTTAGCATCATTTATGTATATCAACGATATTATTACTTTCAGAACTGTTTCAATTACTCGTGATTGTAAAGAAATTCAATATCACTCGTTAATTCGCTCTTTAATGGGCGAAAATAAATGTAAATGTCTGCTTATAAATGTTAGTCTATAAAACTAAAATTATGAGCTTTACGAGAAAGTTTTCTGTAATTTCTTTTGATTATTTATTTGAAGTGATATGTCTGTCTTAATAAACTCAATAACTTATTTGGCTAATTTGGATTTGGCTGGATTTAAGGGAATAAAAACAATTTCATGATTCTTTTGTTACAAAGCAGCTTTTGATAACATTTATTAGAGCATTTCTCGAATAAGCCTGCCAGTTTCGGCCAAAAAAGTTAATGAAATGGTTGCTGTTTGGGTTAGGATGGGTTAATCCCTACGATCTTCCACCTTATCAACACAAACACAGACAGGACTATGTCAACAATATTGTTATCATAAAAGGTGAAAGGTTATGATCAAAAGTTTATTGAGGCAAGAGATTGCTGATAGTACTTAGATGTGGTTTCAGCAAGATGGAACTTTTGGCGTCATCTAAGGGAACTTTTAAGCTACCCCCAGTTTTTTCTGTGTGGTTATTTAAAATGCATGCAAAATCTCGCAGTTGAAGAATTAACTTTCGTATATAATACAGGTTATGAGCTTAGATGTCCCTCAAAACACTCAAAAAATTACCAATACAAAATAAATTCTTTAAAAGTAATTATCACTTTTAATTAGAATGTCACTTTTGACCCACCCTGTAGAAGGTTGGTTGGTTGGTTGGTTTTCATTTTCACTGTGCGTCGAGCCCGAGAATCGTCGTTGCTATCGCCATAGCCATAGTCGAATGTCGACGTTGTTGATGTCCTTGTTGTTTCTCGAAAGTCTACATTTATACCTAGGCTACGTGTTGGGAGGTTTTAAGCATAAATATAGACACAACACATAAGTGAAAGGCACGAGTATAGCTATAATGATGCGGGTGGAAATTCCCTGTTATCTTTTTCACTGAGGAAATCTTAATAAAATATTTTAATGGGGACATCAACATCACAGTTTAAGTGTGTGACTATATGTGTTTGAGTTTATGTGTGTGAGTGTGTGTGTGTATGTGGACTATGGAGAATAAACGAACGGATTATATAAGAGGTTTTCACCTAGCAGTCATGAAAAACCTATTCAAACTTGAAAGTGCCTCAAGCCTTCAGGATAGATAGGTACTCTGGAGTACAAGTGTTTTCTTCATTTCTTTTTATTTTTATTTTTTATTTTTATGTTGTTGCCTCACTGACTGAGTATTAAAAAAGTTATGGGATTATGTTCTATGGGGGGATCTAAATATTATAAACTCTGTTAAAAAAATATATATATATTTAATAAAAAATATGGCATGGAATCAAGGTACGTGACTAAGTTAGAGTATTTAACAAACAGTTGTTAGTTTAAATAATCTGGCAAACCTATGTACAATGTACATGTGGGGAGAAATTAATTCTTAGGTCTTAGTTTAAGCCGAATGGGTTTGATTTTTTTTGTATGACTCAAGCAAGGATAGAATCACAGAAGTCTACGTGTGGAATGGATAAATTACGAGTTGATATTTAATAGAACAGGTGATGGGTTTTTGAAATAAGTTAATTATTCCTACTTTTTTGATAAAATTGAAATCACTAAATGAGCTTAAAAACTATAAATTTAAAAAGTGTAAGCAGTTCGTTTGAAATACCAACATTTCAAGAAAAATTCTAAAAATATAATGTGATCTTTTTTATTGATCACAGTATTTAATTTTTGTTTTCTTTTATTAATTTTAACTCATTTTTTAGCTTTAATTCCTTCAATTCAACCTAAACTCATTCAAATTCATCAAAATTTAGTTTGTGAAAAATTCGTTTTCGGGTTTATAATCGTCTTAAAACTACATAATACTTTATAAATTTTATTAAAATGTCTGCAAGTCGAAAATATTAATTTAAAAAATAACAATAACAACCAGCAAATAACAAATGAAATCTCTGATATTAATATATATTCAAGTATACATTTATACAGAAAGCTTTTAATGGTAATTCTTACATAAGCTTACGTTTTAATATTTTTGTATTTTTTTTTTCAGGAATTGTGACTAAATCTATTCAACAGAATTATCAAGGCAAAATTTAAATAACCAAAAAAATACCGTACAAAATATTTTCCAGCTAAATGTATCTTAAAAGCTTAAAATTATTAAGTAATTCTTATTTCACAATCATAAATCGGAATATTGCAGATATCGTTGGAAAATTATAAATCAGTTTTTGTAGTTGAATGCAATAAGTTAAAATAAAATGAACATCAGAAAAAAAAAACAAAACAAAATGAAAGAAAATAATCAATTAAAAAAAATATATTGAAATCAACTTGAATTTTGACACAAAATAATCAACGAAATAAAATAAAACTATTACATAAATATATAAATAAAATATCGAATAATGCAAAAACAAATTCAAAATAAATAATTAAACATGAAATTTCAACTAAATTAAAATTATTAAAATTATATAACTTAAAAAAAATTAAAAAATAGAAACAAATATTAATAAAGTTAAAATTAAAATAATTATAAAAAAGAGTAAAAAAAAACTTCAAATAATAAGAAACACAGTAAATAAAATAAAACATAAAGTGAGATAAAACAAAAATAAATAAAATAAGAAAAGAAATTAAAATAAAAACTGAAATAAAATTTTAATTATTAATAAAAATTCAAAAAAAGACGAACAAACTTGATGAAATTTAAGATGCAAAATTTTAATTTTTAACTTCCCATATGAAATTATTGTAATCGGTCATTTCTCGACGTTTCAAGGTCCCTAGAATCTAAATCAAAGATTTTTAGACAGATGTCCGTATGTGCGGTGCGTGTGTATAGTAACATTTGCACGTCCGGGAAGTTTATTTCGTCGTCCATATTTCAAGAACCAGTAGAGACTTCGGGGAGAGTACGATAACTCAGGCGACAAAGTTTAATGACGGATTTGTATGGAACAGTTAAAAACAAGCATTTTTTACTATGGGAGGGGGGTGTGTCTTTCTCCCCCCGTTTAGGCGGAAGGGGCAATTTAAAAAAATATTTATGTACGTTAAATGGAAAAAAATAATTAAAAAATATTGGTAATACTTACAACTAATTTTTTTTTAAGCCAACACTTTCGTCTATTAGCTTGTTTTTAAATCAAGTCAAAACTAGTTTTTGAAAAAACTTGTTTTAAACTCAAAATGTGTGCAAAAAAAGTTAAAAAAAAGGTTTAAAGTGTAATTTTTGAAAATTTCAAGATTATCTATTATTGTTTTTTTTTTAGAATTCATTGCTCTTATTTGTTTTTGATCAAAAACTGAAAACTAGATGATTTTATGTCTTCTAGTTCCTGAGAAAATTGAAAATTACCAAACAAAATATTTTAATTAAATTACTTTTTCCTTGCTTGAGTATTTACGTAGTCTTATTTTTAAAGTAATAATCGAATATGGATTAAGATATACCTAGAGTAAATTAATTTTTCTTAAATCCATGTTATTTAAATGCAAAAGAAACTTTGCACCCACTGCACCTTGCACCCTCCCCACCTTGCACCCACTCCACTCCAAAAACAAATAAGAGCAATAAATTCTGAAATAAAAACAATGGTAGATAATCTTGAAGTATTGAAAAATTAGACTTTAAACCTTTTTTTAACTTTTTTTACTCAAATTTGGAGTTTAAAATTAAATTTTTCAAAAACTCATAGTTTTGACTTGATTTAAAAACTGGCTAATAAAACAGAATGTTGGATTTAAGAAAATGTATAAAACTTAATTGTAAGTATTACCGTTACTTTTTAATTATTTTTTTCATTTTAAATAATAATTTTTTTTAAATTGCCCCTCCCGCCTTAAGGAGGGGAAATAGACCCCCCTTTCCATAGTAAGAAATGCTTGTTTTTAACTGTTCTTAAGTAAACCGTTATAATATCTTGTCGCCTGAGTTATCGTACTCTTGCCGAGACTTCAAAGAAATTTTGCATCAAAATATCCAAAAAGGTAATTAAAAACAAGTGAAAGGGTGTTTTTTTTTTTGCTAAAGCAATTTTTAAAAAAAGTAAACATTTTGGTTGACCCCACATATCTCACGGACTAAGAACTTTAGCGACTTTAAATAAATTTGTTATTATAAAAGGTTTTGCAATTTGCGCGGGTAGATTTTGGCACCCCGTGGCAGCCACTTTGTGTTGGTGACATCTGTCAAATCTTTTTTTATTATCAAAATGAGTGTTCGTTAACGCAAACGTTGACGTGGTGGCCCTTCACAGTCGACTCTTCAATGTTTAATGGTCAAATTTGAGACGTTCAAGGAATGCAAGACCGGCCAAGAACATCGCCGCGGTCCGTGAAAGTGTACAGCAGAACCTTATTCAGTCTTTTCCTCCCCGTGCACAAGAACTCGGCCTTTTGCAGACTTCAACTTGTCGAATTTTGCGTCGGGACTTGAACCTACAAGATTCAACTGACCCAAAAGCTTAAAGTTCATGACCATAGACACGCTGTTTGTTCGCTGACCGGGCTTCGAATCGTTTGGAAGAGGACCCCAATTTTGGCCGAAAAATCATCTTTATAGTGACGAGGCGCATTTTTAGATGAATGGCTGTGTTAACAAGCAAAACTGCTACGACATTCGACACCAACTCACGCAAGGTTCACCAGGTGATAATGCATCCTCGAAAAGTTACCGTTTGGCGTGGATGTTGGGACGGCGGCGGCGTAATTGGTCCGTACTTTTTTGAGAACGACGTTAGTGCGGCGGTCACCGTCAACAACGAGCGATACATAACGATGATAACTAATTTCTTACGGCCCAAATTGAACCATATGGAGCTAGATGACATGCAGTTCCAGCTGGACGGCGCGGCGCTACGTGCCACACAGCAAACGCCACGATTCACATTTTGCATGAACGATTTGTGGGTAAGGTTATCTCTAGCAGGGGTGATGTGAATTGGCCACCAAGGTCATGCGATAAGAAGCTGAGGCGGGCATTTGAATAATGTCATATTCCACACTTAATGACATACATGCGCCTTTCAAATAAAAAAATAATTTTGTTAATACCTCACACACATCTTTTTTTATTCCATTTCAACGTCTACCAGCCCTTATTGAGAAACCCTTTTTATAATTATTAATCTGAAAATAAGTTGTATGTGTTATGTTGTGTATAATAAAAGTGTAGAAATCCAATTTTAAATATCATTCCGGATGAAGTTACTATCAATCTGTCCTTATATACTGATCTTCTTTTATTAATTTATACTAATTTAAAACTTAATTACAAAATTACCCCTTACCAAACCAAGACGTCATATTTAAGCACGTATACACCTCCCTCTACTTTATCGTCTCTATGTGGTATAAACGCACGTTTTCCTATATGTACCAACTATTAATTTGATCTACAAAATTAACCTCCCCCACCCCCTACTAAATGCAACACAAGCGGAAGTCAAGAACATAACTAAACTAGATATATACACATATACATATGCATATATAGTTTTTGAAAATACTCATTAAGTCCTATCAATTAATATTTAAAAATTAGTTATGCACGCAGTTCGCCTCTCTTCTTCTAACCAAATGAATTTGTTAGATAAATAATTTGAAAGTGCAAGAAGTATACTTTTCACAACTTTGCCTCGGTGTTAATTAAGGGTCTAAGTCAGCGCAGCCCCCGCACACATTTTCCTCTCAAACTAACTAACAACTAACGATAATATTCAAGATCTCGTCTCGGATAATTTTTGCATTACCCTGTAGGCGGCAAAGAGTGTGAAAACCAAAAAAAAAAAAAGAAGCAAAACATAAAAATAAAATAAGTGGAAAAGTTTTCTGACTGTATGTACGAATGTACACGCAGCAGATATCTAGAAACCTTCATACAGACATACAGAAAAGCGAGCACTCTGCGAAATTGCTAATGACTCTCACGTTTCCTGTGCAATAATTTCCCCACGCCGCCATTGCCATCGCCATTGCCATCACGTTACGACTTTTGCACGATTGAAATTATTTGTGGAAAGCATTTTGTGAAAATGAGTTTTCTACTGTTAGGCGAGGGTGGTAGTTACCCTATAGAGGGAAGAAGTGGAAAAGGTGAAGGGCTAAGTGTCTGGTTATAGGTATAGCGGTTACCGGTTAGTGGAACTGGGAATTGGGAGAATGATGATGATGATGACTGGTTAGCTGGCTTGCTGGCTGGCAATCAGAGGTACAAAAATAAAACCAACCATCAGGACTCAGGAGACTCTGATATGTTATATGCAAATAAAAAAAAAATACCCTTGCGCGTTCCAAATGAGTTAAGTCGTAGGTAAACCATTTTATAAGAGCAAAACTTTGGATATTGGCTTACCATATCAACGTTACGACCAACAACCATTCAGCCAGTCAAACCCTCTCCTCCACTCGAAAATTCCCAATCCCAACTAAACTCAAGCAGCATTGCCATTTTGCCAATTTAACACCTCATACCAAACTTCTCTAAGCACTCTGTTCTACCTACCTACGAGCTACGCTACGTCCTACATGCGCTTTTCATTTTGTGTAACGACAAAATAATTAGAAAACTTTTGTGTCGACTTGAGCATTTAACCCAAAACCAACTTTTCCCCAACCGAAATGATTACCCTTGTCGACATACACATACATAGGTGGTACAGGATACGAAAGGCGACGTTGAAGGCGGAGGCGAAAGCGAAAGCGAAACCTGACAACCAACACCCTGGGATCACTTGCATCCGCTTCAATGAATTTATCAGTAATTTGACTTTTTATACTTTCCGGAAAAAATATTTGAAAACAAAATTATAAAATATATAAAAATGAAAACTCTGTTTGCCATTTCATATCCTTGTAGTCGTAAAATTGTGCAAACAGGACAATAAAAAAAAATAAACATACACACACACACACACACAGAATTTCCCATTGAAGGCACCTTTCAATTAAATGAGTTTTCCGTCAAGAGAACATACCACCAGAGGAGCATCAGTCTCTGAGTCCTCCTCATCCTTCATGTAGTCTCCCAGGATAATTCAGTTCGATTTTATTTTATTCAATCGACGATGTTTTTTTTTTCGTCCTTATTTTACTTTTTGGATTGGCATCCCTTTCATGAAGTTCAGCGAGGAAAAAAAGGCGATATTAATTTCAGAAAACGAGTTTGAGTACTCTTGTCTCATCAGTTCTCCGAATAACCAATCCTTTTTCGATAAAGTTTTCTATAAGTTAACGAAATCTTATCTTGTAAGTGGGTATATGTATATGTATATTTTGTAGAGTTTGTTTTATATAGCCCAAAAAATTTCCTTTGAACTTGAGCTAGTTTGAGTTGGAGGATATACCATCATCAGTGTACAGCGTGGAAGGATAAGGGTGAATTTCTGATTTGTTTATACATAAATATGTATATGTATTAAGAAAATGAACAAAGTCCAATATATAAAGATACACATATGTATGTAATAGATAGATACTGTACCTCTGGCTCTACCTCTACCTAACTAAGTATCTAACTATATTTTGAGATACAGAATTATGGAAAATCTTTAGGGAAAAACTTCATCTTCGTTATATGTATATTGAGAATATTATTATCATGGCATGCGTTTCCGTAGCATCACTATAGTAGGGTATATCTATCTCTGTGTATCTTTTGTAAGGACCATGTAATTTACTTCATCATTCTCATGAATAATGTTATACATCAGTATATTATATAGACATATAGTGCCGAAGGGTTATTTTGAGGATTATGTATGTACAATACATAAAAGGTGATGGGTAGGTACCCCTTACCTATACCTATATACCTAACCAAAATCTATGTTAGTTTAAGTTTACAGGTTGGTATTAACTCATAAAAAGTCGATAAGGGCTACAAATCGTATTTAACAGTACTTAAACTATTATACGTGTAGGATTGTAAGCTTGTATTTCAAGATTTTAATTTCCCATTAGAAAGTTATTGTAATCCATCCGATTTGTCGAATTGAAAAAGTCGAAATTTTTTGAGGTTTCGGTGTCCTTTTAATCTGAGTTTATCGATTTTGGAGAGTTAGGTGCGTTCTCAATTTACCTTTATTTTATTCCCCGTTTAAAAATTCATAGTATAAGGAGATATTGACTTTAAATACCTTTTTGTTTAACAGAATATCTTCATATGCTGCAAGAACTAAAATTCAATTTAGGTAGCGTTTTATGGATCTTTTGGCCGATCTTAAATAATTTTTAACTACCGATAGAAAGTTATCGCTATTGGTCCGATTTATAGAAACGTCGAAAATTAAGACATTTTTCAAAGTTTCAAGGTCCTTAGAATCTAAATCAATGGTTTTTAGAAAAATCTGTGGGTGCGTGTATACGTGATTCCGTACGTTTTTACCGTCCAGAATACTTTTTTTTAGTCAGCTATATCTTAAGAACTGGCAGAGATATGGACTCTAAATAAATTTTGTTTTACGGATATTAACATTTAAATATGCAAAAAGGAAACAAAATTTAAGAAAAATCAAATTGTCAAGTTTTCTATACAAAAATAATCTAAAAACTGATACAAAATGGGTTTCGAATCAAGTATTTTGAGAAAAAATAAATATATTGAGATCAAACTTATTTTTATTGTACACAGAATTTAGTTATTAATATTTTGAAGGCTTTTAAAAATATCGATAGACGTTCGCGTATTGAAAGTTACCAGTATCAGAATCTTTTTTTATATAATATGTGGGGTTATGAATGCTCTCTTAATGATTTAACAAACCACAAAAATTAGGAAAGGGGGAAATCAATGCGAAAAGGTTCCGAATATCTTTTTTAAACATTTCACATTCGTGTTGCACGGCCCAATTAATTAGTCAAGAAACATTTTGATGGTACTCAAAAGATACACATGTGTGAGTTGGACAAAGGTTACCTATATACTCGAGTCTCAGACAAATAAAGAATTTTTAAATACTAACCAAATCAGAAGCTGTAAAGATGAGAATTTAAGGAGCTTATCATGGGCTATCATTGGTGGTAAACTCAAACGTCAACAATAGAGCCACAATCTTCCAAAGGTCCATCCAATTACTCGGATACGCCGATGATATTGACATATTTGAAAAATCAAAGCGTAATGTCAGTGGAGCGATTTTGAGCATTGCGACGGAAGCTGAGAAGATGGGTTAAGTGGTCAATGAGGGCAAGACCAAACATATGCTGTCTTCAAAAAAGGACATTGAATGACGAACGTCTTGGACAAAGCGTCACCATGGACAGTTATAACTTTGAGGTAGTTACGGACTTCGTCTACCTATACAACGCTTTAAATTCAGACAACGACACCAGAGCTGAAATCAAACGAAGAATAACTCTTGCAAATCGCTGCTTCTTTGGACTTAGAAGGCAATTGAGTAGTAAAGATGGAGATTGGACTAGAAGATACAACGACGAACTGTATGGGCTGTACAGCGACATTGTCTGATTAAAAGAATAAAAGTCAAAAAACTTATATGGATGGGTCATGTAAAGCAAATGGATATCAATGCTCCAAACCCCAAGGTTTCGAATCCAATCCCGAGAGATGGTGCATTAGAGGAAGACCACGATTCAGATGGTGCACGCAGGTGGAAAAAGACCTCAACCAACTTGGACTGCGAAACTGAAGACAGGTATCAATTAGGAACAGGATGGACAAAGTCTTTTTTTTTGACCCATTTGGAAAGAAACCTGCGGAGTTGAATATTTGGAAAAGCTAATGTTGTGGTTGTCCGACCCAGCGGATTTATGAGTGTCAAAAACTTTTCTCTATAGATGCTATCAGACATAAACTCTGAAATTGATGAAAAGGTGGACGTTGCTAGATGTTTCTTAAGGTTTTTCTGCAATGCTAAGATCTAGTTAATGGATTTTATTTAACTCACTGGAGTCTCTGTTTGAAAGGGTACTTTAATTATTTCTTTGCATTTTTTAATCGATATTCTAACCAACAAAGAAAAGAAATACTCGAGTAGCTTCTCAAGTCCAAAAATTGATTAAAGTCTAGAAACCAAACCAGAATTCCTGTAAACTGCACCTGATAAGAACTATTCCTTTCAGTAGTTAAGAAAGGACGATTCCGTAATCCCTTTAAAATCATTGATAATTTGTTGCAATTTCCTTTAAAGTTAACCTCTCTAAGCTCAGATAAGCTATTGATCGGGAATTTCATGGGACCCCAATCATCGATCATCAATCATCATGTAGATGATTTAAACAAATGAACTTAGGCTTATGCATAGATGTTAATTATGGCAACCATTACAGAGACTATCACACCCTTTTAACTTAACTGTAACTTACCAAAAATATAATATCTTTCAGAGAGCGACAAAAAGTTAAATATCGTTCTCAACCTTATTCTTGAAATTTTTTATTTCGTAACTGTTTACCTTTAAAAAGATGATGTGGCTTTTGAATTTTTCGTAACTTAATCATAATTTTTGAAGCTACATACATACATACATATGTACATATTTTATTTGCAAAACTTATTTTAACTTGAAATTTATGATTATCGAAGAAACAATTATTTCTCATTTCTTGGAATGCATATTTTTAATTGGAAATAAAAACTTTAAGAGGTTAATAAAAATCAAAATGATAATAGCAGTTCTTACACATGAACTTGACATTTTATGTTCTCAAATTAAAAATTTAATTTTTTTTCAATATAAATTCGCAAACATTTGTACACACCTGATTTGTAATCTTACTCTGAATTGATGTAATTTTGTGCAAATTTCAACTGAAGTTCCTTCCATTAGTAGAAAACATTCCTGCGATTCGAGGATTTTCGCTGCAAGAAAATTCTCAGTAATGAAAATTCAAAGTTCAGTAGAATTTCCGTGTGTGTTTGAATAAGAATACACAAAAAGGAATCATCAACTTTGTAACGTGATGAGTGTCATATACATTTTGTAATGCACATAAAATATACAAGCGAAGTAATTTGATGTAAAAACGTCCTTCGCCATTTGTAATTTTGACATTTTTTAAGAGAATTTCATATTACGCCAATCAAAAATTCAAAGAAATATTGATTTTTACAGTTTTGTTTGTTATTGTTTGCATCGAAAATTGTTGTTCTTTACTTTGTGGAAATTGAATTACACTGAAATATGATAATAGAAGAAAATGTACAAAACTTCACATTCAGCTTAAAAAGCTGACAAACAAACAATTTAACATCTTACTGTACATTTAAGAAAATGAATTTTATTACATATGTTTTAAAAAATGTTATTCTTTGAACAAAACTTAACTTAAAAGAAAGCAGTTTTTCCGTGTTAATAATTTGTTTATTTATATACATACCATAGAATCCTTTGTTTTGAATTGTTTACATTTTAATAATAAAGAAAGATTTAAATTTTAATTTAAATAAATAAATAAATATAAATAAATATTAATTGTTATACAAAAAACATGAATTATGTAAGGAAAGGTATCCACAAAACTTTTTTTGAGCTTCTTAATTCATTAACTTCCTATAGGAAGTTATTGTAATCGGTCTGATTTGTAGAATTGAAAATTTTGACATTTCTCGACGATTCAAAGAAAATAGAGTCGAAATAAGAGATTTTTAGAGAGATGCCTGTGCAGTGTGCGTGTGTGTGTAGTAGTGACATCGACTTCAAATAACTTTTGTTATACCGATAATAATGCAGAAAGGTGCAGAGGACTCTTAAAAAAAGTGAGTTTGTGGTTTTATTACCATAGCAATTTAAAAAATGAGGCTGGGATGCGACCCACACAGATAACTTCCCATCCCGTCTGTCGATTTGTCTATTTTAAAAGTTTGTGTATATGTATCAATTTTTACCAAATTTGCGTACTATTTTTTGTAGATTTTATTTTATTGAATATCCAAAACAATATTTTCTGCGAAATAAAATAAGTTTGAAGTCAATATTTTTAATTTTTGAAAAGCTTTTTGAGTCGAAAATAAATTTTTATCAACTTTTATACATTTTTTTTATGTTTTTATTTTTTGTAAAAAAACTGTCAATTAGATTTTTCTCAAAAATTTTCCGAATGTTAAGAATAATATTTCTTATAAAATTAAATAAGTTTGTAGCCAAAATCCCAAGTTTTTGAAAAGATATTTGAGTCGAAATTCAATTTTTACTAACTTTTGTTAAATTTTTTTTCGGTTTTTAATTTTTTGTAAAAATTGTCAATTCGATTTTTTTCAAAGTTTTACTGAATGTTAAAAACAATATTTTTTAAATGATAAAAGTATTTTAAAGCGTATATCTCAAAGTTTTGAAAAGATATTTGAGTCGAAAATCAATTTTTACCAACTTTTGTTAAATTTTTTTTAGGTTTTCAATTTTTTGTACAAAAATTGCCAATAAGATTTTTTCAAAATTTAACTGAATGTTGACAACAATATTTTTTGAAAGATAAAAGTATTTTAAAGCCAATATCTCAAGTTTTTGAAAAGATATTTGAGTCGAAATTCAATTTTTCCCAACTTTGAGTAATGTTTTTTTAGGTTTTTATTTTTTATAAAAAAAAGTGTTAATTAGATTTTCTCAAAATTTTATAAAATGACAAAAACATCATTCTTCGTTGCACAAAAATGTTTTGGAGAGGAAATCATATTTTAGTCGTAAAATTTTTGAGGTGACAAATTTTTTTTCAGTTTTTTTTTGATTTATAAGAAAAACTGTTAATTGGATTTTTTCCCAAAAATGTATTTCTTTTGTATCACGTTACAATATGTAATATAAAATTTAATTCAAGTCTCTAGCATCATTGGTTCATGAGATATTTAGGGTTAACCAAAATTTTCACCTTTTTTTCAATTTTAAATTTGACAAATCGGACTCATTACAATAACTTCCTATGGGAAGAAAAAAGGTGAACATTTTTGTTAACCCTTAATATTTCAGGAACCAATAACGCTAGAGACTTGAATTAACTTTTATATTATATATTTTAATGTGATACCAAACAAATATATTTTTGGAAAAAAATCCAACTATTTTGTTTTTAAATCAAAAAAACTAAAAATAAAATATTTGTCACTCGAATATTTTACGAACAAAAAATAATTTATTTCCAAAATATTTGTGTACAACGAAGAATATCGTTTTTGACATCTGGTAAAATTTTAAGAAAAATCGAATCGACAGTTTTTTTTTTATAAAAAATAAAAACCTAGAAAAAAAACATTACTCAAAGTTGGTAAAAATTGATTTTCGACTCAAATATTTTTCCGAACATTTGCGATATTGGCTTCAAATTAATTTTATCTTTTAAAAAATATTGTTGTCAATATTCAGTAAAGTTTTGAAAAAAATCAAATTTACAGTTTTTTTTTTACAAAAAATAACAACCTAAAAAAAATTAATAAAAGTTGTTAAAAATTGATTTTCGACTCAAATATCTTTTCAAAAAATTGAGATTATTTTTATTATAATTTTTTTTATAAAAATCCAACAGTCACTTTTTTCATAAAAATTTAAGATCTATAAAAAATATTTCGCGAAATTGGTAAAAATAGATGTTCGGTTCTCGATATCTCGTGTTGGCAATTGTAAATATTTTTAAAATAATTCAATTGACAAATTTTTTAACAAAACACGAAAACCTGCAAATCTTTTTATCAAGACAAATCGACAGACGGGATAGGAAGTTATCAGTGTGCAGGTTTGCATCCCAGCCTCTTTTATTTATTTTGTGTTTAAAAAAAAGAATAAATGCAGCCCTGGCCACTTTCTTTGGTTAACCATTAACCACTTATTTGAACTTTCTTAAGTTTTACCTAAAGTTTGCCTTTGATAATAAGAAAACAGGATACACTAAACATCTTCTTGTCCTTAGTGGTCACCTCACCTCACCTCACCTGATCAAACAAACAAATAATCTATACCTTTGGCAGTGTTAAGGATAAATCATTTTCTCTTTTTAAAAGCTTTGGTATATCAACTCTTTTGCCCAAAAAATTACACACCTGAGGAAAAATATTACATAAGAAGAAAACTACATATAAAACATATAAGTTAGAAAATATGCGTTTTTATATCAATGTACTTATTTCTACAATTGGTGTTCGATCCCCCAAATTTTTGTTTCTCTACAAAACTACGCGACGACAGACGAAGGACATGTACAAAATGTACATACTTTAATGTGGTTAGCTTTTCGTGGGTAAAACACAATAACTTATATAAAATAAAAATAAAAAAGTACTTATACGCCATAGTGAACTTTATAAAATAGGTAAGGGAAGGTTAACTAAATGGGCTGGTGATTAATTTAGTTATCACACACACACTAAGATCAATGGAGATTCATTTGTGAAACCCTGAAAGTTTTATAACTTCCGTGAAAGGTGAGTGTATAACCTATGAAAACACTTCGGTAGTCTTGAAGAACTAAAAAAACTGCAAAGTCTTCGAGTTCTTTAAGACTAAAGAAGAAGTGGTTTTTTTTTTAGATCTTGTACCTTATGTGGTACAATGGTGGGCAGTGACATATGAGAGAGAAGTGTCCCCGTGCTGTATCCCTTGCATAAGTCATCGTTAACAAGCCGCGTTTTATTTTCTTGGTATCATAACAAGTCCATAATCGAACTGAACTGAACTGGAATGGAATGTCATGCCAGAGGTCTTGGGTTCGTTCCCTGCCTATGCCATCTAAAGTTTTTTTCGCGGGTACTGCCTCTTGCGATGAATTGACAAATTCTCCAAGAGTAATTCTTGTCATGAAAAGTGCTTTCTCAAATTTGCCGTTCGGATTCGGCTTAAAATTGCAGGTTATCTCCATCCCTGACAACAGTACTCGCACACAAGAACGGTTAAGAGTTATAAGTCACTATAGGCACTAGTTCTCAACGGACTGTTGCGCGGAGTATTTTGTAACTAAATAATTGTTTTAATTCACATGATGGGGTACTTATGGTAAAGTCAATAAAAAAAAATAAAGGATTAGTCCAGTGTGGTACCTTTTCTATGGCAAAGTTTTTCAGCTCCTCATTCGCAGGCATTAAGTGCAAAGCCTAATGTTACGCTGTAAGCCAAGAACCGTAAGTTCTTAGTGACACTACTTTATAAGCTTCGATTTGATTGTTGTGGCTATCAATAAATATGGTGATATCAGCCCATGATAGTGCGATCATTGATAACTGTTTTTAGTGTTTGTTACTGTCAATCCTTCGGCTTGGAAGAAATTGCTGCGATCAGGTAGTCTGAAAAAGTTGGTGAGATCAATTGTTTCCGAAAAAAACCTGCATCTACCCCAACACCGTGTCCTCTTTGACTATTTTTCCAGCAACTGGTTTGATTGAGCCGTAGGGCACTGTTTGCAGCGGTTTCTTGTAGAAATAGGTCCAGTGGTAAGAAATTGAGTATTGTTTCCAAACCCGCGTTCATTAATTGTCCACTTTTTATAATTATCAGGCACTCAAGGCGTTATTAATACCTTAAAGTTTAAATACAGTGAGCTTTAGGAAAATAGGGAAAGATTAAGGAGGAGATACCGGTGCACATAGGTCTTTAAGTTTTGAATATCAAAATGAGAGGGAAAAACATAATTGGGTAAAGCATTCCACATTCTATATGTGCGGTTAAAAGAAGAATCTCTAAGTGCCGCTTTATTACTTCGTGTGCTAAAGCCTCAGCATGCGGTTAGCATGACATGTTATTTTCCTTACTTGTTACCGTCTCGAAACCTACCTCGTGCTGTTGTCATGTGTTTTCTTTCTGTCTGTTCGTTCTTCTTTCTCCTCTGTCCTTCTGTCTTGTATTAATGTCTTGTGTTGTTATCACCTTATATAGTCTTGTCGCTCAAGGTGCTATGTTCTCTACTCTGTACATTTATGTGCTGAGTAGTGTGAAATGTAATTTAATGTAAGAAGAATCTGTATACTTTACAGTAAGTTAAAAATTCAGCTCAAGGGTAAATAGATGACCATTTTTGGAAGTAAAGTATTATTGCTAAGGGGGGGTTGAGGGGGGAAATGCAACTGGCTAATTTGGGAGAACATTGTTTGTAAAAAAATATCGGTAAAACAACGAAAGTCAAGAAACATTGCGGCGGCGGTCGTGTTCGAATGATGTATATGTTTCAGTTAAAGTTCCATCTCACCTATCATTTTCGAAGCTCTTTTTTAGATTCTATCCAAAAGACTTAAACTTGTTTTAGAGAAACCTGACCAAATATGCGAGTTATGTTAAGGTTTTGGACGAATGAAGGCTATGTTAATTACAGCCAGATCATAAAGGGTGAAACATTTCTATCATCATTGGAGAAATAAGCACCTATCAGTTTTTTTTTAACAATGTCATAACCCCCGTTATACATGCCATTCCTTGTACCCCTAAAAGAATCTTAAGATTTGTATCTTTTCCTGATTCTTCCACCATATCATGTACATCAAGAACTTTACAAAATAAAAAGGATATTGTAATCCGGGATTGTGATTTTTAAGATTATTCTAGTATTGCTTGTTGTTCCACAACTCAAGAACAAAATAAATAAGAACATTGTGTTGGCATACCACAAAGAATATTTTTACTATTTGATCTGCATATCTTCGTGTTTTGAATTTCAAATCATAGTATAATTATTGTCTTTTATCTTGAGTTTTCAAAATAATAAAAAAACACAATAATTGAATAGAAAAACTTGCGTTCCAAAACAAAAACTTTATCAAGTAACATTTTTTACAACAAAAACAAAAACTCTGTTAAAGGAAACTTTAATGATAAGCGAGCCAAAAAAAAAAAAAAAAAAAAAAACACCGAAAACAGCGAAAGAAAACTTTGACTTCAAAAATTTCTTTTCCTCCAGAAAAAAAGGATACAAAAAACATTAAAAATGAACAGATGAAAGGACAACTTAGCGAAGCAGTATAAAGGAGTAAAAAATGTATTTAATTACATTTTCATTTGGCACTAGCTGCAAATTTGTAAGTGTTCGGGGAGTGAAAAAATTTAATTCAGAAACAAAAATGAGAAAATTATTCGTTTTGCTTTCAAAGTTTTTTCCTTGTTTTAAATTATTTTTTTAAATGTTTTTTTTTTTTTTAAGTGACTTTAAGATTTATATAAGATAACAAGAATATTTATTAAATGTTTACATATTAAAAATTTCCACCTTAAGTCGACTTATATCCAATTCGATATCAATGTGTCTATTGACTTTTCGAAAGTATCGGAAAACTGACTGGGCTACATACAGAAACATATTCCAAAGTTTACTAAAACTTGGACTATTTAGTCCTTCCTCTAACGCTAGTGAACTTGACAATATAGTCAATGACATCACCTTAGAAATTGCGTGTCCATTTATACTCATAAGAATAAAGAGGAAACCACAATAGTGTACCTCACAGCTCGACTCGCTCAGAAGAGAATGTATTGAACTTTTTAACTGATCCAAAGCTACAAGACTAGCCTCTCAATGGGACAAGAATCCCTAAGAATTTATAAGAAGGCACTAAAGAAATCGAAGTGATCTTCCTGGCGATTCTTCTGTGGCACAATAAAAGAAACTATCAAGGCCTCCAGGCTACGGAAAATTCTTTCAATTAATCCAGCGATACCAAGCTGACTGAAAAATGCAGATGGCTCCTTTTCATTTTCGCTAAACTTCCTACTTGATACTCACTTTCCTGGTAGTACTCTAACTGCAACTTGCAACAATCGTATTCGTCCAAGTTTCAATATAATATTTGCAAAAGGTCTGATCACAAGGGAGTAGCTACAATGGGCTCTCAACAGCTTCGAACCATTTAAATCTGCAGGACCAGATGGCATAATACCAGCCGAAAAAGCCTCAGACATAATTGCACCAATCCTCGAGGCAATTTTACCAGTTGTCTATGTCTGGTCCATATTCCCTCGGCATGGAGAGAAGTCTAAGTTGTTTTTATACCCAAAGCAGGTAAATGCACACAAGTCAATCCTAAAGGTCTATGACCTATAAGTCTATCAGCATTCCTTCTTAAGACCTTAGAAAGATTGATTGATATCCATTTAAGGCAAGTATTGATACAAGACTTCTGTAAAGGTAAATCGGTGGAAACAGCGTTACACTCACTAGTACGCGCTATCGAATACTCCCTCCATCATAGAGAGTTCACAAAACTGGGCAACTCTTCTGCTAGAACATTTGTCAGAAGAGGGATACCGCAAGGTGGTGTTCTGTCATTCTGGTAAATGAAATCCTAACTGGTCTGAATGCGTAAGGTTTCAAAGTGATTGGCTATGCGGATGACGTTGATATTGCGGTTTCAGGAAATTATCTTAACAACCTTAAAGAACTCGTACAAAATGCCTTAGACAAACTAACACTTTTGGCTGATCGGTGTGGACTGGGTGTTAACCCACACAAAACCGCTTCAGTCCTATTTTCGAGGAAATACAAAATTCCATTTGTTTAACCTCCCTATATTAAAGGTATCCAATTAAAGTGTTCAGACGAGGAAAAGTAACGACAAACTAAATAAAGTCAAACGTCCAGCTTGGCTATGTATAAGTGGATCGCTTCGCACGACCCCATCCGCAGCACTGGATACCCTACTCTCTTTAGTAATCAAAAAGCTGCAAGCTCTGCTATTTGTCTTAAAGCTTCATCGCAGTAGGTTAACATCATCATTGGCCACTCCGTAATTCTTAAGTATTTAGAACTAATTCCAAAGCACACAGACTACACCATTCCCCTACTACAATTCGATAGAAACTTCAAGGTTTCTATGCTTTAGAGATCTTTCTGGGAAGAAAGGGCATTCCTGGAAAAGGAGTCAATCCACTTTTTTACAGATGGTTAAAAGGTGAATGAGTGTACTCTGAACGACTGAAATTAAGTTTCTCATTCCGCCTTCATAATCATTGTAGCGTAGCCCTGGCTTAAATAAAACCTGATATCAACATCTGATATCCGCATTTCCTCAGATAGTCAGGCCGATATCAAATCTCTGGAATTTGGTTCTACAAACTCTATAACAGTCCATAATTGTCGATCATCTCTAATGGATATGGCACAACAGTTTAATATTCACCTTTGCTGGGTGCCGGGCCATAAAGACATTCCAAGAAACTGTTAAGCAGATGAACTCACCAGGAATGGAATAGCACAAGCCATTCTACCACGTTTGGCAAACGCTGGCATACAAATTGCTACATGTAAACTATTGCTAACACAAGTCGCTATAAAGGAGGTAAACATCAGGTGGAATAACATCACCACGTGTCAGGTCACAAAACACATCTGGCCTACACTAGATTTAAAGCGATCAAGGTGCTTGCTATCTCCAAGCAGATCGTATATTTATATATAAGCTCTATTATCGGTGTCATAACTGGGCACTGTCTAATAGGAAAGCACAAGCAGGAGCTGTATAAATGTGTGAGAAGAGGAAACAGTTCTTCACCTTTCCTGTACATGCCCTGTTCTATCTCAAAAACGCAAGAATTACCTAGGAATTCTTCTTTAATGATCTAAACGATCTAAATCATAATAGCATAATCAGCAGCCACCTACGTTTCGTAAGGGACTCAAACTGGTTTTATTGAGCTTAGAAGAAAGCCTCAAGATTCATGTGGTATCACAATGGGCCATGAAACTGGCCTAAGTTTGTCCTACTCCATCACGGACAGCCACTTTAACCTAACCTAACCGCATACTTTCAACGCCTACTTTAAACTTAGTTATTTAACTTCAGCCCTTAAACTACCCCTGAAACACCATTCTTTTTATAATTTTTTAAAATATAAGAATTTCTTCTAAGATGATTTTCTTAACACCAATTTGTTCCTTATGTCTTCACTATTACGAACGTTTTAATTTCATTACGCTCTCGAAATTAGGTGATGAGATATAAGGAGTGAATTAAATTTTCCGACGTGAAAAATTACCCTTAAGTGGGCTAAACTTCAAAAAAAAAAAAAAAACCTGATGAGGAAAATGGTTTTCGTCTTAAGTGTCTTGAGAACATAAAGAAAAAATATTGACTTCAAAGCTCTTATCTTACACAAAACGTTGTCATAAATATTTTGTAAGACTTTTAGAAATATCGACAGACGGAAATGAATTTGTTTTGAACTACTTATTTTGTATTAAAAGTTTGTTAAACTTTTTGAAAGATCTAAACTGTGTGATCCTTATTTTCATTTAAAAATGTTCAACACTCTTGACCTCATTTTGCAGTTTTTCCTGCTCGTATTTTTAATAGGTACATATCTAAATTTGTCTCAGAAAAATGAGTATTTGATTTGTAGTGAAAATATTTCTCCTTGTCGCAGTATTTTTAATCAAATCAAATACAAAGACACACGAAAATAAAGAACTCTCCAAAACCATCATCAGATGATTACATTTCATTTTGTATATAGTAAGCTGCATGTGCATTTTTACAGGTTTCTTGCACCGATAAAATAAAATTAAAAAACCAAAACAAAAAAAAATCAGGTCATTATCCTGGAGATCGTAAAAATGTAGCCATATAGCCAAGTCAAGCCATCGTCCTTGTTGCAAAAGCAAAATACTTCCAACTCGAAATTCTAAAGTAGTTCAGCAAAAGCCACGAATCATGACGAAACGAAATGATGCTATGCTGGCTGCCTGGCTGGATGGCTTGGATGGCTTGGTTGGCTTGGCTGGTTCTTCTGACCCCTATATAACCAAAAATAGTGTCCTCCTATCGTCCTTTTGCTTCTGCTGCTGCTACTACTGCTGCCTTTTGCCATTGTGCGGAACGAAAGAAGAGAAATTTTAAAATTGAAAAAAAAGCAAGAAATGAAATCTTAGCCGCACTGCAATTTTTGTTAACCACGCTGTGCCACAATGACTGCATGTCCCAATCTTGCGTTGTCATTTTTATAAAGAAACTGTTCCAAAAATAAAAACTAAACGAACAAATGTATATTGTATGTAGAGTGTATATGGAAGAATGTGCTTAGTTGCACTCTTATATATTTATAATAAAGGACATTCCGAAATAATTTTTGTTGAGCTTGTTTTAATGAACGACCATATATTTGCTACTGCTGCCTCTTCTTCTTCTTCGTTTTCCCTACGAGAAAATACTATTTTCTCTGAATTTCTTTTTATTCGTCCTTTTTTTTGGCACACAAATGGGGATAAGCATAGAGCCAGCATTTCTACACTCGAATGTCCTTTGAAGTTTATATACAACAAAATGTACACGCCATGTTTTCTGGGAATGAGAGGATTTTGCGTTGCAGATTTGGTTTGTTGAATTGTGCAGGAAGTCGCGTTTGCTTCGAAAAAGGACTAGCGAAGTAGGACGGGTGTGGGGTATAGTGAGGAGGGGATGAAAAAGTGCAACTTGTTTGTGTCATGGCGTTAAATTAGTTTTCTGCTTATTTTCCCGAGAAGTTTCCAACTTCTCTGTGGTCATAAAGTTTCTTTGTTTTTGAGTTGATGTTGTGCTTTATATTTTGTTTTTTTAATTTTTGTTGTTGTTTTGTTTTTTGGGGGCTTTTTGTTTAAAAGGCTTATATGCATACCCACACATATCTATAAACCTACGTACCTACCTTTCTATACAAAGAAGATTAAAAACTCTCATGCGATATAAATAGCCTTTGCTATAGATTTAGTGGAAAATTAAATTCTCTATTTTTGTGTCCATGTAAAATTAAACAAAATAAAAAATAAACTTTTAATGAAATTTTCACGGTAAACCATTGTTTTAATTTGATGATGAAGAAGTGTAAAACTTATGTTTGTTTTGACTTGTTTAATTGAATTGGTTTTAAAACTAGGTAGGATGTAGTTTAAAGGAACAAAATGATTTAATTTATATTTTTGGAGTACATTAGTCTGTAAGCTTAACAAAGGTTTTTATTTTTATAGAACTCTATTGGAAAAATTGAAATATCAACACCGTTTCTGTCAGTTTTTCAAAGTAAGGAATAACTCTTGTACATTTTTAAATTCTTGTTTTTCAGAAGCATTGATTACAAAAAACAATAAAAACTCTCTAAATATCAACCGATTCCACTTACGTTCCTTCTTTTCAAGGATCCAACGTTTTAGACAAAGAAAGATTATTGCACAGTAGTACCCGTGGCATGATGGTTGGTGCGTTGGACTGTCATGCCAGAGGTCTTGGGTTTAATCCCTGCCTGTGTCATCTAAACGGGTACTGCCTCTTGCGAGGAATTGACAAATCCTCCAAAGTAATTCTTGTCATGAAAAGTGCTTTCTAAAATTATCCGTTCGGATTCGGCTTAAAACTGTAGGTCCCCTCCATTACTGACAACATTACATACACACAGGAATGGTTGCGAGTTGTAAGTCACTAGGCCCTAGTTCTCAACGGATTGTTGCGCCAACTAATTTATTAACTTCCAATATGAAGTTATTGTAATGGGTCCGATTTGTCAAATTGAAAATTTTGACATTTCTCGACGTTTCAAGGTCCCTAGAGTCGAAATAAAAGATTTTTAGAAAGATGTCTGTGCGTGCGTGTGTACGTACGTTCGAACGTCCGTACGTCTGTACGTTCGCGACGTTTTCGTTGTTCATAGCACAAGAACCAGAGGAGATATCGACTTCAAATAAATGTTGTTATGCAGATAATAAGGCAGAAAGATGCAGAAAGGGCTTTCAAGAAAATTGCGTGGGTGGTTTTTTTACCATAGCAGTTTAAAAAAAAGGTGAACATTTTGGTTAACCCTAAATCACTCATGAACCAATGACGCTAGAGACTTGAATTAAATTTTATATTATATATTGTATCGTGATACAAAACAATTATATTTTTGGAAAAAAATCCAATTAACGGTTTTTTTTATAAATCAAAAAAACTGAAAATAAAATTTGTCATCCCGAAAATTTTACGACTAAGATATGATTTCATCTCCAAAACAAATTTGTGCAACGAAGAATAATGTTTTTGACATCCGATAAAATTTTGTGCAAAATCAAATTGACAGTTTTTCTATAAAAATAAAATCCTAAAAAAAACATTACTAATAGTTGGTAAAAATTGAATTTCGACTGAAATATCTTTTCAAAAACTTGAGATTAAGGCTTCAAATTTGTTTTATGTTATAAGAAATATTGTTTTCAACATTCTGAAAAATGTAAATAAAAATCGAATTGACAGTTTTTTTTACAAAAAATAAAAACCAAACAAAATTAATAAAAGTTGGTAAAAATTGATTTTCGACTCAAATATCTTTTCAAAACTTTGAGATATTGGCTTTAAACTAGTTTTATCTTTCAAAAAATATTGTTGTCAACATTCAGTAAAATTTTGAAAAAAATCGAATTGACAGTTTTTTTTACAAAAAATTAAAAACCGAAACAAAAATTTAACAAAAGTTGTTAAAAATTGATTTTCGACTCAAATATCTTTTCAAAAATTTGAGAAAGTGGGTTCTAACTAATTTTAACTTATAAGAAATATTGTTTTCAACATAAGGACAAAAATTTTATTTCAAAATATTGTTGTCGATATTCAGTCATTTTTTTATAAAAATCCAACAGTCCTTTTTTTTCATAAAAAAATCAAACCTACAAAAAATAAAATTGATTCATATAGACAAACTTTTAAACAAGACAAATCGACGGACGGGATGGGAAGTTATCAGTGTGGGTCGCATCCCAGCCTCTTTTTTGTCTTTCATTTCATACTTTCTTTAGTATCCTTATCGCTTCGAATATGATGCAGGACGAACGTCTGTCAGGTCCGCTTTTGATTTTGTAGTATAAAAATACAACACTGTTCAAACAAATGAATTGCACGACGCGAGTGGAACTTTTTATTTTGTTTTGTCTTAAAGTAAGTTTAGAATTTGCACAACGGCACAGAATTTGACTTTCACAAAGACGTGGAATATGCGTGAGATGTAAATCGGCACTGTCGCTATCTGAATCATACGAAATTTATTTTAAAATTTCTTGATATTTTGTATTTTGTATATTGTTATGAAGAGTTTGTTTGTTTGCATATGTTTATCAGTATTTTTTAATCAATATATTTTTCTTTATAAATATATTCATATGTATGTACCCTTTTGACCTTTGAATCGATTTCTCTGGCGATATTTTTGTGAATTCCGATATTTGCGATAGTACTAATTTTTAAAAATTGGAAATACACAAACTCAATTTTTAAAATAGATAATTTTGACTATCAATAACCTTCAAGAAGAAAATTTAATATGGAAAAGAATGTAGTTTTAAACAAAAGTTTTTATCTGCTTTAATTTCATGATTTATCATTTGAACATTGTTAAACATTAAAAATCTTTTAAAACTAAGTATAAATTTACTGTTCAATGTCAATTAACATTAACCTTCTTCAAAAATTAAAGAAAGGTATACCTGTGTGTGTATGTATGTTTTCCTTTAAATAAATCTTTTCTATATATAAACGTATATATATTATGTATATGCATGTAACTATGTACATATGTATATGTTTTTCATTAATAATACATTTAAAATATTGATAGACACATAACATCTTTCATGTTAAGAAAATGTTTGTACAAATATAAATGTACATCACTTTCAAACTTCTTAAAATAACTTTCCTCCCTCTTAATATATCTTGAATATTTTAATATTTCTTTATTTTCGGAGAATATTTTTAGAGTCAAATTTATTTTGGGAAAATATCATATTTTTAAAAAAGATTAATATTTAATATATCCGGATAAATTCAATTACATTACGAATTAAAGTGAAATGAAATGGGGGAGAGTTAAACCAAAATTTAGTTTTTAAAAAAATCAATAAAAAATGCATAGAGTCTTTCAATAAGGGCGGGTAGATGTTGAGTACAGATGTCGTGGAGTTTCCTGTGTGGCATGTAGCGCCCTCCTGCTGGAACCACAGGTCGTCTAGGTCCATATGGGTCAATTTGGGCCATAAGAAATTAGTTATTATCGTTATGTAGCGCTCGCTGTTGACGATGACGGCCTCACTAACGTCGTTTTCAAAAAAGGACGGACCAATTACGCTGCCACCGCACTGGCCCAAAATCCACACCAAACGGTAACTTTTTGAGGATGCATTATCACCTGGTGAAGCTCGCGTGGGTTGGTGTCGTCCTATATACGGCAATTTTGCTTGTTAACATAGCCATTCATCCAAAAATGCGCCTCGTCACTAAAGATGATTTTTCGGCCAAAATTAGGGTCCTCTTCAAAACGATTCGAAGCCCATTCAGAGAACAAAGGGCGTTGTCTATGGTCATGAACTTTGAGCTCCTGGGTCAGTTGAATCTTGTACATATGTAGGCCCAAGTTCCGACGCAAAATTCGCCAAGTTGAATACTGCCTCGGGTTCTGCTGTACACTTTCACGGACCGTGCGATATTCTCGGCTGATCTTGCGTTCCTTGAACGTACGGGTGTTGGCCACGGCGCGGCGCAGGGACATAGGGCCCAGGGACATAACGCGCAACTTTTTTTTTTGGGGCTTATGTCTCACTTCGGTGGGACATAAAACCGAAATTTAATTTTTGCCTTAAGTCCCACCCAAGTAAGACCAAAGCCCCAAATAAAAATGTTGGGGCTAATGTCCCACTTAATAAGAACCACCAAATGACAAAACTTGGAGCACTTCAATACCATAAGACTTTGTTTTGTGGAGCTTAAATCGTGAGATCCCGCGAAGCGGTCCACCCACAGGTGCTTTTATTCAAAATAGCTGTTGATATTGGCGCCTGCCTGGCGACTTTACACACCCTAAGCGGAGCAACGGAGTTGCGTGAGCGGGTGACCCCGAAAAAGGGAGTTAAAATCCTGAGATCCCGCAAATAATGTTGAAAATAAACTTTTTTGTTTTTCCTAATTTTTGTATTATCACCGTATCAAAAAATTATTGTTCATTGTATTGAAATACAAAAACTTTATATTCTTTTTTGGCTCTGCAAAAATTTGGGGACAGTGTCCCATTTTTAACAAACAAATTTGGGACTTAGATCATACTGGGGTGGGACTTAGGGCCCAAATTAAATTTCGGCCCCAAAAAATAAGCCCCAAAATAAAAATAAGGGCGTTATGTCCCTGGGCCTTATGTCTCTGCGCCGTTGGCCACCACGTCTACCGTAAAATGGGCACAAACCGCGCAACGTTTGATTTAACAACATTCATTTTGATAATAAAGTTTTATCATTTGAACGTGCTGTTTGATCGTGTTATTTGCCATGATGATTTGGCATAAACAGCTGAATAATAAACAGCTGAATAATAAACAAAATGGCCACCACGGGGCGCCAAAATCTACCCACGCCAATCGGAAAACACCTTTATAATATGGTTTAGCTTTTTTAATTTACAGTGACTTTTCACAGAATATTTCATACAGCTTTTGACATTCACCTGCTTTCAGTTCACAGTGACTCTTTACAGAATACAATTCGTATTCTACCTTTACTAAGTTCAGGTACCAATCTAATGTATATAGAAATTAAGGAATTCCCGAGAACAGTTAGTAACCTGACTACTCCTAATTTTTGGTTCCCAAAATATCTTCTTCCACCTTCTCCACGTTTATTCCGTCATCGACTTATATTAAATGTACAACGGACAAGATTGGGCCAGGTAATGTTGTTCCAAAGAAGTCACGGAAATAGCTTGTCATTGCGGGACAAAGCACCGATTTTTATTTGGTTTGTTGCCAGGGCCACAAAGAGAATTTAGCTTTGTTTTAATCCGCCACGCCGTCCACTTCTTTTAAGTGTACTTTAAAAAAGGCTTAGTCCGACCGATTATTCTCTAGATTGCTACTGGGGACATGGAACTCCAATCACAGCTTATTATTCTGGGGTCACTATCTAAGGGAAAGGGAACCTCGGACAAGCCATGCTGCCGGAAGAATTCTATATTTATTATTAGATTATATGAAATACCGTGTTAGGCTCGTTTCACACTACACGGTTTTGACCGTACGGCAAAAAACCGGACGGCGACATTTCGTTAGAGGTGCGAAGAAGAGCATGTACGCTTTCATATTATACGGTCACGTCAAAATGCAGGTCCCGCGCCGTGTAGCAACCGTCTACTGCCACTACAGCATACGGCAGTCGGACGGCGCGGCGTGATAAGCTTATTGGCGTACGTGACAAAACGCATTTTTTCACATCATACGATTTTATTCGTGTGGCAGAGTTCGAGCAGCCACTTCAAGACACGATTTAAGCCTGCATATATCGTGTTTTATCGTACGGTTAAAACCGTATAATGTGTAATTAGCCATTGATCCGGTTTATGCCGTCCGGTTTTTTACCGTACGGTCAAAACCGTGTAGTGTGAAACGAGCCTTATTCTCTAAATATTTATAGTTTGTGAAGCACACATGCAACAAATTGTTAGTTTTATTTGTGAAAGAAATAAAGTTTATGAAAAAATTTCTTATATTAGTTACCTATAAAGTGGAAATAAAGTTGTTTACAAATCAGAGTTCAAAAACTCTAAGCCCAAGTTTTACTTAGCTTTCTTTACCGAGAATCCTGGACACCGTCGAATCCCTCTAAGTCTCGTATAAGAAAGCATCACCATATCGGATGTTTTTTTGGGAGCTTGAGAAGTCTTAATGATGTATTGGAAGACAGAAATATTTTTGGAATAAAATGCTTAGTATAGAAATGAGTAATTTCATTGCATTCTTTTTTTTAACATGATTTCCGACATATATCACTTCGGTAAGTGTTACATAGTCCATTCTATCAGTCCAATTTTTAGCAGTTTTTTCCAATAAATATAAAGGTAAGACGTATCAAGTACGTCTTGAATCATTAAGCATTAATCTTAATAACGAAAATAAAGTACTACAAAGATGTTATAAATCACGTAAAGGAGAAACTTGATGCTCCCATCATGTATGTAAACTGCACCCAATTAAGAAGTTAAATGGATTGCATATTGATTTTTTGATGTCTTGAGGACTGTTTTTGATCCATATTCGGTAACTAGAAATTAATTTCATCAAAGTATTTAAAAATGAATAAAATACCCTTCGAACTTCACGAACAGATTGATTTTGTTCAAAGTATTTTTCCACAATTATTTAAAAGCGTTATTTTTGAAAGTTGAATTGCCACAGCTTACTGAACAGATATAAACACAGATAGACATAGATACCCATGGCATGATGGTTAGTGTGTTGGACTACATTTACACCACACTCTTCAATAATGCACTGAATAATGCATATTATCCAGTGCATTGGAAGGCCGCTGTGGTTCATCCTCTCCCGAAAAAGGGATAGGACAACTCCAACCCGTCAAACCTTCGGTCGATAAGTCTTCTTCCGAGCATCAGCAAAGTTTTCGAAAAAGATGGTCTTCAACAAGGAGCGGTGAATTCGCCTATTCTCTTCAGCATTTACACCAGCGATGCGATAGGTAGTCTTACAAAGGCAATTGCGTACGCCGACGATCTTATTGCGTACAGAACGGCCCGAAAGGTTGAGGTTATTAGAATTCTCTTGCAGCGTGATTTCGACAAGATTCAGCGATATTGCGACGACTGGAAACTGAAAATAAATGTCCAGAAGTCGGAGACAATTCTGTTCTGGGCTCCGTTGGCTAGGGCCACGAGGGATACGTGCAAGAATTGGAGCAAGATGGTCATCGTTGATCTTCACGTGCAGCCATTAGCGAGCAAAAGTGTAGTGAAGTACCTCGGTTGCTGGTTAGATCAGTATTTATATTTCGACCAGGGCCAGAGGAGCCTTCGCTCTGATGAAACGGCTGTTTTTTAGCAGTCGGCTTGACCCCAGAGTGAAGGTAATTTGCTAAATGGCCCTCATACGGCAGATGATCGTTTATGGTTGTCCTGTGTGGTTCAACGTTGCCCCTTCCCAGATGAAGAAGTTTCGGGTGTTCGAGCGACAGTGTTTACGACGCTTTACCGGCTTATACAGAACAGCCGAATCTTCTTACGTGCATTACTATTCCAGAGAGGTCCTATACAACGGGGCTCGAATCAACAGAATTGACAATTTTGTGATAAAACTCATCCGAGGTCACATTGCAAGAGCTATGTTTTCGACCAACAATTTAATTTTCGGGGCGTTCTATCCGAACGACGAGTATTTTGAGAGTGCACGCTTGAGCGGCTTCATTCCACCAGAGGCATTCCTCTTTTAAGACAGATGCGGTCTGATACAGGATAGATTGGCAGTTCCGCTAATCTACCACGTCAGACGACGAACCGTGGATAGGCGACTCCTGTACAATCGGGACGTCATGACACACGACGGAGCAGAGCTCTTTCGGTTCAGTAGGGCTGTGTCCGAACGGAACCGAACTGATAGGGTGAAGCAGGAGAGCTAGTTTTGGTGGCTTCAATCGGCACTTGATAGTGAGTAGTCGGGATGGGGTTTTAAGCCTTGGCCGGCTTACATACTTGTTTTATAGTTTTAGGGTTTAGTTTTAAGTAGAATAGGCATGGTGGCACAAAAAAAAAACAAAAAAAAAACAAAAAAATAAAAAACAAAAATATAAAAAAACATGGAATAAAAAAAAAAAATAAAAAAAAAGACAACAAAATATGAAAAACAAAAAATGTTAGATAGTTAGATTTGCTGCTGTGGTTGTTCTAGTTTTAAGTAGTTAATAGGTATAAAAGGTAGTTTTAGTTAGCTTTAAGTTTTATATTAAGGACCTTATTTTAAGTAGTTTTTAAGTAAAAATAAAAAGGATATTAGTTTTTTTGAAATTTTCTAATGAATAAAAAAATAAATAAAATGAAATTGAAGTAATAAAAATGAATTAAAAAAAAAAAAGTGCGTTGGACTAGCATGCGAAAGGCCTTGAGTTCGGTCCCTGTCTGTGCCACCTAAAGTTTTTCACGGGTACTGCCTCTTGCGAGGAATTGACAAATTTTCCAAGAGTAATTCTTGTTATGAAAAGTGCTTTCTCAAATTATCCGTTCGGATTCGGCATATAAACTGTATAGGGCCCCTCCATCCCTGCAATTACTCGCACACAGGAATGGTTGAGAGTTGTAAGTCATTAGGCCCTAGTTCTCTACGGAAGGTTGCGCCACCTAATTTATTTATTTATTTAGACATTCTCAACTACCAAACTCTATAGACAATAATCATCAAAACTTTTCATGCATAGCTAAAATAAAAAACACCCTTTACGAGTGCTACACTACTACGTAGTACAAAATCTTAATTTTTTATTAAGATAACATTAAAAACAAATTCCCCTGAGAACATTCAACTTTAATGCTATTGTACCTATCTTCCATAGGATCTACGAAACACAACTTTAATTAAAACAATCAATATCAATTAAAATAATTTTATATTTAAATGTCAAAGAGCTTAAGTCCACCTTGAGGGGATTTCAACCTTTTATATGCACCTAAGCTATTTTGATTGTCAGTAATTGACCTTTAAACATCTACTTACATTTACGAATTTAATAGATTTTACAGAAATTAATTTCTCTTGATATTAAAGCTTTAAAACAATGGACTTATAAATAAATTACAATACATTTATGAACATGTGTTAGAAATGTAATTAATTTGTATTGAATATTTTCGAAAAAATCTAAACAAAAACCTAAATAAAATTCAAACCCTCATTTTTTTACTTTAGACACTTTCAAAACCACATATAGACACATTTGAAGTTTACATTCAATTTCAACCACAAGCTAAATAATAATAATTTGAAAATCAATTTGCTTACCTTCCCAAGACCTGCTTTAGACCAAAACCTTACCTTTACCTGTCCAAAACAAACTTTTGTTGTAAATTGTAGACCTATACACACAATTTCAATATAAACCACCCTGAAGAAAAATATGTTTTGTCTTAGAAATAATAATAATAAACAAACTTATCTGTATCAAACCCTACCCCTTTCTAAACATAATCATCTATTATACCTATGTAGGTATGTATGTATCTCTAGAATCCTTTCGATGCGTATACAAACAACAATAACATAACAACAACAATATAGAGAAACAACAAGGTATAGACCTAGTTACATTATTGGTCACAATTGAATCCTGCAAAATTATATGCTTCATTTTCCATTTTGTGTGTGTGCTTGAGCCTGTTCTCAGTGTGGCTCAGTATGCTCAATGCTGCCTTATGCCTTGTGCCTTATGCATTTGCTTTATACGAGTATATTCATTCATCGAAGCAAGACGCAACCAAATTTCATTTCAATTTTGAATTGACCTCAAACCAATTTCAATTCTAGTCCTTAGGATTTAAATTGATTGCTCTATAGCTTTGGAGTTCGATCGGAGTGGACGACCGACCGACCCATGAACGTTTGAGTTTCTCCTATACTGCTCGCTTTCCTTGCTGGCGGGAGTTAATAAATGATGACAGGTCGGGTCGATGCATTGAACATTTATAGGTTGGCGTAAGTATAAATGTTATTCTGTACATCCAAACATAAATACATATATATCGGATGAGAAGGAGCTACAAGGACGACGACGTAGGACATTCGATGACGTGCGTCGTCGTAGGTCGGTGTCCTTGTCGAACGAACGAATCAATGCAACGCACTTTCCGCCCATCAGGCCCAACATTCGAAATCACATAACTCTAAATACTATGAGTTGAGTACACTAAGCACACACTTATCAATTTATATTGTGTGAATTATCAAAGGTCCTGTTGACATACCCTGCTGAGCAAGTGTGTCGCAATCGTTAATATTAATTAAGGGCAAATTAACTATATAGTTGCGCTGTGTTCCATTTTGTTTGTATTGTTTGATGGATGTTAGTATTATGTATGTATGTACGTTTTTCCTAACCAACGACGAGCACGTCGACGACTACGAAAACGACAAAAAGGACGATGATAAGGACGACGAACGACGCCGACGACGCGAACTTCTCTCTGAATAATATTTCATTGTTTTCTTATGTGTCTATATGCATTTGTATAGTTATACCGTCAACTAACACACCCCCCCCTGTTTCAAAAAGGACTCTGTGAAACAATAATGTTTTTGTTATCCTGTTGTGCGCTAAAGTGAAAGACACTAACTGTATATAGGTATAAATTCAGAGTGAGAACCAAAGAAGCAAAAGCAGTATACAATCCCTATTATGTGTATATATGGAAGGACTTTTGACCCAATTTCGATGGATAAGAAAATGAAAGGACCTCTGCCTGCCACTGCAATAATTAGAGAACATTTCAAAAGATTATTATTTTAATTGCGGCCTTAGAGTGACAAAAAAAAATTATTTAAACGTTTTCAAGAATACAACAGCGTTAAGTTCTGCTCCTTTAAATATCTAATTAAAATGCGGGCGTATTTATCTATGTTAATCTAAGAAACAAAATAAAAAGGAAAGATAACAGAAAAAAAATAAGAAGAAAGAACGAAGAAAATATACATACCTCTCCCTACTCATCCCAAGCCAAGAAGTATATCCTATCTTATACCCATTTTAGTAGATTTTGGTGTATAAACTTTAGAGGGGGGGGGGGTAGATGAAATTAAGAAGGCACATGAAAAGGATCCGGATCTGTTTCTTATCCGGCTTTACGAGGTCAGGGCACCCTAAAGTAAGTTGCTTGCGATGATGGTGTGTCTATCTATGTATAGATGTAGGTTTTAACTAACGTATAGCTAGATACTCCTTTAAAGGATATGGTTTGGGTGGGGTTGTAACGTTTACTCTAAAACGAACATCAACAACAACCAAAAAAAGGAAAGGGGTTTTTAACCTTGAATCTAAACAAATATACGCACATTTATCCGCACATTTGGGCTTCATTTTTTGTTTGTTGCTTGAGTCTTTTTTTGTATGTTTTTGTGTGTGTGCAATTGGCCTTTTTTAGTTAAGGTGACTATTTCAGCTTGCCAATGGCCGGAAGGAAAACTTTTTCATTCTTATTTGTTTTTGTTTCTATTTTTTTGGATCCATTCACCGAAAAAAAAACGTTGGTGATATCAATCAATATTCTTGGTTAATTTGGCGTCAACCAAGAATCATTCTTGATTTCACTATGATCGCGTGATTGATTCTTTTATCAAAACTTTACAATGAACGGTGTTGATTTCGTATTCGATGTATCACCCCTAATAGTTTTTTGACAATATTTGTGTTACACTGAGTATTTTCGTACTCAAACGATCACGGCTGTTGTACTTCTGAAAAATTATTTTTGAGTATGACCGTGATGAATAAACAACTCTTGTGGTAGTTTAACCGTGTACGTTGTTGAATGAATATGTTTATTTAGAAACACGTTCATAGTCAAATGACAATGTTCAGGCTTAAACTATAATGTTTTCGTTATTTTTTAACTATGTTAATTGTTCACCTACTACAACTGTGATTGCTTCACAATGCTTATTTCATTGTCAAACGACAATGTTTAGGCTTAAACTATAATGTTTCCTACTACAACTGTGATTGCTTAACAACGCTTATTTCGTTGTCAAATGACAATGTTCAGGCTTAAACTATAATGTTTCCATTATTCTTTAACTACGTTCCGCTATTATAACTGTGATTGCTTGACAACGCTTTATCTTCAGTAGTTTTTTGGTTTTATACTTACTTTAAAATCTGTGAACTCTAAAAAGGTAAAATAAAAAGTTGATTGTAATTTAATTTAACTGTTTTTTATTGTTTTTTTTTCTAAGAGTTTAATTTTAAACACTGTTTTTGAAGAATAACTTACAAAATAAACAACTATTCAAAAAAACTTTAAAATTATAAAATTTTTACCGCTAGGGTTTGAAAGTAAGGACACAGGAGGCCCATCAAATTCATTAATAATATATAATATAATAATAATAAGCTAAAACATAGATAATCATCTGTTTGTTTAAAGTAATGTATTGTTTTATAGCGACATATAAGCTTTTTTACATCAGTTAATTGAATTAAACATAAATGACATTTAAACATGTTATTTTTTTAAAGATTCTAGAAGGATAAGAACATCAGGCGATACTCTGTCTGAGGTTTCAATTTCAAAAAAAAAATTTTGTATAAAAAGCCAAACAGATTTACATTCAAGTGGATATTTGAGATTAAGAGTGAAAAAAATTTTAAAACAAGTATCTAACGCTGGTAAAAAGTTTTGAAATTTATATTTAATTTCATTAAAATAAACTATATAAGTGTTATCAAACTTACATTGAATAATAAATGGCTGTAACTTTTGCCCTTGTTGTCTCACCTTTGTAGCAATTTTGTCGATGGTGGGGTTGAAATCAGTTACTTCCCCCACTTCAACCACCAATGACTGCTGGGAGTCCTTTATAGTGGGCTTCACAAATTTTTTTTTCTTAACTTCGCTTGAAACAGCTGCTTGTCGGGTTGTTGGCGGCAGGATGGCGTGGAGCAGGTCGATAATTAAAATATCTTCTGGATCTGAAAAAAATCAAAATTAAAATTAATATGTTACTCTTGGCTTTCGTAAAACAAATACGTATCTAAAAAAAGTTCAATAGCAAAAAATACTAAAAAGATGAAATAAATATTTGGTGATTGCAAATTATCCAAAAGATAGAACGATGCCTTTCTCGCTTTAAAGGCCATCAAATCGTTCAAATCGACTACAATTATGCCACTGCCTTAACCTTCCGATAAAAACTGTTTTTTTTTTTAACCCCTTTTGTTGTGTATGTATATTTCAAATGCATTCATATCAGAAGGTTAATTACATAAATATAATTTTCATTTTTTAAGAAGGGAGGTGTTATGAATGAAATGAAACTAAAAATTAATGATTACAATTTCTGACTTCCCCTTTTTCTACATTTTTTTTGTTAATATAATTGTTATGTCCAAACACCAACTGACGACGACCTCTTTCAAGTTCTTATTTGGAACACTAGATATTATTAAAGATGCTAATCAGAATGAGGAAGTAATTATAATTACTATTTTGAAATCTTTTATAAGGTTTTTGAAAATAAATATTTATTCGCATTAAGTCATGAAACAAAATACGAATGTAATTGTTCTGAAAAATAAAATACTTTGAAACCTAAGAGACTAGTATTGAAAATTATGAACATGATGTATTAACTTTCGAAAACAAAGATGTATATCGTCCCGCACCAATGGAGTTTTGTTATAATATAAAATTGAATGATTTAGATGTCGAAAATGTAAAGTTGTCTAAAATAAAGCTTAAAGGCTTAACCGAATTACGAGACTTAACTGTTGAAATTAGAAATCAAGAAAACTTAAGGAAATACCACCTCATATTCAAAGCGCAATGTTTGGTGTAATTGGAACGATTGCTTTAATAACTATAAAATTTACTTTTATTTTCTTTTTCTTTTGCATAACTGTTTTAATAAAAAGACTAAACAAAGTGTTGTAGAAAGAGAAAGGATAGTACATTATCATAATTATGATAAAAGAAAAACTGTACTAAGATCCAATTCCAATGTATTTAAAATAAATGATTTTGATATTGAAAAAATTAATTTGTCAAGAAAAATATAATTTTCATTTTTTAAGAAGGGAGGTGTTATGAATGAAATGAAACTAAAAATTAATGATTACAATTTCTGACTTACCCTTTTTCCACTTTTTTTTAAAGTAATTGTTATGTCCAAACACCAACTGACCACGACCTTTTTCAAGTTCTTATTTGGAACTCCAGATATTATTAAAGATGAATGAGGAAGTAATTATAATAATTACTATGTTGAAATCTTTTAAAAGTTTCTGAAAATAAATATTTATTCGCATTAAGTCATGAAACAAAATACAAATGTAATTATTGTTCTGAAAAATAAAATACTTTGAAACCTAAGAGACTAGTATTGAAAATTATGAACATGTATTAACTTTTGAAAACAAAGATGTATATCGTGCCGCACCAATGGATTTTTGTTATTATGTAAAATTGAATGATTTAGATGTCGAAAATGTAAGTTGCCTAAAATAAAACTTAAAGGCTTAACCGAATTACAAGACTTAACTGTTGAAATTAGAAATCAAGAAAACTTAAGGAAATACCACCTCATATTCAAGGCGCAATGTTTGGTGTAATTGGAACGATTGCTTTAATAAATATAAAATTTACTTTTATTTTCTTTTTCTTTTGCATAACTGTTTTAATAAAAGACTAAACAAAGTGTTGTAGAAAGAGAAAGGATAGTACATTATCATAATTATGATAAAAGAAAAACTGTACTAAGATCCAATTCCAATATATTTAAAATAAATGATTTTGATATTGAAAAAATTAATTTGTCAAGAAAAATATAATTTTCATTTTTTAAGAAGGGAGGTGTTATGAATGAAATGAAACTAAAAATTAATGATTACAATTTCTGACTTACCCTTTTTCCACTTTTTTTTAAAGTAATTGTTATGTCCAAACACCAACTGACCACGACCTTTTTCAAGTTCTTATTTGGAACTCCAGATATTATTAAAGATGAATGAGGAAGTAATTATAATAATTACTATGTTGAAATCTTTTAAAAGTTTCTGAAAATAAATATTTATTCGCATTAAGTCATGAAACAAAATACAAATGTAATTATTGTTCTGAAAAATAAAATACTTTGAAACCTAAGAGACTAGTATTGAAAATTATGAACATGTATTAACTTTTGAAAACAAAGATGTATATCGTGCCGCACCAATGGATTTTTGTTATTATGTAAAATTGAATGATTTAGATGTCAAAAATGTAAGTTGCCTAAAATAAAACTTAAAGGCTTAACCGAATTACAAGACTTAACTGTTGAAATTAGAAATCAAGAAAACTTAAGGAAATACCACCTCATATTCAAAGCGCAATGTTTGGTGTAATTGGAACGATTGCTTTAATAACTATAAAATTTACTTTTATTTTCTTTTTCTTTTGCATAACTGTTTTAATAAAAAGACTAAACAAAGTGTTGTAGAAAGAGAAAGGATAGTACATTATCATAATTATGATAAAAGAAAAACTGTACTAAGATCCAATTCCAATGTATTTAAAATAAATGATTTTGATATTGAAAAAATTAATTTGTCAAGAAAAATATAATTTTCATTTTTTAAGAAGGGAGGTGTTATGAATGAAATGAAACTAAAAATTAATGATTACAATTTCTGACTTACCCTTTTTCCACTTTTTTTTAAAGTAATTGTTATGTCCAAACACCAACTGACCACGACCTTTTTCAAGTTCTTATTTGGAACTCCAGATATTATTAAAGATGAATGAGGAAGTAATTATAATAATTACTATGTTGAAATCTTTTAAAAGTTTCTGAAAATAAATATTTATTCGCATTAAGTCATGAAACAAAATACAAATGTAATTATTGTTCTGAAAAATAAAATACTTTGAAACCTAAGAGACTAGTATTGAAAATTATGAACATGTATTAACTTTTGAAAACAAAGATGTATATCGTGCCGCACCAATGGATTTTTGTTATTATGTAAAATTGAATGATTTAGATGTCGAAAATGTAAGTTGCCTAAAATAAAACTTAAAGGCTTAACCGAATTACAAGACTTAACTGTTGAAATTAGAAATCAAGAAAACTTAAGGAAATACCACCTCATATTCAAGGCGCAATGTTTGGTGTAATTGGAACGATTGCTTTAATAAATATAAAATTTACTTTTATTTTCTTTTTCTTTTGCATAACTGTTAATAAAAGACTAAACAAAGTGTTGTAGAAAGAGAAAGGATAGTACATTATCATAATTATGATAAAAGAAAAACTGTACTAAGATCCAATTCCAATGTATTTAAAATAAATGATTTTGATATTGAAAACAATTAATTTGACAAGAAAAATATAATTTTCATTTTTTAAGAAGGGAGGTGTTATGAATGAAATGAAACTAAAAATTAATGATTACAATTTCTGACTTACCCTTTTCCCACTTTTTTTTAATGTAATTGTTATGTCCAAACACCAACTTACGACCACCTTTTTCAAGTTCTTATTTGGAACTCTAGATATTATTAAAGATGCTAATCAGAATGAGGAAGTAATTCTATGTAATTACTATGTTGAAATTTTTTATAAGGTTTCTGAAAATAAATATTCATTCGCATTAAGTGATGAAATAAAATACAAAAATGTAGTAGTAATGAAACTACAAATTAATATAAAAATTTTCGACTTACCCTTTTTCCATTTTTTTGATATAATTGGTATTCTATTCGCTCACTTTCACTTCAATGTCCAAAAACCAACTGGAACTGACGACGACGACGACGACGAGCCAATGCTGAAATTTCAACACTAACACTGTAAAAATAATTCCGTTATCTACGAAGCGCGACCTAATGATCACGTACGTTGTTGACCATACTAGAATCATTCTCAATTGTAACAATGTTAGTGATGGAAGTATTATATTCGTGTTCACTGCATTATTATGGAAGTATTAAGCTACTCTTACACTTCAACAAATAATTTAATGACAACAAATCAGATTCTCATTTAGAAAATCATGAATTCCATCGTAATCGGAAATTTTTACGAATCCCGAAAAACTGTATCATGAAATCCGTTCGTAGTGGAAAATCTCATACAATTTTGCATTACGAACGGATTTCATGATACAGTTTTTCGGGATTCGTAAACATTTCCGATTACGATGGAATTCATGATAAGGCTAAATGGCATGAACAAATCTTTAGATATTCCTTACTCAATTTGTGTGTACAACAATAAGACAAAAACGTTTTGATTTTTAGTTCCCTTTCACACTAGGAAAATAATGGCCCAGAAAATTATTTTAGATTATGTAAAATTTTTTGTTAACATACACAGTCAAGCTACTTCATTCAAAAGAAAAATAAAGAAAATTTTTTAAAAAAGCTAAAAAAGTCGTCATAAAATATGTTAAACTTATAAACAAAATTTCTGCTTTAATATATACCTATCTTTTAATATCAACCCAAATAATTTTGAGAATTTTGGTACAGGATCCAATTTTTTGCTTGTGAAATCAACATAAAGTATAATAATGTAGGTAATGGCAGTGCATGAGTATGACACTGATCATGGTTACAATTTCATAGGTACCTAATGTCCGTTTTGAAATATGAAGGATAGCACAAATTAATTTAAAAATAATCACATTTTTAAAGCAAATTATGATATTTTAATGCACTGTTAGTGTCTGGTTACAATGATTAAACAAGAATTAATTTTCAAAAGAAAGAGAATGATTTCTAGAAAGAAAAAAAGGAACAGAAAAAATCTATTTTCTTAAAACTATCCTGTCTCTTTTGAGAACTAGTTCTTTTTTACGTATATAAAACCAGCCTCTCAAGTATTACATATATTAATTTTTTTTATAAATGAAATAAAATATTCGATATTTTTTGACTTAGTTCATACAGGGCCTAAAAACATTTTAAGATCTAAAACATTTCCAGAATATTCTTCCCCAAACACATACTACCGAACTTTTCACAGTGGAATGAGCAATACACAAAAAATAATGCCGTTATCTATGCAGCGCGTCCTAATGAACACGTACGTTGTTAACCATACTAGAATCATGCTCAATTGTAACAATGTTAGTGATGGAAGTATTATATTCGTGTTTACTGCACTATTATGGAAGTATTAAGCTACTCTTACACTTCAACAAATAATTTAATGACAACAAATCAGATTCTCATTTAGAAAATGAGAATTACAAAGTTCATTAAAATATTGTCAAGATTTCTTATAAGGTTGGAGGAAAAGGGAATCAATGCGATGGACTGTGTTTTTTCATAAATATTATGCATTTGTTTTTTTTCCAATTTCCAAATACCTATACAAATATTGTATGATTGCTTTTAGGCTACATCAGTTTTTAAAGTGAGTTCTCTTCTCTCTTTTTGGTTGTAGACGGGTTCAAACAATGCGGTTTTTAATGGCATGAACAAATCTTTAGATATTCCTTACTCAATTTGTGTGTACAACAATAACACAAAAACGTTTTGATTTTTAGTTCCCTTTCACACTAGGAAAATAATGGCCCAGCAAATTATTTTAGATTATTTAAATTTTTTTGTTAACATACACAGTCAAGCTACTTCATTCAAAAGAAAAATAAAGAAAATTTTTTAAAAAAGCTAAAAAAGTCGTCATAAAATATGTTAAACTTATAAACAAAATTTCTGCTTTGATATATACCTATCTTTTAATATCAACCCAAATAATTTTGAGAATTTTGGTACAGGATTCAATTTTTTGCTTGTGAAATAAACATAACCCTGAGGCTCCACAAGAGTAAAATCCAATCCAACTTCTCTTCCACAATCCAGTGTTTTTTTTTACTGGGCATATTATGTCTTGCCATGAGCAACCTCAAATGTCACATTTGACACAACGGTTAATCTGTTGTTTACTTTTTTGTCGATAGTTGTGGTTTTTTAAAAATTTAAATTTAAAAGAAAGTTCAAACAATTTTTAGATGGAAATTTTTTGAAATAATTTTTTGAATTTAATAGAGTTTACGGAATCAGTTAGCAGACATAAATTAAAACTCCGAACCGTTTGAACCATCCCCATGAAGAGAGTAGTTATGAAATGACGGTGGGTTGAATGTAACACTTTTAAGAATTTTGTATGATTTTCTCTCGAAATTCTTGGAAGTGTTACATACAAACCACTGTCATTTCAAAACTACTCTCCTCATGGGAATGGTTTAGACGGTTCTGAGTTCTAATTTATGTCACCTAAGTGTTTCTTACAACCATTTTCAATTTAAAGAATGATTTCAAAAAATTCCCATGTAAAAGTATTTGTAAATTTTTTGGTTCTCAAAAAAAAAGTTCAAACAATTTTTAGATGGAAATTTTTTGAAATAATTTTTTGAATTTAATAGAGTTTACGGAATCAGTTAGCAAACATAAATTAAAACCGAACCGGAATCAGTTAGCAGACATAAATTAAAACTCCGAACCGTTTGAACCATCCCCATGAAGAGAGTAGTTATGAAATGACGGTGGGTTGAATGTAACACTTTTAAGAATTTTGTATGATTTTCTCTCGAAATTCTTGGAAGTGTTACATACAAACCACTGTCATTTCAAAACTACTCTCTTCATGGGAATGGTTCAGACGGTTCTGAGTTCTAATTTATGTCACCTAAGTGTTTCTTACAACCATTTTCAATTTAAAGAATGATTTCAAAAAATTCCCATGTAAAAGTATTTGTAACATTTTTTGATTCTCAAAAAAAAAAGTTCAAACTATTTTTATATGGAAATTTTTTGAAATAATTTTTTGAGGTACCTAATGTCCGTTTTGAAATATGAAGGATAGCACGAATTAATTTAAAAATAATCACATTTTTAAAGCAAATTATGATATTTTAATGCACTGTAAAGTGTAAGTGTCTGGTTACAATGATACAAGAATTAATTTTCAAAAGAAAGAGAATGGTTTCTAGAAAGAAAAAAAGAAACAGAAAAAATCTATTTTCTTAAAATTATCCTGTCTCTTTTGAGAACTAGTTCTTTTTTACGTATATAAAACCAGCCTCTCAAGTATTACATATATTAATTTTTTTTATAAATGAAATAAAATATTCGATATTTTTTGACTTAGTTCATACAGGGCCTAAAAACATTTTAAAATCTAAAACATTTCCAGAATATTCTTCCCCAAACACATACTACCGAACTTTTCACAGTGGAATGAGCAATACACAAAAAATAATGACGTTATCTATGCAGCGCGTCCTAATGAACACGTACGTTGTTAACCATACTAGAATCATGCTCAATTGTAACAATGTTAGTGATGGAAGTATTATATTCGTGTTTACTGCACTACTATGGAAGTATTAAGCTACTCTTACACTTCAACAAATAATTTAATGACAACAAATCAGATTCTCATTTAGAAAATGAGAATTACAAAGTTCATTAAAATATTGTCAAGATTTCTTATAAGGTTGGAGGAAAAGGGAATCAATGCGATGGACTGTGTTTTTTCATAAATATTATGCATTTGTTTTTTTTCCAATTTCCAAATACCTATACAAATATTGTATGATTGCTTTTAGGCTACATCAGTTTTTAAAGTGAGTTCTCTTCTCTCTTTTTGGTTGTAGACGGGTTCAAACAATGCGGTTTTTAATGGCATGAACAAATCTTTAGATATTCCTTACTCAATTTGTGTGTACAACAATAAGACAAAAACGTTTTGATTTTTAGTTCCCTTTCACACTAGGAAAATAATGGCCCAGCAAATTATTTTAGATTATTTAAATTTTTTTGTTAACATACACAGTCAAGCTACTTCATTCAAAAGAAAAATAAAGAACATTTTTTAAAAAAGCTAAAAAAAGTCGTCATAAAATATGTTAAACTTATAAACAAAATTTCTGCTTTAATATATACCTATCTTTTAATATCAACCCAAATAATTTTGAGAATTTTGGTACAGGATTCAATTTTTTGCTTGTGAAATCAACATAAAGTAAATAATGTAGGTAATGGCAGTGCATGAGTATGACACTGATCATGGTTACAATTTCATAGGTACCTAATGTCCGTTTTGAAATATGAAGGATAGCACGAATTAATTTAAAAATAATCACATTTTTAAAGCAAATTATGATATTTTAATGCACTGTAAGTGTCTGGTTACAATGATTAAACAAGAATTAATTTTCAAAAGAAAGAGAATGATTTCTAGAAAGAAAAAAAGGAACAGAAAAAATCTATTTTCTTAAAATTATCCTGTCTCTTTTGAGAACTAGTTCTTTTTTACGTATATAAAACCAGCCTCTCAAGTATTACATATATTAATTTTTTTTATAAATGAAATAAAATATTCGATATTTTTTGACTTAGTTCATACAGGGCCTAAAAACATTTTAAAATCTAAAACATTTCCAGAATATTCTTCCCCAAACACATACTACCGAACTTTTCACAGTGGAATGAGTAATACACAAAAAATAATGCCGTTATCTATGAAGCGCGTCCTAATGAACACGTACGTTGTTAACCATACTAGAATCATTCTCAATTGTAACAATGTTAGTGATGGAAGTATTATATTCGTGTTCACTGCACTATTATGGAAGTATTAAGCTACTCTTACACTTCAACAAATAATTTAATGACAACAAATCAGATTCTCATTTAGAAAATGAGAATTACAAAGTTTATTAAAATATTATCAATATTTTTACGAGGTGCAAGAAATTTTCAATTTTAAAGATGAGTTCTTTTGACTTCTTTTTAGTTTCAAAGACGCTTTTAAACAATGCGGTTTTTACAGGATAAATATCCATATTATTTAATTAACTTATGTGTACAACAATAAACAAAAATTCTTAAATTTGGTTTTGATTTTCAGCCCCCTATTAGAGGCTTTTCCATAATGTTTCTTTGTTTTAAATATTACTTCCGATAATATGTTTTTTTTTTATTGAAATATGTATCTTAAAAATACTATAAAAAATGCATTGAAACTCTGGCTGCCGTTTCGGAGAAAATAAAGTTTTCAAAAACCATTTTTTTAACTATTATATGTTCCTAAACTTTTATTTTAAGGAATATTTTTTTAATTGAAACATGAACACTGTGGCGCTCAAATTATCTTCATGTCAATGGATTGTAATGTAAATTTGCCTTCTGAACACTACCTAAAAACTAGTAATTTGAAATGAAGGCACTTGTCATCTTGTCAAGTTAAGTTATTTATATTATGTTTGAACTTTGTCTGAAAAGACACGTACCGCGCAGAAGTTTTAATTGAATATAACTTTATTTATTTTAAACATCATATTTTATTTTAAACTACATATTTGTGATGTCTGGCTGGATAAACACCGATCGTGAGAGCTTTCGCAATTAGACTTTCACAAAATAATTTATTTAAAATGTGAATTTTCATTTATCTAACAGACCAATTTTTCTAGGAATAAACTCATTTAATGTGTATGATGTGACTATTGTGTGGAATTTATTATCTAACAGATTTCAGCATAGCTAGAAAAAATATGGGATCGTTTGTATGAGTTTCTAGCTTAGGGACTACTAAAAGATATGATTTTTAAGGACAAGGGCAAAAATGATTGTATTTATTTAATTTTGTTTTTCCTATGTACAACTAGTTGCTCTGATTCTGTCGATCTCGTTCCATTTGAAATGCCATTTCAATTTAAGCATATGATGTTCGCATTGCTGTATCAATATAAACCATGAGTTATTCTTTTAGTATAACATGGGCTTGTTTGTACCCTTCGTTGATGTAAAATTCAGGAGTGAAATCGCGTAAGGCGATAGTTGATTCACTATTTTGATAATCAGAAAGATTTCCTTCAAAGTGATTTCCTTTGCTTGTTCGGTTGTTTCTGTGATTTACAGACAAGAAACAAGTAAAAGAGTTCTGACCGTGTATACCTAACTAATGTAAGTATATATTTTTTATTTTTTTATATAGTACTTAAAAATATAAAACGATACCAAGTCTGCTTGGTTAATCTAAACATGAAACCTTGGTTGTTGTAACAGAAACGTACCATTTCAATTTTACTTTTGCTTATTTTAAATGAAGTATGAATGTGATTGAGTAATTATTTTTACGATACTTAAAAAGCGCAAATATCAACCACGCTGCTTTGTTGATTTATTATTAAACCTTGCTTCTTCAAATACGTTTGTGATTGAATTTTCATTTATTGAAATAGTATTCAAAATAAACTATAAAAGTGATCGATGAACTAATGTTGATGGTATCTAAATAAACTATGAATGTGATTGAGTAATTATTTTTACGATACTTAAAAAGCGCAAATATCAACCACGCTGCTTTGTTGATTTATTATTAAACCTTGCTTCTTCAAATACGTTTGTGATTGAATTTTTATTTATTGAAATAGTATTCAAAATAAACTATAAAAGTGATCGATTAACTAATGTTGATGGTATCTAAAGGCAAAAAAATATCAACAACGTCTAGTTTGTTGATTTAAACATGAAAAGCCTTGGTTGAATCATCACAGACGTACTCAATTTCACAATTTTTGAAGATTTTTGTTGCTTACGACGTGCATAGTTAAGCAACAATGAAATCAACAATTGAATTATCGTTTTACATTTAAATCATGTTTGAATCAGCTATGAATGTGATTGATATCACTATTTTTATGATACTTAGCAAGAATAAAAATCAACAATGCTCGATTAGTTGATTCGATCACGACGCCTTAGTTGATTCGACTACAAACGTAGTGATTTTCACAATTTTGTCTGCATTGTCAACCAACAATGAAACATATTTGAATCAACCAAGCTTTTTTCTTTCGGTGTTGTATTCTTGTGCCTGTTATTGAATTCTTTTTTTCTAAATAGAAGCTATCTTATATTATTTTATATAGAGGTGTAATATATAAACGACAAGAGATTTGGGACAAATTAAAGAAAAACGATGAGTGTAGAAAAAAAAAGGTTCAAATATACAAAAGAATAGGGATGAATATATTTTTGTTTGTGTGTTTCATACTTAATGACAAAGACTTAATCAGTTAATCATAGTTAAAAGATGATCTTGCAAGGAATTACAAAAGATTATATTTATTTTTTTTGTAGTTTTTACCAAGCTTTAGAATAATTGAAGACATTTTGAAAAATTAATTGAAATAAAATGTATGCAAACATCGGAGCAACAAAATAAACATAGAACCCGCTTTTGATTTTCCTTTTAGCTTAGAAGTGATGTTTCTTTTGAAATTATCACCATTTTTTTAGCAAGACACAACTTCCAAGTTTTGCCTAGAAGAATTTTAGAGTACCTACACGCTTACATATCAATGTAATAAATTTACTAACTGTCCAAAAGACGTTGTTTTGACCTTTAATAGTTTATGATCACAATGACATTTTGAACAGTTTATATAAGAATGAATTTATTAATAGCACTGATCAAAACTATAAGATTTTTTGTGCCTTACTAATTAGTCAATACTTTACCAACGGATTTTGTTGATCCTTATTCGGATATGATCTTAAAATGTCTCTATAAGCTCAAGTTTTTGAAAAATACCTGGTGCTGAAAACGATTGAAGACTGTTTTTAAGTTATTTACATATTTAACTTTGAAAATATGTACCCGTTTTCAACATTAGTTTTTTTAAATATATTTCAAAAAATGTATGTTATAACTACGATTTCGTCATATACATAACACCAAAAGATTACTTTCATACTGTTTACAATTTTCTATTAAAAACCGTTTTAACTGATAAATGCTTATGAGTTCCTTAATATTTATGTAAGACAGGTGAAGACTTACGCACTTAATGAGAATTTGTTTCAAAATTATTCGTATATACCAAGCCGTGCAACAAACTATGTATCTCAAAACATCCATTTTAGTCTAAATATCTACATTAGTATAGCAATTAATGAATATTAATTTGGTCTCAGTTTCGCTTCTGTTACCAAAGAGTTTGGTGCTAAGGAAAATAGGATCGCAATAATTACCTAACATACGAAAGGAATGAGTCTTGGCGAAATTATCTTCTTTTAATTTAAAAACCATTGGGAATTGGATTCTCCGGAAGTTTGCTTTATTTTTAAGTGTAGATATGACAGCCCAAAAAGAAATCGTTAGCGCGGAACGAATACCCCTAAAACCGCTTCAAAAGAGAAAGATTAGGACCAGAAAAAAGTATATATATTCCCAATATCTCTTGCAATGCTGATAAGTTAGCATTTACACATACATATGTAAAAGGATATCGAAGCCCCACAGATCATTTGTTGACAACTCGTCTCTAAAAGTGTGGAAAGTGTTTAAGGGCTTTTACTGTGGCACGCGAGAAATCTGCATAAATAGAAGGATTTTTACCGTTGAAGAATCTATGATAAAGAAAACGATACAATGTATGAAATGTCATGCACATAAATATAAAAACTTTCAAACTTGACCATAAGCATGCTTCTGTAATGGTTTATTTGAAAGTCTCATTTCAAAGTGTCAAATCCCGCCAATTTTCGAAAAAATGTGAAAGCGGTTGAGAAGTTGTACCATAGAGATGTGGTGGAGCGTTTATAGTTCAAGTTTGATTTAACAAATATACTTTTCAATATATAGATAGATGGATTCTTTTAAAGGATTCTGTAGCAACAAACAAATGAAGTCTAGACATGAAAAAAGTACCTAAGGGTCAATATCGTATGTTTTAGAGAAGTCAGAATTGAAGAGCGTGCTTAAAAGACTTTTTGTATTAATTTTTAAATTCTTACGATAAAATTAACGCCAGAAGTGTCAGTAGAAACAGTGCTTGCCACTATAGTTCAATGGCCAAAACGTTTAAAGTTGACTAAATTAATAAAACTTTTATGATGATATGATGTATTAGGCTTGTAACAGAACTTATGGCACGATAAGGTGAAATATTTAATGTTGAAGATGGAAATCAAATATATCTGAAAAATCATCAATCAGAATAAGGCTGTCAAAAACCTAGAATTCAAATGACAGTTATGAACATGTCATGTCTCAATTATACAAAAAATATAGATATAAAATTGTATTCATTCACAATACAGGGTGACAAAACTTCTTTTTTAATAACTTCGTTTTTAAAAGTTCTATAGATAAATAAATATGGTGTCATTTCAGATAAGAAGAGTAGAAGTATCAAAACAATTAATTTTTGAAGTATGCTGCTAAATAGCTTGTTTTGTGCGTACAAATTTGTTTCTTAAACACCCAATCTATAGTTTCAGTGAAATTTGCTTCCATTAAGATTTAAGAATGTCTCATTGCAGAAATGGAATTATAAACTGGGTCTTTTACATTTCAGAAAATGTGTTTATAACAAGAAGTGGCTTTTAAAAGAAATGGTCCTATCTCTACCTTTCTACTGAAAGTATTTTATAAGACTTCTTGCCGTTTTTAAAGAATGGTCCATAATTGTTTTTTCCATAAATAGATGAAACTATATATAATGTTTAATTACTATAGTATAGGGCTTAAACCATTCCCATAAGCCAAACTTTGCACAGCTAAATTTGACTAATAGCATCTACACTCTTGGATTTCAGAGTAGGCGTTTCTCGCAATTCCTACAAAGAACTCAAATATTTTTAAAATTAAGTTTAAGTTTAAATAAAATAATTCCGTGGCTAAGTTGGTCAAAAGCTTTAGAAAAGTCAGTGTATACACAGTCAACTTCATAACCTTGTTCTAAAAATAAATAAATAAATAAATAAATAAATAAATAAATAAATAAATAAATAAATAAATAAATAAATAAATAAATAAAAAATGCTACACTTTCACAAACAGCTTGTTCAAACACTTTAGGAATGCAAGAAAGCTTTGCAATGGGCCTGTAGTTTGTTATATCCTCCTTGTTCCAGTAAGAAGGACTTTATCGAGAAGAGATAGTTCCAATTGTGATGAAGAAGGAAAGGCTTCAAGGCAGGATTCGTCTTCGGATAGAATCCAGTCAATGTGTTGTAAATTAAAATCACCTAGAAGTAAAATATTGGTGTCAGAGCTGGACAGATTTATAAGATAGTCTAATGCCAAGGAGAGATCGTTATAAACAGACTCCAAACTTTTTGGAGGAATGTAGACGTTTAAAATGAAATAGTCTTAGTCTGTACCATTATCTTTACACATACCAGTTCAATTGATAATTCAAATGGAAAAGATACAGAAGAAGAGAAATATGTATTTTTTACCGCTATGAGAACACCTCCAACATGACAATTGTTTCTGTAAACTTCGAACTCTTGACTGAAAAGTTCTGTGTCGGAAAAGCTTGAATTAAGCCACGTTTCTGTCCAAACGAATACGTTCGTGTGGAAATGATTGGGAGTTAAGAAAAATGTCAGCAGTCTTGCTACGAAGTCCCCTTACGTTTTGGTAAAAGAGCGCAAGCCTGTTAAGTTTTTTGACTTGGTTTTCAAAGCAACACCTTATTGTTTTTGACTTTGAGTAAATTCTTACACTAAAGTCTCTGCGGGCCATATATTTGTGTTGCAAATAGAATCAAAGAAAGTGGGATTCGTTATTAATTTAAAAGAGGAAACAAAGCTATTTGGTTTACTGATCTTAGTACACCGAATGGATGAGCTGGAAGGTATGCTCTTGGTCGATACTAAGTGGGAAGTTATATCTTCTGGCGTTGTAACTGGGTCCAGACGATATATAAAAATTATTTTAGGTTTCGAAACAGCTTTGATAGGGATGGAGTTGGTTATTCCTGTAACGGAGACGCTACTGGGAGCTGAATTTGAGTCAGAAATTTGAGGTATATGGGGGGTTCGGGTAGGATCTATAAGTATTGGGGTGATGTTGGCATTTGTTCTTTTTGAGGGGGGGGGTAGAATTTCTAGCAAGTTCAGAGTTTTCTCGGCTTCTTTTCTTAGACTTTTTCTTTTGTTTGTCAGGTACACTTTCTGCGTTATTAACACCAGAACCTGATTGCGCGAGAATATCTTCACCTGCAGAAGAGAAAGTAGTAGGAATAGGCTGTGCCAAATCATTAGTCAAAGTAGAACTATCGACCATGATATTGATTACAGATTATGCATTTAATTTGCAAACTGCAGTGTTGAAAGACTTCAGTAGCTCTTCAAAATCTTTAGAAAGTTTTAAAATGTCAGCCTTAAAAGAAGATATTTTAAAAGCTAGTAATCTAACATTCACAACACAAAATATTCATTGACTATGTCTTCAACGCAAAACATTATTTCCTAATACCAATGTACCTTAAATTTAGTAAATAGAAAGTTGAATTTGAAGCTCTGCAGAACTTTTTATTGAACCAAAGTAATGAAAACATTTTAATAACTAGCGACTTAAACAGTGAATAGAATAACATTTTAATAAAATTAAAAGAATGTTTAGATAGATGCCAACTCAAATTTACTGAGCTGGTTGAGGATTTTGGTTTGTATATTTTAAACGGGTTATCCAAAATTTATCTCAAAGACAGTTTTACTCAGGGTTGCTCTGTAATTCTGCCTAGCCAAAGGTATCAATGATTTACACGTGATTACTGCTACCTATTCATGGCATCTTCCTATTTGTGTCTCTTGCGATTTCAGGCAGCAAATTGAAAATAGATGCAAAAAGCATCGTTGGATTGATAGAAAATCCGATATTTTTAGAAGAAATCTAATTCAACACCCAATCAATCTTTCAAGTTCGGTTTCAAACACAGTGGATGTCTCAACATTTTTGACACTGCCATAATATCAGCTGTAAGGATCTCTCACAATATAACACATAATTACAAATCTTATTAGTATGACAAAGAAAGTATGAGAAGTAGGAAGAAATCTTTCACGTTGCTTTAAATATTTCGAAAAACAAATAATTTTAACTCTAAATCCAAATATCTTCAAGCAAATAATTCGTACAGGAGACTGTGTAGTGTGTAGCCTTAAAAAATAAAAAAAAATTGTAAGACATGGCCATGAATCTCATACATTGTATAATGATTCTTGATAATGTTGGTCTTATGTATACATTTGAGCTGGCCGAAATAATTAGTCAATGGTCCCTGGTATTGATGTGGATACAAGGGCTACTTATTTCAAAACACTTTTCACAGCAGACCCTGGTATAAAATTTACATTAGCTTTGCGCTCCTATTCACTTATATTGATGAGTTAAATTTAAAATTTTCAATGTTAGAGCTAGTAGTTGCTTTGGAATAAATAAAATATAATTAAGCTTCGAGCTTAGAAATACCTATACCAGTCGAGTTCTCCAAAATTGCCAATTCACAATTTAAGAAACCTTAAAGCTGAGATCTAAAAACAATAATCAGAAAAGAATTATTTTTGACAGCTCTACTATGAAGGTAGTCCTTCTAAGGATTGGTATGATTTGGCATCAGAATACAACATCCCGTTGTAGTAATAATATGAACCACTGACTAGTTTAACTTTACATAGTCAAACTTGATCAAAAACCGACTTTCTTTGACTACATGTTACTAATATCTTCTTAATCCAAAGCTACAACTAATAGCCAATTATGGCTGTGAAACATACGAGTACAATTTGAATATACATTTCAATCTATAAGGTGTTTTTTAACGTGCCAGAAGTTTGACAGTTTAAATTGTCAAACTATGTTGATATTTTAATGTTCAGTAAGGTTTGAAAATGTATCATAAATTGTAAATAACAAATTTTGGGAATTGAATTTAAAAAAATAAATACTTTCATTCTTATTTTACGTTATCTCAAATCGCTTTTATTAATAAAGAACTTTTGAATACCCCATTCACCTGATTTTGTATCAATTTTGTTCCGAGACTTATATACAACCTGAACCTCCCTCATCACCTCCTCCAAGAAAAAAAGTTTTTACTTACTGTTATCACCATTTAGTTCATTTTAATTTATTTTGTTTTCATTTTTGTAAAAAGAAAACCAAACCGTTCATTGAAGCGAACTTTTATCAAAGTAAATCCGGAAAACGGTTAAATATTCCCACCCGGTTCGAAACTTCTTTTTTCCTTCTAAAATTTTCAAATTAATGCTTCTCTATTCAGTGATCCAAAAATAAAGTAGGTTACCAACAACGGCGCGGCGCCGACTGTGGCGAAGGATTAAAAGTTAAAACAGAGATAGAGAGAGAGCAACGAAAAGCGAGGAAAAATGTGATTTGCATTTCTATTAAGAAGAATGAAAATGGTTAGATACCCAACCTATCCTATGTCCTATCCATAGCATAAGTAACCCAACCCGTATTAAATTTCGTTGCGATAATAATATTATAACTACATTCATATATAGTCACATAAATATATACACAGTGTATAAAATTAGGTATAGGTAACTTGGGTAAATTTCAACCAGATATCACGTTTCATCGTTTGAATACACATCAGTTCAATTAACCCCATGTCCTTTGGTAATTGTGTGAAAATATAGTACCTCTATTGAACTTCTTTTTTGTTTTGTTCTTCCTTCAATGTCCTTGATTTACCATCAGATGTGTGTTATATAGTCTCTATAAACATTTATGTACATACAGATACCGTAGATATCTTTCTGCATACATCGACATCGAAGAAGATACGAATCGAACATGCCAGCATATTAATTACACATTAGGTTAACAGAGAGAGCACCATCTTAGATTACTTTAATTACTAAATTAATGTTGCCACACGTCCTGCCCTATACAATGAGAAGGATATACACTTTGCTCACATTTCATCCCTCATTAAAAGGAATGAGAACATTTAACTGGGGGGAAGATTATATATGTACATTATGTATTATAGGGAGGTCTATAGGTAGTATACCTATACTTAGTATATTCAAAATTATTAATGCATAATTAAACACACGTCATAGTGTCATGAGCTAATAAGGGATAACAAAAACTATAAGTCTTTTAGTATATATGTACATATATACGACTATATATCTACATATTATTGATCTCCAATTTATGTCATCGAATTAATCGATATATCTTCCATATTTTCGATAAAAACTTGTAGCCATAATGATGATTTATACAACAAAAATGGGGTTGAAACTAGCACAATATGAGGAGATATATTTTGATTATGTCAATAAATTAAGCAATAAGTTTATCTTACAACATAAGTTAAGTTCGACCATAAAACAAACAATAACTGCAACATTTTGTCACTATGTTATTATAATGAAAAAAATCAAGGATAAGAATTATTAGGGATCGGTTAATATTCTTACTTTTTTTTCTTATTGTAAGTAATACGAAACCTTAATAGTGCCCTTTTAAGACCTGAAATATTTCAATGGATTTGTTGAGGCGGAAATTATTATCAACAGTTTTTTTTTGCCGGAAAATTTAAAGCTGATTGGTCATTTAAATTAGACAGATCTTGCTCTAGGATAATCTTGTATAGTTTGTTATAATATCGGATGTTTTTTTAAGGGCTTCAGAGCTTTCAATAATAATGGAAGACAGAAATATTGTTGGACTTACTTTTTCAATATTATAGTGTGGTAGATAAATTCATGGCATTCAGTTTTTAAATATGATTTTTGAAATTTGTCTACTGTGGCTATGAGTTACATAGTCCGTCCGATCAGTCAACAGCCCGTGGAGAATAAGGACTTACTTAGACTTACAACTCTCAACCATTCCTGTAATCGAGTAATGTTTCTAAGTATGGATCTGTGCCATGTACCAATCAAAATTTAATCAAATCCAAAGTTGTTGGAAAAATGGCTTAAATGAAGAGATAAAGAAGTTAAAACTTTTCAATATAGACTGGACGTTTGGCTCCCAAGTATTCCTCAGATTATTGAATTTACCGATAAGAAATGTTGGTAAAATAACCTAATTCAAGTATTAAGAAAGCGTTGGAAGAAAAAAGTTTTAAGAGGAAGAAAAAAAGCATTTGCGCTTTTAAAGGCACTTAGAAACTCTTTAAATGAAGAATTACGAAAATGGTACATTTTATCAAAATGTGAATTAAAAAATCATAGTTTTGAAAAAAAACTTCATTTTCAAATAAATAAGCCCACCAAGTGTGATTCAAAAATTAATAAATTAATTTTAGAAACTGACGAAGGATACAAATACTTCTCATCACGTTATCGAAGGTGTACCAAAAACCTTTCCAATAATTTCCTGAATCTTCCTCAAACATAATCTCACTTAGATTTTGCTTATGTGAAACCTCTCAGCACTCATGAGTCATGACAAAAAGCTAAAAATAATAAGTCCTCTTATGAATTTTTTTTAAAATTGCATCTCAAAGCTTTGTTTTGATTGCGTTTATTAACATTTTCACAAATTCGGAAGTTCCATCGTGCGTCGTTTAAAAATACTGTAATCTTTCCGATACATAAAAGGGAATTCGTTATTTGTCAATCTCGAATCAGCGTTTGCTCTGGCTAGTCAAAATTCCTATTTCTACACGTCATATAAAATATATACACAGAAGCTTAAGTTGGGGATACAGAAGCTAAAATTGGGGATAGATCAAGATTTTTTAAATGAGTGATTTAGGTGTCAAACAGGGATGGCCTTCTTGGGGGAATTAGATTGGAATCTAAATCAATTTATTGTTATAAATGTTATTTATATGCTGATGACTTACTAACATTATGAGAATCGAAAGAAAATTAACAATTGATAATAAACCAGTAGTACAGTACTGTCTATTCGTACTGTAAAAATGTGACTTACTACCGACGATATGTGCAAGGTCTTCAGTGATGTGGAAAAGCAAGAAGACACAGACTTCTTATGCCAATGCCCAGCACTTTGTCACACTAAAAACAAACAAACAATTAAGCAGAAACTTCTGCAAAAATCTTGAAGAACTAGAAGACATTCCAGAAAATAGCCTATTAGGCTTTATCAAAGCCTCTAAAAAACTTTAACAAGACAATCCATATAGGCGTCATAGGTTTTAATTATTACTTTTTCTTTTAGGAAAGTTCAATTTTTCAGGGTATAACATGGCATCTGCATTAATCTAAGTGTGGAGATATCGTCATCAATAGCCAGCCCATCAACCTTACCTAACCTATACATACTGTGAAAAATGGGATCTTGAAATCAAAAGTCAACAATTTTGATTTTTTCTCGATTAATTCGAGCTGAAGTTGGAGGTAAATGGTAGGAGATTAATAGTCAAAAACGAATAAAAATAGCTTGAAGTGAACCTAGTTCAAAACCCAACGTTAAATTTGAGAAACCCTTTACTTAAAAACGTTGGAAACAAACTATTTCTCGCAAACACATACATTTCTCTTCAAAATATCATATATTTAATTCAGTTAAGTCAAGCCTGTCATGCAACTCAAGTTTGGGGGTAGGAAGAGTAAGTGTTTCATCTACCAATCAACACACCAAGTTATACGATTTATTTAGAAACTGGCTAAACAAAGATATTTGCCAGTGTATTCTAAAATTACAAACTGAAAATCTATTTAAAGTCTTAGGTTTTCAAGATGTGCAATTGAGTAAAATAATGATGCTACACGAAATAAGAAACAAGGAATGTTGTTGTTGTTTAAATTGGCAGCAAATCATCACTTCATTTGGTGGAGATATTCAAATTGAGACAAACAAAGTTCTTGACTTAAAAAGAAACACTTTATAGAGTTATTCAGCTTTAAGGAGGCAGACCCAATTGAATCTTAATCTAAGTAATAATGTTTTATTTCCATGACTCTTAGGACAAAAAGACATTACAATAATATTCCAAACAATATGAGAAGTATTATGTCTTAACAGATGACTTTAAAATTGGAGTTTTAGCCAGATATGCTCACTATGAAGTATTTTACCAAAGGCAAAGATGTTTGCTTTCACCTTATAGGCAATTCTGTCCAATTTTTAGACACAAGAAATTCACATCCTTTGGAAAAATGAATCTCTCAATTTAGAAGAGAATTAAAATATTGGATGGACCAAACTGGATACAATTTGTCAACTATATCATGGAAATCTACAGATATAGAAAACTTCACATAACTCAATATACATAATTGATGTTTGTTTTAAAAGAAACATAGAAAATATGAAACGGAAATTAATAATTAAAATTGTAAAATAAATATATTTAAAATCAATCAAAATAATAGCAAAGCTTATAAATGCAAAAAACAATTGTAAACTAATATCTTAAATCTATACTTATCTAAATAATATATCTATACAAGGGAGAGTCAGTTTGTTCGTTTGTTTGTTTGTTTGTTTTTCCGTCTTTCACGTTGCAACAGATCAATATTTTGACATACATTTTTGTGTGGAGGTAGTTATGAGAATAGATATTGCTTTAGGATACTTTTTACCGCTATTAAGTATCTAATTCTAAGTTTATTCGAGCAGATTCGCCAGTAAAACTTATATTTAGATATTCGACATGTTCTCTTCTTTTGATTTTGGGCCTATCATATTTGCCTATCATTAGATGTTCCTTCTTTTATGTGGTGATTTCGATACAGACTATCTCCCTACCTAATTTCCTATTAAATATAGGAGATGAACTGATAAAATCCCATGCCGAAGGCTTTGTGACGTGTAAATCTGAACGTACTGGAAGTTTTTACCGTGATTTACAAAATAACATACATGACGATCAATTTATCTGTCAAAAAGCGATTCTAGCATTAAGAAACGATGTTGTTTCGAAAATAAATTCAAACATATTGGATGCAGTAACATTAGAAGGCATTGAGAGCAGTAGTGGCGTAACCCTCATTTTTCCAATTTTGAGTTTATTACACTAACATGACCAAAATTACATTTTCTTTCAATGCAGAAGTGGCGTAGCTCATATTTGTTCATAAACCTACCAAAATTGTTGAAATATTGTTTCTGCACGCAATTTTTCGTAGGACAGAAATGGCGTAACCCGCTTACGCCATTACTATTGTGGGGGAATATTAAGATGTCCATTTTGTGCCAATATATTGTTTCGCATAGTGACTATCTTGTAAGTAAAATTGATCACAAATATCTATTGAGTGGCCACTCTTACTTACCTTGTGATCATGACTTTGGTCTTTATCGAAGAACAAAAGAAGTATTTCAAAGACATTTTTGGCTTAAGATTCAATGGCTTCAATTTTTGAAAGAGACCCCCTTTAATATTTCTTACAAGTACAGTAATAACGAAGACGTGCTTTTTGAAACTGTGATATTAAAAAAAGAACAGATGCATTAATAGCAGATCTCGAATTACTTTTTCTAAAAGGGAAAGTGAAGCGAAAAAGAAAGATTTACTCGACTTACTTAATTTTATTCCCCCGAGTTACCACGACTTTTATAAGAACTTGACAACTGTTTCTACAGACAGAGACGTTGGCCTAGTTGAATACGTAGATGAGGATAAAGAGTGATAGTTTCATAGAAGTCTTAACTCATAACTTGTAACTATTTTGTACTAAGAAGGTCATAATACAAAAAAAAATTATAACTTGTATTTTTAATTATTGGTGTAAACAAGTTATTTTTTTAAAATTATTTCTGTATCAAGAAAGCAGAAGTGGTGAAATCCACATAAAATCCAGTAAATCACACATTTACAGACAAGATTAAGATCTAAAATAAAAGATATTCCACCAAATATGTCATAGCTGAACAGGCCCGTAGCCAGGATTTCGGTTCGGAGGGGGGGGGGGGTTGTTCAATTTCGAAGAAGTAATTCTATATACAAAAATTAAAAAAAAAACTACATAATGTAAATGTTTTATTTTTGTTTGTATTTTTTTTTTTTATTTAATTAAATAAATAGTTTGGATTTCTACAGCAATAAACGCCTTGTCTTTTTTTTAGACATAATGTCGATCACTTCATCTGGATCCACATCAATACCTGAGTGAACAGACAGCATTGCAAGTGAGCTTAGTCTTGGATGGCCCATAACGCTTCGGGATACTGTTTTGATCCTTTTCATCGTTGAAAAGGTTCTTTCAACGTTAGCTGTTGTAACTGGTAGTGTGGCCAAATTGTAAGCAAGTAGCTTATGCTCCTAAAGTAGGTCTTGTCACATATATCTAGCAGTTTCAGAACATCGGAAGAGGGATCCATCGATAAAATTTTTTCGCACCAGAGTATGTACTCCGCTTTAACAGCTGACAAGGATATTGCGTTATCGAAGTAGAGTGTTAGATTTTCCATTTCATTTACTCGATTGACGGCAGCAAAACCTGGAAGCAGAGCTTGAAACGATAGTAAAACGTCCTCGTTGACCATAAATCTGTCAGTAAGATTTTGTATAAGAGAATCTAGACAGGGAATAAGTATAGAAACTCTAAAATAGTCTTCTGGACATGATGTTTCTGGATTAGAGCGCGTTGTTTGTTTCAAAGAAAGCCTTGGAATTGTTATGCTGACTTCAAATAAATCCCTGGAAAGTTGTGATGCGGATTGAAAAGCGTCTCTGAAAAAGTCTTTGGCAGTTTCTCTTATGTTCTTAAGAGAACTTAAGACTTGTTTCGTGTGATTTATTGCAGACACAAAATTTAAAGATTCATTTTGAAGGAAAATTGATAAGGGTAGCATTAAACTAAAAAGTTTTTCGCATACCATGAGGCTTACCAGAAAATCACTTCTTTGAATTTCTGCTAACAGAGTTGATGCTTTTGAAGAAATTGCCCACGTCTTGGTGGATATTTCTTCAAGACTAATAGCAATATATTTGAAGAGCTCTACAAATGAAAGAATGCTGTCATGCCTTTCAATAAACCTTGTTTCACAAAGGCGCAAAAGTCGTTTTTTTATGCTTTCTGGTGCGTATTTTTGGATGGCGATTTGGAAAGTCTCATTTGCATTTGAATGGTTTCAGAAGAAATTAGCTATTTCGCTTACTACACCAAGCCAATTGCGAATCGAGGGTGTTGACATGGCATTAGACAACATGATTTCAGAACAATATACATAAGTAGTGAGGAACTAATAAGAGAATATACAAACTTAAAATCATTTCGGGGGGGCTTGAACCCCTCTAACCCCCCCCCCCCTGGCTACGTGCCTGTAGCTGAAGTTTATTAGCCAATATTTTAAATAGGAAACCAATAATAAACAAATGTTTTTCTTTAATTTCTTTAAACGTGATTTTCTCGGATATTGTAATTTGGGGTTACGCCACTTCTGCTCTCAACGCCTCGGGTTTGAACCTAGAAAAGCTGTGCTTCTCACATAGACAGCTATATGTTACGTGTTCGCTAGTGTCCAAGGCCCAGAATCTGTTTATTCTTAATGAAAACTACTTTTTGAATATTGTATTTAAAACTTATCTCTTTAACAAGGCAACTTTACTCATGTTTACTTGCCTATACGCCTTCAATTGCTTCGCGATTTGCTGTTTTCTTTATAATTTTAAAAACGTGCTTTAAGACTTTCTATATCCTTCCAAAGCTATTAGTATTGAAATAACGGTCAACCACATAAACTTCCCATACGAAACAGTATCATTGATGTATTGTAGGGGTAGTTTATTGCCAATAGTAGTATGTTGGCCGTCCTTTTAAATCCTTAAATAAATGTAACCTTTACATATTTTTCTAAACCTCAAGCTTACATTTAATGAATAATGCGTTTTCTAAAAACTTATAGATATGAATGCCTTAGGTTTACACTGTTTAGTTTTTTAGTATTTTACTCAAATCTTGAAATATTATCTCAAAGAAAGTGTCGAAGTATAGAAGAATTAAGTAAATATTGAATAAGGATTATTGTTACTTGCAAGTTGTGTTTTGTGTAAATTCATATAGTCGGGTACATTTAAGCGTATGAATTTTATGTTTTTACTGTTGTAAATATTATTTATCTTAAATCTTATATATTTTATGTACAGTTTTGGTTTACAGATTTGTTTTCTTTATTTAATTTATCCACGCACAATATTTTTGTACATTTTTGAATTTGCATTTACATTTTTTTCCAAGGCAAAACTGCGAATAAAAACAAAAAAAACATCAACACGATAAAAATGTTGTTCTGTTTTTTTTTTTATTATTCGTTTATATATTTTTTATGTTTTGAAATTAACTGAAATGATGTGACGTATAAATGGCGGCAATAGGGTTGATGTTTCCTGCATTATTTTTCCGCTCTTTTTTATGGCAATGCTAAGTGTTGTTTTTTATTGGTTTCGATTATGATCGAAAGAAAATTCTTCACGAACAAATAAAATACTTCTCAAAAAAAAAAAGAAGAAAAACTTATGAGAATATTTTCATTATTGTTACGCAATAAAAATATCAATATAAAATATTTTCCTTAACATGAAAGGAGCATAATATCATGTTCGAGTATTGCTCCTGCTTCACCAAGACGAAAGAATCCGATTCGACTGACTGAATGAATGATGTTCAAGAGGAAACAATATAATATACATTACATTGGTTGGTACAAGTATGTAAAGATCAAAATAAAAGTAGATATACATAGATATGTACGTACATATTCGGTATGAAATAAATAAAAGGATATGTATAAATTTACATTGATATTGATTGTAAAAAATTGTAAACATAAAAAGAATTCCTTGAGGAGCTTAAGCCAGAAAAACTTTGTTTACAAAAAACAAGTGTTCTTGCATTTAAGCGGAAAAAAAATAATATGGTATATTTGAGTTACAAACCGGACTTTAAGCCACTTTGTTCTCAGTTTAAGTAACATACTATTTTTTACTAACTTTCAATAATACCGATGTAAAAGAAGTTTCACGTCGTAAAAATGTACAACATTTTGTTTGACTCTCAATAACCATAGTTCGAGAAATCCAATAATTTCGTAATTTTATGAAATTAAAACATAAAACAAATTTTCTATTGATTTTTTAATCGGCCATATAATAGTGATGAACGTTTCAATATGCAACAAGTATACTTTTGAGGCTTTTCTCACATGACTAATAACCAAATGATATTAATCTTAACCAAAATAAATTTGAATCAACAGCTTACCAGTCCTGCTCGAAAAATTTTGGTCAAACATTTTATAACCCATTTCGAGATCAGTTCTTGGAATTTAGAAACGCTACGGGGTTTTTTTGCGCTAGGTAGCAACATGTTATTCAAACACTGTATAAAAGTTGATGTTATTTTTAATAAGAGCTGCATTTGGCTCTGATAGTAGTCCAATATCAAGTGATTTTGTGGAAAAAAAAATGGAAAAAATCAGTTCGGAACATAAAGCCAATATTTTGGGTCTGTAACGTCTCAATTTGAAAACACGTGAAATGTCTAAGAGACTGAATATTGCTCAACAAACTGTGGCATGGAATTTGAAAAAATATCGTAAAACTGGGACCACTAGCAAAAAAAAAAGGCTTAGGGAGGCCAAAAAAGTTGTTGGCAGTGGTTCAGGACTTCGGTGGACCTTAAAAACGATCTGTGTCGAGCTACAAGCAAAGTAATTTCGTTAAGCTCAGTGAGAAAAAGGCACGTGAAAGCTGGACTAAAAGTACTCAAGCCGGTACTGAAGACGGATTTTCAAAAAAGAGTCAAAGAAAAACGATTGCCTTGGAATCAGGAGCACCTAAATTAAACTCAAGACATGTGGAACAATGTCATCTTTTCGGACGAATCAAAATTCAAGCTCCATGTAGGATATGGGATCCTTGCGCGAGGAGAACCGAAAGAAAGACTAAGGATTGCCTTTTGCGGATGCCCCCCAAAACTGAAGGTGTGATGGTGTGGGGATGCTTCTATGGAAATGGAAAAGGTAGAATGAACTTTCTAGAATCCAAAGTCGATGCAAAAGTTTACCTTCGAGTTCTGGAAAACGTATTGGAGCCAACGGTGCTAGAGGTTTTTGGGAACACTTGCTTTTGCATTTCTAACAGGGCAGTGCTCTTTGTCATACAGCCAAAATTGTAAATATGAACTTGTTTTTATTTTAACCATGGCTGATTAATATAAAGCTTTAAAAAAAACTAAAACTTTTATGATTAAAAATAATATTTGAATTTTTTTTTGTATTTCTAAGGTTAAAAAGTGCTCGAAGAAAATATTATCGATGTACTAAGTTGGCCTCCCCACAGTCCAGATCTCAATCCAACTGAGAATATTTTCGGTCTATAGTGAAACTTGAGGTTGCGAAGGAGCGCCCAGAGTCAGTTGATGAATTAAAAAAACTACTTACCCGGACCTGAAACACGATACCTGCATCCACATGGAAAACCTATCTCATTCAATGTCTCGCCGATGTGCAATCGTAATAAAAGCGAGAGGAGGTCCAAAAAAGAACTATTTAGATACAACATGTTTCTGAGAAGCAATAAAAAAAAACTGCACCAAAAAAGTACTTTTTTTTAATCCTTAAAAATGAAGCGGGTACCTAAAAAACTCATTTTTCGGTGTAACCATTTTAGAAAAATCTTAAAATTCTTATTGTATCATCAAACGATTTGAACCGCATAATAAAACAAAACCTCATTAAAAAATATGTTGTTATTTGAACAGATTTGACATTCAAAAAAAAAGTTTGACCAAAATTTTGCGAACGGCACTGCATTTCTAAAAAAGATTTAGCATTTTGTAGTTAGAGGTTTTATTTTGAGTATAATTATAGCTTATTAGAAATCTGCCACTTTTGACGCTGTCATTTTTTAGATATGACAAGTAAAAACGATACCATAACAAAAAACAAAACCATACAAATATTATGTTTTAACCAAGTATTAAAATTGTAAAAGTTCAAAATGAAAGTAGTACACATTTTGAAAGACGTAAGCTTCAAGAATGGTTTTCTTAACAGTGTTATTTCTTAAAGATGTTATCAGAAATACATTAAAACCTTTTTATCTTTTAAGTTTCAGTCTATGCCAATGTAGTAACTTAAAGATCATAAGGATGGAATTCGTGAAGTTATCGAGGACATACAGCGGGAAATGTGCGAATAGGTCATACAGTTTTCATAAAAAGGATATTGTGCTACAACCGTTGCCGTGTCAGCTTTTTGTTCATATTGCTTTTCATTTTTAGTAGCATATTCACTTAACAATTAAATAATAAAAAGTTCTAGTCTTTTTAAATATCAAAACGAAATCTCTTCCTGGAAAACAAACACAAAAAATACATTCCTATACTTCCTGGCAAATCAAATCTGTTAAGAGACTGAAAGTCACAGAAGGAAAAAAGCTAAAACCATTTTGAACCTTAGAAAAAAATCATTACAATTTTTATGCTTCCATCGAATTTATCGAATTCTCGAAGAAATTTCCCAATTAAATTTCAATATAAATGTTGCATATAATATAATAATAAATGAAGAATACCCTTCAGTTATTTTATAAAAAAAAACATTGTACATCAGCCAAATGTCATAATTCATGAATTAATAATAAGGCTGGAATATTCACTGTGGCGTATGCGTAATTTTTATTAATCGTTCATTTTTAAATTGGCATTGTACATATGTCAAAATGTCTGTAAACTTTGATAATATCAATCAATGTATTAATTTCTTTAATAGGGCCCATACACTACACAAACTGTTTGAGCAAACGAATGTATTTTGTTGTTGTAAAAATGTTTGTGCAAACTGTTTGAGTAGTGTGTAGCGATGATGCGTGTTTGCGCAAGCGGTTTGAACAAAATCAAAAAATTTTCCGTGCCTGCACAAACATGTTTGTGTGGTGTGTATTGAATTTTGCTCAAACCGATGCCAATTTTCATGAAGTTAACATGAATAAACAAGAGGAACAATTTTTTTTTTGACTGAAATAGATCTTTTTTGTACCACTCTTTACACTAAATTGCTTTTTTTGTTTTTTCCGTTTTTTTTTTTTTAATAGCCAAGGCAATAATCAAAGCTGCACATGCTAAATCACTCGATGAAAAACGTCACGCAACTAATATCTCTCAAACATGTTTGTGTAGTGTGTGGCGAAACTATGTTTGCTCAAACACACGTTTGAACAAACGTGTTTGCGTAGTGTATGGGCCCTATAAGTAAAATAAAACATTTTTCATTGCTTACGAACAGCAAAACAAAATATATAAAATCAACGCAGTTGCATTTTATTCTGAGAAATAAATTGCAGTAATTCTTTCACTTCAAAAAATTCAGATTAATGCTCCTACCTATGAGTCATGTATTTATTGCAACGTTTTCATAATCACCTATGTCAGATAGTGAAAATCAAGACGAAGGACCCCCAATACCAGGGAAACATAACTCACCTTAGGGAGCTCAAATTATAGTTGGGCTTATAAGCAATTTTATTTGTTTATAAACCATATACAAAATGTTGGGATGTTTCCCACAATACGAAAAGGTATCGTTAAATAAAATAGAGAATGATTAGGTCTAAATAAACTTATTTACATTGTATATGTAAATAATTTCGAATTTCGTCAATTTTTATGGTCCACACATGAATGAGATGAAATTTCAATAACTAAAAAAATTAAACATTGCATTAAGGCAAAATAAATGTTTCTTGAAAAAATGGTAATAAATCGAAATGTGATATGGAGCATTAAAATTCGAAATTCACGTCAGGTATTTATGGCTATTCATCATCACTCATTCTTAGAGAAATTTCCAGGTTTGCACAAACTTTAAAGCAAGTATCAATTTTGGGCTCTAAATAAATTATGATATTGATTTAAAAAGGCGGAGAAAAAGATCGATTACTTGATGTTTCTTATAAGATACTATTCTTTTTAAATTAAGTTTAGTTTGTTTTTTAATCAAAGTTGTAACACGCCAACAAGATCCCCGCACTCACATGGAGAATATAACACTCCAACATGATAACCACACATTCACATGAAGTATACCAAATGTACTAGCCTTCTGCTAAATGTAAAATAACACACACAAGTGGCAAATGGCAACCAATGCAATTTCACCATTACACTCTACTGAATTTTGAACTTTAGTTCTTATAGTTCACCTTCAGTATTGTGCAAGGAAGTTATTAGTAGTGGCCAAAATCAGAACTCTCGGGACGACACTCATGGTTAATAGAACTGACAGTATTGTATCGAAGTTGAGCTACTCCAGCATCATACATATACTACAACAGTCTATTCAAACAAGAGTTCGCCATTCGCATACTTTTTATAAATTCCGCTTTTTGTTGTTTTTTGGGTCATATCATAAGGGTGACGGTCGGCTTCCCAGTTCCCACCGTCCCTTAGACTTCAAAATGCCATACATCGTGGTCGCAGCGCGCATTTAACTTGCCAAATCTTCTTTTCACTTGCCATTCTTTCCACTTGAAATTCTTTTGTTTTCACTTGCCATTTCTACTTTGTAACTTAGATTTATCTTCAACTTGTTCCTCAAATTTCGTCTTAATAAATTTTACATTTATATCTAATTGATTAAATTTTAAACAATCGTCTTTTTATTTACCTCTCCTTTTCTCTCTTCTTACTTTTCTGTGTTGCCAATTCAACGTTCGCTATAGTCCCCGGCCGGACAGCACGAACGCGGTTGAGAACACAGCAAAGCTGCTTTCTTTTGTGTGGTTTGACTGAATGTCCCACGCTAACCCCCGACGACAAGAGCACCGTCACAAAGTGAAAATACATCAATTTCAATGTCCATTCAATTAAATATTTTTTAAGAGCCTCTATCAAGGGCATAAAATAAACATACTATATTTATTAATTTTAAAACCTTAAAAATTAAAAACTTTAATTTAAAAACATCTCTCCAGTGCAAAATTAACACTCTATTTTAACATAATTGATGAATTCTAAGATGTTGAACCTTTGAAAGCATTATTTCGTAGAACATAAACAGAATGCATCAATATTAACGATTAAGGTTAGGTAGATTTCTTTTAAAACTTTTTTCATTAGCAATTTCAAGATGAAATTAAATAAAAAAAAAACATGACTGATTTTCTAAAAATAGAACTTATGCTTAGTCTATATTTATCACATTCCATGTATGTATGTATACTATTTGTTGTAATAGTATTTTAAAGGTCTTCTAAATAAAACTCTGGTAATACTCAGCTTACTAATTATACTATATCCACTATGCTAATAAGTAATAACTACTCCAAATTTCCAAGATAAAATTTAATTTTTACCGCACTTATAAATAATCGATACTGACATTATTATTATTTAATTTATCTCGGAACTTTTTTTCTATTTTATTGCCATAAGCAAGATTTATTTTATTTAATTTAATTTTAAGAATTGTGAAACAGCATACGGCTGATTTGGTAAAGCTCACAAGTTGATCCTTGAGCTTAGATTCATACTTGCTGTCAAATATAGACCGTTTTCTTTTTAGCAAAACATCAAGAACGTGCTTTACCCAACTTCCATATTAAACTTCCCATAGGAAGTTATATATAATTATTTCGATTTGCCGAATTCAAAATTTTCAATTTTTCCACGTTTCAAGGTCACTAGAATAGAGATTAGATACTAAGAAGATACTTTAGGTTTCTAAATCAAAGGATTTTCGTGAAATGGTGTCTGGGTGCGTTCGGAATACGTTTTTTCATTAACCATATCTCGATTTTTGATAAGTTTTGCTTTACTGATAAAAGCATCAAAAGATGAAGAAAGGACTTTCAAAAAAATTGATGGGGAAGCTTGGTATTAAATCAATTTTAAAAAGAGGCTGGGATGCGACCCACACTGATAACTTCCCATCCCGTCTGTCGATTTGTCTTGCTTAAAAGATTGTCTATACATATGTATCAATTTTTACCAAATTTGCGTACTATTTTTTCTAGATTTTATTTTTTATGAAAAACGGACTGTTGGATTTTTATAAAAAAATTACTGAAAACAATATTTTCTGTGAAATAAAATAAGTTTGAAGCCAATATGTTTAGTTTTTCAAAAGCTATTTGAATCGAAAGTAAATTTTTACCCACTTTTAGTATTGTTTTTTTTAGGCTTTTATTTTATGTAAAAAAAACTGTCAATTCGATTTTTCTCAAAATTTTGCTGAATGTTGACAACAATATTTTTTGAAAGATAAAAGTAGTTTGAAGCCAATATTTTAAAGTTTTGAAAAGATATTTGAGTCGAAAATCAATGTTTACCAACTTTTATACATTTTTTTGTAGGTTCTTATTTTTTTATAAAAAAAACTGTCAATTCGATTTTTCTCAACAGAATGTTGAAAACAATATTTCTTATAATATAAAATAAGTTTGAAGCCTTAATCTCAAGTTTTTGAAAATATATATGAGTCGAAATTCAGTTTTTACCAACTTTGAGTAATGTTTTCTTAGGTTTTCATGTTTTATAAAAAAACTGTCAATTAGATTTTTTTTCAAAATTTTATCAGATGTCAAAAACATTATTCTTCGTTGCACAAAATTGTTTTGGAGATGAAATCATATTTGAGTCGTAAAATTTTCGAGGTAACAATTTTTTTTTCAGTTTTTTTTGATTTATAAAAAAACCGTTAATTGGATTTTTTTCCAAAAATATAATTGTTTTGTATCACGTTACAATTTATAATATAAAATTTAATTCAAGTCTCTAGCTTCATTGGTTCATGAGATATTTAGGGTTAACCAAAACTTTCACCTTTTTTTTAAACTGCCATGGTAAAAAAAAACCACCCACGAAATTTTCTTCAGAGCCCTTTCTGCATTTTTCTGCCTTATTATCTGTATAACAAAATGTATTTGAAGTCGATATCTCTTCTGGTTCCTTAGCTATGGACGACGAAAAAAACGTCGCTAACGTACGGACGTACGGACATACGAACGTACGTACACACTCAAACACAGACATCTTTCTACAAATCTTTTATTTCGACTATAGGGACCTTGAAACGTCGATAAATGTCAAAATTTTCAATTTGACAAATCGGACCCATTACAATAACTACCTATGGGAAGGTAAAAATAAGTGTAAAAACTTGGTTGATTCTAAGTATCTCTCGAACTTATAACGCCAGCGGTTTCAATTAAATTTAATATTAAACATTAGTACGTGATACCAAATTCGTATTAATTCGAACAAGAATTCAACTAACTGTTTTTATAAATTAAAAAACTGACTGAAAAAAATATTTCATATAAACCTCCAAAATAATTGTATGCTTCGAATGCAAAATCTAGAGCACCAATTTAAAATATGTCTTATCAATTAAAGCAAAAAAACATTTCTCTTAGTTTGGGAACGTGTTTTTACAATTGAAATTCATTTATTTTTAAAAACTAAAGTGCACTGCAAATCACATGGCCAAAACAGTTTCTTTAACATTTGTATAAAAATTTGAAAAAAATGAGATACAGTTAAATTATAAAACTTGAAGGTATATGTACCTAATATAACTTAATTTTAATCCTGGTACTTGAATGATAACGCAGCAAAAATAAAGAGACCTCCGATAAACTTGGTTAAGACAGGACGAACATTTCAAATTTTCCAAATTTGAAGCAACAGTTTTACAAATGCAAACATTTTAAGAAATGTTTCATACTTACATACATACATAAAAACCAAAGATGAATTTAATTAGTAGGTATACAGATAAATACAAAATGTTAATGGACGTAAAAAGTTTGTTTTTTCCGAGGTATTTTAAATAAAAATTCTCAAACATGTAATATAGATACTAGGAACATCCATAGGTACATACAGGGTTTGCAAACAAAAATGTCGTTTAAATTTTACAAACCACAAAACGTCTTCATTATAACTACCCTTCACTATATTATCTACACTAATAATATAAAGAGGAAAGATTTGTATTTTTGTTTGTAACGAATAAACTCAAAAAGTACTGGACCGATTTTAATAATTCTTTTTTCCATTAGAAAACTACATTATCTTTGCCTATTTATGTCTTCCCGTGCGAAGCCGGCCGCTAGTCTAGTATAAAATAATACCTCATCTGCTTATATCACAATTTATGAATAAAAAACAGCATATGTATGTCTGTCTTAAATATGCACTGTGGCGTATGAGTAATTTTTCATTTATTTTAATATTGGTACAGCATTCTATTAATTTAATTCATTAATACATGTCTTAAAAAGGTAGAAACATGAGACCAGGAAACTAAGCCACTTAAGTATTGGGATTTATGCACCTCTACATGACACTGTACCGTGAATTAAAGTAGGTAATGATAAAATCGGATTGACTTTATTTTTATTTGAATATGTCCAAAACTGTCAAATTTATCCTACCTTATTAGTCAACTTTATTCCCATAGATATAGAAATCATTGCATGTTTTGAAAAACTGTCCATAACATAATTTCACAATTTAAAGATAAAAGCTTAAAACTTTCAATTAAAAAGCACACAATTGATTATTTGGTTTTTAATACCTTCGGCAAAAAAAAAGGATAACTCGTGTTTTTTGTATTTTATTGCTTCACTAGCAGGGGTATATCTTTCAAAACTTTTATTTTGCACATCGTATTGAAATTCCTTTCCATAAATTACCATATTCCATCAATTGATAAATTTCTTACAAATATGAACCAAACAACTTCCTTTGTTTTGCAAAATTAATCAGAATATACTGTTGTATTGAGACCGCATACAAAAACCAAAACTATACTCAAATTGATTCCAGCTAAACAAAAACAAAAAAACCTCCTATCAACTTAAAAAGTTTAATTTAAAACTAAAATAACTTAAATAAATAAAACCAAATTAATCCTCTTCAATGCAAAGCAAAGGACATAGACACCTCCCCCCCCCCCCCATCACACATTTGGTGGTGTAAGAGTTTTTATCAAAACCAATGGAACTTCAATTAATTTTAAAGTTAAATGAAATTTCCAAACTAACCCATATAAAATGAATGAATATAAACAACATCAGCTATAATATAGATAGGTACGTACCTTTACAAAAATAACAACAACAACAGTAACTATCGGATTGGATCGTAATACGATTAATGAGCATGATAAACTGGCTAAAAACTGGTCAATACCAGGTGTGTTGATGCTCCTGCTTCATCCTTGTATATTATTTAAATTATACCCATCATGTTGCACATGTATGTAGTAGAATGTTATTTTATATTTAGATGTATCCTTTTTCGAGTGTGGATGCCAGATAGGTATACGATTAATTTGGAAATGAATAATATCCTTTTATCATCATAATCGCAGTTATTTTCAACAAACACCTAATCTCGGCCAATGTAAATAATGCATATCTACATAGTTACTCGTATAGGTACCGTATTAACATTGTTACCAACGCCCGTGTGAACCATCATCCAACGCCCGTGTGAACCATCATCCAACGCCCGTGTGAACCATCATCCAACCTCATGTGAACTTGCTCTTGGTCTCCGTGAATGTTGCTCGTTTTAACTGACTCTGAACACACTCATCGTTCTGGAATGTGCGAAATTTTTAAGAAGCCATTTTAAATGTATTTTAAACAGCAAACGGAACAGAAATCACGAGCAGCATTCACGGCAGACCAAGAGTAAGTAAAAACTATATTTTCTGTATATTTGTAATACTAATCAATTTGAATAAAGTTTTTTAAAGTTTCTGTTCACGCAAATTAACAATACTTATTAAGCTTGGAAAGCCAAATTTCGATCGACGTAGAAATCGTCGACATTCTTTAAAAAATCTTGCAATTTTTGAGCCAGAAGTGGACGCCAAGGTTTTGGCAAAACCTTAATTTGGAAGCCAGTAATTATTCGTGGCGAATATTATGCCGAAAGGATCAAACAAAAAGCCTCATGATGGTCATGAGGGAAGCAGCTGTGGGCTATGCACAAACAAAGACACTAAGGAGATGGTCCAGTGCGACGTGTGCAAAGTCTGGTACCATTTCGGTTGTGCCAAGGTGGGTGCTGACATCAGTTCCAGGGATTGGATGTGTGAGGGCTGCGTTGCGAAACGGGCTGAGCCTGATGAAATTGATGACACTGAGGAAGCAAATCAGACGATACGCCAGCAAATAGTGCCGGACAAAAAGGTATGTACTATAATAGATAATGAATATAGTAGTGGTGGGCCATCTAATTCTCGTCGAACAATCGCATTGGAACTGATGCGGTTAGAGGAAGAGAGAAAGGCAGAATTAAATTATCTCAAAAAGAAATTTGAGTTGCTTGCCATGCAAGATGATTGCGAAGGCACAGAATTGAATGAGGGGGTGGCAAATGATGGTGGCTTAGGTAAGGGACTGGGTGAGGTTGTTGAGGTGAAGGAGACACTCAGTGGTAAGCAGGGTGAACAAAATCATTTTAATGCTGCAGCTTCTACTGGTTCGTTATACGCACCGAGTCATGAGAACCTTTACGCTCGTCAGGTTGTCTCAAGAGAGCTTCCAATCTTCAGTGGCAAGCCAGAGGAATGGCCACTCTTTTTTAGCAGCTTTCAGACATCTACTCGGATTTGTGGTCTGAGTAATGATGAAAATCTTCTTCGACTACAGCGTTCTTTAAAGGGGAAAGCATTTGAGTATGTGAGTCATAGTCTCACCTTACCTGCATTAGTTCCAGAGATTATGTCAACTTTACGTATGGCTTTCGGTCGACCGGAGCACATAATAAATAATCTCTTAGCAAAAATACGTTCTACAGCACCAGTAAATCCAAATAGGCTTGACTCTTTAATTAACTTTTCTCTTGAGGTCAAAGGCATTGTTGCAACTATGGAAGCGTCCGGGTTAGTTTCATATTTAAATAATCCGCTACTGTTGCAAGATATTATAGATAAACTTCCAGTTCAAAAGCGTATTGACTGGGCTATGCATTCCGAAAATATTAATGAAGTTAATTTGAAAACTCTAAGCGACTGGCTCTTTAAATTTGCTGAAGCAGCAAGTAGGGTAATGTCTTCTCCCATAACAAGTAGTTTAGATTCAGAAAGGCGGAAGGTACACCGTCTTAACTTCCACGAAACCAGTTCTACGCCAAGTCAAGGTAACTCTTCATCGACTTTTAGGTGTTATGCGTGCGATGGGCCACATGGCATTATTAACTGCGAACAATTTAGTATGCTGAATTACCATGACAAATGGAGTATTGTCAACACCAACAAACTCTGCCGCTCTTGTTTAAGACGTCATGATGCTAAATTTTGTCGGAACCGAAGGGAGTGCCAGGTTGATGGATGTGACGCAAAGCATCATCCACTGTTGCATAAATTAAATACAGCAGTTACTAAGGGATGTACTGATTATGCAGGTGTAGTTGCCATCCATAACATGCAGACATCGAAAGTCTTGTATCGAATCGTACCCATAACAATTTTTGGAAAGAACACCTCCGTAGATGTTTACGCATTTTTAGACGACGGTTCAGGCCCAACTCTTATCGAAAGAGATATTTTGTCACAAATCGGCAGTCAGGGTATAACATCGGACTTATGTCTCAGGTGGACAGACGGAACGGTACGCATCGAGACGAATTCACACCACCTTGATTTGCAGATTGCTCCAAAGGGGAACAACAAAAATCGTTATTCACTACGGAATGTGCGATCCGTTGATAAGCTTGATCTACCGTCTCAAACTCTCAAAATGTTGGAACTCACGGCAGAGTACAAACATTTGAAGGGGCTTCCAGTCGAATCTTATCAGAACGTAGTTCCAAAAGTTTTAATCGGTCTCAACAATAGAAGCTTGGCAATGCCCTTGAACCACCGAGAAGGGAAAATACATGAACCAGCCGCTACAAAAACTCGCCTAGGATGGACAATATATGGTGAACTCGGTAGCAGTCCAAATGCACTTTCGACCGCTAAAGATTATGGTCACATGCACCTGCATATCTGTGAATGTGATGATGACGTAGCATTACAAAAGCTTATGACAGATAATATGAAGATCGAAAACGAGGGCGTTGAACTGGTGTTACGAGATATTATGAATCTAGACACGAACAACATGCTTCAAAATTGTATCAAACGTGAAGGCGACCGATTCATATCAAAACTACTTTGGAAGTCCGAAAACATAACGCTACCGAATAATGAAGCTATGGCCTACCGCAGACTATGTTGTTTCGAGAAAAGACTTGAGAAGGATCCTGATTTGAAGCAACAAGTGAATATTTACATCCAAAATATGGAAACTAAGAATTATATACGAAAACTTCATAGAGATGAGTTGATTACCGACTACCCTCGTAAATGGCATTTACCGATATTTGCAGTCAGAAACCCGAACAAACCAAAAAAGATTAGGGTGGTATGGGACGCCGCAGCAGAATGCAATGGCGTATCCTTAAATGGGTGCATTGAAAAGGGTCCAGATCTTATGACTTCCTTGACAGACGTCCTATTCAACTTCAGAGTTGGCAAGGTAGGAATTTGCGGTGACATATGTGAAATGTTTCACAGAATAGCAGTCGATGAAAATGATCAGCAATCTCAGCGTTTTCTTTGGCGAAATGGAGAAAACAATCGTCAACCAGATACATACGTTTTAAAGGTTATGAGTTTCGGAGCAAGTTGCTCACCGTCAATCGCACAGAGTGTTAAGAATTTAAATGCGTTGGAATACAGTCAGCAATTCCCAAGAGCAGCAAAGTCAATCATCGAGAGACACTATGTCGACGATATGCTTGACAGTGTCAACTCCATCAAGGAAGCCATCGATCTCGCCAAGGAAGTTCGAGAAATTCATAAGCACGCCAACTTTCACATTCGGAACTGGATATCGAATTCAACGGAAGTCGTTGACGCATTGGGAGAAGCTGGAACGGCATATAACTTTTGTCAAGCTGGAAAGACGGTGGAGCAAGTCATGGAGGTGGAGAAAGTACTCGGAATGTGGTGGCAGACAAACAACGACACTTTTACATTCAACTTGAAGTTTACTAAGGCAAGCGAGGAAGTTCTGCGTGGATCAAAATTGCCAACCAAAAGACAGCTTTTAAGGCTACTAATGTCCATTTTTGATCCACTTGGCATCTTGAATTTTTTCACCGTCTACATGAAAACGTTGCTACAGGACATCTGGCGAAGTGGAATCGGATGGGACGACACTATCCCTCAGGAGTTTTCAAACGCTTGGAACAGATGGCTCTCGCAACTTCAAAGGATTGAAATGGTTGAATTTCCCAGATGCTACTTTAATCTAGCAAGCAGTGATTCAAGTAAGGTGCAACTACACGTTTTCGTAGACGCAAGCGAGACGGCTTATGCGGCGGTTGCATACTTCAGAATAGCCACGGAAAATAGCACAGAGGTAGTACTTGTCTGCTCCAAAACTAAAGTGGCCCCTCTGCGACCTATATCAATACCCCGAATGGAACTTTTGGGAGCCGTATTGGGATCTCGCCTTGGGAATAGTGTAGCGAAAGCCCATGAATTTAAAATCGAATCGACGCATTATTGGTCAGATTCCAAAACGGTTCTACTATGGCTACGAGGAGATCCCAAAGCCTACAAGCAATTTGTCATGTTTCGTGTTGGCGAGATTCAGGAGTCAACAGATGTTTCAAGCTGGAAATATGTTTCATCTAAGCAAAATATAGCAGACTTGGCCACAAAATGGAGTCAGCAACCTGATTTTAATTCAAGTAGTCCCTGGTTTACCGGACCAACATTCTTAAATCAGTCACCAGACCTCTGGCCATCAAATCAATTACCTCCAGCTAAAGATAGCGATGCAGAATTAAGACAAAACAATGAAATAAAACAACAACTAGCGGTGCACATTTTTGAAGAAGATCCAATTGTCAACTACCGTCGCTTTTCTAAATGGGAACGACTTTTCTCCTGTATGGCCTACGTGAATAGATTCATAGATCTCGTTTCTCGAAAGAGATTAACTGGAACATCAATCAAACAAACTCGACTCAATGCTAATCTCGATGAAGTGCCTTACCTCACCAAAAGCGAATTACTGTGGGGACAACTAATCCTCTACCACCTTGCCCAGTCTCAAACCTTTAGCTTAGAATATCGCCTTTTATCAGATAACCCTCATTTCATTTTGCCGAAGTCAAGTTCCCTTCGTTCCATGTCCCCATTTATAGATGAAGATAAGACAATCCGAATGCGAGGCCGCTTAGAAAAAATGACTTTAGTAAGTAACACAAGTAAAAATCCGATCATTATGCCTAAGGCCCACTACATTACTGCACTGATAGTCGACTGGTATCACCGAAAGTTCAAGCATGCTAATCATGAAACCGTCATCAACGAAATATTTCAAACGTACCACATACCAGGTTTGCGAACACTTTTCAGAACCATTAGAAGTCAGTGTCAAACGTGCAAGGTGCAAAGAGCCAGGCCAAGCCCTCCAGAGATGGGATCCCTACCCACAGCGCGACTCTCTCCATATACTCGGCCATTTTCGTATGTTGGTGTAGATTTCTTTGGTCCATTCTTGGTTACGGTTGGGAGGCGAACAGAAAAAAGATATGGTGTTGTGTTCACATGCCTTACATGTCGGGCAATACATGTTGAGGTGGCCCATAGCCTAACAATGAATTCATGTGTCATCGTCATTCGAAATTTCATCGCCCGTAGGGGCTACCCCATACAATTCTTCAGCGACAATGGAACCAATTTAAAAGCGGCCGAAAAGGAGCTGCGGGAGGCTTATGATCAAATCAACTTCAGTGGCATTCAAAAGGAGTTCACCACCCCACACACAACATGGGAGTTTATACCACCAGGAAGTCCCCACATGGGAGGTGCTTGGGAACGTATGGTTCGTTCTATCAAAACTACATTGTACCAGATAATATCCCCTGACACAAAAATGACTGATGAAAAGCTAAACAACTTGCTTGTCGAAGTTGAAAGCATAGTGAACAGTCGACCACTTACCTATTTATCACTAGACACAGCGGAACAAGAAGCCCTCACTCCAAATCACTTCTTGCTTGGCTCGTCATCTGGAAATAAGCCCCCAGGAGTGTTCGAAGAGACAGATAGATATGTCAGATCATCTTGGCGGCATTCCCAATTACTTGCTGACAAGTTCTGGAAAAGATGGGTCGCCGAAGTTTTACCTACGTTGACTCGACGAACCAACTGGTTCGACAAAACAAAACCAATCGAGGAAGGAGACGTCGTGATCATTATCGACCCTAGTCTACCCCGACTTTGCTGGCCAAAGGGAGTAGTAGTGAAAGCAGTATTAGCAAAAGATGGACAAGTACGGAGTGCCATCGTACGTACAGCAAGTGGAGAGTACCACCGTCCGGCAGCAAAGATCGCAGTTTTAGACGTACGCAGAGAAGACAAAGGCGCTGGTAAAGCTGAATAGTATTCACTCACTCCGATCGCCATACGGGGGGGAGAATGTTACCAACGCCCGTGTGAACCATCATCCAACGCCCGTGTGAACCATCATCCAACGCCCGTGTGAACCATCATCCAACCTCATGTGAACTTGCTCTTGGTCTCCGTGAATGTTGCTCGTTTTAACTGACTCTGAACACACTCATCGTTCTGGAATGTGCGAAATTTTTAAGAAGCCATTTTAAATGTATTTTAAACAGCAAACGGAACAGAAATCACGAGCAGCATTCACGGCAGACCAAGAGTAAGTAAAAACTATATTTTCTGTATATTTGTAATACTAATCAATTTGAATAAAGTTTTTTAAAGTTTCTGTTCACGCAAATTAACAATACTTATTAAGCTTGGAAAGCCAAATTTCGATCGACGTAGAAATCGTCGACAAACATCAACACAACATCAACATCACTATAAACCTATAATACTTGCAAAGGTAAGCCCTTTCGTCCTTTCGACTTTTCGCACTATATTTCAACCGTACCGCACATTAATTTCCGTTTTCTGTTAAGCTTTATACCTACATATGTACTCTACATACATAGGCTAGGTGCTATTGATGCTTCTATATTTTTGTATAGTTCTATTTTTTTGTACATTAAACAAATAAAAACAACAACAAAATTATACCAGGATAGACGAACTATATGCGTGATTCGCACGTGTACTGTATTCTACTGTACTGTGCTGTACTATGTGTCGCGTACTTATTTTACTTTATTTCATTTCATCACTTTCGATATAATAATACGAGTAACAACAACGCTAACGTAAAGGATACCAAACGGAAGCACAACAATGGTATAGTATAGCAGCTAACAGGATATGGTTATTTATATGTATTTTATTTTTATTATTTTTTCTTCTACTTCTTCTTTTTTTTCTATACTATGTGCTTTATCAACTTGCAGGATCACAACCGAAACAATGAAATTCCTTTGCAAAAGCACAAACAAAATATAAACCGAAATCAGGCTTCTATCAACACAACAATATCCACAACAGTCGAATCTCGAACAAACACACACGCACACACTCCTTATGAACTCGTATATGGGTTATCCTTTTATTTTTGGGGTATGGGGGGTATTTTCCCTTTTCTTACTTCATACAATCTTCACAAAATATCTAGGATGAGACAAATAGAGTACAAATCCTTTAACTGATTTGTTTCCTTTTTCGTAAAAGGATAGTAGGTATTTTTTTTTCTTATTCTTACGATATTTTGATTATTTATGTTGATCAAAATAACAGAGCAAATAACTGTTATTAAATTAACCAAAAACACCAGCTCAATGGAAAAAGGATAAAAAACGAATGTGATGTGGAATGTGACCGGTGTCTTTACCTATTTTTTTTTTGGTATTTTAAAAAGGATATTGATTTATATGTATTTTTTTTTTTCAATTTTAAGGAAGTTAGGGAGGACACTTTTTCAATTTTTATTTTATTTAGCAGAGAGTAAAATTATTAAATTTTTATTTTACAATATTTTTGAAAAATATTGTTAAACCATCAAAGACAAAAAAAAAACGAACGAACGAACAAAACCGAAAACACTCTGAGAAACGTTAATATTTTATTTTTGTGTGTTGTGATGATATTCTAAAAGGACACACACACACCGTATATTGTGATAATATAATGCGCACGTGAATAAAACCGTCGACACGTTACGAGATAACCAAACGTTACGTTCAGACTCGAATGCGAAACTAGATCCTATATTTCATACAAAGCAGACCAGAAGGTGGCATGAAAATGTCCTTAGGTGCGGTGGAATTTAAGTGGGTGGCGGCAATGAGGCTATGGGGTTCTTTCATATTTCTTCGTATATAAATTCTCTCTAACTCTCACTCTCTCTGGTTCTCTTTTTTTTCGGTTGAATCGAATCGAAGTATCCCTTTTCTGCTTTTGTGTATTTACCCAATTTATATGGAATGCAATATGCGAAGGAACATACTCTATTTTCAGCAATTTGCCAGAAACACATCAGGCATAATATTGGACGATGAAAAATTGTAACATTTTCAATGTGGAAAATCTCTTAAAAATTTCAAGAGTCACACAGGACATAGGAGATGCAGCAGGCAGGAGCTGCATAAGGATAACAAAAGAGAGAGAGAGAGAGAGAGAGATTTTCTTTAATTTGAATGAAAATTTTGAAAATCGAGTAACTATAGTGGAAGAGTATGTCCTTTTTTTGTATAATTTTTTGTATAATCAAAGCGCATGTCCTTTGAGATGGAAAATAAGAAAATGAGTACTGGGATATTTTGTTTTTGCTTGCAAAATATTTGTTGTGTAATGGAATCTTTGGAATTGTTATTTATTTTTTTTTTTTTTTGTATTCTAAACTGAGCATTTGAATTGTATAAATTAATTTCTGATGCTCTCTATAAGGACCTTTTCGTTTGACCTAGTATAATTTTTTCAATTATATTCTTCAAAAACAAGTTAGTGTAAATGTAGAAATGTCCTTTTAGAGAAAGATTTTTAAATTATTTGTAATTTTTATAATTTTTACCAAAAAAGAAAGAAAATATATGCATATCCTTTGAAGTCAAATTGATATCCTTTTTTGTATTATTTTTTTCTTTATTTTTAATAAAAATTGCGTATAATCAATTTGAATAATTATTTATTTTTTTAAATTTGTATTTCTATTAAAAATAGGAAAATGTCCTTCCTGAAGGCCGTTAACCGAGGTATTCAAAACACTACATGACTCTCTTTACTCCATACATTTATCTCACGTACGTATGGAATTCCTAACATATCTCTCTTACTTTTCCTCTAAAAACTCTCTTCAAACTTTCCAGGCTAAATTTTCTTCTGGAAAGTTGCTCATTTTCCAGGGAAATTAAATCTCTTATACGATTCTCTTAAAATTTACTCGTATTCAGCGGCCGCCCTTTCTCTCTGTCTGTATCTCTTTTACTAAATCAATGACCTACGACATTTTTTTGTATTTCGTTGATTTTAATTTAAGAGAATATTCAATTTAACATTCTCTCTCTCTTTCTCTTTCTCTTTCTCTTTCTCTTTGTTTTTTAATGGCCCAGTAAACATGGTATCATTTTCATTTGACATATTCTATGACAATAATATAGCCTATACTTTGGTTTAAAGGTTGATTTTCTAGCTGAGGTATAATGTGTAATTTAATTTTACACCTTCAATATCTACATACCTCGTTTAACCCCCTCACAAAACAACGAGTAAGGTGCAGGTACATACATATATTTATGTACTTTAGCTACAAATAATATGTAGAATGATGTATCATGTTTCATGCATATTATGGTCTTGCAGGGTAATAAAGGCCATTAAGTTTATATATAGGTATGTGATAACCTTTAAACCTTATACCTGTAGACCTAAATACAAAAGTGTATTGAAAAAATAAAAAAAATATTTTAAGGATATGTTTAGGGTACAAGGATTCAAAAATGGGAACAGTGGTTCATCAATCTCAATCTGGTAGGTTTTTTTAAAGTTTGTTAGGATAGATTTTTTTTTAAATAAACCTCTTAAATAACTTTAAGGAAAGCCTTAAATATGCCAACAAGGATAATTTAAATATGATTGTGCCTATGTACAGTTTGTTTGTGATGTTGATGTTAAATGGCCGAATTCGAATCCTTATGCGAGAGGGAAAAAATAAAACATTAAAGTTTTGAATGCCAAAGTTGCATGCTGGGGAAATTATGGATAATGGGGGAGTGGGTGTGGTGAAGGATAAAAATGATTTAATTGATGTTGTTTCTTTTTTTTTTGTATTTTGCTTATACGAATAAACGATGAAGGAGAAGGGATGAGGAATGTAAATTACAAAGGAATTGAGTAAAAAAAAAGTAAAGAAGAAGCAGAAAAAATATCGTTTATTTTTTTTAATGGATGAATGATGGTGTTTTGAGTTTGAGGTTTGAAAAAATGAAGAAGAAGAAGACGCCGACGAGGATGGAAACGAAGGCGAAGGAGAAAAGGAGAAGAAGGAAAAAGGATGTTAATGGGATTTTATATTGTTGTGCAAGTGTTGTTTTGCAGAAAAATAATGATTTTTCTTTTTCTTTATAATTTTGTTCTTTTTTTTTTTATTTTTATATTTTGCTGAAACCGTTTTTATCGTAATTTTAGTCGAAGGACGCACTTTCTCTTTGCTATTTTTATAAATGTATATCTATACTTTATATATGTACATATGTATAAACCTACTATGTGTATCAGTTAAAGGCGGTCGTTCGGTCGGTCTATGTCCTCGTTTGTCATGGATTATGTCTGGAGGACAGTGAACAGCTTGAATAATTTTCTAAAAGATTAAATATATTTATAAATGCCATTAAAGTGATAATAATTTTCTCTATGTTGTTGTTGAATAATATAAATGTGGTAGTTTAATATATTTTATTAAAAAATAAATTGAAAAAGGATTTCACTTGAAAAAAAAGGCTTTTGAGGATATAAATTGTGGGTTCGAGAAACTATTTATAGTTTTAAAGAGAATAATATTTTTCTAGGATTAATAATTAAGCAACAGATGGTTAGGACGTAGGGATGTCATGTAAGAGGTCATAGGTTCAATCCCAGCCTCTGCAACTTTGAGTTATTTTACAGGTACTGGCTCTTGTCAGGAATAATTAAATCCTATAAAAGTAATTCTTGTCATGAAAAGTAATATAAAATAAATTAGCAGTTTGGATTCGGCTTAAAAACTGTAGGTCCCCTCCATCCCTGACAACATTACTCTCACACAGGATTGGTTGAGAGTTGTAAGTCACTAGGCCCTAGTTCTCAACTAGAGCCAACTTATTTATTTTTAACTTCCCATAGGAAGTTATTGTAATGGGTCCGATTTGTCAAATTGAAAATTTTGACTTTTATCGATGTTTAAAGGAAATAAAAGATTTTTAGAAAGATGTCTGTGCGTGCGTGTGTACGTACGTTCGCGACTTTTTTTTCGTCTTCCATAGCTCAAGAACCAGAAGAGATATCGACTTCAAATAAATTTTGTTATACAGATAATAAGGCAGAAAGATGCAGAAAGGGCTCTCAAGAAAATTGCGTGGGTTGTTTTTTTACCATAGCAGTTTAATAAAAAGGTGAAAATTTTGGTTAAACCTAAATATCTCATGAACCAATGAGGCTAGAGACTTGAATTAAATTTTATACTATATATTGTAACGTGATACAAAACAATTATATTTTTGGAAACAAATCCAATTAACGTTTTTTTTTATAAATAAAAAAACTAAAAAAAAAATGTGTCACCTCGAAAATTTTACGACCAAGATATGATTTATCTCCAAGAGAATTTTGTGCAACGAAGAATAATGTTTTTGACTTATGATAAAATTTTGAGAAAAATCGAATCAACAGTTTTTTTTATACAAAATAAAAACCTAAAAAAAACATTACTCAAAGTTGGTAAAAATTGAATTTCGACTTCAATATCTTTTCAAAAATTTGAGATTATGGCTTCAAATTAATTTTGTCTTATAAGAAATATTGTTTCCAACATTCAGTAAAATTTTGAAAAAAATCGAGTTGACAGTTTTTTTACAAAAGATTAAAAACCGAAAAAAAATTAACAACAGTTTGTAAAAATTGATTTTCGACTAAAATATCTTTTCAAAAGTTTGATGGCTTCTAACTAATTTTAACTTATAAGGAATATTGTTTTCAACATTCGATAAAATTTTGAGAAAAATCGAATTGACAGTTTTTTTACAAAAAATTAAAACCGAAAAAAAAAAAACAATACTAAAGCTTGGTAAAAATTTAGTTTCGACTCAAAAAGCTTTTCAAAAATTAAAAAAAATGGCTTTAAACTTATTTTGTTTCACGGAAAATATTGTTTTCGATATTCAGTAATTTTTTTATAAGAATCCAACAGTTTTTTTTTTCATAAAAAAAAAGAAATCTACAAAAAAATTTACGCAAATTTGGTAAAGATTGATACATATAGACAAACTTTTAAGCAAGACAAATCGACAGAAGGGATGGGAAGTTATCAGTCTGTGTGCGCATCCCAGCCTCTTTTTACAATTTTAATTTAATCTTTATAAGTTGTAAGACTTCGTCTGTATATTTGCATACATTTTTAAGAAACGCTGAACCATTTATGTTAAAACCGTTTTCAACAGAAAAAGGCAAAACGGTTAAAAAGAAATATTTGTTTTTTTTTTTTTTTATAAAACAACGTCATGTTTTTGAAATACATTGCGAAAATATAAGAATAATATTGCAGACTGGTAAAATCGAAGTTCGGATTCGAAAGCAACAATAAAAATTAACTCTAAAACATATTTTTCAAAACGCTGAAAGCATTTATTTCAAGGTTTCTCAAAACTTCATATTGAATCAAATGGGGACTCATATCTAAAGAGAATTTCCAAAAATTAAGTAAGATACTAATATGAAATAAATTGTCTAGAAGAAGAAAATTTCGACTTTTCACAATTATTAGGTATACAATTTATTGTTACCGGATAAGTTGGGTTTTCCAAAGCTTTATGTTGTATTTAGCATGTCCAAGGAAGCATATATTAAAAACCTGATGAAATAGAAAAATTTTAAGCATTTAATACATTTTGTTTTTCTATGCGCAATGAGAACCTACTTACTTAAGGTGGGGCTCCCAACATGCGTCTCCAGCCAGCTCGGTGTCTAGTCTAGGTGTCTCCAATTTCGTACGCCAAGTTGATGGAGGTTCTCTTCCACCTGCTTGCGGTCTTCCCCTGCTGCGCCGTCCTTTGGGATTGGTTTCGAAGACCTTCCGACAGCCATCTAAGTTATTGGACTTTTATTCTCTACCAGTTCAGTGTCGCTGTAGGCCGTACAGTTCGTCGTTGTATCTTCTCCTCCAATCTACATCTATCTAGACGGGAGCACAAATCACCCGAAGAATTTTTTTTTCGAAGTATTCTAAGACGCTTTCATTTTTCTTTGACAGGGTCCAGGCCTCAGCGCCATAAATGAGAACTGGAATGATGAGCGTCTTATACATAGTGATTTTAAATTAAAAAAAATTAGGTGGCGCAACAGTCCGTAGAGAACCAGGGCCTAGTGACTTACAAGTTACAACTCTCAACCTCTGTGTGCGAGTAATGGCAGGGATAGAGGGGACCTACAGTTTATATGCTGAATTCGAACGGCTAATTTGAGAAAGCACTTTTTCATGACAAGAATTACTCTTGGAGAATTTGTCAATTCCTCGCAAGAGGCAGTACCCGTAAGAAAACACAGGCAGGGATCAAACCCAAGACTTCTGGCATGGCGGTCCAACGCAGTAACCATCATACCACGGATGATTTTAAATGCTTGAGATAAAACTTTACTTCTCAATTGCCTTCTAAGTCCAAAGAATCAGCGATTTGCAAGAATTATTCTTTATTTGATTTCAGCGCTAGTGTCGGTCGTTGTCTGAATTTATAGCAGTGCCCTAAATAGACAAAGTCCTTAACTACCTCAAAGTTGTAGCTACCCACGGTGACGTTTTGTCCAAGACGTCGTCTTTCAATGTCCTTTTTTGATGGCAGCATAATACGTGGTCTTGCCCTCATTGACCACTAAATCCATTTTCTCAGCTTTCGTCGCAATGCTCACAAAGGCTCCACTGACATCACGCTTTGATCTTCCAATTATGTCAATATCATCGGCGTATCCGAGTAATTGGATGGACCTTTGAAAGATTGTGCCTCTAGTGTTGACGGTTGAGTTTTGAACAATTGAATGAATGTTGAAGAAGTCGCCTTGTCTAAAACCTTTTTTGATATTAAATGCATTGGCGAGATTTTTTCTGACCTTGGTAGAGCAACCAGCTATGAGAACTTCCTTTTAAAACATTATTCAAAAGTTATAAGGAGTGTAAATAAAAAATTGGGATTAAAATGTGAATATTTGAAATTAATTTACGTAAGACGTTTCTAATTCTTCAAATATTAACTTATGTATGTACGACTTTGAAAAATAATTATTTTTATATTCAACAGATTTATATCCATTCTTCAGGACAAATGAATTAGACATATTAAAGATTTTGGTTGCAGTAAGTCAAAAACACAATGGAAAATTTTATAATTGTTGATTTAATATGAAATGGAAAATGTTTTAAACATAATCACTTAAATGGGAATTTTTGAGAATAAAATTTTGTTGCTTTTTTTCGGTTTTTGTTTTTAAAGAAAATTTTCGAAATTTTGTCCAGGTATTTATGCAAGTATGTATATTGCGAATAACTGTTTTCATGGAATTCAACGTAGTAACAAATTTTCCTAGAAATATAAATTGAAGTAATGACAAAAAAATCAAAAATGTTTTATTGAATCCATGAAAAAATGGAAATCACTTTAAATTACACTCTGAACTCATATTAATTTATAGAAAATGTGTAAATGCTCTTAAAGAGTTTCAAGTTGTAAAGGTATAATTTATCATTTAGGTCAGATTTAAATTATAATTGACGTGTCGATATATTTCAATACTCTCAACTCAGGTAGCCGCCAGGAAATGGAGGCAATAAAGGGGCAATGGGTTGCTAGGATTCTTAGCTATTTTCTTGTTTATTTTGTCTTTCAAAACAGTGCAGTTTGACATCATAGCTTCATAAATTTTAATTTGAAAATCATACTAACGGCGATGTCCTGTGGTTTTGTCAAAATATGATTTCATAAAAAAAAGTAACCAAAGGACAACAAAAATCCATGACAATGACAAATGGTGTCAATATACGATTTAAGATTGTATCTTTTCGGCATCCGGTATATACTTCGTTGTAAGTGTTGATGGACCGGAAATGAAATCAGATATAAGGTGATTTATGATAAATTACAGTCACAATAAACACATAAGCATTATTTTGTATATCTATACTATCTATACTTCTATACTATTATATAAAAGCGAAACCATTTAAAAGTTTGTAACGCATGATCTCAGAAAGTAGTCAACCGATTTATTTGAAATATATTTTATTATTTTCTATATTGTTATGAGCGTATTTATGGCTTTAATTTTTTTTCATTAATTATTTGTAAAATTTAAATATTATTAATTTTACATTTTTTGTTAATTTTTTTTTCATTAGTTGACTTATACAACCACTCATATCTTAAAACCTATACAATAATCGACAAAGATTAGCATTGCTTCATAAAGTCAATATTGTTGCGCAAATTTTAAGCCTAAAATCAATTCTGAGTTAAACATACAACCTGAGAAATAAATAAAAACAAATTATAAAATTATAAACTTTTTGAATTTATTTTATCCAGGAAATTAGATTCCATCACAATCGCGCGGTCGCTGCTTTGTTTCATTTCATTATCATTCCAACATTTTTAATTTTCTTTTCTTCCTATGCTCTTTCTCTCTCAATATGTGTTCCATTTAATAGTTACGTTTTTTTTCTTACCTAGCTACCTACATATTCAATTTTTCTGTATTGTATTTGTATGGTTCATCAACTAACCTACTCACACACATTATTTTTTTGTTTCTCTAATTCTATCGTCACATCGCTGAGCAGTGTGGCTGTGGGCTCTTTTTTTTAAGTTACTATGGACATTTAATTAACTGCATTGCCGTGCACATGAAATGCCGATTTATCTAAAGAAAAATTAGATCTTTTTAACTTCCCATAGGAAGTTATTGTTATAGGTCCGATTTGTCAAATTGAAAATTTTGACATTTCTCGACGTTTCAAGGTCCCTAGAGTCGAAATAAAAGATTTTTAGAAAGATGTCTGTGCGTGCGTGTGTACGTACGTGCGTACGTCCGTACGTTCGCGACGTTTTTTTCGTCGTCCATAGCTCAAGAAAGAGAAGAGATATCGACTTCAAATAAATTTTGTTATACAGATAATAAGGCAGAAAGATGCAGAAAGGGCTCTCAAGAAAATTGCGTGGGTGGTTTTTTTACCATAGCATTTTAAAAAAAAAGGTGAACATTTTGGTTAACCCTAAATATCTCATGAACCAGTGACGCTAGAGACTTGAATTAAATTTTATATTATACATTGTAACGTGATACAAAACAAGTACATTTTAGGGAAAAAATCCAATTAACTGTTTTTTTTTATAAATCAAAAAAACTGAAAAAAAATTTGTCACCTCTAAAATTTTACGACTAAAATATGATCTTATTTCCAAAACAATTTTGTGCATCGAAGAATGATATTTTTTGTCATCTGATAAAATTTTGAGAAACCCTAAAAAAAATTGACTTTCGACACAAATATCTTTTCATAGCTTTGAGATATTGGCTTTAAACTACTTTTATCTTTCAAAAAATATTGTTGTTAACATTCAGTAAAATTTTTAAAAAAGTCGAATAGACAGTTTTTTTACAAAAAATTAAAAACCTAAAAAAAAAATTAACAAAAGTTGGTAAAAATTGATTTTCGACTCAAATATCTTTTCAAAAATTTAAGATAATGGTTTCAAACTAATTTTTACTTATAAAAAATATTGTTGTTAACGTTAGGACATATTTTGAGAAAAATTGAATAGACAGTTTTTTTTTACAAAAAATTAAAAACCTAAAAAAAACAACAATTCTAAAACTTGGTAAAAATTTACTTTCGACTCAAATAGCTTTTCAAAAATTAAAAATATTGGCTTCAAACTTATTTTATTTCACAGAAAATATTATTTTGGTAAAAATTTGGTAAAAATTGATACATATACACAAACTTTTAAGCAAGACAAATCGACAGACGGGATGGGAAGTTATCAGTGTGGGTCGCATCCCAGCCTCTTTTTTATTTTTTTGGTTCGAGGAAGTGAATAGATTATAATTCTTCCAATTTAAAAATAAAAAAAAGTTCTATTATAATAGCTTGAATTACCAATTTTGTATCACTTCCTCGAACAATAAAATTGAAATTAAGTTAAAATTTTCTTTACAAATAACTCAAAGAAGGTACTTACAATGACGTCGATAAAAAGAGCACACAAATGTGGGTAGGTTAAGTCAGTTGCACTGCACTGAACATGAGCAGATGAATAAAAAAATGTGTCTATGGATATTTACACACGCATACCTATAGATGTATGAGAACATTAAAAAAACAATTTTTTTTTTTTACCGCAAATCTATACTATTATATAAAAGCGAAACCATATATACATATAAACTAAAATTAATATTATTGTAGAAAATATGCTCAGTCCCATTGAGAAATTTTTTCATATGCTAATACTAATATTCAAAAAATGTTCGTGGTTACAATTTGCGAAGCAACGCGAGCACGGGTCGGCTAGTATACTATAATTATGAAAATTACATATATTTGTTATATGAAAAATTGTCTGTATATTACTTCAAAAGAAAATAAATGTATGCAGCGATATGAATAGAATTACATTTAATAGAAAAAAAGACTATTTTCAATTATGAAAATAAAATATTAAACATCTTTTTTTGTCATAATTTATTTATACAGTTAATAACAAAATTTCTTAACATTTTTAAATAGGCATGCAAAATTTCAAATAATTCCAATATAAAAAGAAGTTACATTAAATATTTTTAAGCAAAAAGAATGAATAGTCGGCATCATTCTGTAGCACTAAAGTGGCTTGAGGGAAATGATCCTTCTTAGAAAATTAAATATTTATTAGAATGTGGGTGGGGATAAAAGTGAAAATAAAAAAAATTCAAGATAAATCCAAATCAAAAAAGAGGCTGGGATACGAACCACACTGATAACTTCCCATCCCGTCTGTCGATTTGTCTTGCTTTAAAGTTCGTCTATATGTATCAATTTTTACCAAATTTGCGTACTATTTTTTGTAGATTTTATTTTTTTATGAAAAAACGGACTGTTGGATTTTTATAAGAAACTGAATATCGAAAACAATATTTTCTGTGAAATGAAATAAGTTTGAAGCCAATATTTTTAATTTTTAAAAAGCTATTTGAGTCGAAAGTAAATTTTTACCAAATTTTAGTATTGTTTTTTTTTAGGTTTTTATTTTTTGTTAAAAAACTGTCAATTCGATTTCTCTCAAAATGTTTTCTAATGTTGAAAACAATATTTCTTATAAGTAAAAATTAGTTAGAAGCCATTATCTCAAATTTAAAAAAAAAATATTTGAGTCGAAAATCAATTTTTAACAACTTTTGTTGAATTTTTTTTCGGTTCTTAATTTTTTGTAAAAAAAAAGCTGTCAATTCGATTTTTTTTCAAAATTTTACAGAATGTTGACAACAATATTTTTTTGAAATATAAAAGTACATAGTTTAAAGCCAATATCTCAAAGTTTTGAAAAGATATTTGAGTCGAAAATCAATGTTTACCAACTTTGAGTAATGTTTTTTTTAGGCTTTTATTTTTTATAAAAAAACTGTCAATTAGTTTTTCTCAAATGTCAAATTGTTAAATTTTTTTTCTGTTTTTAATTTTTTGTAAAAAAAACTGTCAATCCGATTTTTTTCAAAATTAAATTACTAAATGTTGACAACAATATTTTTTGAAAGATTAAATAAGTTTGAAGCCTAAATCTCAAGTTTTTGAAAAGATATTTTAGTCGAAATTCAATTTTTACCAACTATGAGTAGGATTTTATTTTTTATAGAAAAACTGCCAATTAGATTTTTCTCAAAATTTTATCAGATGTCAAAAACATTATTCTTCGTTGCACAAATTTGTTTTGAAAATGAAATCATATCTTAGTCGTAAAATTTTCGAGGTGACAAATTTTTTTTTTTTTTTTGATTCATAAAAAAACCGTTATAATTGGATTTTTTTCCAAAAATATAATTGTTTTGTATCACGTTACAATATATAATATAAAATTTAATTCAAGTCCCTAGCGTAATTGGTTCATGAGATATTTAGGGTTAACCAACATTTTCACCTTTTTTTAAACTGCTATTGTAGAAAAACCACCCACGCAATTTTCTTGAAAGCCCTTTCTGCATCTTTCTGCCTTATTATCTGTATAACAAAATTTATTTGAAGTCGGTATCTCTTCTGGTTCTTGAGCTATGGACGACAAAAAAAACGTCGCGAACGTACGGACGTACGAACGTACGTACACACGCACGCACAGACATCTCTCTAAAAATCTTTTATTTCGACCCTAGGAACCTTGAAACGTCGAGAAATGTCAACATTTTCAATTTGACAAATCGGACCAATTACAATAACTTCCTATAGAAAGTTAAAAAACAAACAAACTGAGTATGCTGGTCTATCTGGGACCTTATTAAATATATAATAAAAAAATGTAAACATTTTAGGATTTAAAAAATGTCGATGCCATAATGGCCTTAGAGGCTTAGGCCAAATCGAGTTCTAGAAAAAAAAAATAATATATGTGGGTTATGCCAAAAACGCGGAAAATCTTATAGAACTGTGAAAGGAGTTGTGAAGCCAGCAAAAACACTTAATTAACTTACATATACAAACTTCTTGTAGTACGCGTGGCATGATGGTTAGTGTGTTGGACTGTCATGCGAGAGGTCTTGGGTTCGATCCCTGCCTGTACCACCTAAAGTTTTTTTCACGGGTACTTCCTCTTGCGAGGAATTGACAAATTCCCCAAGAGTAATTCTTGTCATGAAAAAATGCTTTCTCAAATTAGCCGTTCGGATTCGGCATATAAACTGTAGGTCCACTCCATCCCTGCAATTACACGCACACAGGAATGGTTGAGAGTTGTAAGTCACTAGGCCCTGGTTGTCTACGGACTGTTGCGCCACCTAATTTATTTATTTATTTATACAAACTTCGTGGAACAAATAATGTTCAAGTGCATGTCTGCAAAATGTATTTTCAGCAAATCTTTCAAATAACTGATGGTCGATTACACTTGCACTTAAGTGTGGAGCATTAGTAAGTGGCGAAACTACACCTACATTTGATTAAAGAGGAAGACATTCACCTCAAAATAAGACGAGCTTTGAAGTTACAGAAAACATAAAGAAATTTATTAATACATTTTCAAGGTATAGCTCCCATTAATCAAAAAATAAGAACATTCTTCAAAGACATTTCCTTGCACCTAACCTTAACATATCGACTATGTACTTTTTAGAGGATTACACGCAATATTGAACTTTCAAGATTCTCTTTGACTTGAGTATTGAATTAAAGTATTGCTTATGACTTGCGTTATTCTTCCTAGGTTACTTACATTTAAGGAATCCCTTCCGACAAATTATCGTAATCGCCAGTGTATGGTAAACGTCAAATTAATGGCATGTTGATCTAAGAACTCATTTCTATTGTCAACATTGGAAATAATTGATTATTTTGTTACTGAAAACATTTTTCCAAGCATGACCTTATCGATCTTTTTTAAACTCGGGATTTCAAAAATATAGACTCGAATACTCTTGAACTTGATATACGAAAAATGAATTGGGATAGTTGGTATTGTCTTCATTTACCGTTGAGATCTTGCAGTGAAATCTATATCATTTGTTTGACATTCACGTTCGACTTAGAACTCTTTTTTCAAAAAATGCAATCGCAAGAATACCGTCGTTTTCTTGTGTAACTACTGAGGAGTGTAGTTAAAAGTTTCATTTACTTGAAATCGAATGCCGTAGGTTTTGATAAATTATATCCAACGTTTTTAAAATTCATTCTTCCACTTAATGTGCCACATGCCACGTATATCTTTAATAACATTCCAAAAAAATGTATTTTAAAGTCACAAAGGAGAGACTTTATTCCGATTCCTGAAACTAGTTTGAATACTGAATTATGTCCCATTTCTATCCATGTTTTTCTGTCTAAGTTTTGGAAGAATTATTGAAGAAACAGCTTACAGCCTTTCTTTTCCATAACTCTCTTTTGGCTCCAAAACAATAAGTTTCTAGGTCAAGTCACAGCAGTACAACGGCGCTATTTGACGTCACCGAACAATCAAGAAAAGCGTAAGATGATAATAGAGTTACGTTTCTGCTACTTTTAGATTACTCAAAGGCTTTTGATGCTATCGATCACAAACTTATGTGTCGTAAGTTACAAAAAATGTATAGCTTTTCAACAGAAGCTGTGAGGCTTATTCTATCGTATCTATCTGGCAGACAGCAAGCGGTTTCAGTTGGTAGTCAGGTATCTAATTTCTTACCAATTTCTTTTGGAGTTCTTCAAGGTTCGATACTTTGTCCTTTCTTTTTCTCATTATACGTTAATGAGGTTCCAAAAATAATAAGCCAACGAAATGAACACCTCTTTGCTGATTATCTTCAGTAACTGAAAAGTTGTTTAGCTGGATTGATTGATGATTGTGTTCAAAAGATCAATGCAGATCTCTCAGCTATAACATTATTGTCAGTCAATTGTGGTCTTACTCCAGAAATGAAATGTTTCCTCATTGATAAAAGATATATGGACTTGAGTTACTTTCCTGTTATCAAGCTAGGTGAATTAAATTTGTGAAAAAGTAAAAAACCACGTTAATTAAGCTGTTAGCATAGCGAATGGAGCTCTTCGATTACTTTGGCCTAAAATAATCTTCACCCTATTGTAAACTTAGAAAATGGTTCCGAAATCAGTTGTGATGGTAGCAATCTTGACGAATGGTAATGAAATAGTTTGCAAGCGATAGCGTAGGCCAAATTAATGTTGTTTCTAACAAAATAGCACGTTTAAGTTTTCATTTTTCACATTTCTTCATTCTTTTAAACCATTTATGATATTTTTTAATAATCTTCTAAGACTTCTTACCCTTATCTTTTACAGTGCATACGTGCCAACCTTTATAATTAATACAGTTCTCTTTATCTTTGAATCTGCTCTAGACTCCTTTGGTTGCTGTTGGTCTAGCTGCTTCCCTGTGAGCTATTTTCTAACTTTTTCTCTCATTTTTAAATGTTCTTTTATTTTTATTATACTAGCGGCTCGTCCCGGCTTCGCATGGGTAGACATAAATAGGTACAGATATTTAAGTTATAAGCATGCTAATTAAATCGACCATGAATCACTTAATTAGAAAACATTTTTTTGTCCTATAATTAATACTCTTCGCAGCGTATGCGATGAAAGACATTTTATGACCAATTTTTGTACACCTTCGGTTGGTTTTAATAGGTATTTATAAAGTTTATATAGTTATCTAGTACTAAATATAGCCCATTTTACTCAGTGATAATGTAACTTTCTAATGAAAAAAGATGGTCCAACAGTTTTCTGTAAAAAAATCTGATTTAAGACGCCATCTGTTCGAGACTTATGAAACTTACGATTTATAACAAACATCAACATTGACAATCAGTTTATTGTTAATTATAAATTATAAAGACCATTAATCGAAATATAAACTATCCTATATCTCAAGCTAGACCAAATTACACATAAAATGCCAACTTTCATCGAAATCGGTTGACTTGGTGAAGAGTTCACTGGGAACATACATATGACACTGGATTTTTATATATTAGAAGATTTAAATAAATAAATAAATACAAAGAAGGTTTACTTTTACAAAAAATATTTGTAGCAGAAAACCATTTTACTGAGTATATTCTTTTTAAATGTTCATGAACTTTTCTGTCAGTTTTATAAATAAAAAATCTCCAAAATTAATTCAAGATCGATAAATATAATTAATAATTAATTTACTAGATAAATCTAGGCTTAATGCTTTATCTCATTCAAAAACCAAACAGCCAGATCAAACTTCGAATCATTGGTTTGGCAACATATTGTCACATCTGACAAAACCATGGTTGTATACATCAATTATTTTTATTTGCCATGGCTCACTGAATTATGTACATACATATGTATGTACATACATACTATGTACATATGTACATATTTAAATGAAGGTTTGTGTATGATCTTAAAATTAACGAACAAATTTAAACAAATGAAGATTTGTGTATGATCTTAAAATTAACGAAGATTTGTGTATGATCTTAAAATTAACGAACAAATTTAAACAACATTGGTCACAAATAAAATAAACCAAACTTTTCATTAAGGATGACTAAAACAATTTTTTCTCATATTTTTGTTTTGACTTGATGATAGATGTAATGTTAAAAATGAAGCTATCAAACTTTTACAAAACATAATTTGCTTTTTTATTAAAAAGAAGCACTACGATACAAAAATATTCAACATCGATGAAGATAGTAAGTATACGCCATAGTGTACTTTTATTTTAATACTTTGGAATCACTATAGAATTTAAATTGTTTAATGTTTATATTCAATTCAATACATTTTCCATATTTAAGAGACGATAATCTAGTAATTGATGACCATCTGACATAAAATCACAGTAAACTCACAATAAAACTAAGTTATAAAAATATATTAAGATTTTAACAGAAAAAAAAACATTGGTTTATTCCATCATTAAGTTCAAAAACCACTAACAAATTAAATTTATTATTAAGGTTAACCACCATCCTAAATATTTTCATGATTTAAATTACCGGCCCAACCATAACCAAAATAACTCTATTATTAGAACCCATTTCAAGAGTTTGGGGTAGGCTTTTGAATTTTTATTACTTTTATTAGCTCAACAAATCAACCAAGACTATATTTTTTGTTATTTACTTCCTCCTACGCACATACATAAATGTGTATGAACCTATATATGGATGATTAACAGATCTACAAAATATTTCCTCCCCATTCCAAACTATACAAAAGAACCTTACCTACCTATCTGCTATACTGTTTTTAGCGTTATAGCTAAAGAGGAAAAGTACAAAAATTAATAATAAAGTCCTGCGAACCATGAACTCATAAAATGAAATAAATTTGTTTGGGCGCCATTGCCAAAATAACTTTAATACTTATAATGTGACAAAATATTAAAATTCTTTTGAAAACAGAGCAACAAATTTTCCAAACAAAAAACATACATGTCTGTAAATAAAAATGTATGTATGTGTGTCTGTAATATTGTATAGGTACAAAACATCCTTTCATTTCTCCTCGAGCTACATATAAAAAAATTTTAAGCAAACACCTTAAAAAATAAAACTCAAAGCCCAAATAAATTTCAGAGCCTCCAACCATCGCATATGTATGTATGCTTGTAAGTATGAAGGTACACAATATGAACAGAACATGAACACTGAAAGCAGAGCGCAAGGAAGGGAGAAGTAAAAACAAATTCGTAAAGCAAACAAAAATAAATCAAAAATTTAAGAAATACAAAGAAAAAAACACAAAATCATCTTTCTTCCTTCCGCCACCGCCTGAAGCTGGAGTGGAGATCCAATGCTTCTGGTGCTATTGGGAAAAAACGGCAGGACGACCCAAGTTTTTCGTTTACCAAGCTTAACAGCAAAAGGACTCCATCTCACCACACGTGTAAGTCCTGACTCCTGAAGAAGTACGTAGTATGTGAAAATCAAATACACGCACCATTTTTACATCTTTCTTTGGAAATAAACAAACAAGAGCACACTGCTATAATAAATACAAGGATTTCAAATTTCAAATACCAATAAAAATTTTAGTTCGGTTATGAGTTTTGGTTTATTTTTGTTTATTTAATTTTATTTCCCACCACCACCGCACCGCATCGCCATTCGCAAGGACGAGAACCAGGACACCAACATCCAACACCCAAACACTAGTGTATAGAAGAGAGTTATAAACGACCCCTTAAATTTTCTTTGACAGAAAAAAGCAACAAAAAATAGAGGAATGTTTCTGCCATGAAAAAAAGAAGAAAACAAAAACAAAAAAAAGGACATGAAAACCGACTTACCAAACAGGACATTTTTTTTGCGGAAATCTGCTTTGAAATCCAAATCTTTGGTTGTTGCAAAATGTGCTCAAGCCCAATGATTGTGTATATAGCTTGTAGAGTGGATGACGGTATAGTGCGGTGGAATATAGCTCGGTGGCGGCAGTGGATAGCAAAAGCGTCGTCGACGACGACGACGCTCGTGGTCGTTGTGTTAAGAAAAACGAAACAAAAGGATTGTCTTCCAAGGGGATGTTAGCAAGCGCTTAAAAGCTTCCCCATCTCTAACTCTATGGCCAACTCTATAACATAGCTCCATCAGGATGCTCCTTTTACGGTCTATACAAACAAATTGAGCAGCAGTGGTCAAAATGGAAGGAGTGAACTGTGTGCCCTGCAGTTGGAATGCAAATTACATGTTTGAGTACCTTTTTCTTTTCAGTCTTGCTGCTGCCTTGCTGTTTCTGTTGCTGTTTTTTGGTTGCCTTTTGCTTGGGCTATATGATTTTGATTTTCTGGGAAGAACGAAAAATGACTTTGTAAACAAAGGATGTTGAATAAGAGAGAGGTACCAACCTCCTATAATATAACCTAAACCTATACTATAACTACTGTTGCGGTGAAAATATTCATGAATGAAATTTTTGTTGAAAGGCATGGAAAGTCAAGTCAAGGCAAGGCAAATAAATATATGTATATTTGTATGTGGGGTAGGTATATTGAGGGAAAGATACACATTCAAGCATTGAAAGGAATATTGTTTTATGCTATTGTTAAATATTCAAACGACCTCTTCTCTCCTCCTTCTTTCTTGTCCTTCGGCTGTTGATGGGACTCATAATTCATGCACAAAATAGACACAAAATGATAAACATATACACACATCTCTACGTCTACATCATATAACCTGGAGTATCAAAAATTCTAGGAAATATTTTGTGCCTCGGTTAAAGGATGCCTTATGTCTGTACCCAAAAAAGATTCTTCTTGACGGGCTAGCTTTTTGAATTGAAATAAAAATGGTATCAATTTAATTTGCTCGAATTGGTTGAACAAAAGGATTTCTAAATGAAAACAGGAATTCCAAGTGTATATAGAAATAGAGAAAATGAGGATATCAAAAGGTAGCTACACTATTAGTAGCAGCAACAATAAATTGGCCGCAAATATCATTCCAACCCCCCACCAGTCTCAAATGAATGAAAACAAATTTCTCATAACCACACATTTCCTGAGTTTGACTGAAAACAACTGACAAGATGTTAGACATTGCAGACAGCAAAATAGACACAGATAAAAACATAATTGACAGATGATTTTGGTTCTGTCTAAGAGAAACGTGTTTGAAAACTTCAATTGGTTAAGAGATTTCTGGACTTTGACAGTTGATGGTAGCCATGTTTTTCATCTGTCAAATTAGATGTCATATGAACTATTTGTTTCGATGATTTACCATAATCGTTGTAAAGGGTGGTTAAATAAAATAAAATAAAACTGGCCACCAGGATCATAATACCTATAATTTGACACATCAGTTGAACTTCTTTCTTTGGGGTTATTTTGAAAGAAAAGGTGAACTTTTATAAGTCAGCAAAATCTAAAATTCCGACCATCAATTGCAGGTATGCTGCCGAGGTAACGGTGGCTATTTGGCAGATATTTTGTTCCATTCATAATTGAACCATACCAATTTTTCATAAAAAAAACAGAAATGACAAACATAACCTAAATAATTTGTGTTTTATTCAAAATCTGCATCAGCCCTTAACATCCAACCACCCTTTATATTCGCAAATTGTCAGTGGTCAGTGTCAACCTGCTAAACGTTCAATCAATACCCGTATACCTACCAAGACGAAGCGCAAGATCTACAAAAAATAACGAATCCGACATGTAGTCAATTTTGTGTCGCTTATAAGAACCCGCCGAATTTTGACTTGCACTTAAACTTATCCGAGATCCGACTGATTCAAGACTTTAAGCTAAACGATAATAGACGACAACTTGTCTTCGCTGAATGGACTCTTGAGTCGTTAAAAACTGGCCTCAAATTATCATACAAATTTAGCGGAGCTGCCTACCATTCTTACATGTAAGCCAAAAACCTCTTATGCATCCCTGGAGGAATCATCAATACATTTGTCTTTGAAAACGACTTTGGCGAGTCAACGGCACTAAAGGTCAATGATTACCAACTTCTTTCCTTGAAAACTGAATTAGATGACGTACTTACTTACTTACTTCGGGTCGCATTTCATTCCTGTGTGAACTGAACAAGGGTCTCACCCAATAAACTTCTCCATCTAGCTCGGTCTCTAGCTGGTTGTCTTCTATTGCGCACTCCAAGACGGGTAACATCACCTTCCCGGGTGCCGCCTAGTCCGCGAGCTTCCTCTACTGTGCTGTCCTGTGGGCGTGGATCCCAAGAATTTCCGGTCGGGAGCATTGGTTTCCGTTTCCATGAGCTCTTCTTCACTGAGTTCTTCCGATAATATCAATGTTATTGGCATTTGCGTGTATTTGGACTTTCGAAAGATTGCTCCTCTTGAGTTGATGTGGAAGCTCTGCACTAGTCTTTCAAAGACAATGTTAAAGAAATCACATGACAGTGCATTTCCTTGTCTAAGGCCTTTTCTGACATCGGAAGGTACGTTGTTTCTGACCGTTTTGGAGCAGCTCAAATTCTCCGTGGTCATCCTACACAAACGGACGAGGGATACTAAAACTTGACATGGCTTTGCCTACAATGATAAGGACCTATCGGGTTTGTGACGATGGGCTTTAGACGTTCACGTATAATGGGAGGGAATATTTTGTATATTATGTAAAGGAGACTAATACCTCTATCATTGGTGCAGTTTAGAGGGTCTCCTTCACTCAAAAAATGTTCCTGGTAGAAAGTATCTTTTTCCTGCTAAAACTAAGGTTATTTGGAATCTGGTAAATAGAACCAGGAAATGTATTTTCTGTTATATTTTTTCCTGGTAGATGAAACCAGTCTTCTAGAACATATACCAGAAATACTGGGAGATCAAAAATAAATTTTTTTTACTGGTTAATAAAACTAGGATTTGTTTTGTCTGGTATATTTTTTCTTGGTAGATAAAACCAGGAATTTTATTGTCTAGTATATATTTTCCTCGTAGATAAAAACCAGTCTTCTGGAACATTTCACCAGCAAATTTTAGTAAAGATAAAAACTATTCCTGATATACCTATCAAGCCCTTCCCAAATTATCGTTAACTACATGGCGATTCCGATAATTTGGTTTAGGGAAAAATCTTTATTCCCTTTTTTTCTTGAATTAGATACGATGTTGATGTGAATGTTTTCTTTAAGAATATTACCTATATTTTATGCGTTCTTTTTAGTAGGAAGAATACAATTAAATATATGCTATGCATAATTCATAATTTCATAAGGCGCTTACCATAATTTAGCGGGAAGAGCTTAATATTCTACCATAATTCAGCTACATTTTGAGTTAAAAAAAAAAATTCCCGGTACATTCTACCAGAATTCTGGTACATTTTTACCAAGAAAAAAAATCCTGGTATATTCTGGTACATAGTACCAGAAAATCTGGTACATAGTCCCAGCGAAAAATCACCCACAAACGCCAAAGCACGAAGCCTTTTGCGATTCCTCAACCCAACTGAATGTCTAAATTCGTAAGATGTCAGAGTGAGATAACTTTTATTATTCTGAACATATTGTGTGTAAGTAAACATATTTTATGTTATGATTTGTCAACTAGGCAGACGGCAGCAAAGCCATGCTTTTTGTTTTTTGTTTGTAAACTTTATAAAAAAATTGTAAATAACGTTATCAAAATAAAAACCAATCTAATCTACTCTTAAATCTGGTAAGCAAAACAGAAAACTTCTAAATAACGATTCTCTCGCTAGGAAGTACCAAAGTTTTGGTGGATTCTACCAGGAAAAAAATGTAATGGTATATGCTGCCAGAATTCTGGTACATTTTTACCAGGAAAAAATATTCCTGGTATATTCTACCAGAATTCTGGTACATTTTTACCAGTAAAAAAAGGAAAAATAAATATTCTACCAGAATACTGGGTTTATTCCCGGTATAATTTTTATCAGGAAAAAAAAATTCTCCTGGTATATTCTACCAGAAATCTGGTGCATTTTACCAGGAATTCTTCGAAAAATCTCCTGGTAAAATTTACCAGGATTTTCTTTAAAATGTTACCAAGACGCCTGTTAGGAATCTAAAAACCACTTTTTCTGGATAAATTTAGCGGGAAATCTGGTCACCGGTACCAGTTTTTTGTTTGAGTGTTTCTCCTTTTTTCAGTATCGGACAAACAATAATGAAATTCCATTCATCAAGCATGCTTTCTTCCGACCATATTTTACAGAAAAATTGGTGCATGCTTAAAACCAAATTATATTCAGATGCTTTGAAAAGCTCGATATTCAAACATCTGTTTCAGCGGCTCCGTTAGGCTTCAGCTTAGACATGGCAATATTTAATTCATCTAAGTCCGAAAGACGGGATTGATTACTTTCGTGGTCGATATTGCTTGACAGCAGAATTCAGTTCGTCGTCACCGAAGTGGTCCTTCCATATCCTTAGAATTGACTGCGATTCCACTATGATGTTTCCACTTTCGGTCAAAGTTCGCCTTCGGTGGAAGGTTTATTGACTTGTTAATATCGTTTCACCTGCTCATAAGACTATCGAACTTCAATTTTGCTTTTGAACCTCTTAACATCTTCGACCAAACGCTTTCCCTGCCTTCTCCCTTTCCTTCTGTGAAGTCGTTGTTAATATCTCCTCTTCTGCTCATAGAGCTCGTGAGCAGCTCTCGTTCTTCTTTGCAGCACCGCTTTGTGTGTCTGTTGTTTGACTGCATTTACTATCCAACATTATTTTATCAAACCAGGGGTTCCTCAAAACATTGTGTTGATGGCAGAGAACTTTGAAAGAGGTAATTTGTGACTCGGTCGGAGAAGGATTTGGTGATAATACAGACAATAATAATGATTTGTGGTTTAACTCATGGCTCATCGGAATTTTCTCAAAGAGGGTTAAGAGAGAATGATCATCTTAGGTAGAGATGTGGAATAAGAAATAGAACACCGAAATCGTGTCCTTGGGTTATTTCTATGGTTTGCTTTTTTCTAACTTGTAAAACCGGTAGCTTCAATCAATTGGATTTTTCTAAAAATTTAATAGAAAACTAACAAAAATACTCTTTATAATTTAAGTCCTACATATTCTTAAAAATTATTAACAACATAGTTTTGTTTCTAGAAGATTTTCTTATCGATGTATAAAAACTTTGTATGGATTATATTTTATTACAAAAAGATCTTAAAAGATTATCAAACACGATGATTTATTGACTGTTCGAAAATCCAATTAGGTCGTTTGGTTCAGTTGGATTTTATATGGATGCAGGCCCAAAACACGACGAAAAATTCGTCATATTATGGTCTGCGACAGGACAAGTTTTTGTGAACGCGTTCTGCTTAATTGACTTTCTTGGATTTTGCTGAACACTTTCACAAGCAGTGGCGATGATTTCGGCAGATTCTGCGTTTCATGGACGTTATTGTTTACTGAACCAGTGAGCCAGTGAACTCAAATTTCTCCACCAAACTTTGAACATTGGATTTGGAAAGACGAAAATGGCACTCATAAAAAGGGTACAACGCGCCCATCGTTACTTTACCAGAGAACACCCATTTTTATAATACAGTCTTATCATTTGCACGTGTTGCTCGACGCTGTAATTTGCCATTATTTATTATTTTTCTATAGTGACTGATTAAATATAAATATCTTGAAAGAAAGTAAAAAAAAAAACAATATGGCCGCCAAGAGCTGTCAAAATCAACGCATCCCTATTGGAAAACACTTTAATATGTTAATATGCCCAACTTGTTTTAACATGGTCCTAACAAAATATGATATTTACTTACTTTTGAGTTTTAAGATTTGAAATAGTAACACCCTTAGAAAGTTTTAATATTTTGTAATACATTTTGAGGATAACACAGTGTAAAGAGTAATGAACTGTCAAACAAAAATGTTTGATAATTAGAAAAGTTATAATTTAATAAGTCATACAAGGTTTTAGGCGGAAATTTAATTTAATATTGAAAATCGACTTCAAAGAAATAGAAATTTAGGTTTTTTTTCTTATTTTTCAGCTTTGGCAATGATTTTGTTTGAATTGTAATTATTTACAAGCATTTTATCAAAAAATAAGCTTGGAATGGGTCTCCATAAAATATTTTCCAAAACCACTTTCAGAAAATGTATAAGATAATAATGAAATGGAAACCATATAAAAATCAGTTTCATAAACAAGAAGGTCAAGAAGTCCAATTAATCAAGTGCTAATTTTAAAATTGGACTGTCATGTCAGAGGTCTTGGGTTCGATCTCTGCCTATGCCATCTAAAGTCTTTTTTTCACGGGTACTACTTCTTGCGAGGAATTGATAAATTCTCCAAGAGTAATTCTTGACATGAAAAGTGCTTTCTCAAATTAGCCATTCGGATTCGGCTTGAAAACTGTAGGTCCACTCTATCCCTGACAACAGTACTCGCACACAGGAATGGTTGGGAGTTGTAAGTCACTAGGCGCTAGTTCTCAACAGACTGTTGCGCAACCCATTTCATTTTTAATTTCAAAGTTAAAAGCTCCAATTAGGCGTTTTTTGATCTAAGCTATTATAATTCGAAAAAATAACTTATAAGTTTGAAAATTAAGCTTTTTCAATGCAATTTTATAGCATGCTTGAAGGCAGAAGAACAAATTTATACGATTTAGTCATGTGTTTAAATTTTCGTCAAAAACAACACTCATTCTTCTCCTAGAAAAACGTAAGAGAAAGTATTTACAGGCGCATATTCAAGCCAGAAGTAAGGATTATGCAAGGACTATGTAGAGCTACATCCATCATATATGTATACTTTACATGTGGGACGTATACCTAGATATATAAAGGAATTCCCTTTCTCGGCTTTTATTTTTCATTTGTCTTATGAAAGATTATCACACAAGACAAATATCATAAGACAAACAATCAACAACGCGACAAAAACTCACAGTGATAAGCAATCACTTCTGAGGTCATGAATTTATCGCATTACAAGAGCTTTGCACAGTCGACCACGTCACGTTCGTGTTCGTGCGTCTGGATTCACTTAAATTGTATTCTAATGACGCACGTCGTCATCATCGTCGTCGTCGAAGTCGCGTCGTCGCGTCGGAGTCGTCTTCGTCGTTGGTACGTCTTCCTGTCTTCCACTCTTATGTTATGTTCACGTTATGCCTGTTTATAGCTGTGAACATTCAAAAGCAATATATATTACTGTACCGTACAAAAACAACAACAACAACAAAAATAAAGAATTATTTTCAGGAATGAGATTATGGCATATCATTTAGCCTGTCTGGTAAATAAATTATAAATTATTATACTTGTACTGCTTCAAGTTGCAGGGGGGTGGGACTGAAGGTTGGGATGGGGATGGGATATCCGGTGGAGGTTTTATTCGACGAGCGCACCCTTCGAAAAACAGCAGAATTCTTTCGGAAGTATGTGGCGTAGGTATTCTACTTGTATGTGGGATGTAACTGGGATGGGCGCATGAAGATCTATGCTCGAGGAGAGTAAAAACAAGAGTATCCATCATTCTTTTTCTAGTCATCCGTTTCCTCTTTCGAACTCCTCCACACTGTCGCACTGTGCCGCACCGTGCCGCTTTTCCCATCACACACTAACTCGAATTCTATCACCGACCTTTAAATTGTGGCCGCATCATGTACCATCATTTCGGGTAGGTCCGTCTGAAGTGTTATTATTCATTATTCCCATAACCACACTGTGAGCGACAGGAACGACGACGACGACGACGACGCCAACGACTACGACGCAGGAAGAACGCGTCCATAAATCAATGACATCATCCATATGGATGTGTTACATTTTGTTGGCGTATACAATGAGGGTGGTTGGTTTGGTATAATTAATTACCTCTGCTATTGGAAGATTGATTCACACTTAAGGTGATAAGATTTGTACTAAAACATGCCACTCTCACCATATCTACCACCCGCCAATGCCAACGCCAACACCAACACGAACGCCAATACCACTGCCGTTCGCTTTCGCATAACCACACACTGATTCATGCACATTGATTACGCTAAACGAATCAGGCGTGCGATCCTTGATATATCATATATTAAGGATTTTATATACATAGGTATACCTACATATATAGAAGAAAAACTAATGAAATTAAATGTTGAATAATGTCCTAAATTTATTTTAATTCTTCTACAAGATTGAGTTTTATTTCTATGTTCTATGAATTGATTGTTATTTATTAAACAAAAAATAGGTTCTCCACGCAACTTATAATTCGAATCATGGGAGGTTTTTCAATCATCACCATTTTTAATCTTAGACTATAACAACGAATATACACAGTTTTTAAGTAAGATTTAGAGGAAGTTATGGATTGTCTGCGGGAATATGAAATTTGACAATTCATAAGGTTGCCAGCCTTTAAATAACATTTTAATTACATCACTGAGTGTTAAAAAGGGTGTGAGATTTTTACTTATTAAAACCACTTCCTCCTGCCTATTGCAACTAAGTTGTTTGAGCTTATATTGAGCAATTTATCTACTATATAAAAATAAGTCGGGTTTTCCTTCCTGACGCTATAACTCCAGAACGCACGAACCGATTTCCTCGGTTTTGCATTCGTTGGAAAGGTCTCGGGCTCCGTGAGGTTTATAGCAGACAAAATTCAGGAAAAATTTCAACAGAAAAGCGGTGAACTCCGTTTAGCTTCCGATTAGTTCCGATTTGTGGAATTGAATTGAAAATTTGTTGACGTTTCAAGGGCCCAATATTCTAAACCAAAGCTTAATTTTGGGAACCTTTTTTAGTCAACCAAAAGAAAAAAATGCAAAAACGACTTTTAAAAAAATTAGTGAGTGTTTTTTTTATCATAGAGCAATTTAAGAAAAAAGTGAAAAATTTGGCTGACCCCAAATCCACTTACATATATAAAATTCTGTATTACACATTCTGAGCAAATTTGGTATAATTTCGAAAAATCAGCTATCTACTACATAAATGGCCAAATCAGTCAAATATTTGTGCAAGTACGTCATAAAAGGCAGCGACATGGCTGTGTTTGGTATTGCGTCGGAAAATGCTAATGACGAAATCAGCAACTTCCAAATGGGCAGATACGTCAGTACTAATGAAGCACTGTGGCGATTATTGTCATTTCACATACATGAAAGATATTCCACAGTTGTACATTTAGCAGTGCATTGGGAAAATAGACAAAGACTTTACTTCACTGAGGCTAATGCTGCACAACGAGCTGAGAGACCACCATCGACAACATTGACTAGCTTCTTTGCAATATGTGAAGCAGATCCATTCGCAGCGACGCTGATGTACGTTGAAATGCCCAAGTATTACACTTGGAATCAATCAACAAAGAAATTCCAACGTCGCAAACAAGGAACCCAATTCCAGATTGGCCACAGGTGTTTCCCACTGATGCGCTAGGTCGCATGTACACTGTTTATCCTAGAAATGAAATGTTTTTATTTGTGACTGCTGTTGGTAAATGTACGAGGACCAAAATCATTTGCGCATTTGAAAACTGTGAATGGCCACCAATGCCAAACATATCGAACGATTCTCATTGGGATTTAACACTTGCGGATTCAGTTGTTTCATCAAATGCGAAATACGAACGCTGTTCGCAATTATCATCACCACATGTTTCCCTTCACAACCAATTCAGTTATGGAGCAAATACAAAGACGACATATGTGGAGATATCTTACATCGCTTGCGCATTCGAACGAATAATCCCGACATGCAAATGAATGATTCTGATTGAGGATCAATGCTTGACTATTGCAAACAAGCTGCTGATTGAAGTAGGAATGATTGCGCCAAATCGATCGATGCACGATGCATTGAACCAAGAATTAAATCGAGAGCTGCAATACAATGTTGATACATTGCAGGAATTCGTTCGAAATAATGTGCCCTTGCTGAATGAACAGCAAAAATAAGTATACGAAACATTAATGCAAGCGGTGGACAATAATACTGGTGGTCTATTCTTCCTGGACGCACCTGGATGAACAGGGAAAACATTTGTCATTTCATTGATTTCGGCCACTATTCGATCAAGATGTGACAAAGCTTTGGCGTTAGCATCATCTGGAATTGCGGCAACTCTTCTAGATGGCGGTCGTACTGCACATTCTGCGCTTAAGTTGCCAATCAATTTAAACACAATTGATACTACAACATGCAATATTTCCCGATCCAGTGCAATGGGAAAATTGTTGATGCAATGCAAGCTCATTGTTTGGGATGAGTGCACAATGGCACATAAGAAATCACTTGAAGCACTTAACTTCACATTGAAGGATTTTCGATGAAGTAACAACATATTTGTATTACCCGTTTGTAGTACCCGTGGCATGATGGTTAGTGCGTTGGACTGTCATGCGAGAGGTCTTGGGTTCGATCCCTGCCTGTGCCACCTTAATTTAAAAAAAAAAAAACGGGTACTGCCTCTTGCGAGGAATTGACAAATTCTCCAAGAGTAATGCTTGTCATGAAAAAGTGCTTTCTCAAATTAGCCGTTCGGATTCGGCATAAAACTGTAGGTCCCCTCCATCCCTGACAACAGTACACAGGAATGGTTGAGAGTTGTAAGTCACTAGGCCCTGGTTCTCTACGGACTGTTGCGCCACCTAATTTATTTTATTTTTTTTAACAACATATTTGGCGGATTGATGATATTATTGGCAGGCGATTTCAGGCAGACGTTGCCAATAATTCCTCGTGGAACGCCTGCACATGAATTGAATTCTTGCCTGAAGGCATCACTTTTGTGGAATAACGTAAAAACATTATCGCTAACCACTTATATGAGAGTTCAACTTCAAAATGATCAAAACGCTGCACAATTTTCCAAACAATTGTTAGCTGTTGGAAACGGAAAAGTGCCAGTTGATGCGACAACTGGTTTAATTACTCTTACCAACGACTTTTGTCGATTTGTAGACTCTCAATTTGCTCTTATTGAAAATGTTTTCCCAAACATTAGTGAGAATTATCAGAGCTATGTCTGGTTAAGTCAACGAGTATTATCGCTGCAAAGAATAATGATGTACACGCACTTAATTTCACCATTCAATCAAAAATCGCTGGCGATTTGGTGACATACAAATCCGTTGATTCCATAACAAATCCCGATGATGTTGTAAATTATCCAACGGAGTTTTTGAATTCTCTGGAGTTAGCAGGATTTCCACCACATAACTTGCAACTCAAAGTTGGTTCAGTTATTATGATATTGCGTAATTTGAATCCACCGCGACTTTGCAACGGTACTCGACTTGCGGTGAAAGACTTATGCCGAATTTGATTGATGTATGTATTCCTCGAATACCAATGATTCCGACTGATCTTCCGTTTGACTTCAAACGATTGCAATTTCCTGTTCGCCTTGCGTTCGCAAGGCCAATCGCTTAGTGTTTGCGGGATAAATTTAGAAAATCATTGTTTTTCACATGGGCAGCTATACGTTGCGTGTTCACGAGTTGGGAAACCATCCGCTTTGTTTGTGTTAACGTCACACCAAAAAACAAAAAATGTGGTTTACCAAAGAGCACTTCAATGAAACGGATAATTTTCGGACAAGTATAACGCTTCGATTCAGTATTTACTTTGGATTCACTTTAATTTTTTACTTAGAGAAGTTCAACTAAATTACACTTCATTTTTGTAATCGAAATGAATTCATTACTGTTGTAAAATGAAATAAAATTTTTCCTTTTCACATATAAAACAAAAAAAAATAATTTGTCTTCATCTTTTAATATCCAAACGAAATGTTACAAAAAACAAAGCCATCAGGTGGCGAAACGGAGTTCGCCGGGTTTGCTAGTTTCTTATAATGGGTGATTTTTTTGAGGTTAGGATTTTCATGCATTAGTATTTGACAGATCACGCGGGATTTCAGACATGGTGTCAAAGAGAAAGATGCTCAGTATGCTTTGACATTTCATCATGAATAGACTTACTAACGAGCAACGCTTGCAAATCATTGAATTTTATTACCAAAATCAGTGTTCGGTTCGAAATGTGTTTCGCGCTTTACGTCCGATTTATGGTCTACATAATCGACCAAGTGAGCAAACAATTAATGCGATTGTGACCAAGTTTCGCACTCAGTTTACTTTATTGGACATTAAACCAACCACACGAATGCGTACAGTGCGTACAGAAGAGAATATTGCGTCTGTTTCTGAGAGTGTTGCTGAAGACCGTGAAATGTCGATTCGTCGCCGTTCGCAGCAATTGGGTTTGTGTTATTCGACCACATGGAAGATTTTACGCAAAGATCTTGGTGTAAAACCGTATAAAATACAGCTCGTGCAAGAACTGAAGCCGAACGATCTGCCACAACGTCGAATTTTCAGTGAATGGGCCCTAGAAAAGTTGGCAGAAAATCCGCTTTTTTATCGACAAATTTTGTTCAGGTTCTGGTTGAATGGCTACGTAAATAAGCAAAATTGCCGCATTTGGAGTGAAGAGCAACCAGAAGCCGTTCAAGAACTGCCCATGCATCCCGAAAAATGCACTGTTTGGTGTGGTTTGTACGCTGGTGGAATCATTGGACCGTATTTTTTCAAAGATGCTGTTGGACGCAACGTTACGGTGAATGGCGATCGCTATCGTTCAATGCTAACAAACTTTTTGTTGCCAAAAATGGAAGAACTGAACTTGGTTGACTTGTGGTTTCAACAAGATGGCGCTACATGCCACACAGCTCGCGATTCTATGGCCATTTTGAGGGAAAACTTCGGAGAACAATTCATCTCAAGGAATGGACCGGTAAGTTGGCCACCAAGATCATGCGATTTGACGCCTTTAGACTATTTTTTGTGGAGCTACGTCAAGTCTAAAGTCTACACAAATAAGCCAGCAACTATTCCAGCTTTGGAAGACAACATTTCCGAAGAAATTCGGGCTATTCCGGCCGAAATGCTCGAAAAAGTTACCCAAAATTGGACTTTCCGAATGGACCACCTAAGACGCAGCCGCGGTCAACATTTAAATGAAATTATCTTCAAAAAGTAAATGTCATGGACCAATCTAACGTTTCAAATAAAGAGTCGATTAGATTTTGCAAATTTTATGCGTTTTTTTTTTAAAAAAAGTTCTCAAGCTCTTAAAAAATCACCCGATATAAACAAATACAAATAAGATAAATGAAATTAATTTGAAGTCAATATCTTCTATTGTTCATGAGATATCGAAAACCGAACATCAATTTTTACCAATTTTGCGTACTTTTTTTTGTAGATTCTATTTTTTTTTATGAAAAAACAGACTGTTGGATTTTTATTAAAAATTTACTGACTGTCGAAAACATTTTATTCTGTGCGACAAAATTAGTTTGAATCCAATATATTTAATTTTTGAAAATATGTTTAAGTCGAAAATCAATTTTTATGAACCTTTAGTGATGCTTTTTTTAGGTTTTTATTTTTTGTAAGAAAATTGTCAATTTGATTTTTATTTGTTTGGTGTCATGTAACAATATATAATATAAAATTTGGTTCGTGAGATATGTATTTAGGGTTAATTAAAATGTTCACCTTTTTTCAAATTGGTATGGAAAAAAACACACACTCAATTGTTTTGAGAGTCCTTTTTGCATCTTTATGCACTATTATCTGTATAACAAAATTTATTTGAAGTCAATAACTCTACTAGTTCTTGAGCTATGGACGACGAAAAAAACGTCGCGAACGTACGGACGCACGAACGTACAGACATCTCTCTAAAAATCTTTTATTTCTACTCTAGGGACCTTGAAACGTCGAGAAATGTCAAAATTTTCAATTCTACAAATCGGACCGATTACAATAACTTCCTATGGGAAGTTAAAAATCTGGAGTGTCCTTGCATTCCTTCGTTTTTCGTAGTTTTCATTTGTCAAATATCAAAAGGTGGCATCTTCAAAAATGCCTGCTGCCCAAATAACGGCTTATTTAAGGTAAAATCTATCCTTAAAGGTGTTCTGCAACATTTTTAAAAATAGTTGCTCTCTGTTTTGGAGCTCTTTTTCGAACTATCATAAACGGACAGAATGACAAACAGTTCATTTTGATTAAACCTTCCATTTTTTTCATATAAAATCCATATTTTCCCATGTCGAAAAATTCAAAGAAAATAAAACTCAAACAATGGGCGACTCATTTTTGTCTGAATTACACTTTTCATCTTCTATACACAACGCAATTTTACGCAAACATAAAATATTTGCATACCCGTCCCATAGTCATTCATTTGTGTTGAGAAGAAAAACTTATTTTTCTCTAAGCGCTTATCAATATAACGCGGAAACATTCCTTAACTGAAAAGCGACGAAATGAAGAAAGAAAATAAGCAAATAAATCCCTAAAGGATATGCGACGAGTATAAGCGGCAAACATAAATTGTATGCAAGATCACATTTTCAAACATTAAAATAAAACATCCTTCGGGAGAAATTCTTTTTGAAAGCATTTTATTCCCTCGGTCTCAGAGGATGGATTTTGTTGTTGTTTTCTTTTTTTTTTTTTGAAGCTCTAAAGCCTTAGTGCTCTTTTACCTTAAATCGCCTCTTGATAGCCCTCGAACTCAAAACAACTTACGACTATCTCGGCATCACTCCTTGATGGGATGTTATTGCATCCTTTGCTCTCGCTCGCTGGCTGGCATGGCGCTAGCTGTATTCAGATTGCCCTTTTGTATGTCAAATGTCTCGAATTGTTTTGTTGTTGTTCTTGTCGTTTTTGTTGTTGTTGTTTGAAAAGTTTTTTTTTTTTCCTGCTGCCGCTGCGTCCTTTCCACCACCTTTCAACATCATGCTTTGACTCTTTTGAAGGGCTTTTATTTGAACAATTTAATGGCTTCTTTTATTTAATTAAGTGTATGAGCCATCAGACTTTTGTTGCGCCACTTTTTGCTGAGCGAAGTACGATGACGAAAACGACAACGACAACGACAACGACAACGACAACGACAACGACGACGACGTTTCCTCTTCATGTTGGCATTATAAAAAGAGTTTAAAAATATATATATAAATATATATGTAATAAGGTTTATACCTACATACATAGGATAAATATTCCAGAGGAATCTCTGAGTGAAAATAAAGCCCTCCGGGAAGGCAGGATGCCTGCGAGACAATAAAACAAACTTTAAATTGTTAATGGAGATGTAATTTAATTAGGAGTTTTACTTGAATTTTGCTCATTTAAATTTTCAAGCGAAGTGATTTTTTCAACACAATCAAAAAATTGTTTTTTAATCTCAGTTTTTTGTTTAGCTATTTTTACTTAAATATTGACATAGAATCTTTTGTTTATACTTTCGAGATACAATGAACTCTCTAATTTATCCTAAGGTTGTCCACGGAGGAGGTGAGGAAAAGGAATCAAAAATATCCATGTCTTAGAGTTTCTTTATCTGGTTGGACAAACGAGGTCCTTTGTACTGGAGACGGTAAACTTATGGAATATGATTAAAAAGTTATTTCTGCATTTTTCTCACAAAAAAAACGCAACAAGTATTTTCAAAAAATAGAAGATTTTTAAAGCCATGAACTGAACATATGAAGTATAATATCTTGTATTTTTCTAATTTTATATAGTTTGGTGATGTAAAGCTAAATGAACCATTTTATAGATGAAAGCTGCAACGACAACTGAATTTTAATGAAAATGAAAGGAAACAAAATGTTTCCCTAAGGTTTGGACTGTCAGTGATACTGAGACAAATAAAATGCACGACTGGTTCTCATGTGATAAAAGGTCTTAAAGTTAAGAATTTAAGTTTTTTTTTATTAAAATATTGTCAAATAGGAAAAAGTTAATGCTATTTAAACTTTAACAAATCATGTTTGTATTTGTATAAAAAATCAAAAGTACTGATAAGTATTTAAAAAGCACAATTTCAGAATTTTAGAATTTTGAGATAGCTGCCTACCCTCCTGAAATTTGTTTTATTTGTATATTTGTTTGTATTTTTTTATAAATTTGATATATTTTATAGGTCCACTATGAAAATAAGCATAGTTTTTGTTTTAAAAAAGGTACGGGTTGATTTTGACAGCTCATGACGGCTATATTGTTTCTTTTACTTTCTGTCAAAATATCTTCTTTCAATTATTAGAGCAATAAGTGCAAATGATATAACTTTATTATACATAAAACTGGATGATCTCTAGTAACAACGGTGAGCGCGTTGCGTCCTTTTCAAGGGGTACACGGTCATCCTTCCAAATCGACTGTAAAAAGTTTGGCTTAGTAAACAATCAGCTATTACCCGTCGACGAAAGGCGAGATCTACCGAAAAATGTTCGCGAAACTGTGTATCAAAATTTCGTTTTTGTGTGATTTGGGACTGAAGCAAATCTAACTAATCCGGGAGCTAAAACGAAACAACCATGTCGTGTGTTCGCAATTTAGATTTTGGAGCAGTTGGAAGCTGACCCGAACTTTGGTCGAATAGTCCTCTTTAGCGATAAGGACCATTTTTGGACATTTTTGAATGACAATGAGTAGATGGGCACACTCAATTTGAAGCGGTTTAGTCAAATGATAACAGATATTTTTGGCCGGTGATTAAAGATCATAAATTGGGCAATGTGTGGCTCTAACAAACCACAAAAAACACGACCAATTATGGCTAAATTCATTGAGAAGTATCCTGTGGTCCCGTAATTGTACATATGTTCTTATGCGAACATTCCCCGAACTCTAGGCATATTAAAATTCGTTTTACTATCACTGCCATGAATAAGTAATATCATGAAAAGTTCTTTTCAAATTAGTCGTTCTAATTCGGCAAACAACTTTATGTCCCTTTTTACCATGACGTTATTCGCATACAGGAGTGATTGAGCGTTCTAATTTACTAGGCCCTATTTCTTTCCGAGCCAAATTCATTTATTTTTCCCGAGGTTACATCGCAGCGAAAAAGTGATTCAAATTTTACAACTCTTTCCTAAGCTGCCATTTCTTTTTCAGAAGTCAAAACTTTATAATGAAATAAATGTTCTATCCATTTGTTTATATTTAAATACAATACTATACAGTCTGACAGTATTGCCGAAAAATTATTGAAATTCGAGACATGAGTTTTATATTTAATGGCGCAAAATTTTAAACGGTTAAGTTAATTGTCAAATCAATTTTAAAAATTAACTAGGCTAAAAAGGTGACTTAAATTTTAACAATCTCCGAAATCTATGTGACATCTGTAAATTTTTTTTTTTTTTTTTTTTTTTTTTATAATTAGCGAACACTAAAAGGGTTTTTTTTATACCTTTAATATGCCAAAGACACAGTGTGAGCATTAGGAAAAGAGGGAAGGGTTGGATAGGAGGTGTCGGTGTACATTGATTTTGAACTCCTGAACATTGCAATGATAGGGAAAGATAGAGCGTGGCAAGGCGTTCCACATTCGCGTAGTACGGCTAAAAAATGAATCTCTGTACTTCATAGTACGGCCGAAGTTGGGCTCAAGGGTAAACTGATGGGCATTCCTAGAAGCGCGGGTATTACGGTTAAATTGTTTAAGGGGAGGAATGCAACTGGCTATTTCACTAGAGCATAGTCCGTTAAAATAACGGTAAAAAAAGGTTAGACAAGAAACCTTGCGTCGATGTTCGAGTGACGTAAACGAGTTGATGATGTTAATGTCACCAATCATTTTAAAAGCTCTACTTTGAAAACTGTCCAAGAGGCTTAAATAAGTTACTGGAGCACCAGCCCAGAGATGAGAGTTATATTCAAGTTTCGGACGTACATATATAGGTTTTGTAAATTATAGCCAGATCAGACGGAGAGAAAAATTTCTTGCAACGTCTCAAAAAAACCTAGACATCTTGCGGCATTTTTGGCAACATCGCGTATATGATCGCTCCACAAAATGTGGTTGCTGATGCACATTCCGAGGATGTCGAGATTTTCCGTTTCGTTGATGCAAGTGCCAATCATAGATTAGATAGTGGCAAAGAGGGTTTATCTCGCTTTAACGATGCAAGACAGCATTGCGTTTTCGAAGCATTAAATTCCACACGATTTTTTATTCCCCATTGTACATGCTGTGTAGGTCGGAATTTAATGAGCTAATCATATTTTGTCGTTGCAGTTCCACATCCGAAGAGGAGGGTTGTGAGTCTGGAAACGAATATGAAAAGCTAAGAGTGCTATCGTCAGCGAAACAATGTATTGGATTAGAAGTAGCAGACAGGAGATCATTTATAAAAATGAGGAAGAGGGTCGGAGACAAAACGGAGCCCTGGGGCACACCAGCATTTATTTTATGGGTTTCAGACTTGAATCCGTCCAAAACAACTTGTATTGATTGGTTCGAAAGAAAATTTCTAATCCAACGAAGAAGAGATTCGTCGATACCGAAAGCACGCATTTTCGATAAGAGAGCAAGATGCCAGACTTTATCAAATGCCTTTGAAATATCAAGTGCAATAATCTTACTTTCTCCAAAACGATGTAAAGATTTGTTCCACTGTTCGGTGAGATGAACCATGAGATCACCAGTGGACCTATTGCTACGAAAGCCGTATTGCCGGTCATTAAGAAGCTTCCGTTCCTCAAGATATTTCTTCAGCTGATAATTAATCAGCGTTTCCATGACCTTGGAAAGAAGGGACGTAAGTGCAATCGGTCGGTAATTAGAGGGTGAGGAAGATTCGACTTTTTTGGGAATAGGCTGGACAAATGTGGTTCTCCATCCGCTCGAAACGAGACCTGAGGAATAGGACAGATGAAAAAGCTTACGCAGTGGTTTTGCCAGCGTTGAAGAACACCTCTTCAGAACAATAGCGGGGATACCATCCTGACCAGCGGATTTATGTATGTTAAGATCTTTTAGGACTCTCGCCAAAGTACGAGTGCGAAAAAAGATTGGTCCCATAGAATCACTAACGCGCTCGATGACAGGCGGAGTCATAACACTCACTGGCAGCGTTGAATTGGCGGCGAACTGCCTAGCGAAGAGATTAGCTTTCTCTAAAGAGCTAACAAGTGGAGTGTCATTGACAACGAGCGTAGGAACCGACGAAGAGAAAGAATTCCTCATGTTTTTTACAAATGACCAAAAATTTGTACTGCCTTTGGGACATTGCAGTATTTTTTGCCGTAATTTTTGGTCATGTAAAAATTTGGTCCGTCGAATTTATTCTTATAAGAGTAGTGGATGGAATGGTCCAGTCCATAGTTGGGAATTCTAATTTATAGGTCCGTTTAAGCGTATTTGTTTTGTTTATTTCCACGAACTCTCACTTTTAAGACAGGTTTGGATGCTCGTTTTTGGTTCTTGTTTTTCTGCAAGTTTGCGTGTTTTGTTAAAAAAGTTGTCAGTTGGTTTTTCTAAAAAAATAACTAAAAATTACCAACAACATTTTAAATACATAAATGATGAATTAGTTTGATTTCAAAATCTATTTTTGTTAATAAGATCTTTAGTTGAAAAGCAATTTTTACTTATTTTAGGAGCATTTCTTGTATATGAACAAATACAGATTAGATTTTTCAAAGAATAATATCTCACGTTAACAACAAAATTTGGCTCGGAATGAAATCATTTGAAGTCAATGCCTCCATTTATTGACGAGATATCGAGAATGGAATATCAATTTATACCTACCAGTTTTGCGTACTATTTTTGGTAGATTTTAATTTTAATGAAAAAAATAGACTATTGGATTTTTACAAACAAAATTTACTGAATGTCGAAAACAATATTTTCTATAAGATGTTATTAGTTTCAAACCAATATCTTAAATTTTTGGAAAGATATTTGAGTCGAAAATCAATTTTAACCAACTTCTGTGTAATATTTTTTTTAGGTTTTAATTTTTTGTAACAAAAACTGCCAATTCGAATTTTCTTAAATTGTTACCAGATGTCAAAAACGTTATTCTTCGCTGCATACAATTATTTTGGAGATAAAATCATTTTTTATTATTAAAATACTCGAGGTGACACTTATTTTTTTTTCATTTTTTTTTTTTTTATAAAAAAAAACGATAATTGAATTTTTTTTCCAAAAATACAGTAGTTAGGTATCACGTCACAATTTATGTACAAAATATAATAATAATATAAATTCAAAATTAAATTCAAGTCGCTTGCTTTATTGGGTCGTGACATGTTTAGGGTTAACCAACATTTTGATTTTTTTAACTGGTCTGATTCGTCGAGTTGCAAATGTTGACATTTGTCGACGTTTCAAAGGCCCTAGAGTCGAAATAAAAGATTTTTAGAGAGATGTCTGTGCGTGCGTGTGTACGTACGTCCATAAGTTCTGGAACTTGTTTTTGTCGTCCATAGCTCAAGAACCAGTAGAGATATCGACTCCAAATAAATTTTTTTATACAGGTAATAATGCAGAAAGATGCAGAAAGGACTCTCAAAAAAATTGCGTGGTTGGTTTTTTTACCATAACAATTTAAAAAAGAGGCTGGGATGCGTTTTACACTTATAACTTTACATACCGTCTGTCGATTTGTCTTACTAAAAAGGATTGTAGGTTTTCTTGTTTTGTCAAAAAAGTTGTAAGTTGAATTATTCTTAAAAATTTAAAAATTATTAACAATATTTTGCATATAATGAAATAGTTTGATTTCAAAATCTGTTTTTTTAACGAGATTTTTAACCGAAAACCACTTTTTACCAATTTAGTAGCATTCCTTAAAAGTTTCTTAAATAAACAAATACAAATTGAATGAATGAAATTAATTTAAAGTCAATATCTTCTATTGTTCACGAGATATCGAGAGCCGAACATCGATTAGTACCAATGTTACGTACTATTTTTTGTAGATTTTAATTTTTTATGAAAGAACTGACTGTTATAAACAATTTACTGAATGTCGAAAACAATATTTTCTGTGAGATAAAATTAGTTTGAAGCCAATATTTTCAATTTTTGAAAATATATTTCGGTTGCAATTAAATTTTTACCAAGTTTGAGTATTGGTTTTTTTCTTTTTAGGTTTTTATTTTTTGTAAGAAAACTGTCAATAATCTCAAATTTTTGAAAAGATATTTGAGCAGAAAATCAATTTTTGCCACTGTTTTTTTTTTAGGTTTTTATTTTTTGTAAAAAAAACTGTACATTTTTCCAACTTTTAGTAATGTTTTTTTTAAGTTTTTATTTTTTGTTAAGAAACCGTCAATTCGATTTTTCTCAGAATTTAACTGAATGTTGAAAACAATATTTTTAAAAGGATACAATTTGTTGGAAACCATAATCTCAAAATTTTGAAAAGACATTTGGGTCGAAAATCAATTTTTACCAACTTACTTTGAGTAATATTTTTTTTGGTTTTTATTTTTTATAAAAAAAAACTGTCCATTCGATTTTTCTCAAAATGTTACCAGATGTTAATAACGTTATTCTTCGTTACAAAAAATTATTTTGTAGGAAATTTCGTGTTTGATTTTTTTTAATATAGCAATATAAAAAAAAGGTGAACATTTTGGTTAACCCAAATATCTCACGAACCAATAACGCTAGAGACTTGAATTAAATTTTGTATTACATATTGTGACGTGTTAACAAAGAAATAAATTTTTGGAAAAAAAATCCGATTAATATTTTTTTTATAAATCAAAAACACTGAAAAAATATTTGTCACCTTGAATATTTTACGAACAAAAAATGATTTTATCTCCAAAATAATTGTGTGCCAAGAAGAATAACGTTTCTGACATCTGGTAAAATTTTGAGAAAAATAGAATTGACAATTTTTTTATAAAAAATAAAAACCTAAAAAAATTTGAGATACATTGTTTTCAACATTCGGTAAAATTTTGTGAAAAATTGAACTGACCGTTTTCTTACAAAAAATAAAAAAGCTAAAAAAAAATGAATAAAAGTTGGTAAGAAATTGACTTTCGACTCAAATATCTTTTCAAAAATTTGAGATACTGGTTTCAAACTAATTTTGCGTTATAAAAATATTGTTTTCGACATTCAGTAAGTAAAATTTTGAGAAAAATCGAATAGACGGATTTTTTACAAAAAATAAAAATCTAAAAAACATTACTAAAAGTTGGTAAAAATTGATTTTAGACTCAAATACCTTTTCAAAAATTGAAAATAATTGTTAATATAAGAAATAAAATCTTTCAAGAAATGCTACTAAAGTTGGCAAAAATTGGTTTACGACTAAAAATCTCGGGTACAAAAATAGATTTTGAAATCATATGCAAAATGTTGTTGGTAATTTTTAAATGCTTAAGAATAATTCAACTGAAAACTTTTTTAACAAAACACGAAAATCTCCAAACTTTAAAGCATACAAATCGACAGACGGGATAGGAAGTTATCAGTGTGAGTCGCATCCCAGCCTCTTTTTTATATTCAGGGACCTTTAAACGACAAATCGGACCGATTAAAATAACTTCCTATTTGAAGTTAATAAAAAGCTGTATTTGTTTTCTATATCAATATCTACTTTATTTTTGTTTATTGAATGCATATCTTAAAAATATAACGTTATCATTCAACCGCAAAGACAAAATTTTATTATAATTATTATCATGACTTAAACACAGGTGTGGGACTATATGGGCGTATTTACCTTTGAAAATTTGTTTGTACTCAATCCGTAAGCTTTATTTACAATCAACACTAATTAATAACTTGATTATTATACTATTCAATAAACCTCAAGCAAGTACAACGCAGCCATCAGAGTCAACCTCCCAACACTTCAATATTTAGACATCAAACAAAATCTCAAACCCGCCGTAGGCAGCTTTTCCTAATAAATCTCTTAATTAACATTATGGGCTAAGAAAATTTACTAAATGTAATGTTATTGGATTTTTCTACTACACCCATCAGAACCGAGATTGGAATGATGCCTCCTCTGATAATCAAAATGAAAAAAAGTTGAATAAAAAATAGCATCAACATTAAACAATAAAAATTCCGCCCTAAAAACAGAACAGAACAATAAAACAAAAAATAACAGAGAAACAAAAACAAAAAAACAACATCGCACGAAACAAATCACAGAGAATTGTGTAATTAATGTCAACTTGAGGTACAATCCCAGTCCCAAAGCGGACCCACCCACCTAGCAGTCCCATTCCCCAGTGAGCCAGCACCAGAGCCAGCGGCAGCAGCAGCGCTCCGACCTGCTCAGCTCCATTCCGCTCAAGGCTTCACTTATCATTATTTCTTTATAGTGATTGACAAATTGGCACTTGGCCGTCCCCGGTAATTACCCTCAGCTCGGTCGGCCACTGAACACTGAAGTTCGAGAGTGTAAATGAGAAGCATTCGTTGGATTACCTGCTTTTAATTACACCGAGCGAGCTATATAATGTACATACATATATTGAATAGTTGCTTTAATGTGGTGGAGGTGGTGGAAGTTGGAGCGTCCTTCCCGCCTGCCGCATCCGTAGCAGATTGTTAGGGCACGACATTTCATGGCTATTTTCAATTAAGTATTGTTTTTTAACGCCACATCGCTGCCGAACACACTTTTCATTATGGCAGTCCAATGGGATGATTGACAGTGTCGGCGGCGGCGGTTTAAGAGTTTCATAATGTTACGCGAATCAAGTAAGGTGGTTCGGTGGTGGTGTTGGCCGCAGCGGTGGCGAGTGGCGGCGTTCATTCACCCGCTATACCCTTCAAGCTTATATCTGCGCCCACCACCCACCTCCACCATCGAAAAAATAAAATTAAAATAAATTAAAGGTATAAAAAATGATCCGGCAAAAATCGATAGGCAAGTTTTATTTGATACTTCAATTGGTAAAGTTATCGCGCACCTTTAACTGACTCGAAAATTTTACAATTTTTTAACCCTTCTCCCGTCAACTTCAAGCGCTTGGTCCTTTTTTTGTTGTTGTCATCATTTGTTGTTGTTTTTTTGTTTGCTGTGTGTGGTTCTTTGTGTGGGCTGGAGTTACCTGAAAAGTTAATCCAACCTGCCTATACACAGCTCAGAGGTAGAGCGGTACCTACCATCCTACCAACTTACATATCTGTCTATAAAATAAAAACATACATAGAAGGCGATATATGTATATAGGATAGCTCTCAAATATATACAAACAGCAGCATCCAGGATGAAATATTTTTTAGTGCTTTTTGTCATTGGTGTCCTTTGTGGGGCGAATGTCCTTTGCCAAAAAGTTGAACCACGTCGAGATGAAACGGTATGATTTTCAGTTATTGATTTTTTATTATTATTATTTTGTTGTATTTTATTGTTTTTTGTTTAATATTTTTACTGTCAGTCTTGTGAAATTTTAAGTTTGGTATTCAATTTTTTACGATAAGATATATGCACATAAGTTATACAGAATGGTACACTCGGAATCAAATGACTTAATATTTATTTTTTAATTTTAAACCTTGTCGACCAGTGTTATGAACCGTTTTTTAACACCCATTAACTTTTTTGACCTTTATAGAAGCATTTCTATTTAGTTTTTGGAAACACAGTTTTGATTTTTATAAAACACCCTCATGAGATTCACTCTTAGTTGAATCAGGTTTTTGGAAATAAAAAAATGGTCATATGAGGTTTTTGTATTATACATTTCTTGGTTTAAAATACAGTATGTGTCATAATACTGTATCTCAAAATACTGTGCTATAAAATTCTGTATGCACAAAATACTGTTAAGTGGAAGTCGAAGTTCTGTAATTAAGATACTGGTCAGACTACAAATAAATAAAAGCAATCAGTTTTCCAAACTAATTTCTCTCTATAGAATTTTTAAATGCGGCATTTTAAAAAAAAAAGTTGAAAATAGGTTTAACGTATGGAAACAATTTTTTGAATAAGATATACAAAAACTATCAAACAGGATCCTAAAGAGCTTTTACCATAAAGTATTTCAAAGTGCTATCTTGGTACTCGTGGCTTGATGGTTAGTGCGTTCGACTGTCATGCGAGGGTTCGATCCCTGCCTGTGCCTCCTAAAGTATTTTTCACGGGTACTGCCTCTTGGGAGGAATTGACAAAAAATTAAGTCAGTTTTTGTACCGAGTGTTTTTTTTAAGAGTTATATATTTTTTTTCATTTTATCATTAACCACTTTTGTCATTGATTCAGATCTAAATTCTGCTTTCTGAGAATGTGCATATGTGCAGAGGCTGGGATCCGACCCACACTGAGAACTTCCCATTCCGTCTGTAGATTTTTATTTCTTAAAAGTTTGTAGGTTTTCGTGTTGTGTTAAAAAAGTTGTAAGTTGAATTGTTCTTAAAAATTTCAAAACTACCAACAATATTTTGCAATTATAATGAAATAGTTTGATTTCGAAATCTATTTTTGCTAACGAGGTTTTTAGTCGAAAACCAATTTTTATAAATTTTAGTAGCATTTCTTAAAAGTTTTTATTTCTTATATAAACAAATACTAATTTCATAAATAAAATTAATTTGAGAGATATCGAGAACCAAAGATCAATTTTTACCAAATTTGCGTACTATTTTTTGTAGAATTTACTTTTTTATAAAAAAACGGACTGTTGGATTTTTATACAAAATTTACTGAAAGTCGAAAACAATATTTTCTGTGAGATAAAATAAGTTTGAAGCTGATATTTTTAATTTCTGAAAAGATATTTGAGTCGAAAATCAATGTTTACCAAATTTTGTTTATTTTTGTTTAGGTTTTTAATTTTTTTGTAAAAAAAAACTGTCAATTTGATTTTTCTCAAAATTTGATTTTTTTCAAAACAATATTTCTTATAAGATAAAATAATATTTAACCCAAAATCTCAAATTATTGAAAAGATATTTGAGTCGAAAATCAACTTTTAACAACTTTTTATGTTTTTTTATGTTTTTTTTATGTTTTTATTTTTTATAAAAAAGTGTCAATACGATTTTTCTCAAAATTTTACCAGATGTTAAAAACGTTATGCTTCTTGCAAAAAATTGTTTTGGATATAAAATCAAATTTTGTTCGTAAAATTTTCGAGATGACAAATATTTTTTTCAGTTTTTTTATTTATAAAACAAAGCGTTAATTGGATTTTTTTTTACAAAAATATATTTATTTGGTATAGCGTTACAATATATAATATAAAATTTAATTCAAGTCTCTAGCGTTATTGGTTGGTGAGATATTTAGAGTTAACCAAATGTTGACCTTTTTATAAATTGCTATGGTAAAAAAACCACCCACACAATTTTTTTGAGAGTCATTTCTGCATCTTTCTGCATTATTATCTGTATAACAAAATTTATTTGAAGTCGATATCTCTACTGGTTGTTGACTACGAAAAAAACGTCTCTAAAAATCTTTTATTTCGACTCTAGGGACCTTGAAACGTCGTTGTGAAATGTCAAAATTTTCAATTTGAAAAATCGGACCCATTACAATAACTTCCTATGGGAAGTTAATAAACATTTCCAAAGCAAATCAATATCAAAAAATTAGTTTGGTCTAAAATACCTCACCTTTTGCTTTCAATTAAACTGTTTTTTACCTATTAAGACAAATACTACCCAAAATTCTAATCCAAGATCAACTTCTAATGAAGTTTTTTTATTTTTTGGAGAAAATACTGTCAAATGGATTATTCAAAGCATAACATTTTCGTAGCACATTACTCCATATGACATTACTTTTCCATTTCTTCCCAAACTTTTTTAAAATTTGTAATTATAAATTAGATTTTTTTAAAGCTGTTAAAAATGTCTTTACCATTTTCTTATAAAACATTGCTTAAGTATGCGTAAAAATATACACACAAAATATTTTCTTTATTCCAAAATTTAAAAGTTTGTTTTCAAAAATTTAAATGCCATTTCATTTCTCAACAAAAAAACGTAATTCTTCAAAACTTGTATTTGAAAATCTTTAGAGCGGTTTTTTAATTAATTTTTAACATATAATATTTTTTTAAATTAAGCTTACATATATTTTTGGTATGCAGTTATTTCGTGAAAAAACAGGATTACCTATTTTCGGGATATCGAATTTCAAAAAAAAAGGTTTGATATATATTTAAAAATCAGATATAAACAGCATGACATTTTTGATCATCACATTTTGTTGAAGCAATAATATAAGAGCTTGGACTGAAAAAAAATTATTAAAATCGTATGATTAGTTCTTGAGAAAACTTAAAAACAATAAAACGGTTCTATGAGGGGTACCCTTTTGAAGCAATACAAAAATATTTTTATTTTTTTTTTTTTGAAAGAAGTCAAACTCAAAAAAAAAAAGAAGAATTTAGAGAAAATTTAAAAATGTCTATCGGTTCGTTTTTGAGAAAATTGGAATTTTCGATTTTTGGCCATACGCGAATCAGCTTAAAACCTTAATTTCCAACTTTTAACTCAATCGACTCAATTTTTTGGGTTGTGGGGCGAAGACAGACAGACGGACGGAATTGGGGCGACCCACTTTTTCTACTTTTCTACTATCTTAATTCCATGTTTAATTAAAATCTCCAGTTCGAATTTTTTTACGAATGCAAGACTTGCCATATATAGTTCCCATACGTCGCAAGTAAAAATATATATGTAGTTTAAAAACCTAAGTATTTAAAATAATCAAAATTCATTTCCATGATGTTTTCGAACCTTAGTTCTTTATAAGGTATTTAAGCAGAAATTAAAAGAAATTTCAAGATTTTTCAAATTGAAAATTTGTAAGTTTCTTAAAGTTTCAAAGCTCTTTAGAATATGAGTCAAAGGTTTTTAGCGTGATGTCAGTAGATCGGGCAGAGCAATTGAAAAAAATGACCCAACTCGAATATTTTCGAATAAAAAATAGTTAAAATCCCCAAAAACATTGTATGCATACAAGAATAACGTTTTTGACATTTGGTAAATTTTTTAAACAAATAAATGTGACAGTTTTCTTACAAGAAATAAAAACCTACAAGAAAATACTACTAAAAATTTGGTTGCCGATGGCTTCAAAGTAAAGTTTTCTTATTAAAAACATTGTTTTTAACATTCGGCAAGCATTTTAGAACAAATTAATGGACAGTTTTTTTTTTTATAAAAATTTACATAAAATACGACCCAAAAACTGATTTTTGATTCGAATAACTCGAGAATAAATTTAATTGTTGTATCTTAAGGTGTCTTAAGAACAATGAAAGATATTGACTTCAAACTTTTTTATCTTACAAAAAATAATGTTGTAATTTATATTGTGTTAGACTTGAAGAAATATCGAAAGATGGGCTTAAATGGCAATTTACCAGCATGCGTCGTATTCCAGCCTCTTTTTACTTCTAAGTTTTAAGAAACATTTCATTGAACTTTTCGGAATTTTGAATTGAAACGTTCTGTCAGACCCTGTTAAGTTCCAAATCTGAATTTATTTCATAACCTAGCTTATTTAAAAATCCCTCTATTTGCATTTTGTAGAAGAAATTTTAAGTGGGCTTGGGGGGGGGGTGATGGTTTAGTGTATATACATAATACTTATACTCACTTCCTTACTTAACCACACCACCAACATGCGTCTCCAGCCTGCTCGGTCCCTAGCTAGCTGTCTCCAGTTTCGCACGCCAAGTTGGTTGAGGTTTTACCCACCTGCGTGCGCCACCTGAGTCGCGGTCTTCCTCTACTGAGCCTTCCCTCGGGATTCGATTTGAAGACCTTTCGGGCTGGAGCGTTGATGTCCATTCGCTCTACATATGACCCAGCCATCTAAGTCGTTGGACTTTAGTTCTGTTTACCAGGTCAGTGTCGATGTACAGGTACAGTCCGTAGAGTTTGTCGTTATATCTTCTCCTCCATTCTCCATCTATGCATCCTAAGACGCTCTCATCTTTCTTTGGCTCTTTTACTTTTTTTTGGTTAAAGTTTTATAAGGTTGGGCATTAAAATCTACCTAGAAATCATGTATCATATGTTTTGGTAGTTTTCAATGTAATATTTCAGTTTGTCTTATCTACACCTCCCCCATCACCCAAACAATTATCCCCACCCACATTTTGATTGACATTTTACAAAAAGCAAATAACGGGATTTTGAGGGACTTTCGACGTGTTGCATAGGATGATATCCTGCATCGATTTCAATGAATTAATTATTTGGAGATTTCGATTAGGTATATTTTTACTATAATTCCCAGACTAAAAAGGGACTTGCGTAAATTTCTTAAAAATCTTTCAAAATTTCACGATTTAAATTTAACGAAGAGCCAATGAATTAACTCTAAGTGATCTTAATCAAGACATTTGGACTGTATGTTTATATTTTCAATAAAATAAAAGGAAGAAAAATGAAAGCCAGTTGGACTTTGTTGGTTATTTGTGGTGTAAAGTTTTTCTTTTTTGTTTCAATTTTATTTCATTTTATTGTATTTGCTTTTTTATTTAAAAAAATGACACGAACTTCAATTAAGAGATCCTTTTTACGAGTATCATAATGTCTTTTTGAAGGGTAGGTCTGGGTATGCTCATTCATATGAATATAGATTTTCATAGCAGGCATATTCGGTATTAAAATTTAAACATAATGGAGGTCACTTACATTTGGGCAATCAATATTTTTATTTACGTAATAATTTTCTGGAAAATTTTGTCATGTCAATTTGAACATTACACATACACAGTTTTTAAATGGGGGTAAATACAGACTGAGTAGTTGTCTCGCCATTTATTTGCATATATTTTATGTTCAATTTAAAGAAAAAAAAAACAATATGAAACGTAAAACTTTCCTTCAAATAGCTTTTCAAGTTTTTAAGTGCAGTTAAGTTATTAAATTTTACAAGTTTTCTCACCCTGACTTAACTCAGAGTTCTAATAACTTATGAAATTCCTGTTAGGTTAGCCACATGCCACATGTAAAAATAGTTTAATAATACCTTTTTAATTGCAGTATCCTCCACCGGAATTATTAGAACTTCTACGTCCTGTACACGATGTTTGCGTTCAAAAAACTGGAGTTACCGAAGGTTCGTTCATAAAACATAAAACTTAGCATACCTACAAATGACCATAACCATAATGTGATTGTTTGAATTCATAATTAAAAGCAAATGTTAAACCTTTTCAATCCCAAAAATTTAACTAAAAACTATATTCCCCTCATACACGAATTCTATATGCAACCAACATACATACCCAACCCATTCATACATCATACATCACATCATACCTATGCTAAAGCTGAAGCTCTGAACTAAACTAAACTGAATTCATGTTTTTTCAGAGGCAATCAAAGAATTTAGTGACGGAGATGTCCATGAGGATGAAGCCCTTAAATGCTACATGTACTGTGTATTTGACCAAACGAATGTCCTGCATGCTGACGGTGAAGTTCATTTGGAAAAATTGCACGATATGCTGCCAGATTCTATGCATGACATAGCTTTGCATATGGGCAAGAGATGTCTTTATCCTAAAGGGGATACGACGTGTGAGAGAGCATTTTGGTTGCATAAATGCTGGAAGCAAGCTGATCCCAAGGTAAAGTCTATCTATATGTATGTATTTACGGTACGTATTTCATATATATGCACTATATGCAGTTATGAAGGAGCAAATCGAGCGAAATGTAGACACTCCGGGCATATTACGTTTAGTTGAATGCAATTAATTAGAAGACTAACTTCATTCATGTTGAATTTTTGTTTAATTTTCTTTTTTTTTGTTGTTGTGTCTTTTGTTTATATTATTTTAGCATTATTTCATCATCTAAGCTTGGAACACATCAATTCAATGGACAAAATGGAAACAAGACGGAATATTAGTTCTATCTAAGAGAGGAACTTTTCAAATTTAAAGGACTATGCAACAGGAAATCGTGAACTTTTATTATTATTTTTTTTTAATTCAAATTGTTGTTGATTTTTATGATTTTTGTTTTTCTTTTGTACCTAATTAGAATTATTTATTGCTGTGAAGTTTCGTGTTTGATTTTATTTTTGATCTTATTGAGCGAAGTTAACTTAATTATCAGGGAATAATCAGAGTTTTGTATGGTTCCACGAATTGGGAGTTTCCAAAGAAAAAGAAAACAAACTAGTGTTGCATTTCTTTTTTGTAGCTTCAGCAGTAGCTTCTGGTAATGCAGAACTAAGCTTTTGCCCTTTAAGTATGAATAAACTTAAACTAAAGAGACCATATTTCGGGGTTTCTAATAAGTACCTCACAAATTTGAATTTAATGTGTGAATACAAACACATTGTTTCATGATGATTCATCGAAATGATTATTTTCAATTTATTCAATAAACTTAACATTTTCATCATATCGTTGCTGTTCAGATGTTCATAGCAAATCATCCAAATCAATCAATTTGATAGCTATCTCAAAAATTAGGCATCTTTTTGTTCACATTCTGGTGTAAATTTCTGTAAGGATCTTGGCTTACACGACACCTCTACAAGATCGATTCTGATTCAAGAAAGAGGCTGGGATGCGACCCACACTGATAACTTCCCATCCCTTCTGTCGATTTGTCTTGCTTAAAAGTTTGTCTATATGTTTGTCTATATACAAAATTTGCGTACTATTTTTTGTAGATTTTATTTTTTTATGAAAAAACGGACTATTGAATTTTTATAAAAAAAATTACTGAATATCGAAAACAATATTTTCTGTGAAATAAAATAAGTTTGAAGCCAATATTTGTAATTTTTGAAACGCTTTTTGAGTCGAAAGTAAATTTTTACCAAGTTTTAGTATTGTTTTTTTTTTTTGTTTTTATTTTTTGTAAAAAAAAATGTCAATTCGATTTTTCTCAAAATTTTATCGAAAGTTGAAAACAATATTTATTATAAGTAAAAATTAGTTAGAAGCCATTATCTCAAATTTTTGAAAAGATATTTTAGTCAAAATCAATTTTTACCAACTTTTGTTAAATTTTTTTTCGGTTTTTAATTTTTTGTACAAAAACTGGTCAATTAAATTTGTTTAAAAATTTTACTGAATGTTGACAACAATATTTTTTGAAATATTAAAGTAGTTTAAAGCCAATATCTCAAAGTTTTGAAAAGATATTTTATAATTTTTTTTTGTATGTTTTTATTTTTTGTAAAAAAAACTGTCAATTCGATTTTTTTCAAAATTTTATCGAATGTTGAAAACAATATTTCTTATAAGATAAAATAAGTTTAAAGCCTTAGTCTCAAGTTTTTGAAAAGATATTTGAGTCGAAATTTAATTTTTCCCAATTTTAAGTAATGTTTTTTTAAGGTTTTTATTTTTTATAAAAAAAAACTGTCCATTAGATATTTCTCAAAATTTTATCTGTTGTCAAAAACATTATTCTTCGTTGCACAAAATTGTTTTGGAGATGAAATCATATTTTGGTCGTAAAATTTTCGAGGTGACAAATTTTTTTTTTAAGTTTTTTTTAATTTATAAAAAAACCGTTAATGAGATTTGTTTCTAAAAATAAAATTAATTTGTATGACGTTAGAATATATAATATAAAATTTAATTCAAGTCTCTAGCGTCATTGGTTCATGAGATATTTAGGGTTAACCAAAATGTTCACCTTTTTTTAAACTGCTATGGTAAAAAAAACCACCCACTCAATTTTCTTGAGAATCCTTTCTGCATTTTTCTGCCCTATTGTCTGTATAACAAAATTTATTTGAAGTCGATATCTCTTCTGGTTCTTGAGCTATGGAAGACAAAAAAAACGTCGCGAACGTTTTACGTACGGACGTACGAACGTACGAAGGTACGTACACACGCACGCACAAACATCTTTCTAAAAATCTTTTATTTCGACTCTAGGGACCTTGAAACGTCGCGAAATGTCAAAATTTTCAATTTGACAAATCGGACCCATTACAATAACTTCCTATGGGAAGTTAATAAATTGAGATTACAGAAAAAGGATTTTATTGGGCATATTATTGGCTACTAACAATAATTTTGTTGAAGCCAATTATTTCATAATTGCGGCTGAGAAGGGTTTTGAGATTACGTCTTCTATTTTTATAAGGGTCCAGGGCGTAAACATACATATAATAAATGTGATATAAGTCCGTAGGACTTTTGTGATGAATTATGTTCTGGCCAAATGGCACCCTTCTACAATCGGACGTGAGAAACTTGCCTTATAACAAAGACGTACGTTTTGAGTAGGAGTATCTTTACAATACCTTTTAATACTTCAATTGAAAAACTTTGTACTCAAAGGCTTTTCTTGGATGTAATATTTTGGAACACATTTTTGGTGTCATAGAACTGTAAAGTAGCCTATAGGACAATTTTAGAAAAAAAACTACTTGAAAAACTTTCAAAAAAGACAAGATGCTAATATTGACGGGCACTAATATGAAGTTCGCTATGTATCTGTATCTAATTCCAGCCTTTGTTTTTGTATTCAATTTTTCTGAATAAGTAATTTAAATTGTTTAATATTTCGTTTTATTTTTGTTTCAATTAATTTTACAAAAATTTTTCTCAAAAAGTAAGTTATGGTATATTCTTATTTTCATTGGAAAAGTAATATTAGTCATTTCGAAAATGTTTTAGTAAAATAAGAAACCATAAGACTTGTACCCCTACATTTGTCTGGTCTAATTTCGCAGCCCAGCACTAAAAAGTTATAAGACTAAAAGCGGACTATAATTTTTGTGACAATTTGAACTAAATAAATATTTTAAACATAAATGAAGATCAGAAAGTACAGAACTAAAGATAACAATAACTGAAAAAAGAATTTTCCTTATACTAATATTATAAATGGGAAAGTCAGTTTGTTTGTTTGTTTGTTCGTCCTTTACGTCGCAACGGAGCGACATTATGACATGATTTTTTGTGTGGAGGGAGTTACGAGGCTGAAAAGTATTTAAAGTTTTTTATCGCGGTTAAATACTTATGACTAGATATTCGATTTATTCTTTTTTTAGAACACTAATAAGTAGCATATCATAAGGAGCTTCCTATCATTAAGTGTTTCTTAAAATGAAATAAACGCACAGAACTATTCCGCAACACTTTCAAAAATAGTAGATAGGAGGTTAAGAACCGATGGACGCCGAGGGCTATTTGACACCAATACAAATTTTGTAATTTAGTAGGTATATAGTATTTCTGAATTTATTGTTTAGTGTTTAACCTGATTTATAAAATTACATACAAGACTATCAATTCCTTTGCCAAATAACGATTATAACACCTAGAAACTATCTCGTTTTGAAAGTAAATTTAAACGCATTTGATGAAGTAGGAGGAGATATCGGGGGTATCTGTTAATAGACACAATAATGGACTCAGAACAGTGTGCTTTAAAGCCAGTAGAATTTCTTGACTCACAGTTATTATTTCGAATCCTTACAACTTATTTGAGAAAGCACTTTAAATAACAAGAATTACACTGGGAAGATTTGAAAATTCTTAGCAAGAGGAGGTACCCTTGACAAAAAAAAACTTTATATGGAAAAAGGAAGGGATTGAACTCAAGACCTTTAGCTTGACTAACCATCACGTTAAGAATTGCTACTAAAATATATTCATTATGCGAGAATTTTGCTTCATTTTCAAGACTTAAAATATTGTTAAAAATGTTATTTGAAAACTTGTACGGTTATGAGTTTCTTATAACGTGATGTATATAAGACTATACATTCCGTGAAATAAAGACAAATTCGCGTATTTTACTTTCTCAAAGTGCAATATGACCAACTGCTTATTTCACTTTTGTAAATTGCAATAAGGTACTATTGTAAATTCCCTTGAACTAATTCACATCAACAATGATTACAATTTTCCAATATATTGCACCAACAAACTAAAATAACATCCCTTTTCCGTGGGAACTCCATCTAACGCAACGTGAGTGATAAAACTTTCACTGCTTTCATAAATCTTTCAATAATGAAATGAGATTCAATTTCAAACTAAAATAGTACCTAACCAAAACTCGGTAAGACAATAAAAAGGCGTCGACCTAAAGCATTCAACGATCTCCAAATATAAAGCCATGACAATGTAATTCATTTACAGTATACTTTTCCCATAATACAAGTAGCTATAGTAGGCTTTACATTAACTCTCACCAGTCATCACCTAGAGAGTTTCATGACATCTCCTATAAACATAGCTATAGACCTATATTATTACCTCTATACTATAAATTGTATTAAGGTGGCTGGAAAATTGCAATATGCAGACGGCTTGTAAGCCGCCCAGGTCCACCTTCACAATCAACTGCCCGATGATAAGTAATTACAAACCCGGGCTTGATATGCAACGTCACGCCCCATCAAATCTGTCATGCAATGAAAACATCCATAATAATTAGTGGATTTAATATTGTTTTTGTTTTTAGTAGATTGAACACGATGAAATGAAATATAAAATAAAATCAAGGTAATTTATCTCTCTACATATATGTTGCTATATAGGTACAAAGCTTTGTCTTTATCTAAAATGAACATATGTATGTTGTACAGTTATTGTATGATTTTATATTGGATACCACACAATGCAATCGAATATGTGGGTGGTTGGGTGGTTTGGTTTTTCGATTGGAATTGGATTGAAGAAGAAGAAGATTCAAGGACAACGGCGACGGGCTACGAGTGGTGCGGCAGTCGGATTGTGTAGCCGAGCAACCCCAACAACCCAGCCAGCAGCCGGCATGTAAATTGGTAGATTTTTGGGTGCATTCAGATGAATGCAGAATGGAAAATTCCAAACATCGGAAATCAGGCAATCAGCTGCATCTGCTGTTGGAATGCAATGTAATTCAATTATTTAATTTTCTGCCTGAATGCACTATGGCTCCATATAATAATTACAAGAGTACATTTCGGTGTCTATCATTGTGGTAAGAGTCCAATGTATATAGTCAGATATGATGACTGTGTACTCTCTTCAATAAATGAAGCTTCAAACAAACTGTGTGTATGGTTCTGTGCATCATTGCCAAATAGGTGGAGATTATTGCAATTAGCCAGATTTTGAACTTTATTTCAGGGTAAAAAAGTTAAAAATAAAGAGTTATTTTTTTAACATTTCACTAGAATGCTTTTGTTTCAAAATACTGTAATAGATCTACAATATGGTGCACTGAGACGTATACGTACTATTTTGTTTTAATTTTATATTATGGCTTACAATAGACCACATGCCCTAGAATGCTATAGTCTCTTATTTACTTAACGTTTATGAAAGTGAAGATGGACTCAGATTTATAAAATTTTACTGAAGAATATTTGACTAGAGTCGACGTTTATATGGACGGTCTATAAGGTCGATTAGATGAAAATAATTATATCTCTTTTCTGATGTAGAAGTGGAATCAGCTCCGTTTACATCAAACAGAACTGTCATAAAACTATCAAGTCTGAAAAGCTATCATTTAGATGGAACAAGAATAACTTGGATTTTATAGCGTTTTACCGATGACAAATCACTGAGTTCTGACTTACTTGATTTAGAAATTTCAAAACAATCCTTTTTCAACCTGTTTTTACCAGATCTTAAATGATCTACAAAATTAAGTTTTTTGTTTTGTCCCAAAAACAAACATTTTTTTTAAATGATGAAGATATCCTGAATTTGTATCTCGCCCTCAATTTTTCAATCACATAAGGTTTTTAATATAAGCCAATTTAAATTGATAAAAACATACGAAAACGGTTTTTTTAGGGAAAAGTTTAAGCTCAAAATATCTCTTAACAATGAATTGAAGGATGATTTAGCAAAGTTCGCATCTTTCTTTTCTAGATTCAAACTCAAATCGTTTTAGTATCTCACTTAGTTACTGGAAATTCTTATTAGTAACGAGTCTTTATTTGAATCTATATGAAGTTTTGAGAAAACCCTAAATTTGACAATTTCATAGTTTTGAAAAATACATTTTGGAGTTAATTTTTAGTGCTGATTGATAAAAACTTTAATTTTAACTATTTTCTTAAGTTTTACGAATGCTCGTTTTCAAAAATATTTTTAATTTTATCATCTAACTTTTTTTTTAACTAGTGCTTATTTCGTGAATGGTAATACTTAGCTCATATCTGATTTGACAGATAATTAGTTTTATCCTTCCGATAAACGAATATGGTTGTGTATATGCTTGAACAACGCTGGGAACAACGCTTAGAGAAGATGCCGATTTTGCCAAAAAAAAATCATCTTTTCAGATGAAGCTCATTTTGATCTTGGCGGGTATGTAAACAAGCAAAATTATCGCATTTGGAGCACAGAAAACCCCCACGCATACATTGAAAAGCCGATACACCCAAAACGAGTTACTGTTTGGTGCGGATTTTGGTCTAGAGGCATCATTGGGGCATTTTTCTTCGAAAATTAGCAAGGAGTTATCGGGCCATGTTGAACGAATGTTTGTTCACAAAACTTGAAGAGGAGGATATTGGCAACGTGCCACACAGCCGAAGCTACACTCGATGTTTTTATAGCCGTTTCAAAAAAAAGTTATTTGGCAGACCCTATATTTCAAAAACTTGATAAAATAGAACAGATTCGTTACAAGAACAAAACTTACTGAAAGTCTTGTCTTTTTCTGTTGAAAACCGTTTAACAAAAATGGTTTTGCATTTATTTCAGATATTTGAAAAACAAATCAAATCTAATAATGAAGATTTTTCGAATATCATGTTGAAATAAAATAAATATTTCAACTGAATATTGAAGAAAGTGATTATAGGTTTGGAAAACCAACACGAATTTTATTGAAAAAAAGAGGCTGGGATGCGACCCACACTGATAACTTCCCATCCTTATTGAATTATTCTTAAAAATTTCAAAATTACCAACAACATTTTGCATACATTGAAAAACTTTGATTTCAAAATCTATTTTTGTTAAAGAGCTTTTAAGTCGAAAACCAATTTTTACCAATTTTAGTTGCATTTCTTTGACTGAACTTGTCCAGGAAATAAAACGGCAGAAAAATAATAAAGCTCCTGGCTACGACCTGATTAACGGTCGTGTCCTCAAAGAGTTGCCTAAAAAAGCAATGGTTAAGCTCTTACAGCTCACTAACGCTGCTTTAAGACTTGCTTACGTACCCACGCAATGGAAAGTCGCCGAAGTAATAATGATCCCCAAACCGGGTTAGCCACCGAATGAGAAAAAATCGTAGAGACCAATTTCTCTCTTACCAATTATATCTAAAATATTTGAAAAATTGCTTCTTAAACGAATGCTACCAATTATTGAAGAAAAACGTTTAATTCCCGACCACCAATTCGGTTTCCGGAATAATCACTCGACAATTGATCAGGTTTACCGAATAACTAACGAAATTGAAAAAGCATTTGAAGAAAAAAAGATTTGCTCAACTGCATTTCTTGACGTTTCTCAAGCTTTTGACAAAGTTTGGCATGACGGGCTAAAATATAAATTAAAAGTCTTTCCAGAGCAAATATATAACATTCTTGAATCGTACCTAGAAAATAGATTCTTTCGAGTTAAGCAAGGAACGGAGTATTCGGAGTTTAAAGAAATAAACGCTGGGGTTCCCCAGGGTAGCGTCCTTGGACCGATTTTGTTTGTTCTTTATACCCGAGATATACCCCAAACAGAAGGCACAACTTTAGGCACTTTTGCCGATGATACAGCTGTACTCGCAATATCGGATTCAATAGAAACGGCAACCTCTAAGCTTCAAAAGGCATTAAATAGCATTTCAGATTGGACAAAGAAATGGCGAATTGCTCTTAATGAAACGAAATCGACGCACACAAATTTTACGTATAAAAAAGTATATAACTTACCTATTTATATAAATTCTGTGCAAATTCCATACGCTAATGAAGCGAAGTATCTAGGCATGACTCTAGACGCGAAACTTAAATGGAAAGTTCATGTAAAAAAGAAACGCGATGAACTCGAAAATAAACTCCGCGAATTGACATGGCTTATTGGAAGATATTCCAATCTAAGCGTTTATAACAAGCTTCTTATTTATAAGCAAGTACTGAAACCAGTTTGGACGTACGGTATACAACTTTGGGGTTGTACCAACGAAAGAAATATACAAATTTTGCAAACATACCAAAACAAAGTACTTAAAATAATAGTAAATGCTCCATGGTATGTAAGAAATAGCGACTTACATAGAGATTTAAATATAAAATATGTAGAAAACGAAATTAAAAAATTTGCTACAGAGCTAAGATCACGACTTAGAAATCATAGTAATAACTTAATCCAACAATCTGTTAGCGAGGCGTTCGTTTTTCGGCGTCTGCACCGAACAAGACCTTCTGATCTAGCGCAAACAAATTAATCTCTCCACTCGAATTTTGTGGAATCTTCAGGTCCTCTCGTTGGGGAGCTTCCTGACAAAACGCGAACAAAATGACGCTAAAACTACTTGTTAAGCTGGACTTAGTTGTAGTAATAATATAGAAGATAAGGGAGGTGAGTTTTAGTCAGTAAAAATCTGACACTACTATAAGCATCGGGCTTATAGTGTCTCTGAAGATTTCTCACCTTCCTGCGAGAAAAAAAAAAAAAAAAAAAAAAAATTCTTAAAAGTTTATATTTCTTATATCGGGTGATTTTTTAAGAGCTTGAGAACTTTTAAAAAAAAAAAAACGCATAAAATTTGCAAAATCTCATCGATTCTTTATTTGAAACGTTAGATTGGTCCATGACTTTTTTTTTTTGAAGATAATTTCATTGAAATGTTGACCGCGGCTGCGTCTTAGGTGGTCCATTCGGAAAGTCCAATTTTGGGTAACTTTTTCGAGCATTTCGGCCGGAATAGCCCGAATTTCTTCGGAAATGTTGTCTTCCAAAGCTGTAATAGTTGCTGGCTTATTTGTGTAGACTTTAGACTTGACGTAGCCCCACAAAAAATAGTCTAAAGGCGTCAAATCGCATGATCTTGGTGGCCAACTTACCGGTCCATTCCTTGAGATGAATTGTTCTCCGAAGTTTTCCCTCAAAATGGCCATAGAATCGCGAGCTGTGTGGCATGTAGCGCCATCTTGTTGAAACCACATGTCAACCAAGTTCAGTTCTTCCATTTTTGGCAACAAAAAGTTTGTTAGCATTGAACGATAGCGATCGCCATTCACCGTAACGTTGCGTCCAACAGCATCTTTGAAAAAATACGGTCCAATGATTCCACCAGCGTACAAACCACACCAAACAGTGCATTTTTCGGGATGCATGGGCAGTTCTTGAACGGCTTCTGGTTGCTCTTCACTCCAAATGCGGCAATTTTGCTTATTTACGTAGCCATTCAACCAGAAATGAGCCTCATCGCTGAACAAAATTTGTCGATAAACACATTTCGAACCGAACACTGATTTTGGTAATAAAATTCAATGATTTGCAAGCGTTGCTCGTTAGTAAGTCTATTCATGATGAAATGTCAAAGCATACTGAGCATCTTTCTCTTTGACACCATGTCTGAAATCCCGCGTGATCTGTCAAATACTAATGCATGAAAATCCTAACCTCAAAAAAATCACCCATTAGAAACAAATACAAATAAGATGAATGAAATTAATTTGAAGTCAATACCTTCTATTGTTCACGAAATATCGAGAACCGAACATCAATTTTGACCAAATTTTTGTACTTTTGTAGATTTTATTTTCTTATGGAAAAACGGATTGTTGGATTTTTATAAACAATTTACTGCCCATCGAAAACAATATTTTCTTTCTTTAATTGGTTTGAAGCCAATATTTTTAAATTTTGTAGAGATATTTGAGTTGAAATTAAATTTTTATAAAGTTTTAATATTATTTTTTTTAGGTTTTTATTTTTTGTAAAAAAACTGTCAATTCGATTTTTTTCATAATTTTACCAAATGTTGAAAACAATAGTTCTTATATAATAAAATTAGTCGAAGCCCATAACTTCAAATTTTTGAAAAGATATTTGAGTCGAAAATCAATTGTTACCAACTTTTAGTAGTGTTTTTTTAGGTTTTTTTTTTTGTATAAAAACTGTCAATTCGATTTTTTTCAAGATTTTACTGAATGTTGAAAACAATATTTTGTATAAAATAAAATTAATTTGAAGCCAATATCTCAAATTTTTGAAAAGATGTTTGAGTCGAAAATTAGTTCTTACCAACTTTTAGTCTTATTTTTAGGTTCTTATTTTTTGTAAAGAAACTGTCAATTCGATTCTTCTCAAAAATGTTACCGAATGCAGAAAACAATATTTCTTATAAGATAAAATTAAAAATACCGTTAATTGGATTTTTTTTCAACATTTTAGTTACAATACATAATTTAAAATTTAATTCAAGTCTCTAACGCTATTACCAAAACTTTAACATTTTTTAAATTACTATGTTAAAAAAACCACCCACTCAATTTTTTGAGAGTCCTTTCTGCATCTTTCTGCATTATTATCTGTATATCAAAATTTATTTGAAGTCGATATTTGATATTTTTAAAGGCAAATCAATACTTTGTCCAAAAAGATGCATTCACAGAGTAACTTACCACTGAAGTTTGGTCCTTGGTACAAATCTAATACAATAATCCAATGCATCGAAGAAATTTGAAAAGATCCTATTTTAATGAAAATAAAATTTTCAAAATCTTTCCAGTTAATTATACCTTGAAATAAGCTTTCAAATTATGAGCAATTGAGCTCCACAGAAGCTCAAAACGTCCTATAAAAATATATCCCAAGAGCGAGAGAACGAAACCACAGAATCTGTTTCTGTAATTATTTGCGTCTTACGGATTTTTAAGGTAAAGAATGTGCTTGATACTGTCATTAAAAATAGAGTACCTCATTGCAGAATGTCTTCAAAAAACACTATTTTTAGAAACGAAAATCGAAGATATAACGCTAATTTCAACGGCGCGTTTTCAACGTAGCTACAAATGCTTGGAAAGAAAAGAAGTTTATTAAATAAGTTTTCACATGTTTTCGTGTCGTCAAAATATTTTATCTGAAGTTCGCAGATATAATAAATTATTGGTATATCAAGATCGCAAAGCAATTGTTTTTTGGCTTAATTTATCGGCATTTCGGTGGGTTATCTATACAAATATTATAAATCTGAAGAATTTGCTTGTTTTAATGCGATAATATCAGGAACTACTGGTCTGATTTGAAAAAAATATGCCTGTGTTAGATAGCCCATTTATTCAGCAAGGTTATAGCTATATAACATCACACTAAAACTAATACGAGCAGGGCACCAATAAAGAATGTTTCAAAATCCGGCTATTTTTCAAATTATCGAGCTTCCACTGCTTGAGCTGCGAAACGATAAAAGTTTTGCTAAAATAATGTATGACAGAATTGTTCGTCTTTAATAGTTCTAAAAAGGAGTCTGGTAATTGTGAAGGTATGTTTATAAAGATGGTATTAATCCTCATACAAATAAATACGTTGTTCAAGTGAAAGAGTTGTGCTCAGCGAATTACTTATTAAAAACGGGTTCTTCAAAATTCAAAAACGCGCTTATATTTCAGGTATTGTTGTTGATGTTCATTGTATTGTCAGATTTTTGCTTGGAAATTGTAACATCAAAAATGTAAGATGGGAACTCAAAGAAATTCCTTCACACGAAGATCCATTGAGTTCAAACTCTTGGATAAAAAACTTAAAGGACCTGCACAACATATATTTTCCCATAAAAAGTGCTCAAGAACACTGGTTTTAGTTGGCAGACAAAAAGTTTAGATGCTAGTTTTCAAAGTGTGCTAGATTCACACGAATAAATAGAAGAATCATTTCAAAAACTGAAAATTATAAGCATTTTATAAAATTCTACATCGCTTTTTAGATTCTGAACTTATGAGTTATAGAGGATTTACTAGATAAAGTGAACTACATTTCCAAAAAAAATTGGTTTACCTCATATTTACAAAATGTCAAACCCTCCAAATGGCAACACCATACGCGATGTGTACAAAAGCAATCACTTCATTCAATGTAAAATGAATGAATTTCTAGAAACAATAATGTTAAATGAAAAAGTCAATTAATATATGTATCTACTTGTTGTATAACAAGCATACCTTTAATGTGCTCGTGTAGGTAACGAATTTTAACGCATTGTATCTTAAAAAAAAATGATTGAAGTTCTCGAGCTCGCGAATTACTTTAAAAATTCTGATATTTTGAAATTTTTTTCTACTCATGTTTAAATACAAAAATTAAATGTTAATTTAAAAAAAAATTATGTAGGTATGTATATCTATCCAACCTACATAAGGAAGTTAAAATATGGGTGAATAAATTTAAAGTTAATTAATATGCCAACTTTTTCAATTAATAAAAATCAAAAGGAAAGCGTGTTGAAAATACAATTCCTACGAATATTGAATGGATTTAACAACTTAATAAAGCATTACAAACTTTGAAGTACCAACTATGTATTCATTTGATGTAATTTAAGTGCATATGGCTCAAAATCACCAAGGTTGCAAATTTCAAAATTTTTTTATGACAAAAAAAATTGCAAGCTATGATGATGAATTTTAGTTTATACTGTTGCAAAAATTGTATATAAATAAACTTTGACAGGGCAGCGCACAGAATTGTATACTTTTTTAGTACTGTTTTTTAGTACTAAATATCATACAAAAAACCATCAATTCAGGAACGTTTTTCTAAGTTTGATAAAATCAACAAAAACAAAACAAAGTACATAATTTAAGCTTTGTTTAAGAACATGGGTATATTATGTATGTGTATTAAATAAGCAATAATGAAAACAATACATTCAAAATTTTCTACAAGCAAAATACGTAAAAATCATGTCCGGGAGCGTTCCCGAAATGACCGTTCCCGAAATGGCGATTTCAAATAAGCGCGCGCTTTAATTATACGGCGGTCATCTTAAATGCGATCTGACTTTGTCAATAGGAAAATATTTGAGGTAACTTTGAAATTTCGTGTCGTAGAAAAGAATTTCATCAATAATTAAATGTAATAAATGCGTTCACGGATTGACGGACTATTGATATACGCTCTACGAATAATGAATAAAAAGGTACTTACCATTTAGATAGAATTTATTTGACGATAAATACTCTGGCAGCCGGCTTTGACATTGTTCTCTACCTCGACTGACGCTTCACACCGAATGGCTGCGTTCACTTAAAATTATTTGTGATCGATTATCGATATGTTCACTGAAATGACTTGTGCGGTATCGGACAAACTGTTTTTGCATTTTTTTAAAGTTAAAAATAAATAATCTATTAGTATCCTTTCTAAAACTAGATTTTGTATAAAAAATACGGTGTATTAAGTGATGACCGGGGTTGAATACCTTAAATTTTTCAATTATATTTTGAACTTGTTGTTGAAGATTGTAGATTAGGACGCGTTCCCGAAATGATTTTCTATGCGTGTATATTGATTTTATTTAAAATTTAGTTTATTAATAAATTATATTGTTTGATAGACACACAAAACAGGTTAGTTTTAGTATTTTATTAATTTTTTTTTCTTAATTAAGTCAAGATTTAAGACATTAAATTGCTAGCGAAGCCAATTCTGCACCTTGGTGATTTTGAGCCATATGTTGAATCGAATGCTAAAAATCACTTCGTGTTCCATAAATTTTAAGCATGGTCATTGCATAAATAGTGTAAATATTTTATTATAAGTCCCGTAATTTTGGGAATCAATCAAAATGGAAGTCACTCATAAAATATCCAATATAATAATTTATATGTAATAAGGTAAAAAAAAACAAAGAGAACTTCAATTCTTAATAATAAAACCAACTTCACCTTAGGTCAGTAGTTAATTAAAATTTTCAAAACATCAATTACAGGGCCTTTGAGCATTTAAAATTTGGATTCTAGGAATTTTTTGTTGTTCAAATTTATGGGTTTTCTGGATTTTAGACTTAGATTTATGTGAAACACTTCAGATCAAATATTTTCTTGCATTAATTTAGATTTATATTGTTTTTCAGAATCATATACTTTTGTATATCGTACGTGCTCTTAAGGGTTATAAAATACCTAATAATAAAAAACAGAGTACAGGCAAAGTTTAGAAAGAAGATACTGCTGAAAATTGGTTTTGAATTTTTGCACATTGCAATGCATGGAAAATATGAAGCCGAATAAAGCATTCCACATTCGTGTTGTACGTTCAAGGTTAACAGAAAAATCTCTAAGCGGTTTGGAAAGCAGGCGTTTGATTTTCATTTTGAAAAGCTTATTAAGATCTTTTACTAATGCCTTTCCAAAAAATAACATTGTTAAACTGGCCAGGGCCAGGAGTGCCCAACTTTGCTGCATGTTTCTCTATAGACCAAAGACCGATACGTAGTGAAGTCATCTGGACAATTTTTTGCCTGGGTCTGCATAAAGTATGCTTAATATGAAATTCGTCAAAGGTAACTTTCTAAATATAATACTGCTCTACATAGAATGGGGTTTTAAAGAATAATCGAGAAGGTTTTGGCCTTTAAGTTACAAGAGAAATGTTTACCCTTTTCTTAAATGAGTTATAGAGGATCAATCCTTTTCAGATAAATTCGTCAGCTTGTTAATATCTCTTAACGTCACTTTGAACTTAAAGCCAACTTAAAATAACCTGCAGGTTAATGTTCAGACTCAAGAGTTCAACTCGAATTTATTGGACAAGAACAGAGGTAAGAGGATGATGTACCTGAATTAATAGCATTGACAGAGCCATCTGAATGTCTCTAAGCTTACGAATATTTCTTAGTATTCAGCTCTACATATTCTGGCAAAGTGGGATAGCCGAAAAGGCATGGAGATATTTAAGGACTCATACAAAATTTCTGACTCACATTCGAACTTTGACCCATCAGATCAAAATTATCGAAATCTTTCGTTATTGTATAATTTTTTATATCCTATCCTTTCTTGTTGGAAATAAGGCTTTTTGAGGTGTTTTTCTTAGTGGTGTAGAACTAAACGTAGGAGACATTGTTTTAACTGGTTGTCATTTTGTTAGCTGTCAAGTGATTTATTTAAAGTTTGGTATGGCATTTCAACACGAATAGAATGAGACCTCAACAACTGTTCCAAGCTGTGCGAATATGTTTTGAAATTCATAGTTCAGTTTAAAATTTTCATAATCAAATTTTGCTTACCAATGAAGCTAAATTTTGGTTGAATGGATAAGTCGAACAAAAATGACGTATTTTAAGTGATGATAATCCTCTAGTCAGTTCTAAAACACCTTTACATCTACAAAAACTAAGTGTTTGGTATGATTTACGGGTTCGTGGAATAATTAGACCGTACTTTTTGAAGAACGATGCTACTAGGACGTTAGAGTCAATGGTGACAACTATGGAGCCATAATTAATGACTTTTTAGTTTATCAATTGAACAATCATGATGTGCAAGAGCTGTGATTTAAACAAGGTGGCAACATGTCACTAAGCTCTAGTGCCACAATTAAGTTATTTAAGCAACCGTTGGCAAATGGAATAGCTTCACATTACGGACGTGTGAATTGGTATCTAAGATTGTGCTCCTCTTGACTATTTTCTGTTGGGATATGTTAAGTTGCTAGTCTACCAAAACAATCCCGAAACAATTGACCACTAGGAAAACAACATTCACCGTGTTATTGCTGATAAATCTACGTCCATAAATGTGCTAGAAGCAATATTTATATTATAATATCAAAGGATCATCTTTCGAATAGGGGAAATTTCATATCAATTTCAAAAAATTATATTTGTTTTATTACATTTCAAAGTTATATACCTCTTAAAAAAGACACTCTTTATAAGAATTGTACCTTTTGTTGAGGAACTACTACCGAATCTATGCTCAGATACGAAAAGTGACCCTGTTTAGACAAGGAATTTCAAAATTTGTAAAGTACATATGTTGAACAGAATCAATTTTTGTTTCGAAAAACAACTCACTGAGGAAATTCCCTAAAATGATGATCAACGAACGTAGTGATTTTATTTTCATTATTCTTCAACATAATAACTCAGTTATTAACAAAAATAAAAACATCGTTGATTTCCGAACTATCCCAGAAGAAAATTCTTAAATCATCTGTCTTAAGGTAAAATGATCAGAGAAGTCTTAAACATTTCTAGAAATAAATCCAAGCATTGAACTAGCCTCAAAAATGATGTTGTCAATTTAGATAGAAAAAGAGAATTTTAAATCAAACATCACATACATACATCATAACTCATAAGACTATACGAGTATATGGATAAAAAAAAGAGGCTGGGATGTGACCCACAATGATAACTTCCCATCCCGTCTGTCGATTTGTCTTACTTAAAAGTTTGTAGGTTTTCGTGTTGGGTTAAAAAAGTTGTTAGTTGAATTATTCTTAAAAATTTTAAAATTACCAACAATATTTTTCATATCAAGAAATAGTTTAGTTTGAAAATCTAGTTTTGTTAAATAGATTTTTAGTCGAAAACAAATTTTTACCAATTTAAGTAGCATTTCTTAAATTTTTACAAATTGGATGAATGAAATTAATTTGAGAAATATCAAGAACCGATCAACAATTTTTATAAAATTTGCGTATTATTTCTTGTAGATTTAATTTTTTATGAAAAAACGGACTGTTTGATATTTATAAAAAAAAACTGCTGAATATCGAAAACAATATTTTCTATGAAATACAAAAAGTTTGAAGACAATATTTTTAATTTTTGAAAAGCTTTTTGATTCGAAAGTAAATTTTTACCAAGTTTTATTACTGTTTTTTTTTAAGGTTTATTTTTTGTAAAAAAAACTGTCAATTAGATTTTTCTCAAAATTTTACTAAATGTTGACGATAGTTTTTAAAAGATAAAAGTAGTTTAGAGCCAATATCTCAAAGTTTTAAAAAGATATTTGAGTCCAAAATCAATTTTTACCAACTTTTACTATTTTTTTTTTAGGTTTTTATTGTTTGTAAAAAAAACTGTCAATTCGCTTTTTCTCAAATTTTTTTAGAATGTTGAAAACAATATTTCTTAGAAGTGAAAATTAGTTACAAGCTATTATCTCAAATTTTTGAAAAGATATTTGAGTCGAAATTCAATTTTTACCAACTTTTGTTAAATTTTCTTTAAAGTTTTAAATTTTTGTAAAAAAAGATTTTTCTCAAAATTTTACGGAATGTTGACAACAATATTTTTTGAAAAATAAAAGTAGTTTTAAGCAAATATCTCAAAGTTTTGCAAAGATATTTGAGTCGAAAATTAATTTTTACCAACTTTTATTAATTTTTCTTTTAGGTTTTTATTTTTTGTAAAAAAAACCTTCAATTCGATTTTTCTCAACATTTTTCAGAATATTAAAAACAATATTTCTTGTTAAAATAAGTTTTAAGCCTTAATCTCAAGTCTTAGAAAAGATATTTGAATAGAAATTCAGTTTTTACCAACTGTGAGTAATGTTTTTTTTAGGTTTTTATTTTTCATAAAAAAAACTGTCCATTCGATTTTTTTCAAAATTTTATCAGATGTCAAAAACATTATTCTTCGTTGCACAAAATTGTTTTGGAGATGAAATCATATTTTAGTCTTAAAATTTTCGAGGTGACAAATTTTTTTTTCAGTTTTTTTGATTTATACAAAAAACTGTTAATTGGATTTTTTTCCAAAAATATACTTGTTTGGTATTACGTTACAATATCTATACTATTATATAAAAGCGAAACCATTTTAAAGTTTGTAACGCACGATCTCAGAAAGTAGTCAACCGATTTATTTGAAATATATTTTATTATTTTATTTATTGTTATGAGAGTGTTTATGGCTTTAATTTTTTACATTAATTATTTGTCAAACTTAAATATTATTAATTTTACATTTTTTGTCAATTTGTTTTCATTAGTTGACTTATACAACCACTCATAACTTAAAACCTATACAATAATCGACAAAAATTAGCATTGGTTCATAAAGTCAATATTTTTGCGCAAATTTTAAGCCCAAAATCACTTCTAAGTTAAACATACAACCTGAGAAATAAATAAAAACAAATTATAAAATTATAAACTTTTTGAATTTATTTTATCCAGGAAATTAGATTCCATCACAATCGCGAGCATAGAGGAAATATATTATCTAGAGTCCCGACTGGTACCCGTCTTGCCTGAAACACCCTCAAATTTTATTTGAGGTAACTCTCTTAAAAGCCCGTAACAACTACATAGAATCTGCATTTTCCCTTAAGAAATGCACGGGACAACTAACACATGCTTATGCTAATGGGCAAAATTCGCTCAATTTAGTTTGTAGGCCGAAAGAGAGCAAACCCATTAAGTCGGGACTCTAGATAATATATTTCCTCTATGATCGCGAGGTCGCTGCTTTGTTTCATTTCATTATCGTTCCAACATTTTTAATTTTCTTTTCTTCCCATGCTCTTTCTCTCTTAATATGTGTTCCATTTAATAGTTAAGTTTTTTCTCTTACCTACCTACCTACATATTCAATTTTTCTGTATTGTATAGTATATAGTTCATCAAATAACCTACACACAGACATTATTTTTGTGTTTCTCTAATTCTATCGTCGCATGCACATCGCTGAGCAGTGTGGGCTCTTTTTTTTAAGTTACTATGGACATTTAATTAACTACAGTGCTGTGCACATGAAATGCCGATTTATCTAAAGAAAAATTAGATCTTTTTTATTTTTTCTGGTTCGAGGAAGTGAATAGATTATAATTCTTCCAATTTAAAAATAAAAAAAGTTCTATTCTAATAGCTTGAATTACCAATTTTGTATCACTTCCTCGAATAATAAAACTGAAATTAAGTTAAAATTTTCTTTACAAATACATAACTCGAAGAAGTTACATACAATGACGTCTATAAAAAGAGCACACAAATGTGGGTAGGTTAAGTCAGTTGCACTGCACTGAACATGAGCAGATGAACATGAACAAACTCTTTTTTTTTCAAGTGTGAAATCTAATTAGATACGGTACGTATACACATATAAACTAAAATTAATATTATTGTAGAAAATATGCTTAGTCCCATTGAGAAATTTTTTCATATGCTAATACTAATATTCAAAAAATGTTCGTGGTTACAATTTGCGAAACAACGCGAGCACGGGTCTTCTTGTATAATATAAAATTTAATTCAAGTCTCCAGCGTCATTGGTTCATGAGATATTTAGGGTTAACCAAAATTTTCACCTTTTTTCAAACTGCTATGGTAAAAAACCACCCACGAAATTTTCTTGAGAGCCCTTTCTGCATCTTTCTGCCTTATTATCTGTATAACAAAATTTATTTGAAGTCGATATCTCTTCTGGTTCTTGAGCTATGGAAGACGAAAAAAACGTCGCGAACGTTTTACGTACGGACGTACGGAACGTACGTACACACGCATGCACAGACATCTTTCTAAAAATCTTTTATTTCGACTATAGTACGTACGTACACACGCACGCACAGACATCTTTCTAAAACTCTTTTATTTCGACTATAGGGACCTTGAAACGTTGAGAAATTTCAAAAGCTTCAATTTGACAAATCGGACCCATTACAATAACTTCCTATGTGAAGTTAAAAATACTTGGAATATTTTTGATAAACAAGTGAAAAAGAAGGGGTTCCTTGAGGAACACCTGAAGTTAACGCATTCGGGTTAGAAATAAAGTTGTTTATTTGAACGTGTTGAATCCTACAATTGTAATAAGTTAGAATGAGGTTTTCATATATGAAGTTTGGTAATTAATTATGAGTGGTCAAAAATCAGTGTATATAACATCACATTGATACCCTTGTTTGAGAGCACCGAATACCTACATAATCGCTAAAATGTATGCTGATCTGCCTCCGATAAACCCATGCTGCAGAGAGAAGACTATTACTTTCATTAGGAAAACAAGCTTATTATAAATAATTTTGTCGAACAATTTGGGAATTACAGATAATTTACAAACGAGACGATAGTTTAAAACTTCATTTATAAATCCAGATTTAAAAACAGGGTAGACATTGAAGAAAGAGATTCAAAATTACACTTTTTTAATATCACGAGAACAACACCATCAAATCCAGATTGTTTTTCTTCTTTTAAATTTAATAATATATCATGTATATCTCTTTTATTATGCCTGGAATCAAGATAAAGTTTTGTTTTTTCGAATGCTCAAATTTGTAAGCTTTTTACTGAACCAACATGGCTTTTATTGAGATTTGGAATCTTAGGAGTATTTAAGTCAATTTCCGTATAGACAAAATTCGTTAAAATGATATATATGTAAGTTTCTTCAATATCAACAATATTTACCCTATTCAAAAAAACTAGAAACGTTAGAAAAATTATATTTGTCATATTTTAAAATATAATCAATTTCAAATGTTTTTTTAATATACTCCACAATTCAAAGCTCATACAAAGTACTCAATGATTATCAGGGTAAGATAAAGCAATAAATCTAAATGCCAACGATAGTGTTCCAATTTAACTTGGCATTCCAACCTGATGGAGAACGATAGACCTTCTAATCAAAACAAACATATAAAGACAGAATTTAATAAAGTAGGGTTCTCAGTACTTTGATTCATGGTGACTTAAATCTAGTGCAAATTTTGAAACAACCTTTTCTACAAATTACGTCTTATTTAAAAACTACATTTATCTGTACTAATAGGTAGGAGTCACAATAATGCATCAACATAATCATCTGTAATTGTCATCACATAACTTATTCTATTTTATTTGTTTTCCATTGTTTTATCATCAAGTATCTCATTTTTTTAAATTATAACCTATCATCAAAAACAAAAAAAAACTAATTGAAAGCTTGACCTGCCTTTTTACGATTGTAACCAAAAACAGAGCGTGTATAAATATGCGGTAAACACCCACCTCTGCAATTAGTATATTCGTTTTTTTTTTTAAAACGTTTTCAATGAAAAACTATATAAACTGACAATTGAATGCAACTCTATGCATTTTTCCATAAATTCCAGAACCTCACACAGAACTTCACAACAAAGAAAAATAGTTTAAAAAACAATTAAGTGCGAAAATACTTAAAATACATTTTCTAAGATTTATTTCCGTCATCGTCGTCACTTCGTTGGCGTTTTAGTGCAGGAAGGAAAACTAAAAATTAAAATAAAAAAATAGCCAAATAAAAAACAGCTATGAAAATATTTATTTCGTTTTCTGTAATTTTAATTTGTGGATTTTGTGGTTCTATCCAAGGACAACAACCACGACGTGACGATGAGGTGAGTGACAGTGGATGAAGCCTTAAAAAAAAGCAATTAATATTTTATCTATATGGATGCAGGATCGTTTCTATATATTCGTATTTTTGTTGACTTTTTTTTTCTTTTTCGTTCTGTGAACATTGTGATTTAAATTTTGTAATTTTGTAACAAAATTTTTGTTTGTACGTTCTAGTGGCCTCCAAAGGGTATTTTGGCCATGATTAAACCAATTACAGAATCTTGTGTCAAAAAAACTGGCGTCACGCAAGGTAAGGTATTCATTTGCATACGTGTTGTGTGTTCTATACATACGATACGCATTATACAATCCTTGAATTCACTTCCCCAAAACAAAAATTCAAAGTAAAAATATAATATAACGTTATAAGAGAATACAAAAATATTATTTTACATTATTTAAATTCTGGTTGGAATCATTTTACTTCGATGTTATATCATCATTTAAAAATTAATACATTTTACAGGTAGAAGATCCTTTTTTTTACCCGGTAGCACATATAATTTTCTAATGGAGCTCACTTAAAAATTACAATACCTATGCATAAAACCTTTCCTAATCAATTAATTATTCATTTCTTCTACGAAAGCGAAGCCGAAACTAATCACTTAATCGAACTTCAAATAACCTTTTAACTTGGTTCCCTTTTTCTTTCCTTTTGTACACCTAACATGTTACCGCATTTATGACCCTTTTCCTTTCAAAAAATCGTCCTTCACTCATACTTCGCCATCGCATCTTCAACTTTCATACGAAACCAAAACCAAAACCACAACCAAAACCAAACGATTTTAATGTCCTAAGCTATAAATCATCATTTCCCATCAAATTCAATCTTGCAGAAGCAATTAGGGAATTTAGCGATGGCGAAATTCACGAGGACGAAGCCCTTAAATGCTACATGAATTGCATATTCCATGAATTTGAGGTTGTCGATGAGAATGGCGATGTTCACTTGGAAACCCTTTTCCGTAGCGTTCCGGATAGTATACGCGAGGTCCTGCTAAATATGTCAAAGAATTGTATCCATCCGGAGGGCGATACGTTATGCCACAAGGCATGGTGGTTCCATCAGTGTTGGAAAAAGGCAGATCCGGTGGTAAGTAGAAAACTATGATTCTACTTTCACACGCAATTTACTTCAATGGCTTTTCAATTTCTTTTTTTATTTTCTTTTGTTTTCGTTTTCTTTTCTTTTTATGCTGATGTCCTTCCTATCCTCCTTTTAGCATTATTTTCTTCCTTAAAAGACTCCACCTCGAAGTGGAAAGCTGGAGCGCGATTACGCTGACGAACATCAACGTTGACAACGGACCTAGTACATAATACATTAGATTTTATAAAATATCTATTGTGAATATAAAAATTTAGTGTATTTTTTTCTTATTTTTAATATTGTGTATAATTCATATTAAATTCAAATTTTAATTTTACTTCAAAGCATGGAATAAAAAATGAGAAAAAGAAATCAACTGTTGCTTTTCCTTTTCATCAGATTTAAATATGCAACAACAACCAAAAAAAAAAAGATCGAAACTTATTTAAAAGGATCCAACGCTAATGCACAATAAATTGAAACTTTATATTATAGGAGAAAAAGTGTCTTCCTTTGTGGTTCCCGTTGCAGAATTTTATATTACCATATCCGCTTGTTGTAGATTTTTCACTTTGGTTTTAAGGCATACTTATTGTAAGCGCTCAAAAAAGAAATTTGTATAGCAAATAAACAAAAAAGCTTTAGAAACTGCTGAGTCAATGAGAAATAGAAAGCAAAAATTAAATGAGACTAACAAATTTAAATAAATATATTCTGGAGTAATATTCAAATTTTTGATTATTATGTGTTTTGACGTTTTTCTAAGGTTTTAAAAATTAATATCATTTACTAAAATCCTTAAATCAGTTAAGAGTTCATTAAAAACTCAAATCCCAAAACTGAAATAAATTTTCGTGATATTATAATGCACACATAAAATTTTTAAATTGGTTCAGAAAAATATATTAAAAATAAACTAGTTGTAAAGAAACAAAAAAATCAATAATTTTTGTTTTAAAGATTTAACTTGTTAACAGAAGTTTCGGTACAAAAATTCCAAAATTATAGGTTAATTTTTGAGAAAATTCGAATTTCCTGTTTTTATCGATTTCTCTTCCATCTTAATGTAATGTCTGATTAAAATTTCGAGTTCGAAATTTCCAACGAATGCAATGCTTGCCTTTTAACACGCAAATTAAACAATGGGCAGGATTTGCTTAAATATTTTTTTTTTAAATTAAATATTTTAAAAATCTGTAGTAAGAATTCTATTGTAATGTATATACACTCTTTATCTCTTTTAATATCGGTAGGAGAACTCGCTTCTTTAAGCATCGAGAAACATCTAGTGGCTAAGAGGGGAACTCAATTCGAAAACATTCAGCGCAGCGCATACAAGAACCTCGAAAGGGGCAACATCTAGGGATTAAGAGGAGAACTAGCTTCGTTAAGCATCTAGTGATAAAGAGGAGAACTTCGTTAAGCATCGAGAACAACCTCGTAGATTCTCGAACCGATTTGAGGTATATAAATAGGCGCTCGGAAGCGAAGCAGATTTATTATTGATTGTGAACTGCGATAAGTAAAGACTGTGTTTAAAGAGTAAAGACTGTGTTCGAAAAGTAATAATTGAAAGTGGTGAATAAATAAGTTTATAGCAATTTAAATAAAGAAAATTAGTGTTTTATTTACAAGTGTGAATAAGTTTTAATTATCGGACCAAGTCGGATATTACACTATGATAAAATATATTTAACGTTTACAGTTGTTTCTTTACCTTAAAACTCACCAGAACCCATAAAAAATGAAATTGAATTAAAAAATATGTTTAATTTTTTTTTTTAAATAAAATTTAAAATAATTATAAATTAATAAATTTTAATGAACAAATATTTCAAGTTTTCAATTCTAAAAAGTGCATTTAACTAAAAATCATGTTATTGATAAATATGTACGTTTTTTAAGCAATGAAATACTTCCACAATTTTATATATCTTCCACCTTTTTATTTTTCGGAAATGGGTAAATTGGTGATGAGTAAAAGTTAAAAAGTAAAAAGGCTTTGCACGAAAGGCTTTGTTTTATTTAAAAAAAAATATACGTGAAAAGCAATTGTTTAAAAATTCATTGAAACTTCAAATTTCGTGTGCATAACAAAAATAATGTACAAAAAATCTCTCTAACATCCCATAGGAAGTTATTGTAATCAGACCCATTTGTCGAATTAAAAATGTTGACATTTTTCTACGTTTCAAGGTTACTAGGTCCTTCCATGCACTCAAATGTCCTTACGTTTCGCCCCGCAATTAAATCGATCAGCTTGAATCCGTTGTCGGAGGTGGTGTTGTGCAGGCTGTATCTCCCGATTGTACCACCAAAGATGTCTTCTCTTCCTAGATTGGCGTGAAAATCTTCTAAGACAATTAATAATATTTTAAAATCATATATACAAAGGTACCAAGATAATACTTCTTGATAGACACTTTAACTCTTTCAGCCACGGATTTACAAAGACTACTTTATAAAAGTAATACAAGTATTTTTTACTTAATAATAGTTTTATTATTTACAAAAAAAATAAAAATTTGAAAATTCAACAAACTGTTTTTGAGAAATTAGGTGGTTATTTTACTAATAATAAACATAAAAAAGAATGAAAAAGATAATTTCATTACATGCAAAATAAAAGGACTACATATTTTGTATGAAAATCCGAGAAACATTTTTTGTCTTTTGATGCGGATACAAAGCGGGACTTTACAAGTGTTGCATTTGCATACGGTACTTGAAGGATTTTTTTCTGCATTTTTGGTGCAAATTTCTTTCCGTCCGTAATTCGTATGGAACTGATGGCTTGTGGCATTTTATGGAGACAGGCACTGGACAGGAAGACACATTACTATTGAGGGAACGTCTGGAGTTATAATTTCTCTTCGGCTTTGCTGTTAATAGGATCCCTTCGTACACAATTCTGCGGAAGTCTTTTTTATTTAGTAAATCAAATTCTGGGTGATGTTCTTTTCGGAGTTCTTTGTAAAGCAAAAAGGCCTTTACGACAGCTTGGTCCAAAAACTGGAAAAATTTCGATGCCACCATTTGTGGGACTTCCTGTCGATGGCATATGTACTTTTTAGTTGGTCAAATTTATCCACATAGTTCATGCAATTATTATATTGCATCACGACGTCAGGACATGACACTCCAGTCATGTCCCCATTGCGTTCTCTACGGCATGCATACAACACCTGTTTTTGTCGAGTCTAAATAGTTGGTTAGAACTAAAATCGATCTCTCCATTTTATAGTGCGGCATTCGTATCGCTTACCCTATAATCGAACTGGCCTCGTGTCAAATTTTTGTCTTCTTTCAGTTTCCGCAGATATTTTCGATTCGAGTGCACAGTTCCACACGCTAATATATTGTCTTTCAGTAAGTCTACCTGTAGGGCATAGCTTTTAAAATAATTATCAAAGAATACTCTATTATTCTTCGATTTTAAATTTACGCCAAATTTTCGAACCACCTTGCCGCAGAGATCAGTCTGAACTATGTTTCCTATTTTTCCGGTAAATTTCAAAATCTGAACAATATCCAGACTCCGCACACTTCACCCAAACCTTATATCCTCACTTGATTGGCTTTTTTGGCATATACTGCTTTAGAAAGTTGCGCCCTTTGAATTTGATCATACTTTCATCAATAGCAATGTTTTTTGAGGAGTAAAAGTTTTGATCAAAATTTCGTTTTAGAATGTCTAACATTGGCCTTATTTTATAGAGTTTGCCAAAACTAGAATTGGTTCTATTAGGCAAACTCTTGTTGAAGGTTGATAGGTATGTCACCAAGCCCATCATTACACTCGTCGTCTAGGTCTAAACTACAAACACTTTCATCACTGATGGAATATCTTTTAGAACAAAGTCAGCAATATCACCTTCATTCAGAACACGTGGCATTCTGCAAATGTAACATTCAATTCCGTTGAAGACATTATTGAAATAAAACCTACTAAAGTCACAGTGGTCAGTTAACTAACCACCATATTACTCTTGTTTTTTTTTTATAAAAAACGAATAATTTCAAATTTAGTGTTATTATAAATCAATCAAATTAACACTAAATTACAAAAAAAAAACACTAAAATGATAACACCAGAAGCACTCTTACCTTTTTTACAGATTTTCAAAACTTAACATTGACAAAAATGACACTGAACGTGTTTTGTAAAAAATTTTATAGCTCATCTGCTCATCTCATTTGCAAAGATTCCGCAACGTACAACGAAAATAATTAAAAATAATTAAAAAAAAACTATTTTAAGATTCAAAATTTTACCTGCAAAATAAGTTCGTTGGTAAGTTTTATAAATCAAAAAACCCTTGATTTTTCAAAAAAATTTTTAAAATCGTTAGAGCGGTTTTTTTTTAAATTAATTGTAAATATACGCTCTACATTTGAATATCGTAAAAAAATTTTGACCCGTCTTTGAGCTATAGAATTTTGAAAAACAAAAAATCAATATTTTTTTAAAAATCCAAACAAAAAAATTGCACTTTTGATAATCAAATATTGTTAAGGCAATATGAGGGCTCGTTCAAAAAAAAATTATTGAAATCGGTTCATAAGTTGCTGAGAAAATCAAAAAACAAAATACCGGTTCTATGAGCGGTACCTTTCCGAAGCAATACAAAAATATGTTTTTCTTATTAAAAGAAGTCAAGTTAAAAAATAAAATTTTAGAGAAAATTTAAAAAAATCTATGGGTTTGTTTTCGAGAAAACTCGAATTTTCGTTTTTTTGACCAAAAAAATTGTATGGGGGCCACTGTTAGTTTTTGATCTTAAAAAAAAAAAAATGAAAAAAACGCCTAACGCGAATCTGCTCAAAACCTTAACTTCCAAGTTTGAACTCAATCGACCCAATGGTTTAGGCTGTAGGAGCGTGGACAGACAGACAAAACAGACCGGACGGAATCGCGGGACCCACTTTTTTCGACTTCTCTACCATCGTAATATCATGTTTGATTAAAATCTCGAGTTCGAAATTTTGCACGAATGCAAAACTTGCCATATATGTATGTATGTACATATGTAGTTCTTATAGGTCGCAAGTAAAAATAGATGATAGCACAGAAACAGAATAATTTTTGAATTGAAGCCGCCAAACATATTTAAACAGCTCCACGCGACACCCTTAAGATTCTTTATTTAATTTTGATTTTTCCACAGGTGTTGCCTATAATGCTCGCATACGGAATTAAAGCACAAAACATGAGGTGTGCGAGACTAAACAAGAGAAATAAAAGTGGCTTACAAAAACACCCTTTCCAAACGTATAACAAGTGTTCACGTTATGTTATGCGAACGAAATACCTATATACGCATGTAAACAACAGCATTTAGTTGGGGGTGTCCTGTCCTCTATCACCAGCAACAAAATTATGTTTATTTACGCACAAATAATCCTTTTATCATGTGTGTACCAAATATAGCAACAAACATACATATATACATGATGCTTGTTACATAATTTTCCCTGTTCTTCCTGGCGGTAAACTCTTTTTTTTTTTAAGGGATGCAAAGTAGGTACTCACCCCTTTTTTAACAATTTTAAAAAAAATCCCCTTTTCATAGGTGGATAGGGAGGGATACACATGATTTTGAGGTGGTATTTTCGTTAACTGTTATTTGGCGGCGGAAATATACATTTGCACAAGTGTAACTGATCAGCATAAGTTACATGACATACATAATACATACATATACATAACTACCCTACACATTTTTGTTGTTATTTAAAATCATATGTAGATGGAAAGGCAGAACATGAAACGCTTGGGAGAGCATTAGATGAAGTGGAACAAAACTTAACTCCCATTCGTTATGTTTTATTTTATCAAGTTTTTCTTTTTGTTGTATTTTAAATTGTGTATCCAAAGGATATACTTTTTATGTATGTATGCGAAAAAAGGACACACATGAATTTAACAAGAAAACAACAATAGATGAGATGTGAATTATAAATTATGGCTTTTGTCTAGAATCGGAAACCAGAATATAGTATAACGCACGTTGCCAGATTATGACTAAGTTTTTTTTAGGTTAATGTACGGATACCTGTTATGTTCCGTCAGTGTCGTTCCGTTTGGCTAAAACAGAAAATGAAGTGATTTATGGGAAGGGGATGTTTTATGTGAAGTAAATATGCAATATGCAAGCCAAAATATTGACATTCATTGCTTTAAATTCAACAAATTTTGCACACTAAAATGTTCTAAAAAAAATAATGGTCGTAAATCATTTTAAGATAGAGTTATAGTTTGTTTAAAAACCTACAAGTAAATGTTTGCTTTTGGACTTTTTAGTACACTATTATTAGTTTCAACTGTTTATTGTTCTGTTTTGACCTAATTTAAACTAAGCTTTGTAGACATATCAAACCAAAAACAAAGACAATACATAATTTCTTAATAAGCGTATCTTATAATAAAAACATATCAAAATGACATTTCATATTTGGTATACTTTTTGATGTTTGTGTTCAAAACTAATGTCAACCTAAAAATATTATAGAAAAAGAAAATTAAATACATTAGGTATTATGGCGAATTTCAAAATGACCGCCATGCGGATTAGAAGTAATTCCGATGGCATTGTCATAAATAATGAGGTATTTCTGAAATTAAAGGAAAAAAACAATATGGGGAGTATCAAAATGGCTTCCAAACAAATAGGAAAAATGAATTCCGAGAGAATTGATTGATAAGTATTCTGTACCAATAAAAACTCATTTTTATCTGATTAAAATTATATCAAAGAGTTCTGGATTATCAAAGAAAATTGTTATTAGAAAAACTTGGCCTACCACCATTTTCGAGCTTTGGAAAATAAAATTCTTCGCAATGATGAAATGCAATTAGTACCTACTAATTCTTTCTCTGAAAAATAAATATTGCTTATTGACGAATTACCTGCGACTCAGGTCTTTTTTCAAGTCAGTAGCATCATCAACAACTTAGGAAGAAAACTCGACCTAATTTTTTTTTTCAGATGCATTTGATTGTTTCGTTTCAGAAAGTATACATTTACTACATACCCTTGACCTACTCCACCCCCGTCTTTCTCTAACTTTTTCACTCGATTACGATAGTTATTTGGAAATTAATTTCATTTCAATTTCCGCCACGCTGAATTCGCTTTACTTAATAACCTAACCAACAATATTGATTTCAATTCGTTCTTCGATAACAACACCTCAATAGATATAGCCCTAGAATTTTTCTATATGTCCATTTACCAATGTCTCATTCAATCGTCCCTCATAAAAATGTGTCTTCCTCCGTGTCTTGATACAATAAAAGTCTACGAACCCTTCGAAATGTCAGAAATTTATTGTGGAAAACATATTTGAAAGCCATTGTCGGCGTTGGCTTCTCTAACGATTAGCAAATTCAATGCAAATTTTCATCTCTTTGTGAATTTCTATATCTTTAATACATTGACAAAATGCAAGAAAGCCTGATTACAGATCCCAGACACTTCTACCAATTTATAAACTTTCAAAGTAAATCCGATGGCTTTCCTTCCACATTAAAATTTCTCGATATAACATCTATTGACCCTAAAACTATAACAAACCTCTTGCCTCATTCTTCAGCCATTCGTACAGCAATCATCTTCAAAAACCTGACATTAGTTATTTTGATTACTTCATAGGTACCCCATTCACCTCCCTTACCCAAATCGTAAAAAGTGATGATATTGTTGACAAAAAATTAAGACTACTCTCCTCTCACAAATTCAGTGTGTTCAAAACTGTAAACAAATTAATGAAAGCGAATGAAGTGGACATTATCACTACAGTATTTGATAAAATCAGTCACCAAATTATTTATCTTGATTTCCCACCCTATTTCATGGCTCAGATCGTACCTTAAGAACAGCAAATATAGATTTGTTTTTAGGTTCTCAATCTCCGATCCCATTAATGCAATCTTAGAAGTCCCTCAAGGGAGCAACATTGGTCCTTTATTATTTGTCTTAAATATCAGCGATGTTATTAATGTCATTAATAATTCAATTCATTCCCTCTATTTACGCTGATTACATGAACTTAACTAAGGTTCTTTCTACTCTATCTGATTTTGACTTACTCCAAAGTGATGTTAAATCATTTCAGACTTATTGCGACAAACATTTCTTAGAACTCCCTACCGAACTTACAGTCTGCACGATGTTACCATTCATTCTGTTTGTTCTATTCGCGATCTAGGAGCTATTGGCGAGACTCAGTTAAATTTTCGAGCCCATTTTGGTTATATTAATAACAAGGCCAAGTCATCCCTTGGCTTCAAACGTTGGTCTAAAGAATACTCGAACCCCTATGTCACTTAATCCCTATACACCACCTCTCCTTGAATACTCTAGTGGAGTCTGGTCTCCCCATCAGAACTCTCGCTCTCAAAGAATTAAATCTGTACAACGATTTCTTCAATTTGCACTTCGCGGTCTTCCTTGGGGTGATAATCTATTGTTACCGCACCTATATGGAGATGGCTTAAAACTTTACAAATCTGTAAACCCTCCAAAAACGCTGTCAAGCCGCTGATGTTATCTTTCTACACCACCTTTTAGCAAATACAATAGACTCATCGTTTCTTCTTGAAAAGGTTAATATTTATACTAATATAATTAACGTCTGACGGGCCCCTCTTTTTCGACTTCCTCATGAGTCATGACCATACAAATCATGGCCTTTTTGAACCAATTACTAGAATGCTGCGCTTGGCTAATAACGTGCATACCTTGACTTCCATATCAGTCCTTCCACCCTAAGAAACAATCTCTACAACTCGTTTTAAGTTTCTTATGCATTAAACTAACGTGTGGGCCTTCGGGCCCAAGCCTAAGCATAATATAAAACTAAAAAAAAATGTAAGTCTAGCTTCAAGTCCTATTTTTGTTAAAAGCTTGCATGCAATAAATAATATACGAGTACTTAACTAAAAAGAAGAAAAATAAATATAGTTATAAGGAAAATTCTAGTAGGCACGACGAATAAAATCATTTTTAAGTCCATACTTTCATTTATTCACGAGATATCGAGAATCAGTTTTTATAAGTTTTAATAAATTTTAAAAACAATATTTTCTCTAAGATAAAACTAGTTTGAAGGCAATATCTTTAATTGTTGCAAGAAATTTGAGCCGTATATCAATTTTTACGAACTTTAGAAAGAGTTTTTATTATTTTTTGTAAAAAAAAACATTACTTTGGTTTTTCTCAAAATTTAACCAGATGTCAAAGACGTTATTCTTCATAACATACAATTGTCTTATTGTTTATACCTTTTACAATTACAATAACTTCCTTAATAAAACTCCAAATATATTTACGATTTTATATCAATTATCAAACATCTTAAGAATACGTTCTTCGAAAGTATATATCTCAAAAAGCTTTAAAGGTATTGTACAAAATGTGTTCAACGCTCACTAGTTTACTATGAATAAACTATTAATGAAAAAATTTACATTTTTTCTTAAAATTAGTAAACTTTTCAGACACTAGCACAACGTTGAATAAAAAAGATAAAAAGTTTTCCCATAAGGTTTTGAAGTTGTAATTTTTAGACATTGACAAATAAGAAATTCGACAATAGTATAATTGCTTCAATTTATGCTTCAACAGCGCTTTGAAATTATTAAAATACATCGTTTTGAATATTGCTGCTACAGGCCGTAGTGTTGACGAACATATATATTTTCGATTAATATAGTCGATCATTGTAACTATCCATTGAACAAGCTACATAACACCGTATTTTACATTAAGACTTGAGTCTTAAGCTTTTTAAAGTTCAGTGAAGAGCTCAGAATTCAGAACTGTCGATCACTTGCAACATCGGATTGGCTCCTTAAAATAAGTCAAAATCATTTAGATTTCCGTCAAAAAATCATCTTTGTTAACAAGCATACTTGTCGTATTTGGGGTTCCGAAAATCCAAGAATTATTGTTAAAAACTCTCTCTATTCTCAGTATGTGTATAACTGTTTGGTGCGTATTTTGGCTGGTTTTGTGCTTGGACCTAACTTATGTAAAAATGAAGCTAGTGCTACTTTTACGGTTAAGATGGCCACAATTGGCCACGAGGATCTTGTGATTTATTGCCTTTACGGTCCATTAAGTTTAAACTTGGAAATTGAGCTTTTAAAAAGATTCGCCTTAGGCGTTCTTTTCTTCATTTTTTGATCAAAAATAACAATAAAAACGAACCGATTGATTTTTATTAAATTTGTTTTCTTAATTGGGCTTCTTTCAAAACAAAATATATATTTAAGAACCTTTATTTTGTTTTGAACCGATTTGAATAATTTTTTTTAATAATATTTGTTGGTCAAAAATGTCAGCATCATTGTTTTAGATTCTTAAAGAAATATTATTTTTTTTTTTGAAATTCGATACCTCGAAAACGGTTAATTATTTTGCTATGCAAATCAAACAAAAAGTGTAAATTAATATATTCTAAATAACTGCATACCAAAAATACCTTAAAACAAAAATTGAAAAATTGTATATGTTGCTACATTTACATACATCGAAGAAAAAATAACATTTCTTAAGAATCTATTAGATGTTTTTAAATTACAGCCCTTTTTTCTTATATGTATATCGAAATAAAACCTTTTCTTGTAAGACCTTGTATAAGCTAGTTCTTAACTATAGCCATCTCTCACTCAAACTTTAAACATGTATTTTAATAGATTATATGCTATCCAATGCTGTTCGAAAAATATTGGCCAAACATTTTATTACCCTTTTCGAGATCAGTTCTTGGAATTTAGGAACGCTACGGGTTTTTGTTGCACTAGGTAGCAACATGTCATTCAAACACTGTTTAAAAGTTGATGTTATTATCAATACGAGCTGCATTTGGCTCGGGATAGTAGTCCAATACCAACCGAAGTGATTTAGTGGAAAAAAATTGGAAAAATCAGTTCGGAACATAAAGCCAATATTTTTTGTCTGTCACGTATCAATTTGACAACACGTGAAATTTCTACGAGACTGAATATTGTTCAACAAACTTTGGCATAGAATTTGAAAAAATATCGTGAGACCGGGACTACAAGCAGGAAAAAAGGATCAGGGAGGCCATAAAAGACGACCCCAGTGGAAGATCGTTTTTTGGTGTTGTACAGTCGTCGGTATCGGTTCAGGACTTCAGTGGACCTTAAAAACGATCTGTATCGAGCTACAGGCAAAGTAATTTCGTCAAGCTCAGTGAGAAAAACGCTCGTGAAAGATGGACTTAGCTCAAGTCGGTACTGAAACCGGATTTTCCAAAAAGAGTCAAAGAAAAACGATCTCCTTGGGCTCAGGAGCACCTAAATTGGACTCAAGACACGTGGAACAATGTCATCTCTTCAGACGAATCAAAATTCAAGCTCCATGTTGGAGATGGGAGGATCCGAAAAAAGACGAAGCTCGGATTTCCTTTTGCAGATACCCCCCAAAACTAAAGGTGTGATGGTGTGGGGATGCTTCTCTGGAGATGAAAAAGGTAGAATGAGCTTTCTACAATCCAAAGTCAATGCAAAAGTTTGCCTTCGAGTCCTGGAAAACGTATTGGAGCCCACAGTGCTAGGGCTTTTTTTTGGACACTAGCGGTTTCATTTTTCAAACATTTTTTCCAACATTACATCTACTCACAAAATTTGAGTGTGAAAAAAGTTACTTTATTTCCAAGAGAATGCTTGAAGGCATCGTTAGTTATTCATAATTGATCTAAAACTTTATTTTAAATTATTTAAAACATCAACAAAAAGTCAATATATGGGCCAAGCAGAAATATGAAATTTCGAAATCGATTTTAATGTCTAGTTTGAAGATCAAAATCACGTTTAAAGTGCATTCCCTATACAAAATGAACTCCGATTTCTCTAAAGTGCTTGAATCAAAATCCTTCAGCCTTGTTCTCTTGACATGACATCACATGCCAAGATGAAAGGATAACAAACAAACAAAAAAAATAAGTAAATTCCAGCTCATTTTTTCCATCAATAAAAACAGATCCACACAGATTCACGCTCACTTAGCTAAAGAAAGCGTTTCCTTTCCCAGTTTTCACTGTGTCTATAAACCTTTATTTTTCTTTTCTATTTCCAAATCGAATGCAAAAGATTCAAAAATCCTTTTGGTAGTCGTATAGATTTATGTTACACAAGTAAGGCCAAATCCCTAGCTGACTGAACATCAGCCACAGAAAAATTAGGTATACAACAAAAAAGAATAAAGAAAAAAGTATGTTTTATATGTCAAAAAGGATCCAATGAGTTGGTTGGGAGGGAACAGCGAATCCTGCATCCGATCCCATCCCATCGGAGTATGGTCCGGTGTTGGTCTGGCGATGGCGCGGAGAAAAATGTGATTCCAGCTATTCCAGGTCATAAATAAAACTTAAGCGATGTTAAAGCCAATAAAAAGTGTCGCTCTTGGCTTAACATTGGCAAAAAGTTACAACCGAAAAATTTGTTTCAATCCCCATATACCTATATGCATATAGTATATGTCCCGTCCCTGAATAACTGGCATCAGTCCAGGCCACAAACACACAAAGTAAAAACCGGTGACAAAGCAGAGGCTCCTAGAGCCTCAAAAATAAAACACAACCCTTCGGGCTTATCGAACGACGGGCGAACACTATTTTATTCCCTCTCTTTATATCCACCCGCATCGCATCGCGTCGCGTCTCACGCCTTTACCGCCTTCTCCACCGCCGCCGCCGAAGTGTCGTTTTCGTCGTGGAACAGCAACAATGCGGACCAGGGCAGTGATGATTTATTTCTTTTTCTGCAACGCGATAATAATCCACCAGTGCTAAAAAGTTTCGCATTAGAGCAAAGCACCCTCCAGCTTCAGTCATACACTATGGGGGCATTGGCATATACCTATACACTCATACATCTTGCTGGCTATTGGAAGAGAACGATGCTCTACTCTGGTGGCATCATAATAAAGAAGCTTCCCTGTTGAGCCATAATTTGAATCCTCGATATGTTTGGCGGTCCGCTTCGAAAAATGTTTAATGTTAACTTCCTAACCTAACTAATGTCGTCGGTTCTTTCTTTTTATGTATGTTTAAATCTTTAGAAGAATTTCACAAGCTGAAGGTTTTTTCACAGACCTTCAGTTAAAGCTGCTGAAGCTTTTTCAGTCTTAAAACTGAAACTTTTGGCTCTGGACAAGAACTTCAAATTATTCTTATCTGGGTTACAAGTCACAGGAGTATTTTGGGAAAAAAGAACAAGTTGACGAACTGTTGATGATGAACTACATATTTTGATTTTTCTTACGGACTTCAAGCTTACGTTGTTTTTTAAGTTTAAAAGAATCGTGCTTAGTATTCTTTAAAACTTTCATAAGCTAATGAAAAAGAAAAATTGCACTTCATAGCGAAAAGGGTGCTTCAGTAGTAAAGTAAGTGGCAATATACTTAAAGTGAATTTTCTTCAACTTTTTTCCACTAATTCAATGGAGAAATCATCCTTCTCCATGATGCTATATTGGGAGTAATATGGGTTCAGGGATTTCGTAATTTTGGAGACTAATTTGTATTTGGAAGGAACTTCTCTTCTGGGAAAGGAAAACAAATACTGGATTCTCTCGAATTTAGCTGCAGTTACTTTTTTTGTTTTGTTAATATTTCAGCGAAACAAAAATAAAATGCAAGAAAAGGGTTACCCAGACTTATTAGAGTACCTACTCAAAGTTAAGGGTATGCACTTGTTTTGCCAATTATACTTTTTGTAGATATAAGAACATAGTTGTATAAAGCAGAGATGATGAGTTTAAAAAGTGAGGAAAAAAAATGTTTTTAGATTTGAATTTTTCATCTAAGATCTAAGTGAACTAAAGTTTCTGCACTTTTCGGAAAGTAAACCTCTGTTATTGTGAAGCTTTAAGTATGTTTTTCACATTTTTCAGAATTAGTTTTTCAAACTTAATAGAACTTAAATATTGTAAAAAAACGAGTATGGATTGAACGTACCCACCAAATTTGTTTTTTTTTTGTTCTTTGAAATAATTTTGAAGATATATTTTCAGGGACTGTAATCTTATTGATTTTAAACAAATGATGTAAAGGGTCAACCCTTTTTCGTTTTTGAAAGTTAAGCTGAATAAAACACAAAGCATTAGCGATATATTTTATATAACTCCAAATATTGGACATTGCCAATAAAGCCTAGTACATACTTGTGAACCATCTCGTGAACCCATACAAATTTCGGTTTTTGGTTCACCCGTGAACGTGCTCGTGAAGCTGAGTGGAGAACAAAGTGGAGAGTTTTCGTTCACGGGCAATTCACGTGCAAAATGTACGGGAACTGTTGGTGAAGCTTTGACATTTGGTTACAAAAAAAAGGACAGTTTTCAATTTGTACTGAATACTGATACTGATTCCTCATTTAAAGTTTGTGGCTGCTTTGCGTGTGGTTTTAAAAAAAAAGTTAAAATGCATTTATATGAAATAGAATACAAATGTTCACAACGTGTATTCACAAGTGTGTACCAGTGAGCAATTTCAAAAGCTCACTTTCTCCACTGGCGAACGTTCACTTCACGAGGAAGTATGTACTAGGCTTAAGTGTGAACAACAGAAGCTTTGTTTCACCAGCTAAACTGTATTGGACAACTCTGTGAGGAAAAGTTTAACTTTTTTGTATTTATTGAGAAACTCATTGCCATTTTGTTAAAGAAACCAATTATTGAATTTACGCTGGCAATAATAAAGTCTACGTGCAACGAAAACGACAACTTAGGACCAAAAATGACTACAAGGTCATGAATTCAAATTTGCGATCAAAACTCCGATTAAAAAGTTTATATTTAAGAATTATTGGAACTTAAGTCCAAAGTGCAGGAAGAACATTTTGTTTTACAATAATCCAATATTATATTTAAATCATTTTTAAGTTTTTGCCAATCATTACTATTTTTAATGAACAAATATTTTGTATGTCATCACATCACTAATCAGCATACATTAAACACAAAGAGTTTTAAAGAGGAAATGTGATATCACTGACAAATACGTTAAAGAGATGTGGACCTAAGTGACTTCCTTGAGGAACTCCAGATCAAACTTTTATCACGCTAGAAATAAAAATTCCCAATTTCACACATTGCGTTCTATCAATTAGGTAGCTTAGTATCCATTATAAAAAAAGAGGCTGGTATGCGACCCTCACTGATAACTTCACATCCCGTCTGTCGATTTGTCTTGATTAAAAGTTTGTAGATTTTCTTGTTTTGTTAAAAAAGTTCTCAGTTGAATTATTCTTAAAACTTTAAAAATTACCAATAATATTTTGCGTGATTAATGTTTGATTTCGAAATTATTTTTTTTTAACGAAATTTTTAGTCGAAAACCAATTTTTATCAATTTTAGTAGCATTTCTTAAAAAAAAAATTATTTCTTATATAAACAAATACAAATTGAATGAATGAAATTAATTTAAAGTCAATATCTTCTATTGTTAACGAGATATCGAAAACCGAACATCAATTTTTACCAGATTTTCGTACTATTTTTTGTAGATTTTAATTTTGTATGAAAAAACTGACTGTTGGATTTTCATAAAAAATGTATTGAACGTCGAAAATAATATTTACTGTGAGATAGTATAAGTTTGAAGCCAATATTTTTAATTTTTGAAAAGATATTTGAGTCGAAAGTAAATTTTTACTAAGTCTTAGTATTGTTTTTTTTATGTTTCTATTTTTTGAAAAAAAAACTATGAATTTGATTTTTTAAAAGACAAAATTGGTTCAAGGCCATAATCTCAAATTTTTGAAAAGATTTTTGAGTCGAAAATCAATTTTACCAAGTTTTGTTAATATTTTTAGGTTTTTAATTTTTTGTAAAAAAAAAACTGTCAATTCGATTTTTCTCAAAATGTTACTGAATGTTGGCAACAATATTTTTAAAATATAAAATTAGTTTAAAGCCAATATCTCAAAGTTTTGAAAAGAAATTTGAGTTGAAAGTCAATTTTTATCAACTCTTAATGTTTTTTTAGGTTTTTATTTTTGGGTAAAAAACTGTCATTTCGTTTTTTCTCAAAATTTTACAGAATTTTGACGAAAATATTTTTTTCAAATATATAATAATTGGTTTAAGGCCAATATCTCAAAGTTTTGAAAAGATATTTAAGTCGAATATAAATTTTAACCTTCATTTATTAATATTTTGTTTAGGTTTTTATTTTTTGTGAGAAAACTGTCCCTTCGATTTTTCTCAAAATTTTTCCGAATGTTGAAAACAATATTTCTTATAAGATAAAATTAGTAAAAAGCCATAATCTCAAATTTTTGAAAAGATATTTAAGTCGAAAATCAATTTTTACCAACTTTGAGTAATGTTTTTTATTTTTTATAAAAAACTTTTACTAGAAGTTGAAAACGTTATTCTTCGTTGTACAAAATTGTTTTGGAGATAAAATCGTTTTTTGTTCGTTAATTTTTTGAGGTAAATAATATTTTAATATCGAAAAAAAAAATATTCGATTTATCTCAAAATTTTACGGAATGTTGAAAACAGTATTTCTTATAAGACAAAATTAGTTTGAAACCATTTTTTGAAAAGATATTTGGGTAAAAAATCAATTTACGACTTTTAGTAATGTTTGTTTTAGGTTCTTATTTTTTGTAAAAAAAATGTCAATTCGATTTTTCTTAAAATTTTACCGAATATTAAAAACAATATTTTTTATAAAAAAAAAAACAATTTGAAGCCAATATCTCAAATTTTTTAGTCGAAAATCAATTTTTACCAACTTTTGTTAATTTTTTTTAGGTTTTAGTTTTTTGTAAAAAAAAACTGTCAATTCGATTTTTCTCAAAATGTTACTGAATGTTGGCAACAATATTTTTTAAAACATGAAATTAGTTTAAAGCTAATATCTCAAAGTTTTGAAAAGGTATTTGAGTCGAATTTTTAACTACTTTTATTAATTTTTTTTTAGGTTTTTATTTTTTATAAACTGCAAATTCGATTTTTCTCAAAATTTTACTAGATAATAAAAATGTTTTTCTTCGTTGCACAAAACTGTTTTGGAGATTAAATCATTTTTTGTTCCTAAATTTTTCGAGGTGACAAATGTTTTTTTTCAGTTTTTTTGATTTATAAAAAAAATCGTTAATTGGAACTTTTTCCACAAATATATTTGTTTGGTATCACGGTACAATTTATAATATAAAATTCAATTCAAGTCTCTAGCGTTATTCGTTCGTGACATATTTAGGACTAACCAAAATGTTCACCTTTTTTTAAATTGCTATGGTAAAAAAACCACAAACTCAATTTTTTTTAGACATTATTATTTATTTGAAGTCGATATCATTACTGGTTCTTGAACTATGGACGAGACATCTCTTTAAAAATCTTTTATTTCCACTCTAGGGGCCTTAAAACGTCGAGAAATGTCAAAATTTTCAATTCGACAAATTGGACCGATTACAATAACTTCCTATGGGAAGTTAAAATATCTATATGATAAATAATACACTGGTCGACAAAATTCCGTTTTTTTTCTGTTTCACAGACAAAAGAATACTTTTTAAAAGGTAAAGATAACATAAATATACGTTTTGAACTTAATTTTTAGTCCAAACTCAAGTTTTAAAAATACCGGTTTTCAACATTATTTGTATATTGTTTAATATATTTCAAAAACCAAACTTACTTTTAAAATCTTGTCGACCAGTGAATTTAGAAGAAACTACCTTAGAGGAAAAATAACTTAAATTTAACCATGTTTCTGTTATAATAACACATAGAACTAGAAATATATAATTTATGTGTTTTCGTTCGAAGACTATCCACATTTTGATAATACACATTTCTTGAGCTTAGATTTTTAAAATGATTTAGGTTTCTAGATAAGCTTCTTCATTTATCCGTTCTTTCCCAGTTAATAAATTGCTTTACCAAAACATATTATTTATGACATTTCAATGGATAACACATTTTCTTGGCATCTTTACTCTTTTTACTATAGCTTTAAACATTTAAGCAACAACTATCTTTTCATGTCTTATAAGTAAAAATCAATTTCTCAATAAATAAACAATACGTTTCTATAGTTGGAAGTTCTTGATTGAAATCCACCGACAATTTTTTGTAACAGCAATGTGTCATTAGAATTGTGTTTAATTGAAAAATAAATCAATTCGGAACGGTTCGTTTCACTTTTGAATATAAAAGAAAATGAATTTTCGTAGATCATTACATTTTAAGCAATAAACATCGTGAAATTCAAATTTGTTCTTTTAAGAAAAAATTCTTTGAGAGATATCCAATAGCTTTGAACATTATTTGCATTTCTAACCAAATGAAAACATAGTCTCATGTCTCTTCAAAAATGTTTACCTATGCCAAATTTCAAGGATAGCTTTATTCGACCCTGAAAACAGAAAAGAATTATAATTTTTGATATCTGGAAAACAAAAAAAAAAACTCTAAACAAAAAACTAAATTACCTACCAAATATTCATACAGGAGGAACTTCTGTTATGTTTAAGACAAGGGATTTGAACTTGGTGAAAATGCTATTTAACTAACTTTTCAGACACAAAACGTTTTTAAGATCCTGAAAACTCAAAAATGTTCAAAATTTTAGAATAATTAGCTCTTACTGACCAATTGCAATTTAAGTATATCCTCTTTCTTTCGACGAATATTAGAACAAATAAGTTAAATCATCAAGGAAAAATCGTCTTCCATCATGGTCAGCCATGGTTCCTTTTTTGACTTATGTGGGGACTCTAGTTTTATCTGATATCAGAGATCATTATTTCACTTACATACATACATATTTGAAATACCATGTTGATTATTTCGGAAAACTCATATGAATATTATTCTGAGTGAACTCAATTTGTTCGTCAAAAAAAAACTGTCAACAAAATATAGTCGATTATTTGGGATTCTAAATTATTTGTCAAAACATTTATTTTCATTGTTTTTTTCGGTCCGCTTAGTTGCTTTCTACCTAAAATTTAATAAACAGTAGTTGCACAAATTTCTTGAGAAATGTTTTAATATACATTCAGATTCAGTCAAATTAAATGCAATGTATAAACGTTCTTAATTTCCTTTAATTTGTATTGCTCTTTATTATCGTTATAAATTTATAACGACTTTTGACACCACTGTAGCTACTTTATGTTATAATAATTCGACTAAGCTTAAAAGTATTTTTCAAAACCTTAATGATAAAAAAAACATGTTTCTCCATTTATGTGACCGACCACCGTTTATTCGTAATCCTTGAGATTGACAATGTACTTATGTATGAACCCATTTCAACCTGTTGCTTTTCATTCTTTTTCCTCAATTTTCCATTATGTACCTACAGAGTCCTGATGACACTCTGACTTAACATCATGGACACTTTTTGTTTTTTTTTTTTCCTTTTCCTGTGCAATAAAATATAAAGCTTTATGGTGCACAACTTACAAATGCTGCAAATAAAAATGATAAAATAATGTTGACATTTCTGTTGAAGCCACCTAAGACCAAGACTATATACCATCACATTTACTAATTCAAGGTTTTTTTTCCAGATGTATATTCGTATTAATTAACCACAAGGGTACTATCCACTTCATTTTCTAGCATTTTAACCTTACTTTTCCTCATTCAATTTTCCCACCTTAAACCTTATTTTTCTGTCTCTCTGTTGACGATATTACTGGGAAATTTATTATTGCACTAAGAAAAAAAAAAAAGAAGAAAACAATTTGTGTCCTTCATAATATAAACTTAAGGATATTTGGTTTTTATTTTTGTTTTTATATTTAATGCCAAGACGAAAAGAGGAAATCCTTCAATTTCCTTAATTATAACATACTTTGCTTTAAAAAACGTACATAGAATAGAAAATGATTTGACAAATGTGACAAATTCATCATTTTTAAAGTCAAAATTGTAACTTTGTGGATTCGAAGACTTTTCGGGCCGGAGCATTGGTGAGATAACCAGCCATCTTAGTCGTTGGACTTTTACCCTTTTGGCTAAGACTACGTCGCTGTTAAGCCCGTACACTTAGTCGTTCCATCCTCTCTTCCACCCCCCTTCAATGCATACGGGACCGTTGATCACGCGAAGAAATTTTCTCTCGAAACGACCCAAGGTGCTTTCATCCGCTTTTGTCATAGTCCATACTTCTGCACCGTATAGCAGGAGGGGGATAATGACGGTCTTATATATCGACACTTTGCTCCTTCAAGAGAGTGCTTTGCTATTCAATTGCTTTCTTAGCCCAAAGAAACAGCGGTTAGCGAAAGTTATTCTTCATTTGATCTCAGCGCTGGTGTTGATTTCGGTGTTCATATAGTGGAACTTAGATGAAGTCCTTAACTATCTCAAAGTACCGTCTGTCGATGGTGACGTTTTGACCGAGATTTAGGTGTTGTAAGTCCTTTCTTGATAACAACAAATTTTTGCCACCTCTGCCTCAATACTCACAAAAGCCCCATTGACATCAAGCTGAGTTCTTCCGATTATGTCAATGACATCAGCATATGCTAGTAATCGGACATCGATGACATCGAAAGGTGAGGTTAAGTAGTTTCCAACCTTTATGGAGCAGCCCCAATTCTTCATGGTCATGGAGTTTGGCAGGGATGTTCAAACTAGACATGGCTCTATACAGCTCGTCCCTGTAGATGCTGTCATATGCGGCCTTGAAATCGATGAAAAGATGGTGGGTGTCGATTTGATGTTCTTAGGTTTTTTCCAGGATCGACTGTGGACTTTCCTGGTCTAAAACCACACTGATAAGGACCTCTCGGGTTGTTGACGATGGGCTTTAGACGTGCACATATTACGGCAGAGAAGATTTTGTAAGCGATGTTAAGGAGACTGATTCCCATATAGTTGGTGCAGTTTATAGGGTCTCCTTTTTTCAGAATTGGACAAACAATTCTTAGGTTCAATTCATCGGGCATGCTTTCTTCCGACCATATCTTAGACGGATAAGTTGGTTCATACTCCTAACCAGCTGCTTTGAAGAGCTCTGCATTCAAGCCATCTGCTCCAGCGGCTTTGTTAGACTTCAGCTTAGATATGGCAATCCTTACTTCGTCTAAGTTGGGAAGACGGGATTGTTAGCTGCCATGTCAAAATCTTGACAACAATACTCGTATGTTTGTGAAAGTGTGTTAAAATGCTTGATTATTCCTGAGAATCTAGAATCAGAGAGGCCATACAAAAATCGAAGGTTAAAGGGTGGACAAGTATAATTCCTCCACTGAACAATTGTACTTCAATGCTCCACCTGACTCAATATTTCTTGTTTCTTACATTGAGCAGATACTCAAAGCTTCTATTTTATTTGGCAATAAAAGCTAAGGTTGTTCATAATAAACTGTGTTTTCTGGAGAATTGCCCTTAACTCTTTTCAAAAACGTAGTCACTTAAAATGTTGCATGCTGCTGATTTCGTACAGTGAGAGTATATCTCAGGAATAATTGACAAGCCAAGAGTATCTAAATATATGCTATTCCAAAAATGTAGACCGTTGATCTACTCTACTTCATTTGATCTATATACAATGATTACACAAATGATTAGACATTGTGATTTTATATACTCTTTTTTCACATAAGCTGTTACTTCCAACCCTTACCTGATTTTCGTTTAACACGCCTGTTTATTGATTTAAGGCCTAATCCAACAAAAAATCAATACAATTTTCTTTTTATTGCATACTTTAACTGTATACATATAGTATAATTTTATTTCCTGTATATGTATGGGTTCTTCCTATATATTTTAAATTACATGCATAGATACTGTAACTGTTTTATAAAATTTCACTCTTCAACATTACCTATACAGCAGCGGTTGACAAGAAAATATTTATATCCGCTTACGTTTACCCAAGACAAATATAATTACGAAATCCTTTTTTCAAGCCATATTGGTTGAACCTCTTTGATGTTTGGGACATCCTTAACCTCTTTACACAACATATGCCCTTGTTAAAGAAACAAACGCAAACAATTCAATTTACATACCTTCCTCCATCCATCTCCTCTAGCTCTCTATATCCTTCGCGCGCCGCCCCAAAAGTACCACCCGCTTCCTGCCACCGTAACCATCGACTGTGTCGTTGTATAAACAAAACTGTGTGGCATAAAAAATGCGGTCCACTCCCTCGAAAACTTTTTAACACGAGCATAAAACACACGAAAAACAAACAAAACACCAAACAAACAAAAATTCAACCAACACAAAAATAAGGACCTCCAAAAACAACACGAAAAACACTTCAATTCTCCTTCATAAAAGCTAGGCACTTCGTCTTCATAAATAATTCAGTTCTTCTTCGTTCCTTTCAACGTTCCAAAAACTTTGTCTCGAACTCCATACCATATTCCATATCCCATATCTATGGAGTGTCCTCCGTCACTCCGTCAGTTCCAAAAGTTCAACGTATTTTTTGTACCCGAAGCCGAATACTATCCGATCATGTCACTGGGCGAGGATGGAATTCTTAAATCCATTGATTGATTGGGGTGACTGGGCTATTTGGCTATTCCCAAGAAAGACACAAACTGATGTTGAGATTACTGTTTCTGGGGTTCGGGTTCGAGTTCGAGAACAGGAGCAGGAGCATTGATTTTCCCTCCACTGATGTGATGTGTAGTTCATGTTTGTTCACATGGGTCAATCTCTTTTTAGTCTCACTCAGACTACTCAATACTTACGAAGTAAGCAAAAACAAAAAAAATGGAGATTTGCTGGTAACGGTAAAGTATATAAAAATAACCAATGGCTTATGTTTTGGAAGACACCTCCGGTTTGATGAATTTGTTTTAAAATTAATTCAATTGACTTTAAACATATTTACATTGACTTCATTTAAGGATTTAATCAGTTGATAATGGCATTTTAAAATTATGTTCAAATATTAGACATGTGCTGTGCATGCGTCCACAGGTTTTTCTCAAAACCCACCATTGTCTTTCAACTGCTACTCTCACCTCCCCGTCGTGAACATCGGGTGCCTAGTACCTCAGCTGGAGATTGGGTTCCAACCCTAGTAGAAAGTTGTTGGGGGTAGCAAACGAAAAAGGGGGGAGAGGTGTTTCCACGGAGCGGAGGAATTTCCAAGATGAAAACGGTGGCGTCTACAGCTCCAGTTAGGTTGAACTACTTAGTGAATACCTTATAGAGCTTCTACGACTTATTCGGAGCCCAGGCCTATAAGGCCTCCCCGTCCTTGGAGCTATACTAGGGATCTGGCCCTCCAGGTAGGGGGTTGTGCCTTCGGGGTGACTTCCGGACCACGTAAACAAAATCTTAGTTGCGAAGCACCAACAAGCCTCGGATACAGACGGATTTACTGTTGACAACCCACGCAAAATGAATTAAGGACAACGAACTTCGGACAAATTAGGCCGAAAAATTAGAGGAGGCCCTAAACTGCTGTAAAGCAGACAACACCGCCATCCAGGAAATACGATGGGATGGGCCGGGGAAAAAGAGGATGAAAAACTGCTACATTTACTACGGTGACTGCTACCGAGAAAACCAACAGTGCTTATTTGGATGCGGCTTTGTCATTGGAGCCAGACTTAGGCAACAAGTCCTGAGGTATAGGAGCATAAACGAGTGCCTCATGACCATACGCATCAAGGCTAAATTCGACAACATTAGCCTGATAGAAGGATGACAACAACAAAGATATGTTCTTCGAGCTCTTGGACAAAATATATGAGGAGTGTCCTAGCTACGATATTAAAATTGTCCTGGGCGATAGCACTTTGGGTTTCCAGACCCAAGGCAAAACAGGGAGACAGAATGTATAACAGCGACGACGAACCGAACTCCGCTGTCAGGCAGGACGATCCATTGAACACAGACGACATAAGCCAACAATCCCGTTCTCCCGACTTCCCGACGAAGTAAAGATTGCCCTATCAAAGCTGAAGTCTAACAAAGCCGCTGGAGCAGATGGCTTGTATGCCGAACTCTTGAAAGCAACTGGAGATAATTTGGTTAGGAGCATGTACAAATTTTTCTGTAAAATATGGTCTAAAGAAAGCATGCCCGATGAATGGAACCTCAGCACTCTTTGCCCGATTTTAAAAAACTGCACCAACTATTGAGGCATCAGTCTACTTAACATCGCTTACAAAATCTTCTCTGCCATAATATGTGAACGTCTAAAGACCATCGTCAACAACCCGATAGGTCCTTATCAGAGTGGTTTTAGGCCAGGAAAGTCCACAGTCTATCCTGGAAAAAACCCAAGAACATCAAATCGACATTCATTATCTTTTCATCGATTTCAAGGCCGCATATGACAGCATCTACAGGAACGAGCTGTATAGAGCCATGTCTATCCCTGCCAAACTCGTCCGTTTCTGCAGATGACCATGGATAATTCACGCTGCTTCATAAAGGTTGGAAACAGCTTAACAGAACCTTTCGATGTCTAAAAAGGCTTTTGACAAGGTGATGCACTGTTATACGATTTTTTTAACATCGTACTTGAAAGAATATTGCAGAGCTCACACGTCAACACTAGAGGCACTATCTTTCAAAAGCCTGTCCAATTACTACCATATGCTGATGCCATTGACATAATCGGAAGAACTCAGAGTGATGTCCATGGGGCTTTTGTGAGTATTGAGGCAGAGGTGGAAAAAATGGATTTAACGGTTAATGGGGCAAAACAAAGTACATGCTGTCGTCAAGAAAGGACCTACAACACCGACGACGCACGTCTCGGTCAAAACGTCACCATCGACAGACGTAACTTTGAGGTAGTCAAGGACTTCGTCTACCTAGGCTTCGCTATAAACGCAGAAAACAACACCAGCGCTGGGTTAAAAGAAGAATAACACTCTTGCTAACCGCTGTTTCTTTGCGCTAAAAGAGCAATTGAGTGGCATCATCCCGTCCTGTTATACGGTGCAGAAGCATGGACTATGACAAAGCGGATGAAAGCACCCTGAGTCGTTTCGAGAGAAAAGTTCTTCGTGTGATCTATGGTCCCGTATGCGGGGAGTGGATGAGAAAATGGAACGACGAGCTGTATGGGTTGTACAGTGACGAAGACTTAGCCAGAAGGGTAAACGTCAAACGACTAAGATGGTTGGGTCACGTAGAGCGCATGGAAACCAATGCTCCGACCCGGAAAGTCTTCGAATCCACACTCAACGCAGTAGATTAACACCGCGAATCAAGTGGCGCGCACAAGTAGAAAGTGACCTCACCCAACTTGGAGCGCGAAACTGGAGACGTCGACGCAGAGACATTGGGCCCAGGGACATAACGCCCAACTTTTTTTTTGGGACTTACTTGTCTCACTATGTCTCACTTCGGTGGGACATAAAACCGAAATTGAATTTGGGCCTAAAGTCCCACCCAAGTAAGACTGAAGCCACAAATAAAAATGTTGGGGCTAATGTCCCACTTAATAACAATCACTAAAAAAAAAGTTGGGCGTTATGTCCCTCTGCGCAGGAGACATCTACCTGGGGACCGAGGTAGATGGAGAAGTTTGTTGAGTGAGGCTCTAGTTCACACAGGACTGTAGCGCCACCTTAAGTAAGTAAGTAAGTAAGAATATATATTTTTATTCTGATTATCGCAAAGGTTTTAAAAAATAAACTAGGTAGAGCAACAGTCCATTGAAAACTAGGGCTCAGTGATTTACTTTAAATAAGCCAGAGACACTGTGTGAGCATTAGGATAAAAGGGAGGGGTTAAGAAGAGATGAAAGAGATTCTTGAAGATTGCAATTACAATGAAAAACAGAGTGTGGTAAGGCATTTCACATTCACATAGTACGGCTAAAAAACGAATCACCGTCCTTTACAGTACTGCGCCGTAGTTGGGCCTAAGGACCTGATTGGAATTCCTAGAAGCGCGAGTATTGCGGTTGAACTGTTTGATGTGATTAATGCAACTAGCTATTTTACAAGATCCTAGATCATAGTAAATAGAGGGTATACAAATGCAAACCGTATTGTGTTGCATAAAATCATTCTTACTATTTTAGAAGTAAAATAAAATTCAACTAGATTCCATATCTCTCAAAGTTATTGAGATGGCTGACGAAAAAAGATGTCAAAAACATGTGGACATACGGGCGTACGGACGTGCGTACAGACGCATACACTACTTGTTTCTGAAAATTATAGATTTTAATTTTAGGGAACTTAAACCTTAAGAAATGGCAAAATATTGACTTTGACAAACCCAAACGATAAAAATAACTTTCAAAGAAAAGTTTAATATAATATCGAATTTGAATTCTTTATTCAATCCCAAAGGAATAAAATGAATCCTCCATGTCTTCAGGTATACAATGTTTTTCCTTCTATTCCAGGGTAACCATAACTTCACCTCTTTCTCTTTCACCTTAATTTATTAGAAAATAAATTTGAATATTTATCTTTAAGAAAAATGCAATTATACAAAAAATCTTAACGCATAATAGGCTTTCATACAAAGAGTGTTACACAACAACAACGAGTCAAAAAAGAAAAAATCTGCTAATATTCTTAAGGACAAATATATTAAATTATGTTTATACGAAATAAATGAAAAATGGCACACTGTAGACGTCTATAAAGATAATAATATAAAAGTCTCTGCTTGTGCATAAAAAGTGAGTAATATTTCAATATATTACAATAACCGAGGAGCCAAAAAATTAAGTTTATCTTTCAGCTTCCAGCTGAGAGATTTTCTTACATTATTCCTCCAGCCAGGCCAGCGTAATGGGAATCAAAAATAAATGAAAAAATATGCCCTCAGTTTTGTATATAAGTAGGTATATATATTTAGGTGGATTCACATAGGTTGATATACATACGTTTCTTATCAAGGGTATATAATATATGTACTTTTGTAAATGAGGGAGTGTAAAATTTTGCAGAACAACATTTTTGCAAGCTAATAATAAACTCACAATTTTTATATTTTTCCCTTATTTGTCTTTTTGAGCTTGCTGAACAAATCGAAACAAAAAAGTAAAACCTTGCGAACAAAAGAAACTTTAGGAAAACTTAAAAGTTTTTTTTTTCTTTTTTTAACAAAAAGAAATCTCTAAAATACAGGTAGCGTATAGTGTAGGGAGAATTTTAAGCCCCGCACCTGTTGTAATGGTGGTAAGTAAATATTAGGGTCTTTTACGGATTTGAGTAATGAAAACACATAATTCATATTCAAGGACACCAATTTGAAAGAATGTTTCTTAAAGCAAGTATATTTATCGAAGGACTAGAACTTCAAAGAAGAACTGAGATTTTAACTGAGTGTTTCTTCTAAAGCCGGGGAAAGGTTATTAAAACGAACAAAATAGTCCCTTTTTTAAATTCTTAAAGACTCCTTAGTTCCAAAGCAAGTCCTTAGACTCTTATTGTAAGCTCGATTAATAAAACCTATTTGTTTGCATAACCGTGTGATGCCAATTTCAAACCACCAGAGAATGCCATGACTCCTCCTGTACCTTAAAGTGTAAACGAGGAATCTTTTTTCACACGCGTACAGTTGCTAAATAATAGATAAATTAGGTAGCTCAACAGTCTATTGAGAACTAGGGCCTAGTGACTTACAACTCTCAACCATTCATGTGTGCGAGTAAAATTGCCAGGGATGGAGGGGACCTACAGTTTTTTTTAAGCCGAATCCGAACGGCTAATTTGAGAAAGCACTTTTCATGACTAGAATAACTCTTGGAGGATTTGTCAATTCCTCGAAAGAGGCAGTACTCGTGAAAACTTTTTGTTTTTTTTGTATTTAGGTGGCACAGGCAATGATTGAACCCAAGACCAATGGCGGATCCAGGGGGGGGGGTCGTAGGGGTCATGACCCCCCCCTGGGAGATAATTTGTTTGCTTTTTCGTAGGAATTCCCTTCAATTCAAAACTTATCGCATTGCGTTAATGGATATGACCCCCATGATATTATGAATTATTTATTTTTTGTATATGAAAACAACATTTGTATTTTACTTCCTTAAACTTTGTTTCTAAAAGTACTACTTTTAAATGACGACTGGACCAAGAACATAATATGAATCGGCAATTCAGCCTATTCCAAAACCGCGGCACAAATTCATCAACTTTTGACCAACTGATGATCCAGGGGGGGGTCATATGAGCCATAAAGCTTAAACAGTTAAGTTGTATGTATAAGTAAAGATTTCATCTATAGATTTATTAGTAATTTAACGACATTCACCAAAAAGTGTTTTGCTGTCAAAAACAACTAAAATTTTAGTTTTCACTCAATTCAGAATTTGAAAAAAACTTTAGTAATGCTTTAAATTATTTTCATAAAAATTGTTTCTAAGAAAAAGAGCAAATATTCAGGTTCTTAAGAAGAAACCTTGAATAAGAGACCATCAATTTTATATTAAATTGCCTTTAAATTCCTAAAACTAGCCTTCAATTTTATTATTACATTTTGTTGACACACATAAATAGTGAATATTGAAGTGATTTTTACTTGCGACGTAAAGGAACTATGTATATAAGAAGAAATAAGCAAGTTCTAGCGACAAATTCGTGCATTTTATTTATTTCAAAATTGGTTTTCTGTTGAATACAAAAAATCTTAAAAGATCTTAAAAAATTAAATAAATCTACTTTTGATGTGAATATTTGTTTTGTATGCTATAGAACTAATATTTAAACACGAATTTCAATAATATAAATGTCCCAAAAACGGCAGACACTTTTGTTAAACTAAATGGCTAATTGAAAAACATAATAAACGGGTCATATCTTTTGATATAACGGGTGATTTTTTAAGAGCTTGAGAACTTTTTTTAAAAAAAAACGCATAAAATTTGCAAAATCTCATCGATTCTTTATTTGAAACGTTAGATTGGTCCATGACATTTACTTTTTGAAGATAATTTCATTTAAATGTTGACCGCGGCTGCGTCTTAGGTGGTCCATTCGGAAAGTCCAATTTTGGGTAACTTTTTCGAGCATTTCGGCCGGAATAGCCCGAATTTCTTCGGAAATGTTGTCTTCCAAAGCTGGAATAGTTGCTGGCTTATTTGTGTAGACTTTAGACTTGACGTAACCCCACAAAAAATAGTCTAAAGGCGTCAAATCGCATGATCTTGGTGGCCAACTTACCGGTCCATTTCTTGAGATGAATTGTTCTCCGAAGTTTTCCCTCAAAATGGCCATAGAATCGCGAGCTGTGTGGCATGTAGCGCCATCTTGTTGAAACCACATGTCAACCAAGTTCAGTTCTTCTATTTTTGGCAACAAAAAGTTTGTTAGCATTGAACGATAGCGATCGCCATTCACCGTAACGTTGCGTCCAACAGCATCTTTGAAAAAATACGGTCCAATGATTCCACCAGCGTACAAACCACACCAAACAGTGCATTTTTCGGGATGCATGGGCAGTTCTTGAACGGCTTCTGGTTGCTCTTCACTCCAAATGCGGCAATTTTGCTTATTTACGTAGCCATTCAACCAGAAATGAGCCTCATCGCTGAACAAAATTTGTCGATAAAAAAGCGGATTTTCTGCCAACTTTTCTAGGGCCCATTCACTGAAAATTCGACGTTGTGGCAGATCGTTCGGCTTCAGTTCTTGCACGAGCTGTATTTTATACGGTTTTACACCAAGATCTTTGCGTAAAATCTCCCATGTGGTCGAATAACACAAACCCAATTGCTGCGAACGGCGACGAATCGACATTTCACGGTCTTCAGCAACACTCTCAGAAACAGACGCAATATTCTCTTCTGCACGCACTGTACGCATTCGTGTGGTTGGTTTAATGTCCAATAAAGTAAACGGAGTGCGAAACTTGGTCACAATCGCATTAATTGTTTGCTCACTTGGTCGATTATGTAGACCATAAATCGGACGTAAAGCGCGAAACACATTTCGAACCGAACACTGATTTTGGTAATAAAATTCAATGATTTGCAAGCGTTTCTCGTTAGTAAGTCTATTCATGATAAAATGTCAAAGCATACTGAGCATCTTTCTCTTTGACACCATGTCTGAAATCCCGCGTGAGCTGTCAAATACTAATGCATGAAAATCCTAACCTCAAAAAAATCACCCATTACAAGCTTTGAATCTCTTGACATTTGAAGTGAAAAGAGATTCTGAAACGTGTAATTTGTGAGTGCCACACAAACGTTTCTTCCCAACTTATTTGTTAACCTTAATTTGTTTTAATTCATTTTTTTAGAGAAATTATGTACTTAAATGCACCTATTTCCTTAAATTCAAGAACCAAACATTTTTCTCTCTAAATTTTTTAAGTTTTGTTGACTCCTATAAGACAAAATTCGAGTAAGCAGACTGATAGCGATAGTAATAATAGACTGTCGAAAATTGAGTTCGAAAAAACTTCATCAAAAAAAGCCCGACATTTTTTCATATCAGATCCTCTCTAATTTTCTGGATTTTTGAATTTGTTTAGCGTTCTTACAATAAATAGAATTGGATACAAGAAAGGTATATTTTATTTTTGAAAAAAAACTACGTTTCAAAACAATTTCTTACAAACCTACGCTCTAAACTATTGTGTTTTAGCTCTTAAATAGCATATTTAGAAAACTTTTGGAATCTAGGAATGCTTTCATATGTAGGGAGTTATCCAAATTAAATAGTTAGACCATACCTTGATGGACAACAGTGTTCTAAAATAATTTGATACCTAACTAAAGTTGTCATTTTAGCAATTGAAATATGTTAATGTTAGGTTAATATACTCGTACACATTATGTTATTTAAATTTTGTTAGCCTCCTTTACAAAACATTAAAGAAAATTTTTAACCGGTGAGTAAAAACTCATCTACGTTTGTGACCCCCCCCTGATGAAAAGTCTGGATCCGCCCTTGCCCAAGACCTATGGCGTGACAGCCCTACACACTTAGCAACACGCCACGGGTACTACTACAGTACAGTTGCTAGAGTATCAAAAATCTTGACATTCACAAAATCGCTGGTCCATGCTAGGTTTTCGTTATTGCTGTAAAAACACTACGTAAGCTTTCTTATTTTTTCATATAATCGCATTAAGTAGATATATCTTAAGCTAAAAGCACAAAACCTTGTAAAATTACCAGAAATATTGCTTTTTGAAGAAATTAAGATTATTTGTATGGGATGGTTTTAATTCTTATATCATTAAAATAAACTATGCATTACCTCAGGGCTCTGTTTTGTCTCCAACTCTCTTTGTTGTGTTCAAACAAAATCATGCATCTAAAATTGACGATAACACTTTACAATTTTTAAAGGAAAAAGTAGATTCTTAAATCCAAATAACTAAACTATTTAATTTTTTTTTTAAATGTCTATAATCCCCATCGTGTTTGTTCAAGTAGAGGGTGGCTAAATTTTAAGGACCTATGTTGATTTTGAATAAAACACACAAATTATTTAGGAAATTGATGTCATTCCATTTTATTCTTTTTTCAATCTTATGTGGTTTGAATTTTCCGAAAATAAGCAAATCATTCAATATTGCTTCCTTTATCGAAGCCTCAATCTAGACAGACGCGCCCATGTTCCGAATTTCGATCGAAAGTGAATTGAAATCACTTTTCAATTTCACGTGAAATGAAATTGCATGTTCTTCAATTTGATCGATTTCGAAAACTTCGAAATTGCTTCGAACTGTCAGAACTAAAGTATCATCCATTTTTATTTTGTTTCTGAAGTAAAATTTTTGCTGTTGTGAAGATGGATGCAATATTATTGGCAATTTTAAGTGAAAAAAGGAAGCAGAATTCAAGAAAAAAAATAAGAAGACGAATTTTGCTAGACAAATCAAATATATTCTATTTACCTGACACAATGTAAGTGTGTGAAAATTATGTAGAATTATTGTTCTAATAAATAAAGTAAATGTTTTTAAGCTTTCATTGTAATTTTAGATTAGGCAAAGACGCTTTTTTATATGTTCTGAGGGAAATAGAACCTTTTATAATACCTTCATCGGTTCCTTCATTACAAAAACTTGCTGCAACCCTCCGATTCCTAGCAGAAGGAAGCTATCAAAGACCAATTCACAGAAATAAAAAAATGTGAATTGAATGCGTTGAAAAAATGGAACAAACCGAAATACAGAACATCCATTTGCACGTTCGAAAATCCGATTCACAATAACGAATTGTGGAACACCCAAATTCACTTTCGCAAAGTGTATTCACAATAAGTGAAATGCAGAACATGGGCAAGAGTGTCAACTTCTTGTGAATTTGATGCTTTGTCTGATTGCATCCAAAGAATTGTTTCGTCCTATCCTCGCACTGAAATCGATGTTACGGGTGATTTCAATGTACACAATTCTTCATGGCCCCAAAATTCTGGCCAGGCAACATCCGAAGGAGTGTGTGCTGAGATCTTCGCTGAGTTGAATCAACTAAATCAGCTAGTAAACGAGCCCACTCGAATATCGGAAGTGTTAGGTCGAGCAGAAAATAATCTTGACTTGTTTCTTACCTCTGACCCTGGTAAGTACACTATTAGTGGTTTATCTCCTCTAGGCGCATCTGACCATTGTGTCATACCAGCAAATTTCACGTGTCAAAACTCTCCAGTTAAAGAAAGAGCTCCTAAGAGAACCGTTTGGCAATACGAGAAAGCCAACTGGGACGGTCTCAATAATTATTTTAGGATCTTTAACTAGTCACTATGCTTCCTCGATAGTGAGCTTTAGACCTAAGAAGGTAAGTTTCCGTTGTTTAAAAGCCAATTCAACTGAGGAAAACCGGAAAAAGTTCAAGCAAGACAGAAAGGCCTGCAACGCCCATATTCGACGGACCAAATTTTTACATGACCAAAAATTACGGTAAAAAATACTGCAATGTCCCAAAGGCAGTAAAAATGTTTGGTCATTTGTAAAAAATATGAGGAATTCTTCCTCTTCCTCCTCTGTCCCTACGCTCGTTGTCAATGACACTCCATTTGTAAGCTCTTTAGAGAAAGCTAATCTCTTTGTTAGGCAGTTCTCCGCCGATTCAACGCTGCCAGTGAATGTTATGACTCCGCCTGTCATCGAGTGCGTTAGTGATTCTATGGGGCCACTCTTTTTTCGCACTCGTACTGTGGCAAGAGTCCTAAAAGATCTTAACATACATAAATCCGCTGGTCCGGATGGTATCCCCACTATTGTTCTGAAGAGGTGTTCTTCAACGCTGGCAAAACCACTGCGTAAACTTTTTCATCTGTCCTACTCCTCAGGTCTCGTTTCGAGCGGATGGAAAACTGCATTTGTCCAGCCTATTCCCAAAAAAGGCGAATCTTCCTCACCCTCTAATTATCGACCGATTGCACTTACGTCCCTTCTTTCCAAGGTCATGGAAACGCTGATTAATTATCAGCTCAAGAAATATCTCAAAGATCGAAAGCTTCTTAATGACCGACAGTACAGCTTTCGTAGCAATAGGTCCACTGGTGATTTCATGGTTCATCTCACCGAACAGTGGAGCAAATCTTTGCATCGTTTTGGAGAAAGTATAAGATTATTGCACTTGTTGTTACAAAAGTATCTGATAGGGTTTGGCATCAGGCTCTCTTATCGAAAATGCGTTCTTTCGGTTTTCATGAATCTCTCCCTCATAGGATTAATAATTGCCTTTCGGATCGTTCAATACAAGTAGTATTCGATGGGTTCAAGTCTGAAAACCACAAAATAGTTGCTGGTATGCCCCAGGGCTCTGTTCTTTATCCAACACTCTTTCTCATTTTTATTGATGATCTAATGTCTGCAATTTCTAATCCAATAGGGACATTGTTTCGCTGACGATAGTATTCAGCGTTGCCACAATGTTACAAGTGTAACAAAAGTGTTACACTTTTCTTAATTTTTTTGTATTTGTTACTATGTTACTTTTTTTTCTTTTTGTTACACTTTTTTCTCCAAACTTTTTTTTTCTTTAAAAATTTACTTTATGATTTTTTTAATCAGTGTGAAGTGCGCTTAAACAACATTTCCACCTATTTGTACACCTACGTCCTAAATTGAGTTGAAATCACCTTGATCAAACTCGTTCATTTACAGTTTAGTCGAAATCTTGCTATCTTTCACTTCAAATTCAAACTCGATCTCTCGATCCAACATATAAACTTATGTTCCTATTAAAAATAAAAAATTTAGTTCAAGAGCATTCTTTAATTTAAATCATTTTTTCAATTTGTTACATTTTTTCGCTTTTGTTACGTTTTTTAAAAAAATGTGTTACACTTTCGTGAAGACCAGCGGCAACGCTGATAGTATTATGTATTAGCTTTTCATATTCGTCTTCAGACTCACATCCCTCTTCTTCGTATGTGGAACTGCAACGAAAAAAAATGATAAGCTCATTAAATTCTAATCTTAACAGTATTGTTTAGTGGGGAATAAAAAACTGAGTGGAATTTAATGCTTTAAAAACCCAATGATGTCCCCCTGCCTTTATCTATGGATGGCACATGCATCAATGAGACTGAACATCTGGATATTCTCTGTGTATAACACCAAACACCTTTTTTTGAAACTATCACATGCACGATGTCGCCAAAAATGCCTCAAGACGTTTGGTTTGTCTGAGACGATACAAGAAGTTTTTCTTCGCATTTGTTCTGGCTATTATCTACAAGACGTTCAAAGCTCGAGTATATCTCCCATTTCTGGGATAGTGCTCCTGCAACTTACTTAAGTCTCTTGGACAGTATTGAACTTAGAGCATTTAAATCGATTGGTGATGATATCTTCATTAGTTCATTTACGTCGCTTGAACATCATTGTAAAGTCTCTTGTGTCACCTTTTGTTACCGTTATTTTAATAGTTTCTGCTATTATCTAAGGTGATGATCTTTAAGAAAGGGGTGGACGAAATGCTGCGAATGAAAAGTGGAATTTCAACGGAGAAGATATAGAATGTGTTAACGAGTACAAATACCTTGGAGTAATTTTTTCAAGAAACCTGAATTTGGAGAAACATTTTAGCGAGAAACTACAAAAGGCAAAAACTGCTATTAATATTTCATGGAAAAGATGCTTCATGAACGAAAACATAGCTCACAGTAGTAAACATAAGGTATTTGAAGCAGTTGCAGAAAGTATCCTTATGTATGGCTCACAAGTATGGGGATGCAAAAAGTTTCACACGGTGGAGAAACTCTTAACACATTATGTGAAGAGAATATTTCGTCTGCCAAAAAATATACTCCAAATTACGTGATTATGCTGGAAACCGTACTATCACCTTTATTTATAAAGACCCTAATCTGTCGAAAAATGTCTTCGCTATTTTTTAAAGAGGATGTTCCGTTTACCGAAAAACACTCCAAATTATATGTTGTATATTGAAACTGGTCCTCCCCCCATGTTTTTTTTAGAGGGAGATTTTTAATTTTTTTTTAAATTTTTTTTTAAATTCTTTTTTTAAATTTTTTAACTTTTGTTTGTAAATTAACTTACGATATTTTTATTATTTATTGTCAACCTGGTAGACGGCTTTGAGCCACACCAAATAGACTAAGATAGCTAAGGCATTGTAAATTAATTATTTGAAATAAAAAGTCATTACAACTAACTAATGACCGTAAAGATGCAAGCGGATTATCTCTTGCACGTTTTTAGTATGAACGAATACCGACTTGTTAGAAAACTAGTAGTGAAAGCTGTAGAAGACCAAAATCACTGGTTCAGTGAGTTGCCGAGTCTCACAGAAGGATGTAATTTAAATGTGGAAGATGTATCGCACAGTACAGACTTCCCAATCAATGTAGTGTATTCCAGGCAGAAGTAATGGCGATTAAAGAGGCACTTTCCTGGCTCAAAGAAAACGTTATATCTTGCAAGGATATACGAATCTTCTCGGACAGCCAGGCTGCTCTTAAATCTCTCGCGTCTGTCTTCACAAACTCACAAGTAGTCCACAATTGTCGATCATCTCTGAATAAGATGACAGAACAGTTTAATATTCACCTCATTTGGGTGCCGGGCCACAGAGACATTCCGGGAAATTGTAAAGCCGATGAGCTCGCCAAAAACGGAACACTTCTGCCTAATGTTAGACAAAAACATAAAATAGGAACACCACTTGCTACATGCAAATATCTTCTCAAACAATATGCTCTAGAAGCAACAAATACTAGATGGTCACAGAGTACCACCTGCCTAGCAACCAAGCAAATATGGCCAAGCATAGACTTAAATCGGTCAAAAGGCTTGATATCCTTGAGCAGACTAAATATAACCTCTACAATTGGAGTAATAACAGGACACTGCCTCATAAGAAGACATGCTCTGAGGCTAGGGGTCTACACAAATGACTTCTGTAGAAGCTGCATGGACGAGGAGGAAGAGGAAACATTCCAACACCTTCTATGTACATGTCCAGCACTCTCCATTAGAAGGAACAACTTTCTCGGTAATCCCTTCTTCGACAATACCAGTGAACTGGCAACGATTGACACAAAATGTCTCTCTAACTTTATTAAAAGCACAAAATGGTTTGTTTAATTTCATTACTCTCCCATGAGTAACCTCATTAGTGGTATCACAATGGACCCTTGAGGTCTAAGTGAGTCAATGACATCTGGACAGACACTCCAACCTAACCTAACCTATCGCACAGTAAAGCTCTTATGTACAAGGTTATAGCAGCGGTAGATGCGAAGTGTAGAGCAGAATATGCAAGCTGGGTCCTTGTTCAAAACAACTTACAGTAGGCTCAACCATAATCTCGCAGAAAAGAACTACTTCCATGATGCTAATAATGTAAACGTTGAACGAACTACTCAACCTGAACTTCATACCGCACAGACCCGATTTACCACTGGAGTGTACTATTTGTAATTTCTCAGAAATAGAGAATGTTATACATTTCGTCGGAACGCGTCCAACTTTAAGGGAAACTAGAAGAAATATTCTTGGAAGTGACTTTTTATCAGAGGAACAAGTTCTTAATATGCTGAATGAGATGGATGTCTCCAAGCTCTATAACTATTGCAAAGTTGTTTTACGATATATGTACATATGTAGAATTGTAGATCCAGAATTATGAATTATTTCAAGGCTTCTGACGCTTGAAATTTGCTAGTCATTTGTATTTTTTTCTTTTTTTTTTCTCTGTTTTTTAAATTGGCCTTTTTAAAATGTTTTTTTTTATTGTTTTTTTTTTGTTGTTAATTACAGTAATTTAATTTATAAAAGTTGTCAATCTGGTAGACGGCAAATGCCATGCTATTATGATTTTTGTAATATAATATTAATGTAATAATTGTAAAATAATCTTTAAATCAATAAAAATCAAAATCTAAAAAATCTTATCTCTAAAATAGTTTCTGCTCTAGAGAAAGATCCAGTTGCATTCATCGACTTAAACAGTTCAACCGTTACACTCGTGCTTCTAAGAATGCTAAATAGTATACACTCAACTTCAATCCAACTTCGGTGGTACTACCAAGTACAGAGGTTTGTTCTTTACCCGTACTACGTGAATGTGTAATGTTCTACAACACTCTGTCTTTCTCTGTTATTGCAATATTTTGGAATTGAAAACAATGCGAATCAACACTTCCTTTCAAACCCACTTTTTATTTAACCCATCGCCCTGATCCCGTTCAAACATATGGAAATTCTTCAAATAGTCAACACAACTTGATTATGCAACTAAAATAATAACTATTGTCACAACCAATAAATAAATTAAACGGGAAACATAAACATAATGCCCAGCCCACACCCAGTCGGAGTCTCAATCTCAGTCTTCAGTCTCAGCAGATCACTTACTCTGGGTAAGATTTAAAACAATTATTTTGTTAAGCTGACGTCTTGCAATTATGATTCCACCGCACAATCCGCATCCGCATGCCACTTCCACACAATATAAAAAATACTTTTGCAAGATTTGTTTTAATTGACTTTTTCAAAAATTCCCACTTCTGATTTGTTTCAATTTTTTCATTCTTCTTACTTTTTATTATTCTATTTTTTAAAAATGTGTGAATTTCAAGAGTGGCGCCGCACTACGCCATCGCCACCGCCGCGCGAAGATACAAACGTTAATTAACAAAAGTGAAGCACTCGCAGCATTGCCATTAACGTTAATTTCTTCAGCAAAGCAATAATTTAATTTTCTAACAGAAATATCCACTAACGGGTCTTAAATATATCCTCAAGACGGTTTGGGGTATTTAAAATCTAATTTAGTTCCACTCATTTCGCTTGGGAATTTGAGTTTTTCTTTTTCTTAATTGGGCCTTTCGTTGTTGGTTTCGGCTTGGCTCTGTAGCTAAATACTATACAATATAGGCAGCTCCAGCGTTAGCGAGCTAGCTTCTAGAGTTGAATTGTTAGGGGTTTAACGTGCTGTTGCTGTTGGTGGGTGGTGGAAGTGAAAGTGGAAGTGGGAGTGGGAGTGGATGGGATTCATCCAGTTTTGTACTGTTCTATATGCTGTGATGTTGTCTTCATAAGCTAAAGAAATTCAGCGATGCGGCCAGTGAACCGGAATGACAAGAACTGAAGTTCTCGGACAATTGGCTGAATTTTTATTTAGAATTATTCTTTTCTTTTTTAAAATTTTTGTTGCTTATTCTTTTGAGGGGTGGACATTTTATGCTCAGTTGGCTTTAGTGTATTTTTATATATTATTCTTTTTTTTTCTGTGTTGAAGCTTTGTGTTCTTTTCAAATAATAGATTCTGTTTCTTCCTTTCGGCTCGTTTTTAATGAGTTTCTTTTCAATGTTTTTTTCTTTTTCTTTTTCTTTTTCTTTTTGTATATTTTTATATTTAATTTAATGACAATGTCATGGATTTTTTCTTTTCTTCAGTTCAGTTGTCCCATTAACTAATTAGGAGAGTGTTGATTAAACAACAACAAGAACAACAGCAACAAAAATAAATTATAGCAAATTTAGATTGATGAGAATGTGATGAACTGTTTGGGGTCAAACTTTTCACGATTTGTTCGAATTAATTTAAGTTGATTTGATTGTGAACTTAAGTTTTTATAAAAATAGAAATAGAATTTTATGTATGGGGGTGATAAAATGATGAAATGATGTGACATCGTTATTGTCAATGACATTAGTCTATAATTATAAAATAATGTGAATTCAATAGATTCTGAGGCTAAACCTAGATATATTGGAATTTCACGTTTCTTGTATTGAACCAATGATTTGTCGATTTGTCCTGCTTAAAACTTTAACAAAATGTTCATTACAATATTTTGTTCTCTTAATATTTGAGTCGAAAACCATTTCTTATCAGTTTTTTGTTGCATTTTTTTTAAGAAATTAACTAAAAATTACCAACCAATATTTTGCATATGATGAAAAAGTTTGATTTCAAAATCTAGCTTTTTTTAACGATATTTTTAGTTGAAAACCAATTTCTACCAATCTTAGTAGCATTGCTTGAAAATTTTTATAAAAAAAATTATCACAAAATGAAATCATTTTTAACTTCCTTCACTTCATTTTTTCACGAGATATCGAGAACCGAACATCAATTTTTACCTGCCAATTTTACGTAAAATTTTTTTGTAGATCTTAATTTTTATAAAAGAAAACTGACTGTCTGATGATAAAATGAGTTTGAAGAAAATATCTCAAATTTTGAAAAAGATACTTAGGTCGAAATTCAATTTTTTACCAACTTTGAGTAGGTACTGTTATTTTTAGGTTTTTATTTTTTATAAAAAAAAAACTGCCTCAAAATTTTACCAGATGTTAAAAACGTTATTTTTCGTTGCATAAAATTACCTTGGAGATAAAATCGTTATTCGTTTGTAAAATATTTGAGGAGACAATTGTTTTTTTCAGTTCTTTTATTCATAAAAAAAAGTTAACCGATTTTTAAAAAAATTATATCACGTCGCAATATATAATATAAAATTTAATTCAAGTCGCTAGAGTTACTGGTTAGTGAGATATTTTGGATTAACCAAATTTTTCATTTTTTTTAAATTGCTATGCTAAAAAAAAACATGCACTCAGTTTTTTGGGAGTCCTTCCTGCATCTTTCTGCATCATTATCTGTATAACAAAATTTATTTAAAGTAAATATCCCACTGGTTCTTGAGATATGGACGACGAAAAAAGCTTCTCGAACGTACGGACGTATTATACTCACGAACGCATAGACATCTCTTTAAAATTCTTTTATATAGACTCTAGGGACCTTGAAAGGTCGAGAAATGTAAAAAATTTTAATTCGACAAATCGGAACAACTACATAAACTGCATATTTAAAGTTTATAGTATCAGCCCCATGAACTAGAATCTTTTGAATCATTAGCGGCATAAAATACCAAGAAAAGGCTGAAACATAAATTTGAGCAGTCTCGAATGCGTAATTCATCTGCATCTATTCATCTAAGTTAAATGGGAAAAACGAGACTGTTTCATACTTTTGGATGTATTCATATTAGTTATAATTATTTTCAAGGCAAAAATACCTCTACCCCCAAAGGAGACTTTTAAAAGCAATTTAGGAAGCGGGGTCGGATCCAATTTTTTGAAAATATGACTTCAAATAAGTACAAAATTCATTTAAGAATTTTTAAAGCTAAAATAATTTTTTGCAAGGATTTTCTAAATGGTTAAACTTATATGAACCAATTTTATACCAACAAAATTTATTGAAAAAAGATAACATAAAAAGGGCCTGAGAAAAACAAATCCAGAAAATGCGATAAAATTTAGAATAAAACTACCTAAGGTATTGAGTAACATTTTTAGTTTTAACTTTATAAAGGGTATACATTTACGTATCAGAACTTTCCTTTCGCAATCTCTGGTTAAAGAGATTGAAAAATTGAAGATTCTGGTTCTGTTTAAAAAAATGGAATAATTTCTCGAAAGCTAAAACGACTTTAATCTCCCCAAGCCACAGGTAAATTATTTTACTTCTTAATAAGAAAAATTAAACATTTTTAAAATGGTGGTTCTTACATGTACAGTAAAACATTTGTAGTAACTTTCCTTATTCGTATTAGTTTCGGGGTGGGTTTCTGGTAGTAGTTCAACAATTTGTCTATTTTTGTGAAATTTCAAAATTCTTGACTTGCGAAGTTTGCTTGTTTTCGGTTTCAATATTCTGCCACATTCGCTTCCATATTTTGTTCATTTTCTAAACAAAGCTCTTGGATGCCTTTCAATACATTTGATAATGTTTCCAGTGGAAAATCATCTTCGGGCTCAAATTCTGCTACAATTCTTCTTTTCCATGAATCCGGCCTTGCAAGAAGAATTTTGTGTGGTTTCTAAAGAAATTTTGTTCCAAGCTATCTTAAGAATTATACTTTCTATGACATTAATTTTGTTTGATAACTCTGATGTAGCTTTTGCATCAAACATTTTAGAAAAAATGTGTTTCAAAATTATTTTTAACTTCCCATAGGAAGTTATTGTAATGGGTCCGATTTGTCAAATTGAAAATTTTGACATTTTTCGACGTTTCAAGGTCCCTAGAGTCGAAATAAAAGATTTTTAGAAAGATGTCTGTGCGTGTGTGTACGAACGATCGTACGTCCGTACGTTCGCGACGTTTTTTTTGTCGTCCATAGCTCAAGAACCAGAGATATTGACTTCAAATAAATTTTGGTATACAGATAATAAAGCAGAAAGATGCAGGAAGGGCTCTCAAGAAAATTGCGTGGGTGGTTTTTTTACCATAGCAGTTAAAAAAAAAGGTGAACATTTTGGTTAACCCTAAATATCTCATAATCCAATGACGCTAGAGACTTGAATTAAATTTTACCTTCACTTATATATATAATATATAATATAATAATATTATAAAGAGGAAAGATTTGTATTTTTGTATGTAATGAATAAACTCAAAAAGTACTGGACCGATTTTAATAATTTTTTTTTCATTAGAAAGCTACATTATCACTGAGTAACATAGGCTTTATTTAGTACTAGATTACTACAGAAATCTTTTGAAATTCCTATTAAAACCAACCGAAGGTGTACAAAAACTAGCCATAAAACGTCTTTCATCGCATACGCTGCGAAGATTATTAATGATAGGACAAACAAATGTTTTCTAATTTAGTGATGCATGGTCGTTTTAATTAGCATGCCTATAACTTAAATATCTGTACCTATTTATGTCCTCCCGTGCGAAGCCGGGACGGGCCGCTACTATTATATATTGTAACGTGATACAAAACAATTATATTTTTGGAAAAAAATCTAATTAACGGTTTTTTTATAAATCAAAAACAATGAAAAAAAAAAATGTGTCACCTCGAAAATTTTACGACTAAAATATGATTTCATCTCTAAAACAATTTTGTTCAACGAAGAATAATGTTTTTGACATCTGATAAAATTTTGAGAAAAATCTAATCGACAGTTTTTTTTATAAAAAATAAAAGCCTAAAAAAAAACATTACTCAAAGTTGGTAAAAATTAAATTTAGACTTAAATATCTTTTCAAAAACTTGGGATTAAGGCTTCAAATGTATCTTTTCTTATAACAAATATTGTTTTCAGCATTCTGAAAAATGTTAAGAAAAATCATATTGACAGGTTTTTTACAAAAAATAAAAACCCAAAAAAAAATGTAATAAAAGTTGGTAAAAATTGATTTTCGACTCAAATATCTTTTCAAAAATTTGAGACATTGGCCTTAAACTAATTTTATTTTTTAAAAAATATTGTTTTCAACATATACCTAGTAACATTTCGAGAAAAATCGAGTTGACAGTTATTTTTTATACAAAAAATTAAAAACATACAAAAATTAACAAAAAAAAAAATAAAAAAAGTTCATAAAAATTGATTTTGGACTGAAATTTTAAAATTAAAAATATTGGCTTCAAACTAATTTTACTCAACGAAAATATAATTTTCGACACTCAGTAAATTTTTTATTAAAATCCAACAGTCAGTTTTTTTCATAAACCAAATAAAATCTACAAAAAATAGTACGCAAATTTGGTTAAAAATGATGTTCGGTTTTGGATATCTCGTGAAAAATAGAAGGTATTGACTTTAGATTCATTTCATTCATCCAATTTGTATTTGTTTATTTAAGAAATAAAAACTTTTAAGAAATGCTACTAAAATTGGTAAAAATTGGTTTTCAACTAAAAATCTCGTTAACAAATATAGATTTTGAAATCAAACTATTTCATTATATGCAAGTAATTTTTTTGTTTTACGTTTTTATTTTTAGTAAGAAGTTAATTCGATTTTTCTCAAAATTTTACCGAATATTGAAAACAATATTTCTTATAAGATAAAATAAGCTTTAAGCCATAATCTCAAATTTTCAAAAAGATATTTAAGTCTAAATTCAATTATTACCAACTTTGAGTAATGTTTTTTTTTAGGTTTTTATTTTTTATAAAAAAAATGTTAATTCGATTTTTTTTCAAAATTTTACCAGAAGTTGAAAACGTTAGTCTTCGTCGCACAAAATTGTTTTATAGATTAAATCATTTTTTATTCGTAAAATTTTCGAGGTGACAAATATTTTTTTCAGTTTTTTTGATTTATAAAAATATACGTTAATTGGATTTTTTTCCACAAATATATGTGTTTGGTATCACGTTACAATATATAATATTAAATTTAATTCAAGTCTCTAGTGTTATTGGCTCGTGAGATATTTAGGGTTAACCAAAATTTTCACATTTTTTTTAAACTGCTATGGTAAAAATACCAACCACACAATTTTCTTGAGAGCCCTTTCTGCATCTTTCTGCATTATTATCTGTATAACTAAATTTAATTGAAGTCGATATCTCTTATGGTTCTTGAGCTATGGACGGCGAAAAAAATAGAACGAACGAACGAACACGTACACACGCACTCACAGACATCTTTCTAAAAATCTTTTATTTCGACTCTAGGGGCCTTGAAACGTCGAGAAATGTCAAAATTTTCATTTTGACAAGTCGGACCCATTACAATAACTTCCTATGGGAAGTTGAAAAAACATTCCTAGCAAACAGCATTCCGTATACCACGTTACTTATAAAACTACAAAATGCATGTTTTCGATTACCCCATAGAATAAAGTTCAAGTGCAAGTGTAAAAAGGCTTTATACAATATGTCAAAGAAAACTATAAATTAAAAAACCAAAAATAATGTTTACATTTTAAAAACAAAGAAAATCTTAACCCCAAGGTTATGACTTATGTTTTCTTTTGTTTTATTATATATGTACATCAGTTAGAAAGAAAAAAGCAAGTATGCCTCCAAGCCAAAGGTTAGAATACTAACATCTTTTACAAGCTTTTATAGAATCAGTTAATTTCACTTAAAAAGTTTTAATTTTAAGAAGAAAAAATTATAACTTTCTCGCCGATTTTATTTACTCCATAGAACTTGAATAAGCAACACCAACGACCGACGACGCACAACGCGACGCAACGACCATTCAAAGAAATATTTAGAAAAAAGTGTGGGTATTACAAAACCCTCTTATGTCAAGTCAAGTTAATTTTCTTAAAAGAATTTCCAAATGACGCCACAGAGGAATCACACTCTGCATGAGACTGTCATGTGTTTTATGTTTTGTTACGTTTTTGTTCAAGCTTCGTAAAAGGAGATGTACTGTACAGTACCGGGGTTTTTCAAAAGGACGAACGTCCGTAACGTTCGCCGTCGTCGTCGGTTAGGTATGTAGACATTAAGAAGCCTTTACGTTTAAAAGTGTTATATCTATATCCTAGGAACAGTGTGTATAGGTATGGGAAGCTCTGTTTCTCAATAATGATGGATGACGATTTTTGTGTAAGCAAACTTGAAGTAGAAGAAGATGTGGATCCGGATGTGGATATTGTAATGGCAGGAGGGCGCAATGAAAAAAAAATCTTAACGGGTAATTAGGATTGATTCCTGCAAAACACACGCTCGTTATCTGTCGCCATTAAAGATAACTGTTGTATATACATAGATATGTACGAGTATGAACGTTTGGATCGATAATGAAGGAGTGATTTCTTTATGTCGACGTCTACCTATGTATACATTGTTCTTATAAAAGAAGATGAGAGGAAAGTGAGCTGACTTAGCAAAGATAAAAATGACAGAAGGGTAGAATTTTTAATGGGGTATACAAAATATAACACAAAATGCCTTTAAGGATATTTAAAATCCTTCTATCCATTAAACAAAATTGATAACGTTTCAATTCTCTTTTTTTCAATAATTCTTTTGATAAAATTATTTAAAAAAATATTATAATTTCGCAACAAATTTAACCATACAATGTTTGAATGAGAAATCATTGTTTAAAATGAATTCCAGAATCAGATAGCCAAATAGACTTTTGTTTTTGCTAAACAAATTTGAATAAAACCAAATTTGAGAGAGATGTTAAAGAAATTTTGAATTTCGTCCTACAAAACCAATTTGTTTTTAATTCTGTTAAACAACATAATATGCGCCCATGTTCCGAATTTCAATCGAAAGTGAATTAAAATCACTTTTCAATTTCATGTGAAATGAAATTGCATGTTCTTTAATCGATTTAAATCTTCGATTTCGAAAACTTCGAAATTGCTTCGAACTGTCAGAACTGAAGGATCATCCATTTTTATTTTGTTTCTGAAGTAAAATGTTTGCTGTTTTGAAGATGGATGCAATATTATGGGCAGTTTAAAGTGAAAAAAGGAAGCAGAATTCAAGAGAAAAAATAAGATGACGAATTTTGCGAGACAAATCAAATATATTGGATTTACCTGACACAATGTATGTAAGTGTTTGACAATTATTTAGAATTGTTCTGATATATAAAGTAAATTCTTGATTTCCTCTTTTAAGCTTTCATGATAATTTTAGATTATGCAAAGGCGCTTTTTTATATGTTCTAAGGGAAATAGAACCTTTAACGAGTATAATAGCTCTCAAAGCTCCTTCCATGGGTTACTTGGGAAGATCCTCATCGACCTTACTGGTACCTTGCCTGTAGTTAACGTCATTCAGAAAAATTGAAGAATGAGGCCAATATAGCTAACTTAAAATCCACACAAAACAATGACATTTTCGGGATTTATTAGATGCGCTCGGATCTTATATGGATAGACAAAAAGTTTTACCAGGTTCATCAGTTATATTCGTTGCATGCTTATTCTAGGTCTAATTCAGCGAATTCCTCTATCTCGTTGGTCCATTTAATTTTGTAATCGTACTGGTCAGCTAAGGGCTGCTATTTAAGATTAGAAGTCCTAATCGGTGTACCCGATTCAAGAGTTGGTTAAAAATCAAGTTCTTGAGTTACGAAAGAAAAAAAGTTCTTGTGCGATCGAGAATATTTCGGACAAAAAGTTGCTGAGCAAATATTATTTAAATATCAAAACGCGGTCCGCTTTAACAATTGCAAATAATCGTTGGTTAACTTGTTTGGGAGCCCTTCTTTATTAGACATGTTCTTAAATATATGTACATACATCTATGCAAAGAATTATAGGAATCGTCATTCCGAATCCATCCATGATTAAATTTTTATTGCTTTCAGTTTGAAGCTGATATACGGAAGTCCACTAATACAACAAGTTTTAGGTCGTACATCGACTTTAACTGCGAAGAATTAAAGGTGAATTCACTAGCTTAGAATGAAATTAATTTCTCACCGAAAGTGAATGTAAAAGTAACAGTATTTAAAAATCTTCTAATCAAGTTTTATAATAGATATGCCCTGATAGTTACAAGGGAAATAAGTTGGATTTAACTTTGAAGCGACCTGAAAGAACTTGGCGTTAAAGAACACAAAAATAAAAGTAAATGCCTGTTTATCATTGAAGAGATGCTAGTCCTCTGATTCCGACTTTTTCAAATTCTTCAAGATATTTTTATTATGGCAGAGTGTGAAACCTCTCTCAAAATTTGTTGCATTAGTGCTTAAGAGCTGTGTTATTCTGTCAAATATCCAGCCCTTTCCGACATTTTATCGTAAGCGAAATTTTCAATAAAAATGAAAACTTTATTATTCTTAATTAATACATGAATCCTTGAAGGCAATTGTCATGTCTTAAATTTAGCATAATTAATAATTTCCCATACTGGCTTATTAGTAGTTTCAAAGACCAGCAGTAAGGTTTTGATTTGTCGTTTATTTTAGTGCTTACGATAAATTGGCAGAAACGACACGATACCTATAGTTCGCAAGAAAGAAATCACTATAAGGCACAATAACTGTTTTCTAATATATTTCTTCATATTTGTATTTTCTTTTCTCACAATTTTAATAGATTATTATTAGACTTAAGTTAATACATACTTAAAGGCTTAAACACGAAACAGTGTTTACATAAAATGAAGAAATATATTGGAAAACGGCTATTGTGTCTTATCGTGCTTTCTTTCTTACGAACTATGTATGTATGTATATCGGGCCAAAATAAACGATTGTTTATTGATCAAGAGAAGAAAAGAGAAGATAAGAAGGGAGACTTCAAATTAAACTATTAACAAGAAATGGCAGGCGAGACTTAGTTTAACGAGACCGCGACGACACTGACATTTTTCGGTTTTGAGGAGACAACATATAGACTAGCAAAAGTCTCGTCGAGTCTCTTTTTGTGTTAGGTCGATACAAAAGCCACCAAGGCTGATCTATTGCAACAAAAGGCCTTATTTATTTATTTCGAAGCTCTTAGATTTTGGACTGAGTGACTTCTACTTGGGTAGATTGCATTTTCTTCTTACTTTAATCGAGTAACATATTTGGGAATGTGGACACTTTACAAAATCTCCCACTATACTACGCTACGCCTTATTTTGAGTGTTTCAATCATTTTGTGCGCAGTAAAAAATTTTAAGGTCATAGGTGGAATGGTAAATTTTTGCTGTTCACTTTTGAGTGGTTAATATTTTCATTCGTTTCACTATAGTTGTACTTTTTCTTTTATGTTCAATCCCAAATCAACTTTAACAATGAACCAAAGAGACGGGGGGATTTCTTTTACTTAAAAGTCATTGTTTGTGCTGTTCTGAGTTGTCCAAGTCTAAGAACAGACGACAACAACACACTCTATTATGCCATATTGGAGTCTTACAAACATACAAAGGAATAGAACTTGAAAATGGAACTTTGAATAGAACTTCACCCCAAAACAACTTCCAACCACCAACTTTGTGCGGTGGTACATATGAATGTATGTATGTATATGAAAATGACTATTACAACTTCGAGACGACCGTCACGACGACGATGACGATGACGACAAGGACGAGGGTGATGATGACAATGGACGTGTAGTCGTGTAAGCGGATGCGGGCCAAGGATGAAAGGACGATAAAACGCGCATTTTACTCTTCATTACAATAAATTTCCCCCATGACTGAGTTCTCTTGGTTCTTGTGCTAAACCTAAACCTAAAGCTAAAGCTTTTCGCCTTAGAAATTCAATATTTCTTACACCATTTCCTTCATTGAGCTCCATCCAAGCGATGTTATATTAAAATTTATCCATGGCCATGGGGCGGGCCCGGGCGCTTTGCTTCTTGCGGTATTGTTGTTGAGCGATGGTTGTTGTTTGATGATGTCGATTGCGATGTCGTTCGTGATGTCGGTCGTTGGTCGTCTGTCGTGGGTTGTGAGTCCTAAGTCCTGCGAGTCAGTCGTCCGGGAATCCTCTCTGGTGGCTATAACGTCAACAGAGTATTTTAATGTATGTAGTGACATCTTTGGGAGTCAAAGTGGGATTAGTCAAACTGAGTGCAAATGTTTTGCGAGCAAATGGAATGGAAAAGGTAACCCTCTGGTTTTTGTCCCGTCCGTCCGTCTTCCATCGCATCTACAGATATTGCTTCGATATTCAACTAAATGTAACTCCGAGGGTGTCCATTTGTGGTTCGAAGTTCAGTACCGAACCATCAGAGCCATCAGAGCCGAGTTGAAAACCTTAATTCAGTTATTTCAGCTTGAAGTCACTGGGGAGTGACCGAGACTGCTCAATCGTCCTTCTATCAGCCTCCACTCCACTCTGTTCTGGCAATTCCAATTTAATTTTCCATAATATTCAAAGCTATGCCATGGGATTGTAAAAGATACGTATCTTGAAAATATTTTATGTTAATACTGAATAAAGAAAATGTAAATTGTATTATAAATGTACTAAGAAGATTGTATATTAAACATTATCTGATATTAGTAGTAGAACCGACAGCGAGACCGACCAAGACCGGAGTAGCGGTGGCGGCGATAACATAGTCTCAATCATCATCATCATCGTTCAGAGATAGAAAATGGGTTTAGATATATCTAGGCCAGATCAGGGGTTCTGTAGGTAGGTTCGGTATAAGCGCAATAAAATATGAATTCGTTAATGACTTTTATACATTCTCGTTGCATAGCTATTGGTACCCAACACGTGACATGTAGACTTGCGAGAAAATTCCATTTGGTCTTTTGGGAGTGATTAAAATATTTATAACGCCTTTTATAAACGGTAAAGATATTTAATTTTTATCTCCTCAAATTAGGATGGGCAAAGCTTTTGTTTCAGTAGAATTGCTTATAAAAGGCGTACTGCATATTTTAGTGAAGTTATGACAGAAATTAATGGAGGAATGAGGCGAGTTTTATTCTACACAAAATTTCGATTTAAAGTGTTGCTAATTTAATGTGGGCACATTTTTCAATGGAAATGTGTATTCATTGTATAAAATGAATATTAGTAATTTTAATAAATAAATAACACAAAGAGGTTATATTGCTATTGATTTCAGAGATGTTCATAAAACCAAGTTTTGAACGATTAATCTATGACGAAAAATGTTACGGAGAACTTTAGGTATGCTTTATGCTGACGGTCAGCCATCAGCCGAATAGGGGGAATAACTGGGTAGCATACAAAAACATACATGTGCCGTAACAATTTGGTACTGGTGGAAAATGGTCAGGCTATTCTTCAGGCTGATAACCTGTCCCAAAAATGGACTGATTTCATGACAAAAAAAAAAAAAACAAAGAAAACGGAACGATTTAACTATTTTTTTCTCATTGAACGTAAGATCGAGCTCAAGCTGAGTAGCGATAGACAGGGAGTGATGTTTTACAGAAGGAAGAATATGACGTACATTACAGCTGTCATACAAAACACCATGTGCTCGGAGTAGGCTTCCTAGTCAGCGAAAAAGTGAAGTCCACTACTATCGGCTTTAAAGCTAATTATAAGCATAAGACTTTGCACTCTTCGCTTGCGAAACATACTCGTATTTTAGAACATAAGCCTCATAACTTTTACCGATCTACGCTAAAGTCCTCTGACGAAGAGAAAGAGACTTACTACTAACACGTCTAAAGGACCTTTAATGCCTGCTCAAGTTATGATGTAAAAGTCATTCTTGGGGATTTCAATGCAAAAATAGGTCCAAAGCCGGTATTGTGGCATTACGCCAGCGCAAACAAAGCCATCTGGGTATCACCTGATGGAGTCACTCGTAACCAAATCGTGTTGACAGACCGTTGCCAATTCTCGAGCCTGATATGACGGTACAAACATTGCGAGGTTCCAAAATCAATTATGGTGTTCCGAGGGCGGATTGGCTTACGAAGACGTATTGCATTAGCCGATCAGGTTCGAATCAACACGGAGATTCATTGTATGCAACGATAATACCTTTGGTTAGGACTCGCCCTCGATAAATTCGATGGAGGGAGAATAAGTCCTGTGGCCAGTATGCCGGGCGTAGAAGAGAAGGGGGCTGGACACGCCTCAAAAATACTGCCATTAGTACTGCCAACTCCATCTTAGGCAGCATTAGCAGAGATCGGAGCGACTGGTTCAAAGATGAATGCAAGCTAACGACTGAACGTGAGAATGTTCAATACGGTGCACGCCAAGAGGAATACAAAAAACTCATAAGAACAGGAAAACGGTCCGCACCATTCGCAGAAGTTCTATCAATCCGTCCGAAATATGGCTAAACGGTCAGCTCACTGTCAAAGCTTTTAAACCCAAAAACCTTACCATAACTTCTGAGCTGCTACTGTACTGGACGACGGTTCTGCCATCAGTACTCTCATATACATACATAGATCCGTGTGATGGATTTTTAGTAAAAGGCACTGCGACCTCTTACGGGCGTTTTAAATGACTAAATGGAAGGTCTTTCGGAGAATTGTTGGCCCTTTTTTTACAGAAAGGACGATTTCGGAGACTTTACTGTATGCAAACTACTGCAAAGGGCTGGGCATGGGCACCTCTCGTATGAACGAAGAAGAACCAGGTCCCTTGTATTACATTTTATGGTGCGAGGCAGCGTATCGGATCCCGGTTGTCTATAGCCGATGATGATGATAAAATGATGGTCAGGAAGACTTATAGGTGAGGCTGGGATGCGACCCACACAGATAAATTCCCATCATGTCTGTCGATTTGTCTTGCTGATTTGTTAAAAAAAAGAGACACTTGAATTATTCTTAAAAAATTAAAAATTACCTACAATAGTTTGATTTCGAGATCTATTTTTGTTAACGAGAATTTTAGTCGAAAACCAATTTTTAATAATGTTAGTAGCATTTCATAAAAGTTTTTATTTTTTTATTTTTATTCACGAAATATCGAGAACCGAACATCAATTTTTAAAAAATTTGCGTACTATTTTTTGAAGATTTTATTTTTTTTATAAAAAACGCACTGTTGGATTTTTATAAAAAAAATTGCTGAATGTCAAAAATAATATTTTCTGGGAGAAAAAATTAGTTCGAAGCCAATATTTTTAATTTTTGAAAAAATATTTGAGTCAAAAGTAAATTTTTCCCAAGTTTGAGTATTGTTTTTTGTTTGTTTTTTATTTTTTGTTAAAAAAATGTCAATTCAATTTTTCTCAAAATTTGACCAGATGTTAAAAACGTTATTCTTTGTTGTACAAAATTGTTTTGGGGATAAAATCATCTTTTATTCGTAAAATTTCTAGGTGACAATAATTTTTGCTAATTTTTTTTAATTTATAAAAACAATTTTTGATTAGAATTTTTTCCAAAAACAAATATGTTTAGTATGGCGGTACAATATATAATACAAAATTTAATTCAAGTCTGTATAACAAAATTTATTTGAAGTCGATATCTCTACTGGTTCTTGAAATGACCTCCAAGCACGCTTTACGTATATATATTTTTTTTACTTTCCAATGGAAGATACCTTTTTGTCCCCAATATCGCAAGAATATGAGCAGCGATATTGACTTCCATTTTATTTGGGTATAGTTTGTGTCAAATGTCAAAAGATCATAGCCTTAAAAGTGAAAGCTGCACACATAATAGGCAATGTGGCCTATTCAAAATATATACACTTATTGGAATCCCCTTAATGTATACTTACTTACTTACTTAAGGTGGCGCTACAGTCCTGTGTGAACTAGGGCCTCACCCAACAAACTTCTCCATCTAGCTCGGTCCCTAGCTAGATGTCTCCAGTTTCGCGCTCCAAATTGGGTGAGGTCACTTTCCACTTGTGCGCGCCACCTGATCCGCGGCCTTCCTCTACTGCGCTGTCTTGTGGGTGTGGATTCGAAGACTTTCCGGGCCGGGGCATTGGTTTCCATGCGATCTACGTGACCCAGCCATCTTAGTCATTGGTCTTTTACCCTTCTGGCTAAGTCTGCGTCGCTGTACAGCCCGTACAGCTCGTCGTTCCATCTTCTCCTCCACTCCCATTCGATGCATACTGGACCGTAGATCACACGAAGAACTTTTCTCTCGAAACGACCCAAGGTGCTTTCATCCGCTTTGTCATAGTCCATGCTTCTGCACCGTATAGCAGGACGGGGATGATGAGGGTCTTATATAGAGACACTTTGGTCCTTCGAGAGAGGGCTTTGCCACTCAATTGCTCTTTTAGCGCAAAGAAACAGCGGTTAGCAAGAGTGTTATTCTTCGTTTGATCTCAGCGCTGGTGTTGTTTTCTGCGTTTATAGCGGAGCCTTGGTAGACGAAGTCCTTGACTACCTCAAAGTTTCGTCTGTCGATGGTGACGTTTTTCCCGAGACGTCGTCGGTGTTGTAAGTCCATTCTTGACGACAGCATGTACTTTGTTTTACCCTCATTAACCGTTAAATCCATTTTTGCCGCCTCTGCCCAATACTCACAAAAGCCCCATTGACATCACGCTGAATTCTTCCGAGTATGTCAATATCATCAGCATATGCTAGTTATTGGACGGACTTTTGAAAGATAGTGTCTCTAGTAGTGTTGACGGGGAAGCTCTGCACTATTCTTTCAAGTACGATGTTAAAATCGCATGACAGCGCATCACCTTGTCTAAAACCTTTTTTGACATCGAAAGGTCCTGTTAAGCTGTTTCCAACCTTTATGGAGCTGCGTGAATTCTCCATGGTCATCCTGCATAAACGGACGAGTTTGGCAGGGGTGCCGCATCTGTTTAAAAAAGAGGAATGCCTCTGGTGGAGTGAAGCCGCTTAGGGAGCACTTTCAAAAAATTCGTAGTTCGGGTAGAACGCCCCGAAAATTAAATTGTTGGTCATAGACATAGCACTCGCAATGTGACTTTAAACGAGTTTTGTCACGAAATTGTCAATTCTATTGATTTGAGCCCCGTTGTTTAGGATATCGTTTGAATAATATTGAAGTTAATTCTTGGACGTATACCTATTGGCCTTAGCCAACGGAGTCCGAACAAAATTGTCTCCGATTTCTGGAAGTTTATTTTCAGAGTCCAGTCGTCGCAATATCGATGAATCTAGTCGAAATCACCGTCCTACTCACTAACCATCACGCCACATATACTTCTACTAAAATACCTAGGGAAGAAAAATAGATATTGAAAACAAACATGTTTTAAATAAAATTTTTAGAAAAATCCAAATGAAAACCTTAAAACCAAAAATAGGCCTACAAAACCGACCAAAAACTTATAAGAAATGGGTTTCGACTCAAGTATCTTGAGAAAGATATTGACTCCAAACTTTTATGGTCTAACACAGGTACAATTTTTAAAAATATTATTTTGTAAGACAGAGATTATAACAGGTATGCAGGAATGGGACGTTATCAGTGTCCAGCGATCCCAGCTATAAATTGGAATTGGTCTTCTTAAAGCAGCTTTTAATTTTAATATCATTCAACTGGAACTATTAAAGCATGTCATCCAATCTTGCATTTTATTTCCACTCACATTTTCGCTTTAAAAAAAGATTTATTTTTCGAAAAACTTAAACTATCGCATTGCCTGTCCATAGAAGTTCTCAGCATTATTCGTCAATCATGGGACACCTTTTGTTCCCAACCGCACAAGCAGTCTGTCATTGGTTATTATCTTGCAAATTTCATGCAGCCAAAATAAAACGCGCAAAAAGCTTGTACAGTACACTACACATAGATACTCGTAGAACCTTACGTCTTCACTTTAGATGCGGTTTTAATATAATATTGTGTATATATACCCAATTATGTTAATTTTAAATGCAATTGTTTCAGCATTTAGCGTTATGCATATTTCATAAATATACAACACCTTTCGTCAGTCCAACGCCAACGTCAAGCCAACCATTTATCCCTGTGCGACACGCTTTAAGTGATGGCAGACAAAATATAAGGGGGATTCATGTTGGATATCGTTTCGTCACCGTTATCGTTAGCGTCGAGTCGCTTCGCGTCGTTGACGGTCGTCGTCGTTGGTTATAGGATAATGCTTCCTGGCATGGTTGCTTTAGCGTCAGGACACAACACCGACTACGTCAGAATTGCTTATTGTTATGGAGCGTGTACATCTTTTTGTCGGATATGGTGTCACCACACCACCACCTCCGCGTCGTCGCACGCCCTGCAGAAGGGTTCTGATGATCTGGGGTAGCATATGGGTTGGGTTCTGGTATGACTCGTGCTTTTGTTGACTCTTCTTAGAACCAACGTTATATAGTTTGATGAATTGAAGGTACTGATGCCAACTGATTTATAATGTGATGCTTAAAAGTAAGCTAAACATGAAATAATGACTCCGTTTCATGAATGTGCTAGACATAAACCGATTATGTTCCGGATTGTGAAATCAAAATTGAACTCATCATTGATAAATTAAGTATGATCTAAAAATATGTTCTTTATCGTATATCTAAAGCATCTTGCACATGAGCAACGAACTGCGAACTGTGGATGTTCGCATATTTTGACTTTTCTTTCACATGAGCTTTTATTTCTATTCGCAGGTAGCGACGAATTGTCAACCCTTTTCTCCATATTTTCCTCAGCCATCATCTTTCACACAAAAACAAAACAAGAGTGGTATAATTTTGAGGTTAAGTTGAGCGCGACCAATTTATTCGTTGCAGTGTGGATGGTATGTGGAACGCGAATAGAGTTTGACTTTGACAGTTCGCCAGCAACCACACTGCGATTCGTTACTACCAAATTGTTTTTACAAAATTCTCTTGTTTTAGAGAACAAAATGCAAATTTTAGTATCCTAATATTAGTGTCAATTAATTTCTTATAATTTAAATGTGTTTTTGTGTGGAATTGACTTTTTGAAATGTGTAAAATCACGTTTGTTCGTCCATTCGCAGTTCGCAGTTCGTTGCTCATGTGCAAGGCACTTAAGGGCTTTTAAGTTCAACATTTTTACATCTCATTGGCTTCAATGATGTAAACCGATGGTAGCTATAACTCAGCCCTTATGGTTTGGTTAGGGTGCTCACGAAAAACGCTAACACACTTAGACCCATATAGTCGGTTCGCTGTAACACCACATGGATCTAGAGATCTACCTTACTCGTTGAACCAGTTAGAGCTAGCTATGAAGCGTTTGAAACAATAGATGTACTGGGTTCAATTTAGTCAGCTTTGCACTTTCCTGCAATGTCTCTTCGGCCCGACATCCAAATAAGTTGAAGGTTAAGCTGTTCCGCCAGCTCTACCTCTACAAGAGATGATAAACGGTTTTGGACTGTTAATGAGTTTATTGAGACACAGTTCAATGATTTTGTGACAACTTCACTATATAAGAAGATGCGCATATCGTTTTCTCTGAGCCATGAGAGTGCTTCTTTCATAGCCAGAAGTTCTGCCTGGAACATGCTATACTGCTATAGTGATTGGGAAGACGAAATTAAAGAAATAGATTTAGTACGAAAACCCCGTCACCGGTTTTTGATCCATCTGTATATTTATACATTATGTTAATTGTTTCATCTGTCAAAAGTGACTTATTCTTCCAGGTATACCTAATTTTCAGCAGCGCTGCATGGAAGGAGGAGAGCTACTCACGAGCTCTATGAACAGAAGACGAGAGGCAAACACCGATTTCTCAGAAAGAAAAAGAGAGAGAGAGAGAGGTTCAAAAGCAAAAATAGAATTCGAAAGGCTTATGAGCAGGTAAAACGAAATTCACAAGTACATAAACATCGAACCGAAGGCTGAAAAAGACGAAAGTGGAAACATCATATAAGAACCGAAGTCAGTGCTGAGGATATGGAAGCACCACTTCTGCAGACTGTATAACGACGACGACGAACTGATTTCCGCTGTCAGACAGGATGATCCATTCAAAATCGATGACGAGAGCTAACAATCTCGTTTTGCCTACTTGATGAAGATGAAGTAAAAGTTGCCAAATTTTAGCTGAAGTCTAACAAATCCACTGTTAAAATTCGGTTTGGAATATTCACCAACTTATTTGCAAGATATGGTCGAAGGAAAGCATGTCCGACGAATGGAACCTCAGTTTGGGCGATACTGAAAAAAGGAGACCCTATAAACTGCACCAACTATAGCGGAATCAGTCTACTTGACATCGTTTAAAAAATCTTCTATGCGATAATATGTGAACGTCTTAAGCTCATCGTCAACAAACTGTCCTCATAAATGTGGTTTTAGACCAGGAAAGTCCACAGTTAATCAAATATACACATTGCAGCAGATTATGGAAGTAACCCAAGAACATCAAATCGATACCCACCATCTCTTCATCAATTTCAAGGCCGCATATAATAGCATTTACTGGGATAAACTGAATAGAGCCATGTCTAGTTTTAGCATACCTGCCAAACTCTGTTTGTGCAGAGCTCCCGCGTAAACATTAGAGCTACTATCTTTCAAAAGTCTATCTTATTACTGGTATATGCTGATGACATTGACATAATCGGAAGAACTCAGCATGATGTCAATGGGGCTTTTATGAGTATTGAGACAGAAGCGGCAAAAATTAGTTTAGCTGTTAATGAGGGCAAAATAAAGTTCATACTGGCATAAAGAAAGGACCTACAACACCGACGCACGTCTCGATCGAAACGTCACTCTCGAAAGGCGTAACATGGAGGTGTTTAAAGTCTTTGTCTTCCTTAGGTTCCACTATGAACTCAGAAAATAACACCAGCGCTGAGATCAAACGCAGAATTACTCTGATGTAGACTTAGCCAGATGGATAAAAGTCCAACTACTGTGATGGCTGGGTCAGGCATGGAAACCAATGCTCCGGCCGGGAAGGTCTTTAAATCCACGGCCACAGGACAGCGAAGTAGAGGAAGACCGCCGATCAGGTGGCGTGCACTAGTGGAAGGTGATCTCATCCAACTTGGAGTGCGCAACTGGAACCATCTATCTAGGGACCGAGGTAGATGGAGAAGTTTGTTGGGTGAGGTCTTGAATGAGGTTACTTTGTCCATTCGGGACTTAAATCAAAAATGTTTCATCTCCAAAATGCAATTAAGGACTATGTTCATTTTCGCTCAGCTGGCAATCATGATGTTTATTCAAAAAGGCTGAAATGACTATAGTTGATTGTACAGTTTGCTGTTATGTTGTTGTCGTTGTCGTTGTTGTTGTTGTTTTATTCTTTTGTCTACTATGTGTATAAGCTCATCATAAATCCATTAAATACAAAAAATGTACACACCAACTAAGGGGCTAAGTATAATCAAGTTTTTCTTAGTTTTATTTTATTTGTATCTTCTCCAAGTCGCCTGCCTTAGGTTTCTGCCCTTTTGTACATAGGACTATACTCGTACACGTCAGAACTGGGGTTGCATTAAAGGATTCGATTAGAATATTTTTTCAAATGACATTATGGAAGATGGATGTTAGAATTATGCAAAGAAGGGTAGTCACTAAATGAATGAGAATAAGAAAATAAGAAAAACACGACTCAAGCTATAAAGAGGTGATATTAATATCAACTATAAATTTTATGCGGGTGGCCATCTCAGGCAAGGTCATATTATTAAAATATGTGCGAGCCGTCAGCAAAGGATTGATAGATGAATTTATAGCATTTATTTTTGTGATATTATTTTCAATAATATGTGATCAATTTAAAACAAAAATTTAGACCCCAATTGCTTTATTCATGTGAATACAGCAGACATCTAGGTATCTGAATAATTTGAAAATCTGGATATCGAGAATTTCTGTAGAAAAATTGAAACCTTGACTGTAAGACAATTCAAAACGCATCTTCTAACTATTTCACACATATTATTATTGGTATACATTAAGGGGGGGAGGGGGACAGACATAACTTTGAGGTAGTCAAGGACTTCGTCTACCTAGGCTCCGCTGTAAACGCAGAAAACAACACAGGCGGTGAGATCAAACGAAGAATAACTCTTGCTAACCGCTGTTTATTTGGGTTAAGAAAGCAATTGAGTGAAAAAATCTTCTCTCGAAGGGCCAAAGTGTCGCTATATAAGACGATGACCGCTGATGAATCCCCGTCCTGCTATACGGTCCAGAAGCATGGACTATCACTATGATAAAAGCGGATGAAAGCACCTTGGGTCGTTTCGAGAGAAAGGTTCTTCGTGTGATCTACGGTCCCGTATGCATCGAAGGGGAGTGGAGGAGAAGATGGAACGACGAGCTGTACGGGCTGTACAGCGACGTAGACTTAGCCAGAAGGCATTCACGTAGCCAGGGGGGGGGGCTAGAGGGGCTCAAGCCCCCCCCCCCGAAATGATTTTTAAAAAAATATTTGAACAAAAGTTTGTATATTTGTTGCGTTACAATTGAACGCAATGAGTTCTTTTCAATATTTAATTTTAATTTTAGTCACGATGATGCATTGTGCATCCACTTTTGTTGTTTACTTCTTTCGATTTGACAAATGTCACACCCTTCTACACGAGGATGAGAGAGAGCGGGACGGCCATAGTCCTTCTGACCATGGTTCTCTCTGTCATTTTCGTGAGGAAAAAATAATACCAAGTTTAGTTTCAGGGTACAACTGATGGGATGGTTTCCATAGAAGTGAAACCAAACCAGACGGACGGTCTGGTGAATCGATGCGTAAAGTTGCATGGGAAGTTACTCCGAAGGGAGAATGGCCTAAGGCCCAACCTAAAATTTTAATGTTTTAAAGGTTAATAATTTGTATAAAATTATATTCTTACTTAAATTTTGCTCAAATTATTAAATGGTAACTTAAACTTTGTTAATGGACGTATGGACTATTAAGTTTCAAAAAACTTAGTTCAAGACGAATTCTAAAGTTTAGTTACGGATCCCGAACAGGTCCTCATTTTTCCTTCTTTTTCTTTTGTTTAAAATTGATAGTAAAGTTTATAGTTTGTAATTGCACTCAAGAAGTATTATGTTTTTCGCAACTTTTGTATTTCTCAACTTTTGTCGAGGTGAAAAATGGGGGTGGCTGAATGCAGCTTCTGGAATCGTCGTGACCTGGAAGTGAATCCAGCGGGCGGCGAATTCCAGAATGACTGGCATTTAGCTGTGAGAGTAGAGCGAGTAAGCGGGATCGCGAGAATCTCATCACAAGTTGAGATCAACAAGCCGATCTCCGATTGGCTGTTGATGATGTGAATTGAGATCCGCCACTCCAGATTGGCTGAAAGCTCAAAATGGCGGGAATTAGGAAAGATGAGACTTGACAGATCGAAGAATCTGGAAGTCAATTCTTTCCGAGCATTCAGAGTGAACAGGAGATAATTTTGGTGACTAAGAGTTGAGAAATAAAAAAGACGAAAAAGATAAGAAAAGTGAGAAAAGTGGTTGACTAATTTTGTGGAAAAATAGTTAGAAGAAAAATCTAATAAAAGGAGGAAAAGTGAGGACTAGTCGGAGTTGTAGCTGAAAAAGAAAAAAAGATAAGTACAATTTTGTTGTGTTGATTAATTGTGAATAGGTTCTTAAACATCCCAATTTCTTTTGTGGGAATAGAGACCTTAACGGTCCATCGTCCATTTTTTTTTGTATACTATTTCTTGTAAAAATTTACATCAAAACGAAAAGATCCTGAGTTTTCATCCTGCGTAGTAAGGTTTCTCAGGCACCTTCAGAATAAAAATTTAAATTTCAGTAAAATTATAATTGTCGTATTTCTTTCTTTTTGTGGTTGGACTTTTTTTTCTTGTTCTCTTTGTGCTTTAAATAAGGTTTGCAATTTCCTTTTTTTTTATTTCAGAAAAAAATTGCTGGCGCCCTCTTCTTACTTAACGTAAGAACGCCCCTGTGGCAATTTCCATCAAAATATATCTTTCTGATATCAAAGTGATATCAACTTAATCGCGAGCAACTTAATTAATCGACCCTTCGATTAATTAAATTGTGTGCTGAACCCACCCCTTACTGAGCTCGTCGTGGTGGCAGCACTTAAATTGCTGCGTGTTGCAATTTTCGTCTTGTCGCCTCTTCGCCGCTGTTCTTTGACAGATCGGCACATTTTATTTCCGTGTTTAAATCCGCCAAGTGTTTTAATTTCATTTTCAATTCGTTTTAATTTTGTTTATAATTTTTTTTAATTATCGGTTCATTATTTATAAAAGAAAAAAATTGCAACAAATTGGCACCCAAACGTGGGGCTTTGAATAATTTTGCTTTGAATTATTTTACTTTGAATAATTTTACTTTGAATAATTTTACATTGAATAATTTGTGGTGGTTGTCCTTATTGTTGGTGTTTTCTTCAGGGAAGTGCTGTTTTTTTTTATTCCTTTGTTATATATACTCGTTACATAAATATACTCATCCAATCAATTTTTCCTTTATAGCTACTTCTGGTGATACAAGTGGGTGCCCCATAGGTGTTTTAAAGGAAGATTATTCGAAATTTGGGAAGTTCGTTTTAGACGGGAGATACATAAGTCTTACTTCTGTGTTACAAGTGGGTGCTGCATAGGAGGTTAGAAAGCAGATTAGTCAACATACATATAATATATATCGGCCATCAAGGAAGTGCAGTTTTTTTGTTCATAAAAGTTCGTTTCAGACGGGATATAAGAGTGAGTGTTTTTTTATCTTTTTTTCTTGAATACATTTGGAAAATTAAATTGATTAATAATTTAATTATAATAATTGATCATACATATAGACAGATACATATATATATAAATTTATAGTGACCGAGTGATAGTGAAGGGTTTTGGTTGATTTTGAAGGTGACCTTTTGTTCACTTCGATATATCTATATATATATACATAATAGGTACATATATTCAATTCTCATAATTTTGGCGGTAATAATTTCAAGTTTTCTTTATTGACGGTTCTTTTCGTGCGGTTTTTAATTTGATTTAATTTTAATATCATTTTTAGTGGTTACCATCCTACGTTTATTTCGCGTTCGTAAAATTAATTTTAAAATAATTTTAACTGATTTTATTATATTGATTTTCTTTTAGTTTTTTTTTAAATTTATTTAATATATTTTATTATATTGATTTTCTTTTAGTTTTTTTTAAATTTATTTAATATATTTTACTGGGGTTACCATATTGTTTTTTTGATTATCTTAAAATATTTTCATGAAGAAATAATTTCAACCTACCTTATTAGTGTGACCATACCAGATTTCTTTCTTTTTCTCAAAATAATTTAATAAAATAGTGGGGTTAAATTAAAGTTATAGTGTGACCATTTTATCTATTTTTAAGTGACTTTTATTTCTAATTCGTTCTTTTGCTTTCTATTTTTTTTTTCCTTGGTGCGATTTGGGAATCTTAGTGAGTTTAAAATATTTCTTTGGCATTCTATTATTATTTTTTTTTCCTCCTTTCTAACTGAGTGATTCGTTGTTTAATTTTTTTGGCGTGTTCGAAATGGATATTAATCGATTAACCAAGGAGGAACTCGTTTATGAGTTACGGGCTAGGGGTTTGAAGGAAGGTACTAAGGTCGACGAGATGAGGATGACGCTTAGGGCAAGTCGTTTGTTGGAAAGAACAGGGTCAATTTCTGCGGATAGTCCTCACTATCCATATTCGTTTGAGGAGGATGCTAGTGCGGTTAAGGCAAAAATTTTGGAAATTAAGGAACTGTTGAAAGTTCCGCCTAAGAACCCGAAGTCTTCGGAGTATCTTAAGGTTTTGACCAAAATTGAATGGGCTTTAGGTAGGATATCGAGGGCTAGGGCTGAGTCGTCAGAGGAAGTCAACGAGGTTGCTGATTTGAAGGGTGAAATTTTAATTTTAATGGCGAAATTGTCAACAGAAGAGGAGGTGATAAAACCTCAAGAAAAAACACGATCATCAATGTCGACAGCAGACTTGGGTGCGTTACCAGCTGCAACGGTCGGCCAACGTGCGAGCTCTAGTGGGTTCCAACTACAGGGTGATATACCCTGTGACCGGTTCCCCGAGCGACTTGACAAATGGAACGTGAAGTTCACAGGTGAGCATTGCGGCTCATCGGTGAACTCTTTCATCGAAAGAGTTGAGGAAATGAGGGAAGCACGCGGAGTTTCGGAAGCTAAGGTTTTCACATCAGCGGTGGACTTATTTGGTGGGAAGGCACTTTTATGGTTTAGGTCGATTAGGGACACAATTTCTACTTGGAAAGAGTTGGTTAGGGAGTTGAAGTTGGAGTTTTTGCCCTCCAACTATGATGATCTTTTGCTGGATGAGGTTAGGCGTCGTACCCAAGGTCGTGATGAGTCGATAGGGATGTACATCGCTCTCATGCAGACCTTGTTCAAGCGTTTTACGGAACCTCTAAGTGAGAATAGAAAATTATCTATTCTCATGAAGAATATAACGCCTTTCTATCAGACTCAGTTAGGATTGGCTGATATCAAATCAGTCAATGAGCTGGTAGCTTTAGGTAGAAGGCTGGAGACGATTCGAACTAATGTCGAGTCGTTTGTCCCTCCTCCTTCAGGTCGCAATAGGCAAACTTTGGAACCTGATGTTGCATATGTTGGACCCATTCAGGCGGCAACGGTGGCAGTTAATCCTTTTTCGAAACCTAGTAGGGCTCTTCGTTGTTTTAAGTGTAATAAAGAAGGTCATATGGCGAATACTTGTTCCGCTCCCAGGCGTTGTTATGGCTGTGGGGCAGAAAATACAATTAAGCGAAATTGTGGACGCTGCTCGTCGGGAAACGGGCAACGGTCTCTTGGGCCAGCAGGGCAAGAGCGCCGGCGTCAAAATTAGGGAGGTTGCCTGCTGACAACCAGCTGGCAAATCGAGTTAAAATAGGTTTCACATTAGAGACAAGTGGGGGCGACAGTCGTCCTTACTTGAGCGTAAACATTTATGGCTTTAGGTTTTTAGGACTTTTAGATTCAGGAGCATCTAGGACCATCATATGTAGGGACGTTTGGAAGGTCATTAAGGACTTAGGGTTAAGTTTAGGGACAACTGATATAAGTCAAGTACATCTTGCAGATGGGACGGGTGTAGGAGTTTTAGGTGTAGTCAATCTGCCAATAGTTGTTGAGGATAGGTCAGTTCTAATAGAGTGTTTAGTTATACCTTCGCTTCCCCATACGTTGATATTAGGTGCAGACTTTTGGGCACTCTCGGGAATAGTCCCGGATCTTAGGTCGCGTATGTGGAACTTCTCGAGCCAGGCAGCATTAGCTGCAATTGGAACGACTTCTATTGTGGAAGAGTCGGATTTGATTGAGGAGCAGAAGATTAGGTTAAACACACTGATTGAGGATTTATTCAAAAACATGCCAGAAGGACTAGGAGTTACAAATAGGGTAGAGCATGTCATTAGGACAACTTCAGATCCCATCAAACATAGGTATTATCCGGTTTCGCCTGCGATGCAGGCACACATAGACAAATCTCTTAAGGAGATGTTAGATGAGGATGTAATTGAGAAATCAAATAGCCCTTGGGCTTCTCCCATAGTTTTGATTAGGAAGAAAGATGATACCTTTAGGTTCTGTGTAGATTATAGAAAATTAAATCAGGTTACAGAGAGGGACGCTTATCCGCTTCCATTGATTTCAGCAATTTTGGATAAGCTTAGGAATGCTAGGTTTCTTACTTCGCTTGACATTAAGTCAGCTTATTGGCAAATCCCTATGGCCGAAGAATCTCGAAAGTTTACAGCTTTCACGGTCCCAGGTAGGGGTTTGTTTCAATTCAAACGGATGCCTTTTGGGTTGCACAATGCCCCTGCAACTTGGCAAAGGTTCATCGATAGCGTTTTAGGACCAGAGTTGGAGCCATTCGTTTTCGTGTATCTGGATGATATTATTATTGTCACAGATACATTCGATAAACATTTAGAAATTCTTAACGAAGTTTTAAAGAGAATATGTGGAGCAGGATTAAAAGTAGGTAGGGATAAATGTAACTTTTGTAGGCCATCCCTTAGATTTTTAGGTTATGTCGTCGATAGGAACGGGTTACATGTTGACCCAGAAAAGGTAGAAAGTATGGTTAGGATTCCTGCACCTAAAAATGTTAAAGAGGTTAGGAGTTTTGTAGGGACTGTTTCGTGGTACAGACGCTTCGTACCAAACTTTGCAACTATTGTTAGGCCTTTAACTGATTTGCTGAAAAAAAGCAAAAAATTCTTATGGACGCAAGAATGTGAAGACTCATTTAGGAAAGCGAAAGAATATTTAATCACGGCTCCAATTTTAACTTGTCCCGATTTCAATCTTCCATTCGTTGTCCAAACTGATGCGTCGGATTACGGTATCGGGGCCGTACTTACCCAAACTTTTGAGGACGGTGAAAAGGTAATTTGTTATTTGAGTAGGTCTTTAAATAGGAGTGAAAGGAATTATTCAACTACCGAGAAGGAATGTTTAGGAGTCTTGTGGGCGGTCGAGAAGTTGAGACCGTATCTCGAGGGTGTTAGGTTTACGGTGATTACAGATCATTACTCACTAGTGTGGTTGAGTAATCTCAAGGATCCACAAGGAAGATTAGCACGCTGGGCAGTGCGGCTTCAGCAGTTCGATTTTAAGATAGTTCATCGCAAGGGAAAAGATCATGTCGTTCCTGACATGTTATCTCGAGGAGTGCCAGTAGTGGCTGGTATCTCGGATGAGGATTTAGACCCTTGGGTAGTAAAAATGATCTCAGCAGTTGAATTAAATCCGTTAGATTATCCAAATTGGAGAGTAGAGTGTGGTAGATTGTTCAAGTTTGTCAAATCGACACATGTAGTAGTTCATGAAAGCAATGAGGAATGGAAGTTAGTAGTAGGGAAGAAAGATAGGTTAAATATTTTGAAGGAATGTCATGATAGTCCATTAGCAGGTCATATGGGTGTAAGAAAAACATTTGCTAGAGTAGGGGCTAAATATTATTGGCCAAAAATGAGAACAGATATAACCAATTATGTTAGAAACTGTAGGGTATGTCAACAAGTGAAACCAGTTAACGATAAGCCAGCCGGTCTTATGACAGAACGAATAGGAGTTTCTTCTCTGTGGGAGATGATTAGTGTGGACTTAGTGGGTCCCTTACCCAAGTCAAATAGAGGTCATATGTATATACTTACCGTCGTAGATTATCTTACAAAATTTCCGTTGTTATTTGCTTTAAGGAGTGCAACTGCAAAGGCAGTATGTAAGGAGTTAGAGGACAATGTGTTCTTATTATTTGGTGTTCCAAAGGTTGTCATTTGTGACAATGGTCCGCAATTTAAAAGTAGGGAACTTAGGGTACTTTGTGAGGAATACTCATCTAAAATTAGGTTTACACCACACTACCATCCTCAGGCTAACCCCGCGGAGAGGATAAATCAAATTATTAAAACTACGTTGAGAGCTTATGTTTCGGAGAATCACAGGGTTTGGGATTCTCAATTAGCTAAAGTAGCTTGTGTTATACGCACTTCTCAACATGAGGTATTAGGAGTTTCACCGTATTATGCTAATTTCGGCAAAGAAATGTCAACCAGTGGTAGAGAGGAATTAAAACTTAGTGATCAGGATATAGAGAAAAACAATAGTACAACATCAGAAGAAAATATAGGAGAAAGGTTTAGGAAACTTAGGGCGGACATAGCTGTCAAACTTCGAACAGCGTCCAAGAAATCGGCGGAAACGTACAACCTCAGGAGGAGAGATATTCAATATCTCCCAAATGATGTTGTTTGGCGTAGGAATTTCGACTTGTCGAATGCAGCAAATTACTACGCAGCTAAGTTAGCTCCAAAATATGTCGGACCATTTAAAATCCGAAAACGCCTATCTCCTTGGACGTATGTCCTTGAAGATAACAACGGTAAAGATCGTGGCACTTGGCACACGAAAGACCTTAAACCTTTTAACTCTCTGGCAGAAAATGATAAAGTCCCTAAAAGATAATTAACTTGATATTTTATTTTTTTTGTTCGTTATAATTCACATTCATTTCATTTCATTTTGTTTAATGGTTGCAAATCTGCCAGAGCATGTTTAGTAATTAAAATTAACTGTAATTTTCAAGTTGTTTGTGTTATGAACAAACACCCTTTCAAGGAGGAAAGGGTGGGATTTGTTGCGTTACAATTGAACGCAATGAGTTCTTTTCAATATTTAATTTTAATTTTAGTCACGATGATGCATTGTGCATCCACTTTTGTTGTTTACTTCTTTCGATTTGACAAATGTCACACCCTTCTACACGAGGATGAGAGAGAGCGGGACGGCCATAGTCCTTCTGACCATGGTTCTCTCTGTCATTTTCGTGAGGAAAAAATAATACCAAGTTTAGTTTCAGGGTACAACTGATGGGATGGTTTCCATAGAAGTGAAACCAAACCAGACGGACGGTCTGGTGAATCGATGCGTAAAGTTGCATGGGAAGTTACTCCGAAGGGAGAATGGCCTAAGGCCCAACCTAAAATTTTAATGTTTTAAAGGTTAATAATTTGTATAAAATTATATTCTTACTTAAATTTTGCTCAAATTATTAAATGGTAACTTAAACTTTGTTAATGGACGTATGGACTATTAAGTTTCAAAAAACTTAGTTCAAGACGAATTCTAAAGTTTAGTTACGGATCCCGAACAGGTCCTCATTTTTCCTTCTTTTTCTTTTGTTTAAAATTGATAGTAAAGTTTATAGTTTGTAATTGCACTCAAGAAGTATTATGTTTTTCGCAACTTTTGTATTTCTCAACTTTTGTCGAGGTGAAAAATGGGGGTGGCTGAATGCAGCTTCTGGAATCGTCGTGACCTGGAAGTGAATCCAGCGGGCGGCGAATTCCAGAATGACTGGCATTTAGCTGTGAGAGTAGAGCGAGTAAGCGGGATCGCGAGAATCTCATCACAAGTTGAGATCAACAAGCCGATCTCCGATTGGCTGTTGATGATGTGAATTGAGATCCGCCACTCCAGATTGGCTGAAAGCTCAAAATGGCGGGAATTAGGAAAGATGAGACTTGACAGATCGAAGAATCTGGAAGTCAATTCTTTCCGAGCATTCAGAGTGAACAGGAGATAATTTTGGTGACTAAGAGTTGAGAAATAAAAAAGACGAAAAAGATAAGAAAAGTGAGAAAAGTGGTTGACTAATTTTGTGGAAAAATAGTTAGAAGAAAAATCTAATAAAAGGAGGAAAAGTGAGGACTAGTCGGAGTTGTAGCTGAAAAAGAAAAAAAGATAAGTACAATTTTGTTGTGTTGATTAATTGTGAATAGGTTCTTAAACATCCCAATTTCTTTTGTGGGAATAGAGACCTTAACGGTCCATCGTCCATTTTTTTTTGTATACTATTTCTTGTAAAAATTTACATCAAAACGAAAAGATCCTGAGTTTTCATCCTGCGTAGTAAGGTTTCTCAGGCACCTTCAGAATAAAAATTTAAATTTCAGTAAAATTATAATTGTCGTATTTCTTTCTTTTTGTGGTTGGACTTTTTTTTCTTGTTCTCTTTGTGCTTTAAATAAGGTTTGCAATTTCCTTTTTTTTTATTTCAGAAAAAAATTGCTGGCGCCCTCTTCTTACTTAACGTAAGAACGCCCCTGTGGCAATTTCCATCAAAATATATCTTTCTGATATCAAAGTGATATCAACTTAATCGCGAGCAACTTAATTAATCGACCCTTCGATTAATTAAATTGTGTGCTGAACCCACCCCTTACTGAGCTCGTCGTGGTGGCAGCACTTAAATTGCTGCGTGTTGCAATTTTCGTCTTGTCGCCTCTTCGCCGCTGTTCTTTGACAGATCGGCACATTTTATTTCCGTGTTTAAATCCGCCAAGTGTTTTAATTTCATTTTCAATTCGTTTTAATTTTGTTTATAATTTTTTTTAATTATCGGTTCATTATTTATAAAAGAAAAAAATTGCAACATATTCTCTTATTAGTTCCTAACTACTTATGTATATTGTTCTGAAATCATGTTGTCTAATGCCATGTCAACACCCCCGATTCGCAATTGTCTTGGTATAGTAAGCGAAATAGCTAATTTCTTCCGAAACCATTCAAATGCAAATAAGACTTTCCAAATCGCCATAGTACCCGTAGCGTGATGGTTAGTCTGACGCTGTACCGGCTTATATCGAACAGCCGAATCTTCTTACGTGCATTACTATTCCAACGAGGTCCTATACAACGGGGCTCGAATCAACAGAATTGAAAATTTCGTGATAAAACTCGTTCGAGGTCACATTGCAAGAGCTAATATTTTATTTAATTTTCGGGGTGTTCTATCCGAACGACGAGTATTTTGAAAGTGCACGCTTGAGCGGCTTCATTCCACCAGAGGCATTCCTCTTTTTAGATATGTAGATGCGGTCTGATACAGGATAGATTGTCAGTTCCGCTAATCTACCACGTCAGACGACGAACCGTGGATAGGCGACTCCTGTACAATCGGGACGTCATGGCACAAGGCGGAGCAGAGCTCCTTCGGTTCAGTAGGGCTGTGTCCGAACGGGACCGAACTGATAGGGTGAAGCAGGAGAACCAGTTTTGGTGGCTTCAATCAGCACTTGATAGTGGGTAGTCGGGATGGGGTTTAAAGCCAACGATGAAAAGGATCAAAACAGTATCCCGAAGCGTTATGGGCCATCCAAGACTAAGCGCACTTGCAATGCTGTCTGTTGACTCAGGTATTGATGTGGATCCAGATGAAGTGATCGACATTTTGTCTAAGAAAATACAAGGCGTTTATTGCTGTAAAAATCCAAACTATTTATTTAATTAAATAAAAAAAAATACAAACAAAAATAAAACATTTACATTATGTAGTTTTTTTTAAATTTTTGTATATAGAATTACTTCTTCGAAATTGAACAAGCCCCCCCCCCCCCCCCCGAACCAAAATCCTGGCTACGGGCCTGCCAGAAGGGTAAAAGTCCAACGACTAAGATGGCTGGGTCACGTAGAGCGCATGGAAACCAATGCTCCGGCCCGGAAAGTCTTCGAATCCACACCCACAGGACAGCGCAGTAGAGGAAGACCGCAGGAGGCGCCGCGGATAAGTGGAAAGTGACCTCACCCAACTTGGAGCGCTAAACTGGAAACATCTAGCTGGGGACCGAGCTAGTTGGAGAAGTTTGTTGGGTGAGGCCCACCTTAAGTAAGTAAATAAGGTTTGTACAGAACAGATTGCCAGTTTTGCTATTCTACCATATAAGCCGGAGAACCGTGGATAGGCGACTCCTTTACAATCGGAACGTCATACCACAAAACGGAGCAGAGCTACTTAGTTTCAGTACGTGACCGATTTTAATAGGGGAAGCAAGAGAACCAGTTTGGGTGGCTTAGGCCTCGGCCACGCAGTAAGCGGCTGAGCGGCAAGTGGCTGAGGCCTAAAAATTAAAACAGGTTTGGTTGCTGAGCGGCGCCGCTTAGCCGCTCAGAATTTTGTTTCGCCGCTCGCTCATTGCGTGGCCGCTTCTATGTGATTTTATATGTTTTATATTTTTTTTTCCGCTCAGCCGCTCAGCCGCTTACTGCGTGGCCGCGGCCTTAGTTCAATCGGCTCTTGATAATGGGTAGTCGAGATGGTGTTTTAAGCCTTGGCTGGTTAATTAAGCTAGTTTTATGAATGTTTTTCTAGTTTTAGGATATTTTTAAGAATAAATTAATACAAATGAATTTAAACAAAAATATAGTGCGTCCTACGGTCGTGCCATACATATATGTCTTGGGTTCAATCCCTTGCCTGTGCCATCTAAAAGTTCATTTGTTCTAGAGATGTTTCAGTCAAGAACCGGTTTTCAGTCGAAAATCAGTTTTATCAAGCCAACATTTTCAGTTCGACAAATTGGACCGTTTACAATAACTTCCTATCGGAAAGCTGGAATTTAAAATCATTTAAGAAATTAATACCTATAATGCATCACATTCTATGATAAGAATCGAAGAAGAATTTATCCTTCTGCTTTGTTGACTTTTTGTAACGACGTGACGTATTTAAGGAAGGCGCGAGTATGGGGTGGGGAGGTGCAAATATGATCATACTAAAATATTTTTTTTGATAACCATTAAGGAAATTTTTGATTTTCCGTCGAACGAAATCAAAACGGCATTCAAATTTAAAGAACATATATAGCCTTTTTATGAAGTAATGATGTTCTTTGAGTACAAGGCATAAGACTGAAATTTGTAAAATACCAATTGCATCTGTCTACAAGAGCGATAAAAGATCAATTTAATTTTGTTTTTGTTTCTGCTACTAAGCAGTCATTGTTTTGACATTTGACAAGTGGAAACTACTGCACTAAAAATCGAACGATGCATACTTCAACAACCTATTGATATACTATACGTTTTTTAAAAACCGATAATTTTTAATGTTTCACTTGCCGAAGGCAAATTTGTTTCGTAGCTACATTACAGTTTTTCAACATGGTTTTATGTCAGACAAACCAACAACGACAAAGATGTGCAAAACTGATATTATTTTCACATACTTCGTAAAAGCATTCGATATAATAAATCATAAAGTATCACTCCATAAACTATCTTAATTAGGTATTCACTCTTCTTTAATGAAGTTACTAAAATCATATTTAACATGCAGAATGCAAAAAGGTAAAAATTGATCGCTCGTTTTCATATAACATCACTATTTCAACAGGGGTTCCACAAGGAAGTCATTTAATAACATTACTATTTTCAATCACAATAACTTAGAAAGATTAAAAAAAAAAGAAAGACTTAGGAGTTATCTTAGTTACCAAGTTGTCATTTTTACCTCAGTATAAATATATGATAAACCAAAGCCAAACAAATGATTTATTGAAAGAAAAACTCTCAGATCCCTATACCATAAAATCACAATACAAATCTGTAGTAAGGTCGATTCTGGAGTATTGCAGCGTAGTCTGGAATCCTCCGCTACTGTCATTATAAACTGGAGGAAATGCTTCGTTCAGAACAACACGTTGTCGATTTTTAATTTATGAACATTTTCATTGACAAATTCTCCAAGAGTAATTCTTGTCATGAAAAGTACTTTCCCAAATTAGTCATTCGTATTCGGCTTAAAACTATAGGTCCCTTCCATACCTCACAGTATTACTCCCACACAGTATTGGTTGGGAATTGTAAATCACTAGGCCTAAGTTCTCAACGGACTGTTGCGCCACCTAATTTATTTATTTTACATTTCATTATGTTTATGAATAACAATGAAATGTAATCATCCATTGATTTAACTTTAATTAGGTATTTTGTTTAAATATCAAAATAAAACCTCTTATTGGAAAGCCTTGTATCATAAAACTTGAGATTGTATGGCCACGATTAATCCTTTCCTATCCACAAGAAGTGGCTAAAATCATGTTAATTATCTAAATAAACAGATTACAAATAATTTAATTGAAAAAAATGCCAATAATTCTTATAATTAAAACAACATGCATTATCCAGCAGTGTGTATACTTTCAACGAAATTGATTATTATTATTATTTCTTGAGCATTAATGCCTGTCAGTATAATGTCAAATGAAAAACAAATAAACACACAATCAACACTGTTGGTTGGTGTTGTTTTTGTTATAAATATATCACCCGCCATATCCTTGTTCGTGGATATATTTATATATTAACGTGGTATTAGGATTACAAATTATTTCATCACCATCAATATGTACCTATAAAACTGAACATATTTGTGTTAAAATACAAACATAGAAATCTTTATATGTACATGTACAGGGTGGTTCAAAAGTGATTTCTACATTTGAAGAAATAATAATACGTCTTCTGTTTTTAATTTGTGTTTTCTATTTTTATACTACAATGAATTACAGTGGGAAATGCATCCCACATTTTGGGACTGGTGGCAAGTTTTGTCATTAAGGAACTGTAGTTGACATTCCTCGAGGTAGAAGACTTCGCACCGCTCGAAATGAAATAAATGTGGAACGCTCTCTTGCAAGTGTTGTGGAAAGTCCAGAAACACCGACACTAAGTTCTAAAGTGTCCTGGTCAGGTTGTTGTGTCCCGCAGTTCATTACCAAGAGTTCTAAGAACCAAACTACCAGTGAGTGTTATGACTCCACCTGTTCTTGAGCGAGTAAGTGATTCTATGGGACCAATCTTTTTTCGAATTCGTACTGTGGCAAGAGTCCTTAGAGATCTAAACACACATAAATCCGTTGGTCCGGATGGTATCCCCGCTATTGTTCTGAAGAGGTGTTCTTCAACGCTGGCAAAACCACTGCGTAAGCTTTTTTCTCTGTCCTACTCCTCAGGTCTCGTTCCGAGAGGTTGGAACATGCATTTGTCCAGCCCATTCCCAAAAATGGCGAATCTTCCTCACCCTCAAATTACCGACCGATTGCACTTACGTCCCTTCTTTCCAAGGTCATGGAAACGCTGATTTATTATCAGCTCAAGAAATATCTTGAAGACCGAAAGCTTCTTAATGACCGTCAGTAGGGCTTTCGAAGCAATAGGTCCCCTGGTGATCTCATGGTTCATCTCACCGTACAGTGGAGCAAATCTTTACATCGCTTTGGAGAAAGTAAGATTATTGCACTAGATATTTCAAAAGCACTTGATAGGGTTTGGCATCAGGCTCTCTTATCGAAAATGCGTGCTTTCGGTTTTCAGGAATCCCTGCTTCATTTGATTAGTAATTACCTTTCGGATCATTCGATACAAGTAGTATCGGACGGATTCAAGCCTGAGGTCCATAAAATAAATGCTGGTGTGCCCCAGGGCTCTGTTCTTTATCCAACACTCCTTCTCATTTTTATTAATGATCTCCTGTCTTCAACTTTTAATCCAATACATTGTTTCGCTGACGATAGTACCCTTAGCTTTTCAAATTTGTTTTCAGACTCACATCCCTCTTCTTCGGATGTGGAACTGGAACGACAAAATATGATAAGATCATTGTACAGCATTCGCAAAACCAATGCTGTCTTGTATCGTTAAAGCGAGATATACCCCCTTGCCATTATCCATGGATGGTACTTGCATTAATGAGACTGAACATCTCGATATTCTCGGTATGTGTATCACCAACCACCTCTGGTGGAACGATCACATACGCGATGTCGCCAAAAATGCCCCAAGGTTTTTGGGTTTCCTTAGGCGATGCAAGAAATGTTTCACACCTTCTGATCTGACTCTTATCTACAAGACTTATATACGTCCAAAGCTTGAGTATAACTCCCATCTCTGGGCTGGTGCTCCTGCAACTTACTTAAGCCTCTTGGATAGTATTGAACGTAAAGCATTTAAATTGATAGGTGATAATATCACCATAAGTTCATTTACTTCGCTTGAACATCGTCGTAAGGTTTTTTATCTCACCCTTTTTCACCGTTATTTTAACGGTTTATGCACTAGTGAAATAGCCAGCTGCATTCCTCCCCTTAAACAGTTCAACCGTAATACTCGCGCTTCTAGGAATGCTCATCAGTATACCCTCGAGTCCAACTTCGGCCGTACTGTCGAATACAGAGATTCGTTCTTTAGCCGTACTACGTGAATGTGGAATGCCTTACCACACTCTGTCTTTCCGAGTCATTGCAATATTCAGGAATTCAAAACCAATGTGCACCGACATCTCTTTTTAAACCCTCTCTCCTCTTCCTAGTGCTCACACTGTGCCTCTGCATATTAAGGGTAGTAATATCCTCTTGAGTGTGTGCTTATTATAAAAAAAAAGAATCTGCACCTTCAAAATTAAAGCCAGGAGATCCTCCACAATGGCACTGCTAAGTAAAATCTTCAGCAATCAAATTCAGGATTTGATTGACTTTTATACGTTCTACAAATTTGACTGCACCATATTTTTTTTCTGAAGGGTTAAAGCCCGTTTCTGGTAAGCATGAAGTTGGTATTCATTTGAGAGGCATCGTTATTACCATTTTATCAATAAGAAAGTCATTTTTGACACATCCTGTACGCACTTTTTTTTACCTTTGAATGAGTCTCTCTTGATTGATATTTTCAATTAATCTGCCAGACAATACCTTCAAAATGAATCCACGTATCGCGTTTTATGCAAAATATGTATACACAATACACAACATGTAAAAAGTTTACACTCTCACCACACCGCCGTCCGCCGCGCCGTAACACCTCTACTTGGCTCCGCAGCTCCGTTCGAGTCTCCGCCATCATGTCAATTCAAATTATGTTAATTTTCATCAAAATTAATTGAAACTTTATACCTACTCAATTAAGTTTTAATCTTTAATAACGATATTGATGTGGAATAATAGACATTGACGGATTAAGGATAACGTTGAATTCCAGGTAAGAAAAGGAATTTTTCCTCTATACATTTTAAAACAATATGTATGTACATATGTAGTAAAGATGACAAGTTGGAAATAATAGTTTTTAATTTTGTATCTCATACTCTTTAAGAAGTTAATGTCAAGGCATTCAGAATTCAGTATACATGAAAAACTTCTATGCAACATTAGTGATGTCAAAAGAAGTTGATGAAATTGAATTTGAGATAAGCTTATTATTACACTGGCCAACCACGTATCAGCTTATAACGGGTGATTTTTTAAGAGCTTGAGAACTTTTTTTTAAAAAAAAACGCATAAAATTTGCAAAATCTCATCGATTCTTTATTTGAAATTATTTAGATTGGTCCATGACATTTACTTTTTGAAGATAATTTCATTTAAATATTGACCGCGGCTGCGTCTTAGGTGGTCCATTCGGAAAGTCCAATTTTGGGTAACTTTTTCGAGCATTTCGGCCGGAATAGCCCGAATTTCTTCAGAAATGTTGTCTTCCAAAGCTGGAATAGTTGCTGGCTTATTTGTGTAGACTTTAGACTTGACGTAGCCCCACAAAAAATAGTCTAAAGGCGTCAAATCGCATGATCTTGGTGGCCAACTTACCGGTCCATTCCTTGAGATGAATTGTTCTCCGAAGTTTTCCCTCAAAATGGCCATAGAATCGCGAGCTGTGTGGCATGTAGCGCCATCTTGTTGAAACCACATGTCAACCAAGTTCAGTTCTTCCATTTTTGGCAACAAAAAGTTTGTTAGCATTGAACGATAGCGATCGCCATTCACCGTAACGTTGCGTCCAACAGCATTTTTGAAAAAATACGGTCCAATGATTCCACCAGCGTACAAACCACACCAAACAGTGCATTTTTCGGGATGCATGGGCAGTTCTTGAACGGCTTCTGGTTGCTCTTCACTCCAAATGCGGCAATTTTGCTTATTTACGTAGCCATTCAACCAGAAATGAGCCTCATCGCTGAACAAAATTTGTCGATAAAAAAGCGCGAAACTCATTTCGAACCGAACACTGATTTTGGTAATAAAATTCAATGATTTGCAAGCGTTGCTCGTTAGTAAGTCTATTCATGATGAAATGTCAAAGCATACTGAGCATCTTTCTGTTTGACACCATGTCTGAAATCCCGCGTGATCTGTCAAATACTAATGCATAAAAATCCTTACCTCAAAAAAATCACCCATTACTTTTCATAAGGTTATTGATAACCTTAGTTTGAATTCGGATTTAAAATTAAGCACGTCATTTTTTTGAAATAAAAAAATTTTAAAATTCTTTAAATCCTCAATTTTGAGGCTATGAGTTCACAAAGTAGTCTTTTTTTAATAAAATTCATGATGATTTTTCAAATTTATCAGTATCTTCAATATTCCGTATAAACATTTTCAAGATCTTATTTACTTCTCAAAAATCTTCATAAGTTGTTAGGCTAAACCCTAAAGAAACGCTGAAACATTTGAGTCGAGAGGGTTCAATATAAAAGTAATAATTGTTCTATAATGAATTTGCTGTATGGAGAAGATTCTCGCATGTTTTAATAATACCGGGTTATCCATTTTGCGGTTTAAAAAGAGTATGGCTGGAATTCGACATCTGTCAAAATAAGTTGTTAAACCAATTTTTGTGTTCAGTTGAAAGTCTTACATTTATGAAAATGGATCGCTTAACTATCGCACAACGCATACAAATTGTTAAATCGTGCTTTAACACGAGATTATGGTTTTCATAGTCGTGAAGAAATTGGGAGAGACTGGATTGTAAGGCCTATGCATCATCGTTTCGCTCGTAACACACGTAACACGCTGCTGTAAGTGAAAGTGTTGCCGAAGACCCGAATGTGTCGATTCCTCTTCGTTCTCAGGAATTAGAACTGTCTACCGGCACATTATTATATGTTTTGCATTTGGATCTACACCTACATCCATATAAAGTCCAGCTCACACAACAACTGAAGCCAGCTGACCATTCACAACGTCGCGCGTAGATACGTCGAATGGGTGCTTGAACAACAGGAGCAGGCGATGGACTGCGATTTTTCGAACAAAATTGTCTTCAGCGCCGAAACACATTTATCATTCGGTGGGTATGTTGATAAACACATTTTTCGAATTTGAGATTCTGAGAATCCTCAAGTAATTGAAGAGAATAAAGTCACTGTTCGTTCGTTGCACTGTTTTGTCTGGAGGTGTGATTAGACCTTACTTCTTCAAAAATGATAATGCAACGACTGTCACCGTCAATTCGGAGCGTAATGGTCATATGATTACCGACTTTTTTTTGCCTGCTATTGAAGAATACGACTTGGAGAATATGTGGTTTCAACAAGACGTTGACACATGCCACACAACTCGAGCGAATATGGCTTTATTGCAAGAGACATTCCCTGGCCGCGTAATTTTTAGTCGTGGCGATATTAACTGGCCACCAAGATCATGCGATTTGACACCGCTAAATTTTTCTTTGTGAAGCTACGTGAAAGACTGTGTTTATGCAGATAAAACTTTAACTCTTAAGCTCTTAAAAACCAACATTCGTCAAGTTATGGCTTAGATACCGCCCAATATGTGTCAAAAAGTTGTCGAAAATTACCGCAAAAGAATCGATGCTTGCAACAATTCGCTTGGTGGTCATATAAATGATGAAGTGTTTCACACATAATTTCAACGTTCAAACTTTATAATAAAAGAGAAATGTCATGAACACAAATATTTGATATGTGTTCTATTAACATTTACTTTTGAAACTGCAAAATGGATAACCCTGTGTATTTATAAAAATTATATTCCAAAAGAGTATTTTTAAATTTCAACATAAAGCTAAAATTGTGTTTTGATTCGGAATCAGTACCAAAAAACTTACTCTAAAACGTGTTTTTTAAAATCATGAAGGCATTCAACTTAAATCGGGATTATTTAAGCTTTCCGTAAAATATTTTAGTTTTTTTTTTCCTATCTGATGGAAATCTTCGAGAAGAATAGGTTAATCAAGACCAATCTAATTCTTTTTTAATTCAGTTGAAGTTTATAGTTGTAATACTTTCCCATAGCTTTTAGACCATCAGTTCATGAGGCTTGGTTCTTTTTAATCTGTTTGTCTAAATGTCTCCTACTTTAAAAAACGGTCTCAATTTCGGAGTTGGTATGAATTTGCATATAAAATTATATAAAATTTGTGTTAGAAGTTAGAATAGTGGGATGGAAAGGTTACCCTGATAGCCTTAAATTAGGTGGCTCAACAGTTCTTTGAAAACTATGTCCTAGTGACTTACAACTCTCAACAATTCCTTTGTGTGAGTAATATCAGGGATGGAGGGGACCTACGCTTTATTTGCCGAATACAAACGGTTAATTTGAGAAAGCACCTTTTATGAGAAGAAATACTCCTTGAGGATTTGTCAATTCCTCGCAAGAGGCAGGACCCCTGAAAACAAAATTTAAATGGCACAGGCAGGGATTGAACGACAGACCTTCTGCATGACAGTCCTATGCACTAACCATCACGCCACGGGTACCACTAGCGTTGATATCCACTGAAATATTCCTTGTTTGTAAACGATAAACACTTTCTTATTTTTATAATAAGTCCACACTCAAAGGGTTTTGAATACTTTTAATATGCCAAAGGCACAGTGTCAGCATAAGAAAAAGAAGGAGAGATTGGAAAGGAGATGTCGGTGTACATTGGTTTTGAATTATTGATTATTGCAATGACAGGGAAATACAGAGTGTGGTTAGGAACATTCGTGTAGTACGGCTAAACAACGAATATCTGTATCTCACAGTACAATCGAAGTTGCAATAAAGGGTAAACTGATGAGAAGCGTGATAGTATTACGATCGAAGTATTTAAGTATAGTAATGCAACTGTATACCTTACTAGAGCATAGGCCGTTAAAATAATGGTAAAAATGGGTGAGGCAAAAGTCATGTTGGAATGATGTTACGGCCACCAAAATTTGTGGTATACCGGTTTCATTTTCTTTAGTTCTAAGTAATTTTTGGTAGTATTGTACTCTAAGAAGCCGGTTCGTACCATACGATTTTAGTATTTTGTAGTACTGCCTGCGAAGGTCCATATATGCAGTTTGTACTCAAGTCTCAGGTGTGGATGTTCATTAGCCCATGAACATGTGAAATGTTTGTTTACAAAACCAAACTGATGGAATTGGTCTTCTTTCTTTTATTATTTTGCTGAGTCGTATTAATAGCAGTTTTTTAAAAATGTTACTATAATTGCTACAAACGTTATTGGTCTGCACGCTTTTACTTTTGTTCGTGGCTTACCTATACTTTAAGGTATAAAAATAACTTTTTCAATTTTCCAATGATGTCGAATTATAAATTGTAGCTTTTTTAAGTTATATGAAAAGCATTTCTTTAAAAACCTGAGTAGATCAATTGCCGTACCCTGGCGAATTTTGATTAGATATCTTGTATCGTACAGTGGTTTTTACTTCTACAAAAGGTATTTCACATTCCTCGTCCTTATAAAGAAACTATATTTTGGTGGGAGAGACTGAAAAACTTTCGCAAGATTTTCAGCAAAGTGATCAGCTTTTTGTTTCGAATTTTCAATCTATTTTTCATCTTTAGATTTTATTGTCAGGTTATGTGTCTGAAATCATTTAAGGAGTCTTTGCCGAAAGCTTCTGAAGTAAGAGTTTTCAGGAACATACTTAGTGAATCACTTCTGAACTGACTAATTCCACTCATTAATTTTGTTTAACGCTTTTTTAGCTTTTGCACGCACATCTGCAATACATTGCTCTACTTTATTCGGTCAATTGTTGACATGAGGGTTTGAAATGTATACTTGAATTTAAACAAAATTTTAACATTATTTTTGTTTCAAATATCACAAAAAGATATACCTAATAATTTGTTCTTTTGTTTAAAAGTTCTTATAGCCAAACCTTACTGATTCTTGGTTTTGGTTTGAGTAACAAAGTAAATTAATAAAAAGCATACATTTTCAAGATTGTTTTAGGTATTTTTTTTAATTTATAGTCAATTCCAATTAATTTATTTAATTAAAGAGTCACAAATATTAAAAATATATATGGAAAGCCTGTTTCTCTAGTTTTTAATACTAAATTATTCCTGAAATAACCAGAATTGATAATATCTATTTTTGTGTTTGAATTGGTTTTATGTTTTTCAATTCCAAAAATGTATTTATAATTTTAATTAAGCTTTTTGAGTTTTTAATATTACAGAAACAAATAGTCATACCAAATATATTTTAAAAGAACTGATTGAAGCTGTATGAACAGCCCTTTCGGTCTTAATCACTGATTCATATTTTAAAGAAAAATCAAATACATGTACATATGTTACTTCCTGAAATAACCCCACATTGTTTTGTCAAAAGTTGTCAAAAATAAAATATCAGGGCTTCAGAATTTTGATTAACTTCAAATTGGAAGTTATTGTTTGATTTGTCAAATAGAAAATTAAGGTTGTTGACGACCAGTACATTTTTTAGAAGAATCGATACGACATTTAAAAAAAAGGGAACTTACCTACAATGATTCATTGAGTTTCCGAAATTTTTAGTCACTAAAAAACTTGTTTTAACTAAGAGAATACAGAGTCTTCAAGTCTGAAAGAGAAGAGTGACTAGCAAGAAATTTTAGCACACCAGGACCTATCTGAGAGATTTTAAAGATAGAGAAAAGAGTCAGTTAAATAAACGATAGAAAAATTCACTGCTTCCAAGAATTATAACAATATTAAAATTTTCAATAGACAATAGACAATAGTTAATACCATGATGTTCAAATATGATACAAAATTACTAAGTTTAACCTGAAAAAAATCTCTTAAATAAAGCATAAGCTCGTCGTGATATCTGCATTGTCCGCCTATAAGGACTTGTATCTATAAGTAAAAAAAAATACAGCCAAACTCTGTGATGGAAAATTAAAAAGAAATAATGGCAAAAACATTTCATTTTACTTTGTATTTTGGTGAGAAGTAAATTGAAACGTGATGCACATAAACGTGACCATTTTGCGTAATGTCACCATGTAGTATAGTAGTACGAGAATAAGCCACCAAAAAATATGCTCAGAGCTCATATATCATATTAAATATGTACATCAGGATGCAAGGTAAAATTTGGTCCTATATGTCGTGATGATGGTGATGGTACGAGTAAATTATATTTGTAGAGTTTTTTTTAGGTATGATGTTGTAGCTCCCTTAAAGGCTTTGCTGTAGGAAGGTATACCTAGGTTATTACTCGTTGCTGCGGTGAGAGATATGGGAATTTAGTTGGGTTACAATGTTATTTGCAATTTAATAAAACGTTACATTCGCTTCCTGTCTTCCGCCTGTGTCGTATCGCAACATGCGTCGTCGGTCGCTCTTCGTTGACGAACGGCGGCGTTGTCATCGCTATCGTCCTCGGACACGGATGAATTGATGTTATCAAAACTTTGAAGCTCTATATTGTGAGATGGGACACCTGTGTTTTTTTTGGTTGTTTTTTTTTGTATTTTTGTATTTTTAAAAAGGTACACAAGCTTGTCATGAACACATGTTACAAAATGCTCGAACAAATTGATTTAAATTGAGTTCACTCTCACTCTTTTTGAGTAGGTAGATGCTTAGACATGTTTTATTGAAACTTGAGATTATTGCCTTGGGTTGATTGCTAACTACCTAAGTACTTTGAAAATGGAGTGATTTTTATATATTAAGGTCCTTTAATATATAAATGCCCTGGAAGGTCAAGTTAAGATATAAACAATAAAAAAAATAGTTCCTACGCAGAATAATATAAAATAACACTTTAAATTAAGAGAAAAATTTAAAAATAGAATCCTAAATGACGGACGAGTCCAAAAAATGACAAATAATTTTGAGTAAAATCCTTAAATTATATTCAACATGTACCGTTTTTCTAAATTTGTTTTTTCTGAAAACGAAGACAATATTTTTGTTAGAATGATTCACTTGGTCGTGTATACCCGTACCCAATTTTTGTATTTGATTTTTAAGTTGCTTGTCTCTTTTAATATTCTATTTTAAAACGACCGAGGGTTCTTAATTAAAAATATCCTTGCGAAATAAGTAAAGTACCAGCAAAAGTATCCGCACATAATAAAATACACGACAATGTCGCATGCATTTGCTCCTATGATTTAAGTGGCGAAAGCATGTGAATCAGTGATGGAAATCGACTTTTTTCGATTGTACTGAAAGCTGAAACAAAAAAGTACTGAAAAAGACCAAATAGTACTGAAATAGTAAACTCATCATTGAATATTTTTATTTTGGGAGTTTCAATGATTTTTATAACTGATGACTTACATATGTAGATAATTTTTTACTCTAAAAGTTTTTCTTTTTGAAGTGGTTTGTTTGTAACATTTTTACTCACAAGATTTTTATCAATTATGAAGCTGTGACAACATTCATTTTTTATCAGATTTTTCGTTTCTATCAGTGCAGAGCACGTTTGCACTTGCAAACGATTTCTTAATTTAGTTTTAATTATGTTTTGGTATGAAAATATTCTTTCGAATATTCATATTCGAAGAGTGAGGAACACAAAAGGCACCCTGAACAATGCGATGAATATTTTCAAACATTAACTAATTGCATTCATTTTTAAGAAGACCAATTTTTGCCCAAAACTCTGATATGGAAACATTTCTCATTTTTTTAAATATTCGCAGTCAGCTAGAGCTCTATATTCATTGTTTATCAGTTCCATATTTTTGTATTCAATAGAAAAAAAAATAAATTGAACGATAGAGTTAACTCGACCATCCAACACTGCACTTTGGGGAAAACGTCATCGAAATCAAATCTTTTTCTAATGTCTTGCAGAAATGTAATTTAAAATAATTTAGTATGATTTTTAAAGCTTTGAATATCTGTTTCCCTTAATTTGTTTGAATTGTATAGGATTTCAGATTCGGTGCCGCAATATATTTCCATAATAGGTAAGTGGTTTTCTAAAAGATTAATGGAGTTTATCGGCTTATCATCAAATGCTTCCCTTTTCCGGTTTGTTATTTCGGAAATAATTTTCGAATTTTCCGGAGCCATTATTTCTTTGATAATTGTTTAGCCTTTGTGTCGATTCATGACCATTTTTTTGACCACTTCTGAGTCAGATAGGTTTTTTTTAAAAGAATATTTAAATGATCCAATACTGCAAACGGTAAATTATGTTCTGCGATGAAAATACTTAGGGATATTTCAAATTTTTTGGCATTTTCCGATGTTTTTATGTTTTTCTTTGACACGATTTGATCAATTTTTACACTGTTTTTGGCTGCATGGTGTCAAATAATATATTTGCAACATAAAAGGCATTTCTTCGTCTTTTTCTCAGGCTCTTCTTGCAACCATTCAAATTTTTCTTTCCATGATTTTTGGAACTGTATTTCATTTGAGTACTTCCTTTTTTTAGACCTGGTTAACAGAAACAGACATATAAATTTCCGCAAATGAAACAGCAATGCATTAAATTAATTTTTAATAATTATTATGAATTAACTATCTTTCAATTGTTTTAATTTGGAGGTTGTTTGTACAAAAAAGAAAACTTGTCAGTAGATGTTAAAAAAACGTTTAGGTTTCTATTCTAGATTTCTATTCTAAGTAATCTGGATAGGTGTGTAAATATAGAGGAGGATAGATCGCTTTTTATTCGACAACCCGTTTTTCGAGGACAAACAAACAAGTAACTTTTGTTTTGGGGCACTTTTCAAAATCATATTTTCAGATCCTGCGGCCGTTTTAAGGTAAAAATACATATGTATGTATTTCTGTAAAAAATGAAACAAATTGTCAAATTGTGGTTCAATAAGTTATTACACCTACTTAAAATTATTTATTGTCGCTCTCACTTTGGATGCTTATTATAGAACTACATAAATCACCACTTTACTAAAAAAAAAACTACCTCAAATTTGGGCCCACAAAAAAGGTCTTAAACACCACATTCGTTTCTAGGGCGCTCCAGCTCTTCCATTAAATACAATTTTGAAATTCCTTATCTTGGTACTTGGACTTCAAGAAAAAAATGCATTTTCAATTCAGCTTTAAGTACAAAGGCCCCAACTTCGACATATCACTTTCATATGAACAGTATAAGCAAGTAAGCAGGTTGTATAAGCACAACTTGACAATTTCCTTGATATTTTACAAAAATGAGTATATATTTATCATAAAACGGCTGCAGAATTTGAAAATATAATCTGCCCTATCATGAATTCCATCGTAATCGGAAATTTGTACGAGTCCCGAAAAACTGTATCATGAAATCCGTTCGTAAAGCAAAATTGTATGAGATTTTCCACTACGAACGGATTTTATGATACAGTTTTTCGGGATTCGTAAAAATTTCATATCAGGATGGAATTCATCATAGGGCTGAATAATGATTTTCAAGATCTACCATACCATTTCGGAATCTTAACGATTTTACGACGTCGGAAAGTTTCCGACGTTTCATGAATACCCTTATTGGGTAACTGTGATTTGGGTATGTTCGCATCGCACATAATTTTTGTAAGTGAAGTTGTGAAGATAAAAGAAAATTTAGTAAAGGAATTAATCAATTTTGTACAAACAATTCAAAATAGTACTGAAAATGGCAAAGATGTACTTACGTACTGAGAAAATCAAATAGTACTGAATTCAGTACAATAGTAAGCCTTTTTCCAACGGTGATGTGAATCCTTCGAAAAAGGTTCCTTTAAAGTAAATATTTTTTAAAAAGTATGAAGTATAAACCTTTAGTTTAATGTATTAAACAACAAATTCTTAAAAAATCGATCACGAAAAACTGAAAATTTCCTGTTGCTGCCTTTTAAAATGAGTATTTTTAATTAAATTTAAGAAGAATGTATGTACATAAATATATGTACATTTCATAATTTAATTTAAAGCTGCTTTTGTCAAGATATACGAAAAATTAAACCATATTTGAATGGTTCGAAAATCGAAAGATAATAATGTTGACAAATTATCGACAAATTGCGGGTTAGATGCACCGGTTTTTAAAAAATCTGTTTTTATACTATGTTAACGTGTAATATATTTTTTATTTTAAACAAAACTTAACAATGGGTTTATAAAAATACTTAACCTACAACAAAAATAATGATTGAACAAAAAATAAAAAAGTATTAAGTGCGCGTGGTGGTTAGAGTGTAGGGCTGTCATGCCAGAGGTCTTGGGTTCAAGGTGGCCTGTGCCACCTTAATTTAAAAAAAAAAGTTTTCACGGGTACTGCCTCTTTTGAGGAATTGACAAATCCTCCAAAAGTAATTCTTGTCACGAAAAGTGCTTTCTCAAATTAGCCGTTCGGAATCGGCTTAAAACTGTAGGTTCCCTCCATCCCTGACAACAGTACTCGCACACAGGAATTGTTGACAGTTGTAAGTCACTAGGCCCTAGTTCCAAAGGACTGCTGCGCCACCCAATTTATTTATTATCTTCCCATAGGAAGTTATTGTTATTTGTCGAATTGAAAATTTTGACATTTCTCGACGTTTCAAGGTCCTAGAGTAGAAATAAAAGATTTTAAAAAAAATGTCTGTGCGTGCGTGTGTACGTTGCCGACGTTTTTTTCGTCGTCCATAGCTCAAGAATTAGAAGAGATATCGACTTCAAATAAATTTTGTTATACATATAATAATACAGAAAGATGCAGAAAGGGCTCTCAAGAAATTTGCGTGGGTGTTTTTTTACCATAGAAGTTTAAAAAAGAGTTGAAAATTTTGGTTAACCCTAAATTTCTCACGAACCAATAACGCTAGAGACATGAATTAAATTTTATATTATATATTGTAACGTGATACAAAACACACATATTTTTGGAAAAAATCCAATTAACGGCTTTTTTGTAAATCAAAAAACTGAAAAAAAATTTGTCACCTCGAAAATTTTACGAATAAAGAATGATTTTATCTCCAAAACAAATTTGTGCAACGAAGAATAACGTTTTTAACATCTGGTAAAATTTTGAGAAAAATTAAATTGACAGTTTTTTTTATAAAAAATAAAAACCAAAAAAAAACATAACTCAAAGTTGGTAAAAATTGAATTTCGACTCAAATATCTTTTCAAAACTTTGATATTATGGCTTCCAACTTATTTTATCTTATAAGAAATATTGTTTTCAACATTCGGAAACATTTTGAGACAAATCGAATTGAAACTTTAAAAAAAAAAATAAAAACCTAAACAAAAATTTAATAAAAGTTAGTAAAAATTGATTTTCGACTCAAATATCTTTTCAAAACTTTGAGATATTGGCTTTAAACTACTTCCAAGTTTTAAAAATATAATTGCCAACAATCACAACAATCAGTAAAATTTTGAGAAAAATCTAAGTGACCGTTTTTTACAAAAAATTAAAAATCTAAAAAAAATTTCTAAAAATTCGAAAAATTGATTTTCGACATAAATATATATTCAAAACTTCGAGATATTGGCTTTAAACTACTTTTATCTTTTAAAAAATATTGTTTTCAACATTCAGTAAAATTTTGAGAAAAATCGAATTGACACTTTTTTTACAAAAAATTAAAAATCTAAAAAAAATTTGACAAAAGATCGAAAAATTGATTTTCAACTCAAACATATTTTCAAAAATTTGAGATTATTAGCTTCCAACTAATTTTAGCTTATAAGAAATATTGTTTTCACCATTCGGAAAAATTTTGAGAAAAATCAAATTGACAGTTTTTTTTAACAAAAAATAAAAACATAAAAAAAACAATACTAAAACTTGCTAAAAATTTACTTTCAACTCAACTAGCTTTTCAAAAGTTCAAAATATTGGTTTCAAACTTATTTAATTTCCCAGAAAATATTGTTTTTGATATTCAGTAATTTTTTTTATAAAAATATACAACAGTCCGTTTTTTCATAAAAAAATAAAATCTACAAATAATAGTAATCAAATTTGGGCAAAATTTATGTTCGGTTCTCGATGTCTCTCAAATTAATTTCATTCATCCAATTTGTATTTGTTTATATAAGAAATAAAAAAATTTAAGAAATGCTACCAAAATCGGTAAAAATTTGTTTTCTACTAAACTAGATTTTGAAATAAAACTATTTTATTATATGAAAAATATTGGTGAAAATTTTGAAATTTTTAAGAATAATTAAAGTGACAACTTTTTTAACACAACACGAAAACATACAAACTTTTAAGCAAGACAAATCGAAAGACGGCCTCTTTTTTTATTTATTTTGGCTAAGCGAAACAGACAATTTGATGGCACCACATTTTACAGCTAGAGTCTATCAACTAACAAAGTTCAGAAGTTTCTCTTTATTATAAAATTACAACAAAGACAGAAATAGACATACATCTCTCAGAGCCACTATGGCTTGTTTTCTTTTTCAATAGGTACCTACTTTACTAAAAATAAGTTCTGTTTTTAGTTGAAATTCTGTTGAAAAATAAGAACTTTTCATTTGAACCCTATAACAAGAAAATTAAAAATTCAACTAAAATTCAAGAACAATTCAAGAAATTATTATATTTTAATTATGTTTATGATGAACCTAACATAAAATACTCTCATCCGTTTTCATAAGCCGCACATATGCTTCAATTTAACCCTAATCTACAGCAACGCCAACGCCAACGCACAAACAACAGACAACAGCAGAAGCTGAAGCTGAAGAAGCAGTAGCAGCTTTATCTATAAGCGTTATAAATAATATTTCATGTAATTATCATACACAAGTAGTTTACCAGTAAACTCCAAATGTTGTATCAAAGATATAGTACCTACTTTTGATCAACCTCAACCTATACACAAAACACACTAAACTAATCCTCAACTCAAAACAGAAACAGATCCCAACACTCATAAACACACATATCATGTTGCTTACAAATTTTATCCTTAAAAACTATTAAGTTCAATTATGCGAAATCCTCGCTTTTCAAGTGATCCGAAGAGTGCTTTTTGGAAAGGCATACAAATATTTATAGATATACATATAGGCACCTAGTATAACCGTTACGAAACATCACACAGCCCTTAATGTTCATTGATGTGAGTAAAAGGAGTGTGTTTGGGCATAGTGAAAATTATGATATCCTTTCTACTCCACATATGGCACATTAATTTACTCACAAAAGGCCTCCCAACAGGAAACACATCAAACAAAAAATAAAAATGGATCCTTCGCCTTAGATATACAGGATGTAACCCTCACCATAACCATCACCATCATCAAGCTACTAAGCAAAAAGGGAAGAACGCTTCGAGTACTTTATTACGTCAAACTCATAACAATGAAGACATTCTGAAGCGATGAAACTATCTATTCACATGCGATACCTCCATTAAATACATTAAACCATCGGAATTTCGTTCTCAATAGAGTGTGTAACCAACAATTCGCGAGACTGCAAAAACCCACTAACATTTTTTACCCTGTACGCCGCGCCTCACACCTCCACACAAAACACCCTTTAATACGTTTCTATGTATGTCCTCAGCCTTGAATAGAATCCAGAGAGCAAAGCGGAGGTCGTCACGCCACCCACCGCAGTGGCCGCCCGCCACCAAAGTCCTTTTATCATCTTATTTCCTACGAGCGATGACTTTTCCAACATCAGAGAAAAAGCGAAACTTTAAACCCCAATTAAAATTGTTCATTTAGGAAGTTCTCTCTCTAGGACTATGACTATGAATATGAATATGACTGGGACTATAGGACACATTCACATTCTTTTCGAAAAACCCAGAACTATTATTATGCCATTTCGAATAGGAAAACGCGACCAACTGCCATCATCCCGGAAAAGTGGCAGTTGGCAGGAATTTATATTTCCACATACGCACACACAAAAATATACCATATATAGAAAAGGCTTAACGGCATACGTAGTGAACAGTCACTAGTTACTAAGAGGTTTTGAAACGAATTCCCAAAGCTTAATTGAATGTCTTTTGTGTCCTGAAGTAAGAGTAAAATATTTACTAGGTTTTATAGATATAGAAAAGAAATTGCACAGTTTTCAACAAAAAAAAAGGAGAAAATTATGACGCACAACATTTTTATTTGGCGTTTTTAGACTTTTTTTTTACTTTGTATTTCAATAGTCTGAAATAATACAAGGAACTTCTTGTAATACTTAGGCCTCTTTCACACGAGACGGTTTCGTCCGTACGGTTAAAATCCGTGAGCCATTGATACTTAATTAATAAAATTAACTAAAGCTTTCACACTGGACGGAGACGGGCCGTCTCAACGACTGAAATATACGGCGACCGTGCCGTCGCCGTCTTATCAGTGGCGTACGTGACTACGCGAACGCATTCACAACAGACGATTTTTATTCGTCTGCCGTCCGTTTTTGTGGTCACTTGTACTAAAAAAGAATATCTAAAATATAAAGGGTGATTTTTTTGAGGTTAGGATTTTCATGCATTAGTATTTGACAGATCACGCGGGATTTCAGACATGGTGTCAAAGAGAAAGATGCTCAGTATGCTTTGACATTTCATCATGAATAGACTTACTAACGAGCAACGCTTGCAAATCATTGAATTTTATTACCAAAATCAGTGTTCGGTTCGAAATGTGTTTCGCGCGTGTGTTTTGTTCAGCGATGAGGCTCATTTCTGGTTGAATGGCTACGTAAATAAGCAAAATTGCCGCATTTGGAGTGAAGAGCAACCAGAAGCCGTTCAAGAACTGCCCATGCATCCCGAAAAATGCACTGTTTGGTGTGGTTTGTACGCTGGTGGAATCATTGGACCGTATTTTTTCAAAGATGCTGTTGGACGCAACGTTACGGTGAATGGCGATCGCTATCGTTCAATGCTAACAAACTTTTTGTTGCCAAAAATGGAAGAACTGAACTTGGTTGACATGTGGTTTCAACAAGATGGCGCTACATGCCACACAGCTCGCGATTCTATGGCCATTTTGAGGGAAAACTTCGGAGAACAATTCATCTCAAGGAATGGACCGGTAAGTTGGCCACCAAGATCATGCGATTTGACGCCTTTAGACCATTTTTTGTGGGACTACGTCAAGTCTAAAGTCTACACAAATAAGCCAGCAACTATTCCAGCTTTGGAAGACAACATTTCCGAAGAAATTCGGGCTATTCCGGCCGAAATGCTCGAAAAAGTTACCCAAAATTGGACTTTCCGAATGGACCACCTAAGACGCAGCCGCGGTCAACATTTAAATGAAATTATCTTCAAAAAGTAAATGTCATGGACCAATCTAACGTTTCAAATAAAGAATCGATGAGATTTTGCAAATTTCATGCATTTTTTTTTTTAAAAAAGTTCTCAAGCTCTTAAAAAATCACCCGATAATAACCAAACGTAGACGATTCACGGGGAAAATACGTTGTGTGAAAACAAAGTCCGTACGGAAAAAAATCGTACGGACGAAACCGTCTCGTGTAAAAGAGGCCTTAGGCTCGTTTCATACTACACGGTTTTGACCGTACGGCATAAACCGGATCAATGGCTGATTACACATTATACGGTTTTAACCGTACGGTAAAACACGATATACATATGCAGGGTTCCTGTGCTTAGTATACTTTTTCACAGGTTTTGAAGTGGCTGACCGAACTCTGCCGCACGAATAAAATCGTATGATGTGAAAACATGCATTTCGTCACGTACGCCACTAAGATTATCGCGCCGCGCCGTCCGGCTGCCGTATACTGTAGTGGCAGTAGACGGTTGCTACACGGCGCGGTGCTGGCATTTTGCCGTGACTGTATAATATGAAAGCGTGTATGCTCATCTTCGCGCCTCTAACAAAATGTAGTCGTCCGGTTTTTTGTCGTACGGTCAAAACCGTATAGTGTGAAACAAGCCTTAAACTCTCGCTACTGTGACTTCTGTTGCCTTTTTGTACAAGAATAATGAACAGTTTTTACCCAATTGAATAAACCTATGAAGAAGTATATAGTTTGATTGGATGTTCCAAAATCTATAAATGGGATAGACGTAAAGGTTTTTTTCAGTCCTACGGGCTTTAGGCGAAAAAAACTTGAAATAAAAGTTTAATTGTTGCAAATGACAGCATCTATACAGGGGCAAACTTTATAGAGCCATGTCTAATTTTGGCAACCCTGGTAAGCTCGTCCGTTTGTGAAGGATGACCATGGAGAATTTGAGCTGCTCCATTGAGGTTGGAAACAACTTAACTGAACTTTTCGATGTCATGCGATTTCTTTAACATGCGTCCTTGAAAGAATAGTGCATTTGATCCCACACGTCCATACTGGGGCACTATCTTTCAAAAGTCTGTCCAATTAATTGCATATGCTGATGACCAAAGTGTCGCTATATTATAAGACCCTCATCCCCATCCTGCTATATATGGTGCAGAAGCATGGACTATGAACTATTACAAAAGCGGATGAAAGCACCTAGGGTCATTTCGAGAGAAAAGTTCTTCGTATGATTTAATGCATAGAAAGTGAGTCGAGGAAAAGATGGAACGACGAGCTGTACGGGCTGTACAGCGACGTAGACTTGGCCAGAAGGATAATTGTTCATCGACTGAAATGTCTGGGTCACGCCGCTGATCATGTGACACGCACAAGTTCAAAGTGACCTCAACCAACTTGAAGTGAGCAATTGGACACAAATAGTTAGGGACCATAGCTAGATGGAGAAGTTTGTTTGGTGAGATCCGATCCCAGTTCACACAGGACTGAAGTAGCACCTTAAGTAAATTAGTCAGGTTTTAACTTTTTTAAAAAGACAATTTTCGTTGGAATCTTACAATTTGAACTAACGGGTTATCCAATTTGCGGGTTTAAAAGTATAGGGCTTGAATTCCACATCTGTCAAACTAAGTTGGGCGATTCTGCCACAGCCACATATCGTGCTTTAAGAGCAGATTATGGTTTACATAATCCAACTATACAAGCAATTGGTAAAATTGTGAAGAAATTTGAGGAGACTGGATTGGATTGGTTACAGATATTGTAAGCCCTGTGCATCATCTTTTCGTTCGAACGTGAAAGTGTTGCCGAAGACCCGAATATGGCGCATTATGGCGTATTTTGTATTTGGGTCTACACCGACATCCACATAAAGTCCAGTTCACAAAATAACTGAAGCCAGCTGACCATTCACAAAGTCGTAGATACATCGAATGGGTGCTTGAACAAGCGGCAATGGACGGCGATTTTTCGAACAAAATTTTCTTCAGCGACGAAACACACTCACACTCACTCGGTGGGTATGTTAATAAACAAAATTTTCGCATTTGGGGTTCTGAAAATCCTCAAGCAATTTAAGAGAGGCCATTCCATCCACAAAAAGTCACTGTTTGGTACACTCTTTGGTCCGGATTCGTAATTGGACCTTACTTCGTCGAAAACGACGATAGAACGACTGTCACCGTCAATTCGGAGTGTTATGGTCATATGACAACCGACTTGTTTTTGCCTGCTGCGAAAGAATACGACTTGGAGAATATGTGGTTTCAACAAGATCGTGTCAAATGTCACGCAACTCGAGCTTTTTTTGTTGGGATGATCGTGTTTATGCAGATAAACCTTTATCTCTTGACCACTTAAAAACCAACATTCGTCAAGTTATGGCCGAGATACAGCCCAATATATATCTCAAAAAGTGGTCGAAAATAACCTCAAAAGAATCGATGCTTGCAGCAATTCGCGTGGTGGTCATTTACGTTTAAAAATAAGATTCCTACAAGTCAAAATGATTTTAAACCGAGATTTATACAAATGTGAAAAAATACTCGAGTTCCGAAAAAACTCTAGATCCAGGGGCCTTACTATGCAACTCGATTCTAAAGTAAAACTGTTCGAATTCGCAAAATCGGAACTCTGTAATTCTATAAGCAAGTTCTGAAAACGAAACTCGAACAGCTCTAGTACTGCCAAGTTGTTTTTTTTTTTTTAGAACAAAATTGGTACTAAGTTTGGCTAAAGTTAATGTCAAAATCTTGCGAATTCGCAAATAATCATTCTACATCAAATGTGCTTGCGAAAAGGTCGATCGAGGAGGTTTTTTTTTCAGAATGTAAGTAAATAAAAGTTATAAATTAATAATTCTCAAATATTTCATAAACATAGTAATATGTATGTATAATTTATATGTTTTTTGTTCCAGGGCATCATCTAAAATTCGAAATACTAAAGTGTCGCAGTTTGAGATAATGGTCAATTATATGACCCAGCACCCAGACTTGTCCAAGGGTTATTTAAAATCACCCGAAGCCAGACAAAAATCAAAGCATTTATGGACCAATCTGTCAAACGATTTGAATGCTGAAGGTTCACCACAGCGTGATGCAGAGGGATGGAAAAAGGTAAACAATGTTTCAATATTGACCAATTCTTTAATATTATTTTTGTTTCATTAGGTCTGGGCCGATTTTTAGGTTCATACCAAAGCCAAGTTAAGAAATAATAAAATTAATTTGTCCGGAACTGGTGGTGGTCCCCCGAAACATCATCCACTTACTCCACTGGAAGAGAAAGTCAGTGAGTTGCTTGACTTATGTAGGTGAAGCAATCGATGGGATGAATGGATCCCTTAGTTTCGGGTTGCAAGACACCAGTATGAGCTGCAGTCGTCAAGACCATGAAGAAGATGAAGACGTCGCGGAAATGTTTGAGGTTATTGCTGAAACGGAAACAAATATTAACGACAACATTAGCGAAAAGGAAAACCTACCACAGCCACGAAAAACACCAAAAAAAAAAAGACAATCACTCCTCGAGAAGCAAGTTGAGCATCAAATACTTTACCAAACCAATTCCACCGATGCTCTGAAGGAGATTAATGCAAATTTTAAAGGAATTTTTTAATACAAGAAAAGAGATTCTGAACTGAACGAAAAAAACTACAAATTAAAAAAAGAGAAACTGGAACTAAAAAAACAAAAATTTGAATTAAAAAAAAAAAGTTATGTTGAGAAAAACAAAAATACGGTGGCTAAATTGCAAATTAAAAAGAGAAATTCTACGTCTTCGACAGCAAATAAATACACCATATGTGCCTGAGTAAATACCAAACAAATATTTATGTTTTAAAAAGTGAATTTATGTTTTTTAGTTTTAAAAGTGAATTTATGTTAATTTATTAAATTGTAGTTGTAAGCCGTACATAAATATTTATCAATGTACATTATGTGGTTATTTTGAAGACTGAACATTTTGTTAAATACACATTAGTAAAAAAAAATAAAAGAAACTATTTTTTTGTTGTACAAACTAAGCAGTATTTTATTAATTTTGTTTTTCCGTTGTATAGAATTTTTAAGTTTTAGAATAGTTACTTTTTTTTAAATAAATAAAACATATTTATGAATTCGATAAATCATTTCTTATGTTATTTCTTGTTCTCTTAGCTAGATTGGAATATTCTTCGTTTTCTAAAGATTGTTGTTCCAAGGTGAAATGGTTTGCACCTTCATCCAACAATGGCTCTTCTGTTGAATTTGGTAATTCAACTCTGTACCTTAAACACAAATTGTGTAGTGCACAACAAACTATAACCTTGGACATGGTCTGTTGAGCAAGTCCCGCACGCTTGTCTCCACCGATTTGATTTTGGTAGGTAACCTCCTGTTGCCAAAAACTTCAGGGTAGCTGATACCTTGATCATATTGGGAACAGGAGTTTGCCTTTGGCGAATACTAAGGTGCGTTGAAATTTGGTTCAATAAAAACATGAATGCATCTTTTGAAAGGCGGTAATCTTTAACAAAGCTGAAATAATGTAGATTGGATTAAAAATGTGTTCAAATAGATGCTCAATATGGGTAAACCTTTTCTCGCTAAGCTCCATTATGTTGGAATTGTCTCTGATTCGCCTTCTTTCTATTTGTTCAATTCGTTCCGGATTTTCTTCAGAATCTAACCAAATTGCGACACTGTCTATTTTATTTGTTTTTATTATTGTTTTGATTGATTTTTTTCACGAAGATTAATTGACTTTCATTCACAAAAGATTGTTTTGTTTTTTTTATCTAATGTCACACATAACGAGACTCGTTCGAAAATCGGAAATTTTGTGGGAAATACTTGGTATTACCGGCATCCGATTCTATTTTCATAGATAGTACCACTCGAAAGTATCGAAAGTATTAGAATCGGAAATGACTTTCGAATAGAACCAAAAGTAGAATCGAATTAGATAGGAGGGCCCCAGTTTTAAATTTATTTAAGAACTTCGTCAAGAAATGGGCCCTAAGAAAATTTCCAATTAAAAATATTTAAACTCTAGAATTTATACATATGTATGTATCTATAAATCGATTATTATGAGCAGTATGAAGCTTGATCGAATTAGAATTAATCAAGCAAATATAACAAAAAAAATGAAGGTCGTATTTTTCCAGGGTCAACGTTTTGAGCATGTGTCTCCTATAATAACATAAAATATTAATCAAAAAATCGTTAAATGTGATTTATGATTTATTATTAATCTTCCATCTACATAGCAGGTCCGGAATAAAATACAAATTTAAGGATGGGTAAGGTTTAAAACATTATTTTATTTTATCTTGAAAAATTATGAAATTAATCTTCTTCTATACAATAAATATAAGTGAACTCTCAAAAATGTGAAATGTTTCAGTTAATATAAAACATTAAAAATTTATACTCATATCGATTTAAAAGAATACCATCAGGAAACTCAATTGAACCTTGACATAACATTTTTCGGTGTCTGATGACCTGCCCACTTCTATCAAAAACCTGTAATTCTACTTAACGCCTACGTAACTCGTCCTTCACCCTCTGAATGATGTCTAATGACTGTATGATGTACCTACTTACAAATTTATATGTTTATTTGTTATGTCCTTAACAAGGACCTATACTTCCTTTCAAATTATTGATTTATTTTTCTTATTGTCAATTTAATTTTTCGTCCATCAAACTTTCATACTGACACATCTCCTCCATCAGTATGCGATGTTCTATTTTTATGTCTTTATCATGTTTGTATGAATGTTTTTTAAATATCTATGAATTTTGTATCTAATAAACTCCTGTTGTACATTTACAGCAGGACGTATTTAAAATGTCATACGCTGTTTTTTTCTCGTGAAATGGCTATAGTACAAATCCTGGCGTCAAGGATACCAAAGCTTTTGGTTCTTGGTATATTAGCTTCACTTGATGAAGGGAAATTGAATTGACAGTTTTGAGGCTATTTTGTGTTTGTTAAATGATCCTTGAATAATTTCTTCTTGCAAACTACAATATGGAAGGAAGCATACTGATTTCTGATGGAATAAGTATTTTGCTAAAGGTCCGGTCGTTAGCCATTAAAGATTTTTTGTATGATTTTTCAAAATATGTTTTTTTAAATTCGTTTGTTGTGATAAATATTGGTTTTTTTTTTGTAAGTCTTAGTTTTCTCTTTACATGATTGTTGGATGCAATTTGTGTCAACTAAAATCAATCGCCCGAAAAAAGTTAACATTTTCTTCAATTATTTGATGTGATTAATGTAGATACTAACTGTGACCCCCAGCATTACTCGCATACAGAAGCATATTGATGATGACATTAATAAAAAAAGAGGCTGGGATGCGACCCAAACTGATAACTTCCCATCCCGTCTGTCTATTTGTCTTGCTTAAAAGTTTGTCTATATGTATCAATTTTTACCAAATTTGCCTATTATTTTTTGTAGATTTTATTTTTTTATGAAAAAACGGACTGTTGGATTTTTATAAAAAAAATTACTGAATATCGAAAACAATATTTTCTGTGAAATAAAATAAGTTTAAGGCCAATATTTGTAATTTTTGAAAAGCTATTTGAGTCGAAAGTAAATTTTTACCAAGTTTTAGTATTGTTTTTTTTTAGGTTTTTATTTTTTTGTAAAAAATTGCCAATTCGATTTTTCTCAAAGTTTTTCCTAATGTTGAAAACAATATTTCTATAAGTAAAAATGAGTTAGAAGCCATTATCTCCAATTTTTGAAAAGATATTTGATTCGAAAATCATTTTTTTCCAACTTTTATTAATTTTTTTTTCGGTTTTTATTTTTTTGTAAGAAAACTGTCAAAAAGAGTTTTTTAAAATTTAACTGAATGTTGAAAACAATATTTTTTGAAAGATAAAAGTATTTTAAGGCCAATATCTCAAAGTTTTGAAAAGATATTTGAGTCGAAAATCAATTTTTACCAACTTTTATTAATTTTTGTTTTAGGTTTTAATTTTTTGTACAAAAACTGTCAATTCGATTTTTCTCAACATTTTTCAGAATGTTAAAAACAATATTTCTTATAAAATAAAATAAGTTTGAAGGCATAATCTCAAGTTTTTGAAAAGATATTTGAGTCGAAATTCAATTTTTACCAACTTTGAGTAATGCTTTTTTTTAGGTTGTATTTTTATAAAAAAAACTGTCCATTAGATTTTTCTCAAAATTTTATCAGATGTCAAAAACATAATTCTTCGTTGCACAAAATTGTTTTGGAGATGAAATCATATTTTGGTCGTAAAATTTTCGAGTTGACAAATTTTATTTTTCAGTTTTTTTGATTTATAAAAAAAACCGTTAATTGGATTTTTTCCAAAAATATAATTGTTTTGTATCACGTTACAATATATAATATAAAATTTAATTCAAGTCTCTAGCTTCATTGGTTCATGAGATATTAAGATTTAACCAAAATGTTCACCTTTTTTTTAAACTGCTATAGTAAAAAAACCACCCACGCAATTTTCTTGAGAGCCCTTTCTGCATCTTTCTGCTTTATTATCTGTATAACAAAATTTATCTGAAGTCGATATCTCTTCTGGTTCTTGAGCTATGGACGACGAAAAAAACCTCGCGAACGTACGGACGTACGGACGTACGTACACACGCACGCACAGACATCTTTCTAAAAATCTTTTATTTCGACGCTAGGGACCTTGAAACGTCGAGAAATGTCAAAGTTTTCAATTCGACAAATCGGACCCATTACAATAACTTCCTATGGGAAGTTAATACATTTCAAAAAAGGAGCCGGGATGCGACCGAAACTCATAACTTCCCATCTCGTCTTTCGATTTGTCTTGCTTAACAGGTTTGTAGGCTTTCGTGTTTTGTTAAAAAAAGTTGTCAGTTGACTTATTCTTAAAAAAAATTAAAATTACCAACAATTTTTCTGCATTATTATCTGTTCAACGAAATTTATTTGAAGTCAATATCTTGTGATGCTTCTTTTCCTTAGGCTGAGGTAAGCTCGCCGGACTCCAGGGTCGTCTCGAGAAAGCACGAAACTCGAGTATAGAGAGTTGACCAGACTACTCCTTTCCAAATAAAAAGAATTAGGTTTTATATTTTTTTGGTTTTTATTTTTTTTTTCTAATCCAATAATGCGGCTTAAACAATAGGATACCTATCGATAAGAATACCTAGTGTATCTTAACTTAATTCTACGGTCAAGAGCCCATCGACACCGGAAGGGTGAAGGGGAATTACTTAATAATACGGCAAGTGCCCGTCGACACCGGAAGGGTGAAGGGGAATTACTTAATAATACGGCAAGTGCCCGTCGACACCGGAAGGGTGAAGGGGGATTACTTAATGATACGGCAAGTGCCCGTCAACACCGGAGGGGTGAAGGGGAATAATATAATAATTTGTTGTTACTACACAGCACGCTATGGAGCAACGGCCCATCGACTCGTAATAGAGAAGGGGAATATCGGGGGAAACTTGCGCTTTAGAATATAAAGTCTAAAATCTTTGATAATCTTCGGCGAGCAAGCTTCAACTTTTTCGGATTTCTTGGGTCCATAAGCCAATTTTTCTGCAGGAACCAAATGTGAACTATAATGACGAACAACAATATCGCATACATTTTGTTTTTGTATTTTGGCTGCGTGTTGGTGTCTCTTATTTCACTGGGTGGGTATGCAGAAGGCGGTTGATCGGTGTCGGTCGGCGGATGGAGGTTGATTGGTGTCGGTCGGTAGTAGGAGTGTGACGCTTCGTTACACATCCCCCTTCCTTTTTTGAGACGAGAACCTTCTCGTCTTGAAGGTTTCCTGGTATATATAAAAAAAACGGTAAGTATATTAATTATTAATAGTATATATAGTTATATATTATTTTTTTTTTCTAAATAATTTTACGAAAAAAAAAGGTTCAGTCCTTATTAAAAAATAAAAATAATAATTAACAATTCATAATAAAAAACTTATGTCATCAATTCGGTACGTGGATTGCTTTTTTTTGGTCCCCGAATTGTAGGGAAGCTCTCGTTCCTTTTCGGTTCATGAGCACCATTACTGGACCCCAGGGGCGGTGGATCGTAAACTTCCTTTGGTGATTCCTTCCCGATATTTTGATCCCCTCGAAAGGATCACTTGGACTCGGGTCAGTTCCTTGGGTTATGGCACAACATGCCATGGCTTGGCGACTGGTACGGGGTTGGCGTTGGTCTGCAATGGTTGCATCCGGTCGGTTTGTGACAACGACTTTAATAGTCGATCGGTCGGCCAACTCGTCCATCTTCCATTTCTCCTTGTATGCTCGGAGGGCCTGTTCCCGCTGCTCCCGGACTTTTGCCATGGTGGAGCTCACCGGAGATTTTGGCACGATGGGTTGGGCTGCTGCAATATGGTGTCTCTCCTTTCTGACCACTCGTATTGTCAGCGGTTTTTCTAGTCGGGGAGGTGCCAGGATCGGTCTTGGCCGAGTGGGTATCCTTTTACAAGGATCCAATCCTTGGACCTCTCTCTCCGCTGGGGCTAGGCGGCGGTTGATCTTATTTTTTTCGTCCATCCTGATTGCTGGTCGACTTGGTTGGCGAGGTCGACTTAAAGCTGGTGATGGTCTGTTCGGCTCGGTGGTCGGTTGCTGAATGATTTCAGGCAAATTCGGTGAGCTAAAAGGGTTTTTAGACGGGCAGATTTTTCCGGTTTTTAGAAGTTCTTTGACTTCATCTATAACCTTTTGCCGGGCCGGTTTGCGAGGAACATACCGTTGTTTAAACGGTTTGTCGGTTGTAAGTTCGATTCGGTGGGGAGGAATGGTTGATACATCGTTTATTCTATCGAACTTCGGTAATTCTTGATCCAGGAAGGTTTGGAGTTGTCGTTTCTGATTTGTGTTTAAGTGGGTTACGGCGTGGGACTGCTCATGTGGCGTTGGAGGCTGGTTTTTGGAACTTGCAACGGATTTGCCGCTAACCGTAATTTGCAAGTTGGCTTGATTCATAAAGTCCATCCCCAGTATGGCATCCTCGACGAGTGACGGTAGATAAGTCGCGGTCCCGTGGACTTCTACGTTTCCGATCATTAGGGTCACGTTGAAGTGTTCGGAAGTGCCAACAGCTTTTCCATCGGCCAGATGGATCGTCTGAGGTCGACTCGTCATGGGTAGTCCCCAATTTCTGAAGACTGTCCTTATTCCTGGTCCAATGAAAGTCTTCGTGGATCCCGTGTCTACTAAAGCTTGATAGGTGTGTTCTCCTATTTGCATCGGAATATAACATCGGGGATCGTGACGCGGCGGTGTGTTTACAACTGAGCATGAGTTGCGTTGGCACGGGCAGTCTTTTGTTAAACGTCCGTCTTCTCCGCAAAATGAGCAAAACAATCGGAATGGACGATGACACGTCTCTTTTCGGTGACCCCTCTGTTTGCAGTTCCAGCAGTGTGTCTCCCGATTGTACGGTACGGTCGGCGGAAAGGTTCGAGGAGAGGCTGCGACAGGGTTTGCGGTTACGGTCGGAGGGCGGCTGTTTCTTTCTTCTTTCTTTACGGCTTCCAATTCTTCTGCCAGAGTCATGAGTTCGTTTAGATTTTCGAAATCTCGTCGGCGGATATAAAGGCGATATTCAGGGCGCATGCTATCAAATATTCGGTCGAGATTTTCGCTAATTTTCATCCGAGGGTGTTGGCGGATCAGGTATTGCATGGCCAGAATATATTCCTTCGCGTTCTCTCGTGGGCCTTGACGCTTGCGCATTATTTCCTCCTCTAATTTGACGAGGTATCGTGCTGGCAGAAAGTATTGAACGAATGATTCTCGGAAATCTTCCCATTTAGTGAATCCATCACTGTAGATGCGGAGCCATTCCAGTGCCTTACCCCGTAATAACTCTGGTAATGTTCGCAACATGTCGTCGGGCGGTATATTATAGCATCGAGTCAGCTCGGCAACTCGCTCGAGGAATTCCAAAGGGTTTCCTGAAGCGTCGAATTTTAGTCCCCATTTACGCACTATGTTCGTTATTTCTGCTTCATAGCTTAGGGTGAGTCGGTGGGGAGTGTGATTCATGAACGAGTTGAAACGTGCTGGCACGTCTCCGGAGTGCTTTGGTCGGGGCTGATTCATCGGTGCTGGATTTGCTATACGAGGTTGTTCGTTATCGCGGTGTGCAGCATTCAAATTCGGGACATGAAAGGTAATCTCCTCATATAATGATGTTTTCTGCTTGGTGATCGGGTCAGGAGCGGTATTCTTAGGGTGTTTATCGGCGTCGTCATCCAAGGCGGCATTTACTCTCTTCTCGGCTACCTCTGCCCATTGGGCACACAGGTTTTGTGTAGAAGCGTGCGTACGTACCTGTTTGAGATGATCGCTTAAACGTTGGCGGAGGACTTGCATGTTACCCTCGGTTTCTATATTCCGGGCGGTGAGCATTTCTATAAGCTCGTTTTTCTTGAGCATGTATATGAAGCTGAGGCTCCTGAACGGATTGATTTCGTCCATGGCAGTGTTGGCTTCGTTTTCGCTCATTTTATATGGATGGCTGCTGGTCGGTGATCGGCGGTCGGGAACGGTGGTCGGTAGTCGGCGGTTGGTGAACGGTGGTCGGTAGTTGTGTGGTCGGTGATTGATGGCGGCAATCGGCGGCGGTCGGAAGTCGGCGGTCGGTGATTGATGGCGGTAATCGGCGGCAATCGGCGGCGGTCGGTAGTCGGCGGTCGGTGATCGGCGGTCGGTAGTCGGGTGGAAAACCTCTAGGAATTCTTCACGGTGGGCGGATCGGTCGGAGTTTGGATGAATTCTCTAAAGGTCCCTGCTCGGGCGCCAATTTGTGATGCTTCTTTATCTTAGGCTGAGGTAAGCTCGCCGGACTCCAGGGTCGTCTCGAGAAAGCACGAAACTCGAGTATAGAGAGTTGACCAGACTACTCCTTTCCAAATAAAAAGATTTAGGTTTTATATTTTTTTGGTTTTATTTTTCTTTCTAATCCAATAAAGCGGCTTAAACAATAGGATACCTATCGATAAGGATACCTAGTATATACTAACTTAATTCTACGGTCAAGAGCCCATCGACACCGGAAGGGTGAAGGGGAATTACTTAATAATACGGCAAGTGCCCGTCGACACCGGAAGGGTGAAGGGGAATTACTTAATGCTACGGCAAGTGCCCGTCGACACCGGAAGGGTGAAGGGGAATTACTTTATGATACGGCAAGTGCCCGTCGACACCGGAAGGGTGAAGGGGAATTACTTAATGATACGGCAAGTGCCCGTCGACACCGGTAGGGTGAAGGGGAATTACTTAATGATACGGCAAGTGCCCGTCGACACCGGAGGGGTGAAGGGGAATTACTTAATGATACGGCAAGTGCCCGTCGACACCGGATGGGTGAAGGGGAATACTTAATTATACGGCAGGTGCCCGTCGACACCGGAAGGGTGAAGGGGAATAATATAATAATTTGTTGTTACTACACAGCACGCTATGGAGCAACGGCCCATCGACTCGTAATAGAGAAGGGGAATATCGGGGGAAACTTGCGCTTTAGAATATAAAGTCTAAAATCTTTGATAATCTTCGGCGAGCAAGCTTCAACTTTTTCGGATTTCTTGGGTCCATAAGCCAATTTTTCTGCAGGAACCAAATGTGAACTATAATGACGAACAACAATATCGCATACATTTTGTTTTTGTATTTTGGCTGCGTGTTGGTGTCTCTTATTTCACTGGGTGGGTATGCAGAAGGCGGTTGATCGGTGTCGGTCGGCGGATGGAGGTTGATTGGTGTCGGTCGGTAGTAGGAGTGTGACGCTTCGTTACAATCTCTACTGGTTCTTGAGCTATAGACGAGGAAAAAACTCCTCGAACGTACGGACGTACGTACACATACACACTCACGCACAGGCATCTCTCTTAAAATCTTTTATTTCGACTCTAGGCACCTTTAAACGCCGAGAAATGTCAACATTTTCAATTCGACAAATATGACCGATTACAATAACTTCCTATGGGAAGTTAATAAAGTCAACTTGGACTGATGAATGATGTTCAAAAGGTAGACATGTCCATTCAAAAAGGACACAACCGTCCACAGGTTTTTCTCTAAACCCACCTCTGTCTATTAACTCCTACCTCCCCGCAGTGAACATCGGGTGCCTAGTACCTCAACTGGAGATTGGGTTCTAACCCCAATGAAAAGTTGTTGGTGGCAGCAAACGAGAGAGAAGGGGAGAGAGGTGTTTCCACTAAGGCACCTCTCCTTATCCAGACGGCAGCAGAAGAATTCACGTGCAGCCAAACAATTAGCGGAAGCCCTAAACTGCTGCAAGCAGATATTACCGCCATTCAATAAGTGCGATGGGATGGCCGGGCAAACGCAAACTAAAAGCCTGCGATGTATACTTCGGCGACTGTTATTGAGAACAAAGACAGCGTCTATTTTTGTGTGGATTTGATGTTGGAGCATCAAGACCAAATTCGCCAACATTTGCCTAATATGCGCGCATGCCCCAACAGAGGAGAAAGATGAAAACACCAAAGACTTATTCTTCGAGCTCTTATGGACAAGACATCTGAGCAGTGCCCTGGCTATGACATTAAAATTGTCTAAGGAGATCTTAACGTCAAGCTAGGAAGAGAAGACATCTTTGGTGGCACAATCGGGAGACACAGCCTGCACCATTTCCGACAACGGATTCAGGCTGATCGATTTCGCTGCGGGGCGAGACGTTCTGGTCACACATCTTGATATCCACAAGGGGACATGGAAATTTCCCGATTAATCAACTGTCAACCAAATTGACCACATTGCGATCGACGCGCGACACTTCTCCAGTACACAGGATGTCCAAACATTCCAAGGGGCCAACACTGACTTTGACCACTGTGAGAAGATTCGACGTTAGACGGCTAAAATCACAAGAGACTGCCATGTCCTTTTTCGATCGAGTCTCTAATAACCTCAAGAAGTCCTATGCTTCCTGCATTAAGCATTGAAAACCAGTGGCAACATTGCCTTGCAGCCATCATAGATGCCGCCTCTGAAATCCTAGGTTTCTCACGGCCACCACAGTGAAATCCCTGGTTTGACGACGAATGCTGGCAAGGGCACGCAGCTAAGCAACAGGCATACAAAACGGTGGCGATGCACAGAGGGACTAAAGCTGCTCGAGAGCTCTACGAGCAGAAGAGGAGGGAGGAACACCGGCCTCTCAGATGGAAAAAAAAGGAGCATGAGAAGCTCGCCAATGAGGAGATAGAGGGTTATCACAACAGGAATGAGGTTCGTAAATGTTACCAAAAGGTAAAAAAAAACTCCCAAGGGTACCAACCACGAACCGAAGCCTGTAAGGACGATAAGGTGAACATCGTAGTAGAACCGCAGTCTATGTTGAGAATATGGAAAGACCACTTCTCCAAATTATATAACGGCGATGACGAACCGAATTCCGCTGTAAAGAAAATAGAACCACTCAACCTAGGCGACGCAGACCAACAATTCCGCCGAAAGAAAGCTGCTGGAACTGACGGCATCGCTGCCGAACTATTCAAAGCAGCAGGCGATGACTTGGTAGGGAGTATGCTATGCACCAACTTATCTGCAAAATATGGTCGGAAGAAAGCATACCCGATGAGTGGAATCACAGGATTGGTTTCCCAATACATAAGAAAGGAGACCATCTAAATTGCGCCAACTACAGAGGCATCAGTCTCCTCAACGTTGCATATAAGGTCTTCTCTGCCGTATTATGTGAACGCCTAAAGCCGTTCGTCAACAACCTGATAGGTCCTTATCAGTGTGGCCAATGAGGGCAAGACCAATTATATACTGTCATTGAACGACGACGCCATGGACAGAACGTCAAGAAGGACTGCTATACCTTTGAGGTAGTTGAGGACTTTGTCTACGTAGGCACCGCTATAAATTCAGACAACGACACCAGCGCTGAAATCAATCGAAGACTAACTCTTGCAAATCACTGCTTCTTTGGACTTAGAAGGCAATTGAGTAGTAAAGTCGTCTCTCGAGCATTTAAAATCACCATCTATGAGACACTCATCATCCCGGTTTTCATTTATGGCGCTGAGGCCTCGATCTTGTCAAAGAAAGATGAAAGCGTCTTACGATGCTTCCAGAGAAAAATTCTTTGGGTGATTTTTGTCCCGTGTGCACAAATGGAGAATGTAGGAGAAGATATAGCGACACTGACCTGGTTAACAAAATTAAAGTCCAACGACTTAAATGGCTGGGTCATGTAGAGCGAATGGACATCAAGGCTGCAGCCCGGAAGGTCTTCGAATCGAATCCCGAGGGACCGCGCAATAGAAGACCTCAACCAACTTGGCATGCGAAACTCGAGACAGCTAGCTAGGGATCGAGCTGGCTGAAGACGTAAGTAAGCAAGTAAGTAAGACTTATGAATGGATTCTGTAACTTATAGCGTTGGCGGACATATTATCAGTTATAATTATATAAGAAAATAATTCCAACTAAATTTTCGCCTTGGGCTATTATTTCAAGTTCAAGCATTTTTGCAATTAAACTTGTATCTGGGTCACTCGTTTCAATTTAAAATATCAATTAAATTGCATCTTCAACTCTAAGGAAAATAATATAATTGTTCATGAAGTCTTTTGAGTGTTCCAAATCTCAGAATCTTAAACACGTTAAATGCTTCATTTAAATCAACTTTTAACTGTCAAGTTTTGGTATGACATGAATTCTTAAAATTGACTTTAAATTATTTATGTATTATTTCGTAAAAGTGTTTATCTCTCTAAATCTGATTTCAAAGAAAGATTCGCAATCTCCTGAAGAAGTTAAAACGCAAAAGTAATCCTTGAATGCCTTACCTTTTGACCAAGCTATATCAAGTAGGTGCCTTTATAGTACCTTCTTAAGTTTAAACAGAAAAGCCCTAGAAGAATTCAATATTTAGTCTTTAAGAAAACGAATATGTTTTTACTTTTTTTTTGAGCTTGTTTACTTTGCAACAAACTTAATACACACTTATTTTATATTTTTTAGTTTTTTACGAAAACGAAAAAGGATACAAAATAGAAAGCAACAACAACAACAAAAATAAAATAAAATAAAACGAATGTCCCACAAACTTCAACAACTGTCGACTCTATTCAAAAAGTCCCGCTTTTTGTTGGGCTCAAAAGAAAAGTATTTCGAATGAATTTCCCTTTGAATTTCCACAGCTCTGCGTGCGAATTTTTTATGAGCATTTCCATTTCCTGGTTAAAGAACCTAGGAGTAGAAAATGGCTAAAATAGGAAAATGGGGGAATAGGTAGCAGAGGGTGCTCCTAGAGTGGATACCCTACCCACCTTCCTCTATAGTGCAAGAAATTATTATTATATTTTTTTTTAATTTGTTTTCCCTTCCAGTCACTTTGAAGGATTTGCTTCTTCATGGAAGTGTTTTTCGTCGTCGTTGTCGTCCTCCAACGTGGAGCGATGTTGTCGTCGTCCTTTAGTTAATTAGAAGCATTAATCAAAATATGTTCTCGATTTGCATAAAACAGAAATACACTCTACACACGGATGAGGTCTGATTCCTGATGGCAGGTATACTGCGGGACTCCTTTCCATACCCAGAGTGTAGGTTCAATATGTACGTACTTAGATGGGGATCGGGTTGCTGCTGGTGGCCGGGTTAGGTGCAGTTTCGATTTTTATATAAACTGGCATTCGTTATACAGGAGTTAGGTACCTTACCTACATACCTATAGAATCAGACTTCACAGAGAAGAGTTGAATAATATTTTACAAAAATGTGAATTTTATTCATAGATGAAGTTGGCTCTGGTTGAACAACTTTTCAATTGTCGAAGTTCGGTTAAGTTCCATTCATTCATGCAGGAGGTTGCGCAAAAATAAATAAACCGAGGTACTAGGATATAGAATATAGGATATCTATAGATGCTGGATGATGTGTTGTATGCATTTGGAGGAATAAGCATGCATAGAAAAGAGAGAAGATTAAATCGGGATATTCCATTTGACTGGAAGAAAGTGTAAAACTTTGTGAATGCGCGACGACGAACAAAGGTAAAAAACGGTTCGCGAGACAAGATGTCACCGACCCGTATTCTGATATTTGTGTCAACAGCTTTTTTCATATGCACGAAGGATTTCACAGATAGATTTTTAAATCAAAACAAAATCATCGCACCATTTGCAATGGAGCAAGAATTTATAAAGGATGTAGCACTATATAGGTATCATATCAAACACATAGGTTAAGTACTTTAGATGATATGCATCTTTAATATAGAAGCAGCTCATTACCTTGAAAGATTTATTAATGTTTATGTAAATGGAGTTTGGAAGTTGGAGTAGGGAATTGTCCATTGTTCGAATTGATTTCTTAAAAATGATTCTAAGGATTATGATGAAATTTTAAGAAAAAGTTTGTACTCATATAAAAAGGTTGATAAATCACATGCTGATAAGCAGAATAATCAATACAAAACTAGCAGCCCTATTATGGCTATCAACTATCAATTATTTGATAACTGATAACTTCTATCAATTTATTGATAATTTGGTATTATGACATTATGAGTATCAAATGATAATTTTTCACCCATTGTGAATACTAATCAATATACGATTGTGAATAGGTTTTGTTTGGTGTTTGACGTTTGTCATTTGTGTTGAGTTCTTGTGTTTTGGTCTATAAATAATTTCGGCGGAATAATGTAAGTTCTTTTCATTAAATACATTTCTCTTTTAATTCATGAATTTATAATTTGACCAGTGGGTTTGAAGCATCTCGTAATTCTGTTTATTTTAGCTTGCACGATAAACCTTCGTTCCTCAGTACAATTACCTTCAAACAACAATTCTAGTGAAGGCATTTCGTTCTTCAATTTGTATATTCAATAAGAACTACAAAAAAACTTATATAAATCGTATTTAAATTACAATTCTTTACCATTTACGAATATTTGATACATTTGTCAACGAAGATTTTGTAGCTGATAGAATATTTGATGGGTATCAATATGTTTGATAGCCTTAATACCGAGTTTATCAATAAAGCTATTCACAATAGATCTTTTAATTCACCATTTTGATATTGATAATTGATCACCATAATACCGATTCATTCATTTTGTTGATAATTATCAACTATTATCAAATATCGTGTTGATATTTGATAACCATAATAGGGCTGTGGGTGACTTTACTGCTCGAAGATCTGTCAGTAGAAGTATACCCCAAGGCGAAGTCCTTCTTCTCTCCTCTGGAATAAGAAGTAAACGAACTACTAACAATTTTAGAAAAGGATGGGTTCAGAGTGATTGTCCATGTGGGTATTGTTCCCATACCGGTATCTGGGAAGTATCTTAACACACGGAAGAAACTTCTACAAACTGCTTTAAACAAGTTCACTAACTTGTCAGATTGTTGTGGACTTGGCGTCAATCTTCACCGAAATTGTCCTCTTTAAAAATTTCCCCACATAGACCTCCTTATATTAACGGTATACAGCTTAAATTTTCAGACAAAGCAAAATACTTGGGGCTTATACTCAAGAGAGAGAGAGTTAACAAAGCCACTGTGGCCGTATTCTCTGGATACATCAACAAACCGTGAAAGACTCAGCAGAGTTCAACGAACAGCCTGCTTATGTATAAGTGGAGCACTCCGCTCTGCCCCCTTGGCTGCACTTGATGTTCTGTTCCATCCTATACGGTTTGATATTTTCAACGAACAATCGGCCACTAGCACAGCCATTTGGCTTAAAGCCTCCTAACAGTGAATCAATAATTACATTGGCCACTATATTTTTCTGAACTCATTTAACAATTCAGCAAAAACAAAAACACAATTATTATTCAACAAAAACTTCTAAGTATCCATCAGGTCAATAAGTCATTTTGACAGATGAAACAATTAACTTTAATTACAGATGGATCAAAAACCAACGACATACAGGATAGGTTGAGGCTTGTACTCCAACGGACAAAATCTGTCTCTCATTTCGTCTTCCAAATCACTGTAGCGTGTTCTAGGTAGAACTTATTTTTTATAGCTCGGTAGTCGGGAGTGCAATTCATTCACCGTAAAAGTTGCACAAGCTTCATATTCGAATAAATAAGATAGACTTTTCAATAATCATTATTGGATTTTCCGAGCTGAAAATGGACCTCATTAATATAAATGATTTTTCGTTGAAAATCCGGATTAATTTGTGTAAGGTTATGACAGAACTTCTAAGGCCTGAAAACCCAAGTATTTATGCGAATAGAGGTGAAACGCCTTATTTGAAAGACCGATAAGGAATTGACAAACCTAGGTTTTCGTCAACACTACGGGCTATGGCAGCTATATTCTCAGTTGTTTTAGGGTGACTCACACAGTTTATATCCTTCACATCAATAACTTGTCTCAACACTTCCACCAGTTTCACTTTTGACTTCGTTTTTTTTTTATTTCGTTTAAAAAATGACAGCTTCAAAAACAAAAGTGCAAATATTTAAAATGAAACCTCTTTTCGACAACAATTACTTCTTTGACCTATCAAGCCATGGACCGCTCAATATATGAACTTTAATAATGTTAAGCATTTAACAAGACTTTTATTTAAATGTTAACTTAAACTGTAATTTTGGTGGAATTATATTTTATAAGGTAATCAATCTATTCCTTAATTTGCCTTTTTCCTGTTTATTTTCAATTCCTATAAGAGATATATAGACTTCGTTTTCTAAATGACGAATAAATGGTTCTCTCGTCCAAATATTCAAGTTGGCTAATCACGTACACGCAATCCCATATATAGTTCAGGATAGTTAATTACGCTATCATGTAAGCCTTAAATACCTTTCAATTGAACTTTAGTGCAAATTCAATAGAAAATTATCTACTTAACGCATGGAATCACAATATACCTCCCCATAATACACCCTAATGCATTGCATTCGTAAAGCCTGAAACCATCAAAGCACCCAAATTCCAGTGAAATTTCAAATGGTATTCCCCAGGTTTGAGTAAAGTAATGTAGTAATGGCAAAATTTAACTATAGGTACTCGTTTTTGTTACCTTCTCTTGATGAGGTAAAACTTTTTAAACCCAATTTTACCTCATTCCGTCTCGTGATGCATTTCGGGATAAAATAGCATTTCAGCATTTAAAATCATTTAATTTAATTTAGAACGGACTTTCGCCAACGTTAATTCCTAATCATTCATTAAGTTGTTCTTCCGCCAAAAACTTTCTTTGACCACCTTTCTTGCCTGCCAAGAATAATCTAGGCAAAAACAATGAAAGTTTAGGTATATCCCTATTCCCTACCCTACCCTACCCTATTCTATCAAACGCAGAATTAACACATCCTGTGCCAGAAATAGCAAGTACCAAAACGAAGAAAAATAACAGAAGCCATCCAGGAACAAGAAATTCTGGATTATTCCTCCGGTATATGTATAGGTACTTGGCGGGCAAACATTAGCGATGTTTAGTACTTTACCCCCAAAACCCGCCCTCTTCCTGCTCTTCTACAGCGTACTCTAATAATGTGTACTACATACAACCGTTATACGAGCAACGAATAACACAAAAATCAGATTTCTGCACTTGGAATTCCAAAATACTCATACCTCTTCCTGTTATAGCTAATAGTGCCTATACTTGGTATAGAAGCTTGGTGAAGAAAGGAAAGTCCTGATGCGCAACTCATGTGCCATTTTCCACGCGCTTTTTTGCTATTTCATTCTATTCCTCCATCAGCGGCGGCGGCAGCAGAAGAAGTAGCAGCCGAAAGCATAGCGCAGAAAAAAAAATTGCTTAATGAAGTAAAAACGGGAATAAATCTCGTTTGTTGGGACTCCTTCAGGTCCTTTGAGCCGGAAGAATTCCCTCAAGCAAATTAATTCTATTTGAATTGCTTTAAGACAAAAATGTCCAATAATGTCGCATGAAATTGTTCTTATGAATCAAATTAGAGATGTGATGATTTTTGTTTACTAAAATATCATCATCCTTAAACTAGAGTACTTATTTCCTCTATTACTTTATTTTTACCAAACCAATACTTGGTTCCTAAGTGAGACCATAAAAAACGTTAGTATAAAAATAGTAGAAGTAGCAAATTCGGTAAAAGAACTGCTGGGCGAAAAATGTAAAAAAAAGAACAACGTTTTCTTCGGTTCACAGAAAACAAGAAAGAAGAACATGAGGCATAAGCCATGAAATCTTAAGTAAGCTGATGGAAACAAGGGCGGAAAAAAGAAATTAAAAAACAATTCAAAGACTAGAAGCATTCCGATTAGCCTTTAAGAAGCTGCAAGTTAAAAGAAACAGCTAAAAGAAATATTATAAATTCGTAGTTGAACTTGATTTAGTTGCGTTTATTTCCTTCTCATACAAATAAACCTTCTTATAGCCTTATTGCTACATTTTGGGTTCCTTAAAGTAAGTTTAAAGTCTGCCAACAAGAACAAAGGATGTGAAATTGAGTCCTCTTGCGTGGAAAAAGAACTTTGAATATTTTGACTGCACTTATGACGTTAAAATTTCATCCATTTTTATACTTCAGTGTAAGATAAGAAAAGTTGTTAACTGACAGTTTATAGTTTTTCTTAGAGGTATACATTTTTGAACTGGTATTGACATGAAATTTAATTTATTCAAAAGTTAATCTTCCGATTTCATAATTTATAAATGATTCCTGACATATTACCTCCACGGCTAGCTCGGACGTAGTCTAATCATAAAGTACAAATTTTGTTGTTTTTTCCCAACATTTGTGAACGTAATAATATAGGCAATAACACAGCGAATGTTATCGTTCAAATTGTTTCGGACTTATCAGCGTAGACTAGCGACTTTACATATTTGCACAGAAAAAATCAAGCGCCATTAAAGGGCACGATCGTGGAGGTTCCGTAACGTGAAACTATGTTGTTACCAAACATTTCCTTTAATAAACCAATTGTGGCACGAGCCGTGTGACATGTTTAACCGGGTCTTCTTGTTGAAACTACAGCTCTTGGACATGATGGTTTTCCACTTTATTAACGAAAAAGTCAGTCATCATGTCTCTATGGTGTTCACCATTGACTCTAATATCCAAGTTTTTCACGAATCCTTAAAGCAGAACGTTACTCAGGATTTAATATATTCCTGTGAAAATGGTGAATCAAGCTAAAATTAAACCACTTTAAAGCTGGCAAAATGGTCGCCAGTTAAAATAGTTTTGCCAACTTAAAGTTCTACTTCAAACAATAAACTGCCGGTAGTAACTAAAAATGGATAACATACCTGTTACGGAAAAGACATAAGGTTAAACAAACACCACTCAATTTTCAGATTAAGAAATCTCCTGAAGAAAGGAAGCTTCTTAGTAACCAGCAACGCGGCTACCGTAGCACAAAAGAGTAAAATAAATCTTTACATCGATTGGAGAAAGTAAGATTATTGCTCTCGATATTTCTAGAGCATTGTAGTACCCGTGGCATGGTGGTTAGTGCGTTGGACTGTCATGCCAAAAGTCTTGGGTTCGATTCCCACCTATGCCATCCAAAGTTATTTTCACGGGTACTGGCTCTTGCGAGAAATTGACAAATTCTCCAAGAGTAATTCTTGTCATGAAAAGTGCTTTCTCAAATTAGCAGTTCGGATTCGGCTTAAAACTGTAGGACCCCTCTATCCCTGACAACAGTACTCGCACACAAGAATGGTTGAGAGTTGTAAGTCACTATAGGCCCTAGTTCTCAACGGATTGTAGCGCCACACAATTTAATTATTTTATTTATAGAGCATTCGATAGAATTTAGGATAAAGTTTTCTCCTTTGGTATTGATAAATCACTTCCACTTTAGTTGGAAATTACATTACACTACATGTAGTAATGGATGGTTTCAAACTTATATCCAAAAAATAAACGATAAAGTGCCTTAGGGTTCGGTTTTGTCTCCTACTTTCTTTCTTATGTTTATAAATTGTTTCGGTAATGAAAGTTGTTTCAGCTTCTAAGATTCTTTTTTAAACTGTCATGCTTGTTCTTAGAATGTGGTATGAGTATGAGCTTACATTAACTTGTAAAGGGTAGTCCATTTTGCGGTTTCAAAAGTATAGGGCTAGAATTCGACATCTGTCAAACTAAGTTGATAAACCAATTGTTTTTTCAGTCTGACATTTACGAAAACGGATCGCTTAACTATCACACAACGCATACAAATTGTTAAAACCTACTACAAAAATGGTGATTCTGCCACGGCCATCATATCGTGCTTTACGAGGAGATTATGGTTTACATAATCGTCCAACTACGCAAGCAATTGTCAAAATTGTGAAGAAATTTGAAGAGACTCGATTGGATTGGTTACAGATATGGTAAGGCCTGTGCAATCATCGTTTCGCTCGTACCACTGAAAATATCGCTGCTGTAAGTGAAAGTGTTGCCAAAGACCCAAATGTGTCGATTCCTAGTCGTTCTCGGGAATAAGGACTGTCTTACATTATGGCGTATTTTGCATTTGGATCAACACCTACATCGTTATAAAATCCAGCTCACACAACATCTGAAGCCAGCTGACCATTCACAACGTGCGTCGTAGATACGCTGAATGGGTGCTTGAACAACAGGCGTTGGACGGCGGTTTTTTAAACACAATTTTTTTCAGCGACGAAGCACATTTCCCAATCGGTGGGTATGTTAATAAACAAAACTGACGTTTTCGGGGATCTGAGAATCCTCAAGATATTGAAGAGAGGCCATTACATCCACAAAAAGTCACTGTTTGGTGAGCTCTTTGGCCCGGAGGTGTGCGTACCACACACCATCAATTCGGAGCGTTGTGGTCATATGATAACCGACATTTGTTTGCCTGCTATTGAAGAATACAACTTAGAGAATATGTGGTTTCAACTTTAAACACGACGGTGTCACATGCTACACAACTCGAGCGTATATGACTTTATTGCAAGAGACATTTCCTAGCCGCGTAATTTCTCGTAGTGGCGATATTAACTGGTCACCAGATCATGCGATTTGATAATGCTGGACTTTTTTGTGGGGCTACTCGAAAGATCGTGTTTATTCAGATAAACCTTTAACTCTTGAGCACTTAAAAACTAACATTTGTCAAGTTATGGCTGAGATACCGCCTATATGTGTCAAAAAGCGGTCGAAAATTACCTCAAAGGAATCGATGCTTGCAACAATTCGAGAAATGGTCATTTAAATCATTTCACACATATTGTCAACGTTCAAATTTTATTTAAAAAAAAGCCATATCATGAAAAAAAGTATTTTATGCGTTTGAATTTCGTTTACTTTTGAAACCGCAACATGGATAACCCTGCGTATTATCGTACCAAAGTTGTCCAATGGCAAAGTAAAATACATGTAGAATTTCATGCTTCAACTCTGCCCCCATGCAAGAAGTAGTTAATCTAGCTATCGATATCTATATCTTTATCTATACTATTACATAAAAGCGAAACCATTTTAAAGTTTGTAACGCACGATCTCAGAAAGTAGTCAACCGATTTATTTGAAATATATTTTATTATTTTCTATATTGTTATGAGAGTGTTTATGGCTTTAATTCTTTTTCATTAATTATTTGTCAAACTTAAATATTATTATTTTTACATTTCTTGTCCATTTTGTTTCATTAGTTGACTTATACAACCACTCATATCATAAAACCTATACAATAATCGACAAAGATTAGCAATGCTTCATAAAGTCAATATTGTTGCGCAAATTTTAAGCCTAAAATCACTTCTAAGTTAAACATACAGCCTGAGGAATAAATAAAAACAAATTATAAAATTATAAACTTTTTGAATTCATTTTATCCAGGAAATTAGATTCCATCACAATCGCGAGGTCGCTGCTTTGTTTCATTTCATTATCATTCCAACATTTTTAATTTTCTTTTCTTCCCATGCTCTTTCTCTCTTAATATGTGTTCTTTAATAGTTACGTTTTTTCTCTTACCTACCTACCTACCTACATATTCAATTTTTCTGCATTGTATAGTTCATCAAGTAACCTACACACACACATTATTTTTTTGTTTCTCTAATTCTATCGTCACATCGCTGAGCAGTGGGGTCTCTTTTTTTTAAGTTACTATGAACATTTAATTAACTACAGTGCCGTGCATATGAAATGCCGATTTATCTAAAGAAAAATTAGATCTTTTTTATTTTTCTGGTTCGAGGAAATGAATAGATTATAATTCTTCCAATTTAAAAATAAAAAAAGTTCTATTATAATAGCTTGAATTACCAATTTTGTATCACTTCCTCTAACAATAAAACTGAAATTAAGTTAAAATTTTCTTTACAAATAACTTGAAGAAGGTACTTACAATGACGTCGATAAAAAAGGCACACAAATGTGGGTAGGTTGAGTCAGTTGCACTGCACTGAATATGAGCAGATGAATAAAAAAATGTGTCTATGTATATTTACACACGCATACCTATAGATGTATGAGAACATTAAAAACACAATTTTTTTTTTTTAGCGCAAACTATATTTTTCGGTTGCAAAAAAAAACGTTTCTAGGTATGAATAAAAGAAAGAAAAGAAGAAAATAAACAAAACTTTCGTTCTGTTTTCAACTAAAAAATTGAAATGGTTTTGTTTGTTTTCTTTACTACGTAATATTTTACTTAAGTGTTTTTTTTCTAAAGTGTTAATTTCGGTAAGGAAGAGTTTTTTGATTTTTTTATTAAATACGAGTACATAACAAGCTTAAATTCGTTGTTTTTCTTTTATCGCATAGAAATATAAAATGGGTAAAAGAAAGGCTAACATCGGAAGAAAATCCATAATCATAAAAAGAATGTGTTGGTTACAATTTGCGAAGCAACGCGAGCACGGGTCGGCTAGTAATCTATAAAACCTTTATTTCTTTGAAACTTGGGTGAGATTTCCACATCCTTGCAAGGGGTCTTATAACCCTCTTCAGTCTCTTGGCTAGAACAGAGAACTATACAAATTATAGGCAACCGGGTTATCTTATGCAATTATTTCTTTTGAACATCGTGAGAAACCAATTTTTGCAAATTGTGTAAAGTTTCTACCGAAATTTGGACTCGGTGAAGGCAACTTTAAGACAGGCAATAGCAAATTAAGTGCACAAATTTGATCATTCATATTCGTTGGGTTGATCGAAGTTTCGATCATCTTCAGAAACGAAGCCCTTTTTGAGATGAATGCATTCATCAATACGAAAAATATTCGTTATTAAAAATCCGCATTTGATACATAAATTACCATTTCATCCATATTTTTTGGTCGATGATAACGTTACTACGAAGGGCCAGAGTTATTGAGCAATTATTACCGATTATTTTTTAACCGAATGGGAAGATACGACCTGTGGTTTAACAAGATGGTACCACAAGCCAAAAAAAGTTGTCAAGTCCTTATTGGAAAACCCTTTCAGTTCCACTACTCCATTGTCCGGTTGATTGCTTACAGTGGAGAAATTTGTGTGGGCTCTTCCGAACACAGAACATAAGTCGTTTATATGGCCTTATTTTTGACTCAAACAAAATTATGTAACACACGTTTCATATAGATACACATATTACCTATATATTCTCCATTTTTCAAAAATAAAATTCATTGATTTAAGTTTGTTTCTCGAAAAATTTCGAAAAATCATACAAATTCCTAGTCTTTACATGGTTGAGGCATCTTAAGTATTCAGCGTTTAAAAATTAAGACCTTTTTTTTAACTTAAAAGTACACTAGTTAGATATAAAAAGTGTTCTTATTTTAAATTCAATTGCTTTAGTATTTCTGAGGTTAAGGATTGCTAACAATACTAAAAACTTACATTTATTACACAGATATAGTCACTTTATGCATAGATTTTCTGAGAAAAAATGTAAGGCTCATTTAAAAGGGTTGAAAAGGATCGTTAGGGTACCTACCTAGTGAAATAAAATTGAAATTAAATTTCGTCCATAGGTTTGGTATACCTTGATAGGTACTACCCAAAGAAACATTGAAAACCTTTTTAAAGTATTCATCTTGGGTTGTGCTTAAGAAAACAGTATCCGTTTCCGTTAACAAGTAACCAAAAATCTCTATGGCCCTATTTAAGTGTCCCCATAGAACTCAGCATGTTAATTAATAGAATAACAAATATATACAAGGACTATGACGACGAAAACGATGACAACAACTACTACAACAACAACAACAACAACGACGATGATACAACCTTTGATTTGCATAGAACATGAAAACCAATCGTTATGCATATTCTATATAAAGCCATAGTATAAAGTCATATACCTAGCTAGATCTATAAATACATATATACGTAGAGCTACAGGACACGTGTTCTTCTCTATAAAATGGTCTCAAAAGGTATATGGTTGACAAATATATTTATACCACAAACAATGTAACGTATATCTACGAGTATTTCCTTTATTGCTCCCAGAAAACAAGCTACCATGGTCTATACGACTTAACATGAAAGGGAATAATAAATTGCATTACAAAATAATATTGACCATGCTGTTGAACTTGGGCTATTAAAGCTTAAATTATGTAGCCATATCTTCACTTGAGTAAAATAGCATCAGAGGTTTCGTTTGAGCAAGGAGAGCAAAACGCAGTTAGCAAATCTATATTAAGGTTATATTTATTTATGAACGTTTGCAAAATCTTGGATAAAATGCGAAATTCAAGTGAAAGAGTTGAGTTCGGGGGGAAATTTATTTATCTTTCCGCTGCATAGAAATTAAAAGATACTTACTGCAAAGATATTTTAAGATACTTACTGCATGGACCTTTAAAAAAAAAGAAGGTCTTGCTTGTGAAATTTTTTAAATTGGCAACACTATTTTAACTGGCGGCCATTTTGTTAAGTGATTTATTTTAAGCTTGGTTTTCCATTTTCACAGGAATATGTTGACTCCTCAACAACTCTTTAAAATTGTACAAACTTACTTGAAAATCATGGTTCTGTTCGAAATACGTATCACGTGAATTTTGGTTAGCGATGAAGCTCACTTTTGGTTGAATGAATACGTCAATAAACAAAACTGCCATATTTGGAGTGATTATAATTCTCAAGTGATGTATGTTAAGACACTGGTCCGTTCTTCTTTAGAAACTATATTGGCCAGAACGTTACACAATTAATTTATTAAAGAAAACATTTGGTAACCGCATAGTTTTACGTTACGGATACGTGAATTGACCTCCAAGATCGTGCGATTCAACGCAGCTGGGCTATTTTCTGTGAGGAATTATCAAATATCTAGTCCATTTCGATAAGCTTGGAATGATTGACCACTTTACAACATTAAGCACGTTATTTTTTTTATATAAATATTTAACGGGCACTCAAAGGGTAATTAATACCCTTACCTTAACATGTTTAAAGTTCAAATACAGTGCGAGCTTTAAGAAAAAGAGAAAATATCCCGGTCCACATTGGTCTTAATATTCTGAATATCTCGCACATTCTCGATGTGCGGTTGGAAAAAGAATATCTTTACTTGACAGTACCTCCAAAATTGAGCACAAGGTTAAACTGATGAGTATTCCTAGAAGTCTAAGTTTTTCGGCTGAATTGATTGAAAGGCATGGAACATTGTGGCAGTGTTCAAGTGACGCAATTGTTTCGGTCAAAATTTCTATCGCCTAAAAAAGCCTATCAGAGCTCTTTTTTTGGATCATATCCAAAAGACTTAAACTTGTTTTAGGGGAACCTGTCCAAATATGCGAATTATACTCAAGTTTTTGACGAATGAAGGCCTTGTAAATTACAGTCAGATCAGAAGGGCTGAAAAATTTCTTGTACCATATCGCCTGGGTAGTGCCCGTAGCGGTTAGTGCGTTGGACTGTCATGCAAGGGGTCTTGGGTTCAATCCCTGCCTGTGCCACTTTAATTTAAAAAAAAAAATTCACGGGTACTGCCTCTTGCGAGAAACTGACAAATCCTCCAAGAGTAATTCTTGTCATGAAAAAGTGCTTTCTCAAAATTAGCCGTTCGGATTCGGCATATAAACTGTAGGTCCCTTCCATCTCTGACAACATTACTCGCACACAGGAATGTTTGAGAGTTGTAAGTCACTAGGCCCTGGTTCTTCATGGACTGTTGCGCCACCTAATTTATTTATTTATATCGTCTGGGAAATCCTAAGCACCTAACAGCATTTTTGGCAATGTCGAATATTGATTATTCTATAAGGGGTGATCTGTGATACACATACCGAATACTGAAAGTTGATAAGTTCCCTGAATACTAGTGCCTTTCATGGATAGTGGTATCGGGAGTCGGTTATACGCTTTAACGACAGAAGACAGCACTGAGTTTTTGAAGCATTAAATCCTACATTCCCCATTGAACAATGTTGTCGAAATCGGAATGTAATGGACTTAACATACGCTGCCGTTGAAGTTCCACATCAGAAGGACACGGATGTGAATCCAGAATATTCGGACACAAATGTTGGAAAAAGTCATGGATTACACTACGTTTGAGCTTGATAAGGCAGTCATATGACAGAAATCATATTTAAATTATAGTTTTAGAAGATTATCAATCGAATACATTACATTTCTTATCAATTTATAAAAATTATATTAATTTTACTAGCTGACCCGGCGAACTTCGTACCGCCTAACAGTTAATGAATGTCGTGTTACTTTTTAGCTGAACTAATTTAGGCTTTGATGAACGTAAAACAATGATACAAAATAATATATTTATATAGATAGAAACAAAAAAGTATTTTATTATGATGAATGATGATGAAAACATACATACAGAATGAGAATAAAAATAAAAAAAATAAAAAATAATAATTAAGTACCTACTTCAAACTCATGTCAAAAAAAATGATTGAAAACTATGTTGTGCAGATTGGGGAAAAAAATAAAACTCGGATTAATTCATTAATAGGATTTTCATTCAAGCAATTTGTGGTAAACGACATTCTTTGTTTTTTGGTCAGGCGCAAGAACAAATAAAGCGGATGGTTTGCCGACACGTGAGCATGCCACGTACAATTGACCATGAGAAAAACATGCATTTTCTAGATTAAGGCCACAAATAGTCAAGGATTGGCCCTGTGATTTGTTGATCGTCATGGCGAAGGCAAGACGAATCGGGAATTGAATTCGTTTAAACTCAAAGGGCATGTCCGTTGGGATCATCGGAATCCTTGGAATAAGAACTTCCTCATCTTTAAATTTTCCTTTAAGTATCGACGCGTGAATCACATTGCTCATCAGTTTTCTTATCACCAAACGCGTTCCATTACACAGCTTTGGTTGGTTTAAATTTCTAAGCATGATGACTACCGAGCCAACCTTAAGTTTTAAATTGTGCGGTGGTAAACCAGGCACATCCAAGGAGTTTAAAAATTCAGTTAGATAATTAGTGGCTTCTTCTTCGTTTGTTACACAGTCGATAGATTTGAATGAATACAGAGTACCTACGATTTGATTTTGAATTATAAAATTGAGGTCATCTACATCTTTATTTTTAGCGGCCAAAATTGCTCGCTCACTTAACCATTTAGTATTTTTGTGGTTAGCAATAATATCCGGGAATACTTTGTTGATAAGCTCGTCTTTTGATGATACGAAATTGCAAAAATTTGGATGAAATTAAATCAAACCGCTCGATTTGTCAACAGGAACACGGCCATTACCGATAGTCAGCAATTGCTTCGATAAATCATCAGCAGATAGATCGTTCAACAATGCAACACTCATATTTACAGACAGTTGAAGTTTCTTTACATATCGCCACAGATTTGATGCTTTGAGGCAAGCGTTTATTTCGTCGGCAGCAGTAGATCTTGGAATGACTGGAAGTGTTTTTCGGAAATCGCCAGATAATAAAATCATTGCACCACCAAAACATCTCGAGTCATTGCGCAGATCTTTTAATGTTCGGTCTAGTGCTTCCAATGCGCGTTTGTGCGCCATTGTGCATTCGTCCCATATGATGATTTTTGATGCTACTAAAACTTTGGCTATTGCGGAGTGTTTCGAAATGTTACATGTCGGTTGTTCAGTAGTTTGAAGGTTTAATGGCAATTTTAACGCTGAGTGAGCCGTACGGCATCCGTCTAACAATGTGGCCGCTATTCCAGAAGAAGCAATTGCTACCGCAATTTCGGATCTCGCACGTACAGTGAACAAAATCAATGACATGAGGAATGTCTTCCCAGTTCCACCGGGGGCATCCAAAAAAAATAAGCCGCCATTTCCATCATCAATTGCATTAATCAGTGTATCAAAGACTTCCCTCTGCTTAGGATTCAACAGAGGTACATTCGTTTGAACTGATTGGATTAGTTCATGTGGATCATATTCACGTTCACGTTCCTATTCTCTATTAAATGCGTCATTCATTCCGCGATCTGGCGCTGGCATTCCTAACGTAACTAACAAACTGCCGCACATGAGGTAACACATATCTTCGATCAAGAGCAAAGTCTGGTTATGGATCTCCTCATTCACCTCAAGATCGGAATTTCTTGAGCTGACGCGAATTCGATGTAAAATATCTTCTGACATGTTATCTTTGCATTTGTTCCATAGGTCACGTGGGTTCGATGGGAAGCATGTTGAAATGATGATAGCAAATAATGTGCGTATCTGACTTGGAGATGCAGAAATAATTGCTTTAGCGATTGTCGTGTCCCAATGAGTATCGTTTTCAAGCAAATTTAGCTCTTGACATGCTGCACGAAATGTGGGGCACACGATACCATAAACAGTTCGTAGTGATTCAAAAACAAACAAATATAACAGTACCTGAACTTTGTAGACATTTTACAAAAAATAAATTTCTGAACTCACACATGATGTCTTCAGAAAAAAATAAAGTTGTGGCTTAAAGGTCTCAGAAACCAGGCCATAAGCTCCAAAAAAAAAATAGTTGTTACACTATTTGACAGGATTGGACAACAAATGTCTGACATGTAATAAACAAATCAGCATCTATTGAAATGATTAAGTATTCATTACACATATCGAGTTTTCATTGTTTTTAAGATGTATTCTGCTATTCGGGACGAAAACAAATCCAACAAATCAAAAACCATGACAATCGGTCCAGCCGTTCTCGAGTTATAAGTGTTGTAACAAACACGACTTTCTTTTATATATATAGATTTTGAAGTTGTATGCTTCCAAAAAAAAAAACACCCTTTAGAAAATTGATTTTTGTTAAAAATAACAATATATAAGTAAGTGTATTTGAGCGATTAAATTAAAGATCACCACTTTTTGATGTATTAAGTGGGGTTCCTCAAGGATCCATTTTAGGCCCACTTCTTTTTACAATTTTTATAAGTGATTTAATCAGTATCTCAGTGTAGGAAAAATGAATTATGTATGCAGGCGATGCGTTGTTCAACTGTATCTTTCCTGAAAAAATTGTATTAATTGAAGATGGTGTTGTTAGGCTTAACTGCGAGTATGTATTAAAATATTATGGATAAGGTATTAAAAGATAATAGCAATTGAATCCAACCCTACTTACCTACTTACTTTATGTGGCGCTAAAGTCCGGGGTGGACCTGGAACTCAACCAACATGTGTCTCCAGCCAGATCGGACCCTAGCTAGCTGTCTCCAGTTTCACACGCCAAGTTGGTTGACGTCTTCACCCACCTGCGTGTGCCACCTGAGTCGCGGTCTTCCTCTACTGCGCCGCCGTCCTTCGGGATTGGATTCGAAGACCTTCCTGGCTGGAGCGTTGATATCCATTCGTTCTACATGACCTAGCCATCTAAGTCGTTGGACTTTAATTCTGTTAACTAGGTCAGTGTCGTTGTAATTATTCTTCGTTTGATTTCAGCGCTGGTGTCGTTGTCTGAGTTATAGCGGTGCCTAGGTAAACAAAGTCCTCAACTACCTCAAAGTTATAGCTGTCCATAGTGACGTATTGTCCAAGACGTTATCGTTCAATGTCCTTTTTTGATGACAGCATATATTTGGGCTTGCCCTCATTGACCACTAAACCTATCTTCTCCGCCTCCGTAGCAATACTTAAAAACGCTCCACTGACATCACGCTTTGATCTTCCAATTATGTTAATATCGTCTGCGTTTCCGAGTAATTTTTTGGACCTTTGGAAGATTGTGCCTCTAGTCTCATGACAATTAAATCGCCTTGTCTAAAACCTTTTTTGACATCAAATGCATCAGTGAGATGTTTTCCGACATTGATAGAGCAGCGTGCATTCTAAATCGTCACTATGCACAAACGGATAAGTTTAACAGTTATGTCAAAACTAGACATTGCTTTGTAGAGCTATTCCTTATAGATGCTGTCATACGCGGCTTTAAAATCGATAAAGATGGTGGGTATCGATTTGAAGTTCCTGTGTTTTTTGCAAGATTCGCCGTAGTGTGAATATTTGGTCGATAGTGGACTTTCCTGGTCTGAAGCCACTCTGATAAGGACCTATCAGGTTGTTGACGAACGGCTTTAGACGTTCACATAATACGGCAGAGAGGATCTTGTATGCAATGTTAATTAGACTGATGCCTCTGTAGTTGGCGCAATTTAGAGGGTCTCCTTTCTTATGTATCGGGCACACTATGCTGAGATTCCACTCATCGGGCATGCTTTCTTCCGACCATATTTTGCAGATGAGTTAGTGCATGCTCCCTACCAAGTCATCGCCTGCTGCTTTGAACAGTTTGGCAGCGATGCCGTCAGTTCCAGCAGCTTTGTTTGACTTCAGTTAAGATATAGCTATCTTCACTTCGTCGAGGTCGGGTAGGCGGAATTGTTGGTCTGCGTCGCCTAGGTTGAGTGGTTCTATCTCCCTTACAGCAGAATACGGTTATTCATCGCCGTTATATATTTTCGAAAAGTGGTCTTTCCATATTCTTAACATAGACTGCGGTGTTCCCCTGATCGTCCTTACAAGCTTCAAACCTCATTTCTGTTGTGACATCCCTCTATCTCCTCGATCGCGTGCTTCTCGTGCTCTCTTTTTTTCCATCTAAGAAGCCGGTGTTCCTCTCTCCTCTTCTGCTCGTAGAGCTCGTGAGCAGCTCTGGTCCTTCTGTGCAGCGCCGTTTTGTATGCCTCTTGCTTCGCTGCGTGCGCTTGCCGGCATTCGTCGTCAAACCAGGGGTTTCGCTGTGGTGGCCGTGTGAAACCTAGCACTTCAGAGGCTGCATTTCTGATGGCTGCAAGGCAATGTTGCCACTGGTTTTCAATGCTTAATGCAAGCAGCATAGGACTCTTAAGAGGTTATTAGAGACTCGATCGGAAAAGGACATGGCAGTCTCTTGCGATTGTAGCCGTCTAACGTCGAATATTCTCGCAGTACTTCCTTGTTTTGGCTTGGGTCGGGATATCCGTAGCCGTACCTTGGCTACAACGAGGTTGCGGTCCCAGCCAATGTTGGCCACTCGGAATGTTCGGACATCCTGTATGCTGGAGAAGTGTCGTGCGTCGATCGCAATGTGGTCGCTCTGGTTGACATTTGATTGATCAGAAGATTTCCATGTCCCCTTGAAACCAACCGATTATGTCAAAAAAGTAAATACATTTTGGAATTGTATTCAATTCCATGTCAGAGGCGTTATAAGAAAAGTTTAGGACTGCCTGATGTCATTGTCTAAATATTATTCATAACCATAAGACTAATGTAAACATTACGATCAATCATGTCTAACGTTATACGAAAAACATTCTCAATTCTAATATAGAAAGTTTCATTAAATGTTTTGTTCAAAGTTCTTATACGTACATACGATTATTGTTACTAAAAAACCTAGTTATAAGTGTGAGCCAAGAAGCAGATTCGTTTTTAATATCAAATTTAACTTTTATATGCAACATTTATTGTGAAACTTAATTACAATTTTACTTTTTTTATTTTTAATAAATCAATTATTTAATTACATCTTTAAATTAATTTTGCAAATGATGTCCATTTGAAAGGAACAAGAGAGCGATCAATTCATTATAATATAGCCTTTGTAATTTTCTGTGGTATTACATTGAAACCATTAAAATTCCTTCCATTTGAAATCCATTTTCAACAACTGTCCACAATATTCATTTTTCCTTTTTCTCTGGTCGTCATTATTTTCGAAGGTATCTTAATTGAAGTAGCATAACTCTTCAACAAAGTAGTAGATTAACTATAAAGGTAGAAGGTATCTCTATCTAACAAACCTATTGTCCTAAGACTCATTTGTTCTTCTTATTATTACGCTCCTCAACATAGAATGACAAATTGCTGGACTAAGAGAGGTATACTGATGACAGCATGATGCCACAGAAGCCGCTGCTGGTGCTGGGTAGCTGGCTGGACCTCGACTCATAACAAAGATTTTAGACGACCAATGCGATGAAGAAGAAGAATACTTACGTAAACTTGACGACTAATTGTAGCAATTAGGATTCGACTTTGGATTTAACCGAAATTAAATTATTTAAATCTTCCACATTATGGGTTCAGAACAGAACGTTCGCTCTTTGTGTTAGATCCTGGATTCGTTAATTATGAAATAAGTGAAATGGAAACCTAATGCAACCACACCAATGGCAATGGTCATTAATTGCCAAGTACTCCGCATTCATTAACTTAATCATCTTGCTCTTCGTTGTTTTTGAGGAAAGGGAAAGTGATGAAACCAACAACGAACGCAAAGTCTCCTTATTCTGTCATTTTAATAAAAATCAAGCTGATAGATTATGGGGATGAAGACGCAATAAGCCAAGATAGAATTAATTTTATTCTCACATTGATGTGATGCCATTGCCATCACATGCGGATTGCGGCAAAGGAAACTTCTTATTTCATATTCAAAGAGGATTAAAGGATAGACACCGCAACTTAAACGGTTCTTATGCGAATTACTAAGAGTGGTTATATGTACATAGAGGAACCAAAGCAAGCTGAAAGCCTTTTCGGATTGATTATGACCGCAAACTAAAGGATTTTATGGCAATAATAATTGAGTTCTAAAATTCAGAGGAATTCAAAATTAATTCAAGACTGCGGTTGACTGTATCGTAATATATCTGCTTTAAAATATGGTTGAACCTTTAATTCAGTTTAGGGAACATTTCATGGTTACGAATCGGTTTTGAAACTGATGTAAAACTAACAAAACTACTTACGAGTTGCAATTATTTAATTTAAAACATGTTATGATAACGAACCACGCATTGACTCTTCCATTCCAAATTTAGTGATATCAGTCATCCTCAAAAATTCAAGGATTTAGCGGTATTTACACACTTGTGAAGTGTTGAAGCAACAACAAGTAAAATGTTGCGTCACCAAAAATTAAGGCAAAAAATATTCCAAATGTCTCAAAGGCAGTCACAATTTTTGGTCATTCATAAAAAAACATGAGGAATTCTTCCTCTTTCGCTTGTTGTGAGTTTTAGTGAGAAAGCTAATTTTTGTACAAGGTAGTTCGTCATAGATTTTACCTTATTTGGAATTGTCATTGATCCCCTAGTTCTTGAGCGTATTCATGGCTCTATTAGACCAAGCTTTTTTCGTACTCGTATTTTGGTAAGAGTCCTTAAAGATCTCAACATCCAGATGGTATTCCCATCATTATACTGAAGAGCGTAAGCTTTTCCATTCATCCTATTCGTCTGCGAAAGCGAATCCTCTTCTCCCTTCTTTTCATGGTCATGGAAATGCTGATTGATTATCAGCTTAAGAAATAGCTTAAAGAACGAAAGTTTTTCAATGACTTTTCGTAACAATAGGTCCACTGGTGATCTAATGGTAAATCTCACCTAACAATGGAACAAATCATAATATCTTATAATATCTTAATGTTTCTTTGAACAGTTCAATTCGAATTGTTTAGGATGGCTTCAAGTCTGAATCCCACATAATAATTTCTGGTGTGCACCAGGGCTACGTCTTGTCTCCGACCCTCTTCCTCGTTTATATAAATGATATTCACTTCTAATTCAATTTATTGTTTCACTAAGAATAGCACTCTTCGCTATGCATTCGTATGTGCTTCACCAACCACCTCTTGAGCGCGGTGTCGCCAAAAAAAACCGCAAAATGTTTAGATTTTCTGAGATAATGCAATGAATTTTTCTCTTCAATTAAAAAAAAAAATAAGCACACCCACACCATAATTTGCAAACCAACCATAGAAAATCATCTTCATCATCATCAACACCAACCCACAGTAGATCTAAGACCGCCCAATTCATCCAGAAAAGTCACGGTTAGTAGTGGAATCCATTCTAACAACTACTTCGGTCCATATTTGATTCGAACATCACTGGCATCACGACGAGCGCTGTAGGTTCAATACTACGTTGACTAAGTTGAAATTCAATATGTCCAGCAGATACAGCTCATTCAATAAAGACCTACATTGCTTTACCTTACCTATGAAGAAAAATCAAAGTATTGACAAAATAGTTGTAAAATCGTCCATTCAACACTTCAAACGGTTCTTCTTGCTTGTTTTGCAGTAATAATTATTTGACTGCAACTAACGAAATGTCATCCAAAAACATGTTTTAAGAATGATATTTTGATATGACAATAATATTTCTGACACTTAAAAAAGGTCTGTTGGAATAATTCTTAAAGAGTTTTGGTCTGTTCCTTTGCAGTATTACTTTTTGAATTATATGCTTTCAAAAGGCATTTATCGAAGGGAAGAACGCATGAAAGAACACCAAGAACAAGAAACATTATTTGACGCTGAACAAGCAGGGTTCCGCACTCCAGCCTCCTACATTAATCACATCAATACTTTGAAAATCATGATCAAATAGTATATGGAACTCCTTCACCTGCTCTTCAATGATTTTGAGAAGGCTTTTGACAGCGTTAACAGTGAGTTTATGTGTATTGCTTTGAGGAGGGGTATCTTGTGATAGGTCCAAATGTCACGTTTACACGGAGATAGGATGATGTCAGAAGAGTTTAAAGTCCAACAGAGCTGCATACTGTGCATCGGACAGCCTTGACGGGAAAGTAAGGCATTAGTTGCACACTGAAAACTTATCTCGTACATCTACTACTACTAGTACTACACAGGCGATGTATACTTGCTCTCTAATAGAATCATGGATTTCCATGAAATAGCAATAAGGTGATAAACAATAGGTACTTGACAAACTAAGATGTTCAGCCTCGAAATCTCAGAGTCATCATCTCTGGTAAACATTGCTCAACAATTAGTAGACAAAGCCAAGTGTTTTCAGTATCTTGGAAGTATTCTTAATACTGAAGGCAAAATCGAACAAGATATCGCCGCTGCGCCGCCGTATCAGCTCAATTGCTGCGTTCGGAATGTTGTCCAATACTTAGAAGAATAACTCTTTAAAGGCTGAGCTTCGATAGTTATACTCAATCGTCAAATAAGTACTTTTTAACGGATACAACACCTGTACAAAAATAACAGCAATTACTAGTAAACTAAAAACCTTCTTTAAGAAATCGGGTCAGGAACTTAAAATAAAATTAGGTAGCGCAACAGTTTTTTGAGAACCAGGGCCTAGTGACTTAAAACTCTCAACCATTCCTGTGTGCGAGTACTGTTGTCAGGGACGGAGGGGACCTACATTTTAAAGCCGGATCCGAACGGCTAATTTGAGAAAGCACTTTTTCATGACAAGAATTACTCTTGGAGAATTTGTTAATTCCTCGCAAGAGGCAGTACCCGTGAAAGAAACTTTAGAAGGCACAGGCAGGGACTGAGCTCAAGACCTCTGGCATGACAGTCTAACGCACTAACAATCATGCCACGGGCACTACATGGTCAGGAAATTATTGATATTATTTTACGAAGGTGCAAGTGGCAGCGTATTGGACACATACTTTAAAATGGTAATGTCTGTTTTGCGCAAAAGAGACGTCATATCGCAAAAATTCAATAGGTTACTTACTTACTTACTTAAGGTGGTGCTACAGTCCTGTGTGAACTAGAGCCTCACCCAACAAACTTCTATATCTAGCTCGGTCCCTACCTAGATTTCTCCAGTTTCGCGCTCCAAGTTGGGTGAGGTCACTTTCCACTTGTGTGCGAAACCTGATCCGCAGTCTTCCTCCGTAGATCACACGAAGCTTTTCTCTCAAAACTACCCAAGGTGCTTTCATCCGCTTGTGCCATAGTCCATGCTTCTGCACCGTATAGCAGGACTGGGATGATGATGGTCTTATATAGCGACACTTTGGTTGAGGGCTTTGCTACTCAATTACTTTCTTAGCCCAAGGAAACAGCGGTTAGCAAGAGTTATTCTTCGTTTAATCTCAGCACTGGTGTTATTTTCTGCGTTTATAGCGGAGCCTAGGTAGACGAAGTCCTTGACTACCTCAAAGTTACGTCTATCGATGGTGACGTTTTGACCGAGACGTGCGTCGTCGGTGTTGTAAGTCCATTCTTGACGACAGCATGTACTTTGTTTTACCTTCATTAACCGTTAAACCCATTTTTGCCGCCTTTGCCTCAATACTCACAAAAGCCCCATTGACATCAAGCTGATTTCTTCCGATTATGTCAATATCATCAGCATATGGTAGTAATTGGACAGGCTTTTGAAAGATAGTGCCTCTAGTGTTGACGTGTGAGCTCTGCACTATTCTTTCAAGTACGATGTTAAAAAAATCGCATGACAGCGCATCACCTTGTCTAAAACCTTTTTTGACATCAAAAGGTTCTGTTACGTTGTTTCCAACCTTTATGGAGCAGCGTGAATTCTCCATGGTCATCCTGCACAAACGGACGAGTTTGGCAGGGATACCAAAACTAGACATGGCTCTATAGAGCATGTCCCTGTAGATGCTGTCATATGCGGCCTTGAAATCGATGAAAAGATGGTGGTTGTCGATTTGATTTTCTTGGGTTTTTTCCAGGATCTGCCGTAATGTGAATATTTGATCGACTGTGGACTTTTCTGGTCTAAAACCACACTGATAAGGACATATCAGGCTGTTGACGATGGGCTTTAAAAGAAAGAAAAGTTAGACTTACTTCTTACGTATTTTAGGTGAGATGAAAAATAAAGACTCCATAAACTATGAAACAGATTTTTGTTTCAAGAATTTCAAGATATAAACATTGATTAAATTAAAATTGGTTCTATACAATACCTTTAAATAAAAAGCGACAACACTGTGCTATCGTCTTAATGTAATTCCTATAGCAAAGCCACATTTTAATCACTTAACAAAAGTCAGTCCAAATTAAGTTATTTATACATTTATTTACGAATCAAAATAAGAAGTAAAGAAAAAAAGAAACCAAATATATAAATATAAATTTATCAACAAAAAGTTCACGTCCATTAATTCGTATGGACAAAGTTAATCAGAATATACAGTCAACATCCCTGGAAACCACTTTCCAGCTCCAACTTGCATTGGATTCACCGCAAAGTTTTGTTCTTCTTCTAAATGGGAAACCATAATTTTATAAACAAAGTTGTTGCCATCTCCGACGACGTCGCCGGCATCGTCTTCGTCACCTTTTCCAACACTGCTACCGCCACCATCAATACCACCTCCAACGCCACCACCACCAACGCCTACGCCAGAAAAAAGTTTCGATTCCACAATTTTCGCAACTTTTTCATCAACAAATGCAATATTACTGCGGGGCAAGTTTTTATTGACAGACATTGTAATACTACAGATCTCATCGATTTCCATTGGACTTAAGGAGCTATTAACTTTTGAAATTGGCAAAGGCCAAATAACTTCCAATTCCTTGTTTTTATTTTGTCTCGATTTAACTAAAGGATCTTGTGAGTCAATTATTTTATTGGTGTAGTCTTTGGGGTTGGATTTTAAGGAATTTCCTTTTTTGATTTCAGTCATTATGCGATAAATTTGATCGGCCTTAAGAATATTCTTTTTCTCCATTATAATAATAATAATAATTCTTGTTTCTGGTAGGTAAAACTTTTGGAATTTTTTGAAATTTTTCAATTTAAATTTAAGAAAAATACAAAAATAAATTTTTGTTGAATCCGATTACGACGTTTCCTGGAAATTATTTATTTGCTTTCATAGCGGAGAGTGTTGGATCGAAGTACGGGTAGGGTTTTGAATGCTTTAACGGCTTTTTCTCATCATCACAAAGTTTTTAAACGTCTTAAGATAATGCAATTTTGTAAACATCTTAACTTGACTTGACATGGTTTGCTTTTGTAAATGAACCTTACCATTTTAGAGCAGTACATATACAATATGAAGGTCTCATTCGATTTTTTCTTCCTGACTTCTTCTCCATTTAATATTGGTACTACCTTTCTTCCTTACAATGTACAGGGTGTCCCGTAAGCGAAATAAATTAAAAACCGAAAAAAATTTGAACTTTAAAACTTAATTTCTCAAAAACTATTTAATTAAACAACTTAAATCAAACAACAAAACAAAGAATAAAATATTAGCTTTAAAAAAAATTATAGTGCAGTGTTGTACGTGCTTTTTTTGATTTGTAATAATTTTGTTTCTTTTGGCTAGTCGGGATGGGCATTTAAGTGGGTTTTACTGTGCCTAAAAAATGAAAATTTATCCTTCCAAATAACTTTTTAGTCATTTGGTACCTATTTAATATGAAAAATGTGCCCAAATATTTTTGGCCAGGTTATCGACCAAAATACCGCACTGTGCGATGGTCCAAACAAATATGAACACAGCCCAGATCCAGGCTTGTAAAAGAATAGCATTTTTTGGGCATATTATCTTCCAATTTGCTCCAAAAAAAGATGTTAATTGGAATACTAATACGCTATGGAGGAACATTAACAGTTACACATTAAGTCCAGAAGTTGACAAACCGACGTTAATGATTGGTCGGATACCCTCTTGTAGAAAAACTCAGTTTCCAAGAAGATCGGTCCGTCTGTGATGGAGATGTAATTGGTTGGCATGTAAGCGGGCACACATCACCGGCTTCGGTCTCGATGACGGGGAGGACAGTTAATAAACCACCGCCCATGGCTGCGGACATTTAGTGCAAGAGTTCTAGACAACATTTTATATAATGTTTCTAAGTTACAAGCATACCTCTTAAAGTCATAAAGACCATGGCAAATATTGTTAATTGAAACTTTAAGTTTTCTTTTTACATTTGCAAATCTGCAATAGGAACTATAAGAGCTCTATCTCTAATTTAGTAAGAAAGGGCGTATAATGATGTGACAAAGAGAGTCTTCTAAGGTTCCCGTACACTTTCCCTACTACATTCATAAGATGATCATTCCATCTAAGCGTCATGTTAAATCAGATCACTAAGTTCTTTGTTTTATCGCCTATTCGATTGGAGTATTTCCTAGAGAATCAATTGGCAAGGAGCTTAAATCTAGTTTATTTGTATAATCAACTTAACACTTTGATTTTGTTTGGTTTAAAAGTAAACTATGCATTTCTTTCAGACCATTCTACTATGCTTTGCAGATCAGAGATAAACCTGAAGACCCTATCTTCAATCAATTTGAGTTTTCAAGAAAAGTAAGGCTGCACATTATCAGCATATACATGTGCAAATTAACTTTTTTAATACTTTGAGGTAAATCATTTATAAACATTGTAAAAAGTAGTGGATCCAATATAGATCCCTGAGGAACTCCTCCCAATATATCGATCTAGAATCTATACATACATTCAAAAGCACTAATTGCGTTCTTCCGTGTTAAAACGATTGTATCAAATAAGGAGAACCAGCTGTGAAATTGAAATACGATATCGAAAGCCGAGTCCAACGAAGTTACAAAAGTTAATAAATCATTGCTGATAGAAGTTCTAATATAATCTGATACTTTTATAAACGAAGTTTTTGCATGACTTTTAAAAAATAGGGCAACATTGAAATAGGTCATAGATGATCATAGAGTGCTTGCCTTTGTCACGGAAGTATTCACTCATAGGGGCAGCATCTGACACAATGACGGAGTATTCCATGGCTCCGGAATCAATCAAACGCTTCACAATTTGGGTGACACAATGATAGTGTCGATGGCCAAAGTGGTTTTCCTGTCTGCCTTCCACCAATGATCAATTCACACTGACCACGACCAATGACACATAAAAAAAAGTTGTCATATTAACAATCGTCGATAGTCAATTTGAAATTTGGCCATATTACCGCATTGACTACCAAAATAGTCAATATGACAACCTTATTTTAAAAAATTGACTACTTGATAGCCAAAAGAAATATTTTTGATTGTTAATTTCGGGTAGTCAATATGACAACAAAAGCAGTCAATAAAACAACTTCCGTTTGACAATTTGGTTGTCATATTGACTACCAAAATTTACTATCAATTGTTGTCATATTGACTACTAAAATTGACTATCGATGATTGTTATATTGACTACCCGGTAGTCAAATTAGATTACGGTTTTCAAAAAAAGTTGTCATATTGACTACCGCAATTGTCCTGTCGACTACAGCTGTTGTCATATTGACTGCCGCAGTTATCCTATTGAATACAGCCATTGTCATATTGACTACCGTTGTTTTCATATTGTCTACCAAAATTGACTATTGAAAGTTGTTATATTGACTATCGGGTAGTCAAATTAGATTACGGTTTACAGAAAATATTGTTATAATGACTACAGCTGTTGTCATATTGACTACCGCAGTTGTCGTACTGGCTACCGTGGTTGTCATATTGACTACAGTGGTTTTCATATTGACTACCGCATTTGTCGTATTAACCACCGCATTAGTCAATATGACAACCGTAGTTTCAATTTCCTTTCATATTGACTAACAAGTTGTAAAAAAATTTCGGATCCCAAAATTGACAACCGAAAATTGTTTTATTGACTATCGCGATTATCGGCTGAGAATTGACTATTAAATATTCAATTTGGCTACCAAAATAGTCAATAGGATGACTTTTTTCGTTATGTGGAGTACTAATGAATGGACGGCGGACGGACGATGAATACTAGTCTGCATATTTCGGGCAGACACACGTGGAATGATACCAGAATCCTTGATTCCCTATCCTAGGTGTTGATTGCTCCTTTACCATCAATAGTCCACCATCTCCTCTACTTGGATGTTGTTTAAGCCGTAGACACTAGCAATACCATCACCAGTACACAATACGAAGGCAGTTTTTTCCAAATCGGCCTTAAGGGCAACATCCAAGATCCTTTCTTCCAAGATGAAAGAGATCTCGGGGCGTTGTGCACCTGTGATGAGCCCTTCAGTTTACAGGCGGCTAAAGAAAATTTATAAACTTCTTGTGGTGCAGCCGTGGGAAGGATGTGGGCCACAGAAGGTGTCAAACGTGCAGATAACATCAACATTTTTCGTAATTCAAAGATGGTTGCTCAGAAAAAATCGACTTAAAATCGAAATTGTTGCTTTATTTCTTTTTTTTTCTTAAAAGTAAATAGTGAATTTTATATAAAAACATATAAATAAAATTATTTAATTCCAATTGATTGAAATGCATTTAACAAAAATACATATAAAATAATAAAATAAAACCTTAAACTTAGAGTTATTTTTGACATTGATCTATTTTATCGTCATTATTTATTTGTTCTACAATTTCTTCTGAGATTTGGGGATTTTCACGTGATGCATAAAATTTTATCATTCGAATTCTTAGTGATTTCCGGTGATGACCAATTTTTTGTTTTATATTCGCAAATGGTGACGTGTGTTCCGAAGGAGGTTTGACTGATTTCTTCCGATTTCTAGCCATTTCAAATAGGGTGTCAATGTTAAGACGTGAAATGTATTTCCAAACAACATTTCGATGTTTATGATCTCTGAATGGAGGATCTGGAATGTTTATCTGAAAGAAGAGAAAAATATTCAATTTAGTTTTTAATTAAAAAGAAAAAATATATTTTATTTTATATACAAACCGGTTCATAAATATTTTCATCATCATAACAATGTCTAATGTAGTTATTGTCTTCAAATGCTTCATGAGGAAAGTCGAAAACCTTTAATTAATGAAAAAAATATTAATACATTTTTAATTGTATGTAAAACCAAGGTGTTGTATAGGTCATTTTTGTTAAAAATCTTATTTATTTGTTTTAATATTAAGGAGAAAGTAAATTAAAAATCAGATTTAATTAAATAAATCTATATCAAAATAGTTATAATCTCATACTAGCTGACCTTGCATACGTTTCTTTTTAACATTAGTTTGATTTTGTTTAATTATTCTGCTATGTTTTAATAGCTTTTTCTTCAAATTTAAGATAATTAGGATACAAAATATTGATATATGCAGTAGCCGTACTTTAGAATCTTAATACAAGATCGTTAAAAAAAAAAAATGTTTTAATAAGAAACTATTTTAAGTCAATTAAAATATATCTATATATATGTATATAAGCATTATAATCCAAATTTTGTGTTACCACTCCATTAAGAAAAATATTTAAAAAAAGTTTTAATTTCTTCCCGTGTTTACCCTATAAATGCCCTTATTTTCAATCTTTGAAGTGTCACTTTTCAAAACGTTTAAAATTTGGTATTATTTTACAAAGAATTTTTTTTTAAATCACAGTACAAGAAATTACTCCGTGCTAAATTTCAAGATTGTACGACTACGGGAAGTGCTTTATAATTTTAATGGTCGGGCAATCAGCCGATATCTCAGAAACTACTTTGGCTATGGAGCTGAAATAAGGTGCATGTCATCAACTAGATAATAATTGATTGTTGATTGACGTCAGAGAAGTATTTTAAACCCACTGAGTTTGTTTCTGTAACTACCGTGGCCATTGATTTTTTATCAAATTTAAAACTTTAGACAGATGTTGTAAAAGTTTTTTTACTATAGCAATTTAAAAAAAAAAGTGAAAAAATTTGGCTGACCCCAAATATCTCTCGAAATTATAACACCAAGGACTTCAATTACATATTTTTTACTTTGTGAAAAAAATTATGTAACCTTCAAAATAATGGTATGCACTATGCACTGAAGAATAACGTTTTTGACATATGAAAAAATGTTTAAAAACTTGCTTTTGTATCCAAAGACTCTGTTTACACATAGTACACATATTTTAAAATTTCGAAATGTACCTAAAATATTAAATGTACCTTAAAAATTTAAATGCCATTTAATAACTCAAAAAACCCTTGATTTTTCTTTTTTGCGAAAATCATAAGAGCGGTTTTTATAAATTAATTTTTTAGCAGTTATTTACAACTAATATACGTTTTACATCTGATTTTCGCAAAAAAAAATATGATCTAGTTATGGAATTTTGAAAAAAAAATAAAATGTAACCTTTTTAAAAATCATTTAAAAAGATTTGTCTTGCTTAAAAGTTTGTAGGTTTTCGTGTTGGGCTAAAAAAGTTGTTAGTTGAATTATTCCTAAAAATTTTAAAATTACCAACAATATTTAACATATAAACAAAAAGTTAAATTGGAAATCTATTTTTATTAAATAGATTTTTAGGCGAAAACAAATTTTTACCAATTTAAGTAGCATTTGTTAAATTTTTACAAATTGGATGAATGAAATTAATTTGAGAGATATCAAGAACCGAATATCAATTTTTACCAAATTTGCGTACTATTTTTTGTAGATTTTATTTTCTTATGAAAAAACGGACTGTTGGATTTTTATAAAAAAAAACTACTGAATATCGAAAACAATATTTTCTGTGAAATAAAAAGAGTTTGAAGACAATATTTTAATTTTTTGGAAAACTATTTGAGTCGTAAGTAAATTTTCACCAAGTTTTAGTATTATTTTTTTGTTAAATTTTTATTTTTTGTAAAAAAACTGTCAATTCGATTTTTCTCAAAATTTTACTTAATGTTGACAACAATATTTTTTGAAAGATAAAAGCAGTTTAAAGCCAATATCTCAAAGTTTTGAAATGATATTTGAGTCGAAATTCAATTTTTACCAACTTTGAGTAATGTTTTTTTTAGGTTTTTATTTTGTATAAAAAAAACTGTCAATTAGATTTTTCTCAAAATTTGATCAGATGTCAAAAACATTATTTTTCGTTGCAAAAAATGTTTTGGAGATGAAATCATATTTTATTCGTAAAATTTTCGAGGTTACACATTTTTTTTTCAGTTTTTTTTTGATTTATAAAAACACCGTTAATTTGATTTTTTTTCCAAAAATATACCTGTTTTTTATCACGTCACAATATATAATATAAAATTTAATTCAAGTCTCTAGCGTCATTGGTTCATGAGATATCTAGGTTTAACCAAAATTTTCACCTTTTTTTTTAAACTGCTATAGTAAAAAAAACCACCCACGCAATTTTCTTGAGAGCCCTTTCTGCATCTTTTTGCCTTATTATCTGTATAACAAAATTTATTTAAAATCGATATCTCTTCTGGTTCTTGAGTTATGGACAGTGAAAAAAACGTCGTGAACGTACGGACGTACGGAAGTACGAACGTACGTACACTCGCACGCACAGACATCTTTCTAAAAATCTTTTATTTCGACTGTAGGGACCTTGAAACGTCGAGAAATGTCAAAATTTTTAATTCGACAAATCGGACCCATTACAATAACTTCCTATGGGAAGTTAAAAATATATGAAAATTTCGGTTAACCCAAAATATATTACGACCCAATAACGCTAGCAACTTGAATTAAATTTTATATTAAATATACTGAGTAATCTGTAGCCGTGTACCATTACATAACTTTGATACGTCAAGATTTCTCATTAACAGGACTGGAACACCAACCTTCAATCTCAAATTATAAGAACAATTGGGAATGCGTTGTTTTCCCGTAATACCAATTATCCAAATATTATTCAAGTCTTTGGTAATTTAGGAGTGAAAGCGATCAGAATCCCCGGAAAGTAATTTTTCCCATGTGAATGCGTTGTTTTCCCGAGGTCAAAAGTAACTCATGTCCTTTCTTAAGTCTCAAACTATCTCCTTACCAAATTTCATTTAAATCTGTTCAGTAGTTTAGGCGTAAAAGCGATCGGTCCACCTGAATTTTCCTATGGGAATGCATCATTTTCCCGAGGTAAAAAGTAGCCTATGTCCTTTCTCGGGTATCAAAATATGTATCTCCATACCAAATTGCATGCAAATTGGTTCAGTAGTTTAGGTGTGATTGAGTAACAGACAGACAGACAGAGTTACTTTCGCATTTATAATATTAGTATAGATATAGATAGTATAGATTCTAACGTGATACCTAACAAGTCTATCTTTGAAAAAAATTTAACGAACAATAATTGATTTTATCTCCAAAATAATTGTATGCAACGAAAAATAAAATTACTAAAAGTTGGTAAAAATTGATGTTCGACTCAGATATCTTTTCAAAAATTTAGATTTGGCTTCAAAACACTTTTATCTTATAAAAAATATTGTTTTCAACATTCAGTAAAATTTTGAGAAGAATCAAATTGACAGTTTTTCGTAAAAAAAATAAAAACCTTAAAAAACACATTACTTAAGGTTTGTAAAAATTGATTTTCAACTCAAATATCTTTTTAAAAATTTAATATTATTGTTTCAAACTAATTTTATCTTATAAAAAATATTGTTTTCAACATTCGGTCATATTCTGAGAAAAATCGAAGTAACAATTTGTTTTAACATTACTAAAAGTTGGTAAAAATTTATTTTCCACTCAAATATCTTCTCAAAAGTTTGAGATATTGCGTTTAAATTAATTGTATCTTATAAGAAATATTGTTTTCAACATTCAGTAAAATTTTGAGAAAAATCAAATTGACAGGTTTTTTACAAAAAATAAAAACCTTACAAAAAAACAATACTAAAACTTAGTACAAATTTACTTTCGACTCAAATATCTTTTCAAAAATTAAAGATATTGGCTTAAAACTTATTTTATCTCATAGAAAATATTGTTTTCGACATTCAGTAATTTTTTTTATAAGAATCCAACATTCAATTTTTTTTTATAAAAAATTAAAAATTTACAAAAAATAGTACGCAATTTTGGTAAAAATTGATGTTCGGTTCTCGATATATCGTGAACAATAAAAGATATTGACTTCAAATTCATTTCATTCATCCAATTTGTATTTGTTTATACATACATATAAGAAACAAAAACTTTTAAGTAATGCTACTAAAATTGGTAAAAATTGTTTTTCGATTAAAAATCTCGTTATCAAAAATAGATTTTGAAATCAAACTATTTCATTATATGCAAAATATTGTTGGTATTTTTTTTTTTAAATAATTCAACTGACAGCTTTTTTAACAAAACACGAAAACCTACAAACGTTTTAAGCAAGACAAATCGACAGACATGATGGGAAGCCATCAGTGTGGGTCGCATCCCAGCCTCTTTTTTTATTTTAAAATATAACTTAAATTGATAACGACTCTGTGTTGAAAAATGCATAAACCTTTAAATCAAGTTTTTGTCAAGTGGAATTGTTTTATAAAACAAATATACATTTTTAGTATTTTGTATTCAAATTTATGTATTTGCGAAGAGGGTTGTCAAAGCTTGTTCAAAAACGATGATGTCTTTTATTTGAATATTTCTAAGAAAAAAAGTGCAGTTAAAAAAAGACCAACTATTTCTATAAATTAGGATCACAAATAACTTATCACCTCCTACTCCTCCTTAAAAATACCTAAGTATTAAGCATATTACAAAAAAATCGTTTTTCTTTCAATTCGATTTGATTTCATAAATTATTATTAAACTAGGTCAAAAATAATGGTTCTTATGTAAATATATTAAAACTAGGTCACAAACTGCCACACGTCTGACCTATTCCATCAATTGAGTACTTTTAGATTTAATATTTTTATATAATTATTATATCGACATTTAAATTTAATGACCATGAACACCTTTTTTTCAAAACATTATCTATAAAAAGTCTTACCTCTTCATAATCAGTTGTGACCTCATCCAAGTCATTCATTTGCCCTAAACGACTTTTTCGTTTCTCTTCCATTTCGTGTCGCTGTCGTATCCTCGCTCGATGTTCGTATTTATTTTTTAGGTCAACTACAGCATAAATAGGTTCATTCTTCTTAGCAATATCCTCACTTATTTCACTTCCATTATTATCTTTATCATTGTGATGCGATAATGATTCGATTGTCCTTCCCGACGACGAGGACGATGACAATGTTGATGATGAACATCCAGAACCAGAACCAGAGCCAGAGCCAGATCCAGCTGACGATGATGAGCATCCGGCTTCAGGCCTTTTCCCATGGTGGTGGCGATGATGATGCCTTGAAAATGGACTTCTTCTTTCTTCTTCTTCTTTTTCTTCTCTCTGTTGTTGTTTTTCTTGTTCTTCTTCTTCCTTTCGTATTGTTGAACTTAAACGAAGGCAATTAACTTCCTCATCCATGGATATATTCTTTTTGTCATCAATTTTAAATGCACTTGACCCTTGTAAACTCAACCGTTGAACTTGATCCTCAATCCGTGTGTTCCTGTTAAAAGATTATAACAAGAAAAAAAAAAGACCAAAATAAGAACTCATTAAGGAACTTTATATATGTAGCTTCCTATATCTAAATATGTTCAAATAAGACGATAGTATTATACACAATTATTTGATAAATCCTTGTTAACTGTGTGTACTTATATTTTTATTTTTTAAATAATTATTTACTTAAACACGTGATTACTCCTGTGGACGTAGAGAAGTAACAAAAAGTCCTTTCTATGTAATTCCATGATTGTTGCAAGTACACCAAAAACATCTAGAAAAATATTTCCCAGAAACTCAAAACTAAAAAGACTTAGACTTAGAACAAAGTACCCCAACAAGTGGAGTGGACTATGCAATACTGAAGTATCTAGAAATGGAGTCTACTCGCTGCTGCTGCCTCAGCCACTGCCTGCATTCTTTGCGTCATAAAAAAGTATCTTTCCTAAGTTTTATAACAAAAGGGAAACGTTTCGAAAATAGATTTAATTACTTCCAGCTTCTTCAATGGGAATGAGAATGGGAACTATGGGAGGAAGAAGCAGTCTGTTTTGTTAATGATTTCTTAGTATTTTATAGTGTTAGTGTTTCTCCGGGCTTAGGAAGGTATACTATTTATTTTCTATTTTTATATATAAAACACTGTGAGGGGATATAACAAAAGTCATCTGCTATGAGTTGAGTTCCTTCATCAAACCACATTAAAACTATAGAAACATACACAAAACAAAAACAAAAACAACTGAATTAAAAAATAAAACCTTGGGTTTGTTCTGCTTCTAGAGAAGTGTGGCACCGAAGTTAGGTAGCTACGCTACGAGTAGTCAAAGTCAGAGTCAGTGTGGATTTTCTATCAGTTTCAATTTCAACTTGAAGAATTTTTAAGGAGCACGAGCAAGGTATTTCGTCTGAGAATTTGTATCTGATTTATACGTGATATACAGATACACGTCCTTTAGAAATTGTAGATAGATAGGTATAGTGATGTATTTATGGTCATAAGAGGTATTGTATTGTTGCTGTGTTGTGAATTGAAACTATTTTTAGAAAAAAATAAATTCAATTGACTGGTGATGAGGATGACAATGACAAATATTTTAGTTTATTTTTTTTTTCCTTGATTTTTGTTTGTTTTCCTTTTTTTTACGAATAGAGTTATACCTACTTTTAGTTTAGTCTTTTACAAATCTCTTCTTATAGGATTTATGTAAATGGCTTGATTATTGTTGAGAAGATTGCTCTTGAATGTTACTATTATAGGAAGAAGGGAGATTTTCTTGAGTAGATAATGATGATGTTAAAACATTTGCAATACTTTAAAAGACATCATATGTACATGTTTTATCTTGAGATACCTCCATTTGAAGATAAATGTTGAACTCGTTAAAAATAGAACTTAATTAATATCAAAAGAAGATTATATTGCTCCCGAAGAGCCTGTCTGCTCTGTAAACTAACAATACAAGCAAATAAGGGTCGCTTTTTCGAAATTTGACATTTCAGGGTCCCTACAATCTAAATCCTAGGTCATATCATAATACACAATACACAATTGAATGCAATTTTTAAAAAATCGCACACTAAACAAATATTCTTCAAACTCAAAAACTTTGGTATACAAAAATTACATTAACAGAGAAAAATACAATAAGACCCCGATTAAGTGTTTTCCCGCATAATGCATATAGCACCTCAGAACATAATCGCCTTGTGAAGTAAATTAAATTTTAAGCATTTTAATACACTAGACCAAAACTAGACTTTAAATGCAATATATTTTTAAAGATTTGTCGGTCTGACTTGTAGAATCGAATATTTTGACATTTCTTAACGTTTCAAGGTCCCTAGAATATAAGTAGATCAAAGATTTTTAGAGAGATATCTGAGTGTGTAACATTTTTCGTCGTTCTTATCTCAAAAACCAGTATGGATATCAATTTCAAATAGATTTTGTTATAACGATAATAACACAAAAAGATGCCGAAAGGACTTTCAAAGAAATTGAGTGGGTATAGCTAAAATTTTGGTTGACCCCAAATATCTCACGAAGCAATAATGCTAGCGACTTTAACTAAATTTTATATTACATAATGTGACGTGACACAAAACCAGTACAATTTAAAAAACAAATCAACTAACGTTTTTTAATTTAAATCAAAAAATTTTAAATAATCTAAAATAATCTCGTACAACGAAGAATGACGTTTTTAACACCTGGTAAAATTTTGAGAAAAATCGAAGTGACAGTTTTTTTACAAACAATAAAAACCTTAAAAAAACATTCCTAAAAGTTGGTAAAAATTTACTTTCGACTCAAATATCTCTTCAAAAATTAAAGATATTGGCTTGGAACTAATTTCGTCTTACAAAAAATATCATTTTCAACATTAAGTAAAATTTTAATGAAACATTTACTTTTTTTTTTTATAAAAATTAATGTCTACAAAAAATATTACACAATATTATTAAAAATTGATGTTCGATTCTCGGTATCTCATAAATAATGACGAAGGTATTGACTTCAAAATGATTTCATTCTTTACTAAACTTTGTTGTTTAAGTAAGATAATGTTTATAGAAGAATTCAATCTGTATTTTTTTTGTAAACAAAATAAAAACTTTCAAAAAATGCTATTAAAATTGGTAAAAAACTTATTTTATCATATGCAAAATATAAAATATAATTTTAAGTTAATTTTGTAGAAAAATTCAATTGCAAACTTTTTTTTACAAAACCTACAAAAACTTTTCAATTTGCAACTTTCCAAAAAAGTGAAAACTTTTAAAATTTTACAAATGTTTGGCTATTGACTTGTAGTTTATTTCCAATTTTAGACAACACAAATGGTATACTTTTCGGTTATCGAAATCTCTCTTTTGTCGAAAAATCAGTTACGATATCGAAATTAATTCTTAGTTTCACCACTCTTTGGTCAGTAACATTAACTTCTTCGTTTTCTAAATATTCTTCAAAACAGCTCTTTTTTAAAATTTTTTTCACAACAAACTGTCAAATTAGATGGATTAAAAAACCTCTACAAAATCAGACATTTTTGAAATTAAGAGGAATCAACAGTAAATTCGTCAAAATAAAAAAATAGCATATTTCCGTTGTCGTGTTAAATATTATTTACTTCTTCATTTTCAAAACGTTTTATATATTAGTTTTGGACAACTTTTAAAAACAAACTCTTATATGCAAACTCTCTTTGCATATTTCTGAAAAGATTTTCAAAATTCTAATTATAATTTAAAAAGTTTATTGTTTAGTGAAACAAAAAAAAAATAAATACTTTGCAAAATAACAAAACTTTTCCCTTTTCGGACAAGACTTTGCACTTTGCAAATTTAATTTTGGTGAAACGTCATTTCCAAAGTAAAAGTGCAAAGTTGCAAAATGAAAAATGAGAAATATTTGGAGAAATAGGCTCTAGGGTTCTTTATCGTCACTTGGCTGCAGCCCAGATACTTTCAATCGGGTATATGTCTGGCTACTGTGCAGGCCATTCAATATAACTTTAACTTTGTTATCAAGACACATTTATTGAAGCATCCAATGCTTCGGGTTATTTTCTTGTTGGAAGACCCAATTCAAACGGCATTACTAAAGATGCACAAGGCAACATTTATCCTCCAGTATCTTAACATTAAGAAGTCCTACATCGTTATATGAAAAATGTCCCCAGATCATTAAACTAGATCATCCATGTATTGAAATTTGAATGTGTATTTGGGGTTGAGCACGGAATTTCGTAGCCTTCTAGTTTTGCTCGAATCTATTCACAAAACATATTTATTACAGACAAATTTGAATCGTTAAAAATATTTTGAATCACATTTCTGTGCTACAAAATTGATCATGTAGCTCTCGCTTATATATCTGTACTGTACATATGTAAGTTTAAATCTTGTTTACTTTTAATGAATTCTACATCAATGTTTTCTTAATTAATAAATACATTTTAATTTGTATATAAACCAGAGGCGGCGTAGGGCGTGGGCGACGTAAGCCACAGCCCACGGCCTCGCGGTCCAAGGGGCCTCGCGCCATGGAGACACGAGAAAACAATAGACAAAGAAAACGAAAGGCTAATTCGTGAATCTCAAAAACATTGGTACAATTTGTTTGAGAGGTTAATCGATATCATTAACTTCTTAGCCTCTCATAATCTTGCATTCAGAGGTCACAGAGAAGCTATAAAGACTGACGGTGACTTTAGTGGGAACTTCATTGATTTATTTAAATTGATATCAAAATTTGATCCTACTTTACGAGAACATATGAGACGTATTACTGACAAACAACTTGTGCATCATTATTTAAGTCACGATATACAAAATGAATTGATCACACTGATGTCAAAAACGGTAACTGATGAAGTGATTCGCAAATTAAAAGAGGCAAAATATTATTCTTTTTTGCTTGACTGCACTAGAGACTGTAGTAAAGTAGAACAAATGTCTGTGATCTTAAGATTTTGTAATACATCAATGGGCACAATAGAAGAACATTTTATTGGATTTCTTGCTGTAAGTGAGACAACAGGAGAGTATTTAAGTAATGCCATACTTGGCGAGCTAGAAAAGAATGGGTTAGATATTCAAAACTGCCGTGGCCAAGGATACGACAATGGCGCAAATATGGTAGGCATAAATAGTGGAGTCAAAACTCGAGCTGGAATCTGCTGTTGGTAGACGCCGCTAATTCTTCGGTGTCAGCAAAAACATTTTTTGGTTTTATCCAAAAAATTTATTTGCTGTTTTCAGGTTCCAGCAAACGCTGGGAATTGGTCAAAGATAAATTAAAACTAACCATGAAGCCTTTATCGGATACGAGATGGGAAAGCAGAATCGAGGCAGTTAAGTCCATACTATTTCAATTTGATGATGTTGTAGGATGCATAGAAAGTTTGAAAAATCAAATGGATCAATCAGACACTCTCAGTGATTGTGATTTAGTATTAAACGAAATGCTTAGTTTAGAATTTGTAATATCTTTACATGTATGGTATGAATTGTTATCGCGTGTTAATGTGATAAGCAAACTATGGCAATCTGTACAAGTCCATTTGAGCATTGCCCTTAAACATTTGCATACATTTTGTGACTGGATCAAAGAATATCGGCAAACTGGATTTGAAAAATGCTTGTCTGATGCACAACAATTTATTGACAGAAGCTGTTATGATCTGCCGAACGAATTTAAAAACAAAAGAGTAGTGAAAAAGAAAAGGGTCTTTGATTATGAGGGCGAGGATCAACCTATACAGTGTCCCAAAAGCCGGTATGAAGCAAATTTTTTTAACACTATGCTTGATTCAATTATTACCAATATATGAAAAATTTCGGTTTTCTGTATGATATAAGTAAATTAAAAAATATTCCACACGAACAAATATTAAAAAATTGTCAAGATTTACACACAGTCCTACGAGTGGGTGAGAGCAGTGACTTTCAACCTTACGAATTATATGAAGAATTACAAATAATGATCCCTAATTTACCTAACTTTATAACAGACGTAAAACAGTTGCTTCAATACATTACAGATAATAACTTAAAAGAAATATACCCAAACATTTACATCGTCATTAGAATATTATTAACAATACCAATTAGTACAGCCTCCGCTGAAAGGAGCTTCTCCAAATTAAAACTCATTAAGAATTATTTAAGGAGTACGATGTCACAGGAAAGACTTTCTGCGGTCGCAATTTTGTCTATCGAGGCTGATATAGCATCCAAGCTAGATTACGAGCACGTAATTAAACAATTCAGCAGTGTAAAAAGTAGAAAATTTCTGTTCCTGTAATATTTAAATTAAATTGTTTTTTAACGTTGGTCTTAATATCTTAAATATTCTTAGGTTAGCCGATGAAATTTTTTTTTACCTAATTATATATAATCATATATGATAATACATAATAAGATAAAAACATTTTTCATCGGGTAGTTGTAAGTTTGACTAAATTTTGCATGAATAAAAGTTTGATAATGAAATGACATATGTTTTTTATTTAAACAAATCTGTTTTTATGCCCGAGGAGAGGGCCTCACAAAATGTATCTTGCCCACATAAAATTATGGTCTAGCGCCGCTACTGATATAAACACATGTATCTGCGCTTAAGTTGTTCTTTTAAAACATTGTAAAATCCTATCAAAATGGCACTATTAAGTTTAGCACTTATCCGGGTTTTTCTAAACATATAGGTACATGCATTCCACGGAAAATGACATTTTCTGGCTTTCAGTTAATTTTTTAGAAAAAATCAAAACATTAATAATACTTAATTGGTTTAACAATTTTCTAAATATCACAAGAGGAAATAGTGCGAGATGGAGCAACATCTCCTTTGCCAACAAATTTGGTTTTTGAAGTAAACATTAAATAGGATCCACGTAATAACTAATTTCAAGAATATTCGCCTTTAGTGCATCATTATCTATTTCTTTTCCTAGTTTCCGAATTTTAGAGGGCAAATATTTTTTAAAGTTCTCAAAATATATTCTATCTGTCGCAATTTTTGAACTCTAGTGTTGATTAATTCTACACAGTAAATGAAATAATTTTTAACAAATTTTAAAAATTAGAGAAGCTTAGTCTTTCCTTTGGAGGAATTATTTAGGTAAGGCTGTTCTTGTGGAAATATTACATTACATTACATTTCACACTACTCAGTACATAAATGTACAGAGTAGAGAACACAGCACCTTGAGTGACTAGACTATGTAAGGTGATAACAACACAATACATTAATACAAGACAGAAGGACAGAAGAGAAAGAACAGACAGAGAGAACAGAAAGAACACATGACAACAGCACGCGGTAGGTTTCGAGACGGTCCCCCATCTGTCTACTAACCACGCTCACTAAATTGTGGAAATATATCTTCTTCTATCCTAGGGCCTGATTTCAAAACCTCAAAACTACCTTGAACGAGGAGCTATGCATGTATTTTATGCTTCGATTGGAAATTTATTTCTCGGTCTGTGTTATTCTGTAGCTTCATCTTGAGCCATCTATAGACATTTTAAAATTTTAACTAGTCCAACAAGTGAGAGCTATAACCTAGAGTTTATAAGAAAGAACAGAAGGAAACACTCCGCATTTTCAAAATTTCTAAGTAAAATCCAATCTATTCCTGATATTTAAATAAAAATCCCTCAAAGTATTTTAGAAAAAAAAGTCTTAAGTTTTTAAATAACAAGATCTTGGTGGCCAATAAATTCTGATTACATTCTCGAAACAATTTTCTTACGCATAGATACGAGTACATGCGTTGTTGAAGCATGTATGTGTCGAATATAAGTTTCAATTTTTATTAAGCAAAAACCCCTTTCTACTTTTTGTTCATTAACATATTCTGCCGAATTCAAAAAAGAAAACAAAAATAAATTCTCAAGTTTTTCAAGAAAATCATTAATTTTTTAAATTTGCAAGCAATTATTGTTTCTGATAAGAGAATAAGTTTTTGTTTTAAGAAACTTCCAAATAATTTCGAAAATATTAAAAACCACATTCGAGTTCGATTTTTTTCTTAATCGAATAGTGTTAAGAATCATTGTTTAGTTTATCATAAAATACCCAGAATTATTTGTGTAAGGATTCTAAAAGAGTAAAAAATGTTTTGCCATGTTTTGGTTAATATATATTTTTAAACAACACAAGTAAGTTACATTCGAAATGCATTACAAATCTAAAATTACAATCCAAAAATCAGAAGATAAATCACAATTTCCAAACAGAATTGCCTAAGCATTTTTTTCAAGGGCACTATTCGTCTCTATGAGGAGTTGACAAATTATCTAAGGATATCTTAAAGAACTACTTACATCTCACTTTATTTTTTCAATTTTTACATGAAGTTGAAGTTTGCGAGATCTTTACGACTTCAATTAGTCTTGTGTATTTCTTATCGTTTTAAAAATGCTCACACAGTTTTTAAAAATTAACATTTTGTAAACAAAAGTTTTCAAAAATACTCACCTTCGACAATTGATAGCTGCTGCTGTAGCTGTATTGTCATTGTGGTTGTGGTTATGCTTCTTCCTTTCATTATCCATTAATACCCTTTTCAAATCACATCGTCTATTCGCATTAATGTCCCTGGCAAAATCACTTTCACTTAATTTATCCTCAATCATTGTAAAATTATCCGTTTTAATATAATTTAACAAATCATGTATTTTTCTATTGATAACACTTTTCTGATTCACTTCACCACTTTCACTCTCAAACTGGCGATGGTTTCCTTTTAAGCCTGACAACTTTGCCTTCATTGTTGTTTTAGATTTTTTTAACGGCTGATGTGTCAGCGATGGTTGAGCAAATCCTTTATCACTACTTCCGGCGATGGCGGCGGCGGCGGCAATGGTGGGGTATATTGTTAAACTTGTATCCACCTCAGATGATGCACTGCCACAAAACATTCGATTTATACGAGATACTTCATTGGACTGGTTCTGGAGAAGGAATTGAGTCTCATGTAAACAGAAGTGATTCGACGACGACGACGAAGTAGTCGACCTATAAAAATAGAAATAATGGAAAAAATGTTAAGGGAGACGGTCGGTAATTAGATGTCTGCATTCAATGTGGTTTTATTTTTTAAATCTACATTATTGTTCATGTGTTTCTAAATGTTTACTTTATTCGTAATGGAAAAGGTATGTTTTGATTCTAAAAATAGAATCATCCATAGACGAAATGCAATCGTTTCAGTGTTCAAGGCTATTCTATAAGGAAACTCTTGTTGTGTTGTTGTTGTGACGCAGACAGTAGTTTTTTCTTTTATTGAAATTTCTTGGTTCGAAAGCCCCAATAAGTGAATTTTGAAATATGAAAACCAAAACAATTTAATTCAAGGCATAATGCAAAAATAAGCTAAATTTATTTTTTTTTAAATGAGGCAAGGATCAGTAGTTGCTAAATATTTGCTAATGTTTCTTATTTAAAATCAGAAAACTTTAAAAATTGCCAACACTGTTCTGTGACAGTTTATTTGACAGCTGTCAGAAGAGGATTGTTTTTCTCAATTCCTCATTAACAGAAATATTGAGAATGCTATAAAGAAAAGTACTTTATGAGTAAAAAATAAAATGCACGACTGAGTCGCACGAACTTGCCCCTGTTTGCAAAAAGTCTGTTTAAAAATAGATACAGTACCTATATTCTAAAATTTAAAAATATGCTTGCGAAATAATATTATCTTGAAAAATTAACATAACATTTAATTTCTTAATTAAATATTTTTTTTAGAAAATCGTTAGAGAGTTTTATTTGAAATTAATTTCGTAATGTTTATAAAAATGTTCAATTGTTTTTTATAAATGTTTTTGTTTTTCAGTTAATACTTATAAATACCCGTTTTGCATTTAAATTCCGTTAAGAGATGTTCAATTGTTTTTTATAAATGTTTTTATTTTTCAGTTAATACTTATAAATACCCGTTTTGCATTTAAATTCCGTTAAGAGATGTTGACCTGTTTTTGAGAAATCGTTATTCCGCACTTAGATGAGGATATGTCCCTTAACTGTGTCAAAATAGTTTTTATACATAAATCTGGTACAACCAATCACACAAATGCCAGAGACTATAGATCCATAAGACTTACATCGTTTATTCTCAAAACCTTTGAAAGATTTTAAGTCAAAAGGCTAAAGTGCAGAAACAGCCTTACACTGCTAAGTGAAAACTATAGAAAAAACGCTCCATGATAAAAAGTTTACACTGGCTGCGTTCGTAGATATTGCAGGGGATTTCTATAACGTACAAAACGGTGCAGTTAAAAAAGTCCTCACAGATCCCGTGCTAAATAATCCGATCCTATAATATAGGATATAAAAAGCTAAATTGGGCCCCAAATATACTAGAGATATATCGGGTGATTTTTTAAGAGCTTGAGAACTTTTTTTAAAAAAAAAACGCATAAAATTTGCAAAATTTCATCGATTCTTTATTTGAAACGTTAGATTGGTCCATGACATTTACTTTTTGAAGATAATTTTATTTAAATGTTGACCGCGGCTGCGTCTTAGGTGGTCCATTCGGAAAGTCCAATTGGTGGTAACCTTTTCGAGCATTTCGGCCGGAATAGCCCGAATTTCTTCGGAAATGTTGTCTTCCAAAGCTGGAAGAGTTGCTGGCTTATTTGTGTAGACTTTAGACTTGACGTAGCCCCACAAAAAATAGTCTAAAGGCGTCAAATCGCATGATCTTGGTGGCCAACTTACCGGTCCATTCCTTGAGATGAATTGTTCTCCGAAGTTTTCCCTCAAAATGGCCATAGAATCGCGAGCTGTGTGGCATGTAGCGCCATCTTGTTGAAACCACATGTCAACCAAGTTCAGTTCTTCCATTTTTGGCAACAAAAAGTTTGTTAGCATTGAACGATAGCGATCGCCATTCACCGTAACGTTGCGTCCAACAGCATCTTTGAAAAAATACGGTCCAATGATTCCACCAGCGTACAAACCACACCAAACAGTGTATTTTTCGGGATGCATGGGCAGTTCTTAAACGGCTTCTGGTTGCTCTTCACTCCAAATGCGGCAATTTTGTTTATTTACGTAGCCATTCAACTAGAAATGAGCCTCATCGCTGAACAAAATTTGTCGATAAAAAAGCGGATTTTCTGCCAACTTTTCTAGGGCCCATTCACTGAAAATTCGACGTTGTGGCAGATCGTTCGGCTTCAGTTCTTGCACGAGCTGTATTTTATACGGTTGTACACCAAGATCTTTGCGTAAAATCTTCCATGTGGTCGTAAAACACAAACCCAATTGCTGCGAACGGCGACGAATCGACATTTCACGGTCTTCAGCAACACTCTCAGAAACAGACGCAATATTCTCTTCTGTACGCACTGTACGCATTCGTGTGGTTGGTTTAATGTCCAATAAAGTAAACTGAGTGCGAAACTTGGTCACAATCGCATTAATTGTTTGCTCACTTGGTCGATTATGTAGACCATAAATCGGACGTAAAGCGCGAAACACATTTCGAACCGAACACTGATTTTGGTAATAAAATTCAATGATTTGCAAGCGTTGCTCGTTAGTAAGTCTATTCATGATGAAATGTCAAAGCATACTGAGCATCTTTCTCTTTGACATCATGTCTGAAATCCCGCGTGATTTGTCAAATACTAATGCATGAAAATCCTAACTTCAAAAAAATCACCCATTACAAGACAGCTCAGATAGCATTCTACTCATGCAATAGGATTCTCCGCAGAAACTGGGGACCGAATCCTAAGATCATAATATGGCTGTACACTACAATCATCAGACCAGTGCTAATTTTTGGAAGCATGGTGGGGTGGAATGTATTAGAGAAAGCCGAACCCTTACAAGGGTACAGAGAATAGCTTGTATAGGTATTATTGGAGTAATGAGGACCACTCCTACTGCAAGAATTAAAGCAATACTCAATCTTTTAATTATGCACTTACATGTAAGGGAAACTACTGCAAATAGGGCCTTACAGCTGAGCCAAACACATCGGACACGCGCAAATTCTACTGGAATACATAAGGAACAATGTAAGCACGGACTACATGATACCCTATCTTCACTTCAACACAAGCTTTAGCTCCATCTTTCCTCACATTAAACGAATGAGTCGAAAATGTTCCACACATGACTGAGTCATCAATATCCATTTATACTGACGCCTTGAAAACGGATGATAGAGTAGGAGCAGGTTTCTTCTCTTCAAATTTTCGTTGATGACCAAACAAATAGTTTCGTTATTTTTAAATTTTTTAAATAAATTAAAAACGCCTGATTAAAACATTAATTTCCAAAAAAGAAATATTTGACTGTAAACAGTCAATAGGTTTTTTTTTTTTTTCCTGAACACTTTTTTTTTGCGAAACGCAAAAATGAACACTCTTGCTGGTTTAAATTTTTTCATGATTTTCATGATTTAAACAATTTTTATTAATTTCCAAGTTTGAACACAATCGACCCAGTATTTTAAGATGTAGCGACGAGGACAACCGGGCTTCCCTTAAATTGTTATAGAAAAGATATCGTACATTCGGTCGTCGTACGTTGCAGATACTTTTTTTTTGTTCGACTTAGCTCAAGAATGAACATAGATATCGACTCCAAATAAATTGCATATTTCAAATATTTTATGCAATGACATTTAGTGTAATTTTTACCAAAATCGAACAGACAGTATGTTTTACCTTTAGAAATATCGACATACGGGCACGAATTCCATCCTCTTTTCCTGTTTAGTATCTCAAAACTTGCAATTGGCAACACTATTTTCTGCAGTTTTGTTTACAGGATTCTTCATAACAGGTATAATATGATTTCCGTATGGATGTACCATGACTGTTAAAAAAAATATTTTAAACTTTTTAGAGAAATAGATGCCACAAAGAAGTGTAATAATTGGAAACCCTAAACCCCTAGATCTGGACATTACTTTGTAATATTTTTTAAATAATTACTTCCTTTAAATTAAAAAGGAATGTGGCCTGCTATTGAAATGCAGTTCCAATTGTTTTAAAAAATTCCAATTCAGAAAATCAAATATTTTGTCTAAAAATTTAATAGGTGAAGAAGATGAAGCAATTAAATACCCCAACTTTCGCTACAAGATTATAAAACGACCTTCAGCCATTTTAAATACATAATTTCCTCATTGTTCTCTATTTTCCTCACAATACCAAGAACCTTAACCTCCCTATATCTATCTATCCACAAAACTTTCTTACCTTTCATTAGTATCACGAAGAGAAAATGCTCGAAGGTCATTTTCAGAAAGTCCAGTCCTGTTGAGAATCCTTGCTGTTCCATGAACAATAGGAATATGAACTGCTTTATTCTTTTTAGAACGGACAAGTGAGCTGCAGCTATGACTACCCTGCAGCGGCCTTTTAACCACTCCCCCTGCCCCATAACCATCCTTGTTTTGCTGTTTTATAGCTTTTGAACCTATGGACAAACTGTCCACTAGTGCTGTGATCCATTCCATGTATGTTTTATTATCATCACATCGCTAAGAAAGATAACAAAAAAAACACCTTAGGTCCGTTTATAAAGGCTTAGGTTCACATTAAATCCTTACAAATATAAAAACACTTTCTGATGTTGTTTGTATTGCAAAACGATATCCTCCTAATGGACGTACAACAGTTCCTGGAACTAAATTCAAAACATCTTTGAATGAAACCAATTTCTTGTCGTAATCTTCTTTAGATGGATATGAAAGTAAAAGTTGGTTTTGTAGAACAAACCACATTTTACGCCAGCCTCCTACTTTCTATATGAAAAATATGAGTAGAAAAAAGTTAGTTTTATATTTTCTTTTTACCTTAAGGTAAAATTTAAAAAGAAAAACTTACAGTTCTCTTTTTCTTCAAGTATCCAACTAATTTTACTTTACTTGGATGTAGACTCGTACTACTTGTTTGTTCTTCTTCAACATTATTTGGTTCGTGGTTATTCAGCTTAATGAATTTCTGCATGTTGATCCAATTTCGGGTTTTTTTAACTTTAAGGATAAGATGAAAATGATAAAGTTTTTCAAAGTTAATAATGATTTAGGTTAAAAGTAGTAAATCTTCATCTAATGAATATAAAACATAACAAGATACTTTTCAGTTACCCTTAAAATTAATTTTTAAAATTATTTCAAATACTTTTAAGATCTTTTTGTTTTCACCGAATTCTAATTTCTGATTAAAATATTTTTAAATTTATAAAAGCATTTAGTATAAGACTATTTTTTAAAATTACAAAAATTAATTCGAAAATAATTTCAATCCTTAAGAAATTTCAGTCGAGATACGTTCTTTTCAAAAAATCAAAGTTCTTGATTGTGGTGTTCACTTAAAAAAAAAAAAAAACAACTTGGATTTATTTACAAGCCCTACTAACCTTCCGATCACAAGAGGGGTGCTCTACCACCCAGGCATTTTTATTTTAACTGTAATTTAGATTTTTCGTTAATGCCTTGTCTGCTGTTCTATGTATTTGTCGTTTAATATGTCAGGTTTTAGTTGCTTATGAGTAGTCCCCGCGATAGGTACAAATGTTTAATTGCGAGGGCAAAAGGTATATATTGGGGTTGTATATCACCCCATGTTGTGTTCCATGTATGGGAATATTTTCTTCTCCATTATTAAGGTAGATAAATGTCATCCGCCAGTCAAGAGGGTATCGAACATTTTTCTTAAGAAATGCTAGAAAACCAGAAATTATACATGATTATTACTCCACAAAGGGTGGGGTGGTGTTGACACCTTTGATAAGTTAGTGCATACCTACACTGCAACTCGAAGTCATCGACAATGGACCATACAATTTTTATATGGTATGCTTGATCAAACCGGCATCAACTCTATGATACTTTTTCTATCATTTAAACGCCCTTATTAGCCAGCGAATGGGTGTAGACTTATGTATCATATTACCCGACGACGTTTTCTTAATATGCCATTTAGGAGCAAAACACTATAGTTTAGATGGTTTTTGTTGCTTTCACACAGAAATGTTAGAAATTGTGTTGAAACTTAACTTTTTTTTTTGCCATTTCTATAAATTTGAAAAACTCTACAAAAATTCAAAAACCCAGAAAATGAGAAGGTATCAAGAATTTTCGGGTCTTTTTTGACGTAGTTTTTTTGGACTCAATTTTCGGGAGTCTATTGTTACTATCGCTATCAGTCTGCTTACTACAAAATATTTAGATCTTAAAGGAGTCAATAAAACTTAAAAATTGTGGAGAGAAAAATGTTTGGTTCTTGAATTTACGGAAATAGGTGCATTTAGGTACATAATTTCTCTGAATATAAAATAAAAACGAATTAAAGTAAAAAAATAACTTTTGTGTGGCAGTCACAAATTACACGTTTCAGAATCTCTTTTTTTCACTTCAGTTCTCAAGAAATTCAAGGCTTTTATATTAATAGATATGAAACGTGCATTGTGTTTTTGAAAAACCCATTGATTTAGCAAAAGTGTCACTTTTGCTTTTTTTTTTTGAACATTTATAGTCTTTAAATTTGCGTTTAAATCTCAGCTCTCGAACTTCTGAAGGAAATTCACTTCAAAAAATAGATTTCTTTAATTTATTAAGATCTTAAAAGTTTTATTCAACAGAAAATCTATTTTAAAAGAAATATAAGGCACGACTGGGTCGCTAGAACTTGATAATTTCTTCAAAAAAGTTTGTAATAGAGTATTTCCTATATGTTAAGATTTAAAAATGTACCTGCAAAATAAGTTTTTCTCAAAAATTTAAATGCCGTTTCTCAAAAAACCTAGATTAACTTAATTTTTTTTTCGAAAAACGGGTTTTTTTAAATGAAGTTTTTATATAGATATTTTTTAGTTCTTGAGAAAACTAAAAAACAAAATAACGGTTTTATGAGGGGTATCCTTGTGGAGCAATACCAAAATATGTTTTTCTTGTAGAAAGAAGCCGAATTAGAGAAAATTTTAAAAAAATCTATCTGTTCATTTTTGAAAAAATTCGAATTTCCGATTTTAAACCATAGAATTTTTATTTGTTTTGGGTGAATGTCGCTAAATTATTAACAAATCTTTACTTATAGTTATACAACTTAACTGTATAAGCTTAAGGCTCATATGACCCCCCCTGTATCGCCCATTGATCAAAATTTGATGAATTTGTGCTAAGTTTTTGGAATAGGGCTGAATTTCCGAATTATATTATGTTCTTGTCTTGGTCCAGTCCTCAGTTAAAAGTGGCACTTTTGGCAACAAAGTTTTAGAAATAAAATACAAATTTATTTTCATAAAAAAAATATGTAATTCGAAATATAAAAGGGGTCATATCCACTCAATACGATTAGTTTTGAATTGAAGGGAATTCCTTCAAAAATACAAACAAATTATCTCCTAGGGGGCGTCAGGATCCCTACGACCCCCCCCCCCCCTGGATCTGCCATTAATCGCAATGTGCAATTTGTACGAGGAACAAGACCGGAAAAGCAGGATTACGTCATTTTTGTATGCTTAAATAAATTTTGATTTCATAAGTTTTTAATATTGACAATGTAAACAACCTTCGAAATTAAAGAAAAAACAACATCATTTACAAAAAAAATGTAATTACGGTTTAAAGATGATATCACAACCCCTTTAAGTTGAGACTTATTTTTCACTTAAAAGACAACACAAACAAAAAAATGATTTTTGTTCATATTTTGTGTTACTAAAACTTGAATTTTTAATAAATTGTTCACCTTTTTTTAAATTAAACAGTTTAATATTGATCGACACAGTAACATCGGCTCCCACAAGAGGGGAAAAGGAGGGGCACTTCTTGCTTGCTTTGAACTTTCATTTTTGGTAACTTAAACCTCACCAATTTTCAGGAAAACAGAACTCAGAACCGTTTTAATAACACATTGATCTAAAGATCGGCCATTATCGTTAAAACCAATTGGTGCTAGTTATGAATCGTTTGAGACAGTAAATGTTCGAATTTAACAGATCATTAGTATCATTGAATTATAATTCTCCTAAGAGGAGTCTTCGTACTTGTAATAGGACGATATGGTAATGATGAACATATGAGGTGAGACACTAGCTGTGTTCAGTGACGCTGTGCTGGACTGTTCTAGACAGAAAAGTACAGCTTTTTGCTGTTCATTGAGGTTTTTTCTGTGCTGAACTGTTCTACTTTCCTGTTCATTGACAAACCTAGAACAGTGTTTATAACAGGATTTTCTGTTCTTGCTTTTGAGTCAGATCAGGATAGAACAGACTCGTGAGAAATGTCAAAATCGAAGTTGTCATTTTTTTTGTTTACGTTTTGATTTGGCTGTGCTTTATGTTTTTTTTCTCGTGATTTAAAAAAATTTAAATTAAGTTATTTTGCCAATTTGTTTAATTTGTTTAATTAAATAATAATAATAATAATAATAATAATAATAGTAATAATAATAATAATAATAATAATAATAATAATAATAATAATAATAATAATAATTGGTCGTCAATATGGTCTAAGCCAGTGCAACACAACCCTAGCGCACAATGGATAACTAATGAAAAGGGAAGAACATTAAGACTAACACCAATGGAGAGTCACACCATAACCCTGGACAATCTCAAAGAAGTCTTGAACAAAGCACAGAACTGGAAAGTCCCGGGAATTGATAAAATACAAAACTTTTGGTATAAGAGGCTAACATCAACCCACCAAAAATTAGTCCACTTCTTTAACATTAGTATTGAGAATCCCAGAGCGTTTCCGGATTTCTTAACTGAAGGAATAACCTATCTGCTAGTCAGGACGTTTCAATCAAGACCCATCTAAAGGAAGACCAATTACATGCCTCCCAACCATGTACAAGATAATAACAGCATGCATCAACAACTCTATCTATAAACACCTAACAGAACAGGACGTCATAACGGAAGAACAAAAAGGATGCATTAGAGGGGCCAGAGGCTGCAAGGAACAACTGACTATCGACCAAATTATACTTGAACAAGCGTCGAAGACTACACGGAACCTATACGTTGGATATATTGATTACCAGAAAGCTTTCGACAACATCCCACATTCATGGCTAGTTGAGCTCTTATCGATCTACAAAATCAATCCTATTTTAATAGACTTTTTTAAAGAAGTAATGAGAAATTGGAAAACAACAATAGAAATCAATGGAGGAATGCCGCAAAGCAAAACGAACACCATCCCAATAAAGCGTGGTATATTTCAAGGCAGTGTTACCGATATGCGACTTTAGTCGCATTTTGACCCTTTTTTGTGCCTCATGCGACCATGATACGACTTTTTAAAAAATTGTCTATTTTGACCCTTTTTAAAAAACTATGCGACTTTTTTGACCCCATCTCTAGAAAAATACATTGAAAAGTTAAGTTATTTTCTTAATTCATACAAAATTTCCAAACTTCCATCGAAACAAGAACATAACTAACACTGTCACACATAATTTCAATCTATAAAATGGAACCAAGTTGAAATTGTTTGGGTCGACTCGATCACGTTCGCTCAGAATCGAAATCTTGCTATTCTAGCATAAAAATTCATTTCAACCTTTCGACGCTGCATACAAATGTATTTAATAGTTAACAATTTTAAGTTTGTATGAGTAATTTTGGTTATTTCACCACTCCGTTCCTTTTTAACAAAGTTTCCCAATTATTTCTATGAGTTTGTTCATCTGTGGTGAAATTCGAATAAATTCATGAATTCGAAAAAAAAAATTATGTCTGTCAAGATTTACCTACTATTTTGCTGTCTTTTGTGCTTCGGCCGGCGTTCATTTGTTGGGAGCTCATTCTCGATATTGTTTGTCTTTTTTATAAAATAGATAGGTAAGTTTTAATGAAATATACCTAAAAAATGTATCACTCGTTGTTAGAAAAAATAGTTATTTCAGCCCTGGAAATAATTGTGTGTGTTTAGAAAAACCTACGTTTTTACGAAAACTACTACGAATATTCCGCACTCAAATGGAACAGTAAGCACCTGCCTTAAGTTTGAATCCAGAAAATTCTTATTCCATGGTGTAGTTTTCCTAAAAACGGAAGCAAAAATAACTATTTTTTTCTTTATATCTAAATGCTAGTATAAGAATTTATTTTTCTTCAGAAGGTATACCTAATAAAAAAATAAAAACATCCCATTATTTTTTGCAATTTATACAGATTTCGTTTGATTTAGGTATGTATTAAAAAAAATCTAAATGCGACTTTTTTTTCATTTGACCCTTTTTTTTGCGACCTTTTCAAAAATCCCAGCGGTAACACTGTTTCAAGGAGACTGCCTAAGTGCTTTGTGGTGAAAGAAACAGGATACGGGTTTAAAATTAAAAAATATAGAATTGCTACACATCAGATCAATCACTTACTGTACATGGATGATCTTAAACTATATGCTTCCACCAAATCACATCTCAACCACCTACTGAGCATTACGAAGTCCTTTAGCAACGATATCAAAATGTCGTTCGGCATTGACAAATGCAAGACACTAGATATAACTAGAGGCAAGATATCATCAAACCCTGAACCTACGGTTTTTGAGTTGGGTGAAATGACTCAAGATGATGTTTACAAATACCTATACTCTGTCCAACAAAAATAGTCAGTACACGTCTTATGGGAGAGCTTTTTTCTTGCAAATGGTGCCAGTCAGTGGTTTTATTCCCTTTTTACCTACTGAAAAAGAAAATTCAACCACTGACTTACACATAAATTGTTGTTGTAATTACGCTTTGACGAGCGTACATCCCCACAACCTTTACCATGCGCAGCCAAAGCCACACTGACACTGATAAATAAAATGTGTTCACAAACAACCCTCTTCGTATGTATTGAAAATAAGCAGATTGTTATTAGAGTTACCATTTCCACTTTAATGCAAATCATGGTGGATTTTTCTTTGGATTTTGTTTGGGAGCTTTCAGAATGTGTGCTTTTTTAAAAGCTTTTGAGAACAAATATGCGAATAGTGTTGTCGCTTGCTGTTTCGGTAAGTGAAGTTTATTTATTATTCTTCGTAAATTAACCCTTTGTTCCCGGAGATGTCAACTTTTTCAAAAATTTGTATAAAAACTTAAAATTTATATAGAATGTGTATAATGAATAATGCATTTAAATAAAAAAAAATAATATTTACTAAAAATAAAAAAAAAAACTAGTAGGAATATAAAGAAAAAATATAGAGTATTTGGTTTAATTGCGAAACCACTAGGAAGCAAAGGGTTGAGTTTAAGCGAAAATTATTTATAATACATGGTGTAATTATAGATGGTGAAAAATAGTGATTTTGTTCATAAAAAAAATATTCTTGGAAAAAGTTTTTATTTATACGGTGTTTTATAATCAGTGCCAAAAAAAGAACTGCTTTTATTTTATTATAAATCTGTGCTGTGTTGTTTATAAATTGTGTATTTGTGAATATTGTGTGATACAGAATCGAAAATTTTCATTATTTTTTCATAATTGAATTTATGTTACTCTTAGTTTTCACAAAGGGGTTTTTGAATTCGGGATTATGTACATAATTTATAAATTTTCTTAAACGGAATTTATTTTTAACTTTCAATTTAAAGTCAAAAGTTGGTATCCCTACTAATATTTATCAGAGCTTTTTCGAAATTTATAATGGGCACTACGGAAACCCTGTAATATTTGCTCTCTCTCACAGCTTAACGAGATTTCACTTCAGTCAGAGTGAGAGGTAAACGTCCTATCTTCTCTGTACTGACTATTTTTGTTGGACAGAGTATAGGTGTAATGCAAAGCAGAAGAATTGAGCAGAAAGCTGTTAAAGATAAATTGAAAAATTAAGTCTTTGGAAGAACCCATAAGCTTGCAAAGTCTCATCTAAATGGGAAAAATCTATTTGAGGCAATTAATGCATACGCCATCCCAGTGCTCACGTATAGTTTCGGAATCATTCGATGGACTACAACAGAGATCAACAACATCCAAAGAAAAATGAGAACAACTCTCACAAAGTACAGAGCACACCATCCTAAATCGTGTATAGAAAGAATGACTCTCCCTAGAAGACAAGGAGGCCGAGGGCTAATTGACATCCAGCTCCTACATGAAAACCAACTAAAATCCTTGCGATCATACTTTCATGAAAAATGCGATCAGTCAAACCTCATAAGGGCAATAACATCAGTAGACAACGAGCCTTTGAAACTGCAAGCAGATGCAATCGAGCCTACTGCAGAAACAAAAGATCAAAAATTGCAAAGATGGGCATCGAAGACCTTACACGGAAGATATTAATATACGTTAACCAGTCAAAACGTTGACTAGAAATTGTCAAACAAGTGGTTGACGGATGGAAACATCTACTCCGAAACTGAGGGTTTTGATGCTCGCTATTCAGGATGAGGTTATACCAACTAGAAACTATATAAAACATATAGTTAAACAACCGAATGCGCACGAAGACGTTTGCAGAAGGTGTGGCATGCGTGGCGAGACGGTTGACCACATTATATCAGGATGCTCCACTCTGGCTCAGAGCGACTATTTAAAACGCCACAACAATGTCGCCAAGATCATCTACATCGAGCTTTTAAAGGCAATCAACATAACACCAGAGCAGTCCCGATACTACCTATATGAACCTGAACCAGTCATCGAAACAGACAGTGTCAAACTATACTTTGATAGGACACTCTACACGACACACCGCCGAGAACACAATCAACCTGACATAACATTTATCAACAAAAAGACTCGAGAAGGATACTTAGTGGACATAGCTGTTCCACTAAGCAGAAACATAGAGAAGTCCTACCTGGATAAAATTAACAAGTACACTGAGCTTGCGACTGAAATCAAAACGCAATGGCAGCTGAAATCGGTGAAGGTCATACCGGTTATCATATCTAGCGTTGGAATTGTTAATAAGAACCTAGTTAGTAGTGTTAAAATGTTAAACTTAAGAGAGACAATAATACAAAGTATACAGAAAATTGTGATAATAGGTACGTGTCATGTTGTTAGGAAATTCTTGCAATAAAGAATAATTATAGTTAGCATAGTATAATTTTATCTAGACTTAAGGTCTTTAAAGTTGTATTAAATATTACAATTTAATGAGAAATAAAGGGATAATAATAATAATAATTTAATAATAATTTCTTTTACATTTCATCAAAGAAAAGGTAATAACATTCGTCACACTTTCACTCCAATCATCGGAAGAGGAATCCGACGAAAAATCACTTTCGGCGTCTGAACCACTAACATTTTCATTTAGTATTATCTTAGCAATTACTTCATTTTCTATTTCAATAATTTTTAATAATATTTTTCACAGTAAAAACACAAAAAATGAAAAAAAATAAGCGAGAAACGAAAACTTGATCTGACATTTCTCACGAAACTGTGCTGTCCTGTGCTGTTCTGATCTAGACAAAACCTCGTTGAACACAACTACTATCTCCTTTTCTTCTTCGTACATGCAGCTTCTACAAAAATCGAAAAGCATCTCAATCGATTAGGCAGTTTTCTGTAAGGACACCTATAAGGTGCTAATGCGCAATCTACCAACAGATATGAGTTGCTTTCAGATGCTAACTGTTTATTCTTTCAATGTTTTGAATTGCATAGGTGTACTACTTTCACTTTTACTACTTTTATAACATCAACATAAAAATTATATATTTTATGGTTTTCTAAGTTATAATTTTATTATTTGTCAAAAAAAACAACGTTTCTGTTCTTTTTATTTCTTAAGAATCCAGTTGTAGATATCATTGGTTTTTGTCATTGAAATCAATCATTGAAATTTTTTGATAGGTTGGTAATAGTGATCATTGAACATCATTGAAACTAAGTTTCTTTATTGGAATCAAGCATTTAAAACAAGAGTTGACCATTGAAACCTTAACTGATAGGTGCAAGTACAAAGGAATACGGCTCCTTTAGTGGAACGATTTTGTTTCGAATAATAAAATTATAGAAATCAGCATTAAAGACGATTTCATCATTGAAAATGAATAAAACTGAAAACAAAAATTAAATAGAATGAAAGCTCACCATCACTTCTAATATTTGGTACATCTTCTATCTACATCTATATATTTAATAGGTACATCTTCAACTAATGTAAACAAAAAAGATAAGGTTCAAAACGGATATTATCAAAATGTCAGTGTTAAAATAAATAATTATAAACTTAACCTTTAGAATAATATATTTTTTACGGCCAATTTCTTGACAATGTTCTTATTAGAACTCAGCAATTTTTTGATGACCACGAGTTTTGAGTCTGCTATTTAAATTATGTCGAGAAATAACATCCAATCTAAAATATTCCACATGTTGTACATGACCAAATAAAACAGTAGATAAATCTGTTTATAGAAGACTAGCGGCCCGTCCCGGCTTCGAACGGATAGACATAAATAGGTACAGATATTTATGTTATAAGCATGCTAATTAAGACGACCATGAATCACTAAATTAGAAAACATTTTTTTGTCCTATCATTAATACTCTTCGCAGCGTATGCGATGAAAGACATTTAATGGCAAATTTTTGTACACCTTCGGTTGGTTTTAATAGGAATTTCTAAAGATTTCTATAGTAATCTAGTACTAAATATAGTCTATGTTGCTCAGTGATAATGTAGCTTTCTAATGAAAAAAGAATTATTAAAATCGGTATAGTACTTTTTGAGTTTATTCGTTACATACAAAAATACAAATCTTTCCTCTTTATAATATTAGTGTAGATGTAGATAAGACGTCGACATTATGTTCATCTAAAGAAATAATTAAAAATTCTAAAACTTCAAAATACATATTTTTAAAGTGTATTTTGAAAAATAAACCCAGAATTACTAGACCGAATTTATAATTTATTTTAGAATTTTGTCAAGAAATTGGCCGTTAGAGACACAAAAGCATACGATTTAAGATGTCAAACAAATTATTACGCTCAGTTTTAGAGATATCGACTCCAAATTTATGTTTTGTTTTTCAGGTAATAACATAGAAAGATTCAGAATGAACTTGCAAATAAAATTTAGTTGACCCCAAATATCTGACAAACCACAAGAAAAGTCCAAGTAACTTATAAAAAACTAAGAATCTACAAACATTTTGATGCAAAATTGATAAAAACTGATGTTCGATTCGAATATTTCGAAAATAGATGAAAGTATTGACTTAAAAATTATTTTATTCTATGGAAAATGTTGGTAAGATAATCTATACTATTATATAAAAGCGAAACCATTTTAAAGTTTGTAACGCATGATCTCAGAAAGTAGTCAACCGATTTATTTGAAATATATTTCATTATTTTCTATATTGTTATGAGAGTGTTTATGGCTTTAATTTTGTTTCATTAATTATTTGTCAAACTTAAATATTATTAATTTTACATTTTTTGTCCATTTTTTTTTCATTAGTTGACTCATACATCCACTCATATCTTAAAACCTATACAATAATCGACAAAGATTAGCATTGCTTCATAAAGTCAATATTGTTGCACAAATTTTAAGCCTAAAATCACTTCTAAGTTAAACATACAACCTGAGAAATAAATAAAAACAAATTATAAAATTATAAACTTTTTGAATTCATTTTATCCAGGAAATAAGATTCCATCACAATCGCGAGGTCGCTGCTTTGTTTCATTTCATTATCATTCCAACATTTTTAATTTTCTTTTCTTCCCATGTTCTTTCTCTCTTAATATGTGTTCCATTTTTAATAGTTACGTTTTTTCTCTTACCGACCTACCTGCATATTCAATTTGTCTGTATTGTATAGTTCATCAACTAACCTACACACACACATTATTTTTTTGTTTCTCTAATTCTATCGTCACATCGCTGAGCAATGTGGCTGTGGGCTCTTTTTTTTAAGTTACTATGGAAATTTAATTAAATGAATTGCCGATTTATCTAAAGAAAACTTAGATCTTTTTAACTTCCCATAGGAAGTTATTGTAATGGGTCCGATTTGTCAAATTGAAAATTTTGACATTTCTCGACGTTTCAAGGTCCCTAGAGTCGAAATAAAAGATTCTTAGAAAGATGTCTGTGTGTGCGTGTGTACGTACGTTCGTACGTCCGTATGTCCGTACGTTCGCGACGTTTTTTTCGTCGTCCATAGCTCAAGAACCAGTAGAGATATCGACTACAAATAAATTTTGTTATACAGATAATAAGGCAGAAAGGGCTCTCAAGAAAGTTGCGTGGGTGGTTTTTTTACCATAGCATTTAAAAAAAAAGTTGAACATTTTGGTTAACCCTAAATATCTCATGAACCAGTGTCGCTAGAGACTTGAATTAAATTTTATATTATACATTGTAACGTGATACAAAACAAGTACATTTTAGGGAAAAAATCCAATTAACTGTTTTTTTTATAAATCAAAAAAACTGAAAAAAAAATTTGTCACCTCGAAAATTTTACGACTAAAATATGACTTTATTTCCAAAACAATTTTGTGCAGCGAAGAATGATGTTTTTGTCATCTGATTAAATTTTGAGAAACCCTAAAAAAAAAATTAATAAAACTTGGTAAAAATTGAATTTCGACACAAATATCTTTTCATAACTTTGAGATATTGGCTTTAAACTTCTTTTATCTTTCAAAATGTATTGTTTTCAACATTCAGTAAAATTTTGAAAAAAATTGAATTGATAGTTTTTTTTACAAAAAATTAAAAACCTAAAAAAAACAACAATTCTAAAACTTGGTAAAAATTTACTTTCGACTCAAATAGCTTTTCAAAAATTAAAAATATTGGCTTCAAACTTATTTTATTTCACAGAAAATATTATTTTCGATATTCAATAAAATACAATCTACAAAAAAAAGTACGCAAATTTGGTAAAAATTGATACATATACACAAACTTTTAAGCAAGACAAATCAACAGACGGGATGGGAAGTTATCAGTGTGGGTCGCATCCCAGCCTCTTTTTTATTTTTTTGGTTCGAGGAAGTGAATAGATTATAATTCTTCCAATTTAAAAATAAAAAAAGTTCTATTATAATAGCTTGAATTACCAATTTTGTATCACTTCCTCGAACAATAAAACTGAAATAAAGTTAAAATTTTCTTTACAAATAACTCGAAGAAGGTACTTACAATGACGTCGATAAAAAGAGCACAAAAATGTGGGTAGGTTAAGTCAGTTGCACTGCACTGAACATGAGCAGATGAATAAAAAAATGTGTCTATGGATATTTACACACGCATACCTATAGATGTATGAGAACATTAAAAAAACAAATTTGTTTTTTTTTTACCGCAAATCTATACTATTATATAAAAGCGAAACCATATATTATACATATAAACTAAAATTAATATTATTGTAGAAAATATGCTCAGTCCCATTGAGAAATTTTTTCATATGCTGATACTAATATTCAAAAAATGTTCGTGGTTACAATTTGCGAAGCAACGCAAGCAAGGGTCGGCTAGTATACAATAAAAATAACTGGGATGCGATCCACACTGATAACTTCCCATCCCGTCTGTCGATTTGTCTTGCTTATAAGTTTGTAGGTTTTCGTATTTTGTTAAAAAAGTTGTCAGTTAAATTATTCGTATTCTTTAAAATTATTACCAACAATATTTTGCATGTAATGAAATAGTTTGATTTCATAATCTATTTTTGCTAACTAGATTTTTAGTCGAGAACCAATTCTTACCAATTTTAGTAGCATTTCTTGAAAGTTTTTATTTCTTATTAAAAAAAAATACAAATTGGATGAATGAAATTAATTTGAAGTCAATATCTTCTATTGTTCACGACATATCGAGAACTGAACATCAATTTTTACCAAATTTGAGTACTATTTTTTGTAGATTTTATTTTTGTATGAACTGTTGACTGTTGGATTTTTATAAAAATTACTGAATGTCGAAAACAATATTTTCTGTGAGACAAAATTAGTTTGAATATTTAAATTTGAATTTTTTAATTTTTGAAAAGATATTTGAGTCGAAAGTAAATTTTTACCATGTTTAAGTATTGTTTCTTTAGGTTTTTATTTTTTTTTTTAAACTTTCAATTCGATTTTTCTCTAAATTTTACCAAATGTTGAAAATAATATTTCTTATAAGACAAAATTAGTTTGAAGCCATAATCTTAAATTTTTGAAAAGATAATTTAGTCAAAAATCAATTTTAACCAACTTTTAGTAATGTTTTTTTTTAGGTTTTTATTTTTTATAAAAAAAACTGTCAATTCAATTTTTCTCAAAATATTACCAGATGTCAAAAACGTTATTCTTCGTTGCACAAAATTGTTTTGTAGATAAAATCGTTTTTTCGTCCGTAGAATATTCGAGTTGACTAATATTTTTTTTCAAAAAAAAACCAGTGAATTGGATTTTTTCCAAAAAAAATATTTGTTTGGTATCACGTCATAATATATAAAATAAAATTTAATTTAAGGGTTAACCAAAAATTACACCATTTTTTTAAATGTTAAAAAAAACACCCACTCAATTTTTTTAGAGTCCTTTCTGCATTATTGTCTGTATAACAAAATTTATTTGAAGTCGATATCTCTACTGGTTCTTGAGCCATGGACGACGAAAAAACTTCGAGAACGTAGCCGAACGTTTTCTCTAAAAATCTTTTATTTCGACTCTAGGGGCCTTGAAACGTAGAGAAATTTCAAAATTTTCAATTCGACAAATCGGACCGCTTACAATAACTTCCTATGGGAAGTTAATAAGATTATTTTCTTAGAAAAATAAATTCACTATTTTTGTATAAGAAATAAAAACTTTCAAAAAATGTTAAAAATTGTAAAAAATGGTTTTTGACTAAAAATGCCGGAAACAAAAACAGAACAGATATTGAAATCAAACTTATTTTGTTGGCGAGTCCAAATGCTGTATTTTAAAATACTGTATGGTCAATATTCTGTACCATACCGTATAGTCATAATACTGTATGGTTAATATTCTGTTTTTCAAAATACTGTACATTTAAAATACTGTATCACAAAAAGGCAGTTTTGTCAAAATACTGTATTTTATAAAACTGTATAATACTGGAAGTTTTTACAGATCAATTAGTTTTGTGCAACTGTTCATGTAAATGTTGATTATGATAGGAACCATTCATGAAAAAACGTTAAAGAGATATAAAAGAATTAAGAAGAAGAAAATAAGAAGCAGCTAGTATTTATTTTGTTTTAGTTTTTATTAATTCAAAGGCTTATGAATTATCATAGGTACATATGTACATAATATGATATATTATTGTTCAAGGGAAATGTATTAGAACAATTATTTTGATGTTTTCTTTAAAAAAAAAGCTTAGAAATAAAAATCGTTTTGATAGTGCAAAAAAGTGCGCACTTTTTTTATATTATCAAAACGATTTTTATTTTTCAGCCTCATTTACAGCGTTTTGAATTACAGAATTTTGAAATACAGAATTTTAAGATACAGTATTTTGTACATACAATATTTTGAAAAACAGTATTTTGAGATACAGTATTTTAAATACAGTATCATGATCCATACAGTATTTTGACCCTAACCCACTTATTTTATCATATATGAAAAATATTGTTGCTAGCTTTTAGTATTATTTTTGAAAAATGCAATTGACAACTTTTTTTACAAACCAAAAAACAAAGAAAGATATTGACTTAAAATTTGTTTATCTAACACAAAATATTGTTATTAGTATTTTGTTAAAGTCTTAGATACATACATATATCTACAGACGGGTACTGGTGGGAAGTTATAAATGTTTGTCTTATCCCAGTCCCTTTTTTAAAGTTTAGTTCTATATTCTTCTGTAAAAAGTTCAATTGTATCAACTTAAAAATATAAAAAAAAAAAACGGACTACTGCGGATCGTTTTTTGTCAATTTACCACTGCGCTTTATATGAAATCCCAAGAAAACGCTGCTATTATTGGAGGATCTGTCAATACTTTACTAAGGCAGTGTACTCTTAAGAAGTATAGAGGTTAAGAACACAGAGCTCTAATACCTATAAAGCTTTACGGACTAACTACTAATTTTTCTCTTAACATTATTCTTTCAATTGAATCCTCAGACCACCAAAAAAAGAAGTTCAAAATACTAAGACGATTTTTTTCGTTTTTATAATTCAGTTGTCCGTTTCCCACTGCTTAATTGGTTTTGAAATTATTGTATTTATTTAACAATTTTGTTAACTTTTCTAACTGAAAAACTAAGTATATTTACTCCAAACTATTTATTTCTTTTTTGGATTGTCAAGAAGAAAGATAGCAATTATTTATAATCCAAGTAAAAGTACATGGACTAATTAAAGAAACATTTCTCTTTAATTCTCAGTTTCCGATTTCATGAGAAATTATACGAATATAGTATAATTTAATTTTTTTTTTTTTTTCATTTCGACCAAAATTTAATTTATCTAACTATACAAAAATATAATAATAAACAAGTACATTTTGTTTTTGATTATCCATAATAATAGGTAGGTACCAGAGGTATGAAAATTCTCAAAATTAAAAGACAAAAGAGTCACCACAATATAAATTCACAACTCGAGATAAAAATCATCATTTAATTAGGTACTCGTAAAAATGTATATATGTATGTATGAATGTACCTACCTACTTTAAAATAGGTTTGGTGTCAGAAAATGTTCACACGTATCCGAAATTTTAAATAAACTTGATTATAAAACTAGCAAACAGCCGGCAGCAGAGGTAACTGTGGCGGTAACGATGGCGCGGCGGCAGTGATGACAACTAGCAACGACCAACAACGGTAGTGACGACGACGACGGACGGAAAACGGTCGCGCGCGGGAAAATAATAATAATTATTATGATTGTGTTTATATTTTTATTTGAAGATATTTTAATTCCCGTCACTATAACAGCTTTTTAATGTTTAAATGCGCACTAGTTGAAGTATAGGTACCACAATGCTTGTGATGATGCTATGTTATGTTGGTGAAACCCAAACCAACATTTCGCTGCCGCACGTTTCGCATGAGTCGTTTTGGTTCGTTTTGTAAAGGCTTTTTTGTAGGCTATATCTATACTATATACATAGATACACTACACAAAACAACTAAATAAATATAAATACAATACCTAAAAAATTTAAAAAACAGTGACGCTATTTCAATTCAAAACCACTGCAACGATCCACAGCACGAGTGTGATGGTCGACGACGCGACACGGGCGGTGCGGTGAAGTACGGTGCGGAATACAAAATTTAATAAATCTACCTACAAAATTAGCATGGAAAGTGAATTTGATATGCAATAAGCAAACAGGAAAAACTTCAACATTACACAAAACACTTTCTTTCGAAACTGGAATTTCATAAATTTTTAAGAGTTTTTTTTTTGTTGGTTTTCTGGGATTTATAGGCGCCCGCGGCCCAACAGTTGTTACACAAGGGCAGTTAAAAATTTAATTACTATTTCACAGAGGTTATAATCAAATCACCATAGACAAAAGAAATCTTGAATCTAAAAGAAGCCTTAAATTTTGAACTTTAAATTCACTGCGATTCAAATTCCTCAACACGCACTATTTAGCAGATCACAATGTCACCGAACATTACCGTTAATTTGTTCAATCGATTAAATTTTCAAAAAATAATATATCGAATCGGAAAAGGAAGTCCGCACGTACGATCATTGAAATTATGTACCTATACGGATCGCCAAACTACTCAAACCGACCAAACGACCGACTAGAGCTACTTTGTGTGTTCACCTGTTGAATCTTGAATGTGAGGCTTGCGAATGGCGTCAACAAGAGCCGAGGGCACATCTGAAAGTATCTAAAGAGGTAGCTAGGTACTTGAAACTCTTGTAACCGTATCCGTATCATCATAACAAAATACAAAAATGCATGAGGAACTATGACGACGCAACGAGCGGTGGTGGTGGTGGATGTTGGTTGATGGTGGCCTGAAAGTTTGCTGTCGGTTGTCGTCTTTTTCCCATGTTTATGTATTCTTTATTCGTACAAAGCATTAGGGGGAAGTATTTGTTTTAAGGTATATTTTTTTTTCAAGTCGTGGCAATATGTAGTTGAAAGACAAAAATGTGAAAGAATTATATTCCGAGAAGTTTAAACACTAATTTCGATCTGAACCAGAGCTGTTAATTTTCAAAAATCAGTATCAGTTCCAGGACGGGGTACTGATACTTGGTACTTAAAAATCAGCAAAACCATTAATTTCACTATGTACTTTTAAAGTGCCACGTAAATTTTCATGTACTTTTCAAACTACCTATTACTTTGAGAATACGATACTGGTAAATAAAAATTTAATTGTAGGTATAACACGTTGCTGAAGGATGGTAGCAAAATAAAAAGAATTTAATTTAATTTTACTATATTTTCGTCGTTTTCTTACAAAAAAAATACTAAAGTACATAAAACCACTCTTACTTGTTTTTAGAAATGGTCCTTTGTCTAAAACTTCTAACCAAATTCATTGCGCTTCGCTGATGATAGTACCCTCAGCTTTTCATATTCGTTTTTAGATTGTGGACTACCAACGGCATCGTATTATATTCTGATCTTGACAGCATTGTCCAATAGGGAATCAAAAAACCGCGTTTAGTGCTTAGATAACTTAATGTCGCAAAAGCGTAACCCTTGCCCAATGCCACATTCCATGGGAGGTAATTAAATTGAGGAGACTTAACAGCTTTCAGTTCTAGTTATGTTGAATACAAATCATTCTTTTGGAGTGATCACATATTTGACATCTCCAAAAACGCTTCTAAATGTTTAAGTTTTCTCCGTAGTCGATGCAAGATTTGGCTACATTTTAAAAGGTTATTATTCGTCCGAAACTCGAGTATCATTCTCATATATGGGCTGGTGCACCAATAACGTACTTAAGTCTTTTTATTATTTATTAATCTAGTAAAAAAAAGCCAGTTGTATTTCTCCCCTCAAACAATTCAACCCGTACTTATAGGAATGTTTATCCGTTCACCCTTGAGTAAAATTTAATCCTCGTAATTCGTTAAATACAGGGATTACTTGTTTAGGTGCACTTCACGAATGCTTTACCAAGCTCAATATTTCCCACGCATTAAAATGTCCAGACATTCAAAACCAATGTGCATCGGTATATCCTTTCTAATTCCTATGCTCCTTTCCTTAATCTTTATAAGGGTATTTATAACCCCTTCGAATGCGCTATTCGTCTCAAAGGCTGTGGTTAAAACAAGTTCGTTGAGAGGCACGGACGTCTAGTCCTATACAAAAATTCTTGTAACAGTGATTAAGTCAGGGTGGAGTACATCACAACATTTTGAAATAAAAATCGTTAATATGTTCACTATCTACAATTTTAAGAACAAAAGCCTTTATTGGTCCAAAATGAGGTTCATGAAATAAGTAGAAAAGGCCTTCTTTGCTGCATGAGAAATTAGTTCCTTTTAATAAAGTTGTGTTGCTTAATAGCAAAAATGCGAATAAGAAGCTGTGGAATGTGTGTTTATGTCAGAACATACGATTTAAACAATTCCAAATTCCATCTTAATGGTCTTGAATCGAGTTTGGAATAGTGGCAGTAGAAGGTTTTATTTTTAGTAATGACGTAGTATTCATTTGTCAAATGTAAAAAGATAGTAATTTCAAAAGTGACATGTACCTAACTAACGGGATATATATATTGAAATTTCTTATTGGAAGTTATTTCATATTTAGTTTGGGTTTGAAAATGATTTCAATTCAAAAAGTTTAAATAGGGCTTATAACTGAAACCTTTCACAAGCATTAACTTTTTCTACTATCACTTCATAAAATATAATACAAATTTTAATTCAACTCGCTAACGTTATTGGTTCGTAAGATATTTTACGTAAACCAAAATGTTCACCTTTTTTTTAAATTGCTTTGGTAAAAAAACCATCCACTCAATTTTTTTGAGAGTCCTTTCCGAATCTTTCTGCATTATTATCTTTATAATAAAATTTTTTTGAGAGTCCTTTCTTCATCTTTCTGCATTATTATCTTTATAATAAAATTTATTTGAAGTCGATACCTGTACTGGTTCTTGAGCTATGAACGACGAAAAAACGTCTCGAACGTACGGACATACAGACGTACGAACTTACGTACACACGCACGTACAGACATCTCTCTAAAAATCTTTTATTTTAACTCTAGGGGCCTTGAAACGTCGAGAAATGTCAAAATTTTCAGTTCGACAAATCGGACCGATTACAATAACTTCCTATGGAAGTTAAAAATTTGGGGCTATGGCTTCAAACTAATTTTGTCTTATAACAAATATTGTCTTCAACAATCGGTAAAATTTTGAGAAAAATCGAGTTGACAGTTAAAAAAAAAAAAAATTAAAAACTTAAAACTTAGTACAAATTTATTTTCGACTCAAATATCTTTTCAAAAATTAAAAATTGTGCCTTCAAACTTATTTTATCTCACAGAAAATATTGTTTTCGACATTCAGTAAATTTTTTATAAAAATCCAACAGTCAGTTTTTTCATTAAAAATTAAAATCTTCAAAAAATAGTATACAACATTCGAACAATAAAAGATATTGGCTTCAAATTAATTTCATTCATCCAATTTGTATTTGTTTATTATAAGAAATAACAAATACAAATTTTTAAGAAATTCTACTAAAATTGGTAAAAATTATTTTTCAACTAAAAATCTCGTTTACAAAAATAAATTTTGAAATCAAACTATTTCATGAAATGCAAAATATTTTTGGTAATTTTTAAATCTTTTAGAAAAATTCAATTTTTAAGAAATTCTACTAAAATTGGTAAAAATTATTTTTCAACTAAAAATCTCGTTTACAAAAATAAATTTTGAAATCAAAATTTTTAAATCTTTTAGAAAAATTCAACTGACAACTTTTTTAATAAAACACGAAAACCTACAAACCCTTTAAGCAAGACAAATCGACAGACGGGATGGGAAGTTATCAGTGTGGGTCTCATCCCATCCTCTTTTTTTATAATTTAAGCAGCTTCATGCGACAAGTGGGGTATTTATAATTGAAAATTGACGAATTATGGGACACAAACAAAAAAAGAACAATGCCCAACTAAAGCATCAAGCACAGAAGCGATCACTCTCCAGGGAATCACGGTCTACTACTTTCGTTTGTGGCACTTCAAATTGCGCACCCAAGCGTAGGTTGTGGCTTTTGGTGGTAAGTAGCAGTAAAGCTAAGGTATAGATGAAACTATAGTCTTTGCGGTATTTGAAAAACCTTCTTTTATTTTTTTTGGCTCAATATGATGTTGAGTAAATCACCAGAAGCAGGTATTCCTATAAATTCAATCTATCTACAAAATGCAAAATACTAAACTTCTTGAAAATAATTATGTCTCTTGTGACTTTGATTGAAGGCCTATTGGAAAACTTATTTGTATTAACTTGCGGTAAGCGTAATCATCAAGCAATAAAAATCATAAGAAGATTTTTAGCTTAAAGTGAAATTATTTATATTCGAAAAAATGTATATCAATCTTTTGTGCTCATGGCGCGTATGCATAGATAATGGCATGCAATAGGAACACGACGATGCGTATCCAATATTTAATGTTATAGTACCTATACGAATAGCTGTAAGTCGGACCGAAAAAAGATGTGAATGTGAAATAAATACCAATTAAAGAAAATAAATTTCTATAAACAGTTTCTATAAATGATAGAGCTCAATGATTTCAAATATCAAATTGTTTTCTTTTGAAAAGCATGTTTTGGGATTCCCAACTTTATGTAGGAGGTATACAAGAAACAATATGTTGGCATGCACGCCAACATTAGAAATCCTATTTAAGTCAATTTCTAATGTCGAATTTATCAGGTTGAAAGATTGATGGATCTTTCGCCAACAAGTAGTCAAGCTGAATTATTTGTTTTAGATTTTTGATGATTTTTCCTTCTAAGTTTCAACTGTAATACAAAATATTTTTTTTTTGCTGAACTTTTTTTCAAGAATTACTTCTAAACATTTTTTTAATTAGTTATCATCTTTTTATACACACCCTGTGCTGTGAAAATCTACATTAATGAAATATCCAGTATCCACATCACGGAACTTATTTTTCTGAGATGCGATGGAAATAATCGGTTGAAAATTGCAATGAGTAATTAAAAAGAATTATTTTTATTGCGTGCCTAGCCTACGCTTCTTTATGGCCATGACCATACAGTACAAAATTTAAAACATTCAATTACTGTAGGTATTACATATTTACATCTTTATGAGAAGAAGAATTTAAATGCGGTAATTTACTTAAGATTTAATGGAAACAGTCTCGACTGGGTTGTACAGTCTAGCTGTGATTGGTGTTGCAATTGGAATTATTTGTTATCAGACAGATGTTTCGAACAGAAAATTTTAACATATCTTGACGTTTCAAAGCCCTTAGAATTTTAATATATCGTTTAAAGGATTAAAGGTAAATAAAGGTCATTTGTTACGATTACTTATTTTGTCTTAAGTGACCTCTCAAAGATAAGAAATATCGATTCACTTTTTTCAATACATAATAAATTTCAATAGTTTCTAAAATAATTTTCAAAAAATTGAATAGATAATTTTTTTGAATTATAAAAAGTGAATTTGAACACTACTCAAAGTTGGTAAAAATAGATACCTATTGCCTTTCAACAAACGTGGATAGACGGTAAGATATCAGTGTGGGTCGCATCCCGTAAGCCCACAATTACAAGTAGTGACAATTATAAGTAGCCAAAATACTGTGACCCCTCGAACAGTTCGACAGAAAACAGCTTAAACTTTAAATATTGTTACGTTATATTCTTCAAAGTTCTTTAAATGATAATAAGGTTATCAAACACAAGTTTTTGAATACACCAATATGGGATCTTATCGGTCTGGGTCGAAACATCACAGTATCTTTTTTTCTTTTTTAAAAATGCTTTAGATGTCCTACAAAACATTTTTGATAAGTGATCTATATTTTGTTTTTCGAAATAATATCTTTTCGTTTCTAATTTTTCCGCAAAAACTTGATCGATATTTGTACAAGCAAATAGCATTGGTTAACAAGATCTTGTAACTCAAAATCAAATTATAACAGGTTATCCATTTTGCGGTATCCAAAGGATTGGGCTGGAATTTGACATCTGTCAAACTAAGTTGTTAAACGAATTTTTTTTCAGTTGAAAGTCTGACATTTACAAAAATGGATCGCTTAACTATCGCACGACGACGCATAAAAATTGTTAAAACGTACTACAAAAATGGTGATTCTGCCACAGCCACGTATCGTGCTTTCAGAGGAGATTATGGATTGAACAATCGTCCAAATACGCAAACAATTGGCAAATTTGTGAAGAAATTTGGAGATATTGGACTGGTTACAGATGTTATAAGGCCTATAAGGCCAACATCGTTTTGCTCGTACAACTGTAAATATCGCTGCTGTAAGTGAAAGTGTTGCCGAAGACCCGAATGTGTCGATTCATCGTCGTTCTTAGGAATACACCTGCATACACCTACATCCATATAAAGTCCAGCTCAACAAAAACAATTGAAGCCAGCTGACCATTCACAATGTCGTAGATACGTCGAATGGGTACTTGAACAACAGGCGGCAATGGACGGCGATTTTTGTAACACAATTTTCTTCAGCGACGAAGCACTTTTCGGTGGGTGTGTTAAGAAAGAAAATTATCGTATTTAGGGTTCTGAGAATCCTCAAGTAATTGAAGAGAAGCCAATACATCCACAAAACTCTGAAAGTGTGATTGGACCTTACTTCTTTGAAAACGACGTTGGAACGACTGTCACCGTCAATTCGGAGCGTTATTCTCACATGATAAACGACTTTTTTTGCCTGCTATTGAAGATTACGACTTGAAGAAAATGTGGTTTTAAGAAGACGGGTGCCACATGCCACAAAACTCGAACCAATATCGCTTTATTGCAAGGGACATTTCTTGCAACAATTCGCCTGGTGGTCATTGAAATGATGTAGTGTTTCACACATAATACCAACATTCAAATTTTATATAGGCTGATAGCTTTTTTGTTAATGCTTTCATAAAATCAGTAATTTGTAATTTTACATTACACTTAATATTACAAATACACAAATAAAAAAATTAAATAAAATTTTATAATAAAAAAGAAATATCATGAAAAAAAATATTTTATATGTGTTTTATTTACGTTTACTTTTGAAAACGCAAAATGGATAACAATACCCGACAGAGTGTGTGCTGAGATCTTTGCTAAGTTTAACGTAATCGTACGTAATTGTTTGAGCAGAAAAGAATCTTGACTTGTTTCTTACTTCTGACCCTGATAAGTACACTATCTGTGTTATACCTGTATTGTGTTATATCTGCTAAATTGTAGTGCCAAAATCCTTTAGCTAAAAAAAGAGCTCCTAAAAGAATCGTTTGAAAATACAAGAAAGCCAACTAGGACATCCTCAACAATAATTTCAGGTTCGGGTCACTATGTTTCCTCGATATAGTGACGTTTACTCCAGTGCAGATATGATTAAAATTAATACGAACTTTCATCCCAAATAGGGTTAAAAGCATTAGCCCCAAACAAAACGCATGGTTTGATTTTAGCTGCAAAGATGTTATCAGGGTTAAGAAAGTAAATTTCTTTTGTTATAAGGCTTACCCAACTGAGGAAAATCGGAAAAAGTTCAAGCAAGCCCGGTAGGCCTGCAACGCCCAAATGTATGAATGATCCAAAAGCAGTGCAAATTTTTAGTTATTAATAAAAAACATGAGGAATTCTTCCTCTTAATCGGTTCCTACACTCTTATTCAATGACACTCCGTTTGTTAGCTCTTTAGAGAAAGCTAAGCTCTTTGGTAGGTAGTTCGCCTACAATTCAACGTTGACTTGAGAGTTTTATTATTCCACCTGTACTTGAGAGCGTAAATGATTTTATGGAAATAGTCCACCTGTGTAGTAGCCAGAGTCCTAAAAGATCTCAACCAACATAAATCTGCTGGCCCGAATGGCATCCCGAATAGCATTCTGAATGGCATTCTGAATAGATGTTCTTTCACGCTCGCATAACCACTGCTTTTTCATATATTCTACACACTTACTGCTCTTATTTCCAAGGTCATGGAAACTCTGATTAACTACCATCGCAAAAAATATTTTGAAAACCGAAGGCTTCTTAAATTCCAGCAGTATGGCTTTCGTAGCCACAGCTCCACTGTTGATGTTGAACTGATCTCACCGAACATTGGAAGAAATATTTACATCGTTTGATTGCACTTGATAATTCTAAAGCATTTGATAGAGGTTGGAATGACCCATACCTTCTTCGTTGAATTAAAAATTACCTTTCGGACCATACAATAGAAGTATTATTGGATATGTTCAAGTCTGAGAAACACAAAATAAATACTGGTGTGCCCCAGGGCTCTGTTATGTATCCAACACTCTTTATCATTTTTATTAATGATCTCCTGTCTGAAACTTCTAATCCACGTACCTGCTTCGCTGTCGATAGTGCCCTTAGCTTATGTTCTAGAGAAATAGGAAGTTCGATTCATCTCCAAGAGTTTTCATCAGTATACCCTTGAGATCAACTTAAGTCTAACTGTCAAGTACAGCGATTCGTTCTAAACCCGTACTGCGCTAATATGAAATCCTTTACTACACTCTATCTTTCCGAGTCGTCAATCGTTGCAATATGTGAGGAATTCAAAACCAATGTGCACTGACATCTCCTTTCAAACCCTCTCCCGTTTTCTAATGCTCACACTACACAGAACGAAAAAAGTCATCCTATTGACTATTTTTGTAGTGAAATTGACTATTTGATAGTCATTTTTCAGCCGATAACCGCGATAGTCATTAGAACAATTTTCTGTTGTCAATTTTGGGATCCGAAGTTTTTTTTACAATTGGGTTGTCAATATGACAACTGTAGTAGTCAATATGACAACTTTGGTTGAAGGAAATTGAAACTACGGTTGTCATATTGACTAATTTAGCAGTCAATATAACAACTACGGTAGTCAACACGACAACTGCGGTAGCCAATACGACAACTGCGGTAGTCAATAAGACAACCACGGTAGTCAATATGATAACGGCGCGGCGGTAGTCAATATGACAATTTTTGCTTTTAACCGTATTCTAGTTTGACTACCGGATAGTCAATATAACAATTGTCGGTAGTCAATATGACAACCAAATTGTCATATTGACTTCCGAAGTTGTTCTATTGACTACTTTTGTTGTCACATTGACTACCCAAAATTGACAATCGAAAATTGTTCTATTGATTATCCAGTAGTCAATTTTTTAAAATAAGGTTGTTATATTGACTATTTTGGTAGTCAATGCGAAAATTTGGCCAAATTTCAAGTTGATTATCAATGATTGTTAATATGACAACTTTTTTTTCTGTGTATGTCTGGCATAATAAATATTTATGTACATTTTCAAACTGATCTTTCATACCGTTTTTCTGTAATAAATTAGCAGAATTTATCCTCCAAGAATTGATCAAAGTAACGAATTTATCTCTTTATAAACATTCGCAAATCTTTCTTTAAAAGAAATGAAACATACATAGTTTTATCCCCCATGAATTTTAACTATTGATGTATAAAATCACAGTTCAATTTTCTAAATTATAATCCTTTCATTCAACTATTGCGAATGTTAGAAATTATAACTCTATTTAAATGGATAAAAATCTATCATACATACCAACTCGTATGTAGATAAATTTGCAGAAAACCGATTTTAATATCGCTGGCAATATTTCCGCCATAACTTTTAACCTTAAAACTATCATCCTGCGATAGTGCATCGCACAAAGAATAAAACAAACAAACATAAAAGAGCAGCTCTTTTCAAATCAGCCAAACAAACTGCTAAAACGATTAAAGCAACAATTCAATATATATTTAGTATGTATGATGGTAGGTAGTATGTATGTTTGTGCAAACGACTAATCAATATCCAATCCATAAAAAAATATTGACCATCCCATAACGAATGCAATTAAAATATGCAGCTTAATGTTTGGAACAAAATTTCAGCTATACGGATGAAATCACTTTTTAGGGATTTGGAATTATTTTTTATCGCTCAACACAAAACCCGATGTGACTCCAGCTCTGACTCTCAGACTCTAACTCCTGCTCGTGATGCTTCGATTCCAAAACGCTGCTCGTTCTAGCTCCGGCTAACCTTTGCTGGTGATTGTGAATGGTGAATGGTGACTGGTGAAGGTGATTTCTTTTTTAGTTTTGATGTGAGTTTGAGTTTAGTCATAGGTTGGCAATATACTATTTTTTTTCTAACTCCCTAACTAACCCTCCTCCCCTGAGTTTATGCAATTGAAAGTCGCAAAACTTGTTAAATAAAAACAAAAATTTTGCAAACAAATTTCCACTCGAAAAAACGATGAACAAAAAATATTTTCTAACGCTGAAAACTATGAATCTGCGAATACTAGTTAGGATTGGGATTGCGATCTAAAATGGTCGCTGGTAAAGACATGAATAAATGTTGACGGCGCGGTGGCGCCCGGTGCGGGTCCCGACGACCGACGACGAAGGGATTAATATTTTGTTCATGTCTTTCTTTTTTTTCAAAAACTCTTGATTGTATTTTCTATTTGCAGTTCCTCGTGTATGGTAATCGATTTTTATGAATTTTTTCTTTCTAAAAATTTCGTTCATTTGAATATGTAAGGTGAAGGGGGTGAATGGATGGATGCGGAATTACGGATGGAGGAAGATAGGAGAGGCTGGTTTGACGCTGTAGCTGTAGCTGATGTACAGTGTACACGGAAGTGCAACCGATCATTGAAGCGGAATTTTTTGAATTTCTGCGTTTCCCCAACGACGACGACGACTACGCCAACGCTAACGCAGCACAACTCTAGCAGCGGTATTCGTATTGGCATTAAGCATGGTGTCATAGTGCGGCTATAACAATTGCTTAGGATTGAGGCATATTCCGCTTGGCATGTTGTACACTGGCATATTGAACTGAATGACAAGTAGCAGCACATATGCATTGATGTGGAGAACTTGAATTCGTAATCTCCTCTATTTGCAGAACTGCATATAGCTTCAATAAAGTGCATATACCATAGATGCTTCGAGTAGCTATATAACGTATAACCTACTATAAGGTATACCTTATGCCTATCCTATAGTGGTGATATAGTAAAAGCATCAAAAGAAGAGTGGTGGGTATGATGTGCAGTGCTGAATCTGAAGCTAAAGCTGATATATGTTGTGCATCACGAAGCCATGGTACAGTGAGTTGGGTTCGATGCAATTAGATGATTCGCTGTGTGCATAGTGTATTAATTAGACTGGAACTGGCAAGTGAGTTCATTTATAGGAACCTCAACCGGGTAAATAGTTGAAAATTTGTACCTATCTGTACATAATGAGAGTGCTTTCGAAGTTTTACAAAGGGATTTTTACGATTTTTACAAAGTTTGCATGATGGCGAAGAATGTACTCATAGATACTTTATTCAGGTTATGTCATTTTAAAAACTGTTAATTTTCTTTTTCCTTATTTTCTTCTTGTCAACATTGTTGTGATTATGTGGGTTTTAATTTAACAATAATTGCAGTTCCATAGCGCTGCAATTGAACCTTTTGGATTCGCTATATAATTACTGTTTGTCTTAACAAATCAGAAGAGTGATCGAGGGAGGTGGTGTCGGGTGTCTGGGGTTTCCACCCACCACTGAAATTTAATATTTTTGTTATTGTTATTATAAATATTATTATAAATATATAGTCTAATTAGGTGTATGTGTAACATCTTCAGATAACTTAAAGACAAATTTTTAAGGAAGTAACCTATTAAATTAAATAAAGTCCAATGTTCAGCTTGCCTATGTATAAACGGATCGCTTCGCACGACCCCATCTGCGGCACTGGACACCTTACTCTACCTAACACCTCTTGATATTTTTAGCAAACAAATAGCTGCAAGCTCTGCTATTCGCCTCAAAGCTTCGTCGCAGCGGACTAACCACAACATTGGCCACTCCGTAATTCTTAGTTATTTAGAATCATTTCCAAAGCACACAGACTACACCATCCCCCAACTGCAATTCGCCAGAAATTTCCAGATTTCTATACCTCCCAAATCTTTTTGGGAGGATAGGCCATTCCTGGAAGATGAGTCAATCCATTTCATACAGATGGGTCAAAAACAAAAGAAGGGGTTGGTGGAGGTGTGTACTCTGAACGACTGAAATTAAGTCTCTCATTCCGCCTTCCCAATCATTGTAGCTTGTTCCAGGCGGAACTTTTGGCGATAAAAGAAGTCTTGTTCTGGCTTAAAGAAAACGTGATATCAACATCTGATATCCGTATTTTCTCAGATAGTCAGGCCGCTATCAAATCTCTGGACTCTGTCTCTACAAACTCTATAACAGTCCATAACTGTCGATCATCTCTAATGGAGATGGCACAACAGTTTAATATTCACCTTTGCTGGGTGCCGGGCCATAGAGACATTCCAGGTAGCTGTAAGGCAGATGAACTCGCCAGGAACGGTACAGTACAGCCCATCCTACCACGTTTGGCACGTACTGGCATACCAATCGCTACTTGTAAACTGCTGCTAATGCAAGACGCTGTGAGGAGGGCAGGCACCAGGTGGAACAACATCACCACGTGTCAAGTCACAAAAAACATCTGGCCAACACTGGATTTAAAACATTCAAGGTGCTTGCTCTCTCTAAGCAGATCGCCTATAAGCCCGATAATAGGTGTCATAACCGGACAATGTCTAATAGGAAAGCACGACACGAGATTAGGCGTATTTTCAAATGACTTTTGCAGAAGCTGTATGGACGAGGAAAACGAAGATACAGTTATTCATCTTCTCTGCACATGCCCTGCTCTGGCCCGAAAACGCAAGAATTACCTAGGAGAATTCTTCTTTAACGATCTAAACGATCTAAATCATATCAGCATAATCAGCCTCTCACGTTTCGTAAGGGACTCAAACTGGTTCCATTGAGCTTAGGAAGAAGCCTCAAGATTCATGTGGTATCACAATGGGCCATTAAACTGGCCTAAGTGTGTCCGTTTCCATCTTGGACAGCCACTATAACCTTACCTAACCTAACCTATTAAACTTTTCAAAGTAAGATAGGTAGTTTTTTGTAAGACTTCTCGATTGAAAAGTTAAATCTTCTTAATTCCACTTGTTACATAAATATTGTTGCTAAATCAATATTTCAAACATATGTCTGCTTTATTCTTGTTTTTATCTTATTCCTTCCACAAACAAATTTCATCTAATCTATAAAAAAATGGTATGGTTTAAGAAAGTTAAATAGCTTAAGTTCACATAAAATTGAATAGAATCGAAATAAAAAATTAAAAGTATAAATTTAAAAAGTATGCTTAAGATTGTTTTATCTTGAGATTTGTTACTTATAATTTTGATTAAATTGACTTAATATACTATTCATCTCAATTTTGTGTAACGTTGGATTCACACGAACTTGCAATCCGAACTTGTATCCAATGACTCTGTTTAAAAATATAACTTATATTTTGAAATGTAAAAACGTACCTATAAAATAAGTTTGTCTTCGTTATGCCATTGAATTAATCGAAATAATCTTGATTTATTATTTTGTTCATTTATAAAATTTTTCAATTTTTTATTAAAAATATTTTGTGTCCAGTTTTGTAGTACTTGTATGCATAGTACACACGTTTTACATTGATATTTCGCCAAAAAACATAGACTCGCTTTTCTTACCAAAACTATTTTGCATATGATGAAATAGTTTGGTTTTTTGTTAACGTTATTTTTAATGTACACACATTTTTACCAATTTTATTAGCATTTCTTGAAAGGTTTTATTTCTTACTGTAACCACGACATCTCAATGTCATTTATTTAAACTTTTTAGTTCGCCTTAATGGCAACACTTACTTTATTATATGTATCTTAAGTTGGTAGATCTGGAATAAATTGAATTTCGAACTAGTTTCAACGACAACGGACGTGTTTTTAATTCTCTAGATAAGAAAGTGCCTTTTTTAATCGAATATCTTCCCATGAGATATTACTTTACTTACATGGCGCAGTCGGTAACTCCAAAGAACAACAAATCTTACTTTTATTCTCATTAATAAAACCAGAGCAGCAAAAAATCAAACCAAAATGTCGCTTCTCGACAAATTAATAGAAACAACGACCGACGCTTCCATCCTCAACCAATTCACTCTTGATTTTCTTAAGAGTGAAATCAAAAAAAGAGGATTGGAAGTCAAGGCTACGACAAAAGATGATGCAATTGAAATCATCATACAAAACAATAATATTCTTGCCAGCTTTCAAGTACAGCCCATTACAAACGCGGGCACCTCAAATAGTCTGACCCAAGTTCAACACGTCGTGCTTAACCCCGACATGACACAAACCATAGCAAAGTGCAATGGCGAAGACAGTATCGCAAGTGAAAACTTCATCAAATCTATCGAAAAAGCTGCAAAAATAAATGGATGGACCGATGAAGTAAAGCTTGCTTTCTGCACCAGCAAACTTTTCGGAATTGCCAAAAATTGGCAGAACTTCGAAGGCGAAAACAAAGATAACTGGTCAGCATGGCTTATGGCATTTAAGCAAAGATTCATCAAGCAACCAACACTGCGAGAATGGAACGAACGGGTCAACGCACGAGTTCAACATCCAAACGAGTCAATCACACAATATCTGAGCGGTAAGTTGGAAATTATAACTAAGGTTCCAAGTGGTATAAAGATTCCAGTCGAAGAACAGATATCGTATCTAATAGAAGGTATTATTGATAACACTGACCGCCGACTCATGCGTATAGGCGCTCCCACCACATTAGATAAACTCTTTGAAATAGCCCAAACTCTTGATGATGACACAAAATACACTGTAAAACACATTCCAAACGATAAACAACAACCATACATAAATAGCACTTCTCAACAGCATAACAATAACTATCCATCTTCATCCAACCAACAATATAGCTTCCAAAAATCTACAGCCCAAAATGATAACTTCAAAGCAAATAGTTACTTATGTCCACGTTGCAAAAAATATTCGCATCCAGTCTCTCAATGCCACATACCATGCACCATCTGCAATAAAACAGGTCATTCAATCAACAACTGCACAAATAAAATTCCTCCAAAGCAAGCAAATTGTGCTTTTAAGACAAAAGGTGGCGATCGTGGTCTGCCAATCGTAGATGCAATTGTATTTGATGGAACTCCTATTTCAACACTCATCGACAGTGGTGCAGAACAGTCAGTTATCGACCGCCGTTCAATCCCATCAAGTTATTGCATCCAGAAATATGATGGACCTTCAATCACATCTATAAACAGCGAGTGCAAACCAATTGGTCAAATAGATCTATTTATATCTGTAGGTGACATATCTTGTACATTTGGCCCAGTAGCAGTTGTAAGTAATACTCCAATTCCACTCATACTTGGCAGCGATTGGCGAAAAGCCAACAACCTAACAATAATTGTTGAGTCGAACGGCGATATCCAGATTCTTAAAGATTCAGTCACAGACGATATCAAAACCAGCATTAATTCTTGTATTTTCAAGGGCATACAAAGCATTCCAACTAGCCTATCAAAAGAAACTGAAGAGCGTAAAGTTCAGACCGTTTCATCAATCCTTAAAAAATATGTATCAGAGAAGGACATTAAGCATTGGTCATCGTATATACCCGAAACCATATTAGCCATCAATTCCAGCAAGCACTCTTCGCTGCAACAATCACCACACTATCTTCTGCACGGATTTGAGCCCAGAATTCGAGACGAAGTTCTTCTTGGAACAGTAGAGACCAACATTGAAAGACACAAGCAACTCAATCAACTTCATATGGACCGTGAGCACGCGTTAACAAATCTCAACAGATCACAGGTGCAAGATAAGACACGCATAGATGAGCACAGGAGTGCTTTTGACATGAATGTAGGAGACTCCGTATTGGTTTTGACTCCAATAAAAAGAAACAAACTTTGTCCATCATACGAGTCAAATCCATATGAAATTGTAAGTATCCTGGGAGACAACGTCATCAAAATAAAAAAAGTAAATAACTTTGGCCAAGAAATAATCAGAACAGTCCATACCGGACAAATAAAAAAGTATAACAAACGAAACACTGATCAGCCGTTAACTGACACTGACATACAAAACAACGAAAGCGATGAAGAAGAGGAAGAGGAAAATTCCGAAATCAATGCTGCCAGAGCATCTATAAATGACAACTCTTTAAAGGTGAGCACACAGGACGGCGCGGCGGCGGTGAACCATCAAATCGCAGACGAAGACCACCAAAATGGTTTGATGACTACGAGTATTGAAAAAATCAATAATAAAAAAAAAAAAAAAAAAACAAAAAAGAAAATATCATGTAACCACGACATCTCAATGTCATTTATTTAAACTTTTTAGTTCGCCTTAATGGCAACACTTACTTTATTATATGTATCTTAAGTTGGTAGATCTGGAATAAATTGAATTTCGAACTAGTTTCAACGACAACGGACGTGTTTTTAATTCTCTAGATAAGAAAGTGCCTTTTTTAATCGAATATCTTCCCATGAGATATTACTTTACTTACACTTACATAAACAACTACGTATTCGTTTTTTCTAAGACAATTTAAAACAGACTCAACTTATTTTTAAATCAAAACCTTCGTTAATTATCTAGATATAGAGAATCGAATATCAATTTTTAACAATTTTTTGTATATTTTATTTTTTATCATAAAACTGACTGTTGGACATTTATACAAAATTTGCTAAATGTCGAAGACAATATTTTCTATAAGATGAAATTAATTTGAATTATATATATATATTATATTTTTAAAAAGATATTTGAGTCGAAAATCAATTTTTTCCATGTTTTAGTAATGTCGTTTTAGGTTTTTATTTTTGTCAGAAAAACTTTCGATTCGATTTTTCTCAAAATTGTACCACATGTCAAAAGCGTTATTTTTTGTTGCAAGAAATTATTGTGGAGATAAAGTTTTTTGTTCGTAAAATATTCGAGGTAAAAATTATTTTTTTGTTCAGTTTCAGACCATATCACGAGATATCGAGAACCGAACATCACTTTTTACCAAATTTGCGTACTATTTTTTGTATTATTTTTTTATGAAAAAACGGACGGAAAATTAGTTTAAAGCCAATATCTTAAAGACTTGAAAAGATTTTTGAGTCGAAAATCAATTTTTACCAACGTTTTCAATTTTTGTTTAGGTTTTTATTTTTTGTAGAAAAAACTGCTAATTCGATTTTTCTCTTAATTTAACCAGATGTTAAAAACGTTATTCTTGGTTGCACAAAATTATTTTGAAGATTAAATCATTTTTTGTTTGTACATTTTTCCAGGTGACAAATATTTTTTTTTCAGTTTTTTTGATTTAAAAAAAAAACCGTTAATTGGAATTTTTTCCAAAAATATATTTGTTGTTGTTATATTAAATTCAAGTGTCTAGCGTTATTAGTTCATGAGATATTAAGAGTTAATCAACATTTTCACCTTTTTTACTTGCGACATATAGGAACTACATATGGCAAGTTTTGCATTCGTGCAAAATTTTGTCTGTCTGTCCACGCTCCTACAGCCTAAACCATTGGGTATATTGAGTTCAAACTTGGAAGTTAAGGTTTTGAGCAGATTCGCGTTAGGCTTTTTTTTCATTTTTTTTTTAAGATCAAAACTAACAGTGGCCCCCATACAATTTTTTTGGTCAAAAAACGATAATTCGAATTTTCGATAGATTTTTTTTTAATTTTCTCTAAAATTTTATTTTTTAACTTGGCTTCTTTTAATAAGAAAAACATATTTTTGTATTGCTCAGGAAAGGTACCGCTCATAGAACCGTTATTTTGTTTTTTAATTTTCTCAGCAACTTATGTACTGATTTCAATAATTTTTTTTTTGAATAAGCTCTTATATTGCTTTAACAATATTTGATTATCAAAAGTGATTATCTCAAAAACGGGTTAATATTTTTTTACGAAATTCAAATGTAGAGCGTATATTTACAATCACTAAACAACTGCATACCAAAAATATTTTTAGAACAAAATTGAAAAATTTTATATATACAAAATTAATTTAAAAAAAAAAAACGCTCTAACGATTTTCAAAAAAAAAAATTGGAAAATCAAAGATTTTTTCTTTTATAAAATGGCATTCAAATTTTTGAAATCTTAAAATAGTTTTTTTTTTTAATTATTTTAACTGTATTAAATGTAACCTCCTTCCATCTCACCAGATCAAACCCTATGCATGAGCCCGAAAGAGCGCATTATTTTGACAAAATTTTAATTACATTCCTATCTTTTATCCAAATTAATGCATTTGGTACATATTTATGTATTTTTATAACTATAACAACTGTAAATACCAACGATGGCCGTGTCCACTGCATCGGATTAACGAATATGATATATTTAATCAACAATCTATTTTAAAGAGTCTATCAAAAAGTAATATCTTGGTACCTTCGTATATGTACTATATGATTTTAAAATATTATTCTTTTACTTGCCTTCGACTAAATAGAAGAATAAATACTTAGTACAAGTTAAAGAAACGGGGCAGAAAGAGTATATGTATTTTTTAAACAGGCTCTTTGCATACAGGAGCAAGTTCGTGCGACCCAGTCGTGCATTTTATTTAAATTGCTATGGTAAAAAAAAACCACCTACTAAATTTGTTTGAGAGTCCTTTCTCCATCTTTCTGCATTATTATGTGTGTAACCAAATTTATTTGAAGTCGATACCTTTACTGGTTCTTAAGCTATGGACGACGAAAAAACGACGTACGGACGTACACACGCACGCACAGACATCTCTCTAAAAATCTTTTGTTTCGACCCTGGAGTCGAGACCCTTGAAAAGTCGAGAAATGTCAAAATTTTCAATTCGACAAATCGAACCGATTACAATAACTTCATATGGGAAGTAAAAAATTGTTAACTTAATTTTCAAAATTCCGGAATCATAACTGGCTCAGTCATCGAGCTATTTTTGCAGCCTAAAGTGTTGATGTCGACGAAATAAACTTCCAGGTACAACAGTTGTTACAAGACGATCTGATGTCTTTTTATTTCACAAGATATACCTAGAATGCCACCACATAATCTTCGATGAAAGATTGGTTCCCCTATTATTCTTCGCATAATTTGAATTCACCTCAATTAAACAACGTTTGGTCGTTAAAAAGATCACCGGATATATTCATGAAGCAACTATTTTAACTAAAAAGTTTAAAGAAAAATGATACCGTCAGATCCTACCATGCCCTTTAGAAGGTTACAGTTTCCACTTCGTTTAGCTTTTACCATATCTATAAATAAGTCTCAAGACCAAACAATGTCCGTTTGTGGTTTAGATTTGGAGATTTCCCATGGGAAGCTATATGTTGCATGTTCACGGGTTGGAAAACCTTCGAACCTATTTTTATTAGCGAAAGAAATTAAAAGTATTTATGATTCAAAATAATAAATATTATTGTTAGAAGATATTAAACAATCCGCTCTACCTACCTCATTTATATTTACTTAGAACTTTGTAATACACTCATTTGTTACAAACTTGGTTAAAAATAATAATACATTTTAAATTTAATTCAACTTCTGTACGAAAATGTTGATCAATTGTGTTCAAAGTCCTTCTCCTTCAAATCCCGAACCAGTAAATTTGTATACCAGCTTTAACGTTTCCGTCTTCCTTCGTAAAAAGTAATTTCATTTGTAATAATTGGTAACGATAGAAGAAAATCAGTCATGAAGGGCGCGAGGTTTTTTTTACAAATGGCATCTATGTAAAATAGCACCGTAGTGCCCATTTCTGATGTTCTCCTACCGTTCCCTTTTAATAGTTTACAACAGCGAGATATTTTGGACTATAACCAAAAGTTTTATAAACTTCCAATAGGAAGTTATTGTAATCGGTCCGATTTGTCGAATTACAAAAATTAAAAACCTAAAAACAAATTAACAAAAGTTGGTAATAATTGATTTTCCACCTAAATATCTTTTCTAAACTTAAAGATATTGGCTTTAAACTAATCTTATCTTTTAAAAAATATTGTTGTCAAGATTTAATAAAATTTTGAGAAAAATCGAATTGACAGCTTTTTTACAAAAATTAAAAACCTAAACATAAATTAATAAAACTTGGTAAAAATTTACTTTCGACTCAAATATTTTTTTAAAATTACAAATATTATCTTCAAACTAATTTTTTCTCACAGAAAATATTGTTTTCGACATTCGAAGATCTTAATATATAAAAATCCAGTGTCATATGTATGTTCCCAGTGAACTCTTCACCAAGTCAACCGATTTCGATGAAAGTTGGCATTTTATGTGTAATTTGGTCTAATTTAAGATATAGGATAGTTTATATTTCGATTAATGGTAATGTAAAAAAAAGTCGGGTTTTCCTTTCTGACGTTATAACTCCAGAACGCACTAACCGATTTCCACGGTTTTGCATTCGTTGGAATGGTCTCGGGCTCCGTGAGGTTTATAGCAGACAAAAATTCAGGAAAATTTTCAACAGAAAAGAGGTGAACTCCGTTTAGCTTCCCATAGAAAGCTATTGTAAAAATTCCGATTTGTGGAATTGAAAATTTTTAAATTTTTTGGCGGTTCAAGGGCCCTAGGGCTTACATTTGGGAACCTTTTTTAGTCAACCATATCTCTAGAAACGTCAGAGATATAGACTTCAAATAACGTTTGTTTTAAAGATAATAAGAATATTTGCCTAGAGTACGACGCACGTGCGAACATCGGCCTCCGCAGAGCTTAAGTTACCACTCAATTTAAACACAATTGATACTCCAACATGCAATATTTCCCGATCCAGTGCAATGGGAAAATTGGCAAGCTCATTGTTAGGAATGGGTGCACAATGGCACATTAGAAATCACTTGAAGCACTTAACTTCACACTGAAGAATATTCGACGAAGTAACAACATCCAACGGAGTTTTAGAACTCTCTGGAGTTACCATGATTTCCACCACATAATTTGCAACTCAAAGTTGGTTCAGTTATTATGATATTGCGTAATTTGAATCCACCGGGACTTTGCAACTGTACTCGACTTGCGGTGAAAAGACTTATGCCGAATTTGATTGAGGCAACCATTATTAACGGAAAGTACGCAGGTGAAAATGAATTTATTTCTCGAATACTGATTCCGACTGATCTTCCACTTGACTTCAAACGATTGCAATTTCCGGTTCGCATTGCGTATGCAATGACAATTAACGCTTCGATTCATTATTTACTTTGGATTCACTTTCATTTTTTACTTAGAGAAGTTCAACTAAATTACACTTCATTTTTGTAATCGAAATGAATTCAGTACTGTTGTTAAATGAAATAAAAATTTTCCTTTTCAAATATCTTTTAATCCCCAAACGAAATGTTACAAAAAACGAAGCCATCTGGGGCGAAACGGAGTTCGACGGGTTTGCTAGTTTTTTTTATAAAAATCCAACAGTCCGTTTTTTCATAAAAAAATAAAATTTACAAAAAATAGTACGCAAATTTGGTAAAAATTGCTGTTCTGTTCTCGATATCTCGTGAATAATAGAAGACATTTGCTTCAAACAATTCCTTATTAATCTAATTTGTATTCTTTTATATAAGAAATAAAAACTTTTAAGAAATGCTTCTAAAATTGATAAAAAAATGATTTTCGACAAAAAATCTGGTTAACAAAAATAGATTTCGAAATCAAACTATTTAATTATATGCAAAATATTGTTGGTAATTTTTAAATTTTTAAGAATAATTCAACTGACATCTTTTTTAACAGAACACGAAAAATTACAAATCGACAGGCGGGATGAGAAATTATCAGTGTGGGTCGCATCATAGCCTTTTTTTTAATTTTAAATTGCTAGGGTAAAAACCCACCCACTCAATTTTATTGAGAGTCCTTTTGCGCATCTTTCTGTGTTAGTAACTCGATAACAAAATTAATTTGGAGTTGATATCTCTACTAGTTCTGGAGATATGGACGAAGAAAAATGTTATGCCGAAAGTACGGATGTACGAAGGTACGTACACACATACATACATCTCTCTAAACATCTTTGATTTAGATTCTGCGGACCTTGAAACGTGAAGAAATGTCAAAATTTTCAATTCCACAAATCGAACCAATTACAATAACTTATGGAAAGTTAAAAAAATCCCATAAATCTAGACATCCCAAACATTTAAGACAGAAGAAGAGCAAAAAAAATCGAACTTATATTAGCCTGAATAAATAACCAAATCTTACAGAAAAGAATTTATTTTTTAGTTAGATAAAATTAAGCGTTTGTTTTCTTCCTATAAAAAGCTAAATAAGAAAATTATGTCCTTGAAAAACAAAACACAATTTACGCATTGGCGTAAATCATACAAAAAACAATTGGTCTGAGGGTTTTGTATGTGTAACAAAATATATAGAAATGATTCTTATCCAAGGTAAAATTTCTTAATTAATAACATTAAGTTTAAATTTACCTGAAGTAACACTTTAAATGAATTAATTTCATAACAAACCGCCCAAAGGGGTTGCTAATAAAAAAGGCTACGTGGATGAGGGTTTGTGGATGGCAATAAAAGAAGAATATTATTTTACATATGACTTAACCCATATATGTAGTTCAAAAGTGTGTACTTAAATATTATAATATTACCTTAACCCACGCATGAGTTGTACAGGGTGTTTTTTTTTTATTAAAAGTTTAATTTTCCATAGATATTTTATAGTAATTTTTTAATTGAAGTAAGGGAGACAGAATCCATTCAATGATGTCTTCACGACTTTTATGAAATTAAAAAATAGATGCAAACACCCTGTAAGTATTTCATATTTTATAAATACATGCATACATATTTTGAAAAACCTATCTCTCATTAGAGGGTACACCATGTGTTCCATAGCAGACTTAAAGTTTCAAGTAAAAAATAAAATATAAAAACACAAATCTGTTGAACCAAAAATTAACAGACAATTAAGAGTTCGTATTTTGTTTGTTAAGAACCACCTATACTTATTTTGATTCACTCCTACATTAATTAACTATGGTCTGGGTATGCGGATATGGGGTTGAATTCAGAAGAGTGCACCAAAGGGCAAACAAAATCAAATAGCTTGAAATTAAAATGAAACAAATTAAAATATATAAAATACACACTTCAGTGAAACCTTGTTCACCGTTTTCCATCTAAAAATAATCTGATAAAGAGATTAAAATACTCTCACGTGACTTGTTTAATGGACATGTCAAAAGCATAACCCGCAAATTAAAGGGTTTGTTAATAAGGGGGTCAGTAGGAGTGCGCGAGCAGCAGTCGGTGTTGACACGGACTTTGAGATATTATTGCAGATAGTCCAATGCATTTGTAATTTGACCAAGTATAATTTACACGACCCCCGGATTTTTGGTTTGTTTTATTACGTATAGATATTCAAAACGTTTGCGAATGAGAAGTTTAAACTGAACTAAATTTACTTGCTGATGCGCAATATTCAGTGAGAAATATCGGGTTTTTCAATAAGAGCGCTATAAAACAAAACCGGTTTTGGATATCAATGAAATTCTTTATTCCTGTGAAAGTACGTTGAATGTCATTATGTATGGAACTCAATTTCTTTTGCAGGACCACCACGGGCACGCTTGCAGAAGTCCAGACGCTGAACGCAATTTTCGACGGTTTTCAAGCATAAATCCGCCGATACTGCTGCAATTTCACGTTCGATATTCATACGAAGTTCATCAATCGTCGCTGACTTGTTGGAATAGACCAAAGACTTGACATAGCCCCACAAGAAATGACGCCACCGCCTTCCCATAAACCACACCAAACCATAATTTTTGGGATGCAATAATGACTCATGGAGTACGTGTGTGTTGCTGCCTGACCAATACCGCATATTTTGTTAATTGAAAGCCATTCAGCCAAAAATGAGCCTCATCGCTGAAGATGATTTTTCCATGAAAATCTAAATCATTTTCAAGTTGTTGCTCAGCCCAATTCACGAACATACGACGCTTCTGGTGGTCAAGCGGATTAAGTTCTTACGTCAATTTAATCTTGTAAAGATGAAGGCCAAGATCTTTTCGAAAAATTCGCCACAATGACGCCAAAGAGATGCCCAACGCTTGAGAACGACGGCAACGTGTGAGAGACAAATTTGGGTTTTCTGCAACTGAAGAATCAGCGGCAGCAAAATTCTCGACACTATGGGCACTTCTATGTCTCACTGGCACGGGAATATTTTGTACTGTGCCTGTAGATTCAAATTTGTCCACTAGACGCTCAATTGTTGATCTGCTAGGACGATTATGACGACCATAAATTGGACGTAGCGCTCTTAACGTTGAGGCCACTTACTCCGAATTTCGGGAGTAAGTTTTAATGATTTCGATTTGTTGGCTTGGCTCGTATATCTTTTCAACATGAAATAGCAAACCTTACTGAAGAGAAATGTCAAAAGAGCGGCAAGAAATATGGCGTCGTTTGCTGTCCGTACTTTTGTAGCGCCCCTGTTGAAAAACCCCGTAGTTCTTTTTAAAGGTATCACGCAGTTCAAAATTCCAAATATGTATAAGTACCGAAATAATTGCAACATGGCCGTGTTATTTTTTGAGGAGGTGATTTAAAATTTGTGTTTTAATTCTTCTTTAAAAGTCCTAGTAATGGAATTCCTAAATTTGTATTTATAAGAATTATTAAAATTTAAATAATTTCGTCGAATGTTTTTCACATTGTAGGTCTGACAGAGATTAAAAGTTAATAAATAAATTAACAACAGTCGCCTCGAAACATTTAATGTGAATATTATTCAATTCCAATGATGCCAATAACATTTTACAATGAAAAAACAGTTAAAAGAATAAAACTCTTTTCCTACACTTGAATCCAACTTCCTATCACGAACCTACATATACTAGGTAGATAGATATTTTTAAAAAGAAACCTTTTAAGGATGATGTTGAATTATTTTTGAAGTCCAGTTCCAGTTGCCCAGAGTTATGTTTCCGGAAGGCATCATCATAGACATGATAATTTCGTTTTATTCCAATTGTCGTTTTATCATCATAGCAAAAATCCAACCGAACGTTATTTTCCGACAATGATCCCAATCAGCTTAAAAATAATGGACTTTCATGGAATGGAAGTACTACATAATATCTTGTAAGAACAACGAGAACTTCTATAACGATATGAATTAAATGGTAATGCCTTCCAGGTATGCAAGAATTTATGAGTTTCAAGAAATAGATCACCATGGGCTTTATAGTAAAATGCATTTGCAAGAATTTGTATGAATCATCAACAGTTAAACTCGTTAAAAATGTATCTAGATAAAGAAATTTTAATTAATTCTATAAATTTATTGGCTGTTTAAGATTTAAAGAATTTATAAAAAATATTTGTTAAGAACAAAAATCTATTTATTTCTTTAATTAAACGTTAAGAAAAGAAACCTATAGAATTTTTAAAGGGTGTTTTTAAAAGCTTAAGGACTGATAATAATAATACAATACAGAAATATTGTTCGAACAAATGTCTTATTATTATCATCTGGTAGATACATTCGTAGCGTTTAATTGTTTATTATGATTACCGGCATATGTTCAGTTTTTACTACTGTTTCTAATTATTTTGTCAATAGGGGCTTGAATATTCAGCCCTATCACGAATTCCATCGTAATCGGAAACTTTTACGAATCCCGGAAAACAACTATTGCCAAATACGTTCGTAATGGAAAAACGATTCATGACACGATTTTTCGGAATTTGTAAAAGTTTCCGATTACAATGTAATTCCTGATAGGCCTGATTATGCTGCAAGAAATGTAAGTCCGCATAAACCAATAATTTAACATAGCCTCAGAAAAAGTAATTCGTAGGTGTTAGGTTAGCAACCGGAATTAAACAGGACCACTTCTGAAAATAAAGTTGTAACAAAACTGATTAATAATAAATTGATGTATGGTTTCGGCTTAGCAGAACAACAATTCCACCTTTCCAACTTCGATGAAGTAAAGAATGCTATATCGAATCTGAAGTACAACAAAGCTGATGGAAATGACGGTCTCGATGGGGAATTATTCAAAGCAACTGGTAAGGACCAACTCATTATAACATACTATGGTCGGAAGAAAGCATGCCCGATGAGTGGAATTTCAGAAAATTTTGCCAAATCTTAAAGAAAGGAGCCCATTATGCCGTCTGAAGCCGTCCGTCAAAAACATAACCTATAAGAAAGTCCACCATTGAACAAATATTCACATTTCACCAGATATTGGGAAAAACTCACGAACTTCTAATCGATACCCACCATCTCTTCACCGATTTCACGGTCGCGTATGACAGTATCTATAGAGAAGAACTGTACAGAGTAATGTCAAGCTTTGGCATCGCTGTCAAACTTGTCCGTTTGTGCAGAATGACAATGGAAAATACGCACTGGTCTATGTAGGTCGGAAAAGATCTCACCGATGCTGTTGGTGTTAAAAAAGGTAATAGACATGGTGATGCACTGTCATGCGACTTTAACATAGTTCTGGAAAGAATTGTGCAAAACTCTATCGTCAACACTACAGGCACAATCTCCCAAAGGTCCGTCCTATTACTCGGATATGCCAATGATATTGACATAATTGGAAGATTAAAGCGTAATGTCAGTGGTGCGTTTTTGAACATTGTGACGGAAATTGAAAAGATGAGTTTTAGAGGTCAACGAACGGCAAGACCAAGTGTGATCTGTCATCAAGACATAACGTCTCCATTTGCAACCATCAAGTACTTGAGAACTTTGTCTCTCTGCTAAACACTATTAATTCAGAAAACAACACGGTAAATCTAAAGGTGTATAACTCTTGAAAATCTCTGCTTCTTTGGATTTAGAAGGCAATTGAGTAACAAAGTCCTCTCTCGTGCAACTAGAGTCACCCTCTTCAAGACACTCATCATCCTGGTTTTTATTTATGGCGCTGACGCGCTGAGGCTTTAGCAAGACAAAAACATCTAACGAGAGAAAAATTCTCCGAGTGATTTTCGGTCAACACTTATCTTGTCAAAAGAATAAAAGTCGACAACGACTTAGATAGCTGGGTCATGGAGATCGAATTTGTATCAAAGCCAGTCCGGAAATTCGTTGAATCTAATCCCAAGGCATGACACAGTATAGAGGAAGACCATGGCTCAGGTGATGCACACAGTTGGGACATCTAGCTGAAGGCAAAGCTCCGTCCTGATTAATGTTTCCAGCATCTCCTTCTTCATTTCGAAAGAAAAATGGACCGATGATGCTGTCAGGTTGTAGACTATACCAAAATGTCATTTAATGAAGTGGCGAAGCCATTTAGCCAGAAATGTGCTTGATTACTGAACACAATTTTTCGGACAAACATTTTCAAAGTAAATTTTTAAAATTTCGAAGCGCTGTTCTAGCGTTCAATTATTCATGAGGAATTGCCGAACTTAACGCATGTCAACACATTTTGACATTCCCAATTGTGAGACCATATCTAAAACCCCCTAAAACTTCTTCAGCAGCTAAAAAAGCACCCTTTACATAAGTATATGATAAAAATTCCACGTTCTGATTATCGAAAAAACAAAAATCTTAAGGACTTTTTTTCAAAATATATTAGCAACGTTATCGCTGTCGTTGTCATTGTTTATCTTCCACAAAAAACAACCCTAGTATTGGCCAATATCATAAAATCAAAATAGGTGTAAATAATGTTCGTTCGTTCATTTTATCTAAACGATTTTAACATAGAAAAAATGTTTCTTAAAGACACCGAAATAAACTTGACCATTAACGCGCGTTCCGATTTTGATGACAAGGGCAAGCAAAATTATTGCCCAAACCTACCTACTCGTACCTATATATTAATTCCAAACACTGTGCTTACGACCGACACGATAGGAAGGCCTATTCCTTAAAAACGTTATATTCTATTGCTAAAATATGAGCGCAGTTATCGTTAAAAAGGCATTTATGACGCCAAAAATTGTATCGCTCGTAAATTTAATCAAATAAGATAAACTCTTGAAACTCTTCAACAGATCAAATCGAAGACCTATCTATTGCTTCGAGACTTCCTTCCTTCCTAAAAAAATACTTGACATAGATATAGGCATAGGCATCCGCTCCGCCTATATAGAAAGCAACAGCCAAAAATATATATCACCCCATCAGCAAGACCTTTTCCAGACAGCCAAATCGTTTTTTTGATGACCAAAGTAGGTCTGGTTACTGCCACGGCTGCTGTCCTTATTACAATTTTATTATCGTCCTCGTCGTCATCGACCGACTGACTGTTGGTCCGTCAGAAGGCTGAGCACAGAGCACTCTTAGGTCCTTGTTTACTACGAGTTCTTATCATAAAGAAGATTCATCCCCAACACCATCCCCTTAGAGGAAAAAAAGCCACAGTCATGTTTCAAGAAGTGGGATGTTGCAATTGCATCAATTGAACTCATGGCCGGACTTACTTGAAGAGTTGAAGCTCGTTCAAACAAATACTTATAATTAAATTAAAGAGAAAATACACACTGCAAAGTGTCACAAAAGTGAGAGTGAGAGAGAAAAGTTGGTTACCTCCACCCCTTTTTCCTTAAAATCTATAGTAAAACCAACGACTTTGAAAATACAGGATCTTACTTCCTTACTTAAGGTGGCGGCGCTACAGTCCTGTGTGAACTAGGGCCTCACCCAACAAACTTCTTCATCTAGCTCGGTCCCTAGTTAGATGTCTCCAGTTTCGAGCTCCAAGTTGGGTGAGGTCACTTTCCACTTATGCGCACCTGATTCGCGGTCTTCCTCTACTGCGCTGTCCAGTGGGTGTGGATTCGTAGACTTTCCGGGCCAGAGCATTGGTTTCCATGCGCTCTACGTGACCTACGCATCTTAGTCATTGGACTTTTACCCTTCTGGATAGGTCTATGTCACTGTACAGCCCATACAGCTCGTCGTTCCATCTCCTTCTCCACTCCCCTTCTATGCATAGGGGACCGTAGATCAAGCGAATATCTTTTTTCATAAAACAACCCAAGGTGCTTTCATCCGCTTTGTCATAGTCCATGCTTCTGCACTGTATAGCATAACGGGGATGATGAGGGTTTTATTAGCTACACTTTGGTCCCTCGAGCGAGGACTTTGCTACTCAATTGCTTTTTTAGCCCAAAGAAAAAGCGGTTAGCAAGAGTTATTCTTCATTTGATCTCAGCGCTGGTGTTGTTTTCTGCCTTAATAGCGGAGCCTAGGTAGACGAAGTCCTTGACTACCTCAATGTTATGTCTGTAGATGGTGACGTTTTGACCGAGACGTCGGTGTTGTAAGTCCTTTCTTGACGACAGCATGTACTTTGTTTTGAGCCCCATTAACCGTTAAACCCATTTTTGCCGCCTCTGCCTCAATACTCAAAAACCCTATTGACATCACGCTGAGTTCTTCGTTTTGAAAGATATTACCTCTAGTGTTGACGTGGGAGCTCTGCACTATTCTTTCCAGTACGATGTTAAAAAAACCTCATCTCTAAAACCACACCGATAAGGACCTATTAGGTTGTTGACGATGGGTAGAGAAGATTTTTTAAGCGATGTTAAGGAGACTGATTCCAATATAGTTGGTGCAGTTGAGAGGGTCTCCTTTTTTCAGAATCGGGCAAACAATACTGAGGTTCCATGCATCGGGCATGCTTTCTTCTGACCATATCTACAGATAAGTTGGTGTATGCTCCCAACCAAATCATCTCCAGCTGCTTTGTAGAGCTCGGCATTCAAGCCATCTGCTCCATCGGCTTTGTTAGACTTCAGCTTAGATATTGCATTCTTTACTTCGTCTAAGTAGGGATTGTTGGCTTTCGTTGTCTATGTTGAATGGATCATCCTGTCTTACAGCGGAAATCGGTTCTACGTCGCCGTTATACAGTCTACAGAAGTGGTCCTTCCATATCCTCAGCATTGACTACGGGTCCACTATGATGTTTCCACTTTCGTGTTTGCAGCCTTCGGTTCTAGGTTTATGTACTTGTGAATTTCGTTTCACCTGTTCATAAAACTCTTTTGAACCTCTTAACATCTTCGACCGCACGCTTCTCATGTTCTCTCTTTTTCCTTCTGAGAAGTCAGTGTTCCTCTCGCATCGCGGCAGAGAACGTCGAGAGAGGATACTTGTAACTCGATCGGAGAAGGATTTGGCGATCTCTTGCGATTGTAGCCGTTCGACGTTGTATCTTCTCCCATTCCCTGTTTTGCATTGGCTCTAGGAACCCGAAGTGCTACCTTGGCTACAACGAGGTAGCAGGCCGAGTCGATGTAAGCTCCTCGGAAAGTTCGGACATCCATGATGCTGGAAGCGTGTCTAGACAGTAGATTGATCTGGAGAACTCCAAGTTCATTTGTGGATGTTGAGGTGTGGAAAACGCGTACTGGTTAACATGACGTTTCACCCCGCAGCAAAATCAATGAGCCTGAATCCCTTGTCGGAAGTGTTGTCGTGCAGGCTGTATTTCCCAATTATTCCACCAAAGATGTCTTCCCTTCCTAGCTTGGCATTAAAATCGCCCAAGACAATTTTAATATCGTAGCTAGGACACTACTCATATGTTTTGTCCAAGAGCTCGAAGAACATATCCTTGGTGTTGGTGTTGTCATCCTTCTCTTCTGTGGGCGAGTGCGCGCATATAAGGCTAATGTTACCGAATTTAGCCTTGATGCGGATGGTGATGAAGTGCTCGTTGATGCACCTACAGCTCAAGACTTGTTGCATAAGTCTGGCTCCAATGAGCCAAAAGAAGAACCTGTGGACGCTTGTGTCCTCTTGAATGCACATGTCTACCATTTGAAAATACAGCATCGTATTGTTTAAAAATGGCGTTATAGTGCCCTAAGCCGATGATCATGAACTTCCTATATTATTATCTAAAAAAGTTTTACACATTTTCCTAGCAACTGTTAAAACTTTAAGGTAAGATGTTAGATCCGCTCCTGTAAGATCCTAGCACCATCCTCTTTCCTGTACCGATATCATTATATATTCTCAGCAGAGCATCTTATAAATAGCTTCATTGATTCAGAAACATAACCCATAACTCAAGATGTTGCCAAGAAGTATTATTCATGTTTTTAAGTCTTCCTCTCCTTTGAGAAAGGAATACATATTTGTAGATTATGTATGTATGTATTTACTACGTTACAGTGCCAACAATTTACTTTCTTAAACGGAATCAGCGAGGGAGGTAGGTGTAATAAATTTTGTTGGAAAGGTGTAGTATGTTATATCATATCTAAGAGATAAGTCAATTTCGATTGTAAATTTTGATGCATAATTGATTGTCGGTTTTGAAATACATTAAATATATGTACCCAAATATATTAATATGTATACATTTCTTGTATTGCAATTTTATTAGGTTATGTCTAATGAACTTAGTTTAACGTAACAGCACAAAAAAAGGCGAACGTATTTGTATTTAAATTATTAGATTTTTTTGAAATAAAATTATTAGACTTAAATTTTTAAAAAAGAATAATGTAGCTAAATAGATGTTATAAAAGAAGATGTTCTTTCGAAAACCAATTGATTGTCAGATGCGGAATAAAATCTGTAGGCCCCTCCATCCCTGACCTTACTCGCACACCAAATACCAAATTTTAAGTAACTCCCGATAAAATCGAAGAACTTATAATATCAAAATTTATCGACTTAGATGACCAATCTTCAGACGAGTCCTAAGAAACAGTGTAATGCATAACTTTTGAATTAATTTTGTTTACACATTTTAAGGTGGTCAGCTGAAAATAAAACTCTTGCATCTATATTTTTTATATCTGGAAATTAGTTCCTGATTTTTTGGCGTGCGGTATGCCAATGTATCATTGAAGCATTGAAATAAGGAACATTTATTTCTACAACAAATGTGATATTGGAACGTGCAACCAAAGTCTTAAAATGTAAGTTTAAAACAAAATTCTATAAGCAAAAATGTACATATGTATATACATATGAAGCATGAGCAATTAAACGTTTTAGTAAAATTTTAAAAACATCTAACGCCAAGCAAACTTCAAACAATTTGTTACAAAGGATTTCAACAGAATTGAACCATTTTCATGTTTGTTCCATCCACCACACAAATAATTCCCAGAATTCCTGACTTCGAAAATAAATATCGTTTAATTTCTTGCAGTTTCATTTCAATAATTTTAAAGTTTATCAGCTAGGTTTTACCTTTTACATTTCAGTTTCAATCGAAATGAAATTGCAATCGATTTAAAATACAAATTAAAGTTCTGAAATTCACTTTTTATTAAAATCGATTTTATTTCTTTTTGAACTTAAAACGAAGTGTATTTTTCGTTTTTTACATTTCGCTATCTCAATCCAATGGCGGATCGGGGGGGGGGGGGGGTCGTAGGGGTCATGACCCCCCCTGGGAGATAATTTGTTTGCTTTTTCGTAGGAATTCCCTTCAATTCAAAACTAATCGTATTGCGTTAATGGATATGACCCCCATTATATTTATTTTGAATTATTTAGTTTTTGTATATGAAAACAACATTTGTATTTTACTTCCATAAACTTTGTTGCTAAAAGTACTACTTTTAACTGAGGACTGGACCAAGAACATAATATAAATCGGAAATTGAGCCTATTCCAAAAACGCAGCAGAAATTCATCAACTTTTGACCAACTGGCGATCCAGGGGGGGTCATATGATCCATAAAGCTTATACAGTTAAGTTGTATAAGTAAAGATTTCATCTACATATATATTTATTAGTAATTTAACGACATTCATCAAAAAGTGGTTTGCTGTCAAAAGCAACTAAAATTTTTGTTTTCACTCAATTTAGAATTTGAAAAGACTTTAGTAATGCTATTAATTAATTTCATAAAAATTATTTCTAAGAAAAAGAGCAAATATTCAGGTTCTTAAGAAGAAACCTTGAATAAGAGATCATCAATTTTATATTAAGTTGCCTTTAAATTCCTTCAATTTTATTATTAAATTTTGTTGACACAATTAAATAGTGAACATTGTGATTTTTACTGGCGACATATAGGAACTTTATGGCAAGTTTTGGTTTAGTAAACAATTTCGAACTAGAGCTTTTAATCAACTATGACATACGACGGTAGGGAAGTCGAACAAATTGGGTACCTCGATTCCGTCCGTCTGTCTGTCTTTCCTGGCTCCTACAGTCCAAACAATTGTGTTAATTGAAATTAAGGATTTCGCCCATTTAGCGTAAGGCGTTTTTTTCATTTTATAAATACGAAAAATAACAGCAGTCCCCACACGAATTTGTTGGTTAAAACATGTGATTTTTCTAAAACTTTCTCTAAATTTTGTGTTCTTAATTTGGCTTCTTTCTACAAGAAAAACAATATTTTGGTATTGCTCCAGAAGGGTACCCCTCAAAAACCTTTATTTTGTTTTAAAGTTTTCTCAAGAACTAATGGACCGATTTCAATATTCTTCTCTTTCTGTGCAAGCTGTTTTTGATGATCAATTGATCAAATTGATGATGATTTTTTATGATCCAAAAAGGTATTTTTTTTTATTTAAAAAAAATATTAATTTTGTTTACAAAACTCGATATCTCTGAAAGGGGTCAACATTTGTTAACGAAATTTAAATGTAAAATGTACATATGTATATTTATAAGCTCTTTATTTAGTGCTTACCAAAACTATTTTTAAGACAAAATTTCAAATTAAAAATGATTTTCGAAAAAAAATAAGTAAATCTAGATTTTTTGACAAATAAAATAGCATTTTCGACCTGTGCCGTCAGTGGTCTAAAGTAGTGGAGTGCGTAGTGCACACGACTTCTAAGACTGAGCAAATCTGATATGCGTGGGTTCGAATCCTATGTTGTGTATAAAGTTTTTCAAATAAAATTGGATTAAAGCTCAGCACCACAAAACAAAGGAGACTGATGAGTGCAAAAGTGGCAAAGCACGAAATAGCTATATCTCCAGCCAAAAACAATGAGTGGTAGCACCTTTAAGTTGTTGTTGTTGTTCAAAAATATTCAATTAAAATTAAAAAGGAATGGTCAAGTCTAACAAGCTGACATTCTAGTACGAATAGTACAATAAAAATAATAACAATAATAACTAAATAGTCTGGTTCGTTACCGATCTTCCAACCTCTCCCCCTTTGATACGTACTACGAATTGTAAGTCTATCAAATAAGGTATGGAGAAAAATGGAGGCGGAACAAAACAGCATACTTAAAGGAGCTTATAAAAATGTTGATGCTTCAAATGCATTTGATAAACAATTAGCACATCTCGACCTGTGCCGTCAGTGGTCTAAAGTAGTGGAGTGCGTAGTGCACACGACTTCACAGTCGTTATTTGACTTCCAAACTGTGAAGAAGTGCTATTTTTATCTTATTTCCAAGTAAAACAAGTGCAAGTTTATTAGTAAAATCTAAAGTTGGCAAGTTGCCACAGCTTTATTTAACTCATCGGTAGTCCAGTGGAGGTGGCGTCTGCAGACGAATCCAGAGGTCGTGGGTTCGAATCCCGGGCGGAGTCGACGAAAAATATTATTGCTTTTTTTCACAATCGAGAAATTGTTGACTTCATCGATTGGGAAGAGAAGCAAATGGTAAAGGAGAAGAAAGCGGGGGTATCGAAAGATACCTCTGCCAAGACATCAGGCGATGTAAATGTGGTTCCGACAGCGGTACCTCACATCACCGCAACATCAGGCCACCAGTCAGACCCATCAAATGCAACAACACAAAAGAGGAAACGGGAAACACCAAATCCCAATTTGGTGCAAAGAAACAGTGCTGCTAAACGTACAGCTTTGAGGAAGAGGATGGAGCTAGATAAGCAGAAACTGATGACGTCGGACACGGAGAGCTCAGTGGTGGACGACGAAATTGATTACGTCTCCGAGGGAGGAGAAGGGCAATTTAGGTCGCCGAATAAGCGGATAGAGAGCCTAGCACTGCCAGAGCCGTCAACAAAAAAGGCGTTGGAGGTGGAGGTGGACCTCCAAAATGAAGCAAGGTTGATGAAGGCCCTGCAAGTCAAACAGGCTACCATCAGCCATCATGAGGAAAGCCTTAAGAAACTTAAGGAGGAAATGAAGCCTCTACTTAGCCAACTGAGGCTGAAACAAGAAGCTCGCCGCCAAAAAGAAGCAGCGGAGCGAGTTCAGCAACAACAACAGCAGAAACAAAAAGCTAAACAACAACCACAGCAGCAACAGCAAAAGCCCGCAACCAAAAACTCAGGAGCGGAGCAAATTAAAAAGACGCCAGCAGCAGCGACAGGCCCAAGCTCTGAGGGCCCATCGACCTCAGCTAAAACAATGCAGCAGCAACAACAGCAGCCACGACAAATCCAGCAGCAGCAGCAACAGCAACGGCAGCAGCAGCAGAAACAGCAGCAGCAGAAACAGCAACAGCAGCAACACCAGAAACAACCACAGCCCAAGAAGGAGAAGGTGCCACCAATTAGGACCTACCGGGTTGACCTGCAGGACTTGAAACAGGTATGTAAGTCGGCCACTAAGGGCAATTTTGTTATAAATATATTAAATGAAAAAGAAAAGCGGTATTCGGTGCAGTGCTTCTCACTGGCCGAATACAAAATAGTTAAAGAAGTGCTTATGGAGGCCACAGCTGAGTTTTTCAGCTTCACGCCTAAAAGCGAAAAATTCAAGACGGTCCTACTGAAGGGCATAAGTTCCTGCACGGAACCGGAGGCGCTCTTAGCTGAGCTCCGCCAAAAAGCCATCGACGATCTCGATTTCATCGGGGTCAAGCCTTTCACTACGGTGAAGTCCAGGCGAGGGGGTTACAGGCTGCCAATGTTCCTCGTAACATTATCGCCCCAAAGTAGGCTTGAGAGTCTGAGGGAAATAAAGTGCCTCGACTATCAAGCCATACACTGGGAGACATTAAAAAGGCACGACGACATTTTACAATGTACGAAGTGCCAGAGGTTCGGCCATGCCGGAGCCAACTGCAATATGCAGTTGCGCTGCGTCAGGTGCTCCGAAACCCACATCAAGGGAGAGTGCAAGCTGGGGAATGAGCGGGTTGAGGATTTGACCCAGCTCAAGTGTGTCCTTTGTGGAAACCAAGGGCACCCGGCTAGCTATAGGGGTTGCCCTAAGGTCCAAATAATGAAACAAAAACAGGCCAGTCAAAAAGCCGAAGAAAGTCGAACAGTTCGACAGGCTCCAACACAAAAATTCGTGGATCCCAAATTTTCCTACGCCCAAATGGTGTCAGGGAATGGGAACACGAGACAGGCTCCACCAACGGTTGCCCCAAAGGCCCCTGTGCCTAAGGCACCAGAGGTGCAGCCTGACATTGTAGCCTTGTTGTTGAGCATTCAAGGTCAACTAACAGGACTGCAAAGTCAGATAAAGGAGCAAGGCAAAAGGGTAGACCATCTCTACTCTTTGTTGCCTGGCCTGGCGCAATATAGACCATAATGGGCGCGCTGCCGGAGACGCGCCTAAAAGTCCTAGCTGTGAATGTAAATTCACTGATTAGGATTGAACGAAGAGCCAATATGTTCCAATTGTTGAAAGACTACAGTCCCGATGTGTTTATGGCTAGCGAAACTAAGCTAAACCACAAACACAAATTGACTCATAAAAATTACAATATCGTAAGAAGAGACCGGCCCGACTCCACTCAAGGGGGCGGTGTCGCTCTCTTTATACGAAAAGGCATCAATTATAAAGTCATATACAACAATGAATTGCGAAAGCTCAAGACGCTAGAAGTTTGCGTTGTATGCATCTCTCTCACTCAAGGGAAGCGGATGTATATGATTGCGGCTTATGCGGCTGGAGCTCCGCAGGTTACTTACTTTGCTTCAGAACTCGAGATTCTTTTTAGGGAACTGAAACTGAGCTTGGAAGAAAACTATTTCATCTTGGCCGGTGATTTGAACGCAAAACATGAAGATTGGGGAAATCAACATAGTAATCCCAGAGGTAACCATCTTTTTAATTTGATGAATCTTTACAGCGTTGAATATGGCGTCGACCTGCTGGCTACTGAAAAGCCATCGTATCCAAGAAGCGGCTCCTTTCTGGATCTTTTGCTGTACGACACAAGACTGACAGTTACGGACAAAGTGGGTAATCACCCTCGAAACTGCTTACAGACAGTCGAGTACGACAGTGATCACTGCGGACTGGCTGCTGTAATGCAGATTCCGAACGAACGCGTGGAGTTGGAGGAATACGTTGCAACACATTCTTACAATTACAGTAAGATGCGCTGGCCTCGTTTCACCAACGCCCTAGCGAGAGAACTTCGTTCGAGTGAAATAGCCCCACCAAACAACAGAAACCTGACAAATACAGAAATTGACCAACATTTACAACAGATGGACGAAACAATAAAACGAACGATGGAACGGACAATACCAAAGTACAAAGAACTGGACCAAATGGACGCTTACAGAAACGCGACTATTGACGCACTACGTAAGCACAAGAGTGGCTTACTGACAAGACTCAAAAACTTGTACAGACGACTCACAGACCCACACGACTTGGAGGTTAGGACACTGAAGTCGTCAATAAAAAATGTCAATCTGTTGATTAAGGAGAACTACAGGTTATCGATTAACAAGTACTGGGACCGCAAGATCCGGTCAGTTAATTCCAGTGACCCTAGTATGTTCCCTAAAATCAACAAGATATTCAGGAAAAAGAACGACAATGACCTTCCGTGTCTGAAACTTCAAAGAACTGACGAGAACACAGACGTACTCAGGACAGCGCAAATAGATCCAGAAGAAGCCATCTTTGACGATGACTTTTTTATAATTGAAGATCCGAAGGAGAAAGTGGAGGCGGTGGGAGCTGCTTTCCAGCAAGTGTACAAGGTGAATGTTAGCATTCGCCCCAACCACGACCTGGAAAACAGAGCCCTACTTAATCACTTTTACCTTCGAAATGATATAACACAATGGCGATCTGAGAACCGCGGTTTCATGCGGTTCAATGACGATTCCTTGGCAAATGCCATAATCGCCGAGCAAACGGGTCCAAGTCCCCTGTTAGTGACGAAGGTTGAGCTCCAGCTCATCTTCAACTCAATAAAAAATAAAAAGTCAGCAGGTGTCGATGGTATATCCAACGTTGTACTAAGACATTTACCGATGGAGGCAATTGACATTTACACCACACTCTTCAATAATGCACTGAATAATGCATATTATCCAGTGCATTGGAAGACCGCTGTGGTTCATCCTCTCCCGAAAAAGGGAAAGGACAACTCCAACCCGTCAAATCTTCGGTCGATAAGTCTTCTTCCGAGCATCAGCAAAGTTTTCGAAAAGATCATCAATAGGGCTCTGACTAAGTGGGCTGCGGACAACAAAATAATTCCGGATAAACAGTTCGGGTTCAAGGCGGGTCATGACACAATTCATGCTGCGTCTAAACTCGTTTCTGATATCCAATGGAATAAAACAAAACAACAATGCACAGGTGCTGTTCTGGTTGATTTGGAAAAGGCCTTTGACACCGTATGGTTAGAGGGTCTTTATCTAAAACTGAGCAGGCTTGGCATAAGCAAGCCATTGTTGTATATACTTTATGATATGCTTAACGGTAGAAAGTTTGTTGTCAAAAGTGGCAATGTAACTTCTACCACAACATTCTTAATTAAAAATGGTCTTCAACAGGGAGCGGTGAATTCGCCGGTTCTCTTCAGCATTTACACCAGCGATCTGATAGGTAGTCTTACAAAGGCAATTGCGTACGCCGACGATCTTATTGCGTACAGAACGGCCCGAAAGGTTGAGGTTATTAGAATTCTCTTGCAGCGTGATTTCGACAAGATTCAGCGATATTGCGACGACTGGAAACTGAAAATAAATGTCCATAAGTCGGAGACAATTCTGTTCCGGACTCCGTTGGCTAGGGCCACGAGGGATACGTGCAAGAATTGGCGCAAGATGGTCATCGTTGATCTTCACGGCCAGTCATTAGCGAGCAAAAGTGTAGTGAAGTACCTCGGTATCTGGTTAGATCAGTATTTATATTTCGATAGACATATAAATGCTGCTCTGACCAGGGCCAGAGGAGCCTTCGCTCTGACGAAACGGCTGTTTTTTAGCAGTCGGCTTGACTCCAGAGTGAAGGTAATTTGCTACATGGCCCTCATACGGCCGATGATCGTTTATGGTTGTCCTGTGTGGTTCAACGTTGCCCCTTCCCAGATGGAGAAGTTTCGGGTGTTCGAGCGGCAGTGTTTACGACGCTGTACCGGCTTATATCGAACAGCCGAATCTTCTTACGTGCACTACTATTCCAACGAGGTCCTATACAACGGGGCTCGAATCAACAGAATTGACAATTTCGTGATAAAACTCGTTCGAGGTCACATTGCAAGAGCTATGTCTTCGACCAACAATTTAATTTTCGGGGCGTTCTATCCGAACGACGAGTATTTTGAAAGTGCACGCTTGAGCGGCTTCATTCCACCAGAGGCATTCCTCTTTTTAGATAGATGCGGTCTGATACAGGATAGATTGGCAGTTCCGCTAATCTACCACGTCAGACGACGAACCGTGGATAGGCGACTCCTGTACAATCGGGACGTCATGGCACAAGGCGGAGCAGAGCTCCTTCGGTTCAGTAGGGCTGTGTCCGAACGGGACCGAACTGATAGGGTGAAGCAGGAGAACCAGTTTTGGTGGCTTCAATCGGCACTTGATAGTGAGTAGTCGGGATGGGGTTTTAAGCCTTGGCCGGCTTACATACTTGTTTTATAGTTTTAGGGTTTAGTTTTAAGTAGAATAGGCATGGTGGCACAAAAAAAAAAAACATACAAAAAAAAACAAAAATATAAAAATACAAAAAAAAAAAAATAAATAAAAAATAAAAAATAAGAAAAACATGGAATAATAAAAAAAAAAAAAAAAAAAAAAAATATACAAAAAAAAAGACAACAAAATATGAAAAACAAAAAACGTTAGATAGTTAGATTTGCTGCTGTGGTTGTTCTAGTTTTAAGTAGTTATAGGTAGAATAGGTAGTTTTAGTTAGCTTTAAGTTTTATATTAAGGACCTTATTTTAAGTAGTTTTTAAGTAAAAATAAAAAAGGATATTGACATTAGTTTTTTTAAATTTTCTAATGAATACAAAAATAAATAAAATTGAATTGAAGTTAAAATAGATCTTAGGGCCGAAAGGCATTAGCATTAAGTATTATTGTTTAACTTAGAGTGTCCGTATGGGACCAGTAAGTTAGTTGTAAGTTATGGTTAATTAGGCTAGTTTTATGAATTTTTGTCTAGCTTTAAGATAGATTTAAGATTAAATTAATAAAAATGAACTGAAAAAAAAAAAAAAAAAAAAAAGTGCACACGACTTCTAAGACTGAGCAAATCTGATATGCGTGGGTTCGAATCCTATGTTGTGTATAAAGTTTTTCAAATAAAATTGGATTAAAGCTCAGCACCACAAAACAAAGGAGACTGATGAGTGCAAAAGTGGCTAAGCACGAAATAGCTATATCTCCAGCCAAAAACAATGAGTGGTAGCACCTTTAAGTTGTTGTTGTTGTTCAAAAATATTCAATTAAAATTAAAAAGGAATGGTCAAGTCTAACAAGCTGACATTCTAGTACGAATAGTACAATAAAAATAATAACAATAATAACTAAATAGTCTGGTTCGTTACCGATCTTCCAACCTCTCCCCCTTTGATACGTACTACGAATTGTAAGTCTATCAAATAAGGTATGGAGAAAAATGGAGGCGGAACAAAACAGCATACTTAAAGGAGCTTATAAAAATGTTGATGCTTCAAATGCATTTGATAAACAATTAGCACATCTCGACCTGTGCCGTCAGTGGTCTAAAGTAGTGGAGTGCGTAGTGCACACGACTTCTAAGACTGAGCAAATCTGATATGCGTGGGTTCGAATCCTATGTTGTGTATAAAGTTTTTCAAATAAAATTGGATTAAAGCTCAGCACCACAAAACAAAGGAGACTGATGAGTGCAAAAGTGGCAAAGCACGAAATAGCTATATCTCCAGCCAAAAACAATGAGTGGTAGCACCTTTAAGTTGTTGTTGTTGTTCAAAAATATTCAATTAAAATTAAAAAGGAATGGTCAAGTCTAACAAGCTGACATTCTAGTACGAATAGTACAATAAAAATAATAACAATAATAACTAAATAGTCTGGTTCGTTACCGATCTTCCAACCTCTCCCCCTTTGATACGTACTACGAATTGTAAGTCTATCAAATAAGGTATGGAGAAAAATGGAGGCGGAACAAAACAGCATACTTAAAGGAGCTTATAAAAATGTTGATGCTTCAAATGCATTTGATAAACAATTAGCACATCTCGACCTGTGCCGTCAGTGGTCTAAAGTAGTGGAGTGCGTAGTGCACACGACTTCTAAGACTGAGCAAATCTGATATGCGTGGGTTCGAATCCTATGTTGTGTATAAAGTTTTTCAAATAAAATTGGATTAAAGCTCAGCACCACAAAACAAAGGAGACTGATGAGTGCAAAAGTGGCAAAGCACGAAATAGCTATATCTCCAGCCAAAAACAATGAGTGGTAGCACCTTTAAGTTGTTGTTGTTGTTCAAAAATATTCAATTAAAATTAAAAAGGAATGGTCAAGTCTAACAAGCTGACATTCTAGTACGAATAGTACAATAAAAATAATAACAAATAGCATTTAAATTTTTGAGAAAAACTTATTTTTCAGGTACATTTTTAAATCTTAAAATATAGGAAATATTTTTAAAGAGACTTTTTGAAAGAAATTATCAAGTTCTAGCGACCCAGTCGTGCATTTTATTTATTTCAAAATTGGCTTTCTGTTGAACACAAAAGATCTTAAAAGATTTTAAAAAATTAAATGAATCTACTTTTGAAGTGAATTTGCTTTGGATGCTCTAGAACTAATATTTAAACACGAATTTTAATAATGTAAATGTCCCAAAAACAGCTAAAGTGACACTTTTGTTAAACTAATGGCTAATTGAAAAACATAATAAACGGGTCATATCTATTGATATACTCGTACAAGCTTTGAATCTTTTGAGATTTGAAATGAAAAGTGATTCTGAAACGTGTAATTTGTGAGTGCCACACAAACGTTTCTTCCCAAATTATTTGTTTACCTTAATTTGTTTTAATTTAATTTTTTAGAGAAATTATGTACTTAAATGCACCTATATCCTTAAATTCAAGAACCAAACATTTTTCTCTCTAAAATTTTTAAGTTTTGTTGACTCCTTTAAGTTAAAATACGAGTAAGCAGACTGATAGCGATATACATAGTAATAATAGACTCCCGAAAATTGAGTTCGAAAAAACTTCGTCATAAAAAGCCCGATATTTCTTCATATCAGATCCTCTCTCATTTTCTGGATTTTTGAATTTTTTTAGCGTTCTTAGCATAAATAGAAATGGATACAAGAAAAGTATATTTTATTTTTGGAAAAAAAGCTACGTTTCAAAACAATTTCTTACATTTCTGCGTGAAATGCAGCGAAAACCATCTAAACTATTGTGTTTTAGCTCTTAGATATGGCATATCTATTTAGAAAAATTTTGGAATCTAGGAATGCTTTCATATGTAGGGAGCCATCCAAATTAAATAGTTAGACCATACCTTGCTGGACAACAGTGTTCTAAAATAATTTGATAACTTAAGTTGGCATTTTAGCAATTGAAATGTGTAAAGGTTTGGTTAATATACTCGTACACATTATGTTATTTAATTTTTTTTAGCCTCCTTTACAAAACATTAAAGAACATTTTTAAGCGGTGAGTAAAAACTCATCTAAGTGTGTGACCCCCCCCCCCCTGATGAAAAGTCTGGATCCGCCCTTGTCTCAATCACATTAACATAATTACATATAGTCTTTCACGTTTCGTAAGGGACTCAAATCGGTTTCATTGAGATTAGAAGAAAGCTTCAAAATTCATGTGGTATCACATTTGGCCAAAAACTGGCCTAAGTGTGTCCTATTCCATCCCAGACAGACTTAACTATTTTATGTTATACATTTTATCACTTTGCAGCACGCCAAATGTATTTTCCATGACATTTCGAGTAAAACAATGTCCTTTCAAAAAATTTCAACACATATTTAAAAACTATCTATGCTTCGACACAAGGGGCTTATTTCATAAACACTAACATTTGTTTGTTGATTTACAATTTGGAATTTGTCAAAATCTGTTAAAATTTGACAGTTTTGTAGAATTCTAGGAAAATACCCGACAGTTGTCATCTTTTCGTTTCATAAGGAAATTGTCATGACAGTGAATTGTCAAGTATTTTTCCACATTTTTCAGGAGTTTTCCAACAAATTTGTACAGACAACGTCACAATTCACATATTTTTCTGTATTTAATTGACAATTGTGACAGGAAACTCAGTTACGGTCAAGTGTGAAAAGACCTACAGTTTTAATGCCGAAACCGAACGGCTAATTTGAGAAAGAACTTTTCATGACATTTTAAAATTGAAAGAGTAACAGCGTTCTTTAACTTCTAACATAGAAAAAAAATGGTCGATAAAGGATGAAAATTGAATGAAAATGAAAAGTTTGTATTCCATATTTTATCTTATCTCGACAATAACACATTTCAAGATTATTGAAATTGTCAGTGAGTAAAGACAAGTATGACAATGACAAAATTGTCACGACAAATGTGCCAGTATGTCATAATTGTCATGACAAATTTTTAATTGTATTTTTGTGAAAAATTTGTCACCTGTCAATATTTTATTAAGTACAGATTTGTCAGAAAAGTATGAATTTTTAGAATTGTCACCTGAAAACTAAAATAATAAACAATTATTTAAACAGTGAATGGCTGCGTTCAATCTCAGACAGATAGGGTATCCGGATACCTTTTTGTTAGTGTTTTACGTGTAAAATAACAGCTGAGATGTCAAAAAAGGAATCCAAAGGTATCCAAGAATTTCTGGGGTATGTAGGTACATATCTGACAGAACAGCTGATTCAACACATGGTTGAATTTCAAGAAACTTGAAAATTGATGTCAGCTTTTTGTATTTTTTGGTAAACAAAAAGATACAAAATGTTAGTTGAAGTTGTATTTGAGGATGTTCTGTATATAATAGACGATGAAGAAGCTATTTGCCTCCGAATTTTAGAAGGTAATTATGATCTATTTTTTTAAACTTCAAAATTGACTTATTTTGTTCTCGTTTTGTAGATGACCAACAGCTGAAAGTTGTTTTTATTTTTTGACAGCTATCCAAATACAGCTATCCTACTCGTTCAACAAGGTATCTAAAAATCCACCTATCCAATTCAAAGGTATCCAAGAATTTCTGGTATATTTTGGTATCTGACAGAACAGCTGATTCAACACATGGTTACATTAGAAGGAATCCGAAAATTAATTTCAAATTTGTGTGTTTTTTGGTAAAATACCAGTAAATTATTTTAATTATTCATTGAAAGTTTTATTAACTTCCCATAGGAATTTATTGTAATGGGTCCGATTTGTCAAATTGAAAATTTTGACATTTCTCGATGTTTCAAGGTCCCTAGAGTCGAAATAAAAGATTTTTAGAAAGATGTCTGTGCGTGCGTGTGTACGTACGTCCGTACGTTCGCGACGTTTTTTTCGTCGTCCATAGCTCAAGAACCAGAAGAGATATCGACTTCAAATAAATTTTGTTATACAGATAATAAGGCAGAAAGATGCAGAAAGGGCTCTCAAGAAAATTGCGTGGGTGGTTTTTTTACCATAGCAGTTTAAAAAAAAGGTGAAAATTTTGGTTAACCCTAAATATCTCATGAACCAATGACGCTAGAGACTTGAATTAAATTTTATATTATGTATTGTAACTTGACACAAAACAATTATATTTTTGGAAAAAAATCCAATTAACGGTTTTTTTTATAAATCAAAAAAACTGAAAAAAAAAATTTGTCACTTCGAAAATTTTACGACTTAAATATGATTTCATCTCCAAAACAATTTTGTGCAACGAAGAATAATGTTTTTAACATCTGATAAAATTTTGAGAAAAATCGAATTGACAGTTTTTTTACAAAAAATTAAAAACCTAAAAAAAAACTTAATAAAAGTTGGTAAAAATTGATTTTTGACTCAAATATCTTTTCAAAACTTTGAGATATTGGCTTTAAACTACTTTTATCTTTCAAAAAATATTGTTTTCAACATTCAGTCAAATTTTGAAAAAATCGAACTGACAGTTTTTTTACAAAAAATTAAAAACCGAAAAAAAATTTAACAAAAGTTGGTAAAAATTGATTTTCGACTCAAATATCTTTTCAAAAATTTGAGATTATGGCTTCTAACTAACTTTAACTTATAAGAAATATTATTTTCAACATTCGATAAAGTTTTGAGAAAAATTGATACACATAGACAAACTTTTATAAGCAAGACAAATCGACAGAAGGGATGGGAAGTTATCAGTGTGGGTCGCATCCCAGCCTCTTTTTTCAAAATAATTTTAGACCTCAAATTCATAATGTTTATCTGTTTTCTTGTGAACAGCGGAAAGTTGTCGTTCAATAAGGTACCTAACAATCCATATATCCAGGATAGCATATCAAACTCGAGATTGAACGCAGTTTGCTTTTCAACCCCGTTTTGTTTTTCAATTTAACAAATCTGATAAGAATTAGTTCGAGACTCGAAGTAACTAATCCGTAAATGGAAAAAGTATCAAGTACTATATTTTTCCAATTCGAAAGTTTTTATGGTGTACCAATTTAAAAGCAGAATGAAAAGCATTTTCGAATAATAGGATTGACTTTGAAACGAAATACAAAGTATAGAGCACTTAATCTCTAGAATGCTGTCTCCAGATTTACCAAGTCGGATATATTGCCTCGATTTGGTCGTTTCAGCGGGAACGAGAAGAAACAGAGGCAATTTTATTTCCTCTGACTTAACGTGTGATAGTTTATTAGCTGGAGCCATCATAGCCGTTAAAGGTCGCTTTACAGATCGTACAGTTCATGGTTGTACTAAGCCCTATCACGAAATTACATCGTAATCAGAAAATTTACGCATTCCAAAAAAAAAACAATTGTCAAATACGTTCGTAGTGGAAAATCTAATACAATTTTGTATTACAAACGGATTTCATGATACGGTTTCCGATTAAGATGCAATTCGCGATAGGCTGTCTACTCCAGGTGGTATTTTGCCAGTTGACCCAATCGGTCTTTAGTTCGTAAGGAAAACCTTCCTCTCGACGATACCAAGGTAGCCTTCCCCTCGAAGATACCAAGGTAACCTTCCTCTCGAAGATACCAAGGTAGCCTTCCTCTCGAAGATACCAAGGTAGCCTTCCTCTCGAAGATACCAAGGTAGCCTTCCTTAGAGTGGGTCCTTGCTCCTGCTGCGGTATTATAAAGCGTTTTTCAATTTGCGTGCCTAGATTTTGGCGAATCGTGGTGGCCATTTTGTTTTGGTGACATCTGTCAAATCTTTTGTTTATTATTCAGTTGTTTTATTATAGAAATGAGTGTTTGTCAACGTAAACGTTGCGCGCATTGCGCCCATTTTACGGTAGACGTGGTGGCCCTTCACAGTCGTTCAACGACTCTTCAACGTTTGGTGGCCAAATTTGCGACGACCAGGGGCCCTACTCTGTAATGCGTTTCGAAAGCAAATATTTTCGAAAACGAATATTTTGTACTCTCTATTTCTAATGCGGATAAGAAATCTAGTACTTACGGAATGACAAATCCGCATTCGGATTTTTTGTACCTAGCAATGCGTTTCCGAATGTCATTAGCGTTCGAAAACGGAAATTTTCTTTCTACACCAAGAGAGGTAACGAATTGCAATTCGAAGGTCGTTTTTAAAGGACACAAAAGGAAAATTTTGTTGAGTTGTGTGAAATGGATAAAATAAAAGTAAGGAAATAATAATTTTATTCAAAATTTAAGCAAATAAATCCCATTACAGGGAATCATCAGCGAAAAATGTGCACACCAAACAAAAGCAATTTGAAATTATGGTGGAATTCGTATGACTTGAAGGAAAAAAAGTATACCTTAGCAAAAGACAAATTTCAACACAAAAACGAAATGACTATGAAAAAAATCAGCTTAAACTTTCTAAGCTGAAATTAAAAAGAGAGATGTGGCAATTGCAAAGCAGTGAAGTGTAAAAAAAGTCATTAATATAATTTTCAATTGATAATAATGACTGAATTTTAATTTTTTCCTCGTCTTTGTGATTTGTTGATTTTTTTTTTGTATTTTTGCTTTGACAAATCTCATAAGAAATACTTCGAGACTCGGAAAATCTATTCGATAAATAGAAAAAGTATTAGATGATTGTTTTATTCGATTCGAACATTTTACAGAGTACGAATTTATAAACGAATCGAATATCAGATTCGAATCGGATTGGCTTTCGAAACGCATTACAGAGTAGGGCCCCAGTTCAGTAAACAATCAGCCACCACTCGTAAGTTCAACGAACTTACTTCGTTTGAAAGAGAACCCAATTATGGCCGAAAAATCATCTTTAGTGACGAGGCGCATTTTTAGATGAATGGCTGTGTTAACAAGCAAACACCAACCCACGCAACGTTCACCAGGGGCCCTACTCTGTAATGCGTTTCGAAAGCCAATCCGATTCGAATCTGATATTCGATTCGTTTATGAATTCGTACTCTGTAAAATGTTCGAATCGAATAAAACAATCATCTAGTACTTTTTCTATTTATCGAATAGATTTTCCGAGTCTCGAAGTATTTCTTATGAGATTTTTGTCAAAGCAAAAATACAAAAAAAAATCAACAAATCACAAAGACGAGGAAAAAATTAAAATTAAAATTAAAATTCAGTCATTATTATCACTTGAAAATTATATTAATGACTTTTTTTGACGTGACAACGTCTTAAATTAGGTTGCGGCTGGGAGTCACTTATGAAAAAGTGTAACGCCCGGTAACGTTACGATGAGTCACCGAACGAGAGAGAGGCCCGCCGAATGCCTTGCGTCTCTCTCCCACTCAACTATGATCGGTCTGCCGCGCGCGCAGCACTAGAGAATTAGGCGCATTGAATCGGCGTTGGAAAAACAAGAAAGCGTCATAATACAAGTTCACACCTGTGGTTAAAGTATCGTCAGCTGTGTCTGTAGTGAAAATGTGGAGTGCTTAGATTCGTCATTTACAACAACTACAACAATAAAGGTAAATAATTGTACACTGATATTTCATTATCGTAAACTATGATTGATTGATTAATTGTTAGATTGACACAAAAGTTGAGAAACTGAGTTTATAGGTTATGTCATACTATTGATAAATGTTGATAGTGTTAAGTAAATTATTAGTTTAAAATTAATTAATTATTATTTTACAAATTTTCATTAATTTCAAATTTATTTAGCAAAAATTTGAACCTTCGATCTGAATAAATGTTTTGATTTTCGAATTGATTTTTTCATTCAATTCCTTGTTCCTATTGTGCAATTTAATTATATTCATATCAATAAATATTCTACCGAGAAAAAGACGTTGTCACGTAAAATCTTCGCCCGTAAAACCGACTTTACAGGCAACCATTTTTTTGTACACTTCACTGCTTTGCAATTGCCACATCTCTCTTTTTAATTTCAGCTTAGAAAGTTTAAGCTGATTTTTTCAGTCATTTCGTTTTTTGTGTTGAAATTTGTCTTTTGCTAAGGTATACTTTTTTTCCTTCAAGTCATACAAATTCCACCATAATTTCAAATTGATTTTGTTTGGTACGCACATTTTTCGCTGATGATTCCCTGTAATGTTATTTGCTTAAATTTTGAATAAAATTATTATTTCCTTACTTTTATTTTATCCATTTCACACAACTCAACAAAATTTTCCTTTTATGTCCTTTAAAAACGACCTTCGAATTGCAATTCGTTACCTCTCTTGGTGTAGAAAGAAAATTTCCGTTTTCGAACGCTAATGACATTCGGAAACGCATTGCCAGGTACGAAAAATCCGAATGCGGATTTGTCATTCCGTAAGTACTAGATTTCTTATCCGCATTAGAAATAGAGTTAGCGTTGCCGCCAAAAAAAAAATGTTCGTGCCAAATTTTTTGAAAAAACGTGCCATTTATGAAATTTTCGTGCCATATGAAAAAAAAACTCAAGTTGTTCTTTAAAAATAAATTTTAATTCAATACTATTACTATTACAAAAAAAATCACTTCGTGTAGGCATTGTCCAGAAACAGGAGATTTTGGCAAGTTCATAACTACCTATTTCACATCACATTTTGAGTAGGTATTATTATTAAAAATATATACAAATATAATATATATAAATATATACAAATATAAAGACGTAATAAAGGTTTGTTTTAGTAAGTTAAATAAATAAATTAGCTGGAAGTTTGAAATTTTGACAATTATTAGGCTTAATAATTTCATTATATGACATTTGTTGCGGACGCCTGGTTGCCCGTAATCCAGATTTCGTAATCTTAAAACCTGGAACGAAATAAAAACAAATAAAATTAATAATCAGTCAAAATAAAAACATACCCAATTTACCAGTTGAATGCGCCGCCATGTTTTGCCTGAAATGAAATGGTGTTGTTGGTCGGTGGCTGACAGATCTCAGCCATCGACGAGGAGAAAACAAAATATAAAAGGGAAGTCAACAAGTGCGTTCCGTTGGCGATCTGGGTTTTGTGGTCTTAGTCGTATTCCCGTGTTTTTGATTTGCATGCTTTTAAATTCTTGTTATACTTGATGTGCTTTATGTTCGTGATCGCCAATGATCGATTATGTATGTTATTATTTGTTATGGGGTACTGGTTATATGTTTTGTTGTTATTTTGTAAATTATGTGTCGTGATCTTTGTAGTGTTCTGGTCTAAGGTGGTTCTGTTCTATATGTCTCCCGATTTCGACCATTGAACGCACCTTGGGGACAATAATAACCCCATTTAGTTGAGAGCGCACTAACACCTGTATGGCCTCCCACTATTTGGGTTTGATAATGTGGGTGTGGGTGGAGGAACACACTATGTGGATATGGAGATCGGATGATGTTCCTGTTAGAGATACATCATTCGAGTATATTTTTTGCCAGTGTGGGTGAAAGGGTAAATTTGCCCCACTCTCATTCGGCAAATAACCACCCAATCGTGCGGACAATAAACACGTTAATTTTAAATCGTGCGATACTTAAAAATGTCAAAACATATCCTACGGTGCGTGTTGTGTTGATTAAAGAATTATGTGTGTTTTTTTTGTTTAACAAAAAATTAATTAATTTTCTTTTTAGAATACCAATTAAATGAAAAAAAAAATAGTGTGTAGGAAAGAAGTGCCGAAATAAATAGTAAAGAAGGCAGCAGGATCCTAAATCGCTAGAAACTAGAAAAAGTGAAAAAGGAGAAAGCCCGACCAAAAAGGTGGTGAGTTTTTGTTAGCAAATTATTTTATGAGAAAATTATTAGTGAGGTTTTGAATTATATAGGTTCATACTCGGCGGCCCAAAAGAGTACCAGGATATGTGCCGGGCCGCCGCTTGAAAAAATTTATAATAAAGAAAAAAAGAAGGCAAAACAAAAATCCTTGAGAAGAAATTGAAACCTAATATACGAAGAAAAGCTAATTTCCATAAATATAATTATATACTAAAGATTTAAAAGTGGTCAAGATACGTTTGCCTAAAAACTTGAAAGAGAGAGGAGACATAGATACGTATATACTTACATGACCGCAGGCATAGTGAACCAGAAATTGAAACAGATATCCGCCTGCGCAGGGCGCTTACCGAAGCACGGGTACAGGTGCTGCCGTTCCCTGGACGTTCGTGGACGGAAATTTTTATTATTGATAATTTTATTTATGCCTACGTCTACACAAAACTTGTGTTCGGCCTACATATCTATATACATCGTTTAATATATTATACCAAAACAAAATTTACAATATTTTATGTTTGTGATTGTCTAATAAGTTAAGTTTTTTGTGGATATATATATATCTTTATATGGACATACATAGTCCCGGCGTGGAAGTTCTTTTTCGGTTGTTAATTTATTACTTGTGTTCTTATATATATTATATCTTTTTCGTTAGTTATAACTATATTAAATTTTCAATTATACATTGTAAAGTACAGGAAACTGTTTAAAGGTAGTGTCGGGAAGCTTAAATGTTTTGTTGTTGTTCTAGTTGTAATACCTCCACAGAGCTCTTTTGAGGTAGGGAACTAAGAACCCCCGTCCGTTTTCCATTTTCACCCGAAAAAGAAAAAAAAAAGGAAAGTTATAATAAAGGGTGTTTCAGCTCGGGTATCAAACACTCACCACGAATTGTTTCTTTCGGTTACCTTTGTTTTTATTGTTGCTTGTTTGTTTCCATTTATTGCTTCTTTTTTTTTTGCTGTAAGTTTGTTGTTATTTAATTAGGTACGAGTTACTTTTTAATATTGATTACCTTTTCCGATAATTATGTAAAAATAAAACTTCCCATAACGCCTTTGAAAGGAAGAAAAAGTTTTTTTTTGTTGTTTCGCTTAAGCGAAGCAATGGTTTTCTAAGCTTGTTTTTTTCAGGGGTGCCAAGGGTAGCGGAGTGAGTGACGAACTAAGATGACCTGAAGCCGAACCTCGACCAACAATCTTGGGGGTGTCCAACACTGGCCGCGGACACCTAAAGGTAGGGTGGGTAATGGCCTCACTGCACCAACATCCGCAGTGCCCTGATGTGCCATAGTCCGTCCGTTTATGTTTCCTTACCCTTTCCCCCTTCCTTGGCCTGATTTATGTTTTTGTCTGCAGGCGAGGTTGAGTTTCGGGGGCAAGATCCCCCCCGTCCGACGAGCTGACGCCGGGCAACGCAAGCAGGCCGCGTCCCCCGGAGCTCAACATTCCAACCTACCCTTTCCAACTCTTCCTATCTCTTTTTCCTACCTCATCCTTATCCTACCCTTCCACTTTACCCACCTCCTTACCTCCACTTGCCTCGCAACAAAATGGCGCCCAACGTCTTTAAAGGGTGTTCCAGCCCAGTTGGAACATTTTTTTTGGCGAATTAGTTTATGTTGTAATAGTTTCAGTTTTTTTTATGTCGTTCTGTCCCAACCAAACTTGCCGTGAATTTTTAGACCTCGTATGTCTGCGTCAGGAAGGCCACAGGCGTACCTAGTCGTATCGCGACGAGTGTTTGGAAATTCACGGTGACTGCGGTTAATGAGTGTAATGTTCTTTCTGGTATTGCTGAAGTTTTTGCAAAGGGCGTATGTCTGCACCAGGAAGGCCACAGGCGAACCTAGGTGTATCGCGACGTTCCTTTGCGAAAGCTTGAGTAAGGTCAGTCAGTACATTTTCGTTTTGTCTTTTCCTTTTCCTATCCTTAGTTTTTTTACTTTTCTATTTTTCTAATTTTTCACTTTTCTTTTCCTAGTTTCGTCTTTTTCTACTTGGACGATTGATTGTGCGAGACGTGTAGTCCGACATCATCGTTCCAAAATTTTTGTAAGTTTTATCCTACCGTTTCATGTCTTCTAGCAAGGTCCCTAGAGACTGTCTAGAATTGCGGGAACGGTAAGGAAAACTTTGTAATGTAATTCGTTTGTGTTCTTAGTAGTTATTTCCGTCCTATTATGGTCACATCAGGGGGAAGTTCGTCTGTCCGTCTGATGTCTTTTCTCTAGCGAGGTCATTAGTAGGGTCGTACCATGTCGCTCCTAAGCTACCTAAAGCACCCCGAATGTTAATGAAAACATAAATCTACAACCACGATACTACATATAATCTAACTACAGATACAATACAATTATAAATCTAAATATAAACAATTTTTTTACAATCTTATAATAAAATTATTGATCTTTGGTCAGTTGTTTACATGTTTATGTGTTTGTTTTCTTTGATATATATATATACATTCATTTCAATTCGTTTTTTTTTGTTTACAACAATTTGCTTACTGGTTTTAGTTTTTTTTCTAAAAAGAAATTTAAAGCCCTAGTAAGAGAATTAGAAAAGTTCTCGTAAGTAGTTTATCTTCTCTTTAAATTTACTTATTTTTAAAACATAAAAATCGTATAAATTTAAACAGAAGTTGTTAAAATTTTCTTTGTTAATAGTTTTTTTTGTTTCTGTTCAAAACCTAAGTTTCAAGACAAATTTCATTTTCAGTTATAAACTCGTTGTTTAAAATTTATAATTTTTTTGTTTCAAGTTTTTGGTTGTTGAAAACTTGTTGATTTTTTTCAACAGTTTTCGTTTATTCATTTCCGTATTTTAAAAATCTCTTTTTGTTTTTTTTTGATATCGTTATTCATTTATTTAGAAAGTTGAACAATTTTCAATTCAGTTTTTTTATATAAAATTCTGAAATTGAAACATTTTTCTCAAAAACATTAACAAATAGTTTAGTTTAGTAAAGTCTTAGTTTTTTTTTGTATAGGAAAAAAAAATTACTTTAGATTCTGAAAAACTTCAAAGTTGTTGTCTATTCACTATATTTTTTTTGTTTAGATATTTTTGATAGGTTTTCATCATCGATATATTGGATGATTTCTTTTAGTAAGTTTAAGTACATCTTTTGAGTATTTCGTTATTTATTTACAATCTTTTTTCTTTACTTTTTGTTTTTGTTTGGCTGAAAATTACATAATTCTTTTTTGTTTACATTATTTATTTATTTTTTCTGTTATTTATTAAACTTTTCGTTATTTATTCAATTTTTTTTGTTATTTATTTATCTTTCTGTTACATCGTAATTTTTTCTGGTTCAAGTTTATAGTTTACAGTTTTTTTGGATATCTTATTTATTTATTTATTTTTTTTTGTATGCAGTTCTTGTTAAGTTTACATTTTGTTTTGTTTATTGATTTATTTATCTTAATTTAGTTTTTCCAATTTATTTGTTTTATACATATTTCTTATTCTACTTTCGTTAAATTTACATTTTTTTTTGTCATTACATTATTTATTTAATTTCGTTCTTTTTTTGACAATTTCGTTTTCTTAAGATCTAGTTAATATTCGTTATTTAATCTTTTTGCTACAAATAGGTGTTTATTACAAAAAGATTATTTTTTTTTGGTAAGGTACATAAATTTTCTTAACTAGGAAAAAACATATATTTTTTTTTAACTCACCACCAGGTTTTTTTTTGTTGATTTTTTTTGTTTATCTTCGGTTGTTTTGGTAATCTGTTGCTTGTAGAGAAGTTGAAGATGGCACATTCCAATAAATTTGAGGAAGAACGAATCCAGCAGTTGATCAGGAACGCTGAAATAGAGGAAGAAACCAGAGTTACTAGGTCGACTACGCAAAATCTAGATTCTAAAGTAAGACAAAAAGTGTTACATTCTCCACTCGTCTCTGACAGGCACATCCGATCCACATCTCAACAAGTGGATACCCCGAGAGTTAATCCTCCCCATGTTCTGAACTCTAGTGTCCATACAGGTTCCTTGTCTGCTCCTTCGTACAGTGATCTTAGCGGTGCTGGAGATCAAGAAGCGCCGTCTGAACAAGAAATGTTCGAAACCTTTGACAACACCGTAAGGCAAAACATGGGTAGGGAAAATGAGATCAGGGCTCAAAGTGTTCCATCCAACCAGGGTTCCAGGGGAATTCTTGAGAGCATTGCTCGGACGTTTCCTAAAACGAAACAAAAAACGGTTACATCTGAAGAATTAGAGTATCTTATAAATAAGGGAATAGCAGAAGGTATATCTACCTGTAGAAAGGAGTTGGAGAGGGACGTCACTGCACATGTAAGCGCTCAAATAGAACGGCAGCTCAGTGGTTTTCTCGAAAAGCTGTCATTAGCTCTTCCAGCCACTGCCTCGAGTAATCCGCCGTCTCGAGAACCTGCGTTACCACCGCCGATATCCAATCCAGGGCCAGTAGGTCCTCCTCCTAAGTTACTAAATCGTTCGGGTAACCAAAGTAGAAGTGCGTTTGTTCCAGTAGGACAACGTAGACCAAATCCACCTCCGGTCACTACTGAACGGCCTTTTCAACAGCAGGCTAACCAACCAGTTTTTGGGGGTTATCAGACCCCTTACACTCCATTTCCCTTTCCACCTCCAGTGGTTAATCCATATGTGCATTCAGGATTCAGAACCCCGGTCAAAGTTGACAAGTGGGGTCTGAATTTTGACGGGATTTCGGATAAGCTTACTGTGGAAGACTTCGTGCTTAGACTGGAAAAAATGCAGAAAAGATATGGTTGCTCGTGGAATGAAATCTTAAGAGATTTCCACCAATTGCTCTCAGGTCCAGCATATGACTGGTTCTGGCAGTTCCAGGTGGACAAAGACTTCGATTGGCCAACGTTAAAGGAAGCGTTATTAAGTAGATACCAAAACCCTAAGACGGATCTAGAGATAGCGCATGATATCCTAGACCGCAAACAGTACTCCTATGAAAGTAGTGAGGAATATTTTGTTGCTATCAATAAAATGAGATACCAACTCAGAAGGCCAATTCCGGAGGCCGATTTGATCAAAAGTATAAAACGAAATTTGAACGACAAGCTTAGGAGCTTAGTATTTCCGCAGCAGATTTTTTCCTTGGATCAGCTTCGTTACGTTTGCAAGGAAGCGGAAGCAGCTTTTCCAAAAAGAGAGCGAGACTTACCGAGGCCAGCTGGTAGGCCTCCACCTAAGTTTGGAGTGAGCGAGTTGGAATGTGATGATGATTATCAGCCTGCTGATGAACAACTCGCCGCATACCAGTTCGGTGGAGCACGCTCCAAGAATCCTCCACGCCGCTATGCCGATTCTACAAACTTAGTTTGTTGGAACTGCAAAGTTCAAGGGCATACATACTTTGATTGCGAATCCGATACACGCAATCTATTTTGTTTTAAATGTGGTCAGGAGGGTGTTAAGACACCATGTTGTCCGCGATGCCACCCGGAAAACCGAGCGAGGGACGCGAAGGCTCTGGGGGAATCGCGTTCAACCCTGAAACCGAACCCCCAATAAATTTAAAAGAAGAAGAAGAAAATGAAGAAGAGAAAAAGGAAGATATTTTGGAAAGTTTTCCCAAAGATAAAGAGATGAAAATTAAAATTTTAAAGCGGGAAGAGAAGGATAGAATTATAAAAGATGAAATAAAAGAGAGAAACTTATACGAAATCAAACCTTTACATGTCCGTCTTCAAGAATACGAGAAGGCAAGAGAAAGAATTTTTAACAGTGCGATAAGCGCACCATCTAAGAGTATTTTAAAGGCTAGGGCCAGATTTAAGGCACGTAAAGATACTTCAAAGAAGATATCTTCAACTATTTTAAATTTGGAATCAGATCCTCGGCCTTATGCTAAAATTAAAATAGGTTCGAGAGAGTTTTTAGGCTTACTAGACAGCGGTGCTAGTGTAAGCATATTAGGGAAAAACTGCAAACAGTTGATTGAAGAACTTGGTTGTCCTATTATACCCTTTAGTTCTGGAGTTAGGACCGCTGACGGGAAAAGTCAATCAATTGTGGGCAAAATTTCTATTGGTGTTAAATATAAAAATAAAGAAGAGTTGTTGACCTTCTTCCTCGTTCCCAGCTTGGATCAGGAGATCTATCTTGGAGTGGACTTTTGGAGGGTGTTCCAGTTAGCTCCGGGAATTATAAGCAGTATCTCGGTTGACGAACAATCGGATTCTCCAAATGCTCACCAGTTAACCTCTGATCAACAGGCCAGGCTAGCTGCAGTCAAGGATAAATTTTTATGTTTTGAGCGCGATGGTCTGGGAAAGACTACCATGATGGAGCACGTCATCGATACAGGAGATGCTCTCCCTGTGAAGCAGCGTCACTACCCTGTCTCTCCAGCGATACAAACACTGTTATACGATGAGTTGGATCGGATGCTGAGTCTCGGTGTGATAGAGGAAAGTGAAAGTCCGTGGTGTTCGCCAGTGGTTCTCTTACGGAAACCCGGCAAAAACCGACTCTGTTTGGATTCCCGTAAGGTGAACGCACTGACGAAGAAAAACGCCAACCCTCTTCCTCACATCGAAGGGCTCACCAGCCGATTTCCCGATGCGATCTACATGAGTAGCATCGATCTAAAAGAGGCCTTTTGGCAAATTCCGCTGGAGAAACAGAGTAGAGAAAAGACTGCCTTTGCGGTACCGGGAAGACCCTTGTACCAGTTCACAGTGATGCCGTTTGGGTTGTGCAATGCAGCTCAACGGTTGAGCCAGATGATGGACAAGGTGATTCCTGCACGACTTAGGGAGCGTGTTTTCGTGTACCTCGATGACTTGCTCATCATGGCACCCGATTTTGAAACCCATATCAGCCTGCTAAGCGAAGTAGCCGAATGCTTACGTAAAGCCAATCTCACCATCAACATGAAGAAATCAAGGTTTTGCTTCAAAGAGTTAAAATACTTGGGCTTCATAGTTGGTGGTGGGAAAATTAAAACGGATCCGGCGAAGGTTGAAGCCATCGTGGATTTCCCGATTCCTAAAACCCCTAGGCAGATCCGAAGGCTACTTGGAATGGCAGGCTGGTATCGGAAATTTATAAAGGATTTCTCAACTTTGACTGCTCCTTTGACTGACCTGCTGAAGAAGAGAAGCGAGAAGTTCTTCATGACGGATGAAGCGCTGATGGCATTTGAGAATCTGAAGAAAGCGTTGATCTCAGCACCGGTTCTTTCGCGCCCGGAGTTCACAAAAAGATTTTACATCCAATGTGATGCTTCTGACGCTGGAATCGGTGCTGTACTGGTTCAATTGGGCGAGGAAGGAGAGGAGCTCCCGATCGCGTTTTTCTCTCAGAAATTTAATAAAAGTCAGAGAAACTACAGTGTCACCGAGAAGGAGTGTATGGCCGCGGTGATGGCTGTGAAGAAATTCAGGCCGTATGTCGAGGGTATGGACTTTACGATCATAACGGACCATTCCAGCCTTAAATGGCTGATGAGCATGAAGGACCTTAGTGGCAAGCTCGCAAGGTGGAGTCTTTCGTTACAGTCCTATACCTTCGACATACAGCACCGTAAAGGAAGTCAGCACGTAGTACCGGATACTCTTTCTCGGGTACATGTAGATTCTCTGACTCTCGAGGACGTTGCCCCGTTGATTGACTTGAAGTCAGCGGAATTCCTTTCCGATGAATATTTAGACCTCATCGAGACGGTTTACAACCATAAAGAAGAGCTTCCCGACTTAAAATACGAAGACGGATATGTCTATAAAAAAGTTTTTAAAAAATTAGGCGAAGAAGAGATGTGGGAACATTCTTGGCTCCTTTGGGTACCATCGGGTTTAACCGAGGAGATCATAAAAAGGGCTCATGATCCTCCTAAGTCCGCACACGGTGGGATATCAAAAACCCTTGATAGACTTAGGAATTATTTTTATTGGCCTAATATGACTGTGCACGTTCGTGAATATGTCTCTAACTGTAGTGTGTGTAAACAAAGTAAAGCGTCTAACCAAGTATCTCGTCCTCCTATTGTCACGTCTTATTGTAGTAATCGTCCGTTTGAAAAAATATACATCGACTTTTTAGGACCTTATCCGAGGTCTAAATTAGGAAATGTATACGTGTTTGTTGTCTTAGATCATTTGTCCAAATTTGTGTTGTTAAAGGCTTTACGAAAAGCAAGTACTTCAAACGTCATTAAATTTTTAAAAGAAGACGTATTCAATACGTTTGGAGTACCTAATATTATCCATTCTGACAATGGAAAGCAATTCGTGGCAAAAGAATTCGAATCTCTGATGACCAAGTATGGCATAAGGCATTTTAAAACTGCCCACTATGCACCGCAATCGAACGCGTCGGAGAGAGTGAACCGCTCGTTGTTGGCTGCTATCCGTTCGTATCTAAAAGACGATCAACGATACTGGGATACGCACCTTAGCGATATCGCCTGTGCGTTGAGAAGCGCGGCTCATAGCTCTACTGGTGTGTCACCGTATTATGCTTTATTCGGCACGAACATGATGACGCACGGTAGCAGCTATGAACTTGCAAAAAAGTTGAATGCGCTGGACGACAACGAGTTACTAACTCTTCCCCGTCAAAGTCGATTGCAGTGCATACGTAACCAAATTCGAGATAACATCCTTAAAGCCAACGAAAAGTCCGCGAAAACGTATAATGTCCGAACTAAAAACGTTCAATTTTCACCCGGACAAGAGGTTTATAGAAAAAATTTTGTTTTGAGTGATTCGTCGAAATGCGTATCGGCGAAACTATCACCAAAATACATTAAATGCCGCGTCGTAAAACAAATCAGAAACCAAATGTACGAACTGGAACATTTAAATGGAAAAAGAATGGGAATATATCACGCGAAAGATTTAAAACAATGAGCCAATTGATTCAATTTTTTTGGTTCGGCGTAAATATACTTTGTTTTTCGTAGCGTTATCCTTTTTGCTATTTATTAATTTATTTATAATCAATTTGTGGCCAATTGATTCAAAAATCAAGCATCCGAACTTACACGGTAAGCGAAAGCTTCATCAAACAAAAAAAAAAAAAAAAAAAACGAAAAAAACAAGAAAAACCGAAACACCCTTTTGAAAATAAAACACACAAGTACCGGAAAATGTTTTATATAGACACGGATATGTTATATATGTTATTTATTTTATTTATTGCATGCTTTATGTTCTAAATGTAACTTAATGTTAAATGTTCTTATTTATTTATTGAGATTTTAACTTATTTTTAACATCTGTAATACTTAGGTTTAACTTTTTATTAGCTGTGATATTTTCTATTAATTTAGCATAAGTAACTTTCCTTTTTAAATCTGTGATACTTAACTTATTAATTATATTAATTTTACTGTATAAGACTTTTGTCTATAACCAATCCATCTGTGATATATTTATAAACTCCTTTAACTTTATGACTGATAGCTTTAATATTTTATTTTTTTTTACATCTGTGATAATTATTCTTCTTTTAACGTAGAGTATTAACTCTCAAAAGTCTGTGATAACCTAGTTAAACTCAATTATTTATTTTTGGTAAGACTCCTGTCTTTAAAAACAACCTGTGATATTTACTTAATTTAATTTTATTTATAATCTGTGATATAATTTTAAGGCCTTTACTGTGATACTAGATTTAGTTTTATTTCACTAAATTAGCACTATTTATTAACTTCGTTTTTCAGTTATTTCTGTTTGTTGCTAATTAATAGTTCTAATATATGTATGAAACTAATAAATAATAACACTCACCCCGTAAACTTTCACCGAATATGGATATATTATATCCAATGTAATGTTCCATGTTGAGGTAGGTCTATTACTCCGCCAGTTATAGTGTTCCTCGGCAGGGGTCATTGACCTTCAGAGGCACCGCTGACTGAAACTATAAAGAAATAAAAAATTAGCTGGGGGCTTACTTAACTTTATATGCGAAACACTTACCTTCACTGAAACGTAGTTCGATTATTTTGGCCCGGCTTCTATCGTGGGTTTTTCCCCACTGTGGAGTACCAGAAATTCAATCTGAAAAATAAAACAAATGAAATAGTTAAGAATGCAATACAAAATCGTTTCTAGACTTACCTCAGCGTCCCTAAACGATCCCGTTATCGTCTTCACCTGCAGCATTTTCCCAGTCGGCCGAATTTCTTGTTTTTGCTACTTATTGAAAATATATTTCAATAAGTAACAAATTTTGTTGCGGACGCCTGGTTGCCCGTAATCCAGATTTCGTAATCTTAAAACCTGGAACGAAATAAAAACAAATAAAATTAATAATCAGTCAAAATAAAAACATACCCAATTTACCAGTTGAATGCGCCGCCATGTTTTGCCTGAAATGAAATGGTGTTGTTGGTCGGTGGCTGACAGATCTCAGCCATCGACGAGGAGAAAACAAAATATAAAAGGGAAGTCAACAAGTGCGTTCCGTTGGCGATCTGGGTTTTGTGGTCTTAGTCGTATTCCCGTGTTTTTGATTTGCATGCTTTTAAATTCTTGTTATACTTGATGTGCTTTATGTTCGTGATCGCCAATGATCGATTATGTATGTTATTATTTGTTATGGGGTACTGGTTATATGTTTTGTTGTTATTTTGTAAATTATGTGTCGTGATCTTTGTAGTGTTCTGGTCTAAGGTGGTTCTGTTCTATATGTCTCCCGATTTCGACCATTGAACGCACCTTGGGGACAATAATAACCCCATTTAGTTGAGAGCGCACTAACACCTGTATGGCCTCCCACTATTTGGGTTTGATAATGTGGGTGTGGGTGGAGGAACACACTATGTGGATATGGAGATCGGATGATGTTCCTGTTAGAGATACATCATTCGAGTATATTTTTTGCCAGTGTGGGTGCACTGAAAATAATACTGTTCATAAAAATTATAAAAACCGTTTATTGACTCACTTTTCATTGTCCCAACAAACTTTTCATTGTCCCAATAAGCTTTAATTGATTTCAGATTTCCGTAATCAACTAACTTTTTATTGGCACAAACAATCTGAGTTTATTGACTTCGAAATCTGAAAATCAATAAACTGTTTATTGTCACAATAAACAGTTTATTGTCACAATAAACTATTAATTGAGTTTTCAAACCTAAATTTCAAAAAACGGTTAACTTTCAATAAACCATTCATTGTCCCAACAAACAGTTTGTTGTCGCAATTAATTGATTTATTGAAATCTGAATTTCAAAATAAGAGTTGACTTTTAAAACACCATTTATTGTCCCAACAAACAGTTTATTGTCGCAATAAACTATTAATTGATTTTCCAAATCTAAATTAAAAACAAAACATTTAACTTTTAATAAACCATTTATTGTCCCAACAAACAGTTTATTGTCGCAATTAACTGATTATTGAAATCTTAATTTTAAAATAAGAGTTGACTTTTAATAAACCATTTACTGTCCCAACAAACAGTTTATTGTCGCAATAACCTATTAATTGATTTTCCAAATCTACATTTTAGAAAAACATTTAACTTTTAATAAACCATTTATTGTCCCAACAAACAGTTTATTGTCACAATAAACTATTAATTGAGTTTCCAAACCTAAGTTTCAAAAAACAGTTAACTTTCAATAAACCATTTATTGTCCCAACAAACTTTTTATTGTCGCAATAAACAGTTTATTGTCCCAACAAACTTTTTATTGTCGCAAACAACTATTTGTTGGCATAGTTAACCCAAGCGCACAAGAAGAATTTTCTGAATAAACGATTCAGTCTATTCCTTGTTCTTGTGCTGTGCTGTGCTGTGCTGAGTAAACATATCTGTGAAACAATTTTTACCTTTTAATATAAAATATTTTTGATTCGATACGTTTTAACCTACGAATGGTTGTTTGTTTAACCAGACATTTTTATCAGAGGTAAGAAAAGTCGGCCCTTGCATTTAATTTTCTGTGTACTATTTGTTTTTTTTTTTATTCTTTTTTCATATTGTGCCAACAAATGTAATGAATTAAAAATCAAGCTGCAAGAGAATTAATACAACTCATTACTCCGATAATTTTGAAAAAGCAAGGTGAGTTCATTAGTAATAAAATATACAAATTATTTATACAATAGTCTAATGTTCCACTTGCATGCTTTCGAATTTCAAAAATTGAGAACCGCAATGATTCGCACATTTTTTTTAAGTCAACATATATTTTTTATTCTTTAAATTATCCCTTTTTTCTCTATAAATCTTTATTAGGATCTTCGATAGATCAGAAGTTCACAGCAATGTTGTTTGATCCCTTTAAGTTTAATACAAAAAAACTACAAAATTAAAGTCAATAAAGTTTCAGAATTTAAGCAGCTATAAAAAACATTTAAGTCGAAAGCATATTCAGGACTCCGGGGTGGAAGATCTACAATAAATATTGCAATTTAAAGTTCTCCTTAAAGGCAATAAATACACCAACGTCAAGTAAACCAAAACGCGAAGGAGACGAAGAAATGGCCAACGAAATGGGTAATTTTTATCTTAAATAGCACTTGTTGACAAATACTGAATCCAAAAAGTCTCCGTGTAGCTTCAACTTTTATTTTTTCACCATTGGGGTCAAATTTTCCATCACTGTACGGCGACTTTTTGGATTCTGTATACATATCTTTTTTAACCTGTGGCCTGTTTCTCATCAACTTTATTAATTGCATCAACGAATTTTAACAATATAATTAAACTTTACGAAGTATTTTAAAATTTCAATGCAGCGAGATTATTGCTTTTTAAAATCGTTGATGTAATTTGATGAGAAAAAGGATTATCTTGTTAACTATATTGAGTTCAGTTAATGCTTTCTCCTGTGACCGAGTGTATGCTTAAATGTACCTATGTCTTTCAGTTCCAGAAGAAAATGCTGATAAGTGCTATCAAGCACTAAAATTTGACAACCTCAGTTCCGAGGAATTCGATAAATGCTGGAAGGCGTGTTCAAAATCCAGACTCACTGATATAAAGAACTCCACAGCAACATCGGATATTTTAAAGAAATGGCCCAGTATAAACTTATCCTACTGGATTTCGATACGTAAGTCAAATTTGTATAAAATTCTGTTTTTTTAAATTGTCAACTTCTGAAATTTTTTTAAAATCCTTTAAAAAATACACTGTATAAATACTTTTTTTTAATTTTTTTCTTACAGTTGGACATGGACTTCGAGTATATGTTTAAAAACCACAACTCTCTTCTTGAACGATGAGAACACGTATACTCCAAAATCCGAGAGTTCCTAACAACGGAAGATCGAGTTAAAGAAAAATCGATAAAGGACGTTCTGGATAAAATGAAGTCTGATAACACTCCAGAAAGTAAGTTGCATATAATTTTGTTATATACAATTTATTTTTGGCTTTTAAAAACGCAAATAGTTTATTTCCGTCCTCAAGATTTGGTAAAAGATAATGGGTACAATTGTGTGCGTTACATCCCATTGGTGTAACACTTAAATATCTACACATGGTACTATTTTTTATATAGGCAAAAATCTGTATTTTATGCAGGGAAAAGCTATATTGTAATGGTTGCATTTATTTTTTCAGATTTTTTTAGGTACTTAGGGTTGTACTTATTCCAAGAAACCAACCACCATAGTTTTTTCAATGCACAACTTATGCCTATACCATACAAACAATCACCCCTTTTACGATTGTCGTTTTATTGATACCTTTCAGATCGTCGCCGTTCAGTGAAAATTCGCTAAGTCCATTTTGACTTCAATTACATTTTCCAAGTTAACCAATAACGGAAGCTTTATTTCTCAATTGTAATAAAACAACTTTTTTACAATTTTAACAATAAGATTAATCCATTTTTGGATTTTTAATATTGGATAACCAATTTCAAATACAGTTTGGGGACTTGTGGGAATTTTGCACTGAACGACGACGATATGGTATGGATATTTAAGTGTCACACCAATGGGACGAAACCACCCATTACATTCGAGGTCTCCTTTATCTTATCTTTTACGAAAGTTTATATTATAAATACCTACTAGTTTTATTTAAGTAATAGATAATTATATCACAACATTTTATATCCATGTTTTCATTTATATTTTTAGACTGTCGAGATGCCGCTCTTTTGTGGGCACTTAATGGGTACCTTGTACCCACATTAAAGTCTGTGCGAAAGGACCGGAAGGGAATGAAGTCAACATTGAAACCAACCATCAAGGACTCCCAGGAATCATTCATTTTTGTTGCAGCCTCTATCCAGAACGTTGAGGATCACATCCAGCACCTACAACAAAAAGGAGATAACGTGCAGCCGTTTATTATTGTGGTTGGCAAGGATGTATGTAATTAGCCATTTTTTTCCTTCACTCCTATCATTGTAACAAGTTTGAGAAGATACACTTTTCAAATAATATTTCAGTATGCATTATACACTTTTTCATTATCTTCTTTATTATAAAAGAGTATTAGTCTATACTTTTAAGTCCTTTTGAATTAAAGTAACCATATTATTACTTTTCCACTACCATGATAGGGATTTATGTTTTTTATTTGGTGAAAATAAAATATCTCATGTTGTTTACCTAACTAAAATGTTTAATTTTTTAACTTAAAACTCTTACAAATTTCAGAAAAGGTTGCAAATAGAAAAAATAAAACGTAAGTATTAACATGTACCTACATATTGCCACAATAAAATATTTATAGAAATTTTATAAATATATTGAAATTTAATTTATTTATATAAATAAATAAATAAAAATTTTAATATTTTGCTAAAATTTTTAGCAATATGCTATTTGTGGCAATAAACTGAGTTAATTGCGCCAATAAATAAGTTTATTGAGTCAATAAACGGAGTTAATTGTGCCAATAAATAAGTTTATTGAGTCAATAAACGGAGTTAATTGTGCCAATAAATAAGTTTATTGAGCCAATAAACGGAGTTAATTGTGCCAATAAATAAGTTTATTGAGACAATAAACGGAGTTAATTGTGCCAATAAATAAGTTTATTGAGCCAATAAACGGAGTTAATTGTGCCAATAAATAAGTTTATTGAGACAATAAAGGTAGTTAATTGTGCCAATAAATAAGTTTATTGAGCCAATAAACGAAGTTAATTGTGCCAATAAATAAGTTTATTGCGCCAATAAACAAGTTTATTGTGCCAAACAACTCAATTTTTAGTTTTGCCTTTTATTTCAACTAACCGTTTATTGTCTCAATTAATAGTTTATTGTCCCAATTAATCATTTATTGTTCCAAAAATGTATTTCAACTAACTGTTTATAGGAATCAACTAACAGTTTATTGAATTTTAAGGGGAAAAATAATTCAATAAACAGGATTTTATTGTCCCAACAAACTTGATAGTTGGACGAGTTTCAATTAAAGAGTTTATTGGGACAATTAACTTTTTTATTGATATTATGTACCTTTTTGGTTCAGTGTGAAAGGGTAAATTTGCCCCACTCTCATTCGGCAAATAACCACCCAATCGTGCGGACAATAAACACGTTAATTTTAAATCGTGCGATATTTAAAAATGTCAAAACATATCCTACGGTGCGTGTTGTGTTGATTAAAGAATTATGTGTGTTTTTTTTGTTTAACAAAAAATTAATTAATTTTCTTTTTAGAATACCAATTAAATGAAAAAAAAAATAGTGTGTAGGAAAGAAGTGCCGAAATAAATAGTAAAGAAGGCAGCGAGATCCTAAATCGCTAGAAACTAGAAAAAGTGAAAAAGGAGAAAGCCCGACCAAAAAGGTGGTGAGTTTTTGTTAGCAAATTATTTTATGAGAAAATTATTAGTGAGGTTTTGAATTATATAGGTTCATACTCGGCGGCCCAAAAGAGTACCAGGATATGTGCCGGGCCGCCGCTTGAAAAAATTTATAATAAAGAAAAAAAGAAGGCAAAACAAAAATCCTTGAGAAGAAATTGAAACCTAATATACGAAGAAAAGCTAATTTCCATAAATATAATTATATACTAAAGATTTAAAAGTGGTCAAGATACGTTTGCCTAAAAACTTGAAAGAGAGAGGAGACATAGATACGTATATACTTACATGACCGCAGGCATAGTGAACCAGAAATTGAAACAGATATCCGCCTGCGCAGGGCGCTTACCGAAGCACGGGTACAGGTGCTGCCGTTCCCTGGACGTTCGTGGACGGAAATTTGTATTATTGATAATTTTATTTATGCCTACGTCTACACAAAACTTGTGTTCGGCCTACATATCTATATACATCGTTTAATATATTATACCAAAACAAAATTTACAATATTTTATGTTTGTGATTGTCTAATAAGTTAAGTTTTTTGTGGATATATATATATCTTTATATGGACATACATAGTCCCGGCGTGGAAGTTCTTTTTCGGTTGTTAATTTATTACTTGTGTTCTTATATATATTATATCTTTTTCGTTAGTTATAACTATATTAAATTTTCAATTATACATTGTAAAGTACAGGAAACTGTTTAAAGGTAGTGTCGGGAAGCTTAAATGTTTTGTTGTTGTTCTAGTTGTAATACCTCCACAGAGCTCTTTTGAGGTAGGGAACTAAGAACCCCCGTCCGTTTTCCATTTTCACCTGAAAAAGAAAAAAAAAAGGAAAGTTATAATAAAGGGTGTTTCAGCTCGGGTATCAAACACTCACCACGAATTGTTTCTTTCGGTTACCTTTGTTTTTATTGTTGCTTGTTTGTTTCCATTTATTGCTTCTTTTTTTTTTGCTGTAAGTTTGTTGTTATTTAATTAGGTACGAGTTACTTTTTAATATTGATTACCTTTTCCGATAATTATGTAAAAATAAAACTTCCCATAACGCCTTTGAAAGGAAGAAAAAGTTTTTTTTTGTTGTTTCGCTTAAGCGAAGCAATGGTTTTCTAAGCTTGTTTTTTTCAGGGGTGCCAAGGGTAGCGGAGTGAGTGACGAACTAAGATGACCTGAAGCCGAACCTCGACCAACAATCTTGGGGGTGTCCAACACTGGCCGCGGACACCTAAAGGTAGGGTGGGTAATGGCCTCACTGCACCAACATCCGCAGTGCCCTGATGTGCCATAGTCCGTCCGTTTATGTTTCCTTACCCTTTCCCCCTTCCTTGGCCTGATTTATGTTTTTGTCTGCAGGCGAGGTTGAGTTTCGGGGGCAAGATCCCCCCCGTCCGACGAGCTGACGCCGGGCAACGCAAGCAGGCCGCGTCCCCCGGAGCTCAACATTCCAACCTACCCTTTCCAACTCTTCCTATCTCTTTTTCCTACCTCATCCTTATCCTACCCTTCCACTTTACCCACCTCCTTACCTCCACTTGCCTCGCAACACATTATAGCATTAATTGTTTTGTACGACAGTCTGTTTTTGTTGTTTGTTTTAATATTATTTAGCCTTGAAAACACTCGTTCTGCTGATGCACTTCCGTGAGGCAAACTAAGGAGAATCAACATAAATTTGGAAATATTAATGAACATTCCTTCATCATTTATATTTTTTAATTTATACAACTTAAGCCAAAACGTTTTTGAATCTTCAAGAAAAACGCTTTCGGCTAGCCCAATCTCAAAAATTTTTCTTATTGCACCAAAAAGAACATCTTTCTCGCACTCTAATAGATGAGAAAATTCTGATACCAAAATATTGAAGTGTGGCAAAATACTTTGTATGTTTGGATTATTTTTATAAAGGTTGGATCAATTATCTTAAACGCATCTAGAACATTATCCTTCAAATTAAGTTTTCTTTCAAATTCTTGTGAAAGTTTTTTATAGAATATTTGACAATCTTTTAAAACATTCAATTTTTCGTCAGTCTCTAAATTTTGAAGCTCTTCTTTGCAGTTTTCGATTTCATAGCAAATATCATCTTTGTTTTTTAAAGAATTTACATAATCTTCTTTTAAAATTTTTTTAAGGATAATAATGAAATGAGTGTGTTCATACTATGAGTAAGAATGGATGCATCCAGTTCTGTTGAGGTGATAAAGTAGATACGTCCAGTTCTTTTGATGAATATTGACACTGCGTTTACACTATGAGTTTAAATTTATGTAAAAAAATTAAAATAAAAAAAACGTGCCATATTTAAACTTTTCGTGCCACCGTGCCACGAGAAAATTTCCGTCAAAATGGCACGATCGTGCCACATCGGCAACGCTGAATTATAGAGAGTACAAAATATTCGTTTTCGAAAATATTTGCTTTCGAAATGCATTACAGAGTAGGGCCCCAGGTGATAATGCATCCTCAAAAAGTTACCGTTTGGTGTGGATTTTGGTACTTTTTTTGAAAATGACGTTAGTGAGGCGGTCACCGTCAACAGCGAGCGCTACATAACGACATGTGGTTCCAGCATGGGTGGAATCGGCTAAGGTGATTGTTGACAGTCAAAATAATCGAATTTGATCTGTGTATGGTGATAGTCAAATTGATACCTAAAAAGCTGTCGCTAATTTGATAGTCGTTTTTCTACAAACATGTCGTTTCTGGACGGCGCGGTCATTGAAAATTGGACCACTCGGATCCGTGTCACCGTAAGAAGCCGAGGCGGGCATTTTAATGTGTCATATCCACACTTAATGACATACATGCGCCTTTCAAATAAAACACAAAGCTTGTTTTATTCCAATTCAACATCTAGCCGCCCTTATTGATAAACTCTTTACCTTAATAGTTATTCTCCGATCCGGCTACGGAGAACGCAAAAATTCTTTCGACCGGAAATAGCTACATTTAATCCTATATTGAAAGTGGCGAGTTCTACAAACTTGTTTCCACAGAGAGAATTTCACTCTCAAAGAAATGACGTTTATCCTTAAAATGTTTTCCATAAGCTTACCTGAAAATTAATTTCCAACAAAATATATAAAAATCGTTTCTTTTTTCTGTGTTTTGAATTCACATGTTCAAAAAGTTGTTATTTTATTTGTATGATCCAAACAATTTTGTTTTTAAATTTAATCTTCTTTATATTTTTGACAATAATTATTTCTTAATATTTAAGTTGTACCAAAAAAGAAAATAATTAAGTACGCCTCATTATTAATTATTAAAGATTCTTCACACACTTAATTAGCCTCGGTTCTTTTTTCTTTTTCTTAAAATCTCTTACATCTTTTTATGTTTGATTCTTAATGAATGATTGATATTTAAAAAGTCAAGTTGATAATTTTAGATGAGCCAGGTGGGGAGAGACTCAGAGAGTATGTATTTAGGAGGCGAACAATGTAAATATATATTTTTTACCTTCGATAGACACAAATTACTTTTATTAGATCATCAAAAATAGAAAGAAAATATTTTTTTTTAAATTTTCATTTCAAGTGTCAATGAAAATTACACGAATGAAGCGATAATAAATGAATTAAATATTTATCATCATTCGCAAAAACAGCCGGCTTTTTCTTCTCATTACTTTTTCTCCTCTCGTTGACGCAATTTTTGATCTCGATCAAACACACACACGATTCATAGAATTTAAATAAAATTTGCGTTTCATTTGACAGTTGTTGACAAGCAGCATTAAAATTGCCTTTAGTTGGTCTTGTTTTTGTTTTTTTGTTTGATCTTATGTGTTTTTCTTTAAACTAAAAAGACTCGGAATGTCTTCTTTTACAAAAATTGTATGTATTTCTTAAATTTATTATTATTATTCTTTAAAAAAAATATTGAATGATTGTTTCTGTGTCATTTTATAATCTTAGAGGTTGGTAGGACTCGGAAACACAAACTTATTTATTCTAGATTGATATTAATCTAATAAAACTAAAGTTAATTAAATAAAATTAATCCAAAATTCATTATACTTTAAAACAGGTATGTATCTCTCTATCTAATCGAATCGCGTGTGTCTGCCGTTGCTGTTGCCGCCGCCGCCGCCACCACCTCCGTTCTCTCGGCCGAAACCGTTATCTCGGTTTCCACCACCGAAACCACCACTGTTTCCTCCATAACCACCTCCACGGCCACCGCCGCCGCCGAATTTACTACCTCCTCCAAGTGTACCCTTTCTGAAGGTACCGCCATTGTTGCCGAATCGGGAACCGCCACCACCGCCATAACGACGATTGCTATCGAAGCCTCCGCGGTTGTTACGCATCAATTGTTCAAGTGCGGGTGAGATTTCCTATAAAAATAAAACAAAACAACATACAAATTAGCTCAAGTGCACTCATTAAAAGACCAATTTAGAACAAGTTTAATGATGATAGTGGTTGGTTTAAGAACTAACCTGATTTGCTTCGCGGAGAACGTCGACAAGAGCCTTTGACTGGCGGGCGTTGTTCTTTGTGAAGAATGCATACGATGTACCCTTGGTTTCCGATCGACCTGTCCTGCCGATACGATGAATGTAATCCTCCGACGATTGTGGGTAGTCAAAGTTTATCACGTACTTAATACCGTCAACATCTAAATTTAGTCAACAACAACAACAAAAAAAACATATTTCACATATTAGTTAAGCTGATTTGTGGGGTAGAGGGAGAGGAGCGATCAACTACCATTGATTTAAAAAACAAAATACTAAAACTAGATGTTAAAAAATGAACACTTTTTCTTTTGTTGTTTTGGGTTTGATATTCTTTTTTTTTTTTATTTTTTATATAAAGTGAGAACTTAATTTAAATTGTAATTTTTTCTGTTTTGTACATAAAAAATGTTTATATATAAAAATTTACATATAATATGTAGTATATAATAAAACGTGATTAGCAGCTAAGTAAGTAGTTTAGATTAACTTAAAGAGCAAGAAAAAAAAAATTGTTTAATTCACATTACTTTACCTTGAACACAAAAAGAAGAAGAGTTGTGTGTAGTTTGGTTTTGATTGATTTGCTTTGAAGCAGAGGGCAGAGGTAGAAAAGCAAGCAGCAGGCATTTCCTTTACATACATCTATGCATATCCGTCGCGCACCCTTATGTGTCCTTTGTTTTATGATTTTAGGTTTTTTTTACTTTTATAGTTACTATTACTACTACTGTTGTCAATTTGTTGTTTTTTAATGAATGTCTAACAACAACAAACGGACCTTGAAAACGGACAGCAGCGGTACACAATTCTATATATATTTATGTATTGTTCTTAAGGACCACACACTTCCATATCGAGTACATGTTGTGCGCAACCCTTAATCCAATCCCGCGTAAGGTCGGAGCGGTCCATCATTTTTTTTTTTGAATTGTTTGAAAAATGTAACACACCTTTTTTAATTTCTGATACAATCCAACTTCCAAACGAATTACAGAGGTGGACTGTTTCAGCATGCATGTTTTTTATTGTTGTTGTTTTTTTTGGTAGGTATAAAAGTTTATGCCAAAGAACACATTTTGGTTTGATAGAGATGCATTTATTGTGGATTTTGCCTGCAGCGCCAGCGGTTGTTTGATATTATTTTTATTTATATTTAATTAAAGTGAGGAGGAGTTTTCCCTAAAACACAACTCAAGCAAAAATTAATCGTTTCAAGCGTCATTTTTTACATTATTTCGTGTGTTGTAACGAGACTTGGAGCGGCATATTTCTCGTGACCTTTGCCGCCGCCGCCGCCCCCGCTTGTGCTGTGACAACGACAGACAATCATATATTTTTTTCAATAATTGTCATAGGTACACGATCTTTATTGTTACATTTGACGCCCGAAGTATACGATTTAGTGTTTTTGTTTTTGCTTATTTTCTTTTTCTCATTCTTAATTTATGTTCATTTTTCTATTACGTTTTTTTTTAGTTTTACTTTTTTTGAAAACCCAACCAGAGGCCATACTCTTGTGATGATAGGGATAGTTAAGTAGCTCGTCCGTTACTGTAGAACACAAATCCGTTTGTAATTGTTGTGAGGTATACTGCTTATCGGCTTGTCCTAAGTTTGAGCGCCATCGCGCATCTCATCAAGGTTTTATTATTTTGTGTCTGTCCATTTTTATTTTTTTGAAGAGATACAAAGACCATACTCATGGCGTAGCGCAAACTATGGAGCAGTTTGATGTTGAATATACCTCCGCGTGTATGCTTATGTACGTTTTTTTTTGTATTTTTTGTTTTTACAAAATCTCTCGACTACTGAGAGATTCTACATCATCATCATCGTCGTCAACATCATTATCAACGACGACATCATCATCATCATCATCACGATGGCTGAGTTTCGAATACAAACAAATTGTTATTGTTGTTCGAAACATTGCCATGCGCGCTTTGAAGCATTTTTTCAGTTTTCTTTTATTTTTTCAATTTAGTACACATACAAAATTACATCCTTCATTGTGTCATGTTATCCCCACCATACCATCATAATCGGCCTCTGTAAAATAAAAAATTGGAAGAAAAAAGAAAAACAGGAAAATTGATTTCCAAAACTCATTAAAATTCAAATGTGTTTAGTTATTTTTTTGATTTTTGTTTTTTTTGGGTAATGGGAGTTTTTATTACGTATAATTTTTGTTCTTTTTTTCTTTTCTTAAATGGCTCTTAAGTTAGATTTTGTTTGAAAACGATACGTAGTTGCATTGTAGGAAGGGATACCGTTTGTTAGTCTTCTAGGATCTTTAAGTTAAGGATGATGATGATGTTACAAATTTGTATGAAAATGATGGAAAATGTACAATGAAACTAAATGGATATTATTACTCGTGATATTTAAGTGATCGTTCTCTTTTGTTTTTAGCACTAAATGATATTTACATTTAACTCCTATCATGTAACCTGTAAATTTTGTTCCCAAGGGAATTTTTTTCCCTAATCGTGGATCTCTCTAGAAATATGTAAATTTACCTAAAGTGCCATACCACCACAGAACAATATTGATTCGATTGAACAATCTTAAAAACTAATTTCGAAATTCAGTGCATTTTTTGAAAATAAGTTTAGACCGAAATGAAACACCCCATTCCCGAGCCTGTACGCAAGTTTGTTCAAAAAAACATGATGAGACTCAATGCATGAAAATTCAACTCGACATCGATCACAACGGTTCAAAATTTCACGCATTAGTCTGAGAAAAATTCTGCACAAAGCTCTAGTTCATTTACGCTTGATAATTTAAACCTTACGAGCAATTAAGAGTTTGGTAAACGATTTTAGGCGAAAATTGTGATTTCTGAAGAAAAGCAAAAAAGTTAGAAAAAGAAAAGTGTCTGTATCTGGGATTCGGATATTTTCGAATACCTAATGCATCTAGTTATAAAAAGTGTTAGGTGTAGAGATCGCAGGTGGCAATATTGCTGCACGTTTCTTCGAAAATAAAGTTGGGATAATTTTTTGACCAAAAGTGGGCGTTACAGCGCTATACCACAATTGATCTTTAGCGCACCAAATTACAAATATGTATTATCACCCGTCAGCCGTACTACCCGTAGAGTGATGATTAGTACACAGAACTGTCCTGCCGGAGGTCTTAAATTCAATCCCAGCCTAAAATTTTATTTCATGAATGCTGCATCTTGCGAGAAATTGAAAAATCCCCCAAGAGGAGTAAATACAAATAACTCAATCGGATTGGACATAAAACTATAGGTTTGATCCATCCCAGGCATGGCTGAGAGCTGTAAGTCGCTGGGCCCTTATTCTGTAGGGACTGTTGCGAACCTAAGATATTTTTATCATCAGTCCACTGCTTTTTTTTATTGAGCGCGCACTAAAGGGGTTATGAATACCCTTATAATGACTAAACGTGTGAACAAATAGGAAGCGAGGACAGGATTAGAAAGGAGATGCCGATGCACATTGTAATGATTGGAAATATTCAGCCCGGTAAACCATTCCACATTCGTGTAGTGCGGCTAAAGAAAGAATCCCTATACTTAACGGTACGTCCGAAATTGGACTGATGGACATTTCTAGCAGTACGGGTGTTACGGTTAAATTGTTTAAGGGGAGGAATGCAACTGACTATTTCACTACAGCATTGCTTTTAAAAATAAGGATAAAACAATGATAGGCATGAGACCTTGCGGCCATGTTCAAGAGAAGCAAATGACTCGGTAAGAGAACGATCTCCTATTATTTTTAAAACTCTCTTTTCAATTCTATCCAGAAGACTCAAGAACGTTATTGGTGCACCACCCCAAATATAAGAATTATACGCGAGTTTTGGACGAATAAAAGCTTTGTAAATTATAGCCAGATTAGAAGTGGTAAAAACTTCTTCCATCGTCTGAGAAAACCTAAACGCTTAGCAGCATTTTTGACAATGTCGAATATGTGATCAGTCCACAACAAGTGGTTTGTGATGCACATACCTAGAATTGAAAGCTGTTCAGTCTCCTCGATGCAAGTACCACTTATGGAGAGTTGCTTTGGTAAAGGTTTACGCTTATGAGACAGTAAATTGCATTAAGCTTTCAAAGCATTAAATTCTACACGATTTTGTATTCCCCAATTGACAATGCTGTCAAGATCAGAATTTAATAAGCCCATCATAAGCTGCCGTTGGTAGTCCACATCCGAAGAACAAGAATGAGAACCTACAAACGAATATGGAAAGCTGAGGGTACTGTCATCAGTGAAACAATTTTGAAGGTTAGAAGTTTCAGACAAAAGATCATTTATAAAAATAAGGAAGGGTGTCGGAGATAAAACGGAGCCCTTCGATTTGAACCCATCCAATACTAATTGAATTGAACGGTCCGAAAGGTAATTTCTAACCCAACAAAGAAGAGATTCATCAATACCAAAACACGCATTTTCTATAAGAGAGCTTGATGCCAGACTCTACATACACCGTTAAGAATTGAAGAATCAGATATTGCACTTTAAGACAATATCAACCAAGCATTCAGTGAGCTACAAACCGAAACCATTAACTTGGAACATTGAAGAGACATACTTATGTAATTGAAAAAATGTATTTTTGTTCATTTTATTGTAGGTATTAAAAAAAAAAACTTGCATTTAAGTCACCCTCAAGCATGAGTGGATTTTAATGGGGTTAAGCTGATGACAATAAAACAGTTGATTAAAATTTTGCTTTACTTCAGTCGTTTAAACAAATCGGCTTACGCAATCAGACCCGAGATAAGTGAAATTATATAAATTACACACGTGAACTTGGCATTAAAAATAAATGGATAGAAGCAGTTGTGAACTTTAATAAAATGTGTAAATTTAGCTCATGGAATTTTTTTCTTGGAAACCAGAAGTCTGCTCATGCTTTTAGTTCTTATTGGCTGAAAAAAAAAATGTCTGTCTACATACATACATATTTACTTGTGATTAGAAATACCAAAAATATATATTACTAGTCTTATCACAAGTATCTTCCTACTTAGTACGTACAACTTATTGCTGCGTATTATTTGTGTATATCAAAACTGCGCACTAGAAATAAGTTTTTATCTAGTCATCAAAAAATAAAACCTCTTATCTTAACATAAAATATAATAACGCTAAATTTCTATTCGTCGCTTTCAACTCACATTTTAATATCTTCCGGTGGAATTATGTACATAAATTAAAGAAACTTGTTTCCATCTCAAAATAAAATACCATTTCAAGTTTCAGTTATTTAAACCGAACAATCTATTCACCAATAGGAATAGGAAACACAATTACGTCAAGAAAATATGAATAAATGTACACCTACTAAACTCATACCTACATAACACGTGTTTTGCTTTTGCTAAAATGCCATCACAAATAATATTTTTGCGTCGTCACTCGTCACCTCCATCGTCGTGTTTCTTCAAAAAGTCAATGGATATACACACAAAAATCTACACAAGTGTTCCGACCCGGAATTTGCTTTCAAAATAAATAATAAATACACAAACAAAATGATAGATAGCTAATCTAAAAACACAGCCAGACGACATAACCAAAAAGCGTGTTATAGAAACAAAACACAGATATACAAAAATCTGCGCAATACAATAATTGACACATGACTGTCTACCTACCTACCCAAGCTTCTACAATTTGTTTTGTGAAAATGTGTCTAGAAATACAAACAAAAATCAATAACCCCCCCCCCACCACCACACATCTACATCCACTTCCTACAATGCAACACACTTCAAATAGTAGTAAATTCCAAGTCATAGATTAAATAAAATTTAGAATTTTTCTTTTCAAGGAAAAGAAATAACACTTCTTTTTATAGTCAACAGTTGTCCGAAAAAATTAAAACCTTTTCTTAACTCTTTTTGTTGCCCACGCAATTTTAAAAATAAAAGTTTTACATAAAAACCTAAATAAAAGTAAAAGAATAAATCAAGAAAATGCGGGTACTCACCTAAACCACGAGCAGCAACATCTGTGGCAACCAAAATATTTGATTTGCCTGAACGGAACTCGCGCAAAACGAAATCTCGCTCTGATTGTGACTTGTCTCCGTGAATGGCGCCGCAGCGGACACCGAAGCTACGAATGAAACGCACCAAATGGTCGACACGTTTCTTTGTCTCAACGAAAATGATAATTTTGCCGGGATTCTCGCTGGTGTCGTAGATGTCAGAGAGTAGTGTTTTTAGTCTAGAAAAGAAGAAGATAACAATTTATTAGTTGCTGGGAAATGATTTCTGGAATTTCTGAGAAAAGTTAAAAAAAAAAAGAAACTTACTTTTCTTCCTTGTCATGCTCATCGCAAACCTCAACAACTTGTTTGATATTGTGATTGGCAGAGAGTTCCAATGAACCGATATTGATTTGAACATAGCTTCCGAGGAAATCCTCAGCCAATTGCTTCACCTCACGTGGCCATGTCGCACTCCACATAAGAGTGTGTCTGTCGGGGCGAATTTGTGTGAGAATCTTGCGAATCTGGGGCTCGAAACCCATGTCCAACATACGATCCGCCTCGTCGAGCACCAAGTATGTGCATCTCTGTAGATTTGTGGTTCCCGAAGCGAGGAAATCAATCAGACGACCGGGAGTGGCGATGACAATTTCACAGCCACGCTGCAAGTCTCTGGCTTGACCGCCCTTTGGAGCTCCTCCAAAGACGCATGTGTTGCGAACGTACGAGGACGAACCGAATTCTGTTGCTACTTGTTGGATCTGTTGTGCCAATTCACGAGTTGGAGCCAAGACGAGGGCGATGGGCCCATCGCCACGTTGCAATGGCTTTTGGTTGTTGATGTGGACAATTGCGGGCAGAATGTAACCCAGAGTCTTGCCTGAACCGGTCTTGGCAATACCGACAAGATTGTCGCCACTCATGGCAATGGGCCAGCCTTGGGCTTGGATTGCTGTTGGTGCCTTGTATCCCTGGCGTTTGATCTCCTTGGCCACATAATCGGGTAGATTCACCTCGGAGAAGTCCTCAATTGGGTTGGGAGCCTTACCACGGATGGTAATCTCATGCTGATCACGATAGCGTTGGACCTCTTGTGGGTTGCGATTTGCTACTTTGGGATGCTCTTGATAGAAGTTCTTCTTGAATGGTTCCAAGTTGGACCAGTCAACGTCGTAGAGCTCCAAATCGCCACCGTTATTGCGATTTCCTCCACCCATTCCTCCTCCACCACCTCCACGACGGTCAGTTCGCTTGTCTATGCGTCCATTGCGTACACCACCACCTCCAGATGCGCCACCGCGGCTTCCACGGTCATCGCGACCACCACGTCCACCACTGCCACGGCCATTAAAGTTTCTATCATGAGGAGACCTAAATATTTTTAAGAAATTAAGAAGAAACAAAGGTTTTTTTTCATTTTAGCAAAAAGAAGTCTTGAAGATTTTATGTATCTATAAAATGCTTTCACTTAAGCTATACATATGTAGATGTCGCACATGTCGCATTTATTGCGACGTAAAAATTGATAATCAAGTTTTTTTCTTTTTTCGCAGCGAAAGCAAAATGATGCCGTGGCCAAGCGGCCGACATATCAATTATTTATCAAGGTTTGCAAAACGTGTGCTGCTGATGACTCAGCCTTAAGCACATTTTTATTCAAGTTAAATTGTTAATTAAAAATGAGAATAAGCTGGTAAAGGAAAAAAAGAAAGCAACGAATAAAAATGTCTACCCATGTGCAAAAAGGAAAACAAAATGGCGGCCAACCAGACGCTTGGGATTGGGGGAATTTTTCTTTTCTTTTTTCATTTTAAATTAAAAATTTTAATACTTACATATTTTCAAATTCTTCTTCTTCTTGGTCAATATATAAAGATGAATTTTTTATTAATTTTGCTGATGTCTGGAAACTACAGCTGTGCCTTGATTTTATTGGACTGGTGACTGGGAGCAATGTGCTGTGAAAATAATGGCGAACTAAATTAGTTGAGGCTGCTGATGATGATGAAATTACACGAGATTTCGCAGCACTAATGCGGCACGAGTTTGCAAAGGAATTAATTAATACTTTTAACATATTTTATCACTGTTTTTTCTTTCTTTTATAATACTTAGGGTATTGGGAAAATAAGATTGATTTAAAATTAAAAAAAAAAGAAAACTATTGATTATTTTTCATGGGAAAATTTTAGAAGAAAGAAAATTTAAACTCGGCCGTCGAAGAGTAAGAAAAACTAAGAAACTTACCTAACCTCGTCCAAAAGTGGAATAAAACATGACGCAAGTGCGGGATTGGTCGATACCTCTTGTGTGTATATCGAAATCGATTTTACACAACATGAAGATGAGTGATTGTAGTAGATTTTTTGGATAATAAATGTACTGATGTAAACTCTTAGTTATGGTGAACAAATTTTAATACACATTTTGAGCCTTAAGGCAGGCTTACACATTTTATATAAGTTTGAATTCAAGTTAGGATTCAAGTAAATTAAAATGATTACATTTTATATGAACAAATTGAACTTAAAAAAAAAATAAAAACGTATACAAATTATTGACGATTTATTACATTTTACATTACATTTTAAATAAGAAATGCGGTTTATAACTCGTTTAAATTGTTTGGTTTCTTGATCGTTTTCAACACATTTTGAATCTTTATATATTTCCGTGTTACAGAGAAAAACAACTTTTGTCGTCTTATATCAAAATTGAGTCAATTAAACTATGGATCAGCAATATTCGATTCCATCTCAAGGTTTTGTTTCGTATTTTAATGTCGTTTGGTTTCTAAAAATATAGCTAAATAAAAAACAAAACAAGTAAAATCTTCTAAATTTTGCATAAAGAAAAACAACAAAATTAGAATATAATAAATGTGTTTGTTTGGAAAACTGCACAAAGTGACAAACGTTCCTTTTTCTTTAAGGCTAGGACTTCTTAAAATTTACAATAGTCAGCAGGCATTCCTTCTGGTAATAAATTTGAACTTTTTCAATGGGTTTCGATTGCCTTAATTCAAAACGGACTTCAAAATCAATGTTGTTTAGGTCAGGTTTTTAAGATATTGCTTTATAAAATTCGAAAAATAAAGCACTTATATAAGGCCTTTTAGAACTGTCAACATTAATGAACTATGTAGCTTTTTTTAAAAAATCTGTGATGGATTTCCGAATCTATAATACCTTTCTTTAATATTCAGTTGAGATACTTATATTATTTCGTAGAATATTCGAAAAATCTTCATAAATTGTTAGATTTTACCTGCCATAAAATAATCTGAAAGAAACGCTTAACCATTTATGCAACATAAAAAGGCGAACCGGTTCCAAAGTAAGTTGTTTTATTCTTGTAACGAATCTGTTGTCTACACAATTCAATTATACCTACCAAGTTTAAAAAAAAAAAAACAACTTTGGAAACCGAGATTTTAATACTTGAGCAAATGGTTAAAATTAATGATTGAATTAAAAAAAGCACTTGAAATTAACTCAAAAACGTATTTTTCAAAACTATGAAATTATTGAATTATTATTATTATCCAAGGTTTGCTGAAGGCTTTACATAGAGTAAAGTATAGACTTATTATCTGAGATAATTTGCAGGATATTAAAATAATTTAAACTTTATCTGGAACTTACCCTAAGAAATCTAGTTTTTTGGTTGCCTTTAGCATTTTTAGAGGGGCATATTTTAAAATCGTGAAAAAAACTTGTAAGAGAATTTTTTAAATGCAAGATTAGAAACAAAAACATCTTTAAAGTGTTGTTTTTTAAAAAGCTGTTAAAAATCAGCTACGGAGATGGTGGCCCGCATTGGTTTAAATTTATTTCAATTGTTCGTTATTAATAGGAGAAGTATTTAACGATAAAAAACTTAACATTTTGAGTGAAAAATGGGAAAATTGCGGAAGAAACCGATACAATTTTTAATTAAATGATTTAGAACGATTTAAAAATGATAAATTCGATAATCGTGAAATTAGTTGTGATAGAAGTAAGAAGCCGAGTATATGCGTATAATTTTGAGCGGTTTAAGTCAATGATATAAATAAAAAATGTGATCACTGCCATAACCAAATAGATGATACATACAATACATTTTTGTTTACTGTTATTTTTAATTTTTTTTTTTTAGTCATTTGTGGCGAAGGTTTAAGGTCTGTCTGGCTTTGTATCTTACTTTACAGGTGTAATGTTTGCCCCAGTTATCGAAGGACTCAATTAAATAATTTACATAATTTTTGATTGTATTAAAATTATTTGTGCTCTATTAACCACTTTTAAATAACTTTTGTGAATTCACCTCAAATAATGTCAACATTAAACGCAACAAAATTTAAATAAGGTACAAAATTATATTTTAATTATTTGAAGAAAAAATACGCACTAAACATTTCCTACATTGTGCTCTGCAGCAGCTGTCATTCTTTTAGGAATGTTAATTCCTCAGAACTATACCTTCCTTCTGCATATTTGTGACACTTATATAAGCTCTTCTCTTTTATTTTATATTCCCTGGGAACAAGTAACAATAAAATTTCGTAATATTAAATCTTGCTTGAATACTTAAAGTGTAGTTGAGGATTAAGAAAAATAATCCATAGGTCTGATCACACACTATTAGTAGATCTATTACAATTTTTTGGCGATCACTATCGATTTTCGATAACTTTTGGTTAAATTTAGTGCACGGAAAAACACATAGAGGAAATATATTATCTAGAGTCCCGACTGGTACCCGTCTTGCCTGAAACACCCTCAAATTTTATTTGAGGTAACTCTCTTAAAAGCCCGTAACAACTACATAGAATCTGCATTTTCCCATAAGAAATGCACGGGACAACTAACACATGCTTATGCTAATGGGCAAAATTCGCTCAATTTAGTTTGTAGGCCGAAAGAGAGCAAACCCATTAAGTCGGGACTCTAGATAATATATTTCCTCTATGGAAAAACATGGGAACGAAATGAAACAAGCGAAACATATTTTATTATAGCTTCCAGCTCCAGAGCTACCGGCTAATGCTAGTGCTAATGCTTACCGCTAGGTGCTGGATTAAGCATTGCCAGACTAACAGTATATATTCCTATTAATAATAAATAACAAAACAATAAGATACTAATCCAGCAATATTAGATACAATTTTAGTTAGATGAACATAGTTCGGTCGGTTTCAATTGATAGGTGAGTAAATGTATCTTTGTTTAAGGGTCAATATAGAGTTGTCATTGGTTTTCATTATTAAAACCAATCATTGGAAATTTGTTCGGCATGTCGGTTAGAGCTGGCATTGAAAATGTCTGTCATATAAACAATATTTCCTGATTGGAATCAAGCGTTTAAATTGATCATTGAAAGTTAAACTGACAGGTGGGAATACAAACAAAATAAAACGCTTTCGCTTTATATTCCGAAATGAGAATTCAACTGTCAGCTGTTCATTGAAAACGATTTCATTGAAAAAAAAAGAGGCTGGGATGCGACCCACAATGATAACTTCCCATCCCATTTGTCGATTTGTCTTGCTTAACAGTTTGTCTATATGTATCATTTTTACTAAATTTGCGTACTATTTTTTGTAGGTTTTATTTTTTTGTAATTTTATTTCAAAATTTTCTCAAAATTTTACCGAATGTTGAAAACAATATTTCTTATAAGATAAAATTAGTTTGAAGCCAATGTCTCAAATTTTTGAAAAGATATTTACGTCGAAAAACAATTTTTACCAACTTTTATACATTTTTTTTTAGGTTTTTATTTTTTTGTAAAGAACTGTCAATTCGATTTTTCTCAAAATTTTTCCTAATGTTGAAAACAATATTTCTTATAATTTAAAATTAGTAAGAAGCCATTATCTCAAATTTTTGAAAAGGTATTTGAGTCGAAAATCAGTTTTTAACAACTTTTGTTAATTTTTTTTTCGGTTTTTAATTTTTTGTAAGAAAAGTGTAAATTCGATTTTTTTCAAAATTTTATTGGATCTTAAGAACAATATTTTTTGAAAGATAAAAGCAGTTTCAAGCCAATATCTCAAAGCTTTGAAAATATATTTGAGTCGAAATTCAATTTTTACCAACTTTGAGTAATGTTTTTTTTAAATTTTTATTTTTTGTAAAAAAAACTGTCAATTAGATTTTTCTCAAAATTTTATCAGATGTCAAAAACATTATTCTTCGTTGCACAAAATTGTTTTGGAGATGAAATCATATTTTAGTCGTAAAATTTTCGAGGTGACAGTTTTTTTTTCAGTTTTTTTGATTTATAAAAAAAACCGTTAATTGGATTTTTTCTAAAAATACACTTGTTTTGTATCACATTACAATATATTACATCAAATTTAATTCAAGTCTCTAGTGTCATTGGTTCATGAGATATTTAGGTTTAACCAAAATTGTCACCTTTTTTTTAAACTGCTATAGTAAAAAAACCACCCACGCAATTTTCTTGAGAGCCCATTCTGCATCTTTCTGCCTTATTATCTGTATAACAAAATTTATTTGGAGTCGATATCTCTTCTGGTTCTTGAGCTATGGACGACGAAAAAAACGTCGCGAACGTACGGACGTACGGACATACGGACGTACGGACGTACGGACGTACGAACGTACGTACACACGCACGCACAGACATCTTTCTAAAAATCTTTTATTTCGACTCTAGTGACCTTGAAACGTCGAGAAATGTCAAAATTTTCAATTTGACAAATCGGACCCATTACAATAACTTCCTATGGGAAGTTAATAAAAATGAACTAAAAGAAATGTTCTGGCTTAAATAATGTATTTTATTTAGTAGACAAAATCTACAGCTTTATTTTTAAAATAAACTAGACGTGACTTCCTTAATCACTTTTCAATTTTTAAACAAAATGTTCAAAAATGAAAAATAATGATAGCTATAACTGACACTTAAGTGGTTAATAATAATAATACGTTGGTCTTACTTCTCAAAATAATTTGGATTTATTTCACTTTGTAAAAGTGCAAAGTGCATGTCCGACTTTTGAAAATAAGCGTTATTTCACATTTGTAAAATATGTTGACATTTTGAAATATCTGCCATTGCAAAAATATTAATGATTGAAATCCACGGAAAATTTTTCGGTCAATAATCTGTCATTGGAATTGTGTAAAATTGAAACACAAGTCAGTGGAACGATTCATTTCATTTTTGGTGATAAAAGAATCATCCGTTCAGGAAAATACATACATTTCTATCATTAAATTAATCAAGTAATTTCCGATGGATCAGTACATAATTTGTATTTCTAATCAAAAGAAAACCCAGTCAAATATTCATTAAACAAATTTTCGGGATTGATTTCAATGATAGCTTTAAATGGCTCCTAAAGGGCTATCATTGCTTTTCATCTTTGAACCCAATCCTTGAAATTATTTTGACAGGTAATTTATTACGATCATTGAACAAAATTCTTGATTGAAACCATCTATGAAATTAGAACACAAATCAGTGGAATAATTCGGATTTATTTCAATGATAAAGCTGATCCAATATAGTTCCTTTTTATTTCATTAAATTTGACATACATACATAAATATTATTAAACTAAGCTAAGATTTTATTTTTAACTTTCCATAGGAAGTTATTGTAATGGGTCCAATTTGTAGAATTGAAAATTTTGACATTTCTCGATGTTTCAAGGTCCATAGAGTCGAAATAAAAGATTTTTAGAAAGATGTCTGTGCGTTCGTGTGTACGTTCGTACGTCCGTACGTTCGCGACGTTTTTTCGTCGTCCATAGCTCAAGAACCAAAAGAGATATCGACTTCAAATAAATTTTGTTATACAGGTAATAAGGCAGAAAGATGCAGAAAGGGCTCTCAAGAAAATTGCGTGGGTGGTTTTTTTACCATAGCAGTTTAAAAAAAAGGTGAACATTTTGGTTAACCTTAAATATCTCATGAACCAATGACGCTAGAGACTTGAATTAAATTTTATATTATATATTGTGACGTGATACAAAACAAGTATATTTTTGGAAAAAATCCAATTAACGGCTTTTTTATAAATCAAAAAAACTAGAAAAAAAATTGATTTCATCTCCAACACAATTTGATGCAACGAAGAATAATGTTTTTGACATCTGATAAAATTTTGAGAAAAATCTAATTGACAGTTTTTTTTATAAAAAATAAAAACCTAAAAAAAACATTACTCAAAGTTGGTAAAAATTGATTTTCGACTCAAATATCTTTTCAAAAATTTGAGATTATGGCTTCCAACTAATTTTAACTTATAAGAAATATTGTTTTCTATATTTGAAAAAAATTTGAGAAAAATCGAATTGACAGTTTTTTTTTACAAAAAATAAAAACCTAAACAAAAAAATTAATAAAAGTTGGTAAAAATGGATTTATGACTCAAATATCTTTTCAAAACTTTGAGATATTGGCTTTAAACTACTTTTATCTTTTAAAAAATATTGCTGTCAACATTCATTACAATTTTGAGAAAAATCGAATGGGCAGTTTTTTCTTCACAGAAAATATTGTTTTCGATATTCAGTAGTTTTTTTTTTTATAAAAATTCAACAGTCCGTTTTTTCATAAAAAAATAAAATCTACAAAAAATAGTACGCAAATTTGGTAAAAATTGATACAATATAGACTATAACTTTTAAGCAAGACAAATCGACTGACGGGATGGGAAGTTATCAGTGTGGGTCGCATCCCAGCCTCTTTTTTTTAAATATACTTAGGTGGGTTTAAGATTGACTAAAACGTTCTCTTTCGAAAATGACGGAATTTTATCCTTGGAGAGTCCGGCTCATATGTAATTTACCTTTGTCGGCTTCCACTTCTGAGTTTTCTAGACAATCAAAATGGGCATAAAACGAACTTATAAATTAGTTCTTTATTAAACTACGTAACTTCAACTTAAATTTGATAGGAAAGTGGTATTTTAGAGCTTATATAGATAAACTAGGAGGCATAATTAAATCATACCGCATCAATTATTCCCAACACATCCATTTTTGAAAAGATACTCTTCAATTAAAAACAATTAAACTGTCAAACTGACAGCTCTATTAACATTGACAGAGACATTAATATCTTCTAATAGTTTTACTTATTTGACTACAAGAAATACTATAACCAAAGGTGTGTTTGATTTTCTTTCAAGAAAGTTCAAGAACTTGGCATTTTTACGAAGTGTGTATTGAAATATTTTCTTTTAAAATGACTCGACCTTCAGAAAAATACCTAAAATTGATGAAAATTCTTCGTCTCTGTGGTGCAGCTTGTGGTGCAGATGTTGCTGATCCTAATTATCGTGTTAATTTCATAACAATTTGTGTCATAATTTGTATAACTGTTTATTTTATATTTTCCGTTTACACGGTGCAGTTAAAATTTTCTGAGAATTGGGGAGTACTTTTAGAATCATTCTGCATGGTTGGAAGTGTTTTTCAAGTAAGAGTACAAATAATGAAAAGTAGTTGTTTTAAAAATAAATGTTTTTTTCACACTGTAAACCATTTTCATTTCACTTGATATTTTTGTTGTTGTATTTTTGAAGGGAATCGCTAAACTTTTAAGTGGCATCGTTTTTACAAGAGCACTATCCGACATAAATATTGAAATTTTTACCATCTATGAGGAATACGAAGCCAAGACTAATTACTACATCAAAGTTCTAAATGATTCCACGGCAAGAGTCAAATTCCTGCTGAAGACTCTTTCAATTCTGCACGTAATTATTTTCTTCTGGCTTTTCACTGCTCCCGTAATAATGTACTTAGTGACTGGTCGACGTTACATGTTGATGCAATTCTTTTTACCTGGTTTGGATGTAGAAACGGATTTTGGATATTTTACTACGATTGGAATGCAATTTGCATGCTTGGTTTTTGGTGGTTTTGGTAATTTCGCAGGAGATTTATTCTTCATAGTTTTCAATATGCATGTTACGTTGTTTGCGGATGTTTTGAAGGCGAAAATTATAGAATTCAACGAAATTGCCGACGATAATTTTGAGATGATGAAGATGGACCAGCTGTTAAATAATATCATAGGATGGCATCAAAAGTATTCCCTGTAAGAAAGTTGAACAATGATTCAATATTTAGCCCGTGGTTGAGCAGGCTTAACTAAACGATTTAGATGTTGATCAACAGTGGTTTATTTATTTATAACCTATAAAATCTTTGAAACACAGTTACTTATTCATAAAACTGAAATTGGATAGTTAAAATTGTTAAACCCTGGGTTATGATTATTGACTAAGGGCTGGTTTGTTAATAGTGGATTAAGTTTCTAGCAAAATTTTCAGATGATCTCCTTTTATGGTTGTAAATGAAATCAGGTGATTACCTTTATCCATAATAAACTGGGACGTTTATATAAATAAAATTGGTTATGAAGCATTGAGGATAAGCTAGCTGTTAATATCATGGATTAAAGATAGTCCCCGTGGTATGATAGTTAGTGCGTTGAACTGTCATGCCAGAGGTCTTGGGTTCGATCCCTGCCTATGCCATCTAAAGTTTTTTCACGTGTACTGCCTCTTGGGAGGAATTGACAAATTCTCCAAGAGTAATTCTTGTCATAAAAAAGTACTTTCTCAAATTAGCCGTTTGGACAACAGTACCCGCACCCAGGAATGTTTGAGAGTTGTAAGTCACTAGGCCCTAGTTCTCAATGGACCTGTTGTGTCACCCAATTTATTTTAATTTTTTTAAAGATAACCCACTGTGAACAAACTAGTCCAAATCAATTAATTTTATTTCTGTAAATTTTTGATACTACCTCATTTTATAGATTTGCCAAAACATCCAATAAAATTTTTGATTGGATAACATTTGTTCAAATTGTAACAACTTCACTGTCAATTGTTCTAACGCTTTTTATATTGTTAACCGGAGATTGGCCTGGATCATATTCATATTTGGCTCTGGAATTACTCATGCTATATGTTTATTGTGGAATTGGAACTTTGGTCGAAAAAACAGTGAGTCTAAAAGTTAAACAAAGTTTTTTTTTTTTTTTTAAATACCAACCTTTCGAATTAAATTTTAAATAAATGCTTGTTAAAATTATTTAAAATCTATATAAACTGTGTTGCATTGGCAGCACTTTTCTTGAAAATAATGACAGCTTAATTACAAATTACTATTTACCATATTAAAACTTTATTCTAGAATTTTTCAAAAGAATATTTTATGTTCGAATTGAACGAGTTCCGCTTGATTAACATTTTAACCGGGATTTTGTTGGTTGAATAGCAGTAAACAATTTTTCGAATTTAATTAAGTACCTACAATTTATTGTTTGATTTTAGAATGATAAATTTTGTGATGAGATCTATGCAATTAATTGGTATATGTTGGCACCACCACAACAAAAATGCGTTTTGCTAATGTTAATGAAGTCGCAAGATCCCGAATTAATTACAGTTGGAGGAGTTATGCCACTGTCAGTGAGCACAGCTTTACAGGTAAATTCAAATGTCAAAATGAGGTATCATAAAATACATATGTACATATAATTTTCTATGTTCTTCTTTCATTATGGTCTGATAGGGCAGATGAAGGGGTGTATAAACTGTTTTTAAGTTGAATTGAAATATTTTTAGAATTAGAATTAGAATTATTTAGAATGAAATACATTCTCTCCATTCTAGTTCTATGAAATTTTATCAAACAGATCTTAATGTACGAGTATTTAAATAAATCAATATTTTTCAGGTTACAAAGTCAGTATACAGCATAATGATGATGATTTTAAATTTTATTGAATAAAAATACCAACAAAGAAAGAACATACTAGTTTCTTTATGCGAATCTCTTGATTTAATACTTTAATTATTTTGTGCAATTTAAAAAGAATGAAAACAATGTACACGTGTAATAAAATGATGTTAATTAAACTCAAGTATTGTTTTAATATTAATTTGCGTTTTTCTTACCCATTTATTCGTTCATTCGAAAAATTATTGTTGTGAAAGGATTAAATTAATTCTACTTTAAAAAATATATTTTATTTCAATGATCCTGTTTATTCAAAACTTAAAAATTGCCAGTTTCAAATTGGAAGTTTAATTTTAATTTCAGCTGAATCTAAACTTCAGTTCAAATGTTGAATTCAACTCTCTTTCTGTTTCATAGTGTAAACTGAACTTAATATCAATTAAATGCAGTTCAACAGTATTAACTTGGCAACATTGTTAATTGCAGTACGTTTCCACCAACAAATAATCCGAGATTTAAGGCAAGTGATTTAAAATAAATCATGAGGTGTTTCCACCAAAGAAAAGGAGATTAATTTGACGTTTGGTTTATGTCATAACAACCAAACTTCAAATTATTCTCCTTTCGAAAATAAAAAAAATATGTATTTGTTCACTCATCATTTGTAAGTAATTAGTTTTATTATATTCTTGTACATATTTATTATTTTTGTATACTTACATTTTATTTCGTCTGTGATTTCTTGAAAGTTGTTTATTGTTTTGAATTTGAGTCATATGGAAGTGAGACAGATAGTTTTTGTTGACATTTCCATCTGTCAATAAACGAAATTGGCGTTTAAATGGGTCGGTTCAACAATTATTCTCCAAAAAAAAAGTTTGTTTGATTTGACAAACTTATGTTTCCAAGTAGATTTTAATGAGTTTTATTTGAAATCTTCATTTGAGGAGATTAAAATTTATATGGTAAATGTTCGAGATTTCAAAGAGATTTGTGACAAATCTAGCTAAATCTTGGTTTAATGCCTGGTGGAAACGTAGTATAAAATAAAATGAGAGCAGTCGATAAGATTACCCAGTTTAGGGGCCAGTTATAGCTATCATTGAAATCGATCTGGAAAAATGTTTGAATCGATATTTGACGGTGTTTCCCTTTGATTAGAAATGGGAATTATATACCTACTGATCTATCGGAAATCACACAAAGAATTTTTTTGAGGAAAAAAAAGTGTACCTAATTGCGCATTTATTTTTCTCTAAAAATGTATTTTTCTATTTTCCGGACGGAAATTCATTTTCCTGAACAGCTGATACTTTTATATACAGAAGTAAAACGAATCGTTCCACTGATTTATGTTCCAATTTCACACAATTCCAATGACAAATTTCTTTCAGTAAAAATTTTTCAGTGGATTTCAATCAGGAAATTTTTTTCAATGACAGAAATTTTTAATGATAGCTATAAACGACCTGTCAAGAAAATTCCAATGTTTGTTTACAATGATGAAAACCAATGATAGCTATAACTGGCGCCTTACAAGGAGAATTGAATCCGAATTAAATAACGATTTAGTGCCGTATAGACGACCTGGATCGGATAGAAATAGGATTACTCGATCCAATCCCACAGAACGAGGTGAATCGAATCGAAATTTTTTTGTAAACCTGTATCGGGGAATCGAGTTATTGGTGTGTGAGGTTTTGCTTGTGTAAGTGCGATATGTTTTTTCAATCTTGTTTGTTCTAAGCTGAATTTAATTTGGCGCTCGTCTTTGTGTTATAAAATTTGAAATTTATTTGAAAGTTATTCACGTAGCAGAAGGTACGCACACAAATAAAACCCAAATGTCATTTCGATTCCATTTCAATTCGATTCCTCGATTTAGTGTCACCACTCACCAAATACCTGGATCGAAATCGCAATTCGATTCCTCGATCTCCTCTTGCAACCAGGGTAATTGGCTGCAATCACCCTACCCTGCGCAGCCAATTCAGGAACCGAGACATCGTGCAGGGCTGCGCTGCATGCAGACTTTCTTCAATTCTGCTTCCATTCTCGGTGGTTTCCATCTTGGTTTGCCTACAAGCTAAAGCCAACATAAGATCTTTCAAGTATGCGTGACAATTCATCTCAAAATAAAGACATTTGCCATAAAAACTCAGTAGTTAATCTAAACTATTATATAAAAGCGAAACCATTTTAAAGTTTGTAACGCACGATCTCAGAAAGTAGTCAACCGATTTATTTGGAATATATTTTATTATTTTCTAAATTGTTATGAGAGTGTTAATGGTTTTAATTTTTGTTCATTAATTATTTTTCAAAATTAAATATTATTAATTTTACATTTTTTGTCCACTTTTTTTCATTAGTTGACTTATACAACCACTCATATCTTAAAATCTATACAATAATCGACAAAGATTAGCATTGCTTCATAAAGTCAATATTGTTGTGCAAATTTTAAGCCTAAAATCACTTCTAAGTTAAACATACAACCTGGGAAATAAATAAAAACAAATTATAAAATTATAAACTTTTTGAATTTATTTTATCCAGGAAATTAGATTCAATCACAATCGCGAGGTCGCTGCTTTGTTTCATTTCATTTACATTCCAACATTTTTAATTTTCTTTTCTTCCCATGCTCTTTCTCTCTTAATATGTGTTCCATTTATTAGTTACGTTTTTTCTCTTACCTACCTACCTACATATTCAATTTTTCTGTATTGTATAGTTCATCAACTAACCTACACACACACATTATTTTTTTTGTTTCTCTAATTCTATCGTCACATCGCTGAGCAGTGCGGCTGTGGGCTTTTTTTTTAAGTTACTATGAACATTTAATTAATTACAGTGCCGTGCACATGAAATGCCGATCTATCTAAAGAAAAAATAGATCTTTTTTATTTTTCTGGTTCGAGGAAATGAATAGATTAAAATTCTTCCAATTTAAAAATAAAAAAAGTTCTATTATAATAGCTTGAATTACCAATTTTGTATCACTTCCTCGAACAATAAAACTGAAATTAAGTTAAAATTTTCTTTACAAATAACTCGAAGAAGGTACTTACAATTACGTCGATAAAAAGAGCACACAAATGTGGGTAGGTTAAGTCAGTTGCACTGAACTGAACATGAACAGATGAATAAAAAAATGTGTCTATGGATATTTACACACGCATACCTATAGATGTATGAGAACATTAAAAACCCAAATTTGTTTTTTTTTACCGCAAACTATATTTTTCGGTTGCAAAAAAACGTTTCTAGGTATGAATAAAAGAAAGAAAAGAAGAAAATAGACAAAAATTTCGTTCTGTTTTCGTTCTGTTTTCAACTAAAAAAACGTGCGGCTTGGCCTTTACTACGTAATATTTTACTTAAGTTTTTTTTCTAAAGTGTTAATTTCGGTAAGGAAGTGTTTTTTGATTGATTTTTTTATTAAATACGAGTACATAACAAGCTTAAATTCGTTGTTTTTATTTTATCGCATAGAAATATAAAATAGGTAAAAGAAAGGCTAACATCAGAAGAAAATCCATAAGCACAAAAAGAATGTGTTGGTTACAATTTGCGAAGCAACGCGAGCACGGGTCCGCTAGTGTTTTATAAAACATAAGAATATTTCGAAAAGCTTTTCTCTTTAAATTTATGCAAGTGCATGTTATCGTAAATGAGTTGCCATGTGTTTGAAATATATATTCTGTCAAATAATCTAAATTAAAGAAATGATCGTAAGAGATGAAGTCTCTTACATCATCACATTTAAGCTGAAGGCAATTGGGTTTCCTCCTCAATTTATCAAATTTATTTCTTTTTATCTTCAAAATATGTCTTAAATTAGAAAGAGTTCAGAAGAAGTTAAATTAAAAGTACTTTCGCCAAACCTTTCATCGCCAAGTTAGGGGTTCCCCAGGGTAGTCATTTAGGACCTCTACTCTTTATCCTAGCTATAAATGATGTTCTCCTTTGTGTGCGTAAGGTGATTATACAAAAAACTTTAGATTTTAAGTTTATATTTTTGTACTGGTATTTTTTGAAAATGTGTAACTATTTACTTAACTAAGATATGTTAAAATAAATACGTATTTATGAACATTAGATTAGAAAACTTAAATTAAAATTACAATTAAGAAGAAATCAGAATGTCTAATACTATAACCCTAACAGCTTGCAAAAACTTCGGTACATCTTAGCGTGACGTCCTGTCAGACAACCGTATAGTTCGTTAATTTTCAAACAGTCCGTTTTACTCAGTGTTCGTCTTTGACCAATTTTCTTTCCGGGCATCAATGGAGTCACTGTTGGTTTTTCTCCTTTTTTCTTACTAAAAACAGAACATAAATCATCAATTTTTTAAAGCATTGAAAAACTTCAAGTCAAAATTTCACCTGAAATAATACGCTCCATAGTGCATCACAGAATTGTAATCATATTCAAATGAATACTTTCCATTTTTCTCCGAAACCAATTTGAAATTCTTTTTAAATTTCGGCATAATATTCTCCCAGTGTATTTTGACATATTGATCCCGATCAGCCCGGGATTGTTCGTGATATATTCCAATGGCGTGCATTAGTTCGTGCATGATTCTTCCTTCGCTACTAAAGCAATGTAAACTGGAATGATCTGGTCTTTGTAATGCCACAATTTGTTCCCCACCTCGACGTCCCACATATGACCAACATCCCTTAGGACCATCCTCATCGGGTGGCTGAATGTACAAATAGTCGTCATTTTCTCCATCGTAGGGAATGAAATTAATGCAGGTGAGGGAGTTAAGTACATGTAGGGCATTATCGATAGCTGCTCGTTCTTCACTGTTGTAACTTCGACTGATCTCAAATGGTATGGTGCCATTACGCCAGAGACGTTTCGGGTACTTTAAGGGATTTACACCCAATCTCAAGCCAATGTAGGTTTCAGAGTCCATAGCGATGTCACCTTGAAATAATTGCGGCATTGTCTCAGGATCATCGGTTGCTGCAGATTCTTTACCGTCTTCGGGTGAATTTTCTTTGGCAGAATAATCAACATCTGGATAAACTGTTTCATCTATATAAAAGAAAAACAGTGTTTAAGGATAATTGGTAACATATCATCTATTAGTATTTTTGCTGGTTTCAAGAATGATGTTAATAATTAATAAAAAGGATATACATAAAACATAAGTAATCATAATTTGCTACTTTTGGCACAGGAGATGATTTAAAGATGTGATCAACTGATTTTTCAAAACGAAAGCTCGGAGAAAAGTCCGACTTTTGATTTCGAAAAGATGTTGAAAAAATAAAATTATTTATTACTTAATTATGTGTCTGCTGTATGAACATTAAAATTGAAAAAAAAATGAATCTTAAGTGAATATTTAAAAAGCTACTACTTTGAAAACTGTAAGATACAGACCAAACTAGTCTCGAATTGAAGCTAATTCAGTAAACCAACAATTTGCGAATATAGTGTAATGGATACAGTTGTTGGTACCCCTAATTAAATATTAATTTTAATATGTGAATAACTTTCATGTTAAAGAAGTGAAAGAACATCATCTTGAGTTTTAATTTTAAAATCCAAAATGTTTAAAATGATGAATTAGCAAAGGTTGCTCAAAACTAAAATTATTAGCACTCGGCTACAATTAGTCTTATAAGCATTTGATCTGGGGGGGGTTTTAGTTAACTTCCCATAGGAAGTTATTGTAATTGTAAAATGTTGACATTTTTCCACGTTTCAAGGTCCCTACAACGTAGGGTTAATATTGTGTAGCGGCAATTTTGCTGTTAACACAGCCATTTATCCAAAAATGCACCTCGTCACTGAAGATGATTTTTGGTCCAAAATTAGGGTCCTCTTCCAAACGATTGGAAGCCCAGTCAGCGAACAAAAGGCGGCGTTGTCTATGGTCATGAACTTTGAGCTCCTGGGTCAGTTGGAACTTGTACGGTTATAGGCCCAAGTTCGTTGAACGTACGGGTTTTGGCTGATTGTTTACTGAACCAGTCGTCTCAAATTTGACCACCAAACATTAAGGAGTCGACTGTGAAGGGCCACCACGTCTACTGTAAAGCGGGTACAATGCACGCAAAGTTTTATTATTTCCATGTGTTCTTCAATCGTGTAACTTTTCATGATGATTTGGCATAAACAGCTGAATAATAAACATAAGATTTGACAGATGTCAACAAAACAAAATGGTAGCCACTGGGCGCCAAAATCTATCCGCGCCAATTTAAAAACCGTATATAAATCAAGATTTATAGTGTAGAAATATAAACTTCAAAAAAGAGGCTGAGATGCGACCCACACTGATAACTTCCCATCCCGCCTGTGGATTTGTCTTGCTTGAAAGTTTGTAGGTTTTCGTGTTGTGTTAAAAAAGTTGTCAGTTGAATTATTCTTAAAAAATTCAAAAGTACCAACAATATTTTGCATCATTATGTAGTTTTGTTTTAAAATCTATTTTTGCTAACGAGAATTTTAGTCGAAAACCTATTTTTAGCATTTCTTAAAAAAATTTATTTCTTATACAAACAAAATACAAATTGGATAAATGAAATTAATTTGAAGTGAATTCTATTGTTAACGAGATATTGAGAACCGAAAATCAATTTTTACCAAATTTGCTTACTATTGGATTTTAGAAAAAAAATTGACTGAATCAATCTGTGAGATAAAATTAGTTTGAAGCCAAAATTTTTAATTTTTGAAAAGATATTTGAGTCGAAAATCAATTTTTACGAACTTTTAGTTATTTAATTATAGGTTTTTATTTTTTGTTAGAAACTGTCGATTCGATTTTTTCTAAAAATGTTACCTACTGAATGTTGACAGCAGTATTTTTTAAAAGATAAAATTAGTTTAAAGCCAATATCTCAAAGTTTTGAAAAGATATTTAAGTCGAAAATCAATTTTTACCAACTTTTATTCATTTTTTTTAGGTTTTTATTTTTTGTAAAAAAAACTGTCGATTCAATTTTTCTCAAAATTTGTCCGAATGTTGAAAACAATATTTCTTATAAGATAAAATAAGACGGAAGCCATAATCTCAAAGTTTTGAAAAGATATTTGAGTCAAAAATCAATTTTTACCAACTTTGAGTAATGTTTTTTTTGGTTTTTATTTTTTATAAAAAAAGTGTCATGGAATTGACTTTTCTCAAAATTTTACCAGATGTTAAAAATGTTATCCATCGTTGCACAAAATCGTTTTAGAGATAAAATCATTTTTTATCATAAAATTTTCGAGGTGACAAATATTTTTTTTAAAGTTTTTTTTTGATTTATAAAAAAACCGTTAATTGATTTTTTTTCCAAAAATATATTTAACTGGTATCACTTTACAATATATAATATAAAATTTAATTCAAGTCTCTAGCGTTCGTTATTGGTTCGTAAGATATTTAGGGTTAACCAAAATTTTCACTTTTTTTTTTAAATTACTGTGGTCAAAAAACCACCCACGCAAATTTTTTGAGAGTCCATTTTGCATCTGTCTACATTATTATCTGTGTAACAAAATTTACTTGGAGTAGATATCTCTTCTGGTTCTTGAGCTATGGACGACGAAAAAACGTCGCGTACACACGCACGCACAGACATCTCTCTAAAAATCTTTTATTTCGACTCTAGGGACCTTGAAACGTCGAGAAATGTCAAAATGTTCAATTCGAAAAATCGGACCGATTACAATAACATCATATGGGAAGTTAAAAAGACAAATATTCCAGACAAATTTTAAGCTTTTCCTAAATCTTTCAATCCATTTATACTCGTATATTACTTTTCAATTTTCAAAATAATCCTTGCACTGACTCTTTTAAAAATCACCTTTTGAAAATGAAGAATGCCTTTAAAAATAATATTCACAACATTAAATTTATTTTCGTATTTTGTTCAAAGGAACAAAAGTAATTGAACAAAACAAAGCAAGAGTTCCGCTTTAAGAAATAAAAACATAAAGATGAAGGTAGGTCATTAGGGTGAAACAATTCAAAAGGTTATTAACTCGTTCTAGGTAATGTAAAAATAATAATTATTTTAAGACGGATGTTTGCCTATATACATACATACATATGTACATATAACTTAATTTTTAATTTTCTTATTTCTAAGATTTAAATTTATTTATAAATCGTTAACAGAAATAGAAGCAGGCTGTAAGCAAGAAGACATAACATAATGACAGGAAGGTAGGGTTCAACTACTTCCATCAATTTTTTTGAACCCACATAACTTAAAGAAAATTCATATAAAATGTAGGTATCTAAAATTGTTTAATCAAGAACAGTCATTAACATAGAGACACAAAGGTTTATAAGAAAACACACAAATTTTCCTTCAAGTCTTTCTCCATAATCAAAAACTTAAATTTAATTTTTTCACAACACAAAAACTTGCCCTAAGGTGGAATTAAACAGTTATGCAGGTGGTATCATATAATTCACAAACAGAAACTATTTAAGTTATATTGTTTAACTTATTTTAATTTAATTAAGAATATATTATTTCAGAAAACACACCTGAACCAAAGTAATCAATTTCATCAGGCTCAAAATAATTATTCTTAGATACAGTGATGGCCGCACTTGTTGTTGTTGTTGTTATTGTTATGGTCATAATCACAAAACCAAAAAGCCCGAAATACGAGTAAATTGGCAGTCCAATTATAACTTTACACATATCTCCGGAGAATTTATCTCAAAATTTTAAGTTTCTTTCACATAACACTGTGATACTAGACTGTTAGCCAAATGGTAGCTAACTTGGTTAAGAACCATCGCGAGCGCTATAAATTCCAGAAACTTTTCATTTCGTTTATCTTATCACCACACTACCGACCGTCGCGTTCGTCGTTGTTGTATCGCTGTGCCACTGCCGCGCGCAGTTTTGTTGTTAGTTTAGTTTGTTGTGGTCGGGCTGGTAGTCCGAATCTGAATCCAAATCCAAAAATCCAAATTCAAATCCAAATCAAAACAAAAGCCTCGTCTTCATCGTTGAAAACCAAATGGATGATGAAGAAATCTCAATTTGGCATTGGCCAGACATGGTAGAGTGGGAAATGGCAATCTATCATGGCACGGACGCGACGTTGGACACGGCGGTGTTGATAAAGCAATAGAGGGGGTTGGAGGGGGATTGTTTGGATTTACATTACAAAGTGTTTGTGTACATTGAGTCAACAACTATGAGTGTGAACAAACAATTTTTTAAACGAAGGTTTCTATAATAAAATAAAAATATTTATGTTTATTTTGGTTTGATCTTCATTTTGTAGGTCAGTTCCATTTGATAATGATTGAATTAGACAAATATATGATCTGAATTTAATGAAGCAGTAAGACAAAATCAACTGAGAAATAAAACAATTTTTCATTGAAGCTTCACCTTCACAATGAACAAACAGAAGAAATCACATAAAAACTAAATTGATTTATGAAAGTATTATAATTTTGTTGCTAAGAAATCTGAAGCTAAGATACATATAATTAAGTTTGAAGGAAACTCTACAAGTATGTAAGCTTGAAGTAGTTCAACTTTTAAGGTTCTCAAAGTTCTTTTTATTGTTTAGGGTATTTTGATAAACTTAAATATCACTGGTAAACAAAATTAAACTTTTTGTCTGTTTTTTAAGTTCTGAATTCAAATTTAACCTCAAAACATTCTCAATAGTGTAAGATTTTTATAATATACCTTTTATAAAATCCTAAAAAATCTATAATACTGCGATTCTTAGGGTATGACATAGTTACAAACTCAAAATAGTTAGATAATTTAGGAAATTAAATATATTTAGCTTTCTTCGAAATATTTCCAATCAGTTATAAATTTTTATTTGACTTGAATATTACGCATTGATGGTGTTGAAAAACTAGGTTTTTGACCAAATTCTTGGTGCTGATTTTGAATCTGATGTTGGATTAAGGTAATGTGACAAACCCAAATCAAAAAAATACCCGTTTTGAAGTCCGATTTGAACTAATATCATCGAAAACCTTAGAAAGACGAAAATGGAAACATCATAGTAGAACTTAAGTCAATGCTGAGGAAATGGAAGGACCACTTCTGTTGTCTGTACAACGGCGGCGACGAATAGAATTCCGCTTTTAGGCAGTATGACCCATTCAATTTATATGACGAAAGCCAACAATCCCGTCTTTACGATTTGGACGAAGTAAAGATTGCCATACCTTAGCTGAAATCTAACAAAGCGCTGGAGCAAATGGTTTGAATGCCAAACTCTTCAAACCAGTTAGAGATAATTTGGTTAGGAGCATGCACCAACTTATCTTTTAAATATGGTCGGAAGAAAGCATTCCCGATGCATGTAACCACAGTATTGTTTCCCGACACTGAACAGAGGAATCAGTCTACTTAACAACAACTTAATTACAAAATCTTTTCTGCCATAATATATGAACTTCTAAAGCCCATCGTCAACAACCTGATAGGTCCTTATCAGTGTGGGTTTAGATCAGGAAAGTCCACAGTCGATCAAATATTCACATTACGGCAGATCCTGAAAAAAAAACCCAAGAACATCAAGTCGACACCCACCATATTTTTATCGATTTCAAGGCCGCACATGACAGCATCTACAAGGACGAACTGTATAGAGCCATGTCTGTTTTTGGCATCATTGCCAAACTCGTCCGTTTGTGTAACTTAACAGAATCTTTCAATGTAAAAAAGGCTTTAGACAAAGTGATGCGCTGTCATGCAATTTCCTTAACATCGTACTTAAAAGAATAGTGCAGAGCTTCCACGTCTACACTAGAGGCACTATCTTTTAAAAGTCTGTTCAATTACTAGCATATGCTGATGAGTGATGACATTGACATAATCGGAAGAACTCAGCGTGATGTCAATGGGGCATTTGTGAGTATTGAGCCAAGGTCGGTAAAAATGGGTTTAGCGTTAATCACACAAAACGAAGCACACTCTGGATCTACAACACCGACGGCGGCGTCTCGGTCAAAACGTCACCATCGACAGATGTAACTTTGAGGTGGTTAAAGACTTTGTCTTCTTAGGTAAAAAACGATACCAGCTCTGAGGTTAAATGAAAAGTTGCTCTTGTTGACCGCTGTTTCGTTGGGCAAGAAATCCCTCTCCCGAGCAACCAAAGTGTACGTTTGTGTGTAGTGTATGCATACAGGACGTGATCCACGGTCCCGTATGCATAGAAAGTGAGAGGAGGGGAAGTTAGAACAACGAACTGTACGGCCTGTGCAGCGACGTAGACTTTTCTTTTACAAAAGTTGGACATTTTTTGTTTCGATAACTTATCAAACTTTATTAAGAATCTAGCATTTAATAGTTGGAGAACCTGAATAAATAAAGATATGAATATGAATATAAAAGTTGTCCTTATCGGATCAATTTTGTATAAAGAGCTGCGATACATCATCTAAATTAAGCTGTTTCGGGAGTATTGGAGCTGCTTGAATTGAAAATTGTGTTAATCGAGAGCGCAATTCAAAATATTTTTCTTTTTTAATTTTGTTTCACAAAAAATTAAATTATTTTATAACAGTCTATACTACTGGCACTAAATTATGTGTTTCTGTACGAAATAGTCTTTGATCCACTGTACATGCATTGATAAGTTGTTTGTTGCGTGGTATGTCTTTTTTTAAGAATGTTAAACATTTAGCCTAGGGATACCAATTCCGTTTGAATATGTGCGGTCGAACAGAGAATTAATTTTTCTTTTGAGCCGTAACATAACTATATACATTTTGTATTTTTTGTTATTTTTATTTGCATACGGTTTCCGATTACATATTAAAGTTTAACTTTGTTAAATTTTTGAAATACGAAAAAAATCACATATAAGCTGAACAATAAATTCACTCTTTTTCTGATAATATTAAATTTGTATGAAATCTTCACAAAATTGGGGTCGACAAATGTTTTGTTTTTGTTAAATTTACATAATGCATATGTAATTCATATCAAAATATATTAATTTTTGATGTTCTATTGTTATTTATTACTAATAAAAACAAAACTTTAAGCTGATTGATAGAATTATGATTTTCGATGAATTCAGAATGAATGGATTAATACATTTAAAAATTTTAATTTAATATAAGGGAATTAAATTTAATTTTCAGATATATTTAATTTTTATTTTTAAAAATATTGAATTGTTCGTTATCAATATTTAAAATAAATTGTACGATATATTTTTGTAAATCTGAATTTCTTGTTATGGTTTTCAAAAAACAATCTATTTTCAAGCTCAAAAGTATGTAGATCTTTAAAAATAAATAATTGTTTGACGATTTCTTTAAAATATTTTAATTTTTTTAAAATTATTTTTTTTTTGAAAAAATGCCCTGAATTTGTTGTTCCTTAGAAAATTATAGTTAAGTTCAACAAAACAATTTAATTTAATTTTTAATAAATCGAACATAATTTAAAACTAGATTATTACATCGAAAAGGTGGAGGGCTTTCGAAAGGAACCAAATATAAAACTCTTCATTAAAAGCTAGAGTTAGGCAAAAGTTATTAGCAAGGATACAATTCTTGAAAATTATCAGTATATTTCTATTGCAGTGAGTGCCAATTTTGTCTCTTTTTTTCCCTAGACTATTTCAATACACCACAGATGCTTATGAGGGGATTACAGTATCCTTATATAAATAACACTTTGAAGGCTTACCTGCCCTGCAGCTATCAAAAAACATTTAAAGAATAACACTGGTCGACAAGGTTTTCTTATTGGCAATAAAATTGCACTTTTCCAATGGCGTTTTGTGGCGTCAATTCAAATTGTACTTCAAAATTATTGTATAACGTCAGGTTTTTGAGATAGTACTTGTTGAAATTCTAAAAAACAACTATATAAGACTTTTTGAGGCTATCTCAACTTATGAAGTAGATTTTTTTCAATATTTCACATATTGAGTTTTAACTTAGCATTAAAAACAACGTTTTTGGTTGTTTTTAGCATTTTTAAATGGGCTTATTTTAAAAATCTTAGGTGACAGAAAAATTTAAAGTTGATTTTCGTATTAACGAAATAAGTATTGTTTTGTTTGTGGGACAAACCGTAATTTTGTTGACCAGTGTATTCGACAAAAAACTAACCATTTCTTACAATTTTAGTATGACCTGCCTTTAAATAAAAGAGAGTGTTGAATAAAAAAATTCAAAACATTGCCTTAAATAATTGCGCTCAACTAATTAGTATTTAATCCGGAAAATGCAACAATTTGAATTTTAAATTTTTTACCTTATAATTTTAGTTATTTATCTTCTTTATATACTTTGAAATAAGTTTGTGAGTTACTAATAAATAATGCGAAACAAAGAATTAATTTTTATGACAATTGCGCATTAAACAGGAAATAATTTTTAAAATTAAATAAAATGTCAAAACAAAGAGAACTTTTTATAGACTATGTGAATTGTATTTTTAATAAATATTATTTTAAATTGGGTGGCGCAACAGTCCTTTTGAGAACTAGGGCCTAGTGACTTACAACTCTCAACCATTCCTGTGTGCGAGTACTGTTGTCAGGGATGGAGGGGACCTACAGTTTTAAGCCGAATCCGAACGGCAAATTTGAGAAAGCACTTTTCATGACAAGAATTACTCTTGGAGAATTTGTCAGTTCCTCGCAAGAGGCAGTACCCGTGAAAAAAACTTTAGATGGCATAGCCAGGGATCGAACCCAAGACCTCTGGCATGACAGTCCAACGCACTAACCATCATGCCACGAGTACTACGAAAAAATTACTTTTTATTCGTATAAAAATATAAACTACTGGGAAAATAATATGTCAAACAAAATAGTTTTTGTGTTATTAACGAATTAATTGATTGCACAAACAATTTCTTTGGATAAGTTAGTTTCCCAGTATTTCAGTAGGGACGAGTTCGTTCTTATGGTATGAGGAGTCTTAGGATAAGCTAAGACAGAGAATGAACTTTGCTTACTTTATGAACGACTTACAACAGAAATGCTTAAACATATAAAAAATGTAGAACTTTGAAACATAATTCGGTTGAGGTAGTACCCGCACATGTATACTAGTTATTGTCATTTGTAGAGTCATTGGGAATTAGTTGAATTTACTGATTAATTGATTAAGAGACCTGTTAGCGCCATAGTTCGATCTGTTAAACATATGTACATAGTTCTAAGGGGTACATTTTTCTTCTTAAACTAACCTGACTCAAATTAAAATTCAATCGTAAAAGAATAGATACATAATACTCTCTGTAACCTGAAACAGATGGAGATTTATTATTTCAAGGTCCCTAGAGTTGAAATAAAAGAGGCCTTTTGACCGATTTAAGTCTATGCTTGGCCATATTTGCTTGGTTGCTAGGCAGGTGGTACTCTGTGACCATCTAGCATTTGTTGCTTCTAGAGCATATTGTTTGAGAAGATATTTGCATGTAGCAAGTGGTGTTCCTATGTTATGATTTTGTCTAACATTAGGCAGAAGTGTTCCGTTTTTGGCGAGCTCATCGGCTTTACAATTTCCCGGAATGTCTCTGTGGCCCGGCACCCAAATGAGGTGAATATTAAACTGTTCTGTCATCTCATTCAGAGATGATCGACAATCGTGGACTACTTGTGAGTTTGTGGAGACAGACGCGAGAGATTGAAGTGCGGCCTGGCTGTCCGAGAAGATTCGTATATCCTTGCAAGATATAACGTTTTCTTTGAGCCAGGATAGTGCTCAATGTAAGTAAGTATGTCCAGTATTGTTACTGTTAAATTGAGAGGTGGCTCTAAGCCTCACACATGAGTTGGCTGCCACCATTTTGGAGAAGATGTCAAGAGGTGTTAGGTTTAAAAGCACATCCAGGGCTGCGGTTGGTGTTGAGCGAAGTGCTCCTGTGATGCACATACCTGCTGACCGCTGGACTTTGATGAACTTATTTAGATTTACCATCTTGTCCAGTGCGGTCCACCATACGACAACTCCATAAATGAGTATCGGTCTAATTACCGAAGTGTACAGCCAGTGGGTTATTTTTGGGGAGAAGCCCCATTTTGATCCTATGGCCTTTTTACAAGTAAAAAGCGCTACAGTAGCCTTTTTTACTCTTTCATCAATATTTGCCTTCAAATTTAGTTTTTGTCTAAAATGAGGCCTAAATATTTAGCTTGGTCGGAAAACCTTAATGGTATTCCTTTAATCTTGGGTGGGCTGATCTAAGGAATTTTGTACCTTCTCGAAAAGAGTACTAGTTCTGTTTTATGTGGATTGACGTCCAAGCCACATTGCAAGAAATGCTACTAAAATTGGTAAAAATTGGTTTTCGACTAAAAATCTCGTCAAAAATGGATTTTGAAATCAAACTATTTCATCATGTTGGTATTTCTTAGTAAATTTTTTTGAATACATCAATTGACACCTTTTTTAAAGAAACACGAAAACCTAGAATCATTTTAAGCAAGACAAATCAACAGACAGGATGGGAAGTTATCAGTGTGGGTAGCATCCCAGCCTCTTTTTTTGTTAGAAATGTAGGCTTAAAAAGTCAATATATCAGAACGTTTACTTGTGTGTTCAAACAAAGTTGATGTGTATTCCTGAATAGAATTGTTTTTTTTTGTTTATAACAAAATCGATTAAAGATATTTGGGAAAAAAAACTTACTTATGTAGTTAAATAGTTTTAAATTATTTATCTATGTAAGTTGTACATTTTTTAATCTCATACACAAATTGACAATAAATCATGTGAAAATGTTAATATTTTGTTGAGTTTTTTTTTGTTAATTTATTTAACCCTTTATTTTTTGACAATAATATTTGTAAACCAATAATAATCCCAAATCACTGTAGGTCAATCGGATCAATTCAATTTTGCCTTTGAGTGTCATTTGCATTTTATTTATTTTTTTCTAATTTTATTACAGTGCCAAAAATAAAATGTATCATGATATCAATATGCAATAATAAATCAACCAAAATAATTCCAATTCCAATTCCGGTTGTGAGTTGTGTATTATGCAACGCAAAGAAAGCTCAGTTGGTATACCGATTATACCTCTAACCTAATATATAAAACATTCATGAAATGAAGTTTTATTTTTTAGTTTTTTATTTGTGATTTACGTGACTCTGGACAATATTTTACAACAACCATCATCGTACAAAAACAAATCCAAGTCCAAATTCATATCAAAAAAAAAAAAATAAAATAAAAAAATAAATAAATAATTTATTCAAATTCCAAGCTCGCTTTGATTTTAAACCATACTTTATTGATTATGTTGTTATTGTTTTGTGTTGTTGTTGTTGTTTTTTAACAGACATTCGCATGTAATCGGAAATTAATCTGATTTGTAGGAAGGTTCGATATCGGGGGAGTTGACAGTATTCTTTGTAATCGTGGATTAGGCCTTTGGTCTGTGGTTTCTATTGAGCTAAGCCACTTTTAAACTTACAGTTTATTGTTAATACATCTTTTTAAGCCCAAGTATTATTGGCACTTAAATGCCCATATTATAGATATCTTTTTCGTATAATTTGTTTCCGCCTTGTTTGCATCTTGATTTATCTTTGATACTCGTAACTAAACTTGACACTTTGGGAGAAGAAGAAAGTGTTAAATTGGTCAATGATATGGTTTGGTTGGTTATGGCTTCACGATAGGTGTTGTTGTTGTTGTTGTTGCGTGTGCTGGACGTAAGGGGGTTTTGATAATCGAAAAAGAATGAATTTCATTAGATGAATGAGAGTGTAGCATCGCGGAGTGTGTTGATTATACATATCAGGCACATGTTGATGATAGGTGTGGGCCAATGCTTGAGCATGCATGCATATATGTATGAGACAACTTTCGCAAGTCGAGTTTATTTTTGGCTTTTATACTAATGTCAGTTAGTTTAGTGAACGTTTGTTAACTTTTCAAATCTTTCCGGTTGAATAAAAGTTGAAGTGATGCTTTGATAATGTGATTGATGTGAATGGAGCACAAGTTAGATTTGATTGAACACTATGGCATCTCACTGCAATAATAAATACAGATGTTTGTTTAGAATTTATGTAGGATCCAGGGGTTTTGATCTCTTTTAAAAATTTAATGAAGAGATTAAGAAATATGAGTCAGAAACTAGAGGGTTATTAAATTGACTGAACGCGAAAGACTTGTGGAATTTGGTGAAAAATCTGAATGGTAAAATCTGTTAAATCCACCCCAAGCTGAGCCTAACTCTTTTTGCAGACCAATTCAACAACTTAAAGCCCAATTTAAGAAAAAATAATTTTCATTTAGCGCCTCCGGGTATTTATAGTGAGGTATTTTTTTTATATTGGGCGCGCACTAAGGGGGTTTTGAATACCCTTATAATAATTAAACACAATGCGATCAATTAGGAAAGGAGGATAGGATTAGAATAGAGAAACCGATGCACATTGGTTTTGAGTGTCTGCACATTGAATTGAGTGGGAAATATTGAGCCTGGTAAGGCATTACACATTCGTGTAGTGCGGCTAAAGAAAGCATCTCTGTACTTAACAGTACGTCCGAAATTGGGCTCAGGGTAAACTGATGGGCATTCCTAGCAGTACGGGTATTACGGTTGAATTGTTTAAGGGGAGGAATGCATCTGGCTATTTTACTAGAGCATTGTTTATAAAAATAACGATAAAACAATGATAGCCATGAGACCTTGCGGCGATGTTCAAGAGAAGCAAATTTATTGGTAAGAGAACGATTTCCTTTGATTTTTAGACTTATTTTTTCAATTCTATCCATAGAAAACTCAAGTACGTTATTGGAGCACCAGCCCAAATATGCACCGCGTATGAGCATTTGGTTTCAGCTCCTGGGTTAGTTGTATTGTGTATGAGTGCAGTTCCAATACACGACGCAAAATTCACCATGTTGTTGTAAGCAACACGGAATTGACTTCCTTAGATTCTGCTCAACACTTTAACAAACAGGCGAAGTTTTCTGCAAACCTTGCATTTCGTTGATGAACGGGTGTTGGATAATTGTTCACCGGTGGACTCAAACTTCGCCACCAAACGTTGAAATCATTGACTTGGAAGGACGAGCATATACGCAATAAAAAGGGCGCAACGCGTGCATTATTGCTCGATGCTGTTACTTCCTATGATAATTTGTCCTAAGTTATTGATTAAAAGAAGATATTTTGACAGAAAGTAAAAGAAACAATATGGCCACTACGAGCTGTCAAAATTAACCCGTCCTAATTGGAAAACCTTTTATTATTAAAGAGGAATTATATTAGTCCTAAATTAACTGACAAAATAAAATTATGATATTGATCTAACAAAGTGTTGGCAACTTCCTGACTAAATGTCAAAAGCTATTTTTTGAGCTGAGAATTTTAAACTTTTAAAATTTCAAGATTTTAAAGCTTCAAATCTTAATCTTATTTCCTTTGACAAAAAGTATTTAAAAAAAGCATTACATTCATATACAAGTGGTTGCTCATTTATACAGCTTTTTACTTGCAGTCTAGATAAATATAAGTCTAGCTTTTAGCACTGTATACTACCAGAAACTGCACCCCGTCAACATGGAAATAAATAACTTAGCAAACAAATTTTCAAATACTTTAAACAATGTTATCGACAATAAGGGTTTCTCTATTTTAAAAGTAAATTAATATTAAGCTTTTGTTATTTAAGAACATGGCATGTTTGTATATCTCAATAATTTTCGCGTCACACTCAATCTCAATGCATATGTACATATACAATACATACACATATATCGGAGGTTGAGGGTTTTATTTATTTTTCGTTTTCGTTAAACATTCCTGGAAATATTTTTCTTTTTTAATTTTAGAAGAGTTTTTTTAACTTAAGTTTATCAATAAGCAAAAGGCCCTCAAGAAACAAAATTTCGGTTTGCACAATTTATGTTAAAAATTGTTCTGATCTTAAAACTTAAAATTGATTTAAGAAACTACGCATAACCCTTAGTTGCCACACGGGGTGATTTGTAACCCCAGGCTTAAAAAAAGTAGAATTGGAGGTCTTAAGTATTTAAAAAGTTACAAGTTTTGATGCTAAACAAATTAAATTTTGTAATCCAAATTAAAAACAACTTAGCAAATTCCATCGAAAATTTGAGACATTGGCTTCAAATTAATTTTATCTTATAAGAAATATTGTTTTTAATATTCGATACAATTTTGAGAAAAATCGAATTTACAGTTTTTTTTTACAAAAAATAAAAACCTAAAAAAAAACAATACTAAAACTTGGTAAAAATTTACTTTTGACTCAAATAGCTTTTCAAAAATTAAAAATATTGGCCTCAAACTTTTTTTTATTTTATTTTATTTCACAGAAAATATTGTTTTCTATAATCAGTAATTTTTTTATAAAAATCCAACAGTCCGTTTTTTTCATAAAAAAATAAAATCTACAAAAAATAGTACCTACGCAAATTTGGTAAAAATTGATACATATAGACAAACTTTTAAGTAAGAATCGACAGACGGAATGGGAAGTTATCAGTGTGGGTCGCATCCCAGCCTAATTTTGTTTGCGTTTCAGTTTTTTTCAAAAAAAAGTTAAGTAAGTACTTTAATTTTTCTCAAAATTGTACCACATATCTAAAACGTTATTTTTCGTTGAATAAATTTATTCTTGAAAAAATGTCATTTTTTCATCGTAAAATATTGGAGGTGACAAATGTTTAGCTATAATCGCAGCCCATGTTTGGAATCAGTATACCAATAATTATCTCTATAATGTATTTTTCAAAACCATACAATATTAAAGTTTTTTAAGAGAAATGAAGAATTATTAATTATGTCTTAACTATAAGAATTATTCGAAATTGAAGTAAAATACTAACTGTATCTACAAGATATCACCATACAATTTTTCGTTTAGAACTATATTTTGTTTTAACCTAGACACAAAAATAATTTGTTTTTAAATTTTGAAAGAGATATACATATGTACATACATATGTATGTCAAAAAACTGATCTAATAGAGAAACTATAAAGTGAGATTTTAATTCAGGACAGACAAATCCCTTAGACATACAAAAAGGGAGTCAGTGATATTTTGAAGAATAAGAAAAGAAGTTCTTGTGAGCTTAATTACGAAGTGTTTATGAATTTTAGTTAGGAAAATCTTCCAACTAATTGTGTGCTCTAAAATAGTAAAAGAGCCGTCCACTCCCAATGTTCATAATCTATTCGAAGACCAATGTCGTGTATTTGAATTTCAATCTATTAACTTCATGCGTTCAACTGAATTGGTCCCCTACTTCTCCTGTCCTATCTGTATAACACACAAAACCTACACCTACCTTACCTCTTACCTTTACGTATAGGTATGCCCTATCACTTACAGGTGTTGCAGTTGGTTGGTTGGTTGAAATAGACTTTGACTAACGACTTCTAAATTAGTTTAATCGCATAGTCAAATGAAGTCCTGATGCAGTCTAGGTTTACTATACCCGTACTTGTAAAGTTCCTTGAGTCATATTCATATAGAGTTAGAGTATAAACCGTGCGTCGTCGTTGGTCTCTGCTCTGGTGCAATGTTCCATCAGTATAGGTTTGAGTACTGGCACTGGGATAGCTGTCATATAACACTGATATGGCCCGGGCCTAAGAAATGACCGGTAGAAATGTCCTGTCCATTTGTGACGTGTGACGTTTAGTTGGCATGTTCTCGTGCAATCTTATGAATATAATTAATTAATTTTTCATTATTGCTGATAAATACGAGTGCCCTATGGAATTACAAGGCAGAAATATATCTCCAGGATCCAAGCAATAGGAATAGAAATGGAAATGGAAATAGAAATATATAGCAACCAAACCAACTGAGAAAATGAATAGCTTGGGGCGTTGTTATTTAATTGATTTAGTTAAACAGGAATAACATAGCAACACTGGACACAAGGACACTAAGATGCGGAAGGAAGGGACATTCGTCCCATCTTATATTGCCACAACATGAATGAATAGATGGATGGATTGGTTAGATGGATGAATAGATGGACGACACTGGTCATTGCTTAGCTTAGCGATACCAATCGTATTCGTATAATCAATTCAATTAATTTTCTCTCCGAACCGAATTGGGATTTTGAAGTAAAGTTGTCGTATTAATGCGAAGGGTATTTATGTAGATATACACACATATAAAATAGGGTATTATTCGCCTATATACATATGTACATTCTTCCACTCATATATGTATACATAAAAGTATATACATATATTATTTGTTAGGTTCGAAGCAAATCTGATTACGAGCTATGAGATTATGTACATAAATTAATATTTGACATGTTGATGATATTTAGGGTTAATTTGGGATTGTTTGACGCAATCTTGGGTTTGGAAAATATGTTTTAATTTTCAAATATTAAGGGACTGTCAAGATATGTTTATGTAGGTAGTTTAATTGTACCTATAGTTAGTTATATATATGTAGATAGATTGCGGTCCATTTGATTTGAATATCTTGTTCATTGAGCATTACGAATTTGTATACAAATTGTGTTTAAATGACTAACATAAATATTTGTTATGTACCTACATAAGTACATCTATTGATTTAAATTCCTGTGAGAGCAGACTTATTTTTGTAATTTCACTATATAGTCCATTTTCGAAGTAATGATTTATAAAAAAAAAAGGCTGAAATGCGACCCACACTGATAACTTCCCATACCGTCTGTCGATTTGTCTTGCTTAAAATTTTGTAGGTTTTCGTGTTGAGTTACAAAAGTTGTTAGTTGAAATTCTTAAAAATTTTAAAATTACCAACAATATTTTTCATATAAATAAATAGTTTAGTTTGAAAATCTAGTTTTATTAAATAGATTTTTAGTCGAAAACAAATTTGTACCATTTCTTAAATTTTTACAAATTGGATGAATGAAATTAATTTGAGAGATATCAAGAACCGAACATCAACTACCAAATTTGCGCACTATTTTTTGTAGATTTTATTTTTTATGAAAAAACGGACTGTTGGATTTTTATAAAAAAAACTACTGAATATCGAAAACAATATTTTCTGTAAAATAAAAAGAGTTGAAGACAATATTTTTAATTTTTGAAAAGCTATTTGCGTCGTAAGTAAATTTTTACCAAGTTTTAGTATTTTTTTTTGTTAGGTTTTTATTTTTTGTAAAAAACCTGTCAATTAGATTTTTCTCAAAATGTTTCCTAAGTTTTGAAAATATATTTGAGTCGAAATTCAATTTTTCCCAACTTTGAGTTATGTTTTTTTTAGGTTTTTATTTTTTATAAAAAAAACTGTCAATGAGATTTTTCTCAAAATTTTATCAGATGTCAAAAACATTATTCTTCGTTGCACAAAAATTGTTTTAGAGATGAAATCATATAATGTCAAAATTTTCAATTTGACAAATCAGACCCATTACAATAACTTCCTATGGGAAGTTAAAAAGGCATGAAATAAGTCCCCAACTTAAAGAATAAGCTTAACATTTTTTTTTACAAAAGTGAAATAACGGGAATTTTCAAAAGTTGGTCAAATTGCACTTTGACAAAGTGATATATGGCCAAATTATTTTGAGTAAAAAGACCAACTTAATGTCGAAAACTATATTGCACCCAGGATTACGAAAAAGGTCCCATGATTCTGCTCCATACAGCAAGACCGAGATGATAAGGGTTTTGAAAAACGTCTACTTGGTGCTTGGCGATAGGGTCTTATTTCACTTAGTTTGTCCAAAGAAACAGTTATTAGCAAGAGTTATTCTACACTTGATTTCAGCACTGATGTCATTTGCAGAGTTAATATAGGAGTGCCCAAGTAGATAAATTCTTTGACCATCCCGAAGTTTTGCATATCATTGGTCCAATCTGTCTAAGTCTGTAATAGAAAACGACGCTCTTTGATGACAGCATAAACTTCGCTTTATCCTCATTAATGACAAGAACCATTCTGTTCTTTTCGGTGATGGTGCCAATCGTATTGGCCGTGGATTTGCGCAGCAATCTTTCAAGAACAAAACAGCTACATGACAGTGCGTTAAACTTAGCTAAAACAAACACACTTTACAATTGTCTTGGAAAGGTTAACAAAATAAAGTGAAAAGTACCCCAAGCTCAAGTAACTAAGTCTAAAGAATAAAGTTTAAAGAAAATCGACCCATCCAAGCAGAACATCGAACAAGTACGAGTATGACGGCACCACCTTCACCTCCACCGCCGCACCGTTTTGTTCTATTTTTTAAAGTACCCACTTTTCTCTTAAATGAGTGATTCTTTTAAAAAGGACAACAATGAAATTCCAATGTGTTGTCAATTGTTGTGTCCTTTAAACTACACACAATACAGACTCTTCTTGTTGTATAATCACTTAACATTGTTAACTGCTACCTATAAAGATTGGTTCCTTTTAACTTCCTTCGAACAAAAGGAAGACCACTTAGTGTCCAACACTCACTAGACCCCCTTCCCGCTCAGTCACCCCCCTAAAACACAGGCAACAACAATTCCTTTAACGACATTCAATTAACAACAAACGATGAGAAATTGATTAAAACAGATAGAAAGGGATAGAACAGGGATAGGGACAGGACATAGGACAACAAGCAACAACAGGGACACAAGATGAAAAAAGATGTCCTTCACAATGACAGGACAAATTACTTTCCAACAATCTTTCACCGAACAGAGATAAGTAATATAGCTAGCTACCTTCTAGTACCTTCAACTCGTACGTATATAGGTATAACTCTCGTCCTATAACAACATCAGACTAACGAACGAAACAATTTGCGCTATGTTTTTGTTCCTGTGCAACCAGCAACCAGGAAAACAAATGAAATCCCTAAGTACTTTTTGTACACAATTAACGAACCAACCTCACTTCACTATACCGCACATACAGTTAGAAATGGTTATATACTATTCGATATACCCTCCGACCCCTCTCTCGCATCTCAACCAAGCTCTCTTTGGGAAGTCTTAGTTTTTTATATTATCATTTATTTCGAGAAGGTTGTTCCTCAACAAAAGGATAAAAAGCCATTAATATTATTATCGCCCGAGATTGGCATGACATTTTTCTTTCGGCAGCTGGCAATCAGCAGAAGGAGTTTTTAACTATATGTCATTAGGAAAGGAAAAGGAGTCTCTCTAGATTAAGTTTAACCAGAAAAGTAGTTTAATCAATCCAAGACAATTAAGGTGCAGAAACAAGAGCTATAGATAAATGTATATGTATAAGAAGAAAATAATTCGTTTTGATAAAGTTGGGAATACTCGTATAGTTGCTTAAGCTTATGTAAGAAATGTATAATGGTTTTTGCTTCATCAACAAAAGAAATAAATTATCTGTACTTAGTGCTTCCTTTTTTTGAAAGTGGCAAGTTTCTACTGAAGTGCAAGAACAATACAAAAATTGATTTTTCAGAAAATTTTGTAATCATGGTCATTGTCCTAGAAAATACACTCGATTATTTGAATATGAACTGCAGTAGCTATATGCTTACCACACTGAGAAGTTCCTATTCAAGCCTATATGTCGATATTTCGAAAACTTACTACTAGAAAATTCCGTTGAAGGTAGCGGACGATGGCTTGGTAAGGAGTATGCACCAACTCATCTACAAAATATTGTCGGAAGAAAGCATAATAATCAAGAAAGGAGACCATGTGAACTGCACCAACTACAGAGGCATCAGTCTCTTGAAAATCGGGTATAAAATGCTTTCTGACGTATTATGTGAACATCTGAAGGCGCTCATCAACAACCTGATAGGTCCTTATCAGTATAGCTTCAGACCAGCAAAGTCTACCATTAACCAAATATTCATATCATGGCAGATCTTGGAAAAACCCAGGAACTTCAAATCGATATACTCACCATCTATCCATCGATTTCAAGGCCGCGTATGACAGTATCTATAGAGAAGAACTTTACAGAGCAATTTCTAGTTTTTAGTTTTGGACGTTTGTGCCGATTGACGATGGAGATTGCGTGTTGCTCTATAAAGTTCGGAAAAGATCTCACCGATGCTTTTGATGTTAAAAAAAGCTTTAGACAAGGCGATGCACATCTTTCTTCAAAGAATTAAGCAAAACTCAATCGCCAACACTAGATGCACAATCTTCCAAAGGTCCGTCCAACAACTTGGATACGACGATGATCTTGACATATTATTTTGAAGATCAAAGCGTGGGGCGTTTCTAAGCATTGCAACGGAAGCGTAAAAGATGGGTTAAGTGTTCAGGACCAAGTCTATGCTGTCATCAAAAAAAGGACATTAACCGACGAAGTCTTGGACAAAACATCAACAGAGACAGCTATAATATTGAGTTAGTTAAGAACTTTGCTTATCTAGGCACCGACCGCTACAAATTCAATCAGGACACCACCGCTGAAATCAAACGGAGAATAATTCTTGGAAATCGCAGTATTTTCTTGAGAGAAATAAATTGACAAATCCTCCAAAAGTATTTATTGCCATGAAAAAGGCTTTCTCAAATGAGCTGTTCGGTTTCGTCCTAAAAACTGTAGGTCCCCTCTATTCCTGAAAATATTAATCGCACACAAGAATGGTTGAGAGTTGTAAGGCCCTAGTTCTCAACAAACTGATACGCCATACAATTTATTTTTGATAACTTTTTTTTTATTTTTACCAATTCTAGTAGCATTTTCTTATAAGTTTTTATTTCTTCTATAAACAAATACAAATTGGATGAATGAAATTAATTTGAAGTCAATATCTTCTTTTGTTCACCAGATATCGAGAACGGAACAACTATTTTTACCAATTTTGCTTACTATTTTTTGTAGATTTTTTTTTTAATGAAAAAACAGACTGCTGGACTTTTATAAAAAATTTACTGAATGTCAAAAACAATATTTTCTGTGAGACAAAATTAGTTTGAAGTTATTTTTTTTTAATTTTTGAAAAGATATTTGAGTCGAAAGTAAATTTTTTCCAAATTACAGTATTGTTTTTTAAGGTTAAAATTAAAAACCTAAAGATAAAATTAACAAAAGTTTGTAAGATTTGATTTTTGACTCAAATATCTTTTCAAAAATTTGAGACATGGCTTTTAACTAATTTAATCTTATAAGAAATATTTGTTTTAAACGTTCGGTGAAATTTTGAGAAAAATCGATTTGATAGTTTTTTTTTTATAAAAAATAAAAACCTAAAAAAAACGTTACTAAAATGGGTAAAAATTGGTTTTTGTATAAAAAATCTCGTTAACAAAAATAGATTTTGAAATAAAACTACATGTTTCATTATAGGCAAGATTTTGTTTTTTCAAGAATAATTCAATTGACAACTTTTTTAACAAAACACGAAAACCTACAAACTTCTAAGCAAGACAAAACGACAAATCCGTGCATTGGACTGTCATGCCAAAGGTCTTGGGTTCGATCCCTGTTTACGCCAACTAAAGTTTTTTCACTGGTACTGCCTCTTGCGAAGAATTGACAAATCATCCAAGAGCAATTCTTGTCATGAAAAAGTTCTTTCTCAAATTAGCCGTTCGGATTCGGCTTAAAACTTAAAACAGTACTCGCTTGAGAGTTGTAAGTCACTAGGCCCTAGTTCTCAACGGACTGTTGTGCCACCTAATTTTATTTATTTTTTTAATTATAGAATTTCGAGAAAATAGCCAATATTGATCATCAAATGTTATTTAGATACTATTGTTCCGACAACTCAGTGGCGAGCTCTGTCCGCGATTCCAACTTCTATATAGAAACAAAAACACAACGATTTTTAAAGTGGAAAATTAAACAAAAACCACTATCTCTCCGTTTTATTTAGGGTCGACCGACTCGGTCGAAATCTGTCCAGTCTCTGATCTTCTTTTACATTTACTATTGGCTCTACATTCTCTTATACTCTATCTTACTATATAAAAACATCGAATGCAGAGTTGCCAGACTCATGCAGTTCGATACAGTCCCGGCGAAAACCTACGGTTTTCCACCCTTTCACATTTTATTTTACAATTCTATTCTAAAATACATATATAAAAAAAAAATATAACCCATAACATGAGGGTATATGACGCTGCTCTCATTAATGCTGCTCTTCGGTTGGTAGGATACATATCTTCTGTACTGGCCTCGTTAGCTGGCTGGTTGCTGTCTGAATCACCACATTGCGTATCAGACCATCTTTACTCGGAATCGTTCTAACAATGCGCCCCAGCGCCCACGCTGACGGCGGAAAGTTTTCACTCTTGATAATGCATAACTGTCCTTCTTTTACCTTATCTGTCTCTCTTCTCCATTTCTTTCTCTCTAACAGAGTAGTTAAATACTCTTCTTTCCATCTTGCCCAAAAATGCGACAACATTCTTTCTCTCTCTCTCCACAGCTTCACTCCGTGAACATTCGGCATCTCATTGGTCACGAAGGGAAGTGGTAGAACTAAAGGCTCCCCCACCAGGAAATGTCCCGGCGTTAACGCGCGTAGATCGTTAGGGTCGTCATTCAACGGTTGTAGGGGCCGTGAATTCAGAATCGCTTCTATTCCAGTAAGCAATGTCAACAATTGCTCATATGTCAACACTCTTGCTCCAACAATTCTCGTTAGGTGGTATTTCATGGATTTGACTGCTGCCTCGTATATACCACCTTGGTGTGGTGCGGCCGGAGTCATGAATTTCCACTCTGTCCCCTTCAAACTCAAATGCTCGAAGGTCTCTCTCTTGAGCCAAAGCTCTCTTGTCTTTCTCAATTCTTTCTCTGCACCGACAAAGGCTGTGCCGTTGTCGCTGTATAATCTCTCACATCTCCCTCTTCTGGCGATAAATCTTTCGTAGCAAGCAATGAATGCTGCTGATGAAAGGTTCGATACTATGTCAATATGTACTGCTCTTGTCTTGAGGCACACAAATACCGAAACCCAACATTTCTGTCTCACTATCTGCGCTCCAGCTCTGTCTATCATCTTGATTTCAAATGGGCCAGCGTAGTCTACACCTGTGTGCAGAAACGCCTTTCCAGGGTTGACTCTTTCCGATGGCAAATCAGCCATCATCTGCATCTCGAAACGATGGTTGTATCTCACACAAACCAAACATTTGTGAAGATAGTTTCTGATCTCGCTTCGTATTCTAGGAATCCAAAATCTTTCTCTTATATGTTGCATCATAATCTGTGTTGCTCCATGTTTCGTTGCTCTATGCGCACTGTCGATGATCAGCCATGCTAATCGTGATGAAGCTGGCACAATCGCAGGGTGTTTCCTGTCGAATTCTATCTCTGCTCTTTCTAATCTCCCCCCAACTCTCAGAATGCCATTGCAATCTAGAATTGGTTTTAGGGAGTCAATCTTGCTCTTGTCTGGCAGACGTCTATCTCTCTTCAGGTAAGCAATTTCTTTACGAAAGTAGCTTCCCTGCTCTTTCCTTAACAAGTGTTCTATCGCTTGCTTCTTTTCCAATGAAGTCGGTTGGATAACCGCCTCCCCATCTTTCCTTATGACCTGACGTTTAGAGCGCCTTGGTCTCTTACCGTACTTTCCTTCTTCTTTCCGTATTTTAATTCTTTCTCTGATCATATTGACGAATCTCAATATATAGCTAACTATATTCAGCGCTTTCTCTAGTGTAAATGCGTATTCAATCACTGAAACGCTTTCTTTCAAATCTCTTGTACGTATAGATAATGGAGTTGTAAATTCCACCATCGTTAGTACTCTTTCCTCTTTCATCTCATCCCTCCCCCCATCTGAAACATTTGGCACATAATTTTCAGATTTCCAGGTAGTTCGGGGTTTGACAAGCCATTCAGGACCATGTTGCCAGAGTCTGTTGTTAACCAATAGTGATGGCTTGATTCCTCTACTCAACAGGTCTGCAGGGTTGTCTTTCGTTCCAACATGTCTCCATCCCTTCACTTCAGTGTTTGTCTGTATAGACGAAACTCTATTCGCTACAAACGTCTTTAGATTGCATGGCAATTTGTTGATCCAATGCAGCGTGACGAGTGAATCTGTCCAAAGGTTGTATTCTATCCTCTCAAAGTTCATTGTTTCTCTCACATTTACCAATAATCGCGCTAGCAACTCTGCCGCAGCAAGCTCCAGACGTGGTATTGTTATTGTTTTGAGCGGTGCGACGCGTGTCTTAGCCGTTAGCATACTCGCTCGAATCTTTCCTTTTCGGTCTGTGGTTCTGATGTAAATCACTGCACCATATGCTCTCTCCGACGCATCAGAGAATCCATGAATCTCTATGTCTACATCTTCCGATGTTCCTATCCATCTATCCAATCTTATGTTCTCAAGGAATAATATCTCTTTCCAGAACTCTCTCCATCTTTCTTCTATTTCTCTCGGCAATTGTTCATCCCAATCGACGTTCAACCGCCATATGTCTTGGATGAGGATCTTTCCAGAAATCGTCACCGGCGATATGAAACCATTAGGGTCATATAGCTGAGCAACGCAACTCACAATCTTTCTCTTAGTCATTGTGTCGTCTATCACTGGTGTTTTCACTATGAACGTGAATTGATCTTTCTCCAATAACCATTTCAATCCCAGGATTGACGCTTTATCATCATCTGGGAATATCACTGATGATTGTTCTTCATAATTCATGTCTTTCACCAAAAGTCTTGAGTTTGACTTCCACTTTCTCAATTCAAAGCCTGCACTTTTCAGCACATAATCTATCTCTCTTGACAATTCTATTGCTTTCTCCTCAGAATCTGCACCAGTTGTGCAATCATCCATGTAGAAATCTTCCATTATTGCTCTTGCAGCATTTGGAAATTCTTTCTCTGCATCTTTCGCACATTGCATTAATGCTCTCACCGCATTAAATGCTGAAGAAGTCATACCGTATGTGACTACGGTCAACCAATACTCTCACAATCTTTCTCTAGGGCTCTCTCTCCAAAATATACGCTGAAGATCCCATTGCTCTCTCGCAATCTTTACCATTCGAAACATCATCTTGATATCCGCACTTATCGCAACTCGATGTCTTCGGAAACGCATTAGAATCTCATGCAAATCCTTTTGTAGCTTCTCTCCAAGCATCTGTACTTCATTAAGCGAGATACCCTTTATCGTTTTGCAACTGGCGTCAAAAACGACCCTAAACTTCTTTGTCACACAGTGATGGGGTATATGGTACACCATACTACCTTGTGTCTCTCCAGTCACCGGGCACATGTGCCCTTCTCTCTCGTATTCTCTCATGAAGTTTATGTACTTCTCTCTCACCTCAGGATCTCTTTCCAATTTTCTTTCTAAAGCAAAGAATCGGCGCTTCGCTATTAGCTCTGAGCTCCCAAAATCTATCTCTGAATCTATCTCATGTTGTTTCAGGGGAATCGTTACCACGAATCTACCTGAACAATCGCGTGAATAAGTCTTAATGAAGTTTGCTTCTACCAACTCTTCTTCTTCAGTACGCAAAGAAGCTGATTTGACCTCATCTACTTCCCATAATCTCTTTAGCATGTCATGTAATTGATTGTTGTCAAAGGTCATGCAAAATACTCCCTGTCCTCTATCACCCTCTTTCTCTTCTTCTTCTGTCCAATGTTCTCCAAGAACTATCTTTCCAAACATCGTTTCCATGCATAGTGTACCTTGAGGCTGATAACCTAGCACAGAACGAAATATTTTCGCTAATATTCTGCATCCGAGTAGCAAGTCCACTGGACCAGTCTTTCCATATTCAGGATCCGCAAAGGGAATCCCCGGGAAATTATCTTTCCCTGTCACCAGGACATCTCTCTCGGGTACCAATAATTGCCATTGATTCTCTCTCGGTAATATCCAGAACTCCTGTTCAATGGAGTCACTGGAATCGAACCACGGACTTAGTCTCAACGTGGTTTTCTGTCTTAATTCGAACGGCTGTCCTTCTATCCCCAGTAACCTTGACGTCATTGGTTGTTTCAATGACCCTAATCGTTTCTGTAATTGACAGCTTACCAGATTCGGTTGTGCCCCAGTATCTAGAAGAGCCCGAACCGGCCCATAACGCTTACCATCTATCTCTATTCGGACCTGTGCCGTAGGCATCAAGGCCCATCTTTCTCTTCTACCTTTTCCAAAAAAGTTAAAACATTTTAAATACTTTTTTCGACTTTCGTCTATATTTTCTTTATTTTTAAAATTTGTATTTCTTTTAAAGTCTGTCCATGATCTCTCGCTCTCTATCTCATCTATCGAATCTCTATCCATCTTTCCGTCTTTCAAACGTCTGCTCTTTGTTGGTGGTTGGCTTAGTCAATCCTCCTTCTTTCCGTTTCGCTTCGCTGGCTTGCGTGGCTCTTTCTCTGCTGCGAACAGTACGGCCTTGTCACCTTTTCTCAGCTCTCTCATTGGGCACATCACACTGTTGTGCATCTGTTTTCCAGGGCACCTGATGCACGGACCCTGGAAGCACTCTTTTGGCTGGTGCCCTGCTTTAAGGCAATTGCCGCAAAGGCCTCTATCTCTTACCATCTCTTGTTTCGCCTTCAAGGTCCAAGCCTGGAATTGTGGGCATCCCCATATCGGATGGCTGGTAGACTTGCATGCTGGGCATGCCCTTGCTGCTGTGGCTCTGTCCCTGTTCTGCACCCGCGGATTGACCGCTGGCACAGCTCTATCACCTCGTCCGAGCATCTGCAACGCTTGTGCTGATGTGGACGGCACATCTCTCCTCAGGTTGTCCTGGGCACTTTCCAGTGCCGTGGCACGTCTCTCCAAAAAATCGCAGATCTCTCTCGTTGTGGGCATTTCGGAGGTTCTTGCTTCCTCCCATTTACAGGCTGTCTCTCCATCTAGTTTCTCGTGGAGCGTGTGCACCACAATCATGTCCCATTGATCCGTCGGAACACCTTGGCTTGCCAGCTGACGCATGGTCTCATACGTGGTGTTCGACATCCTTACCAGCTCGCTGGGCTTTGGAGCTCCTCTTAGAACTGGAAGCCTGAAGAACGAGCGAAGGAGTTCTCGGCACGTAGCGTATTGCTTGTTGTAGACCTGGTTCAGCCGAGCCCATGCCTCGCCGTAATTCTGGTCCGTTTGCTGCCACTCACCCAGTGTACGAGCGGCTCTACCGGACAACGACGACTTTAGGTAGGCGAACTTATATGCCGGCGCTATCTTCTCGTTGGCATGCACAGCCGCCGTGAATCTATCTTTAAAGCTCTGCCACTTCGTGAACGAGCCATCGAAGGTACCCCAGGTGTTTTTGACATCGTGTTCGGCAAACGGCAAATTCACCTGTACGGCGATGGCAGGCGTCTCTCTCGCATCTGGCTGCGGGGCCAGCTCTTTCTCACGTTTCTTCAGGGCAGCATATGCCGGGAAGTAGCTCTGTTCCGCTGCCACCATGTTTCTTTCTACCTCGGCGTTCGTGAGCAAATCGCCTGTGGCAGCCAGCTTCGCTTCACAATCCTTTACCTGCGCCCATGCCTGCATCAAGGTTTGCAGCCGGACTTCCACTTCCTCGGCCTCTATCGCTTTAAAGTCCTCGGATGCGGTGAAGGACCGCATCCTATTGATCGTGTGGATGGCGGCCTCATAAAGATATGAGGTGTTCGGGGCGGCCATGTTCTCTCTCTTGATCTTTCCAAGGTGATCTCTCTCTCTATTATCTATCTCAATCTTTCCCAAATAAATTCTTTCCAAAATCTGAAATAAATGTAAGGAAAAACCATATAGTAAATTATTAAATATAGGTTGTCATTATTAAGGAAAATATATTGCCAATGAATATCAAAGGCAAATGAAATATGTAAAAGAAATATATTAAAAAGAATGAAATGAAATATAAATAAAAATAAAAATGTAAAGTGTGTGTTCTGACGCTATTGTTGTTGTTGTTGTTATTTGTGAAATCTCCATTTAGTTCGGAGGTATTTCACTCTATCTCTCTTTCCATCTATTGCTGACAATTATTTTGTTAATAATTGTCATCTTCTGTTTTGATTAACAGAAGCTCTTTCTGTGGGCAGATAAACAAAACCTTTGTTGTTGTTTATTTTTGTTAACTCTTTCCAAGCTTGCAAGCCTCTATCACATTTAATCTCTCTCATATAGCCACTCGTACATTTCATGCTTAGAGCGCTTTGAAAAATTCTTTCTCTTAAAATAATATCTGTCACAATCTGCACATTACACAGGTTTTCAATTTCATCGATTGAGATTTGAAAGCCCGTCACTATTTAACACACATAAAAAAACCATACCAAAAATAAAGAAATAAAAATATTGACAATAACCCTGGCTGCGGCGGCGCCACAACCAGGTCAAACAAAAAACTACCCTCTTTCGCTTACAACAACAACACAACACTCTATCACTCGCTGCACATATGTATATCTTCTCTTATTCATTTTTTTTTTTAAATAAAATAAAAATTCTATCCATCTTTCCGCAGTGGACTGTATAAAATTCTTACCGATCAAATTAACTTTTTATTCGCACTTTAACTGCTGTGTTTTACACCTTTCGCTTTTGATTCAGCTTCAACACAGAACAAATATATTTTTTTTTCACAATAATTTTTATTTCTCATTCAAATTTTTAAATTTTTAAACCAGGACTGTCTAGCTCGAGTTCTCGCTTTAAAATGAAAAATATACAAGACACAGTACATATGTGAATTGTATTCTCGCTGCTCATTCTTTCCCCTATCCATATGCATGTTAATATTCATGCACCTCTACTCTCTCATTCTCTATTTTCTATCCTATGTATATACCTAAGACTTTGTCAGCGACCAGAAACAAAGTAGCGGTGTGTCTTTCGAGTTTGGTTATTTACATTAACATTCTTTCTCAGTCTGATCTCTTTCACTCATTTTTGGTTGTAAGCCAAAAATTCGTGATTTCCCGGTTGTTAGGTGGGAATTCTTTCAATGATATATCTCTTGTGTGTCCTTGTGGTAGTGCCTAAAAATAAAGCGACAATTGTATCTGCCTGGGGCATGCGCTGTTACTCATGTTTATCTTTTCTCATTTTCAATGCGCATATGTATGTAACTTGATCGTCGAGTTTTCGGTTGTATGTAAATCGGAAACTTGTTTTATATTTTTGTGGGGAAAAATTCTCTCTTTCTTTCTGTCTCGTTTGCTCTCGGTTGTAAGTCGAAAACAAGTAATTCTGTCAGTCTGTCTCTTGTGTCTGTTCTTTCTCATCCATTCTCGGTTGTAAGTCGAGAACAAGAAATTCTGTCAGTCTGTCTCTTGTGTCTGTTCTTTCTCATCCATTCTCGGTTGTAAGTCGAGAACTTGTTTTTTCTTGTTTATAAACAAGGAATTCTATCTGTTGCTACTGCTCTTATGTACATCCCGTGAAGGGGTTGCTTGGTACCTATTTATTTGTATTCGTTTCCCCGTAGGTGATAAACGGAATTCTTTCTTTTTATCTTGTCTATATAAGGGTTCTATGTTTCGTGTCGTGACAAGTCTGGTATATAAAAATTCGCTGAAATAAAGAGGTTATTAATATATATGTAGTCAAAACACAAGCCGTCGGGGTATCTATCACTCTATCCTTGTAAATGGTGCCTGCATGGGTTTCTCGGGCAGCTTCTATCACTTCTGTCACATGACCCGACGGCTTTATGTACTTACGGCTGGTGTCTACGTGACTTTGCACGTAGCGTCTTTCTCGATAAAATAAATTTTTTCGTGGACCTATGCTTGTGTGTAGCACATTCCGCTTTAGGTAATAAAGGCATTTTTTTAACTGCTTCTTTCACAATTTTTTGTGCACATACATATGTTTGTATGTAGCACATTACGCTTCACTTAATGAATGCATTTTTTTTTTTTTTCTTTTAATGCCACTTTCACAATTTTTGTGCACATACATATATTTGTATGTAGTACATTACGCTTCACTTAATAAATGCATTTTTTAATGCCACTTTCACATTTCCCGTTCTTTCACACGCGGCGTTTTATTCTAATAAAAGGACAATATTTTTTAAAAGAAAAAACCGCACTTTCTTTCTCATTAATCTATCGCGTCACTGATCAAATCGGGCTCGAATGACCAAATGTTCCGACAACTCAGTGGCGAGCTCTGTCCGCGATTCCAACTTCTATATAGAAACAAAAACACAACGATTTTTAAAGTGGAAAATTTAACAAAAACCACTATCTCTCCGTTTTATTTAGGGTCGACCGACTCGGTCGAAATCTGTCCAGTCTCTGATCTTCTTTTACATTTACTATTGGCTCTACATTCTCTTATACTCTATCTTACTATATAAAAACATCGAATGCAGAGTTGCCAGACTCATGCAGTTCGATACAACTATAAAAGCTTGTTCAGAAACTAATATAATTCGTTAGGTTCACAAGTTACTGTTAAACAATATAATGGCTATACGAAGGGTACTCTTTTCGAGCCGTTTTAGAGAAAATTTGAATTTTCGATTTTGACCAACAAATTTGTATGCGGATTACTGTAATTGTTGCTCTTAAGGAAACGCTCAATGTGAATTTGCTTAAAATCTAAATTTCCAAGCTTGAACGTAAGTGACCTAATGGTTTAGGCAGACATATAACCGCATGTGCGGAACTGCCGGACCCACTTACAGCGGAATGTCATTTGACTTAATTCGATACTAAAAAAATACTATTAACTTGGCTGAACGTCTTGAACATGGTAAAAAGCTTGATACTCATTTTTTGATTGAAGTTCTTCAAATGACATTTTAAAAATTATTTGAAGTTTAAGAACACCAATGGGAGGTTACTAGTGTGGGCCACATTCCAACTTCTTTTTTAATTCGTTGTCACTTTCGTTTGTTTTATTTTTTATTATTTTATTATTAAATAATCCATATCAAAAGAATGTACTCGTAGGTATACTCTGGCGTAGACGTACTTTTTCTTGTTTTATGATTTGTTCTCTTTGCTGAAACAGTGATGCCTTTAAGATCGTATGCTTAACACTAGTTTTAAAATAAACAGAAATAAAACAAAACATCGCATTTAAATAAAAACTCAATCAAAAAAGAATTATTATTCTTTGAGTCTTGAATGTTTTCAAACCATTTGATATCAAATCTAAGGCTGTAACCATGAAACACGAATAATGTAATCAACAACTTTAAAAATGCCTTTTTTATTAATTCTTCCTAATTTTTATAGGAAAACTTTTTATAGCTGCATGAAAAGAAGTTCTATAGTTGTTGTTGTTGTAACTTTATCAAGCAAAAAAAATTACAATGAAAGATCTTTTCGAATTTCCTGTGTGATTGTTTAGGTCTCCTGTGTGCTTGCATCTTCATCTACCGTTTGAATTAATGACTTTTGGTTTTTGTACCTGCTGCTGCTCTTGCTCCTGCTGGTCCAAAGGGCACCTTCTTCGACTGCACCTGGATCCCCGAATGCTACCAAAAACAAAAAATACCTAGAGATATATAAAAGGGATGATACTTCTCGTATTTGCGATATTATCAGAAGTTGCACCCTTTTGCAATTTATCTCCGACTGTCAAGAGAAATGAATTTGTTACTTTAACCTAGAATTCCACACCTCTTCTCGTCGTCGTTGTTGTTTTTGGTCTGAAATGATGCTGGCGTCGTCTGAGCCTGGTGCCTGCACTCAGGACATTGCTTGCAAGTTGCAATTGCAATGTGTGAAAGTTTAAAGCACCACCGTTCGTAGGTTATATCATGTAAACCTATGTATGGACGTATATAAAGTTCAGAGCTGGAGATGGAGATGTAGATGATGATGCAGAAAGAAGAGAAGGATTGTTCTGAATTTAAACCATTCAGCATCCTATATACATATGTATGTATGTATGTGTTTTTGTATCCAATCATATGTAGGGGTTATGCCATGGAGCATAGTTGAACATCGCGTGTAATTTACTGAAACGTGAGTGATTAATTTTATAACTAATAGGAGAGAGCACATTACAGTTCGTTCCACTGCACGACATATGTATGCACAGTTGTGGTCAAATAAAATTAACCCATTCAAATAAGAATTATCTTTTGTATAGTTAAAACTTGTACTGCGCGCAGCTTTGTCAGGTAGCGGAGGGACTTTCACATCCTATTTAAAGCATCTGGAGTTCGCGGACGATGTTTTCTTACTCTTTCATAGGATCATGGATCTCAACCAATTGACAATAAGTGTGGAAAGAAGCAGAAATCGTGGGGCTGAAAATTAATTCTGGCAAAACAAAAATGATCAGCCTCGAAACCCAACCGGCAGAAAAAGTGGAGAGCTTTCAATACCTTTGTAAGTATCGTTTCAATCGAAGGCGGAACCGAACACCGTCATCTGCCACATCGGCAAAGCAAAAGCAGCGTTCGGTATGCTGTATAAAATTTGGAGGAATCATTCTATTAGCTTAAGAACAAAGCTACGACTGTTTTGCACAAATGTCGAATCTGTGCTTCTTAATTGTTGCAGCACCTGGAAGGTTACTTCAGCCATTACAAGAAAGCTGCAAACCTTCGTGAAAAGATTTCTTCGCAACATTCTAAGGATTTTCTGGCCTTACCGAGCCTATAGACTCTTCCTTCATAGAAAGACAGGTCAGGAACCTATAGACTCTATTTTACGAAGGTGTAAGTGGCAATGGATTGGACATAAGCTTCGAAAAGGTAACGACTGCATTGCAGGCCAAGCAATGCAGTGGAATCCGCTTACACAAGAAGGAAGAATAGCTGGACGACCGAGAAGCACATGGCGCAGGACAGTCGAGTAGGAACCAGCGTCACTAGGCAAGAGCTGGAGGAAGCTGAAACAAATCTCCGGAAACAGCATACGATGGCGCGTAGGCGTAGTAGAGGCCCTATGCCCCTTAAGGGGTTCCCAACGGACTTTACAGGTCTGAGTAACTAAGTAAGTATAGTTAAAACTTTATGAATTGATTGAAAAATTAATATTTTAACTACACTCTTTAAGTAATTTAACACTTCTATTATATTATAATTCATGATTCATATATTTTAAAACATAATTTAACAATAAAATTTAGTTTGTAATGAAATTTGCTGAAAGCAGACTTCGTTTTTGACAACAAAATCGTACTCTTATGATTGATGGTTTTTGATATCCTTTACTCAAATTCGATTCACTCCAAAATCATTCTTTTCATCATTCTTAATCATAAAGTGTTTAAAATGTTCAAGATTTCACATGTCCCACATAAATCAATCGAAATCGGCGAGCACGAAGATGAAGACGTGCTCGGTGACGTCAATGCTAAAGTCGGGATTCAAAATACATATGGCGGATTAGTTGGAAAACACAGCCTCCACGAAACAACGACAACAGGCAAACTCTTCCGATTAATAGACTTTTCTGCAGCAGGTAATATGGTGATAAGTACCACTAGGTTTCCCACACAAAGGATATATACAACAACCTAGCGATCTCCAGAAGCCCGAACTGAAAAAAAATCGACCACGTGCTATTTGGCGCAAGACACGCATACAACATCTTGGGAGTGGGAACCTTCTGTGGTGCAAACGTGGAATCTGACTACTTTGTTGCTGTGACAAAGTTGAGAGCCCGACTGTCTAATGGAAAAAAAGTAAGACCGCCCAATGCAAGAAATTCAACACTGCGTGCCTTATAGCACACCAGAGAATTACTAGAGATTACAGTGAACCATTGACCGGATCAATTATTCAGCCGTACGCCCTTTTACAAGCGTCAACAACTAGTGGAACCAGTACCGCGATATCATTAAGGAAGCTGCCGAGGGTACCATAGGCTATCAGCTACTAAAGAAAAAGAATCATTGGTATAATTATAAATGATTACTGAAGCAGGAGACGGAAAATGCTCGAATTCAAATGCTGATGCTGATACGGAAAACAAGAGCAGCTAGAGAGGAGTACCGTGAAAAGAGAATGAAAGAGAAAAAACCCTGCGTAGATAGAAAAGAGCATCCACAGCTTCACATGTTGGGTATCTCGAGAAGTTCAGCACCAACACACGCCGCACTGCCAAGTAAACGCCATCTGGTTTTAGAACCGGCATTCAGGCTCTTTAAAACATCGAGGGAAACCTAATCACGAAGCACAGGGAATTGTAGACGTGTTTAAGCAGCACTTCCAGCAGCTCCTAAGTGGGCATCATGTTGACGAAAGAAACAAGCAAAGAACCATGAGAACAGTCAATGAATACCCAGTCCTAGCACCCATTGAAGAGGTTTATAAAGCCATCCACTCCATTAGCTTAGTGTGTCTAAGCTAGTGGAGTGGATGGCAAAACCATGGGCTCCGATAGTCTTGCTGCGGAAATTTTTTAATATGTAGGTGATTTCCGAATAGGGTGCATGCACCAGCTCATCAACCAAATGTGGGAAAGTATGCCCGATGACTGGTCAAACCTTTCTGCAGCGTTATGATCCACGTACCAGTATAGCATCAGGTCAGGCGAATCAAAGATAGACCAAAAATTCACATTAAGGCCAATTCCCACCAACAAATTTCAAGTCGAGACCCACCAACTATTGATCGACTCTGAATTCGGGATCCCGAAGGAGATGTGCAATTTTTTCATCATAGTCTCTGCTCCAGAACGCAAGTGTAGTGTTAACCTGAAAGGCACTATTTTTAAAAGGTATTCATAATTGCTTGTTATCGACGTCAATTTTTTGTGAATGGAACGATGACTCAACCTAAGCTTGAGGATTTTCATCACTCCAAATCCAGTTTCATTTATTGACGTATCCATTCCACTTATAGTGAGCTTCAGCGCTAAACAAAGTTTTTGCAATAAGTATTTCGAACAAAACAATGACTTTCAAAATAAATTTGCACAATTTTAAAGAAGAAATTTGAATCTCCAGGCGGCAATCTATTTAGGTTAAAGTGCCACCAAGCTAAAAGAAATTTACTTGAAAGCTGACAAAACGGCCAAGTTAAAGTTCTAACATCTTTAAAAAACACCCTTTAATATTGAAAACTGGTATTGCTAAAGTTTGAGTAGATAGTTCAAATCGAAGTTCGGATTTGAATTCAGCAATGGTTGGAAAAACAAGGTGTGGTAAAGCATTCCACATTCGCGTAGCACGGCTAAAAAAAGAATTTCTTTACTTGACAGTACGACCGAAGTTGGCTACTGGGGTATACAGATCAGATGAGGCGAAAAACTTCTTACATCACATAAGAAAATTTCAAACATCTTGCGGCATTTTTGGCGACTTGGAGTATGTGATTCAAAAAGGGTGGTAATATAAATAAAGGGAGCGTATCGGAATCCCGCTTTTTAAAATCCCGTTTTTAAAAAATCCCGAAAAAAAGTTTTAAAATCCCGTCTTCTAAAATACCGATTTTTTGAAATCCCGTCTTTTAAAATCCCGCTTATTCAAAATCCCGATCAATTACAATCCCGCTTTTTAAAATCCCGTCAAATCCCGACAATCCCGTTTTTTTTTACAAAATATGTGCACTAAACTTAATAACAATAGGAGTCAAAGGTTTTTATGTTAAATTACTTGACTAAAATATAATAATATCGTAATTTGTTTTGTTTTTACTGAACATAAACATTAATTTTTGTTTACAATATTGACTCTTACACAATAATATACATCCTACAGCAAATCTACCTCGCGATAACGGTTTTACCGTTTTCGATTTTGCAATCAAAACTAGTTTTTTAATTTTAAAAAATCGCGCGATTTTTGAAAATTAAACAACTAGTTTTGATTGCAAAATCGGGATAATAAAAAACGGGATAATAAGAAACGGGATTACAAAAAGCGGGATTATAAAAAATCGGGATTATAAAAAGCAGGATTATAAAAAACGGGATTTTAAAATCGGGATTTTAAGAAACGGGAATATAAAAACCGGGATATCGAACCCAACCCATAAATAAATACCAAGAATTTGAGGTTTTTTAGCATCCTTGATGCAAGTGCCATTCATGATGGATAGTGGCAAAGGTTTAAAATTGACTCGGTTTCTGATTATATTGTAATGTGTTGTGTATACACTCTTTATCACTTTTAATATCGTGTTATAGCAGAATAAGGACGTAGCAACCGTTTATTTGTAGTAATAAGCACTTGAGTAGAACATTTAGAATAAGGGGCAACATCTAGTGATTAAGAGGAGAACTCGCTTCGTTAAGCATCTAGTGATTAATAGGATAACTCGCCTCGTTAAGCATCGAGAAACATCTAGTTGCTAAGAGGAGAACTAGTTTCGTTAAGCATCTAGTGATTAAGAGGAGAACTTGCTTCGTTAAGCATCGAGAAACATCTAGTGGCTAAGAGGAGAACTCAATTCGAGAACATTCAGCGCCTACAAGAACCTAGTAGTTTCTCGAACCAATTTGAGGTATATAAATAGGCGCTCGGAAGCGAAGCGGTTCATTATTGGTTGTGAACTGCGATAAGTAAAGACTGTGTTTAAAAAGTAATAATTGAAAGTAAAGACTGTGTTTGAAAAGTAATAATTGAAAGTGTTTAATAAATAAGTGGAACAATTTAAATAAAGTAAAATTGTGTTTTATTTACAAGTGTGAATAAGTTTTAATTGTCGGACTAAGCCGAATATTACAATATCATAAATTGCCGTCGAAGATAAACATCTGAAGAGCATGGTTGTGCGTCTAAAAACGTTTATGGAAAGCTTATTCTATGAAACAGATAAGTGGATAAGGCGTTTCAGACAGATGACCATTAATAAAAATAAGTATTGATTTTGTGTTTTCCAGACTTGAACCCATTATACAACTAACTAGTAAGTAGTTTCCTAAGCTTTAAAAATAATGCTTTTGGTAGTTCAAAGTTTTGTAAAGAGACATATTTTTAAAAACCTGAGGTGGTAAAAAATTGTAAAACTAGATTCGGATTTAGTAAAACTTAATCCCTTCAAAAAGTATTGACGGACAAAAAATTTTTGTATGGCTTCATTATGTGACCACAACTGTATGTATATAGTTTATGATGCGAATTGCATTGTTCTCATTACGTAGATGCAGTTTTATCCTTTCTATAAATGTGTGCATAGTTATAAGAACCTTCATCTCTCTTTCTAGGTGCATCCTTCTGCATAAAATGAGTATTGTTATTTTTCCTGGAATAGTCATATATACATTTGTGGTGTGTGTAACCATAACCACCTATAACTTCGATTACGTGACGAGTTTGAATTTTTTTATTGAGATGACATATGTATATCTACATACAATTACGTAACTATATGATACATACGTATGTACGTATTAATAAGTCTGTAGGGGCTTTGACCCGCATTATTGGAAAAAAGCTGATGTTAACTATTTTTATGAAAATTTCAATCCTTTGGGATATTGTGATGTCATTTTATTTACCTGTATCGTAACTTTGGGAGTTCCTATCAATTGCTATGACATGGAAACTGTCGACTTATACGTTTTTTTAAATTTAAATATTTACTAAAAATTGATTTTTGAGAATTAATATATTAACATATTATGTATAGCACATATATACATAGAACAATATGCGTATATTTGTAGGAGTAACAATGATTTTTAATTGAAAATATACGAAGGATTTCACTTTCATGTAATTAGTTGCATAAAAACAATTATTTGTTTTGCATCTGTTTACTTTCACGCTATCATGAAATAATTTTCACACACACATAGGCAATGGTTTATCCTGCGATTAAAATAAGTTCATACATATATGTACATACTTTTATTGTCAGTCATTTTTCATACCTTTGCAACTTTAACTCCAAATAGAACTGAAAATTGATGGAAATTCTTTAATCATAGTCTTACAGTTTGAGTTTAAAATTCAGTTAAATTCATCAGCTTTTGAATTTATTTAAGGTAGACAGTTTAAGTTAATGCCAAACCTTATTTTAATTAAAAAAGGCTTTAGAACAATATTGATTAAGTATAGATATAGTTTATAAAAAATAAAGGACCTAGAAAAAATGTTGACATCTGTCCGCATTTCAAGATCAGTTAAACTCTAAAAAGTAAGTTTAATTATAAAATAAAATTCTAAATGGAAAAAGGAAGAATGAAACAAAAAACACACTCTTTAAGATTTTGAATAGAAGTATTATATATTTTAATCGTGACCTTTTTGTCACCTTCAATTTCTTGACATTCTTTATAACACATATACATATAATTACATGACATAAAATATTTGACGAAGACATCAGGCAGCCTTTTGAGCTATTTGTGGCGGCAGCATCCAACAATCCCTAGAGTTTAAATCTAATGTTTCAACAGAAATGTCAGCGTGCACGTGTGGTAAACAGAATGTACATTCTGCGCAACGGATTCGGCTATAAACACTCCCAAGACTTCCGAAAACATTGAAGCAGTTGAAGTGAGTTTACGTGAAAATACACGACTTTTGATACCGAAAAGGGCAAACCTACCTAAGACTTCCAAGACCTATTATTCATAAAATTTTAAAAAAGGATTTAAAGCTCCATCCATTACAAATTCAAATCGTTCAAGAACTCAAAGTGATTTTGTTTCACGTACAAATTTTTGTGAGACTATGTTCATTTTCATTTAAACGGGCATGTTAATGTACAACATCCATTCAACAAAGACGACGAAAGCCAACAATCCCGTCTTCCTGACTTAGACGAAGTAAAAATTGTCATATCTAAGCTGAAGTCTAACAAAGCCGCTGGAGCAGATGGCTTGAATGCCGAGTTCATGAAAGCAGCTGTAAACAATTTGGTTGGGAGCACGCACCAACTTATCTGTAAGATATGGTCGGAAGAAAGAATGCCCGATGAATGGCACATTAGTATTGTTTGCCCGATTCTGAAAAAAGGATAACATCTAAACTCCCCCAACTATAGAAGCATCAGTCTACTTATGCTTATAAAATCTTCTCTGCCGTAATATGTGAAAGTCTAAATCCCATCTTCAACAACCTGATAGGTCTTTATCAGTGTAATTTTAGACCAGAAAAGGCCACAGACCAGGAAAGTCCACATTACGGCAGATTTTGGAAAAAACCCAAGAACATCAAATCGACACCCACCATCTTTTTATTGATTTCAAGGCCGCATTTGACAGCATCTACAGGGACGAGCTGTATAGAGCCATTTCTAGTTATTTCATCCCTGCCAAACTCGACCGTTTGTGCAGGATGGCCATGGAGACTTCACGCTGCTCCATAAAGATTGGAAACAACTTTAGAGAACCTTTCGATGTCAAAAAAGGTTTTAGACAAGGTGATGCGCTATCATGCGATTTTTTTAACATCGTACTTGAAAGAATGGTGCAGAGTTTCACGTCATCGCCAGAGGCACTATCTTTTAAAAATCTGTCCAATTACTAGCATATGCTGATGACATTGGTATAATCCGAAGAACTCAGCGTGATGTCAATGGGCCTTTTGTGAGTATTGAGGCAAAAGCTGAAAAAATGGGTTTAACGTTAATGAGGACAAAACAAAGTACATGCTACCATCAAGAAAGGACTTACAACACAGACGTCTTGGTCAAAACGTCACCATTGACAGACGTAACTTTGAGGTAGTTAAGGACTTCGTCTACCTAGGCTCTGGTATTAAGGCAGAAAACAACACCAGCGCTGAGATCAAACGAAGAATAACTCTTGCTAACCGCTGTTTCTTTGGGCTAAGAAAGCAAGTGAGTAGCAAAGTTCTCTCTCGAGCTTCCAAAGTTTCGCTATATAAGGCCTTCATCATCCCCGTCCTGCTATACGGTGCAGAAGCATGGACTATGACAAAAGCGGATGAAAGTACCTTGGGTCGCTTTGAGAGAAAAGTTATTGGCGTGATTACGGTCCCGTATGCATAGAAGAGAAGTTTTTTTTTTTTTTTTTTTTTTTTTTTTTTTTTTTTTTTTATCCGATGGAAATCTTCAAAAGACACTCGGTAAGAATCGGTACCGAGTAGTGTGGGACTCTTACCGCACTAAAACCACCGGTGAATCAGGACCAATCTATGAAAGATCGACAAATGATTTTTATTTCTTAAATTTTTAAATCGCATTGGGGGAAGTTTAAGGTTATAACATTTTCCCGTAGCTTTTAGACCATCAGCTCATGAGGCTTGGTTCTTCTTAATCTCCGAACATTGTCTCGTACCACCGTTGGAAAAAGGCTTACTATTGTACTGAATTCAGTACTATTTGATTTTCTCAGTACGTAAGTACATCTTTGCCATTTTCAGTACTATTTTGAATTGTTTGTACAAAATTGATTAATTCCTTTACTAAATTTTCTTTTATCTTCACAACTTCTCTTACAAAAAATTATGTGCGATGCGAACATACCCAAATCACAATTACCCAATAAGGGTATTCATGAAACGTCGGAAACTTTCCGACGTCGTAAAATCGTAAAGATTCCGACAAAAGTTTAATGAAAATGCAGGAAAATGCCAAAAAATTAGAAACATCCCTAAATCTTTTCATCGCAGAACATAATTTACCATTTGCAGTATTGGATCATTTAAATATTCTTTTTAAAAAAACCTATCTGACACAGAAGTGGTCAAAAAAATGGTCATGAATCGACACAAAGGCCAAAAAATTATCAAAGAAATAATGGCTCTGGGAAATTCGAAAATTATTTCCGAAATAACAAACCGCCAATATTTTTAATTAGTTGTAGATGATAGTACCGATATAACTATAAAAAAATTGGCGGTAGTTATTCGAATATACGACGAAAAGTGCCATGATATGTTTTTGACACTAACTGGCTTCCGGAATTTTTAACACAATTAAAAATATTTTTGAACACAAAAATATTTCATTTAAAAACATGGTTGGATTCACCGCAGATAATTGTCCTGTTATGATGAGCAAAACAAACGGTGTTCAGGCAAAATTAAAGGAAGTCGTCCCCAGTCTCATTGTAAATGGCTGCGTGTGTCATAATTTAAATCTTTCATCTAAGGGTGCAGCAGAACAATTTCCAGACGTAGTCGATAAGCTAATAAAGGAAATAAATCACCATTTTTTTGTAACAGCTCTAGCAGAAGGTTGGAATTCCAAGAGTTCCAAGAACATTTTGGAACTAATTTACACACAATTTTAAAATATTGTGCAACGCGATGGCTTTCCCGTCAGGCACTTGAAAGAATGCATTTCAAAATTGCGCTTATGCTAATTTGTTTGTGTTAATAGGCAGCACTTGACCGCATCTTAGAGCAATGGGTCCCTTTGTGTTATTACTTTGGACTTGGTGAATTTGAATCCAATTATGAGAAACAAATCCTCAACTTCATATCTTCGAGCCTAAAGGACTTAAATGTTAAGTTATATTTCACTTTTTTATCTTATATCTTAAAACTAATTAATGATGTTAACTTGGAAATACAATCCGAAGATGTAAGGGTGTAATCTTAATTCCAAGATTGAAATCTATTTTTAAACAACTCTGCAGAAATTTTATGAAAAGGGAAGCATTTGATGATAAACCGATAAACTCCATTAATCTTTTAGAAAACCACTTATCTATTATGGAAATATATGATATATAAGGGAAACAGATATTCAAAGCTTTAAAAATCATACTAAATTGTTTTACATTACATTTCTGCAAAACATTAGAAAAAGATTTGATTTCGATGACGTTTTCTTAAACGGAATTCAAAATTTTTCCCAAAGTGCAGGGTTGGATGGTCGAGTTTACTCTATCGTTCAATTTATTTTAAAGTTTTTTTCCAATGAACACAAAAATATTGAACTGATAAACAATGAATATAGAGCTCTAGCTGACTGCGAATATTTAAAAAAAAATGAGAAATGTTTCCATATCAGAGTTTTGGGCAAAAATTGGTCTTCTTAAAAATGAATGCAATGAGTTAATGTTTGAAAATATTCATCGCATTGTTCAGGGTGCCTTTTGTGTTCCTCCCTCTTCGGCAAGTGTCGAAAGAATATTTTCATACCAAAACATAATTAAAACTAAATTAAGAAATCGTTTGCAAGTGCAATCGTGCTCTGCACTGATAGAAACGAAAAATCTGATAAAAAATGAATGTTGTCACAGCTTCATAATTAATAAAAATCTTGTAGTTAAAAATGTTACAAACAAACCACTTCAAAAAGAAGAACTTTTAGAGTAAACAATTATCTACATATGTACTAAGTCATCAGTTATAAAAATCATTGAAACTCACAAAATACAAATATTCAATGATGAGTTTCAATGAAAACTCCTTACTGTGATATGGGGATCCGTCCGATATTTATCTAGCTATAAATAATGATGTTCCTTTTTTTCTTATTTATGTTCATTTAATATTAAATATGTTATTTATAACAAATGAATTGTTTTTGTTTTTGTTCTCGTTAATAAATACCTACATTTTGTTTTTGAATTTGTGTGTTCGTTTACTGTAATCTATTTAAAAGAGCTCAGTACTATTTGGTCTTTTTCAGTACTTTTTTGTTTCAGCTTTCAGTACAATCGAAAAAAGTCGATTTCCATCACTGTCTCGTACATTTAATACGGTCTCCATTTCGGAGTTAGTATGACTTTGCAGTCGCTGATTGTGTGATACAGCGTGTTTCTTAACCACTTCTGTAACCATTTCAATTTGAAGGTCACGATGTAGATCGCTATTTCTTATATACCAAGGGGCATTTATTATTCCACGAAGGACCTTGCTTTGGAATTTTTGGATGGGTTCAGCATTTGTTTTCTTTGTACAGCCCCATAGTTGGATGCCATATGTCCAAACGGGTTTCAATACTTGCTTATATAACATTAGTTTGTTCTGGATAGATAGGTCAGAGTTCTTTCCTATTAACCAGTACATTTTTCTGTACTTCAAGTTTAGTTCATCTCTTTTCTTTTTGATGTGTTCTTTCCATTTAAGCTTTGCATCCAAATTCATTCCAAGGTATTTGGCGGTATTGGAGTAAGGTACTTCTGTACTGTTTATAAATATTGGAACATTGTTTATGTTTTTGTTTGTAAAGTTTATATGCGTCGATTTTGTTTCGTTTAATTTGATACGCCATTTGTGCGTCCAATCACTAACTTTATCGACTGCATTTTGCAATTTTTGTGTAGCCTTCGTAACGGATTTATCTGGCACCAATATTGCAGTATCATCAGCAAAGGTGGCCATGATAGCGTTGGTGTCCACTGGAATATCCCTTGTATATAACAGATACAGGGTTGGTCCTAGGACACTTCCTTGTGGTACACCGGCTTCAATTTTCTTAAGTTCCGAGTAATTTTGGTCGTACCGTACTCTAAAGAGTCGGTTCGTAACGTAGGATTTCAGTATTTCGTAGTACTGCCTGGGGAGGTCCCTATGCAGTTTGTACTCAAGTCCCAAGTGCCAAACCTTGTCAAAAGCTTGAGCAACATCTAAGAATACAGACGAGCATACTTGTTTTTCTTCAAGTGCCTTTTCCACAACATCCGTAATTCGATGCACTTGGTCTATCGTGGAATGTTTATTTCTAAATCCAAACTGATGGCTCGGAATTAGTCTTCTTTCTTCAATTATTTTGCTAAGCCTTTTCAGTAGCAGTTTTTCAAAAACTTTTGCCATGATTGGTATAAGCGATATTGGTCTGTAAGATGTAACTTCTGTTGGTGGCTTACCTTGTTTAGGTATAACAATGACTTCTGCAATTTTCCAATGATGTGGCACATATCTTAGTTTAAGGCATGCGTTTATTATAAATTGGAGTTTCTTGAAGGCTATAAGAGGCATTTCTTTCAGAACCTGAGCAGTTATAAGATCGTACCCTGGTGATTTTTTGTTTGACAACTTATGTTGACACATGCTTCTTACTTCTTTGAGCGTGACAAAAGGTATTTCACATTCGTCGTTTCTGTCAACAAACTGTAAGGGATCTGTAGCTGTGCTTGCTGGGAATGGCTTGAAAACATTCGCGAGATGTTCAGCGAAGAGATCAGCCTTTTGTTTCGGGTTTCCGATCCATTTACCATCTTGAGATTTTATCGGCGGGTTTTGTGTCTGAGGTCTTTTTAGGCGCTTAGCTGCTTTCCATAAGGAGTATTCTGTAGAAGCATCCGTCGTCAGACTTTTCAGGAATCTACTTAGTGAATCATTTTTAAACTCACGGATTCTTTTTTTTTAATTCGTTGTTAAGACGGTTAAAAACTACCTTATCATCTGGGAATCTCGTGGATTGCCATTTTCTTCTAGCTCTTCTTTTTTTCCAAAATCAACTCCTTTATTTCGATAGGATATTTTATTTCTTTTTCTCTCGCATTCGAAATAGTTGGAGTACTTTCTTCTGCAGCCTGCTGCACATCAGCAATAAATTGTTCTACTTCATGATCAATTTGTTCAATTGTTTGCATAGGGGATCTTAGGTTTATAAAATTTTCAAGTTTGTCTCTGAATTCGTTCCAGTTTGTTCTGTTATTCACGAGCTTGAGATTACTTTTTTCTATTATTTCTGTTTCGCTCAGTGATAAAATTACTGGAGTATGATCTGATGATAAATCGTAATTACCTTCGACACTTATATGATTTCGTTTAATACCTTTAACTACGAAAAAGTCTATAAGGTCTGGTATTTTGTTAGTATCAGATGGCCAATATGTTGGCGAACCAGAAGAATAAAATTCGCAGTTGTGTTTTCGGCCTGCTTGGTATAGCCGTTTACCTTTTGTTGTTATGAGCCTAGATCCCCATTGGGTGTGTTTAGCATTGAAGTCGCCACCAACAAGGAAGTTATGTCCTAACAAATGTAGGAGTTCTGCATAGTCTTCTTCAGTTGGAGAGCGCCTCGGAGGGCAGTATATAGCTGCTATTTTAAATTCTTTCTTTTTTATACCAATACTAATTGTTGTTACTTGCATGTTTTCATTAGTAAACTTTGGTTCTTCATAGTGTGTTAAGCACTTTTTTATAAGTATTGCTGATCCTCCCCTAGCTTTGTCAGCTGGGTGCGGAGCGTGATAACATGTATAGTTTGGTAATTTATTATCAAGACTTTGTTCAAAAGCGAGGTGGGTTTCGGACACCAAACAAATGTCTATATGCTCTATGTCTAAAAAGATGTTTAGTTCTGATACATGCTGCAAAAGACCGTTTGCATTCCATGTTGCGATTTTGAGTGTTCTGTCCATCATTGTTTTTTAAGAGCGACTTCTTCGCTTAGCTGTTTTATGTTTAAATCTTGTTGGTCAATCCTTTTCAGGATGAGTTCCAGCATTTCTTTTATAGAAGTTTCCTCATTCTTCCGCACATTTTTTATAATCTGGGAATAGGATTTATTTTCATCACTTTTGCTTAGTGCAATTGCTTTTCCCGGTTGATTTTTAGTAGTGTTATCGACCGTTACTTTTTTGCTTTCAACTACTGGTTTTGTGTTGGTTGAGTTTCTAAGCTTGTTCCCAGTTTTGTTTTTTCTTTTTGTGTCTTGGAACTTTTTTGCTACTGGACATCCTCTGTAACTTGCAGGATGATTGCCTTGACAGTTAACACATTTCGCTTTCTGTTCTCTGCCCATGGGACAGTTTTTAGTTGCATGTCTGCCTTCGCATTTAACACAAGCGAACTCGCGATTGCAGTATTTTTGTGTATGCCCAAAGGCTTGACAGCGCTTACATTGTGGAACAGTTTTCGACTTTCGCAGTGGTTCAATTTTGACAACTATGCCCATAATTGATTTAATACTGTAAATCTTATCGAGACTTTCTTTATTTTCAAACGTGAGCATAAATAAAGGTAGAGATCTCTTTTTTGTCGTTGATACCCCAGTGGAGTCTTTTACTATCTCATTTTTAATAAGATTATTGGCATCGAGAGCTTGAAAGCCTTTTTGTATAAGGTCTTCGACAATTTCTTTGGCAACACATGAAGAGTGAAGGCCTCTTGCTACTACTTTTATCGATCTTGTAGCTTTATTTTCGTACGAGTGCCACTGAATTTTCTTTTTGTTCAATTCTTCAGTGACAGATCTATACGCATCGGCGTCTTCAACAATGACTTTCCAATTGTCTTTATTGTATGATGTATATTTACATGCCTTATTCGTGCATTTTTCTACTATGCTCTTTAGCTCGCCAAACATTGCCAATCCGGAGATCATAATTGGAGGTGGGGCAGTTTGCCTGATACCTTTAACGTGAGACTTATTTTGGGGTAAATCTCTTATTTCTTTATTGGATGCTCTCATTATTGTAGCAGTATCTGATTTTGAACCTGTTTGCTGACATTTTATAACAGCCTCTGGGCTACTCTCTGCTTTACGTTTCTTTGACTTACGTTTATTTCGGTTTCCTTCAGTTTCAAGGAGGAGCTCTTCCTCATCAGTATGAAACTCATTAGCAGTTTTTTGTGGGCTTTTCACTACTGGTGACTTTTGTCTTGATATGTTGTCTTTCACGGACTTTTTGTCGAGCAAGCTGACTTTTTCTTCGAGTCTCTTCACTTGTTGCTGAAGACTTTCAACAAGGGCTTCAAGTTGTTTTCTGGCTAAGATTTCTATTTGCCATTTATCGAAATAATTTTCGGATTCAACTTGGTGGATCTCGTTGTTTTTTGTGGAACACTGCTGATCTTTTGTTTCGATCTTTTCATAGATGGTTCCTTTTTCGTTAATGACTTCTATGTCAAGAAGAGAAGTGGAGGAGAAAATGGAAAGACGAGCTGTACAGGCTGTACAGGGACGTAGACTTAGCCAAAAGGTTAAAAGTCCAACGACTAAGATGGCTGGGTCACGTAGAGCGCATGGAAACCAATGCTCCGACTCGAAAAGTCTTCGAATCCACTCCCACAGGGCCGCGCCCAAAAGTGGAAAGTTACCTCACCAAACTTGGAATGCGCAATTGAAAACATCTAGCTAGGAACAGAGGTCACACAGGACTGTATCGCCACCTTAAATAAGTTAATATGCAAAATTGGTACTCTGCTTCAAGAACCCATAACCCGCGAATGAAACCCCAAAAGCCATTGCATTGCCCAAGGGTAACTGTTTGATGCTCCTTATCCACGCAAAAGATAATTGGACAATTTTTTTTTAAGAATGCTCGGGCCCAGGCGACAAACGTTAATTATTGTAACAATTACCGACACATGATAACGGAATTCCTTTGGAGGAACCTGCAAGTTCATCCATCGTTTTCATCGCACTCGTTCCAACAGTATGGTTCGACCGCACTCACGATGAATTTGCTTCAGGAAGCTTTCCCACAAAAATTTATCAGCTGCTTTGGAGACATCCCGTGCCACCGATATAACCCCAATGGATTTTTTGTATGGGGCTACCTCAAAGAAAGAGTTTACAGCAACAATCCCCGAACTGTTGTGAACTTAAAAAAGAAACAGTCGTCGAGAAATCAGAGCAATTGAATCAAGTTTACTGCAGCGTGTGGGGCGTAACACGAGGCTTCGAACATTGCGTGCAACTTGACGGAAGTTAAAGTTTTATACAAATCGTAGTACCCGTGGCGTGATGGTTAGTTCGTCATGCCTCTGTCATGCCAGAGGTCTTGTGTTCAATCACTGCCTATGCCATCTAAAGTTTTTTTTTACGGATACTTTGCAAGGCAAATTCTCCCAGAGTAATTCTTGTCATGAAAAGTGCTGTCTTAAATTAACCGTTCGGATTCGGCTTAAAAATGTAGGTTCCCTCCATCCCTCACAACATTAGTCGCACACAGAAATGGTTGAGAGTTGAAAGTTACTAGGTCTAAGTTCTCAACGGACTATTGCACTTTCATGTATTTATTTAGACAAATCGACAGACGAGACGGGTACGAATTTGAAGATATCAGTGTAGGTCGCATCCCAGTGTTTCTTTTTTTTTTTAAAGTGGGTCTTATCGCAAAAACATTTCGTGAAAGAGTGATTTTGGAGTCGATTTTGATTTAAGGCCATTAAAAGCTATTGAAAAAGTGCAATATGATTTCCCGGGACAAAACCTTGGCAACCACGACAATGACCTTATCAAGAGTTTGCTTTATAATTAATTTGCTCACTTTAAATTTTAAAATAAAAACACTCTTTTATGTAACTGACCTTCTTCAGTCTACTACATTTTCTCAGCAAAGTAAGTCAACGCAACGTTTTAACCTGATTTTATAGTTCTTTAGATGATTTTTCATTATAATTATGTTCCTGACATCGCCACAATGACACAATAAAGAACTATATTAAAATATTCCTCATATTTCTATAAAGTACAGCACTAACCTTCACACAATTACCTTTTCAAAAATATATATAATATTAGATATTATAGATAATGTCTTATTTTATAAAGGATTATGCCTCAGTTAAATTAAATTTCTTGTCATAAGTGTCGAATGCTAACAACACATCATCACGTTGCGTTAATACGACTACGAGAGTATACGGGTTGGTTGGTTGGTTGGTTGGTTTAGTTGACCCTTTGCAACCTAAATAATGTTATAAATCGCAAGGCACGCAATTTATGCGCGTTCAAAGTCTGACTAAGCACCAAAAACACCCTCGCTCCTTCTTCGTTAGAAAACAATGACGAGAGTATAAAAATGAAGAAAAATAAACCAACGATCAACATGCTAACAAGCCTAATGTATTTCGCATTCGTCGTCGTATCCAGCAGTTGCGGAATTTAGAATGTGTCAGCGTCAGAGAGGGTGCGGTGCGGACTTAGCATATAGAGGGTGGTTAGGGTTTAAGGGTTGGTTTGCGGGCGGAGGCCAACCACAAGTCTTATTAGAGTGAGGACGCTACGTCACTCTGCTCGTCCTCTCTGTAAATGGGGGTGAATTCCTTATGCGTAAATCGATTTGCATATTATTTTCATTTTATTTTTCTAACATATAATACTTTCAAATTATTTTATGGAGAGGAATATGAGGATTATTTTTGCATGAAGCTTCATCCTTTTTTCAAACGGAGGCGTGTTGTTGAGTCCAATTTGTTACAGTTTTTCCTTTGAAAAAAAAAAAACGAGGGTGACGGTGCAAATCTGTAAGTACTTGCACCTTTCTAACCTAACTCGGTGCGTGGTGGAGGGGGATATTTATGATAGCATTACGGATTTTCGCACATGCAAATAAGAGTATATGGAACATTAATTTTAAATGAAGGCGCGGCGCGACGTTACCGACGACGACACGACGGTCGGTCTGGCGGTGGCGATGGAGAGGCAGGATTGGCAAAGGAACAGAAACGAAACGCGGAAAAGAAGGAAGTGAAGTTTGACAGGCTGGAAATAACATTAACATCATCACTAATTTTGCTTTGGTGCATTTTAAGAATTATATACACGTTTTGATTTAACAGGGTGTTTCGAAAAAAAACGAAAGCTTGAAAATTTTGAGAGGAAGGATTTGAATGTTTTCTTATTGCTAATAATGAAGTAACTTGAAAAGACGTAAGGTGTTTTTTAAAAAGTGCTAAAGAGACTTAAGTAAGTTATTGGAGCACCAGCCTAGAGATACGATATACGAGTATACAAGCTCTGGATAGAAGGTAGATCAGAGAAAGAGAAAAACTTTTCGCATTACGTCAGGACCCAAACATCTTTCGGTTTTTTTGATGGCATTGTTGGTATAACACATACAGACATTCCAAGATATAGAGTATCCTTGCTGTAGTAGCAAAGTTGGAAAATTAAGCTTTATAATGATAAAAGGCGGCTTTGAGTTTGTGAAGCATTTAATGGTATACAATGCTGTCAAGCTCAAAATAATGTTATTATCTTGTCACATATATCCATTGAAGGTCCACATCTAAAGAGCAGGATTTAGAAGCCTTAAACGAATATGAAAAGGTGAGGGTATTCGTCAGTGGTTTCATTCTATCGATAGAAGGTCAGTATTCTTTAAACTTTCATTGATGAGAATGTTAACAAAAATGCTTAATGTTCTTGTACTTGGACATAAAATCAGCGGCATGAAACGGCAAACATCTGTCAGAATGGTTTTCAACAACAATGGGAGTGTGCTTAGTAACCTCTTGTTTATCCTGTTTTTAATTACCTAAATGAAGTGCTTCGTGGTGAAATTTTGTGGTCGGGAGTAGGAGTAAAGTACTCATGTACGCTGATGATGTAGTCTTGTTATCGGACAGCTCCCAAGGACTAAGTTGTATGATTTTGGACCTTGAGAAGTATTGAGAGATTTGAAATCTCACAGTGAATTTGAGTTAGTCCAAAATAATGATAGGCTGGTAGAAGTTATGCCAAAAATGAGAACTGGAAATTCGCTGAAAAGATATTGAAATCGTTAAGGAGTATGATTATCTAGGAATGAAAATAACCTCAAACTCAAATATAAATAGCCATCTTTCCAACAAGTTTAAACTATCAAAAAAAGCACTTCATAGTACGTGGAAGACCTATATAAGTACAAATGAACTCAGTTTTATTGCGAAGTATAAACTGTTCTAGGCAACTTCTAAATCAGTTTTGTTTTATGCTTATGGGTTATCAGCAAAATAAAGAAGTTGAAAAACTACTTACATTTTTTCTGAAAGTTTAAACTTCCATTTAGTTTCCCAAATTATATGCTTTTATTGAAGACGGGAAAGTTTCCATTATTTACTTCAACTTTAAAGCTTCACTTTAATTATGTTATTAGGGCTGCATTTCATCCCGAAAACCGTTTAACAACACTTATTGTAACACGAGCAATCTCTTCAAAATCTTTGTTCTATAAAAAGTATAGCAAGGAGATACAATCTAAAACTAAATATTTCGGTCAACAATATGGAAGATTGGAAAGATAATTTGTACATGTTCATAAGGAATCTGGACAAAAAACTGAGAGAGGAGTTTCAAGACAAAGCGAAATCATGACTCTTCACACAATATTACTGCAAACTTAACTATGGCTTAAAAGAACTCAACTATTTTCATAATAAAAACTGTATATTCGACATATCAACAATAGTTAAAGCTAGATGAGAGTTGCTGAATTCAAATTTTAAAGCACACAGTAATGATCTTCCTTTATGGAGAAAGGTCTTCTTTGACTGCACGACAATGACCTTGGAAAGAACAATAAGTGTTTTCAATGGAAAGGAATAAAAAGGAAGAATTTATCAAAACAAAAGGCAATAATTTTCGATAAGAGAGCCTGATGACGAAATTCGTTTTAAATACTATGCGCTTACGTTTTTCTAACATGTACAAATTTGTTCCACTGTTCGATGAGATAAACTATAATGAGATCACCAGTGGACCTATTGCTCGAGATCATACTGCCGGTCATTAAGAAGCTTCCGTTCTTCGAGATATTTCGTAAGCTGATAAGATAATTAATCAGCGTTTCCATGACCTTGGAAAGAAGGGAAATAAGTCCATCCACTCGGAAAGAGACAAATAGAATAGGACAGATGGAAAAGCTAACGCAGTGGTTTTGCCAGCCTTGACACCTCTTCAGAACAATAGCGGGGATTCTATCCGGGCCAGTAGATTTGTGAATGTGAAGATCTTTTAGTACCCTAGTGGCTGTACGAGTGCGAAAGAAGATTCGTTCCATAGAATCGCTTACGCTTTCAAGTACAGGAGGAGAAGAAAGTAAGATTATTGCACTTGATATTTCAAAGGTATTTAATAGAGTTTGGCATCAAGTTCTCTTATCGAAAATGCGACTTTTGGTATTGATGAATCCCTTCTTCGTTGGGTTAAAAATTACCTTTCGGACCGTTCAATTCAAGTAGTATTGGACGGGTTCAAATCTGATATTCACAAAATAAACGCTGGTGTGCCTCAGGGCTCCGTTTTGTCTCCGACGCTCTTCCTTATTTTTATAAATGATCTTTTATCTTAAACTTCTAACCCACGAAATTTTTTCGCTGATGACAGTACCCTCAGCTTCTCATATTCGTTTTTAGATTCTCATCATTGTTCTTCGGATGTGGACTACCAACGCAACGGCAGCATATGATATGCTCATTAAATTCTGATCTTGTCAGCATTGTCCAACGGGGATTAAAAAACCGTGTAGAATAATGCTTCGAAAACTCAATGCTATCTACTGTAGCAAAAGTGTAACCCTCCCCCAATGCCACTTTCCATGAGTGGTACTTTCATCATATTTGACATCGCCAAAAATGCTGCTAGTTATTTTAGGTTTTCTCCGAAGATGCAATAAGTTTTTTACCCCTTCTGATCTGGCTATAATCTATAAAGCCCATGTTCGTCCGAAACTCGAGTACAATTCCCATATCTGGCCAGGTGCTCTTATAATCCCCTTGAGTCTCTTGGAAAGAATTCAAAAGTAACCTCTAAAAATGATAGGTGACCATTGTCTAACTGAAACTTTTGTATCGCTCGAGCACCTTCGTTAGGTTTCATGCCTGTCATTTTTTTTATCGCTTCTTTCATAGACAATGCTCTAATGAAATATCCAGTTACATTACTCCCCTCAAACAATTCAACCTTTCTTCTAGGAATGCTTAGCAGTTTACCCTTGAGCCCAATTTCGGGCGTACTGTAAAGTACAGAGATTCTATCTTTAGTCGCACTACACTTATGTAGAATGCTCTACCAGACGCAATATTTCCCACTCATTACAATGTGCAGACATTCAAAACTAATGTGCATCGGCATCTCCTTTCTAATCCTATCCTCCCTTCTTATGTAATTGCTCGCACTGCGTATAATCATTATAAGGGTATTCATATCCCCTTGAGTGCGCGCATACTATATATGTATATACTATACATGCATTAAACAGCTTTCGATCTTCGAGATGTTTCTTGATCTTATTAATCAACTATCGATATAATTACCATGAAAAGGAAAGACGTAGCTGCAATCTTTTGATAATTAGCGGGAGAATTTCTCTTATTTTGGTACAAACGGGACAAATGCTAATTTTCAGGCCCGCAGAGGTTTTCCCAGCTGTGAAGAACACCTCTCTAGAGTGGTATATTGAATTGTTTTCGTCATCTTAAGTACAGGTGGAACTTTTAATTTGCATTAAATAGACAAGGAAGTTTAAAAAGCTCAGAGCAATGAGCAAAATGTCTGTTAAATCGCTTAACCCCTAATTCTATTTCATTTCAAAAGAGTTAAGGTCTGATACCACCGTCATATCGTAATATATACCAAAAAGGTTTATCACTTGTGGATTGTGTTCGCTTCAATAATGAAACTTTTGACTGTTGGCATAACCGCTTGATCCAACATATTGATCCAGTCCTAGAAATGAATTATTATTATTATGCTTTATTTTCTCTAAAATCATAGAAAATCCTATGTTGGTACACTCAGGCGTAAACGTACTTTTTTTGAGTAATAATCAACTCCTATTAAAACCTATAAAATGAACACCCTGTGTAGAGCAGAGCAACCAGCACGATCTCTGTTTGTTTGTCGTTTGTTTTTTTTTGTTGTTGTCTTCTTCTATATATTTTCTATAAAACAGGATTAGAATTTTATGGGGTGGAACGAAAAATAAGGAAGACGATGAAAGGCAAGATTTTTTGACATAAGCATCATGTGTCATCTGTGCCATCATTTGTATATATGTATGTATGTATGTGCATATGAATAAGAGGTGAAACGCTGTTTCTTTGTATAAATTTTTACTTTTTATTGACACCGCAAGCAAGGAACATCCGAAATGGTGGCAAGGATATGGAATTGCTGTGCCGTGAGATGAGAGGATAGATGGATATGCCATCGATGATGGTGGCAAAGAATGATAAAAAGATTGTTTGCATATGGCCATATGTACAACAAGGACCTATACAATTGTATGTGTGTGTACGTACATAAGTATGAATATAAGAAGCACTGAATACGCAGTGGGTGGAATTGATTTGATACACAGATGTTGATGGATGTTGAGTTAAATGAATTGCAGAGTGCTGCCATAAACGAAGATGATTTCTGGCTTATAGGGGAAGAGAAGAGAGTAAACGACACTCTAGGACGATGACTACGTCGCTCGTCGCTCGACAACGTGAACGACACATCGTCTTCTTCTTCTTCTTCTTCATCGTTGTTTGTGATTTCATTTTATTATTATTTTCTTTTTTTATTTATGTATATTTTTATCTCGTTTTTATCATCTTCAAGACTAGAGTTGTATGATTTAATTTTTGACGCATGAAATCAGAGTGTTCCGGGTGTCGAGTGATTATTTTGGTCGAGAGGGCTGAAAATGAAACATGAGGAAAATGATTATTTTTCTATGAACAGTTGAACATTTCAATAAGAGGGAAAGTTGTTTTTCTTCTTATTCCTCTTCTTCTGATGTTATATGGGCAGATTTTGTCTATTATTTGTTTTCTTTCTTGTTTTTTTAACAGGCAGGTGTGAACCTACTCGTGCGAAATGTTTTTTGAAGATTTAATCTCCTTTTAAGATTGGTATACATCTGCATGATAAATTGAAATGTATGTTATGAGAATTATGATTTCTTAGAAAAATTTAAATAAAAAAAAGTACGCATACGCCACAGTGAACAATCATGTAGAATAGAAAGGAAGCTTATCTTGCTAAAAATCAGACTTATGTTCCAGATGTACTTACACATATGAATATATATCGCATTAAAATATACGAAATCATATAAATATATCTCACTTCAATACTATTTTAATGAAAGACTAAAAACATACAGTTTCAAAAATAAATAAAATAAATTAGATGGCACAACAGTCCGTTGAAAACTACGGCCTAGTTAGGGATGGAGGTGACCTAAAGTTTTAAGTCAAATCCTAACGGCTACTTTGAGAAATCACTTTTCATGATAAGAATTACTCTTGTAGGATTTGCCGATTCCTCGCAAGATTCAGTACCCGTAAAAAAACTTAAGATTGATTGAACCCAAGACCTCTTGCATGACAGTCCATCATTCCACGTGTATCTACGAGCAAAGCTTTTTTTATACTCGCTCTGCTTATATTTTAATCGCGAATGTTGATCTGTAGCAAATCTTCACAGATAATTATTGAAATATTATTTTTTACTTACTTACTTCAATCTGAAAGTCTTCGAAAAATTCGACCAAAAAAGAGCGTCGACCGACGACGGTGGAGCGGAGTAAAGAAAAACGCAAAACAAATTTAAACTTTATAGTACAGTGGTCTGTGCTTGAATGCCAGATCCGTCTTTTATTTTCTTCTTTCTCTTTCTTGTTTTTAATTTTAGTACATTTTTGTTACAATAAAAGATGGCCGATGATTCTTAGTGGCGGCAAATTTGAAAAGTTTAAGCTTTAATCGCAATGATTTTTTATTTACATTTTAGAATTTTAATTCAAATTTAGGTTTTAAGTTTTAATTTAAGTTTAGACTTTGAGTTTTACATTTAAATTAAAGTTTAAGTATTCAAAATATCAAGTTGAAAATAAATTTAGTTTTAAGTTAAAAGTTAATTTAAATATAGATTTTAAGTGAATTCAAGAAGTGAGTTTAATAAAATTCAATAATAGGTTGATGAACTGCTTGTGCTTCAACACCACGGCACGGGTACTTTAGTTTCAAAGGTGATACAAATATAAATAAGTAGTCAAGTAGTAGGTACCAACATAAAACATACTCAGGAGTAATTTTGTTATAAATTTGTATTTTTGAACTTATTTAACAAATATCTTGCATATGTCAGAGTGAGTAATTACTAGACCTAGAGGGAGGGTACTTATAAATGGGCACGGTGCCCATCTGTCAATTTGTCTAAAACTTGAACAAAATATTAATAACAATATTTCGAATGTGATACAAGGTTTGAAGTCAATGTCTGTCTTTGTTCGCCTAATACTTAAGTCAATAAAATAGTAAAGTCGTCAGATATAGCAGCTTTGTCGGACTTCTGTTAAGATAAAGGCGGAATTGTTGATCTGCGTCAAATAGGTTGAGTGGTTCTATCTCCTTTCGAGCGGAATTCGATTCGTAATCGCCGTTATAAAATTTGGAGAAGTGTTCTTTCCTTTTTTTTTAACATAGACTGCGGTTTTACTACGATGTTCCCCTGATCGTCCTTACAGGCCTCGGTTCGTGGCTGGTACCCTTCGGAGGTTTTTTTTACCTTTTGGTAAAATTTAGAAACTTAATTCTTGTTATGATATCCCTCTATCTCCTCTATCGCGCGCTTCTCATGCTACCTTTTGTTCCATCTAAGAATCCGGTGTTTCGCTGTACTCTTCTGCTCGTAGAGCTCGTGAACAGCTCTGGTCCTTCCATGCAGCGCCGTTTTCTATGCCTATTGGTTAGCTGCGTGCGCTTGCAGGCATTCGTTGTCAAACCAGAGATTTCGCTATGTGGCTGCAAGGTAATGTTGGCACTGCTTTTTAATGCTAAATGCAGGCAGAATAGGTTAAGAGGTTGTTAGAGACTCGATCGGAAAAGGACATGTTAGTCTCTTGTGATTGGAGTCGTCTAACGTAGAATCTTCTCACAGTATTTCCTTGTTTTGGCTTGGGTCGGGATATCCGTAGCCGTAGCTTGGCTACACCGAGGTAGTGGTCTGAGTCAATGTTGGCCCCTCGGAATGGTCGGACATCTTGTCTACTGGAGAAGTGTCGTGCATCAATCGCAATATGGTCAATCTGGTTGACAGTTGATTGATCAGGAGATTTCCATGTGTGAACTGCGTACTAGCTACCAGAACGTCTCGCCCCGTCTGTATCTCCCAATTGTGCCACCAAAGACAATTTTAATGTCATAGCCAGGGCACTGCTCATATGTTTCGTCCAAGAGCTCGAAGAATGTGTCTTTGGTGTCTTCATCTTTCTCCTCTGTTGTGGCATGCGCGTATATTAGGCTTATACTGGCGGATTTAATCGTAGTATGCATCATATACCAGTCTTTTATTTTCCGTTTAGCCGGTTCATCTCATCGCAGTTCTTGGATGGCGTAGTCTATTAAGGAACCTATAATTCCACAGATCCGAATTTCGTTGTCCTTATTTCGTTCGCTTGGTTCTTTATCAGTAAATCCGTCCGTATCAGAGGCTTTTTGGTGCAACTATGATATTTGTACGTGGTGAGGAAGTCACCTCGACGCTACAACCCCTGCCCTGGAGGGCCAGCTCATTACCAGAACTCCAAGGACGGGAAACCGAATAACCTGCTCCTTATAGGCCTGGGCTCCGAATGTGTCGTAGAAGCCCTAGAATGTTTTCACTACGTAGTTCAACCTTACTGGAACTGTAGACGCCACCATTGATTCCATCTCGGGAATTAATCTTCTGTCGTCTGGATAAGGAGAAGTGCCTTAGTGGAAACACCTCTCCCCTCCTCTCTCGTTTGCTACACCCAATAATTTTCTGATGGGAAACCCAATCTCCTGTCGAGGTACTAGGCACCCGATGTTCACAGTGGGGATGTGAGAGTAGGAGTTGATAGTCAGAGGTGGATTTTAAGAAAAACCTGTGGATGCTTGTGTTTTCTTGAATGCACATATTTACCATTTAAACATCGCATCAATAATTTGCATTCGATAAAATAAGTTTGGGTTCAACATCCGATTTTGTTTCCTACACTTTTTGTCGAAAACTAGTTTTTATTAATTAAAGCAAAATTTTTTTAAAGTCTTTGTTTCTTCTATGAAATCATACCGATTGGATTTATCTAATAATATTATTTTACGTTAACAATACCATTTAGCATAGAATGAAATAATTTTCATTTGTTCTAGAGCTATTCGAATCGAACGTCAGATTTTACTAATTTTTCGTAGTATGTTTTGTAGGTTCTTATATTCTAATATATAAAATATTCCTGTCACAGTGTTAGTTGCCATACTCCTCCGAAACGGCTTAACCAATTTTAATAAAATTTTGAATATATATTCGGTAGGTCTGAGGATAGGTTTTTATCTATTTCTTATATTCCTAAGTGGTATGGTTTAATTGCATCAACATGGTACACGGTGGAACGATCTTACGATAATATTCAGTGACGCTATGTACAATGAAGCATTGATTGCTATTAAGGATCTTTGCATCCACTCAGTCATTTTGGTATGCATTCACCAAATTGAAATGCATCTGATTTAATAGGCACTGAATTAAATCTAGAACTACAATACAATACTGTAGAAATGGCAGCGATAGTTGCTCGCAATGTCCCACTAATGAATGAAGAACAAAGAACATTTTAAACCACATCATGCTCACAGTTTTGGCAGGACAAGGTGGATGCACCAGGTGGAACTGGCAAAATATTCCTTATTTTGCTAATTAATTAATAATGGTTTCGCATTGGCTGTTGCATTTACTGGCAATGCGGCAACTTTATTGGATGGAGACAGAACAGCTCATTCAGTATTTAAACTGCCACTAAATATTCAAAATAACCCGGACAATCATCCATGGCCACAGTGCTGAAACAGTGCAAAATAATCATCTGGGATGAATGCACTTTAGCACACAAACATTCGCTTGAGGCGTTGAACAGGTCATTGAAAGATATAAAAAACAACGACAGCCTATTTGGCGGTACTCTGTTACTGCTTTCAGGTGATTTGAAACAAACACTTCCCGTTATTCCGCGTTCAACGTACGCTGATGAGATCAACGCGTGCTTAAAATTATCGCAACTGAAAGTAAAAACGCGTGTTCAAATACTTTAAGATCCATCCGCTGAAACATTCTTAAAACAACTGTTGATAGATATAGGTGACGGAAAAGTTACTACAGATGAAACTGGATGCATAAAATTACCCCTAGATTTCTGCACAATTATTGATTCACAAGATGCCCTCATTGATCAGATATTTCCCGATGTACACAGACAATATACAAATCGTGAGTGACTGGCAGAAAGAGCAATTTTAACAGCAAAAACTGTGGATATCAACGAATTAAATCTCAAGATACAACATTTGTTACCAGGAGACTTGGTGTCATACAAATCTATTGATACAGTTTGTGATGCTGCCGAAGCTGTAAATTATCTAGCTGAGTTTTTGAACTCATTAGATTTACCACGCATGCCAACGCAAAATTTACAACTGAAGGTTGGATCTCCGGTAATTTTTGTTGTCATTTGAACCCACCACGGTTATGCAACGGCAAGCGATTAAAAATGTTATCCAAGCCATAATTCTAAATGGCAAATTCCGAGGTGAAAATATATTATTACCGGGAATCCCTATTATGATAACAGATGTGCCAATTCAATTCAAACGCCTTCAATTTCCAATTATTGGCATTTGCAATAACTATCAATAAGTCTCTAGGCCAAACGATGATTGTCTGCTGCTTACATTTGAGCACTTCATGTTTTTCACACGGACAATTATACGTGGCGTGCTCTCAAGTGGGCAAACCATCCAGTTTATTTGTATTGGCGAAAGATGGGATCACACAAAGTATTGTTCACTCTTTTGCATTAAGGGATTGATGTTGTTCTTTTGTAGTACAGTCATAATTAGTGATATGTATATAATTTTAAAGAATTAATTTTAATAAATTAAAAAAATTTGTTTAGTGATTTTTTTATTATAATATTTTATCACCTTTTACAGTGCTCTATACCTCTCCCACTTATATACCACATCCTTACACACTTACAATAAGTTATTTATTTCTAGCAAAATATTCTCTAGAAATTATTTATATGACAACACAACGTTTGTCGGGTCAGCTAGTTTTTTATAAAAATTGCAAATTTTTTACTAAAAAATTTACGAAACGTGAAAAACAATATTTTTTATAAGATAAAATTAGGTTGAAGGCAAAAATCGAAAATTAATTTTTACCTACTTTTAGAAGTGTTAAATTTGGTTAGAAAACGTTACTCCGATTTTTTCAAAATGTAACCAGATGTCAAAAACGTTATAATTCGTTGCATAACACTGTTCTGGAGTTAATATCATATTTTTTTTGTAAAATTCGAGGTGTCAAAACGTTTTTCAGTTTTTTTGATACATAAATTATTAAATTTTAATAAAATTACAAGCGTAATTGGTTGGGTTGACACACACTTTTTTTTTTGAAAATCCTTTCTGCATATTTCGATGTCATTATCTTAAAAAAAAATATTTGAACTCGATATCGCTACTGGTTCTTGAGATGTGGACGACAAAAATGATTTCACGAACGTGCGGACTTGCTTACTTTCGAGCGTACGTAGACACTCATACACAGACATCTCTCTTAAAACCTTTGATTTAGATTCTAAGGACACTGAAATGTCGAGAAATGTCAACATGTAGACTTAGGTAGAAAAATCACTTCAAGTCTTCCAATTTTCAATGACTCGAGCTCGCTGTTGACGGTAACCGCCTCACTAACGTCGCATGGCCAGGAAAAGACTGCTATGTTCTCGGCCGATCTTGCGTTCCTTGAAGGTACGGGTATTGGCTGATTGTTTAATGAACCGGTCGTCTCAAATTTGGCCACCAAACGTTGAAGAGTCGGCTGTGAAGTGCCACCACGTCTACCGTAAAATGGGCCCAATGCGCGCAACGTTTGCGTGAACGAACACTTATTTTGATAAAAAAGTTTTATCATTTGTTCAATCGTGTAACTTGCCAATGATAATTTGGCATAAAGTACTGAATAATAAACAAAAGATTTGACAGATGTCACCAAAGCAAAATGGCAGCCAAGGGGTGTCAAAATCTACCCGCTCAAATTGAAAACCCTATATAACAAAAAATATGTATTGAACAAAAAAATCCTTTCGTTCAAGGAATGCTTTTTGATAAAAATGTATGCAACATTTTAAGTAAAGCAGTTCACTATTTGTTTTAGATATCACTCAATATAAATCATATTGACCTGAAATATCTTTTCATAAATCATGAAACATTCATTTCTATACTCTACATCTTTATACGTTCTGATTTTTGCTAGGAAATGAAAAAATGTCCAAGAACCAATAGTTGAAAATTGTGAGTCACTATAGTGGTTGTTTTGTATTATACATCTATTTTTGCATTAACAGCTCGAAAACAAACAAGACAAGATCTTAAACTTACAAGGCTAAAACTATAAACCATTCCCTTTATAAGTGTTGCGCTCAGGATTATTAGGTTTAACAAAGTATTATTTTCCAAACATGAAACCTTTTCCACATCACTTAATTTTAAAACACTCTAGATAAAGATTTTCCATGAAAAATTTCACTGAATCAATTTTGCTACATAAAGAAAAACGGTTTTTAATTGCTTTTAAGAAAAAAAAATGTATTAAGGGTTTTAATCAAAATGAACATTGCGATGAAGGGAAATAAAATAAAAAAAAAAAAACGTTTGTGTCATAAGTCTTTGTTTCTTGTTTGCATTTTAATTTGACTTAATCTAAGAAATTTTCATACGAACTTACATTCACAGTTTTGTGTTTTTGTTTTTACTAAAAACACGCACATGAGACTGACATTAGAACTTTTAGTCATCCAGCTGTGCAAAAAACTAATAAAATTTATAAAGAATTACTATTACATAAAATATAAAACATGCATACTCGTAAGTATCGATGAAAATAACGATTTATCGTCAGATCACTAGTAATTTTGTCTGTAAAAGAATAAGGAATTCAGAGATAAACTTGAAAGCTTTATAAGCCTGGGGTTGTAGTTGAACAGTTGAACAAATTGGTCATGAAGTAGACAAATTTATTGCTGATGTGGAACAGGCTGCTGAAGAAATGTTTCTAACTATTTTGAACTTAAGGGAAATATAATATCCCTTCAAAATAAAGAAGAGGACGAATTAAATGCCAAGCTTCAAGCTGCCCAGATGATAAGGCATTTCAAAAACAAAATCAATGAGTTTCTGATGAAGAATACTTCTAATGAAAAGCAACAAAGGGTCTTTAAAGTGCAGGCAGAGACAACACCGAAACAAAAAGCTGATCTCTTTACTGAATATACCGCTAAGGTTTTTAAGCTTTTCCGAGCAAATACGGCTACAGATTTATTTTTCAGTTTGTTGATATAAACGAATATAAAATTACTTTTGTCACATTCAAAGAAGTAAGAAGCATGATTCAACATGACTTATCTAGTAAGAAGTCATCAGATTGCGATCTTATAACTGCTCAGTTTTTGGCAAAAATGCCCTTAATGGACTTTTATGAAGAAATTTATCTACACTTAATATTATAAAGAGGAAAGATTTGTTCGTATGTAACGAATAAATTCAAAAAGTACTGGACCGATTTTAATAATTCTTTTTTCATTAGAAAGCTACATTACCACTTAATACATAGGCTATATTTAGTACTAGATTATTAATAGAAATCTTTAGAAATTCCTATTAAAACCAACTGAAGGTGTAAAAAAAATAGCCATAAAATGTCTTTCATCGCATACGCTGCGAAGAGTATTAATGATAGGACAAAAAAATGTTTTTTTAATTATTTAGTGATTCATGGTCGTTTTAATTAGCACGCTTATAACTTAAATATCTATACCTATTTATGTCTACCCCTGCGAAGCCGGGACGGGCCGCTAGTAATAAATATAAACTAAAATATGTACCACATAATTGGAAAATTGCAAGATTTATTGTTCCACCTTAACAAAGTTAGCCATCAACCAAGTATGGTAAAAGTTTATGGAAAAGGTGCTACTGAAAAAGAACAGCAAAATATAAGAAGGTAGAAGACTAATTCCGAATTATCAGCTTGCATTCAGAAATAAACGTTTCACTATATAGACCACTGACCAAGTACAAGTAATAAGTGTGTGATGGAAAAGGCACTTGCAGAAAAACAAGTTGGTCAAGAATTGGCTTTGAGTACAAATTGCAAATACACCTTAACGAAGAGTACTACGAAATACTGAAATCATGTGTTACGAACCGACCCTTATGGAACTTCAAAAATTACTCGGAACTAGAAAAAATGTTACTAGTCGCAATTATGATTACAGATGAGGCTTATTTTTACCTTAACGGCGCGGTGCGGCGAGCGACGTAAATAAACAAAATCTTCTTTACTGGTGTTCTAGAGAACCCTTAGGTAATTCAAGAGAATTTAGAATGGAAGTAACCGCTGGCGTAGGGTGTTATCGGTCGTATTTTTTTGACTGACAGCTGTTACATAAGTTTGCCGGGCCCGAACCGGGTCGAAAGAGTAAACTAAACTCGTTCCAGAAAGATGGTCCAACGTGGCATACTTGTTTAGAAATCAAAATGTTTGGCAACCAATTAATTTCGTGTAGCACTGAAATCGTATTGCCGTCGTGCTTGCCCGATTTATCAGTGTGTTACATTTTATATAGGGCTTTTTGAAGTCAGAAGTATGCAAAACTGAACCTTTCTAGGAAAGTCTACGAAAATTGTTTGTTACGTTTGCGTCAATGTATAAAAAATCAGGGAATGACTTTAATTTGTAAGTAAACAACCTTTTGAAATAATTACAACGGGCTCACAATTTTGCGGTTTGAAAAGTATAGGGCTGGAATTCAACATCTGTTAAACTTGGTTGTTAAACCAATTTTTTTTTTAATTTGAAAGTCTAATATTTACGAAAATAGATCGCTTAACTATAGCACAATTCTTAAAAATTGTTAAAACCTACTACAAAAATGGTGATTCTGCCACAGCCACATATCGTGCTTTAAGAGGAGATTAAGGTATACATAATCGTCCAACAATGCAAGCAATTGGCAGAATTGTGAAGAAATTTGAAGAGACTGGATTGGTTACAGATATTGTAAGGCCTGTGCGTTTCGTTCATACCACTGAAAATATCGCTGCTGTAAGTGAAAGTGTTACCGAAGACCCGAATGTGTTGATGACGATTCCTCGTCATTCTCAGGAATCAGGGCTGTCTGACTGCACATTATGGCGTATTTTGCATTTGGAACTACACCTACATCCATATAAAGTACAGCTCACAAAACAACTGAAGCCAGCTGACCATTCACAACGTGTCGTAGATACGTCAAATGGCTGCTTGAACAAAAGACGACGATTTTTCGAACAATATTTTCTTCAGCGACGAAGCACGTTTCTAAAACGGTGGATGTGTTAATAAATAAAATTGTCGTATTTAGGGTTCTGAGAATCCTGAAGTAATTGAAGAGAGGCCATTACATCCAAAAAAAGTCACTGTTTGGTGCGCTCTTCGGTATGGAGGTGTGATTGAACCGTAGTGCTTAACACATAATGTCGACGTTCAAAATTTATAATTAAAAGAAATATCATAAAAATGTGTTTTATTTACGCTTATTTTTGAAACCGCAAAATTTATAACTCTGTATTTTAACTTCAAATAGGAAGTTATTGTAATCACACTGATTTGTCGAATTGAAATTTTTTATTTTTTTTAAAAAATGTCCAACTGCACAAAATTGGTAAAAACTGATTTTCGATTTGAATATCTCAAGAACAGATGAAGATATTAGCTTTAATTTTTTGTTCATTCTATGCAAAATTTTGTTACTAACGTAAATGTTCATAGAAAAATCCAAGCGGTATTTTCTTACAATACATAAAAACTTTCAAAAAATGCTGCTGAAATTGATAACAATTGGGTTTCGACTAAAAATTTCGGAAAGAAAAACAGATATCAAACTTATTGTATCATATAAAAATCTGTTGCTAACTTTTAATTATCTTTTAAGAAAAATTCAAGTGACAACATTTTTTACGAAATACGAAAAAAAAAGAAAGACAAAATTGATAAGAAATGGTTTCGACTCAAGTATTAAAAGAACTTAGAGAGATATTAACTTTTAATTTTTACGTTAAAGTATTAAAAAATCGTTTGTGTTGCAGCCTCTTTCTTTTTATTTTAAAAATAAGACTTAAAAGTAAATTCAATTTCAAAATGAATGATTTTGCTCACAATTATTTGCCAAATGCCCCCATGTATTTGCACCATTAAATTTTGATGTTGGATAACAATTCTCTGGGTGCGAAATGCACAAGCACATTCATCATTTTAAGCATGAAGGAGATATTACTCCTGCCTTAATACCATATTCCATATAGTACAACACCTCTTCATGCGCCACCGTTAACAATATAGAAATGAGCAATATCGTTTTAGTGAATAGGTACAGTTATGTATGTATGTATAGTTTTATAAGAGTAAGTATGCTTAGAGATAAAAGGGTTTGCTTTAGACTTATATGAAATCTAGCAGTCTATAGAAGTTCTCGTATAGAACATATCGTACAATGTTAATTAATTCTCACAGTTACGTTGCTGCTTCTATTGTTTCAGCTAAACGCAGATCCAGAATAAACGTTGAAGTTGTTTTCAAAAACGGAAGTGCAGTTCTATACACAGCATGCGTTGCACACGTTTTTGTTATTGCTGCATTTAGTATATATTCTCTCTGATTCTGACAATAATAATTATGTTTATGTGTTAGCCAGAAGGAAGAGGGATTCTGGATTCACGATTCACGATTCAGGTGTTGGCTAAAGGTGCATATGCATACCTAACCTATACTGTATATGGTTATGGCATCCTGATGGCGATGTATTATTTGGTTCGATGATTTTTGGAGAGAGGTGGACTATGGACATTATACCGAGTTTAAAACAAATACAATTTATTTTAGAAAGTTTGTAGGATCACTTGAATTATATTGGAATAAAGTGGAGTTGTTTCTTTTAATTTCAGATTATTGGATTATGGAAAAGTGATAGAGGATTGCTCGTGATGTTGATGTTTTGTTTAGGGAAAAAAGCATGTGTGTTGATGTGTACTTAGTACTTGGCCCTCGAGACATAAAATGCATATGCGTCAGTGCTACTGATGTTCATCGGGGTAGAACAAAGAAGATTAAGGATCAATTGGCTTAAAATAAATTAACAAAAATTTAAACAACTGAACAATGATGTGTACAGTCAATAATAAAAAGTAAAAGGTATGAATTATTTTAGTATTTCGTGTGATATTTAGCTTTCTTGGAATATAACTGTGTGCAAAAATTATTATGAAGGTAAGAAAACAAAAATTATTTGAACTCATATTATAATCAAGCCAGAATCTTTATTTTTTATTTTCGATTTCGATAAAGGTTAAAAAGTGACATGAAAACGTAAGCTTGCCCTACAAAACAATGATAGAAAAAAGTTTATTAGCCATCTACCACGGTTCAAAGATAAGCAAAATGTCCTTAATTGATGTTGTCGGCTCTATAACTATTAAACTTGAAGTCCTATAATGTATTTATGACTTTTTTGTGCTATGATCCGTTCTGGAGCTATATGAAAACAGCGTTTTTTTCGGTCTTCCGATAAGAATATCAGTTAATGAGAAAAAAGTGTTTAATCTTAGCTTTGTTATTGCACTTTTTGCTTGGATGTTTCGAGAACTGCATCCCTGCTACAAATATGAATTGAGCTTTGTAACAATATGTGTAAGAAAATAAATGAAAGGTCCTTACACTAAATATTTGTATTTCTTGACTCTAAATCTTAACAAAATGAGATCCATAAGCTAAACGTAGAAGTGTGGAAAAATAAATGTCTCAATAAACTATTCGATATTTGTTCCTGAAAATACATTGATATAAATATTTGAGTCCAAAAGATTATAAAGACCCCATAATTAGAATAACATTTTCTTATCAATCATCAAGAGAAATGAAAGAAAAATGGCTATAAGTAGACTAGACCATACAAACATGAAAAACTCAAAAAAAAGTTTAGGGAAGCGGATAATGAAAACAAAATTATTTCAATAAACCAAACTCAAAAATCTTCACTTGGAATAAGACCGATATCCCGATGGAATTCCCCTGCTTTCCCCTGTACTCATAAAATTGATACGGGTTGCAAGCCATAGCCAAGTATACATCAAATAAAGACAGCAGTGAGAAAAATCGGTTGCATATTCAGAATTTAACAAGAGTGTATTATTAATTTGTCATCTCATATCGATCAAAAAATGTCAACGTCCTCCAAACTAAAGACAGTCTTTAAAAAATGAAAGAATATATTTCGATTTCGATGGAACGAAAGCAAGACATTTATTTTGTGAAAAACGATTGAAACGAGTTCACAGAGTGACTGAAGTAAATGATCATATTTCAATACTCACAGATCCGGACTTATACTACATTAGGCATTTAACAACATCTTTTAAAACAGGAAAAACTATAGCAGACTCTATAAATTCCTTCTTTTAAATGAAACACTTAGAATGTTGTCGACTGCGTTGCGTTGGTACAAACACCGGTTTTAGAAAATGGGTTTACCATTGCTCCATTAACTTATTAAATTAAATCTAGCTGCATTAGGACCTCAGATTTATTCGGCACCCATTGGAATGGACTATTGTGTTAAACTTCCTATGGCATTTTTAACTTCCATATGAAACTATTTTAATCGGTCCGATTTTTCGAATTGAAAATTTTGACATTTCTCGACGTTTCAAGGTCCCTAGAGTCGAAATAAAAGATTTTAAGTAAGGTGTCTGTGCGGGCGTGTGTACGTTCGTTAGCGATGTTTTTTTCGTCGTCCATAGCTCAAGAACCAGTAGAGATATCGACTTCAAATACATTTTTTATACAGATAATAATACAGAAAGATGCAGAAAAGACTCTCAAAAGAATTGAGTGGGTGGTTTTTTTACCATAGCAATTTAAGAAAAAGTTAAAAATTTTGTTTAACCCAAAATATCTCACAAACCAATAACGCTTACGAATTATTATACATTGTAACGCGATACCAAACAAACATGTTTTTGGAAAAAATTCCCATTAACGGGTGTTTTTATAAATCAAAAAAACTGAAAAAAAAAATATTTGTCACCTCGAATATCTTACGAACAAAAACTGATTTTATCTCCAAAACATCTGGTAAAATTTTGAGAAAAATCGAATTAATAATTTTTTTTACAAAAAATTAAAAACCTAAAAAAATTACCAAAAGTTTTTAAAAATTGATTTTCGACTCAAATATCTTTTCAAAAATTTGATTTTCAACTAATTTTAACTTATAAAAAAGATTGTTTTCAACATTCAGTAAAATTTTGAGAAAAATCGAATATAATATAAAAAATAAGAACCTAAACAAAACATTACTAAAAGTTGGTAAAAATTGAGTCTTAATTAATTTTCGACTCAAATATCTTTTAAAAAATTTGAGATATTGGCTTCAAATTAATTTTATCTTATAAGAAATATTGTTTTCAACATTCAGTAAATTTTTGAGAAAAATCCAATTGACAGTTTTTTTCACAAAAAATAAGAACCTAAAAAAACAATACTAAAACTTGGCAAAAATTTACTTTCGACTCAAATATCTTTTTTAAATTTAAAAATATTGGCTTCAAACTTATTTTATGACACATAAAATATTATTTTAGACATTAAGTACATTTTTTATTAGAATCCAACGATCCGATATTTTATAAAAAAAATAAAATCTACAAAAAGTAGTACGCAAATTTGGTAAAAATTGATGTTCGGTTCTTGATATCTCGTGAACAATAGAAGATATTGACTTCAAATTAATTTCATTCATCCAATTCATTCATTCATTCCGACAAATAAAAGCAAAAATAGATTTTGAAATTAAACTATTTCTTTATATGCAAAATATTGTTGGTAATTTTTAAATTCTTAAGAAAAATTCACAACGTTTTTGACAAAATACGAAAACGTACAAACTTTTAAGCAAGACAAACCGACAGACGGGATGGGAAGTTATCAGTATTGGTCGCATCCCAGCCTCTTTTTTAACTTCCCATAGGAAGTTATTGTAATGGGTCCGATTTGTCAAATTGAAAATTTTGACATTTCTCGACGTTTCAAGGTCCCTAGAGTCGAAATAAAAGATTTTTAGAAAGATGTCTGTGCGTGCGTATGTCCGTACGTCCGTACGTTCGCGACTTTTTTTTCGTCGTCCATAACTCAAGAACCAGAAGAGATATCGACTTCAAATAAATTTTGTTATACAGATAGTAAGGCAGAAAGATGCAGAAAGGGCTCTCAAGAAAATTGCGTGGGTGGTTTTTTTACCATAGCAGTTTAAAAAAAAGGCGAAAATATCTCATGAACCAATGATGCTAGAGACTTAAATTAAATTTAATATTATATATTGTAACGTGATACAAAACAATTATATTTTTGGAAACAAATCCAATTAACGGTTTTTTTTTTAAATCAAAAAAACTGAAAAAAAAATTTGTCACCTCGAAAATTTTACGACTTAAATATGATTTCATCTCCAAAACAATTTTCTGCAACGAAGAATAATGTTTTTGATATCTGATGAAATTTTGAGAAAAATCTAATTGACAGTTTTTTTTTTTATAAAAAATAATATCCTAGAAAAAACATTACTCAAAGTTGGTAAAAATTGAATTTCGACTCAAATATCTTTTCAAAAACTTGAGATTAAGGCTTCAAAATTATTTTACCTTATACGAAATGTTGTTTTCAACATTCTGAAAAATGTTGAGAAAAATCGAATTGACAGTTTTTTTTACAAAAAAAAAAAACCTAAAAAAAATTAATAAAAGTTGATAAGAATTGATTTTGGACTCAAATATCTTTTCAAAACTTTGAGATATTGGCTTTAAACTACTTTTATCTTTCAAAAAATATTGTTGTCAACATTCAGTAAAATTTTGAAAAAAAATCGAATGGACAGTTTTTTTACAAAAAATTAAAAATCGAAAAAAAATTTAACAAAAGTTGGTAAGAATTGATTTTCGACTATAATATCATTTCAAAAATTTGAGATAATAGCTTTTTACTAATTTTAACTTATAAGAAATATTGTTTTCAACATTATGAAAAATTTTGAGAAAAATTGAATTGACAGTTTTTTAACAAAAACTAAAAAAACAAAAAAAAACAATACTAAAACTTGGTAAAAATTTACTTTCGACTCAAATAGCTTTTCAAATATTAAAAATATTGGTTTGCAACTTATTTAATTTCACAGAAAATCTTGACCAGCGTCAAACTCTTTCGCCTCATCTCCCTCCTCATACGAATCCAATCGAATTGTTGGCTTATGAAAAGAGAGGAGATAATAGAAAGAACCTGAATAAAACAACAACAATTACTTGTGTGTACTTTGAAAAATGCTAATCGGTTCAGTATAGTTCGATAGAACGAAAAAACCTGTAATTGGCTTACAACTTTCATGTGGGTGCGGTGGCGTAGTGCGAAGTGCACTAGCTCCTCACACGCTAGGTCGCTTGTTCAAGCCCAGCTCGGGCAAAAGTTCTTCAAAAATTAAATTGAACAAAAAGCGATTAAGCACCACTAAAGGAGTCTGATGATCGGGTTGGCCCCCGTGAAATAGCTATAACTCCAGCCTATGAACTTGGTGGTAGCACACACAAGTTGTTGTTGTTTCATTCTAAATTTTCAATTGTTTTCGATATTCAGTAATTTTTTTTATAAAAATCCAACAGTCCGTTTTTTGGAAGAACAAATTTAACCGAGTTATTAAATTGTGCACCTTTATATGTTAACGTGAGAAATTTTGGAAACAGAGATGTTGTACTAAATGAACCTTTAAATCGTTCGTTAATTTTATTTGATTGTATTAATTGTTAAGTCATAATGTTTTTGAAGTGTTTGGAGAATTTTAAATATTAATTAATAAATTGTCTATAATAAAATTGAATATAATAAAGAAGTCTTATTGTCATTTAAAGCACTTTAGAAAGTATGCAATAATAAAAATTAAAATTAAAGCTATTCCCTGTTCAGAGACTATTAATTTTTTAATTAATTCAGAAATATTTTTGTTAGAAGTTTAATTTACATTTAAAACATATGAAATGTATCAAATTTTAATTATAATATTTTGTTTGTTCTCACGATGTTCCAAAGAAAAATCAAATTTTATAAAATCTTTAGAAGTGCTTTTTAAGTATTAATTTTTTGCAGAAAACAGTCCTTTTTCTAAAAATCTTACCATACGTCAAAAACTTTATTCTTTGTTAAATAAAATACTCGGGAGATAGTACCATTTTTAGTTATTTGAAAAATATATAAGGCGACACACATCTGTCCCATTCTTTTTCATATGTCAACAAAAATCGTCATTTTAATTTTTCTAAATCACATTATGACGACAGAATTATGAAATATAAAATTAGTTTGAAGTCGATAAAATCATTAGCTTGTGATATTTTCGTGGTCCACCGATTTAAGTCTCTTCTTTACGCTTCTACGTAAAAACCCACTCAATTTTATTGAGTATTTTCAGCATATTTTGATGTTATCATCCATAAATCTACTTAAAGTCGATATCTCTGTGGTTCAAAATATTCTTTACACAGGCATCTATCTGAAATTATTGATTTAGATTCTAGGGACATTGAAATACTGAGAAATGTCAAAATTTTCAATTTGATAAATCGGATCAATTTCAAAATCTTCTAATTGAAGGCTAATACGACAAGAAAACACAGTTCATAAGTCAATTCAGGTTTTCAGGAAAAAATGTCGCTCTATATTTTTATATTACTGGCTTTGTATTTATTAAATGTATTTTCAAATCAATTTATAGAAAAGAAATGTTAACAAAACCTCTTGTCTACTATAACAAAGTATAATCTCTTAATTCAATTTAATACTTAAGTCTTTAAACTTCAAGCTATATTTCCGAACGTGCGTCGTCGCTCGTTTCTTCCAATCGCTTTAAAATCAAAAACCGAACACAAAATCACCTTAATACATAAATCTTCTACACGAGTATTGTAAACGAACCATAGATAATAAATCCCCAAAAACAATATCAAAAAGCCTAAAACCTAATATCATGATATGGTGGTATGAATACTATTTGTTCACAGCAAATTATCATCCTCCAAAAATGTCCTCAGTCCATAAATATTGTTATCGCAGGAAAGTCATAAGCTCTCCTCTGTTCTACTCTGTTCCATCCTCCCTTTGCTTCCTTGACTCATCTCGTCCTTAGCCTCGTTCATTTTTCCAAAAAGGAGCAAAATGACTAGCATAAAATAATTTCATTTAACTAAGGCTCAGATTCCTCTGCACGCATAACCATCATGGTCATCACACTTAAGTGTCCTCTGCCTCACACCGTACGTAGGAGTGTATATAGAAAAACAGGGAACAGTCGATTGTCATGATCCTGGGACAAATATCTATAATATATATCGCATTAAATACACTGGCCATCATCCATAAGATACGAGTAATACCAAATGTTTTTGGGATCTCCCTGATGTTATTTTTTTTGTGTCCTGGTCGTCGTTTTGGATTTGGGGAAGAAGAAGGAAACGGAATGACTTCGCCATGGAAAAAGGACGAAAAGATGAATGGCAGTAATTGTTTTGGCTTCGCTGTCAATGTGATTTTGGAACTGCTGGGGTACTATAAGCCCAATGTCTAAGCTAGAGTCGTGGGTGTTCGTTTTTGATGTGAGTCGAGAGTTTATAGTATAGATGTTTGGGTGGTTAGTGTGGGGAGGATAATAACAAGGAGCATTCCCTACTTTTCGCTGCCTATCATTTTTCGTGTGCGTGTACTTGGAAGTTAATAAAATCTCAAGCACCTTATAAATACTGCAGCAGATAAAGAAAATAATAATCTGTTCCAGCATTTAATTGTTTTAGTTGATGAAAATTCATTTATAGGAAATGAGGGTAATAACGCAAACACAAGGCGTTTATTGGAAGTTTTGGAACCAGTACCAGCACCAGCACCAGCGACGTCGACAGGACAGCGAGTCCTTGAAGATTAAGTTGGGGAATCAGTTGAGTAAGGCAGACATTTATGATTGAAAGGGTGTCAGGGTGACATCTGGGTTTATGAGCCTCTTTGTTTTGATGCTTGTTTTTTTTCGTTATTTTGTTTTTGCAACACCAGAAGTCGGATTGTGAGAACCTAAACAGATATGTGTGACCATCATATAATATCCTTGATTGCCTATAGAAGCTAAGGCGTGTGTAGAGTTTATATATATGGAATGTGATTTATGATATAAAGCTAAATTATTATATAAAAAGGTTCACATTTAAATGAAATTAAGTATCTATTGAACTTTTATTGATTGCCTTCGATAGAGATATATGTTTTGGATTGGTTGTCATAAATTGACAAATCATGATGTAAGTTAAAAGGATAAAGAGAGATGATTTAAGATTCCGACACATGTAATAGGATTTATAAAAAATATTTTGTATGTAATAGAGTTTTACAACTTTTTAGCTACATATGTATATAATGATGTGTAACTAGAGTTAGGAATAGGAATCAAGGTTTTGAATTCGGGTTTAAGTGCTTTAACGATTAATGCATAGACGTTAAACTTGTTAACACTATCATATGGCTTTTATTAATAGGAAAAAGTGATTAAATTAAATACAATTAATAAATTTGCAAACATTCCTATAGGGCGAAAGAACTTAGGAGGATAATATCGCACTTAGGTCTCTGGCATACAAGTTATGAGCACTCATCATCGTTTTTAACTTCCCATAGAAAGTTATTGTAACGGATCCGATTTGTCGAATTGAAAATGTTGACATTTCTCGACGTTTCAAGGTCCCTAGAGTCGAAATAAAAGATGTTTAGAGAGATGTCTGTGCGTGAGTGTTCACACGTCCGTACGTTCGCGACGTTTATTTCGTCGTCCATAGGTCAAGAACTAGTAGAGATACGACTTCAAATAAATTTTGTTATACAGAAAATAGTGCAGAAAGATGCAGAAAGAGCTCTCAAGAAAATTGTGTGGGTGGTTTTTTTACCATAGCAATTTGAAGAAAAGGTGAACATTTTGGTAAACACTTAATATCTCGCGAACCAATAATGCTAGAGACTTGAATTAAATTTTATATTATATATTGTAAAGTGATACCAAAAGCAAATATTTTTTTGGAAAAAATTCCAATTAACGGTTTTTTATAAATCAAAAAAACTGAAAAAAAATATTTGTCACCTCGAAAATTTTACGAACGAAAATTGATTGATTGAAAATTGATCTCCAAAACAATTTTGTGCAACGAAAAATAACGTTTTTGACATCTGGTAAAATTTTGAGGAAAATCTAATTGACAGTTTTTTTTACAAAAAATTAAGAACCTAAAAAAAAAATTAACAAAAGTTGGTAAAATTTTATTTTCGACTCAAATATCTTTTCAAAAATTTTAGATTATGGCTTTCGACTAATTTTAACTTATAAGAAATATTGTTTTCAACATTCAAAAAAATGTTGAGAAAAATCGAATTGACAGTTTTTTTACAAGAAATAAAAACCTAAACAAAAAACAATACTAAAACTTGGTAAAAATGTACTTTTCAAAAAGAGGCTGGGATGCGACCCACACTGATAACTTCCCATCCCTAAGAGTTTGTCTATATGTGTATCAATTTTTACCACATTTGCGTACTATTTTTTGTAGATTTTATTTTTTTATGAAAAAACGGACTGTTGGATTTTTATAAAAAATTACTGAATATCGAAAACAATATTCTCTGGGAAATGAAATAAGCTTAAAGCCAATATTTTTAATTTTTGAAAAGCTATTTGAGTCGAAAGTAAATGTTTACCAACTTTTATAAATTTTTTGGTTAGGTTCTTATTTTTTGTAAAAAAAACTGTCAATTCGATTTTTCTCAAAATTTTACTGAATGTTGAAAACAATATTTCTTGTTGTATACGCAGTTTGGCAACTCTATTACCTCCCTAAAATTACATTTATTTATATTATATGATATTATTTTATATAGAAAGTACATAAAGTAAATAAGGTTACTTTGTGAACAAAATAACAGGTGTTGATCATTCGATTGAGATCCAGTTGCATAACCAGTTGTTCATTTGTAAAACCTAGAATATTATTTGCCACATTGTTAACTTAAGACTAAAATAAATAACACTGAATTAAATAACTTAAAGAATACTAAAGTACAGTCTTTGTTTTCTATTGTTGTTTCGGACCTTTTCTTTAAATACACAACATTTCTTATAATTAAAAATTAGTTAGAAGCCATTATCTCAAATTTCTGAAAAGATATTTGAGTCGAAAATCAATTTTTAACAACTTTTGTTAAATTTTTTTTCGTTTTTTAATTTTTTATAAAAAAAAAACTGTCAATTCGATTTTTTTCAAAATTTTACTGGATGTTGACAACAATATTTTTTGAAAGATAAAAGTAGTTTAAAGCCAATATTCCAAAGTTTTGAAAAGATATTTGAGTTGAAAGTCAATTTTTACCAAATTTTATACATTTTTTTTAGGTTTTTATTTTTTTGTAAAAAAATTGTCAATTCGATTTTTCTTAAAATTTTATCAGATGTCAAAAACATTATTCTTCGTTGCACAAAATTGTTTTGGAGATGAAATCATATTTTAGTCGTAAAATTTTCGAGGTTACAAATGTTTTTTTTTTCAGTTTTTTTGATTTATAAAAAAAATCCTTAATTGGAATTTTTTCCAAAAATATACTTGTTTAGTATCACGTCACAATATATAATATAAAATTTAATTCAAGTCTCTAGCGTCATTGGTTCATGAAATATTTAGGATTAACCAAAATTTTCACCTTTTTTTTTAAACTGCTATGGTAAAAAAACCACCAACGCAATTTTCTTGAGAGCCCTTTCTGCATCTTTCTGCCTTATTATCTGTATAACAAAATTTATTTGAAGTCAATATCTCTTCTGGTTCTTGAGCTATGGACTACGAAAAAAAAACGTCGCGAACGTACTGACGTACGGACGTACGAACGTAATGGGTGATTTTTTTGAGGTTAGGATTTTCATGCATTAGTATTTGACAGATCACGCGGGATTTCAGACATGGTGTCAAAGAGAAAGATGCTCAGTATGCTTTGACATTTCATCGTGAATAGACTTACTAACGAGCAACGCTTGCAAATCATTGAATTTTATTACCAAAATCAGTGTTCGGTTCGAAATGTGTTTATCGACAAATTTTGTTCAGCGATGAGGCTCATTTCTGGTTGAATGGCTACGTAAATAAGCAAAATTGCCGCATTTGGAGTGAAGAGCAACCAGAAGCCGTTCAAGAACTGCCCATGCATCCCGAAAAATGCACTGTTTGGTGTGGTTTGTACGCTGGTGGAATCATTGGACCGTATTTTTTCAAAGATGCTGTTGGACGCAACGTTACGGTGAATGGCGATCGCTATCGTTCAATGCTAACAAACTTTTTGTTGCCAAAAATGGAAGAACTGAACTTGGTTGACATGTGGTTTCAACAAGATGGCGCTACATGCCACACAGCTCGCGATTCTATGGCCATTTTGAGGGAAAACTTCGGAGAACAATTCATCTCAAGGAATGGACCGGTAAGTTGGTTACCAAGATCATGCGATTTGACGCCTTTAGACTATTTTTTGTGGGGCTACGTCAAGTCTAAAGTCTACACAAATAAGCCAGCAACTATTCCAGCTTTGGAAGACAACATTTCCGAAGAAATTCGGGCTATTCCGGCCGAAATGCTCGAAAAAGTTACCCAAAATTGGACTTTCCGAATGGACCACCTAAGACGCAGCCGCGGTCAACATTTAAATGAAATTATCTTAAAAAAGTAAATGTCATGGACCAATCTAACGTTTCAAATAAAGAATCGATGAGATTTTGCAAATTTTATGCGTTTTTTTTTTTTTAAAAGTTCTCAAGCTCTTAAAAATCACCCGATACGTACACATGAACGCACACACATCTTTCTAAAAATATTTTATTTCGACTCTAGGGACCTTGAAACGTCGAGAAATGTAAAAATTTTTAATTTGACAAATCGAACCCATTACAATAACTTCCTATGGGAAGTTAAAAATTAAAAATATTGGCTGCAAACTTATTTTATTTCACAGAAAAAATTGTTTTCGATATTCAGTGATTTTTTTATAAAAATCAAACAGTCTGTTTTTTCATAAAAAAATAAAATCTACAAAAAATAGTACGCAAATTTGGTAAAAATTGATACATATAGAAAAACTTTTAAGCAAGACAAATCGACAGACGGGATGGGAAATTATCAGTGTGGGTCGCATCCCAGCCTCTTTTTTTGTTTTTAAATTTTCTCAGAAAATAATTTTTTGTTTCTGAAATGTTCATAATTTTTTTTTGTGTTTTTAAAATATGTATAGTAATTTTTTTCAAAATTCGATAACTCAAAAATAGGTACATTTATACATAAAGAAAAATTAAAGTGCATTTAAGTTTTTGAAAATAAAATACGGTCATCTTACAAATAGTTAATAAATATTTACATTTTATCTGAGAACAACCTGTTAATAATAAAATTATCCATACAATTGTATATAAATGAATGACGTATTTGCGTTAATTATGTAACTCTTAAGGTATAGCCGTCCAAACTAAATAGTTCCATCAAGCTAGGGTAACTATGTATATGAACTTTTATTATGATATATCAAAAACCCTTGGTTCGATTTGAAAAATTGAATTGTGAAAATCTTAAGTCTTTCTGCTCTCCCGTTCTATTTCATGGTTAATTAATGTTGTTTTCCAATAAAACAATACTTCGTCTGATGTTCATGATATTGGGATCATATTAAAGGTTGATAAGGGAACTACTTCAGTAGTACACAATTTAACTGCACTAAAATGAGCCCAATTTTGGCCGAAAGATAATCTTTAGTGACGAGGAGCATTTTTGGATGAATGGCTGTGTTAAGAAGCAAAACTGCCGTCAACAGCGAGCGCTACTTAACGATGATAACTAATTCCTTATGGCCCAAATTGAACCATATGGACCTAAACGACATGTGGTTCCAGCAGGACGGCGGCGGCGGCGCTACGTGCCACACAGCAAACGCCACGATTTACATTGACAACATCGACCCGCCCTTATTGAAAAACCCTTTATAACAAAAGTGAGGTGAGAAAACTATCATTACATTTTTGTTTGTGTCCATTAACAGAGATATATTCGACTTAAATACAAAATCAGATCCAAAAACGGTTACGGGATGAAACTTAAACAAAACTATAGCCATCAATCAAAATCACCCCTAATAAGAACAATAAGTAGCCAACCTTTTCTATAACAATAAGTTTCCCTTTAACACAATTCTACTGCCTTCACTGCCATATTGTTTTTGCCTCCGTTTAGTTGTGTCATTAAATATGTATAGAATTGGAACATCGCAGAACAAAGCAAAACTTAACATTGGGCTTAAGTTCATACGCAATCAAACCTTAAAACTTTCTTCTTCTCCCATCTCAACTTTTCCTTGTAAATCACTTAAATTTCCAAGTTTTCTCACCTGATTTTTTTTAACCTTTTTTGTTTCCAGAATAATAAAAAAAGACAACCTTAAGATAAAAAACCCTTAACTACCGACCCAAGAACACACACATCCTGATGCTCCTTTTCTATATTATATAAATGTCTTCTTGGCATAAAAAAAAAGGTCCAATGTTAAGCGAACATCATCCAACCATCTAATTCCATCACTTTTCGCATCAGCCAAGAATCGAGACCCATCAGAGACCCAAGCAGACCCAGACCTAAACCCAAACCCAGAAAGAAACCAGAAGCCAGAACCAGGCCGGAACAACTCCGTCTGCTTTTGTTTCGAACAAGAATTGATTTCGAACACTACTATCATTGTCAATTAAGGGGTCTAAGGAGTCCCTGGAGCAACCATCAATTGGTTGAAAGGATGAGAGAGTGCCTTTTTAAGGAGGGTAAAATGGCAGGTTTATATATTTATACAAAAAAGGCCAAGTCGAACGGATGTACGCATCATGGTACGTGCTTTGTCACCCACATTAGCCGAATGGCCCATCATTTCCAGTCACGTTTTTCAAATTGGCTTCAACCAGGATTCATCGATTCACCTGGTTCTAACTCTAAGCTGGTCGGAGCGGTGCGATGGTGACGATGATGGTGGCATGGTGTGGCGGTTTCGACAGCGACAACGACAACGACAGCGACGCATGGGAGGTTTGAAAATTGGTTGTCGAAGCCATTGTGGCTGGCTAAATCTATTTGGACCTTCATATATAGATTCAGAATGGTTGTGCTCTGTGTCTGGGTCTGATCCTGTTCCTGTGACTGTGCCTTTACTTGTTTCTGTGCTTGTGCCTTTTGAGCGGATGGGATTGGAGTAAACGTCCTAAATGTGGTTATTTCTATATCGACTTTGGTGGTTGTTGGGCGCCGCGCCGATGCTAAAGTTGGGTTTGTTCTGACTTCTTTCTCACTCCAATATTTTTGATCCTTTAAAAAGGATATAGGCGAACAAATTTCAGCGATTTGTTTGAATGAATTCGCCAAATGAAATGTTATGTTATGACATCATTCTACATTCCTGGCATGATTATTGTTTTCTATTTTTCGTTTGACTTTGCTCCTGCGCTACGCTGCGCTACGCTGCGCTACGCTGCGCTGCTGTGCGTCCTGCCACCGGAACAGATGATGGGATTATATCCAAATGCCGACAGAATCCATTTTAACGGTAGGTAATCTATGACAGTTATAAAGGAATAGAATAAGGCACGAACTGTTGTGTGTGTGTATGAATATTAGGTGGTACATAATATAATTTCTGTTAGGTATTTCTTTTTGTCCGTTCTCTAAAAGCAGCAAACGATTAGCAAGGCTTTTGCAATCAAAGACGACTTGAAGCTTCTAGCGTTTATTAATCGTTGGTTGTGGTTAACTGTTATGCTATACGAAAACGTTTTATGATGTGACTTGGGGTGGATATTGGATATAAAGGTGTATTGGGACTATGAATATAAGTTTAACGGTAAGTGTTTGTATATGGATGTATATAATTTTGTTTGAGAACTGTGAACTATATTTCATCAGGATTCGTGATTCGTGAGACGTTGCTGGTTGTGCTGCTTTCTTTAGCTGTTGGTGATTTATGTTTGAGCAAATTTAGATTAATAGATATTCATTATTTAGACGTATTTTATTTGAAGATGATTAACGAAAATATACACTTCTCCTGTTCGTTTTATTTAATTCATGGTGTACCTACTTAATTGGGTGTTTATTTAACCTCTTTATCATTTTGATGTTGTGCGTTAGTATAATGTATGTAAGAATAGGAATGTAGGTTTTTATTATTTGGTCTTAAATTCAAGAAATAAATCAATAACTATCATATAATGTTCATTATTTTGTTAGTAACTCTCCCCCTTTTTTTGGGGGCCAGACTGAACCAATTTAAACAAAAAGGACTATAAGAATTGTATTTCTATTGAATATAGTAGTAGTAAAAAGATGAAATACGGAGAAAATAATATATCAAAATGAAATGTTTTGTGTATTTGAACAATTTAATCGATTCCGGTTCCCGGTTTTTTGTATTTCTTGGGTTTAGTTCTTTCTTACATTATGAATGGTCTTAGGATGGGCCAAGAAAGGAGATGAAGTAATGTGGATATTTTTGTGGGTGGTGTGGACGCAGCCCATCTTAGCCCATACCTCAGGAACATCTTGTACCGGAAACAAAAACTCATCCCAAAAAAAAAATTAACACTGGTATCTAATCGAAGATAAATGTTTTGTATCTTAACTTTTTCCGTTGAGGTTTTCTTCAAATTATTTTTAAATATCGGGTGATTTTTTAAGAGCTTGAGAACTTTTTTAAAAAAAAAAAACGCATAAAATTTGCAAAATCTCATCGATTCTTTATTGCGTCTTAGGTGGTCCATTATTGCGTCTTAGGTGGTCCATTAGGAAAGTCCAATTTTGGGTAACTTTTTCGAGCATTTCGGCCGGAATAGCCCGAATTTCTTCGGAAATGTTGTCTTCTAAAGCTGGAATAGTTGCTGGCTTATTTGTGTAGACTTTAGACTTGACGTAGCCCCACAAAAAATAGTCTAAAGGCGTCAAATCGCATGATCTTGGTGGCCAACTTACCGGTCCATTCCTTGAGATGAATTGTTCTCCGAAGTTTTCCCTCAAAATGGCCATAGAATCGCGAGCTGTGTGGCATCTAGCGCCATCTTGTTGAAACCACATGTCAACCAAGTTCAGTTCTTCCATTTTTGGCAACAAAAAGTTTGTTAGCATTGAACGATAGCGATCGCCATTCACCGTAACGTTGCGTCCAACAGCATCTTTGAAAAAATACGGTCCAATGATTCCACCAGCGTACAAACCACACCAAACAGTGCATTTTTCGGGATGCATGGGCAGTTCTTGAACGGCTTCTGGTTGCTCTTCACTCCAAATGCGGCAATTTTGCTTATTTACGTAGCCATTCAACCAGAAATGAGCCTCATCGCTGAACAAAATTTGTCGATAAAAAAGCGGATTTCACATTTCGAACCGAACACTGATTTTGGTAATAAAATTTAATGATTTGCAAGCGTTGCTCGTTAGTAAGTCTATTCATGATGAAATGTCAAAGCATACTGAGCATCTTTCTCTTTGACACCATGTCTGAAATCCCGCGTGATCTGTCAAATACTAATGCATGAAAATCCTAACCTCAAAAAATCACCCATTATTTCGTCAACTCGGATGAAGGTGTAGCAGATTTCTTTTTTAATTTGTTTTAAAAATTCCCTAATGGTTTGTTTTATATAAGGGGAACCAGGTTAAAAAAAGTTTGTGTTTGTACGAAAAAATGATGTCTATGCTTATACATACATATGTAGATTGTTATATGTATGTATATAAATAAAATGCACGACTGGGTCGCACGAACTTGCTCCTGTATGCAAAGAGTCTGTTTAAAAAAGTATCTATGTAATATTTAAAAATATACCTGTAAAATAAGTTTGTCTTCAAAGATATATATGCCATTTGATTTGTCGAAAAAACCTCCATTTTTCAATTTTTTGGGAGGGGGTAACATTTAATACAGTTAAAATAATTAAAAAAAAACTAATTTAAGATTCAAAATTTTACCTGAAAAATAAGTTTGTCTTCAAAAATTTAAATGCCATTTTATAAATCAAAAAACCCTTGATTTTTCAAATTTTTTTTTGAAAATCGTTAGAGCGGTTTTTTTTTTAAATTAATTTTGTATATATAAAATTTTTCAATTTTGTTCTAAAAATATTTTTGGTATGCAGTTGTTTAGTGATTGTAAATATACGCTCTATATTTCAATTTCGTAAAAAAATGTTCACCCGTTTTTGAGATATAGAATTTTGAAAAAAAAAATTCAATATTTTTTTAAAAATCCAAACAATAAAAAATTGCACTTTTGATAATCAAATATTGTTAAGGCAATATAAGAGCTCGTTTAGAAAAAAAATTATTGAAATCGGTTCAAAAGTTGCTGAGAAAATTAAAAAACAAAAAAACGGTTCTATGAGCGGTACCTTTCCTGAGCAATACAAAAATATGTTTTTCTTATTAAAAGAAGCCAAGTTAAAAAATAAAATTTTAGAGGAAATTTAAAAAAAATCTATCGGTTTGTTTTTGAGAAAATTCGAATTTTCGTTTTTTGACCAAAAAAATTGTATGGGGGCCACTGTTAGTTTTGATCTTAAAAAAAAATGAAAAAAACGCCTAACGCAAATCTGCTCAAAACCTTAACTTCCAAGTTTGAACTCAATCGACCCAATCGTTTAGGCTGTAGGAGCGTGGACAGACAGACAAAATTGACCGGACGGAATCGCGGGACCCACTTTTTTCGACTTCTCTACCATCGTAATATCATGTTTGATTAAAATCTCGAGTTAGAAATTTTGCACGAATGCAAAACTTGCCATATATATGTAGTTCCTATATGTCGCAAGTAAAAATTAGAGAAAATTTAATACGTACTAATCAATCGCTTATGGGGGAAATTTTTTTGTCGAGAATAGAAATTTGGTCTGGACGAATCATCATCATATATATTATTTCGTTAGCATGTCTCCCTTTTTTGGTTCTCATACGGAACTAATTTTTACAAATAAGGTGTCAAAAAAGAGAATTTTCCGTAGACTATGCGAATTGTATTTTATTGAATATTAATTTATAATTTGTTGAAAAATCTTAACTTTTTATTATAATAAAATATGAAATACTTGGAAAATATTATGTTAAACGAAATGGCTTGTGTATTTGAATGAACTTATCGAATTCACACCATTTTTTGTCGGTAAGCTAGTTTCCAGGTATTTCCTTTGTATATACAAAGTCACGATTCATCCCAAGACACAACTCATCCTAGGACAACTCATCCCGGAAATGAAAAATACTTGTAAGCATACTTAACGAAAACAATTGTTTGTGTATTCAACTAGTTCGTCCAAGCTTTTTTCTTTGGATAGCTTTATTTTAGTTTAATATTACAAGAACCAGGATGGAAAGTAAATTATCTGCAGATAAAAAAGTGGAATAACATGTATGTTTAAATTGCAAAACGATTGCCTATTGGTTGTTTAGTTAGGTAGGTGTCTAAAACGAATAAAGAATAGTTCATTGGCGATCTCAGCTTTATGCAGATAGATAGATAAGGACATGTTTATGATGATAATGAAGGAATGTTATTGGTGGTAGAAGGTGCGTACTACAATCAAATCACATTCCTTCTTTCTTACAAATTTTCAGCGCAAACATGGAGTTATTACGTTCAGTTTATTTTTTCGTTAAAGTTTAAAAGAAACAAGCATACGAACAAGTACAAGAAATTGCTATTCACAGTCAGGCTCTTGTGCGTTTTGGATTTAAGTTATGAAGTGACACGTAAGCAGTAGTTGTAGAGGTTGTACGTAACACCTATACAGGTATAATGTGTATACATACGTTAAAAAAGTGATTTTAATAGAAAATACATATACTCTTTCTGGCCCGTTTCTTTAACTTGTACTCAGTATTTATTCTTTTACATAGGCGAAGGCAAGTAAAAGAATAATATTTTAAAATCATATATACAATGGTACCAAGATATTACTTCTTGATAGACACTTTAAAATAGATTGTTGATAAAACATATCATATTGTCTTCAAAAATTTAAATGCCCTTTTATAAATCAAAAACCCCTTGATTTTTCAATTTTTTTTTCCGAAAATCGTTAGATCGTTTTTTTTTTTAAATTAATTTTTTTTATACCTATACCATTTTTCAATTCTGTTCTAAAAATATTGTTGATATGCAGTTGTTTAGTGATTGTTAATATACGCTCTACATTTGAATTTCGTAAAAAAATGTTGACCCGTTTTTAAGGTATAGAATTAAAAAAAAAAAAATCAATATTTTTTTTAAAAATCCAAACAAAAAAAATTGCACTTTTGATAATCAAATATTGTTGAATCAATATAAGAGCTCGTTCAAAAAAAAAATTATTGAAATCGGTTAATAAAGTGCTGAGAAAATTAATAACAAAGTAACGGTTCTATGAGCGGTACCTTTCCGGAGCAATACAAAAATATGTTTTTCTTGTGAAAAGAAGCCAAGTTAAAAAATAAAATTTTAGAGAAAATTTAAAAAAATCTATGGGTTTGTTTTTGAGAAAATTCGAATTTTCGTTTTTTGACCAAAAAAATTGTAAGGGGGCCACTGTTAGTTTTGATCTTAACAGAAAATGAAAAAACGCCTAACGCGAATCTGCTCAAGACCTTAACTTCCAAATTTGAACTCAATCGACCCAATGGTTTAGGCTGTAGGAGCGTGCACAGACAGACAAAACAGACCGGACGGAATTGCGGGACCTACTTTTTTCGAATTCTCTATCATCGTTATATCATGTTTAATTAAAATCTCGAGTTCGAAATTTTTTACGAATGCAAAACTTGCCATATAGTTCTTATATGTCGCAAGTAAAAATGGATGGACTAAGACTTCAGGATGATTTTTAGGAAGTGGAATGTGGTATGTAAGCAAAATTAATTTGTGCGAAAACCACAAGATTTTTCGGTTTTACAGACAGAAAATGGCAAAACCGGTAAGTGTTAGCATTCTAAAAATAAATATTTGACCAAAAATAAAAACAGTACCTTATAAAAGGCAAAAAAAAGCACAAATAATTTTTACAATATTTTTTTAGTTCAAATTCAACTTTAATAAGTTCTTTGTTAAGAGGTCAATTTTTTAAACAAGGCAATTTTTTCTTTGACAAAATTTTTGTTGAATAAATGAAAACATTTGACAATATGAGAATTGAAACTTTTTAATTTTTATTTGATTTAAGTGATATTTTTCTCAAAAATATTTGTGGTAGGAATACTTACAAAACCTAAAATAATGAGGTTTGAGACCAAGGTAAGTTAATTCACGTGCCACCTAAAGTCTGAAAAAGAAAGACGCACTAAATATTCCGGTATTGTAGCTTTACTTAAACATATATATAGATAATATATCTATTTACATGTTTTCGTATTTTATATTTGTTTAATTTTCTTTAATAGATAACATTGGTCCAGAAGGCTTATTAAGACTGGCAATCAATTTAAAATTTCCCTAAGGTTTTGGTGGACTTAATTCGAATATTATGCTAAAAGCAGTTTTCTATTTTCATAATAAATTCATCTCATTAACAAGGATATCACAGCAAGATTTTAAAATATGTATGTTACACATTTTTATTGAACAAAAAATATAAAAATATTGTTGAAAATGTTTTTTTAACTTCCCATAGGAAGTTATTGTAATGGGTCCGATTTGTCAAATTGAAAATTTTGACATTTCTCGACGTTTCAAGGTCCCTAGAGTCGAAATAAAAGATTTTTAGAAAGATGTCTGCGCGTGCGTGTTTACGTACGTCCGTACGTCCGTACGTTCGCGACGTTTTTTTCGTCGTCCATAGCTCAAGAACCAGGAGAGATATCGACTTCAAATAAATTTTGTTATACAGATAATAAGGCAGAAAGATGCAGAAAGGGCTCTAAAGAAAATTGCGTGGGTGGTTTTTTTACCATAGCATTTTAAAAAAAAGGTGAAAATTTTGGTTAACCCTAAATATCTCATGAACCAATGACGCTAGAGACTTGAATTAAATTTTATATTATATATTGAAACGCGATACAAAATAAATATATTTTTGGAAAAAAATCCAATTAACGGTTTTTTTTATAAATCAAAAAAACTGAAAAAAAAAATTTGTCACTTCGAAAATTTTACGACTAAAATATGATTTCATCTCAAAAACAATTTTGTTCAACGAAGAATAATGTTTTTGACATCTGATAAAATTTTGAGAAAAATCGAATTGACAGTTTTTTTAACAAAAAATAAAAACCAAAAAAAAAACTTAATAAAAGTTGGTAAAAATTGAATTTTGACTCAAATATCTTTTCAAAACTTTGAGATATTGGCTTTAAACTACTTTTATCTTTCAAAAAATATTGTTTTCAACATTCAGTAAATTTTTGAAAAAAATCTAATTGACAGTTTTTTTACAAAAAATTAAAAACCGAAAAAAAAATTTAACAAAAGTTGGTAAAAATTGATTTTCGACTCAAATATCTTTTCAAAAATTTAAGATTATGGCTTCCAACTAATTTTAACTTATAAGAAATATTGTTGTTAACATTAAGAAAAATTTTGAAAAAAATCGAATTGACAGTTTTTTTACAAAAAATAAAAACCTAAACAAAAAAATTAATAAAAGTTGGTAAAAATTGATTTTCGACTCAAATAGCTTTTTAAAAATTAAAAATATTGGCTTAAAACTAATTTTATCTTATAAATAATATTGTTTTCAACATTTGGTAAAATTTTGATAAATGTTGGATTGACAGTTTTTAAAAAAAAAAATAAAAACCTAAAAAAAAACAATACTAAAACTTGGTAAAAATTTACTTTCGACTCAAATAGCTTTTTAAAAATTAAAAATATTGGCTTCAAACTTATTTTATTTCACAGAAAATATTGTTTTTAATATTCAGTAATTTTTTTTATAAAAATACAACAGTCCATTTTTTCATAAAAAAATAAAACTTCCAAAAAATAGAACGCAAATTTGGTAAGAATTGATACATTTAGACAAACTTTTAAGCAAGACAAATCGATAGATAGGATGGGAAGTTATCAGTGTGGGTCGCATCCCAGCCTCTTTTTTTTTTTAATTTGAGCTTGGATAATATCAGCGCCAAAAATGTACTCTAAAGGCAATTTTTAAAAACCATGTATGCATAATTTGAAGGTTTTTCAAATATGTAGAGTCAAATGAGTTATAAATAATGAAAATTTGTTAGAAAAAAGTGAGATACTTAAATGTTTTAAAATACTCGTAAAGGGCAACCGCGTCCAACCAAATTCCCACTTCTGGTCAAACTTTTTTTTTTACCTTGTGTTCGTTAAGTATCCAACCAAAAAAGCAATGCAAAAATTGGCTATATCGGATATACAGCTGTGGACAGCTAATTAGAAACACAAATTGAATTCACTTTTTAAGCAGTACCTGTATTTATTTTTTTTTGTTTAGCGAACCGCCTCCATGCTTAATTACTGGCAAAACATATTTAGGGTGGAACGCTGTTCCTTTTGGCCTTCGGACATATAGTGCACCATCTTGGTTCATCCTATTTATTTTAGTTTCGTCACTCCACACTTCCATTCACAGTTCAGCAGTACCGAAGTTTTGAAAATGCTTAATTGCATTGAACACTTTCTTTACAGAACAGTTTATTTGAGATGCAATTGCTCTATAGGATATTTTAAGCTTCCAAAGCTCAAGAATCGCTTTACTTGTAGGAGGATCACAACTCTTTATTTTTCCCATTACAATTACCTCCAAAATTTAAAAATTATTCTTTAAAAACGTTTGCAGACAATTCAGAATTTTCTAATTACCAATGCAAAATAAAAAGATTATTTTTATTTCACCCAAATAAAATCTAATTAAACTGTTTCTAATTAGTTGACCAGTTGAAACGAACACTTTTTACACTCTACCTTGATTTTGTTGTGAACTATGCAAAGACTTATGCACAAATGATGCTTTTTCAAACAATTTTCTAATAACGCTTGCATTACACCGTTTAGGATACCGCTATATTCTAGTCACACATGACAAAGTGAATGTGGAAATGAGATACAAGTAATGTTTCTAATTAGTTGTCCACAGCTGTACATATAACGCAATTTGCTCCCATTTATTTTGAGTTTAGCTTCCTTTATAACTTTGGAAGTTTTGTAGTTTGTTGCAAAATTTCAATTCGGACCCGAGTAAAAGGGTGTTTTGTCCAGTTTTAGAGTTTTGTGTCTTATATATGCGTGTTAAAAGTTCACATTTATGTATTTCTTATTGGTTTTGTTTCTTTCTTAAGTTTTGAAGTGGGAGAGTTGCCGCAGTATATATACAAACAAAAAAAGGAAAAAAAAAACTATATAAAAGGTTAACCCAACTGAGAACACCAGTGCTTGTTTAGAATTTTAAAGAAATTAAAATGAAAACGAGGAAATAGGATCCAATAAGTAAAATTAGTCATTTCAACCCAATTAATTTAATATGCGGCGCTCTCCCACACATGCGGTGAGAGATAGTGCACTTATTATATTTCATTTTATTTTTATTTTTCATGAAAACTGTAGTTTTTGTCGACCAATTATTTTATTATGGTAGAATTTAAATCCATTGCTATGTTGTTTTGCAAAAATAATGTTTACTTCACGTTGGTAAAAAAAACTAAATTTCAAATAGCGCGGCATCTCCCCCGCAATTACCCTACTTTGACTCCAACTGTCTGTACTCGTCCCTACATCCCAAACCATTCTGTCGATTGAATTAAAATTTTAAGATTTTTCTTTAAAGATGAAAAATAACAGTATAACCAATTTGTTGGTCAAAAATCGAAAATTAAAATTTTATCGAAAGTTTCTTTTTCTTAACTTGGCTTCTTTGCAGCCCCGTCGAGAGGGGGGGAAAGGGGGGGAAACCCCCCGGGCCCGGGATTTTCTAGGGGCCCGTAAAATTGAAAGCAATGAGAATATACTCTATATTTATCATCAACATACCTATTTAAACTTATTTTTAGAGGCCCGAAAATTTAAAATCATTCATGCTTTCGCAATCGGGCCCCTGTTTGCATGTTATCTGCCAATCTATCAGTCACAAGCTTGCCGATCTGGGCCCCTGATTATTATTGGCGTAAATTTTTGTTTATATTTAATGAAAAATTGGGCAATTTTGAACTATTGAAAGAAAGTTATAATAAATTGTTTCGCTTTTCATACTTAATTTAACGTAAATTTCAAATTTGTTTTATTTTGAAAATTTTTAAAGTAAAAATAAGGGGCCCGGCAAATTAAAACAAAACACAAATATTCATTTCGGTTACTGTTTTTATAAAGTTTCTTTTCTTCTATTTTTGTTTCGGCTGTAAACGAAATTTTCGGTTTCGGGTGACCGGAATATCCCACCAGACGACTAGGAATTCGAGGCGATGGCAATCTTATTGGAGAGTCAAATAATGGTAATTTTTTGGGCATTTTGGAATTAATTAGTCATTATGACCCCTTACTTCAGGAGCACTTGGAAAAAGTAAGAATTTCACAACAAGAGCACAAACGTTTGCAAGTCCACTACCTTTCCGTTGAGATTCAAAATGAGTTCATCAAAATTTGTGCCCAACATGTGAATTTAGCTATTTTGAAGGAGATTGAAAACGCCAAGTACTTCGCTATAATTGTCGATGCAACACCCGATTCAAGTCATGTGGGACAAAACACATTTATTTTGCGATATCTGCGATTGGAATAAAATGTGTTCACCATCTAAGAACGGTTTTTGGAATTTGTCGATTGCAACAAAAAAACTGATCTGCGAAACATTGGCAAAGAACGAAATCCCTTTAGAAGACTGTTGTGCACAAGGCTATGAAAATGGAAGCAATATGAAAGAACAGTATAATGGTGCACAAAGGCATATATTAAACAAAAATCAGAATGCCGTGTATTCACCATGTGCAGCTCACAGCCTTAACTTGTGTGGAGTCTATTCAGCGAAATGTTGTACTGCCGCAATAACATTTTTTGGAGTTTTTCAAAAGTGTTTCAAATTGTTTAGCAGCAGTGCCCAACGTTGGGAAATTCTTAGGAAAAATGTGCCCGGATCCCTTCACAAACTTTCCGATATAAGATGGTCAGCTAGAATTGAGGTAGTGAAACCATCTGAAAAACCTTAGAACATCATTAGAAGCCTTAAGTGATATTAATTTAACTGAAACTGAAACTCGAAGAGATGTAAATGGCGTTTTAAAATATATGCACAAATTTGAATGCGTCCTGATGTCTTCGATTTGGTGCAAGGTTCTTAGCGCTATAAATGAAAGAAGTATCATTCTTCAAGCCAGAAACATGACTATTGACGTTGAAATTCGAAATCTTAACTTGATCTCCGATTTGAACTTTATTCGACACGAATGGGATCAAATTTATCTGAATGCAAAGCAGTTGCTACTGGATTGGGGGATGTTTCGGAATCGTTTCCATCGAACCGAAAAAGGCAATTAAAGAGACATTTTGAAGAAAACCGAGGAGCTGGAAAGCAAATAGAAACAGACGAAGAAATAAATTTCAAGAGAAACACCTTTTACGTCATAGTTGATTCAATTATATCTGGAATTTCTCGTCGGTTCGATACGATGAAGAATTTGAATGCTACATTTTCATTTTAATGGCAGTTTTCAACAATGGACAAAATTGAGATTAAAAACTCCGCTACAAGGTTCATCCAAAAGTATAACTCGCATGTGTCTCAAGAGTTAAAAGAAGAAATAATTTATCTGAAAAAACAATTTTGAAGCAGAACTTCCGCCATTGTGTTTGCTCAATACTATTTATTCCCAGAACTTGGAGACGATTTTCCCCAACATTTGTGTTGCTCTCCGTACCTGTAACCGTAGCTAGTACCGAACGTTCATTTAGCATCCTTGCCAGAAAAAGAATTTTCATCGTTCGTGGCTCATCACAAGATAGTGTTTCTGGACTTGCTACACTATGTACCGAAGCACTTTTGGCAATGAAATTGAATTTCGATGTAATTATAAGTTGTTTTGCTGCTCAGAAAGCTAGGAAAGCTCGTTTGCAAAAAGAAATATTTCATTGAATGCAAACTAATTCTAATGAAAACATTGTGATAATATTTTAATATGAAGAAAAACAATAAAGAGTATTTAATGTAAACCTTTTAAATACATACAAAAAGATAAATTTCAAATACTTTTACTTCGCTCTATTTTATTTTCATAGTAGGTAATAGATCTTCATGCTAACCAACCAACATGTCGTTGGCAATACCGAACTAAATGTATGATTCTGTTCGGAATCTGATCTACTCGCATGTAGAATTATTTTCTATCCATCTTCTATTTCAACTAAACTGGACTATACCCGTGAGATTGATTTGATGATTAATACTTTTTTTTCGGTTCACTTTGCAAAACAAAAAATTATTATTTCCGTTAATTCCGACCAATTTCATGCTATTCGTAATTGAAATTAGAACGTACCATATAAGCAGGCATGAACTTCGAAAAAAATGGTAAATATGGGGGGGCCCGAGATTTTTCCGTCCCGGGCCCGGAATTCCTCTCGACGGCCCTGCTTCTTTGATGTTGTTTAAGAAAATCAAATGTAAAATGTATATTAATATATTCTCAATATTTGCATACCAAAAATATTTTTAAACAAAAATTAAAACTTATTGTTATTTTATTGTACTATTCGTACTAGAATGTCAGCTTGTTAGACTTGACCATTCTTTATTCCGTCAATTCCATTGAATGTTTGAACAACAACAACAACTTAAAGGTGCTACCACTCATTGTTTTGGCTGGAGATATAGCTATTTCGTGCTTTGTCACTTTTGCACTCATCAGTCTCCTTTTTTGTGGTGCTGAGCTTTAATCCAATTTTATTTGAAAAACTTTTTATGGTCAAGTCTAACAAGCTGACATTCTAGTACGAATAGTACAATAAAATAACAATAATAAACTTAATAAGCTGGTTCGTTACCGATTCTTCCAACCTCTCCCCCTTTGCTACGTACTACGAATTGTAAGTCTATCGAAATAAGGTATGGAGAAAAATGGAGGCGAAACAAAACAGCATACTTAAAGGAGCTTATAAAAATGTTGATGCTTCAAATGCATTTGATAAACAACTATCACATCTCGACCTGTGACGTCAGTGGTCTAAAGTAGTGGAGTGCGTAGTGCACACGACTTCTAAGACTGGAAAAAAATTAAAACATTTTATTTATACAAAATTAATAAAAAAAAATCGCTCTAAAGATGTTCAAAAAAACTCTCAAAAAATGAATAGAATACCATTTAAATTTATGAAGACAAACTTATTTTGCTTATTTTTAAATCTTAAATTGTATTTTTAATGCTCTTTGGATACAAGAGCAAGTTTGTGCGATCCAGTGGTGCCTTTTATTTTTATTAAGAATTACGTAGTTTTTGTTTTACTATTTCCTAAGAAGACCGTTAGTATTTGTTTTGCATTTTTAAAGAAATAATTGAGCTAATGAATAAATTATAAGGTCAAATTTAGGTTAAGGTCAACGAAATCTTTTAGAAAAATTTTGTTTAGATTGCAATGAAGATACAAAACTTAATTTCATTGACCTGTCTACCTGTTATTGATATCTATAGAAAAGAGGAGTAGGAGTAGTAGTAGTTGAGTCCCCATGTTTTGTAATTCGATCTTCCGACAATTTTATCTGGTTTTATAACGTAGAGTTTTGATTAATTGATATCGTTATGAAATGAGTTTCATCCTCTGACTCGTCGTCTTATCAGCATCAATTATTAAAAAATATTAAAATATTTGATTTTCCCTGTATCCGAGTATCGATGGCTGTTACGCAGCATATAGCTAGGTAGTTCTAAAGCTAGGTAGTTCTAAAGCATTTAATAAAAACATATTTTTTACAACGCTAATTTCTTCTTATATTCGACATTTGACCCCATTGCAAATATATCATTTCCAAGTCGATTAAAAATAATCCAACTATTAACGAATTATATATTACGTATCACGTATATTCCGTGTACGAGTTTCTCATTTTTCGCTGAATTTTAGAATAAATTAAATTCTATATTTATATTTTTATATATATAGGTACATACAAATAAAAATAAAACATTTTGTAAAAAAAAGTGCACATATGTACGCCTAAGTGCACCAAAATAATTTTGTTTGTTTAAAGCAAATAAAGGCTTCGGAAATACTTAGACCTATGAAACTACCCGAGTCGAAATTTTGGCCCTATTTTCGTCCCCAAAATTCAGGTTCTCTGAGGTTCAAAGAGATTCAAAAGAGGATCACTTACTGTTAAAATGTTGCTCCTCATTTGAACCTAATAGTGGCAGTTATCGGACAAAATACGATGTTAGGATCAAATGAGGACGACAGCAAAAAGCCTCAAATGAACCTTTTTCATCTTGACCATAGCTTTTTTCTTTGTTCATTTACTCTCTCCCTCTTTCTTTCTCTTTCTCTAAGACTAGTTTATTAGACTCTCTCTCGCTCACTTTTTTATTTTCTTTTCTCTTTCTTTCTCTCTCTCTTTCTCTTTCCTACTTGCTTTTGCTCTTTCTCTATCACTTTCTTTCATTTTATTTATTAGAAAGCTTTTTTTAAAAAATAATATTAAATTATATTTTAATTTTATTCTTTTTTTATTCTGTAAACAAAGAAGTTTTTATTAACATTATTAATTAATTTAAAAGTAATAATACTTCGTCGAAAACGTCTTCTTCGTCGTCGTTGTCGTCGTCGTTGCTGTCATCGTCGTTGGTGTCGTCGACTTTACTGGCTCCATCGTTACCATTTTCAGTATCACCAGCTCCATCCTTGTCATTTCCACCATCATTGTTGTCATTGTCATCATCTGCTGTGACAACAACAGCGACAACAAAAAAAAAACAGCTACACGACCAGGTAGGCTTACTAAGTATGAAAAGAGGACGATATCTATTTTCTATGTTGATAAACCTTCATTTAGGACGAAATGAGGTTCACAAAATATGCGTAAACGGAAAGTATTCTAAAGATTCATGTAGGACGAAATGAGGGCGATGAAAAATCGTTTAGGATGATATGAGGTTCATTTTGCTGTATGTAGGAGCAAAAGAGGAGAAAAGATCCTTTTAAGGATCAGAATAGGGCCAAAATTTTGACTCGGGTATGTTCATATTTTTAAATCATCATTAACGGAAGCCAACATCAACATCACGGAAACAATACTTCATTATTAGAATGGTCATCGTTTGTTTTATTACCTAAACTGTAACAAAGCTCATATCTACATACAACCTTTCCTATCATCAAATCACACAAAACTGCTAATAGTCAATTAATTCATTATAATTATTTCTGGTTAAAAACATCTTAAACCTTAATTAATAATGATGGCTAGATACATTGTTGAAAATCATAATTGAAAAATATTGCAACTTTACCTACGAGTAGGTACATAATAGATTTAAGTATAGAATTATTGAGAACAAAAAGCGTTTTTATATATGTATGGGATGTACTTAACATCACCTTCCTGTGATATCCATCAACCCTCCCCCTCTTCAACTCTTTCATTAAACATACAGAAGAAGAAGAAGAAGCGGAAAAAACGAACGAAACCTTTTTGCTCAATTTCTTCTCTCATTTTCATCACGAGGATAATAATGAAATTTATCTTGATGATTTTTTTACTCGTCCTTTTTTTTTTTTTTTTAGTGGATCTCGCTACGCCATCCATGCGCCACGACACGCCGCGCCGGCTTCACTCCACACCATGCCACGCCACGCCACTCTCATAAAGCCTTTCATTATTTCTATTTCAAAATTAATTACATCGAAAAAGTTGGGCTTCTTTTATTTTTTTGTAAGCGATTATAAAACTGTTGTCTGCGAAACTGCTTCATCATTTAATTTCCATTAGAAAACAAAATTAAATAGAAAAAGAAAAAAAAAAACGAAACGAAATGAAATGAAAAGGAAAGGGAAATAAAAAGGGAAGGAAGGGAAAAGGGATGAAGGAAAGTAAAATAAAAACTAAAATTGCTAAGAAAATCTTTAAATTAGAAAGAAAATATACATAATTACCACCCTTGTGAAAAGTTAGGGGCTCGATGGGGGGACACAAATCCATCAGAAATAGGTTAGCACAATTGTGTCGACTTGAATATGATGACAATGCCTACAATCGACAAAACGAAGCCAAAAGTGAAGCAAAAGCGACGCAAGTGACGCCACGATCGACGTAAACGTACGACTTTACCGACTCCAACGCGACTGACTGAGGCGACGACGGACGAATATTATCAGAAGTAACATTAAGAAACTACTGACTGTCTTTAATTAAATTCAACCATGTAATTCGAAAATTGCACATGAAATTAGAAAAGTTTATTCTTCTTGGTTATTTGGGAGACAGAGCCGAAGACGGTCGGCCGGTGCGGCGGTGGTGTGGGGCGCGGTGGTGAGAGAGTCCTTCGAAAGTTTATCTTAGTTATTTTCTTTGTTAAATTCTCTGAAACAAATTCAATTAGTAAAGAAATTTTAAGGGGACTTAAATGATTCAATTCGTTTTAGAGAAGAATAAGAATTAGATAGTTCAGCTTTTAGCCAGCATACTGGCCGCCATCTCTTACTCTTCTATCCACTATATTTATATCTTTATGTATGAGAATGAAAAATAAGGCTTTGAAAATATACGATTATAGATACGTACATACATACATATATCCTTGACCTTGTACAAGCTGGGTATATTTTCAAGATGTTTTCTTCATGGGAAAGAATTTTGAAAAAAAAAATAGAGAATAAGTTTAATTGAAAATTGTATTGAAGGAAGAGATATGGATATACATATGTACATAGTTGATTAAAATTTTTTAAGGACGTAATGTTACTTTTAAACTTACTTTAACTAAGTTACTTCATGAGAATGTATATTATATCTACGTTTCATACTTCTTACTTTTAAAAAGGTTTAAGATACCTTCATGTCCGAGTCCGAATCATTTCCTTCAATTTTGTAATAATGCAAGATTAGTATTTAAAAGATCTTTTAAATATAACTTTAAGAAAAAAAACTTTGTTGATGTGTTTTCAAATTTATCTTAAATACTTGCATGTGAGAAAAACATGGACAAAATTAAAAGAAATATAAAAACAATCAAAGTTTTCTAATATTTTTTCTAAATTTCCAAAAGTTAATCTTAAGATTTATTAAGTTCTTAACGCGCAAGATAATATTTAAAGTAATTTGTTTTAATAAATTAAAACATACAATTTATTATAATTTTATAAAATTAAAATATTAAATCTTTGACAAAATTTTGTTTAACGTTTTCTGAAGAATTTGGAACACAAAAGGTATCCTCAATAATTTAATGAATATTTTAAAACATACAACTATTCCATTCATTTTTAAAATCCTGATATAATATATATTAAAATATAATTAGAAAGAAATAACTTGAATTTTAAAATTTCTTCACAATAGCCTTTAGCTGCCATAGTAACCTACACTAGGCGTCTAGTGTCCTTATATTACGTCACTTCACTTATATCCAATCCAACTTAAGAAACCAGTCCTGGAAACAAATACGTCGAAAACTTGTTAACTTCCCATAGGAAGTTATTGTAATTGGTCCGATTTGTCGAATTGACAATTTTGACCTTTTTTCGACATTTCAAGGTCCCTAGAGTCTAAATAAAAGAATTTTAAAGAGATGTCAAATAAATTTTGTTATACAGATAATAATGCAGAAAGATGAAGAAAGGTCTCTCCATAAATTGCGTGGTTTTTTTTAGCAATTTTAAAAAAAGGTGACCATTATAATATATCTCACAATCCAATAACGCTAGAGACGTGCATTAAGTTTTAAATTATATATTGTAACGTGATACCGAACAACAATATTTTTGGAAAAAAATCCAATTAAAAAAAAAAAATACATGTCACTTAAAATATTTTACAAACAAGAAATGATTTTATCTCCAAAACAATTTTGTTGAACGAAAAATAACGTTTTTGACATCTGGTTGTTGAGAAAAATCGAAGTGACAGTTTTTTTTTTAAATAAAAAATAAAAACCCAAAAAAAACATTACTCAAAGTTGCTAAAAATTGATTTTCGACTCAAATATATTTTCAAAAATTTGAGAATATGGCATCCATCTTACTTTATCTTATAAGAAATATTGTTTTGAACATTAGGACACATTTTGAGAAAAAACAAATTGACTCAAATATATTTTCAAATATTTGAGATTATGGCTTCAAACGAATTTTGTATCGTAAGGAATATTGTTGTCAACATTCGGTAAAATTTTGAGAAAAATCGAATTGACAGTTTTCTTTCAAAAAAATGAAAACCAAAAAAAAACAGTACTAAAACTTGGTAAAAATTTACTTTAGACTCAAATATCTTTTCAAAAATTAAAAGTATAAGCTTTAAATTAATTTTATCTCACAGTTTTCGGCATTCATTAATTTTTTTTAATAAAAAATCCAACAGTTCGTTTTTTTACATACAAAATAAAATCTACAAAAAATAGTACCCAAATTTGGTAAAAATTGATGTTCGGTTCCCGATATCTCGTGAACAATAAAAGATATTGACTTCAAATTCATTTCATTCATCCAATTTGTATTTGTTTATATAAGAAATAAAAACTTTTAAGAAATGCTACTAAAATTGATAAAAAATGGGTTTCGACTAAAAATCTCGTTAACAAAAACTGATTTTGAAATCAAACTATTTTATTATATGCAAAATATTGTTGGTAATTTTTAAAATTACGAATACGAATCCAGTATAAACCCTATAGACAACCAATTTTACTGTTTTAGAAAATATCGCGTTCTTACTAGTACTCGGTATTTATTTGACCTATAGCTTCTGTGAAGAAAGCATATTGTACCGATTCGTTTACTAAGTCAAAGACTACTGCCGGTGTTATAGTTAAGAATCTGTGTAAATCTACTTTCAAACCTTCGGATTGCAGTTCAAGGAACATTTTTAATTATTTTTAGACACATGATAAAAAGTGAAATAGAACTTAACAGCGGATTCTGTCGAAGTAAGGCTAAGGTTTTGATTTTATTTATTTTGAATTCAAACACATTTTTTTAATGACCTAACACACAACAACATTAACTAAAGGAACAAATCAATTTTTATTTATTAAATTAATTTCGAACAAATAACTCAAAATTGTGATGAAAGTTGTAAATATGTACTTTCTTACTGAGAAAATCTAATGTTTCGAATTAAGTACAATAGTAAGCTTTTTTTCAATAGTGCTTGCATTAAAATATTTTCCACTTCCTTTCCGGCATCAAATTACATAATGTTTTTTTTTTTATTCTTAATTCTTTTCTGTTCTCTCTTAATTAAGAGGAACCGCTTTTTCGCTTACACACAAAATAATGAAGAAATGAAATTCTAATATTTTATTCTCTTCTATAACAAAATTATGATCAAAGCCCAATAAACTGTTCAAATTAAATATTTTTCAGTTCGATTATTTTAAGAAAAATACGGACGGTTGGATTTTTATAAAAAAAATTACTGAATATCGAAATATTTTCTGTGAAATAAAATAAGTTTGAAGCTAATATTTGAAAAGCTATTTGAGTCGAAAGTAAATTTTTACCAAGTTTTAGTATTGTTTTTTTTTTTTAGGTTTTTATTTTTTGTAAAAAAAACTGTCAATTCGATTTTTCTGAAAATGTTACCGAATGTTGAAAACAATATTTCTTATAAGTTAAAATTAGTTAGAAGCTATTATCTCAAATTTTTGAAAATATATTTGAGCCGAAAATTAATTTTTACCAACTTTTGTTAAATTTTTTTTAGGTTTTTAATTTTTTGTAAAAAACTATCAATTCGATTTTTCTCAACATTTTTCAGAATGTTGAAAACAATATTTTTTATAAGATAAAATAAGTTTGAAGCCTTAATCTTAAGTTTTTGAAAAGATATTTGAGTCGAAATTCAGTTTTTACCAACTTTAAGTTATGTTTTTTTTAGGTTTTTGTTTTTTATTAAAAAACCGTTAATTGAATTTTTTTTCCAAAAATATACTTGTTTGGTATTACGTTACAATATATAATATAAAATTTAATTCAAGTCTCTAACGTTATTGGTTCATGAGATACTTAGGGTTAACCAAAATTTTCACCTTTTTTTAAAACTGCTATGGTAAAAAAACCACCCACGCAATTTACTTGGGAGCCCTTTCTGCATTATAATCTGTATAACAAAATGTGTGTGAAGTAGATTTTTCTTCTGGTTTTTGAGCTATGGACGACGAAAAAAGCGTCGCGAACGTACGGACGTACGTTTGGAAGTGTGTTTCCAAAAATTAAAATGCCATTTGATGTCTCAAAAAAACGTTATTTTGAAAAACAAAAATTAATTGAAAATCGTTCGATCGTTTTTTTTAAATTAATTTATTGAAATCGGTTGTTTAGTTCTTTAGAAAACTTAAAAACAAATTAACGGTTATATGAGGAGTACCCTTCTGGAGCAATACAAAGATATTTGTTTTATACTGAAAAAAAAACCAAATTAAGCAAAAGAGTTTTAAAGAAAATTTAAAAAAATCTGTAAGCTTGTTTTTGAGAAAATTAAAATTTTTCGTTTTTAACAAACAATTTTTATTCTTAAAAAAATGAAAAAAATTAATTAATTTCCCAATTTCAAGTCAAATGTCAGACAGACAGAGGGAATCGGGGGACCCACTTTTTTCGACTTCCTTACCAAGTCATGTTTGATTAAAATCTCGAGTTCAAAATCTTTTACTATTGCAATACTTGCGATATAGTTTTTATATGTCGGAAGCATAAAAGAATTGTATGCATCAAAAATAATGTTTTTGACATCTAGTTAAATATTTAGAAAAATTCTTACAAAAAATAAAAAATTAAAAAGTACAATTCAAAATTGTTATAAACTGATTTTCGACTTGAATATCTTGAAAACAAATGAAGGTATTGACTTCAAAATTGTTTCTAATGAATACAAATTATTGATTTATTACTTATCAATGATTTCTGATAATTTCTGATAAAATGTATAACTATTGAATTTTCCATTTTTAATTATCAAAATTTCAGTTTTTACACCACACGGAAACGCCCGTTGAAAAAGTTCAAAGTTAAATCCCCACAGATTTTCAGGAAAATCAATGCAGCCGTTCTTCAGTTATAAATAGTGTAAATAACAAGACTTTCTCTGATATTGTTGTTAATATAATGTAATTTCATAAGAAAAATAAAATCAATATATTTGTTTAAGAAATAAAAATCGTCAAAAATGCAATTAATTTAGTAAAAATAATTTTTGACTTAAATATCTAGTGAAAAAAAAATACAGAAATCGAAATTATTTTGTTATTAACTTCACATAGGAAGTTATTGTAATCGGTCCGATTTGTCAAATTGAAAATTTTGACATTTCTCGACGTTTCAAGGTCGAACAAAAAATGATTTTATCTCCAAAATAATTTTCTGCAACTAAAAATTACGTTTTTTACATCTGGTAAGATTTTGACAAAAATCGTATTGACAGTTTTTTTTTATAAAATATGAAAATTTAAAAAAAGCATTACTCAAAGTTGGTAAAAATTGATTTTCGACTCAAATATCTTTTCAAAAATTTGAGATATTGGCTTTCATTTAGTTTTGAAAAATATTGTTGTCAACATTCACTTAAATTTTGAGAAAACTTAAATTGATAGTTTTTTTACAAAAAATAAGAACCTAAACAAAACATTACTAAAAGTTGGTGAAAATTGAGGCTTAAGTAATTTTTGACTCAAATATCCTATCAAAAATTTGAGATTATGGCTTCAAACTAACTTTATTTTATAAGAAATATTGTTTTCAGCATTCGATACAATTTTGAGAAAAATTGAATTGACAGTTTTTTTTTACAAAAAATAAAAACCTAAAAAAACAAAAAAAACTTGGTAAAAATTTACTTTCGATTCAAATATTTTTTCAAAATTTAAAAATATTAGCTTCAAACTATTTTTATCTCACAGAAAAATTGTTTTTGACATTCAGTAAATCTTTTTTGTAAATCCAACAGTCAGTTTTTTCATAAAAAATTAAATACATACATAATAAATAACAATAACAAAAAAAAAAAAAAAAAAACAGCTTAATATATTAATTAGTGATAAAAAAATAGCATAAAAAAAGAAAAAAACCACGCCACACTGAAATAATACCATAAAAACAAAAACAACAATAAAAAGAAACCAACAAAACAACATGATAAGCAAAGCTCAGCATAGCACAGTGAGTACCATTCTTTTCACTTTCCTCTCTTCTCCAATAGTCGCACGGCTTAGCATGTGCATCAAATTGCATTGCGTTTTATAACCAATGCAATTTATACACAGGCTACGTCGCGTCGTCGTTCGACGGATTATTGACATAGAAAAATTGTTTACTGTTTTGCATTGACAGGGGCGGATTCGATCTTAGTCACTACTAAGGCATAACACTAGTAGTGGCGTGTATCGAATAGCATTCTGTGGTTCAAATCAGTGATAATTTTATTAAGTCTTTGTCTGTTTGGTTTTTGATATTTTTTTATTTGCAATGGCTGTTGATTTCAGGGTAGATTCTTGTAATATTCGTGGGCTTAGAGCGAATTTTCTTTCTGCGTACTTCCATACTGTTTCGAACAGGCCAGCTGTTTTGGCACTGAGTGAAACCCAAGTAGGTGAGGATACCGATCCTACTGAATTTTTTATTCATGGGTATAGCTTGGTGCCACTATTCTATTCCCACCATGGCCTAGCAATATACATTAGGAATGATGTTGCTTATCAGCTCTTACCTCAATATGGTCTTTGCACCAATTCTTTGTTTAATTTCATGTGGTTTAAATTTTCCATAAATAAGCAAATCATTCATTATTGCTTCCTTTATCGAAGCCCAAATTTAGACAGAGTATCAACTTCTCGTGAATTTGATGCTTTGTCTGACTCCATTCAAAGGATTGTTTCGTCCTATCCTCGCACTGAAATCGTTGTTACGGGCGATTTCAATGTACACAATTCTTCATGGCTTCAACATTCGGGCCAGACAACATCCGAAGGAGTGTGTGCTGAGATCTTCGCTGAGTTGAACCACCTAACTCAGCTAGTCAACGAGCCCACTCGAATATCGGACGTTGTAGGTCGAGCAGAAAACACTCTTGACTTGTTTCTTACCTCTGACCCTGATAAGTACACTATTAGTGTTCTATCTCCTCTAGGCTCATCTGACCATTGTGTCATATCAGCAAATTTCTCGTGTAAAAACTCTCCAGTTAAAGAAAATGCTCCTAGGAGAACCGTTTGGCAATACGAGAAAGCCAACTGGGACGGTCTCAATAATTATTTTAGGATCTTTAACTGGTCACTATGCTTCCTCGATAGTGACGTTGACGCCAGCGCTGATATGATCACAAGTTTGATTCTCCTGGGAATGAGAACTTTTATCCCGAACAGGGCTAAAAGCATCAGACCTAAGGTAAACGCATGGTTCGATGCGAGCTGTAAAGAGGTTATTAGGGTTAAGAACGTAAGTTTCCGTTGTTTTAAAGCCAATCCAACTGAGGAAAACCGGAATAAGTTCAATCAAGCCAGGAAGGCCTGCAACGCCCATATTCGACGGACCAAATTTTTACATGACCAAAAATTACGGCAAAAAATACTGCAATGTCCCAAAGGCAGTAAAAATGTTTGGTCATTCGTAAAAAACATGAGAAATTCTTCTTCTTCCTCGGTTCCTACGCTCGTTGTCAATGACACTCCATTTGTAAGCTCTCTCGAAAAAGCTAACCTCTTCGCTAGGCAGTTCGCCGCTAATTCAACACTGCCAGTGAGTGTTATGACTCCGCCTGTCATCGATCGCGTTAGGGATTCTATGGGGCAAATCTATTTTCGCACTCGTACTGTTGCGAGAGTCCTAAAAGATCTCAACATACATAAATCCGCTGGTCCGGATGGTATCCCCACTATTGTTCTGAAGAGGTGTTCTTCAACGCTGGCAAAACCACTGCGTAAGCTTTTTCATCTGTCCTACTCCTCAGGTCTCGATCCGAGCGGATGGAAAACTGCATTTGTCCAGCCTATTACCAAAAAAGGCGAATCTTCCTCACCCTCTAATTACCGACCGATTGCACTTACGTCCCTTCTTTCCAAGGTCATGGAAACGCTGATTAATTATCAGCTCAAGAAATATCTTGAAGATCGAAAGCTTCTTAATGACCGGCAGTACGGCTTTCGAAGCAATATGTCCACTGGTGATCTCATGGTTCATCTCACCGAACAGTGGAGCAAATCTTTACATCGTTTTGGAGAAAGTAAGATTATTGCACTTGATATTTCAAAAGCATTTGATAGAGTTTGGCATCAGGCTCTCTTATCGAAAATGCGTGCTTTCGGTTTTCACGAATCCCTGCTTCATTGGATTAGTAATTACCTTTCCGACCGTTCAATACAAGTAGTATTGGATGGGTTCAAGTCTGAAAACCACAAAATAAATGCTGGTGTGCCCCAGGGCTCTGTTCTATCTCCAACACTCTTTCTCATTTTTATTAATGATCTCCTGTCTGTAACTTCTAATCCAATACATTGTTTCGCTGACGATAGTACTTTTAGCTTTTCATATTCGTTTTCAGATTCACATCCCTCTTCTTCGGATGTGGAACTGCAACGACAAAATATGATAAGTTCATTAAATTCCGACCTGCACAGCATTGAACAATGGGGAATAAAAAATCGCGTGGAATTTAATGCTTCGAAAACACAATGCTGTCTTGTATCGTTAAAGCGAGATACACCCCCCTTGCCATTATCCATGGATGGCACTTGCATCGAGGAGACTGAACATCTCGATATTCTCGGTATGTGTATCACCAACCACCTGTTGTGGAACGAACACATACGCGATGTCGCCAAAAATGCCGCAAGATGTTTGGGTTTTCTAAGGCGATGCAAGAAGTTTTTCTCCCCCTCTGATCTGGCTGTTATTTACAAGACTTATATACGTCCAAAGCTTGAGTATAACTCCCATATCTGGGCTGGTGCTCCTGCAACTTACTTAAGCCTCTTAGACAGTATTGAACGTAGGGCATTTAGATTGATTGGTGATAATACCATCATAGGATCATTTACGTCGCTCGAACATCGTCGTAAAGTTTCCTGTCTCACCCTCTTTTACCGTTATTTTAACGGTTTATGCTCTAGCGAAATAGCCAGCTGCATTCCTCCCCTTAAACAGTTCAACCGTAATACTCGCGCTTCTAGGAATGCTCATCAGTATACCCTCGAGCCCAACTTCGGTCGTACCGTCAAGTATAGAGATTCGTTCTTTAGCCATACTACGCGAATGTGGAATTCCTTACCACACTCTGTCTTTCCCAGCCATTGCAATATTCAGGAATTCAAAACCAATGTACACCGACACCTCCTTTCAACCCCTCTCTCCCTTTCCTAGTGCTCACTGTGTCTTTACATAATAAGGGTAGTAATATCCCCTTAAGTGTGCGCTTATTATAAAAAAAAAAAAAAAAAAAAAAAAATTAAAATCTACAGTAAATAGTATGAAAAATTGTTAAGAATTGATGTTCGGTTTTCAATATCTCGTGAATAATAGAAGACATTGACTTCAAATTAATTTCATTCAACCAATTTGTATTTGTTTATATAAGAAATAAAAACTTTTATGAAATGCTACTAAAATTGGTAAATATTGGGTTTCGACCAAAAATCTCGTTAACTAAAATAGATTTTGAAATCAAACTAAATATTTCATGATATGCAAAATATTGTTGGTAGTTTAATTTTTATTTTAAATAATTCAACTGACACCTTTTTTAACAAAACACTCAAACCTACAAACCTTTTAAGCAAGACAAATCGACAAACGAGATTGGAAGTTATCAGTGTCTGTGGTATCCCAGCCTCTTTTATTTAGAATTATTTTGTTCAATTGACAACTTCTTTTTACTAAAAAAAAAAACAAAACCTACAAAACAACTAAGAATTTATAAAAAATTGTTTTCGACTCAAGTATCTTGACTTCAAAATTTTTTGTATCTTACCAAATATGTTTTTCCTAATATTTTGAAAACTGTCTAGGAGTATCGACAAACGGGCATCCTAGCATCGTTTTTTACGTAGCAAAAACGACTTCAATTAAAAAATGGTACCCTTCGATTGAGTGTTACAAAAGCCATTAATCTCTTAAGTTGAACTGATTCCGCGATTTCCATAACAAGTACCATTTTATTAAACTTTAATTTTAAATTTAAAGCAAAAGAGTGATCTTACCTAGAGCCTTAGCAAAAATGCCCACTTCTTAAATTCTACTAAATTCAATTATTAAATTAGTTATAAACTTTTCTCAAACGGTGAATATGAACAAAAACAATAGGATTGGACATTTTATTATAAATAAATTGATACAAATTAATTACAAAAAAAAAAAAAGCAAATTATCGAACTAACGTAAATCTTTAATTTTGCAATATTATAATATAAATATTATTATATACAAATTATTGAAAATATTCTTTTCACCAATAATAATTATGAACAAAGACAAATTTCATATTTTTAGTTTCCAGTTTAACAGTTTCTGAAAATGGAACCAAAAAACTCACATAAAGTTAAAAGAAATAACACAAAAAATAAACAAAAATTGTTGCCACTTTTCCACTCATTAAACTGAAAACTGACCATAACACAATGAGTTCTTAAAGCCCCTAGTATTAACTCTCCACATTCAACGCCTCAAAGTATGCTTTTTCAACTTAAAAAGTTCAAAAAAAAACCTAAAAGTGGGTAAAATGAATAGTACACCATTTGGTTGGGTTGGAGTATATATTCGTATATTATACGAGTGCTGTTTCCTCTGCTGCTGTTTCGAAACGATGCAATTACATTTCAGACACAGCACACCCTGAGGTGTTGGCTGAGAGATTGCACCTGAATATAATTTCATATTATTATTTTTCTTACTTGCGTTTTGAATTTTCTCTTTTCAGGTTTCTTTTTTTTTCTGTTGTATTCTTTTCTGACGCTTGGTCAGACATACAAAAGTAGGACGACGAAAGTAAGCTTTGCCTATGTATATAAAGGAACATCACCTCTAGAAACTACCCTTAGCTTGAATACCTCTAAATGGGATGGGGTTGGTGTTTTGGGCTGAAATGGACGGGAAAAAAAATTAAACAAAAAAGGAAGCATAATGAATCTAGCACCGTTGGCCTTTTTGTTTTTCAACCCAAAGTATGCCCCAGTTATTTCGAAAAACTCTCAGGGTATACCTTCCTTTCTTTACTCCACTACACTACCCTACCTATCCTTAGGTATAGCTACTATAATAAAAACATTGCAATACACCAAAGTGCAAACCGGGCCATTTGCAAAAGGCCATTTCTAACCAAAATATGGAGAAGCTAGAAACCGCATCCAACAAACGAATGCATACCAAGTGGTTGAATTTTTATTTTTTCATTCTCATATTTTGCGGATGAATTTTCGCTTAAAGTTTTTGAAACATTTTGTTTTCGTTTTTTCGTTGTTTTGTATATTTGTAGGTAAACGTGTATGTTTTTGAATGTTATGTCTGGTTAGGACTTTCTTTCACCTTCTTTGTCTTTTATTTGTACATATTTTGGTTTACACATGGGAATGGACCATATTGGCATTTAAGGAAAACTAGGTTACCATCTGCAACTAGCTTAAGGGCATTCGTAATCAGGGTCGGAACATCATGCATCTGTTTGAGATGATTGTTCATGTTCTTGATGTTTGAGCCTAATTTAAATGTTGATATTTTCAATGGCAATGGTAATTTAAAAAAAGTCGTCAGTAATGACTTCAGAAGGAAGCTGAACATCAGTTTTTTTTTTGAGTTTGGGACGTGTATGAATTTTCGTTTTCTATAGTTAGTGAGACAACTACAGGGTGGGTCAGACTACCTAATTAAAAATGGCTATAATTTTTGTAGAATTAATTTTGTATTAGTTATTTATTTTAGAATCACAAAATATAACTTTATGAGATTTGTTTGGCCTAGGTATAGAATAAAATGTCACTAAATTAAGCTCTAGCTTCATATTCGCAGTTTCGGACTCTTTCTAGACTATTTTCCATAACATTTTGTAGGACACCAGGAACTCAGACCCGTATTTAAGCACGAATGTCGTCTTCAACTTGCGGGGTAGTCGTAACAAACACCTTACCCTTCAACAGAAAAATAGTTTGGTTCAGTCAAAGCCGAAAAACGTGGAGTCAAACAAAATCCGTACCTTTATGGAAATTGTAATCAAACTGAGTTAACAACTCAACTTAACTTGAGGATATTTTGGCTGCAATTCAGTGTTTAGAATTATACGCAATGAACTGCATGACACACCCAGTTGACCAGATAGCCTATATGTGCCCATTTTTCTAAACAAAATTAATATTTTTTTCAAAAATTAAAAAAAAAATGTTTGATCATAAACAATCATCATCAATTTGATCATTTGGTCATCAAAAAGAGCTTGCACAAAAAGAGAAGATTATTGAAATCGGAGAAAACTTAAAAACAAAATAAAGGTTTTTGAGGAGTACCCTTCTGCAGCAATACCAAAAAATGTTTTTCTTGTAGAAAGAAGCCTAATTAAGAACACAAAATTTTGAGAAAGTTTTAGAAAAATCACATATTTTAACCAAAAAATTTGTATGGGGACTGCTGTTATTTTTCGTATTAACACTTTGACTGCGGCATGGTTTTATCTGAGCGACCCCATGGACATTTTGGACATTTTTTTTGTCAAAAAGGTTCCTTTTACTCTACTTAACTTTTATCAGTGCTTAATTTTACTAATATTTTGTTTTTTGACTATAAAAAAACGATTGTTGCGTAGTCGACGTCAGCATCATAGTATGGCGTTTTTCCTGGATACGGGGTGTGTGGAGGCATTGGAAGAGGTCAGAAAGTAATAAACATGTTGTCGACGATGCGTCGACATCCACCGCATAGAACAAATACGATTTTTCGACGACGCGTCGACGTCAGCAGTCAGTGTTAATAAAATGAAAAAAACGCCTTACGCTAATCAGCTGAAAACCTTAATTTCAATGAACACAATTGTTTGGACTGTAGGAGCCAGGAAAGGCAGACAGACGGACGGAATCGGGGTACCCACTTTTTTCGACTTCTCTACCGTCGTTATGTCATATTTGATTAAAAGCTCTAGTTCGAAATTGTTTACTAATGCAAAACTTGCTATATAGTTCCTTTATGTCCCAAGTAAAAATCACTTCAATATTCACTATTTATGTGTGTGTGTCAAAAAAATTTAATAATAAATTGAAGGCTAGTTTTAGGAATTTAAAGGCAACTTAATACAAAATTGATGGTCTCTTATTCAAGGTTTCTTCTTAAGAACCTGAATATTTGCTCTTTTTCTTAAAACAATTTTTATGAAAATAATTTTAAGCATTACTAAAGTTTTTTTCAAATTCTGAATTGAGTGAAAACAAAAATTTTAGTTGTTTTTGACAGCAAAACACTTTTTGGAGAATGTCGTTAAGTTACTAATAAATCTATAGATGAAATCTTTACTTATACAACTTAACTGTTTAAGCCTTATGGCTCATATGACCCCCCCCTGGATCGTCAGTTGGTCAAAAGTTGATGAATTTGTGCTGCGTTTTTGGAATAGGCTGAATTGCCGATTCATATTATGTTCTTGGTCCAGTCCTCATTTAAAAGTAGTACTTTTAGCAACAAAGTTTAAGGAAGTAAAATACAAATGTTGTTTTCATATACAAAAAATAAATAATTCATAATATAATGGGGGTCATATCCATTAACGCAATACGATTTGTTTTGAATTGAAGGGAATTCCTACGAAAAAGCAAACAAATTATCTCCCAGGGGGGGGTCATAACCCCTACGACCCCCCCCCCCCCCTGGATCCGCCATTGCACACGCACGCACAGACATCTCTCTAAAAATCTTTTATTTCGACTCTAGGGACCTTGAAACGTCGAGAAATGTCAAAATTTTTAATTCGAGAAATCGGGCCGATTACAATAACTTCCTTTGGGAAGTTAAAAAAAAAGGAATTTCAAATAAATCAATATTAAAATACCAATATTGACTGGCATTTTACATAAGTTCTCATTAATGTGAAAACCTAACAAAACTTATCAAACCTTGCTTTCTCCACACTCCATGTGATTTCATTTTGTTTTGTGTAATTTAATTTTGTATTTATTTTATTAATTTCGAATTTCAGCTGATTAACAGTTAGAATATCTGATATTCTGAACTCGGTTAAAATGTATTAAAATATTTCATTCAAAAATGTACTTACTTGTCAATGTTGATTCTGTATAATATACCTCCTTATAAGGATGAATTACCTTTACATACTTCTTAAAAAATTATAGGCTTGACATAAGCAGGAATCTGGTTAAAGCTTTAGCGCTTTTCCAGCGCTTCTAACACTTATCATCGGCAATTTTGCAAATACATACTTAAAAAAACTTGGTTTGCATTAAAGTGACGAATACCTCAGGTGTTTTCGACTCTTTCCCCCACACGTTCTTTAAGCGATTTATAGGTAATGAGACTAATATTTGGGTGTCCTATATATAGAACTAAAACACATTTTTAAAAGTCAAGTGGGTTACTTAAAGACAAAGGCCCATTTCGTTGATAATATGTAGAAGCTATATTTGGTACTTTTATAAATATTGTAGAATAACTTAGGTAGGCACTTTTCTCTTTATTCGCAAGACGTTATCATCATCAGCAAAAAAAAACCTATATAAAAAGTAACTATAACAACAACATGAATGTGAATTTTAGCCTCTTTTGTCTTTGCGACTCACTTCCTGCTTCCGTCCAAACATTTTTTACCCTAAGTCACCTGTCTAATTATGTCGACAGTATTTTCTTGCATCAACTTCTCGTTAATCTACAACCAACTTAAAACGAAGGCAGCAGCACCGAAAAAACTAAGTGTTGCCATCCGAAAACATCTTAATTGCCATCCAAAGCAAAAACAGATATATAAGGTAAGAAAAACGACAACTTAGAAGACGTCGACGACGACGACGCTGAGGACGACTTCAACGACTCATTACGGTCTTGTTTTTTGGTTGTAACTTTCCCCCCCCCCCCAAAAAAAAAGGAAGAAAACTTGCTGAAAACAAATTTCTCTTATTATACTTAGAAGAAAAAAAAGAAAACCTTAGCATGATGCTTAAGAGAAAACGAAGACATTGAAAGAACTAACAGAAACACAAATAATAAGAAAAACACAAAAAACAGGAGACGAAGAAGAAAAAAAAAACAAATAAATAAAATGCAAAGTTTTCCCCAAAGTCATGAACACCTGATGTTAATACATCGCATTGGCTTCGGCAGTCGGCACAAGGCAGAAGGCGGCAGGATAACGAAAAGGCCTTTGTCAATGGTAACTGGGTAAAATGTTAATTAACGTTGGTAGAAACAATTTCGAATTTTTGATGAGAAGTTTTTGTTTTATCCTGTGCCGAAAAGGCGAAGGTACCTAACCTACCTACTCGTATCTCTCTTCGATGCATCTGGGGCCTTATTTTCAAGTATTAGTTAGATAGAGGTAGGTACGAGTACACTCCTTAAGTTTGGAGGAGGAGGTTCAACCATCAGCATCAGCACCAACAGACATCAGGCCAGGATGTTCGTTTTTTGGTTTCGTATTAGCAACTTATTTACGGCATTTAGTTTATTTCCATCCATCGCATTCACCTCCCCAAAACTCCAACACCAACCCCAACCCCAACCCCAACCCTAAAACCAAAAATTGCGAGGATGTAATCGTTCGTTTCGATGTAATCGCTTGTCATTGGATATTAATGAGCTTTCACTGGAGTTGAATACGAAGTGGTTTTTGGTGGTGGTGGGGGTGCTGATGAGTGTGGGTGGGGGTGTGGCGTGGAATAGAGATTGGATATTTATGATGAGGTGAATAAATGAATCGAACAGTGCTGCTTTACCTTTACCTAAAAGAGGAGAATTAAGGATGATGTTTCGTGATGTATAGAAGAAAAGGCTCCCTAAAAATTTCAGACTATTTTACAATTTTGCCACAACAATTTCAAATTCATTCGAACACCATATCTCAATTTCGAGAAAGAGGAAACTTCAAAAATACACAATTAAGAATGATAGATCTTTCTTAGTGTTCTGTTTATGTATACCACCATATACCAATCGGATTTTGAGTATTTCATTATTTATTTGAAACTAAATTCTTTTTGAGGACTTTTTGTGTTACTTGGAAGGAATTTTCAAGCAACTGCACACAATTACGGGAATTGTACGAATTCGGATGATAAATATTTATTGTTATCAATAATTTAAATGAACCCAAAACCTAAACCCATAAAGAAGATGAGTTGATAAAGAATTTTCAAAATTAAAATTAAAATAGAGATTTATTGAAATTCCTCTATTAGTAGGTATTGCAGGTAAATCATTTATTCAAGCGAAAAACGAACTAAAATGGAATGAGATTCTATTAATTTCTGTCAAAAAAAAAAAAAAAAAAACAAATATATTTTTGGAAAAAAATCCAATTAAAGTTTTTTTTTTATAAATCTAAGAAACTGAAAAAAAATATTCGTCCCTCGAATATTTTACAAACAAAATCTGATTTTATCTCCAAAATAATGTTGTGCAACGAAGAATAACATTTTTGACATCTGTTAAAATTTTGAGAAAAATCGAATTAACATAAAAACCTAAAAAATCATTACCAAAAGTTGGTAAAAATTGAGTTTTGACTCAATTTTCTTTTCAAAAATTTAAGATTATGGCTTTAAACTAATTTTTTCTTATAAGAAATGTTGTTTTCAACATTCCTCAAAATTTTGAGAAAAATCGAATTGACAGTTTTATTACTAAAAGTTGGTAAGAATTGAGTTTTGACTCAAATATCTTTTTAAAAATTTAAGGTATTGGCTTCAAATTAATTTTTGCTAATGATAAATATTGTTTTTAACATTCTATAAAATTTTGAGAAAAATCGAATTGAAAGTTTTTAAACAAAAAATAAAAATTTAAAAGTTCGTAAAAATTGATTTACGACCCAAATATCTTTTCAAAAATTTGAGATATTGGCTTCAAACTAATCTTTTCTTACGAGAAATATTGTTTTGAAAAGCCGAATTGACAGGTTTTTTAACAAAAGATAAAAATCTAAAAAAAAAAATAATTAAAAGTTGGTAAAAATTGATTTTCGACTCAAATATATTTTCTTTTGAGATATTATCTTAAAATTAATTTTATTTTATAAAAAATATTTATTGCAGCAAGTTATCAGTGTGAGTTGCATCCCAGCCTCTTTTTTAAATTTTTTATTTCTGCAATTTTGGAATTTTTAATACCATTATCTTACGTTATCAAAATAAAATTAGCACGATGTCTTCATTTATTCACGTGATCCCGAGAATCGAACATCAAAATTTTACCAAATTTGTGTAGATTTTAATTTTTATGAAAAAATAGACTGTTGGATTTTAATATAGATGTTACTGAATGTTCAAAACAATTTTTTTTATAAGATGAAATTCGTTTGAAGCCAAAATCTTTAATTTTTGAAAAAATATTTGAGTTGAAAATCACTTTTTACCAACTTTTAGTACTGTTTATTTTTTTAGGTTTTAATTTTTGTAGTTACTTTGATTCTCCTCAAAATGTTACCATGTGTCAAAAAAGTTATTCTTAGTTACATAAAATTATTTTTGAGATAAAATGATTTTTTGTTCGTAAAATATTCGAGTTTACAAATATTTTATCAGTATTTTGATTTATAAATAAAATCGTGAATTGATTTTTTTTTTCAAAATTATACTAATTTGGTATCACGCGACAATTTGTGAAACAAAACTTAATTGAAGTGGCTTCCATTATTGGTTCGTGGGATATTTGGGATCAGCCAAAATGTCCACCCACTAAAGTTTGTTTAAAATCCTTTCTATATCTTTCAGTGTAAGACAAATTTTATTTGAAGTCAATATCTCTACCGGTTCTTGAGATATAATCGACAAAAAATGGTATCCTGAACATACTATCGTAATTACACACACACACAGTCATCTCTGTACAAATCTTTGATTTAGATTTTATGTAGGGAAAGCCGGGGCATGACGGGCTCCTTAAGGATTTCTTCACACTTCACAAATGTGTTTATTTTCTCCAAAATAACTTTAGTAGATAGAAACCTGTGTTGGGCAAAATTTAATTGCAAAGTACAATTAAAAATAACAATTAATTAATTGTTAATTGTGATATAACAATTAATTAATTGTTAATTGTAAGTTTTTCAATTAACAATTAATCAATTGTTAATTGTTCTTGCAAATAAATTTGATTATAATATAAGAAGGAGGAGTAGCTACAGTCTGCGAGGTGATACCAGAAAGACAAGGACAGAAGAAACGTACGTGGCCTTAAGTTTGAACGAGAGCGTGGCAAGTGGCAACAAAAGGGTCATTATTTGAGAGTGTACAGTGAAATATGATAATTAATTGTTAGTTTTAATTGCTTCTTACAACAATTAAAAATATTAATTGCAATATTTTAATTGTGTCTCGCAATTAACATGCGTTAATTTAAATAAATTAATTGTAATATGCAATTAACAGATTAATTGCAATTAAAATTAATTGCAATTAAATTAATTGCAATTAATTTTTCAATCAATTACTAAGATAATTAAAATTTTAATTAATTAATGCCCAACACTGATAGAAACTTCATAAATACATTAGTACACAATACACATAAGAAAAATAAAAAAGAGGCTGAGATGCGACCCACACTGATAACTGCCCATCCCGTCTGTCGATTTGTTTTGCTTAAAAGTTTGTAGGTTTTCGTGTTTTGTTAAATAAGTTGTCAGTTGAATTATTCTTAAAAATTTAGAAATCACCATCAACAATATTTTGCATGTGATGAAAAAGTTTGATTTCGAAATCTATTTTTGTTAAGGAGGTTTTTAGTCGAAAACCAATTTTTACCAATTTTAGTAGCATTTTTTGAAAGTTTTTATTTCTTATATAAACAAATACAAATTGGATGAATGAAAATAATTTGAAGTCAACGTCTTCTATTATTCACGTATTTTTTGCGTACTTTGTTTTGTAGACTTTATTTTCTTATGAAAAGACTGAATGTTGTTTTTTTTATAAAAAAAAATTACTAAATGTCGAATACAATATTTTCTGTGAAATACAAATAGTTTGAAGCCATTTTCTTTTTAATTTTGAAAAGATATTTGAGTCGAAAATCAATTTTTACCAACTTTTATTATTTTTTTTTGGTTTAACTTTTTTATAAAAAAAACTTTCAATTCCGTTTTTCTCAAAATGTTACTGAACGTTGACAACAATATTTTTTTAAAAGATAAAATTAGTTTAAAGCCAATATCTCAGAGTTTTGAAAAGATATTTAAGTCGAAAATCAATTTTTACCAACTTTTGTTAATTTTTATTTAGGTTTTTATTGTTTTTGCAAAAAAACTTTCAATTCGATTTTTCTCAAAATGTTTGCAAATGTTGAAAACAATATTTTGTATAAGTTAAAATTAGTTCCAAGCTATAATCTCAAATTTTTGAAAAGATATTTGAGTCGAAAACCAATTTTTACCAATTTTTATCTATTTTTTTGTAAAAAACTGTCAATTCGATTTTTCTTAAAATTTTACCAGATGTTAAAAACGTTATTCTTCGTTGCACAAAATTTTGTTGGAGGTAAAATCATTTTTTATCATACAAATTTCGATTTGACAAACATTTTTTTTCAGTTTCTTTGATTTATAAAAAAAAACCGTTAATTGGAATTTTTTCCAAAAATAGATTTGTTTGGTAATACCTTACAATATACAACATTAAATTTAATTCAAGTCTCTAGCGTTATTGGTTCGTGAGATATTTATGGTTAACCAAAGTGTTCATCTTTTTTTCAAATATATTGGCTTTAATCTAATTTTAGCTTATAAAAATATTGTTTTTAACATTCAGTAAAATGTTGAGAAAAATCGAATTGATTTCTTTACAAAAAATAAGAACCTAAACAAAACATTACTAAAAGTTGTAAAAATTGACGCTTAATTAATTTTCGACTCAAATATCTTTTCAAAAATTTGAGATTATGGCTTCGAACTAATTTTAACTTATAGGAAATATTGTTTTCAACATTCAGTCAAATTTTAAGAAAAATTGAATTGATAGTTTTTTTTTACAAAAAATAAAACCTAGAATAAAAAACAATACTAAAACTTGCCTTCATACTTATTTTATCTCACAGAAAAAATTGGTTTAGAAATTCAGTAAGCTATTTATAAAAATTCAACGGTCAGTTTTTTTTATTAAAAATTAAAATCCACAAAAAAGGGAACGCAAATGCTACTAAAATTGGTAAAAATCAGTTTTCGACTAAAAATCTAGTTAACAAAAATAGATTTTGAAATCAAGCTATATGCAAAATAGTTAAGTAAAGTCTACAACATTTTGTTTAGAGATTCAGAGACTCAGTGTGGTATGTGGATGCAAAAAACGGAATTGCAGCATAACTCGTATGTTTCTCAAAAACCTACAAACGATCAAAGAGGTGAGGTTGCACCCGAAAAACGTTTTCATCGAAATTACCGTATTTGTTGGAAGATGGGATTGAGAATATTTTTCAATAAAATGTTCATTAAAAATCCATTAGTACATATAATTTAAGAAACCTAAAAACTAATGAGCCTGCAAACCATCAACAAAACGAAGTGAAATATTATGTACTGTATACAAATCTTAGTAAGAAATCAATAACCATTGCACCGAGAAGCTTACACAACACAATTTTCAAAATTAACGTTGAACATGAACATGAACATATCAACTTAGAGTATGTTAGTTCTTATCTGAATTGTCTATCTTTTTGTTTTAAATTTTATAAACTCATTTAAAACATGATCTGAAGTTCTTTGTTTTCAAAATCCTATTTTCTTTACAAGATATCTATAATAATTGTTTAGTTTTCTTTTTATCTTCAAACATAAATTAATTAATTTTTGTATCTTTCAAAAACTAAAAACCAGAAATATGATACAATCTTTACTCTTGACTTGATTGTGATAGATTGAAAGGATAAAAATATTTTATTATAAAGAAGAAAGACTTTCATAATAACTTTTCATGTACTAGTCTAAGAATAGGAAAATATTGAAATTTATTTTGAAAACAAAAGTCAAAAGAATCAAAATAAATTTGGATTGTCTAGATGAAAACAAACATTCAACATTCTAACATAAAACCTGACAAGACAATGCTTTTTGTGGGTGAGGTTGAAAGATTTTATTAGAAGTTATGATTTTGATATTTATAAAGAACATTCAGGTTTAAAATATGAACTGTATTCTAATTCTATTAGGTTGTGTATTGTGTTATACTTGACTAAAGGTATTTTTAAGGCATCAGTCTTATCAACTAACATAAATTGCTATACGAGTATTTTATTCATCAAAGCTTAACACCGTTTTAGTAAGTTTAAGTATGAAATTCATTGAATGCTATCAAAAGTAAGTAAAACATTCTTTAAGGAATTATACACATTTAAAAATGAATCTGAATCGATATTTTTAAAAGTCTTAAAAAATATGAATAACACAATTTTTGTATGAGATTGAAGTCTTTGTTCTCAAGATACTTGAGTCGAAAACAATTTTTAATCAGTTTTTAGATGCATTTTCTAAAGGTTTTTATTTCTCATTCAAAGTTGTTGCCAAGATTATTAAGTCGTAAACCAATTTTTACCAATTTTGAATAGTATTTTTTTTTAGGTTTTTTTGTTTGTAAGAAAACAGTGACTTGATGTCGAAAACGTTACAATTATTTTACAGGTATTATCATATTTGGTTCGCAAAAACATTTGAGTAGACAAATATTTTGTTTGAGTTCATTTAATTTATAAAGATCCGTTTATTTGAATTTTTTAGAACTTGTAGCATAATAAAAGGTTCATTTTCGAGAAAATTAGAATTTTAGAATGCCTCTATAGTTGGTGCAGTTTAGATGGTCTTTTTCAGAATAGGGCAAACAATACTGAGGTTTCATTCATCGGGCATGCTTTCTTCCGACCATATCTTACAGATAAGTTGGTGCATGCTCCTAACCAAATTATCTCCAGCTGCTTTGAAGAGTTCGGCATTCAAGCCATCTGCTCCAGTGGCTTTGGTTAGACTTCAACTTAAATATGGCGATCTTTTTCTTTACTTTGTCTAAGTCGGGAAGACGGAATTGTTGGCTTTAGTCGTCTATATTGAATGGATCACCCTGCCTGACAGCGGAATTTGGTTCATCATCGCCGTTATACAGTCTGCAGAAGTGGTCTTTCAATATCCTCTGCATTAAATGCGGTTCCACTAAGATGTTTCCACTTTCGTCTTTGCAGCCTTCGGTTCGAGGTTTATGTACTTGTGAATTTCGTAATGTCGACGAATAGATGTGAATTTCAACGAAAAAATTTGGCTTATTTTCACCCATACATAGAATCAACTACATAATTAGTTTTTAGCGGAATATCACAATTTTGAAGGGAAATGTCACGCATACTTGAATAAATTCTGACCGATGGTTTCAAAACCAGGTCTTAAAAGACTTGTAAATATTATTATTGTAAACCTGAATTATTATATTAATAAAGTCTATTCTAATCTAATCTAAAAATCTACTTGAATAAATTTATGAATCAGCTATTCGCTTGAGCTTGTAGGCAAACCAAGATGGCTACCGAGGATTTATATCTTTATTAGTGTATTTCCTTCTTAACATCTTCGACCACACGCTTCTTATCCTAATTCTTTTTCCCTTTGAGAAGTCGGTGTTCTGTTTATAGAGCTCCTGAGGAACTCTCGTCCTTCTATGCAGGCCTGCTTTGCATGCCTGTTGTTTGGCTGCATTTACCTACCAACAATCCTCATCAAGCCAGGGGTTTCTTGTTGGTGGCTGCTTGAAACCCAGCACGACAGAGGCGGCTTATCTGATTGCATCTTGGCAATGTTGCCACTGATTCCCTTGCGCCTTATTAATTGTCAGTCAGTTGAGAACTAGGGCCTAGTGACTTACCACTTTTAGCCATTCCTGTGTGCTAGTACTGTTGACAGGGATGGAGGGGACCTGCAGTTAAAAGCCAAATCCGAGCGGCAAATTTGAAAAAGTACTTTTCATAACAAGAATTACCCTTGGAGAATTTGTCAATTCCTCGCAAGAGGCAGTACCCGCGAAAAAAAACTTTAGATGGCACAGACAGGAACTGAACCCAAGACCTCTGGCATGACAGTCCAATGCACTATACCAGCACGACACGGGTACTAGGTTTGTCATAGCAAAACTAATTTTAAAATAGAATTGATGCCTTTTGAATTGTAATGGTAAATCTGTACGAATTATTGCTATTCGGGGAATAATAATATTTTAACCTTTTCCAATGCCGGTTAAGATACTAGCACTAATAATATTTTGCCAAAGCTATATTTCACGAAGTCTAGATAATTAAGGGGCATTTCTAGTAAGCCTGATTTCCATTGCACCTTATGTGAGGGCCCATCGGACAAATCAAGTGAGTTAAGAAACTCTATTGGGTATGAAGTGCTCTGTTCTGAGTCGATGACAGTATCAATTGACAAATACTCAAAGCCAGGGAATAATGTTTGAATTTATTTTCAAAAGAACAATTATTTGGAGTCCATCAACATCTACTTCTGTTGGCATAAATCGAATTGAAAGAGTTCAGAAAGCTTTTACCAGGTTTGTTGTAAGACAATTACGATGGAATATTGATACTCCATCGTATTATTCAAGATGCACCCTAATCGGTCTTTATTCCCTACAAAAAAGACTATCTGTTCAGTGTTTATTGTTTGTTTTTAATGTTTTTTTCGTACAGAATCAAAAGCGCTGTAATCTACACTATATAATATTATAAAGAGGAAAGATTTGTATTTTTGTATGTAACGAATAAACTCAAAAAGTACTGGACCGATTTTAATAATTCTTTTTTCATTAGAAAGCTACATTATCACTGAGTAACATAGGGTATATTTAGTACTAGATTACTATAGAAATTTTGAGAAATTCCTATTAAAACCAACCGAAGGTGTAAAAAAATTAGCCATAACATGTCTTTCATCGCATACGCTGCGAAGAGTATTAATGATAGGACAAACAAATGTTTTCTAATTTAGTGATTCATGGTCGTTTTAATAAGCATGCCTATAACTTAAATATCTGTACCTATTTATGTCTACCCGTGCGAAGCCGGGACGGGCCGCTAGTATTAAATATATTTCAAACATATGTTCCAGAAAGAAGAATGCGCCAGTGAGATTTTTTAAACTGTCCAAGGCATAGGTCTAATTATGGTTGCAATGTGTATATATTTATTTAATATTTATTCAAATGAAATTGATTTATCAATTAATAGAATGGATTATAAATCTAAACTCCTTTATTTGTTAAGTTAAGTGTAAGGCCTTAATAAATTAATTTTGTAAATATTGTTAGTAGTCTGTAAAAGTTAATAGTCTGTAGACGGATAAATGAATAAATAAATAAATAAACATCGTTTCTTGATGCTATAGAAATGCACTTTGACAAGGAAATTGATTGTCGTTTTTTATAAATCATGGTAAACACTTGCAATAAGTTCAGAATTACTATGTTATAAATGACAAAAATCTTCCGTTAGTGTCACATAGCCCATATTATATTTTTAATAGTGTTTCAGAATAGTTTCGTGCGTTAATACCATTATAAGAAACGCCTAGTGATAGGCAACGATGATAGGTCCAAAAGCAGGCAGCTACTAATTATATGCTACAAATTAGTGTTAAAAAAGGAAACGTTGAATATCTAAATAAAAGTTTTAATGGCGGATATGCTCATATGAGCTATGACTGCGATATTTTCCGCCGTAAAAAGTAGCTTGAAACACTCTCCAGCCTAGAAACAACCTCCACACAAAAATGCATGTCATAATATTGCTCCGTTGTGACGTGAAGGCCGGACAAACAAACAAACAAGCAAACAAACTGACATTTATGTATAATATTACTATAGATTAGTTTGTATATAGCATAGACAAATTTCGAGTTTAAGGGATAATAACATGATCGCTGTTATGATAACATATTTAATTAATTGACTTGGTTTTTCACATGTTACATATAAATATGTGTAAACTGTAGTTTGCGAAACAGAGAAATCTATCGTAATTCGTATCATTCTTATACACTCATTTTTACCATTGATTATTATTATACCTGCGGGCTAATCCACATGTGAAATTAATATTTCAATATTCTTTGAATAAATATCACTCATGCAACTATTTTTGGTTTTGTTTAATAATGTTCGTTTGATTGCGAAATATTTTCGAAGCAAAAGCTCAGTAATGAGTGCACTTAACATAAACATTTGTATGGCGCAATTATCCAAACAAAAATGAAACAAACAATTTCAACTAATGAAAATCCTAAACTCTGAAATATACAACTTATTTTGACAAAACTCCAAATGACCCTTCTAAGTGTTTGCTATAATAATTTAATTAAGGGTTCGATTCCCAATATCATCCCAAAATCATCAAGCCCTTCGAACCACTCTTTTTATGCATTCATATAGTATCCGATGTTGATAAATGTGGAATATAGAAGAGGGTACTTCATCCGCACATAACGGATCAGTTGACAAAGAGCAGGAATTTCCATTTCGATAACATCGTTTGAACCTGTTTTAATTCTACGCCAACATATAGCGGAAATGTATATGCTGATATCGATATGTAGATGTCGCTGTGGATGCCGTTGCCGATGCTGAAGCCGTATACATATTCATTCATCCTGCATGTTTGGTCCTTGAATCGGAATCGGATGCATTGCAGTTTGCTTTTGGAGCAACAGCAACACAGAAGTGTGCAAATGCACCCAGGCACACAGGCACACAACTGGCTTTCCTAACATGGCTGGATGGCTGGCTGATGGTTGTTTGGCTGTTTAGCTGTTTGGCTGGATGGCTGAGGATGATTTTAAAACCATTTTTGCCGGGATAATAACCCGGTTCATAATGTTTTAAAAATTCACACATATCTGTAGGAGTATGCCAGAGCGTGTGACACCAGTGTGAAATCTGAAAGAACTTTCAAATGGAACATCTAACACGATATACTCGTTCAACGAACAACGTACAACATTTTCAACGTGCAACATTCAACGGCAACTTACGAGTACGTACATTTTTGAATGGGTGTGTGAAATAACTTTTTAATGAGATAATTAGATTCAAAAGTTCTGATAAATTTCATAAGTTTTCAAATTGGATTCGAAATTAATGAGTATGAGTCTCACTCAGACTTTAGACTTTGTGGAGATGGAGAAAAATATGTCTGAGGGGCTGAGGAGTGAAGGAAGGAGCTAAAGTGGGGGAGTATTATGTTGTTTTGGTGTATTAAGTTGAAGTGGAGTTGAATCCTGATGAAGAGCTTTGGGTTGAATTGGGTTGGGTTGAGCTAAGGGGATATTATGCTTTCACTATAAAGTGACACAGAGTCTGAGTGTTTGCCAGCCAAGCCAGATCTTTTGGATAGTTTTATTCGAATGCAGTTGCGCCTATATTTATTCACTCTTAACTGTAAAATTTATATAAGTATGTCTGAAATGGTATGTTTATATAGACTCCATATCCGTATCCGTTTCTACAAAGACTGGGAGTAGGTTGGTATAAGTACCCCCATTTTGAAGATGGAGCATTTACTCCACACTTAGAGGGTGGATGGACATGATAGTTGATAGTACTTTAAACCGAAAACACACCCAAAGTGGAGCTTTTTTGGGGTGTGAGGTTGAATGAGTTTAATTTGAAAATAGTTGCTGCATCTCTCATGAAGAAATTAACTATTTGCTGAAGAAAAGGATTTTGCGGATTTTCGTTTGTCATTTCGAAGGCAAATAACGGAAGCTCTTAGGTATACATATGGCGTATATGGTATGCGGTATGTGGAATGGAATTCAGATTAAAATTCCATTGCGGGCAATTAAACTGACAAATTCATGTGGGACTCTTTTATAGTGGTACCTCTATATATGAGCTGCTATATAAATATACATATAATAATGATATTGAAATGAAAAAGATTTTATTTATAACCAAACATTAAGAAAAAGGTGAAACTTTTTGAAGATATGGCTAATTAGGAAACATGCTGCTCAGATTGTTAGTTATATTAAAAACCATTATATTATAGCTCCCCAATTTTAGAGAATGAATGTGAAAATTAGTGTTTTTGGAGTAACTTAATGAGATTAATGTCATGTTGTAACATGTTTGCAAACAAAATCAAAGGAGAGATAAGTTTTTAAATCAAACTGGTCGAAAAGGCTTTGTTATTGACTATTAAATTGCACTTTTCGAATCTGTTTTGATGATTTTAATTTAAATCCGGTTCAATATTATTTAATCACGTCAGATTTTTGAGATATTACTTTTTACAACTAAAAAAAAAAAGAGGCTGGGATGCCCCCCACATTGATAACTTTCTATACCGTCTGTCGATTTGTCTTGCTTGAAAGGTTTGTAGGTTTTAATGTTTTGTTAAAAAAGGTGTCAGTTGAATTATTTAATAAAATCAAAAATCAAAAAATTTGATTTCAAAATATAATTTAGTTAACGAGATTTTTAGTCGAAAACCAATTTTTACCAATTTTTTTTAGCATTTCTTAAAAGTTTTTATTTCTTATACTAGCAAACCCGGCGAACTCCGTTTCGCCACCAGATGGCTTCGTTTTTTGTAACATTTCGTTTGGGGATTAAAAGATGAAGAAAAAATTATTTTTTTTTTTGTTTTATATTTGAAAAGGTACAGTAATGAAATCATTTCGATTACGAAAAACAAAGTGTATTTTGTTGAACTTCTCTAAGTAAAAAATGAAAGTGAATCCAAAGTAAATACTAAATCGAAGCGTTATACCGTTATACTTGTCCGCAAATTATCCGTTTCATTGAAGTGCTCTTTGGTAAACCACATTTTTTGTTTTTTGATCTGACATTAACACAAACAAAGCGGATGGTTTCCCAACTCGTGAACACGCAACGTACGTATATAGCTGCCCATGTGAAAAACAATGATTTTCTAAATTTATCCCGCAAACACTAAGCGATTGGCCTTGCGACTTGTTAATTGTCATTCCGAACGCAAGGCGAAAGGGAAATTGCAATCGTTTGAAGTCAAACGGAAGATCAGTCGGAATCATTGGTATTCGAGGAAGACATACATTTTCACCTGCGTAGTTTCCGTTAATAATGGTTGCCTCAATCAAATTCGGCATAAGTCTTTTCACCGCAAGTCGAGAACCGTTGCAAAGTCGCGGTGGATTCAAATTACGCAATATCATAATAACTGAACCAACTTTGAGTTGCAAGTTATGTGGTGGAAATCCTGGTAACTCCAGAGAGTTCAAAAACTCCGTTGGATAATTTACTACATCGTCGGGATTTGTTATGGAATCAACGGATTTGTAAGTCACCAAATCACCAGCGAATTTTGATTGAATGGTAAAATTCAGTGTGTGTACATCATTATTCTTTGCGGCGAGAATTGCTCGTTGACTTAACCAAACATAATTCTGATAATTCTCACTAAATGTTTGGGAAAACATTTTCAATAAGAGCTATAATTGAGAGTCTACAAATCGGCAAAAGTCGTTGGTAAGAGTGATTAATCCAATTGTCGCATAAACTGGCACTTTTCCATTTCCAACAGCTTACAATTGTTTGGAAAATTGTTTAGCCTTTTGATCATTTTGAAGTTGAACTCTCTTATTAGTGGTTAGCGATTATATTTTACGTTATTTCACAAAAGTACATAATGCCTTCAGGCAAGCATTCAATTCATCTGCAGGCGTTCCACGGGGAATTACTGGCAACGTCTGTCTGAAATCGCCTGCCAACAATATCATCAAGCCGCCAAAGATGTTGTTACTTCGTCGAAGATCCTTCAGTGTGAAGTTAAGTGCTTCAAGTGATTTCTTACATATGAGGCGTTCAGAATAATAATGGTCTAAATCCACTTTTTAAGAAAAATCGAGATTTTACCTTTAAACACATTATTATAATGTGTACCTTATAAAAAAAAGATCAGCGTCAAAAATGAGCAATTTTCGAAATAAATAAACATTATATTTCTTTTATTTTCCCTGAATATCTTTAACGTCTTTTCATTAAACTTTAAATATCTCGAATTTAAAATATATGGACATATTCCACTTATATTCTGAACGCCTCATATGTGCCATTGTGCACTCATCCCAAACAATGAGCTTGCATTGTTTGCATCAACAATTTTCCCATAGCTCTGGATCGGGAAATATTGCATGTTGGAGTATCAATTGTGTTTAAATTGAGTGGCAACTTAAGCGCAAAACGTGCAGTACAACCGCCATCTAGAAGAGTCGCCCCAATTCCAGAAAAATCAATGAACTGACAAATGTTTTCCCTGTTCCTCCATTTGCGTTCAGAAAGAATAGACCACCAGTATTATTGTCCACCGCTTGCATTAATGTTTCATATACTTCTTTTTGCTGTTCATTCAGCAACGGCACATTATTTCCAACGAATTCCTCCAATGTATCAACATTGTATTGCAGCTCTCGATTTAATTCTTGGTTTAATGCATCGTTCATAGATCGATTTGGCGCAATCATTCCTACTTCAATCAGTAGCTTGTTTGCAACAGTCAAGCATTGATCCTCAATCAGAATCATTCCTTCATTGTAAATTTCAAACGTTATTTGAAGTCGATATCTCTGACGTTTCTAGAGATATGGTTGACTAAAAAAGGTACCCAAAAAAAACTTTGGTTTAGAATATAGGACCCTTGAAACGTCAAAAAATTTAAAAATTTTCAATTCACAAATCGGAACTTTTATAAAAGCTTTCTATTGGAAGCTAAACGGAGTTCACCGCTTTTCTGTTGAAATGTTTCCTAAATTTTGTCTGCTATAAGCCTCACGGAGCCCGAGACCTTTCCAACGAATGCAAAACCGTGGAAATCGGTTCGTGCGTTCTGGAGTTATAGCGTCAGGAAGGAAAATCCGACTTATTTTTATATAGTAGAAAATAAGCAAATACAAATTGGATGAATGAAATTAATTTGAAATCATTGTCTTCTATTATTATTATTCACGAGGTATTGAAAACCGAACATCAATTTCTAAAAAAATTGCTTACTATATTTTTTAGAATTTAGTTTTTTATGAAAAAACTGACGGTTTTTATACAAAATTTGCTGAATGTCGAAAACAATATTTTCTGTGAGATAAAAATAGTTTGAAATTAATATTTTTTTAATTTTGAAAAGATATTTGAGTCGAAAAAAAATGTTTTACCAACTTCTGTTAATTTCTTTTAGTGACGTCAGTAAGTTTGGTAAGTTTTTTCGTCATCCATAGCTCAAGAACCAGTACAGATATCGACTCCAAATAAATTTTGTTATGCATATCGATTAACCCTAAATATCTCACGAACCAATAACGCTAGCGAATTGAATTTAATTTTATATTATATATTGTAACGTGATACCAAACAAATATATTTTTGGAAAAAAAAATTAATGGTTTTTAAGGTTTTTTATAAATCAAAAAACTGAAAAAAAATATTTGTAACCTCGAAAATTTTACGGACAAAAAATGATTTTATCTCCAAAATAATGTTATGCAACGAAGAATAACGTTTTGGAAATCTATTAAAATTTTGAGAAAAATCGAATTAACTGTTTTTTTTACAAAAAATAAAAACCTAAAAAAAAATTAATAAAAATTGGTAAAAGTTGATTTTCGACTCAAATATCAAAATTGAATTGACAGTTTCTTGTACAAAAAATAAAAACCTAAAAAAAAAACAATACTAAAACTTTCATTTTACAACTTAAAACTAATTTTGTCTTCTCACAATATTGTTTTCGACATTATAAGTAAATTTTTTATACAAATCTAACAGTCAGTTTTTTAATTAAAAATTAAAATCTACAAAAAATAACACACAAACTTGTTAAAAATTGATGTTCGGTTCTCGATATCTCGTGAGCAATAGAAGATACAGACTTCAAATTAATTTCATTCATCCAATTTGTATTTATGTATAAGAAATAAAAACTTTTAAGAAACGCAACTAAAATTGGTAAAAATTGGTTTTCGACTAAAAATTTCGTTAATAAAAATAGATTTTGAAATCAAACTCTTTAATTATATATATGCAAAATATTGTTGGTAATTTTTAAAATTTTTAAGAATAAATCAACATATAACTTTTAAGCAAGACAAGTCAACAGACAAGGTGCGAAGTTATCAGTGTGGGTCGCATCCCAGCCTCTTTTTTTCATTACAAATTTGCAAATTTGAAATCCCTTTCTTCAATATTAATTTGAAATATTTAGTGTATTTTATACCATTTTCCAAAAATCTTCACAAGTTGTTAGATTTCACCTTTCTTTCAAAAATCTGAAAGAAACGCTAAGCCATTCGTGTTAAATAAGTTTCTAACAGATAAAGGTAAAACGATTTGAAAGTAAGTTTTGCTTTTAAACCATTACCTATATATTATCAAGTTTAAAAAAATTGAAATTGGGTATTTTTTAAATTTGAGCAGAAATTTGTAATGAAATCAAAGTTCAAATTGGAAATTATGCACTAAAAAATAACTTAAAAATATATTTTTAAAAACTATGAGAGTATTAAATTCAAAGTTTCCCCAAAACAAATCAAATAAAGACTCATAACTAATGAGAATTTCCACAAACTAAGTAATATACTGAAATGCTTTAAATTGTATCTAGAAGAGTTTTAACTTTGACTACAAAACCCCGTTTTGGATTTTGTCGACCAGTTTTATAGAAGGCACTGCATTTTAGCTATTAAGGTTTTATCAGTCAGTAAAGCCAGAACCTTAATTATTAATAGCGGCCATATTTTTAAAGGGTAAAGACTTAAAGCTACCTTGATATGTACGCCATTCAATATGTACTTTTGGAATAGATTTTTTCGTCAACCATATCTCAAGAACCAGTGGATTTATCAACTGCGACCTAAACTGATAACATCTTTTACGTGACTTGTTGAATATTTTTTATAACATAAAATTAGTTTAAATGTAACGTCTTTTATTTTTTTAAAAGAAATTCGAGTCGAAATCACTTTTTTTTAACAACTTTTAGTAGTGGTTTTTTTTTGCAAAAGAACCATTATTTTGATTTTTTTACTATGATACTATACGTCAAAAAATTGTTTGAATTTATTTCAAAATTATTACGTGAAATACGAGTAATATAATTGAAACTTCAATTGAAGTCGCTAGCATAATTGGTTCATAAGATATTTGGGGTCAAACAATGTTTTCACTTTTTTTAAATTGCTTTATTAAAAAATAGTAAAAGAGGGACCTACAGTTTTTATGCCGAATCCGAATGGCCAGTTTGAGAAAGCTTTTTTTTCATGACAAGAATTAGTCTTGGAGGATTTGTTAATTCCTCGCAAGAGACATCAGAACCCAAAATCTCTGGCATGACAGTCCTACGCACTTGCCATCACGTCACGAATACTATACACAAAGTGTTGTTATTAATATTTCGTAAAATTTTAAAAAATATTTAAGTATGTATTATTTACATAATGAGGAAAATTTCCTCCTTTCAACTCAACTTTTTTAATTTTGAAATAGTTTTAGTTCAAAAATTGATTTCTTCTATTTGTTCATATCACCAATAAAATGTGTGCTTTAAATTCTATTTACTAACAATTTTTAAAACTTTATTCTAGCTTCCGATTTTGCTTCTTAAGAAATTATTAAATTGTAACCTCCAACGATATTACTTGAATCGATTTTATATTAAAATCTAAAATTTTATAATAGAACAAAATAAAAAGGTACAGTAAAGAAGTTCAAAGATAAGTTTCTATAGGATTTTTAAAAAACTGCCTCGCTGCCAAAATTCACATTCACTTAACAATAATTAATATAAGAAAAAGCTGCGGTTAATAGCTAAAGATCTGATGGAAAGGGACCCATTATGAATACAATGTTGAGAGTTTTCTGTCAGTAAGCTCATACCTTATCTATAAATACTATACCTACTATAGCCTATACACAAAAGACAAAAAGCGTCATCATCACCTTTGACAGCAGCAGCAGCAGAAAGGCTTCTTTTATAAAAAATTTTAGAGGATCCTCTCAAAGAACCAAAACTGAAAGGAAAAGGAAGCTCGAAAACACCAATTTTGTGTGACACATAATTAATTTTAAACAATTTTAGCAACTAATAACATAGAAATTTTATACACGAGAAGAGAGGTCTATGATTATATCTTTGGGAAAATCTTTTGATGTCTTGATGTGGCGGCGGCGAACGACGGCGGCGTCTACTGTTCTGTTGTTCTTTACCTCCTCTGACGCTCACTAAGTCATTTTCCTCCATAAATTTATGGGTTAGAATTACTTTGGTTGAGCGATTTCAAGCTTTTTGCACATATGAAATTTAGAAATACACAGACAGACTTTTATACAAGTTGGGTATACAGATCCTGCTCTCAGTGTGGAAAAGTGGAGAAACTCAAGACTCTACTTTTCGGGTAGTTTGACAAAGCTGCAAAACCAATTAAGCTTCAAAATGAGAGATAATGGGATGACTTACATCTCCGCACTCCGTGCGTCACCCAACAAAGACAAGTCGAAGAAGAAGCATCAGGCAAGGAAGAGACGGAGTACAGGCCTGATGGTATATGTCGTACCTGGTATTGTTTTTCTGACATTTACGGGCTGATTTTATGGCAAAGAGGTTTCACCTTGCAGCGCCAACCACTATACCCGAGTATACCCGAGGTTTAACTGCCACAGAATGTCGTGGGAACATATTTCAGGTAATAATTTAGGTAATGCATATTTGCGTCTTGGTGCGAGCGCGTTCTGGATTTATTCCAGATAAAGCATTAAATTACTTGTTTGGTGTTCCTACGCTCCTACGCTCCTATAATTCTATATAAGCAAGGTCTTAGGATAGTGGGAAGGAAAGGTAGGTTCTACGTAGCATCAAAGCTCCTCAACAGTAGGTTAGTTGTTTTAATGATACCAAGCGAAGCGACGCGACGCGAAATGCAAGAAAGATATATCTAGCAAGCATTATGGCAAGTATAGCAACCTCTTAGCTGACTTTATGCATGCGGGGACCTTGCAGCTGGCAAGAAAATACATTTAACAATCTCTAATTACTCACACGATGATGGTTAGACTACAGTAGAAAAGTTTTATCCAAGAATATGCTTTCTTAAGAAAATAAGCTTAGGCAATGGCGGAAAACAAAGGCAAAGAGTTTAAGAAAGATTATTGCTCTTTATATTTTATAATAATTAAATTAAACCGCAATAAAAGTTTTTGAATATTGTTCAATTTCAATAAAGAAAAAATTAGTTTATATTTTGAAACTTTAACGATTTAACAACTTTTATTACATCTTATACGAGATTTTTGCTACAAAAATTTATGAAATCTTACCAAAATTAATGTTTCGTGTATTTGAAAGAATGGCGTATTAGGTGACGCAACAGTCCGTAGAGAACTAGGGCCTAGTGGCTTCCAACAAGTGGACAAGTTTGTTAAAAATTACCATAATTGCAATTTTTTGTTTTATTGCTAATTTGAGATTCCCAATTTTGTTAAGGTAATAATACTTAAAACGAGATTTAATGAATCAGTTTCTCTGATAAGTTCCTCAGGCGCATAACAATTTTTAAACTTTAAGGTCCTTTTCTTGAAAACTCCAAATATGAACCTTCAGGTACTTCTACAATTCAAATCACATTTTCTTTGATTGTTCATAATATCAACGCTAACATTAAACTTAAGTTTTTTAACTTCAAATAGGAAGTTAATGTAATGGGTTCGATTTGTAAAATTGAAAATTTTGATATTTCTCGACGTTTCAAGGTCCCTAGATTCGAAATAAAAGATTTTTAGAAAGATGTCTGTGCGTGCGTGTGTACGTACGTTCGTACGTCCGTACGTCGGTACGTTCGCGACGTTTTTTTCGTCGTCCACAGCTCAAGAACCAGAAGAGATATCGACTTCAAATTAATTTTGTTATACAGATAATAAGGCAGAATGATGCAGAAAGGGCTCTAAAGAAAATTGCGTAGGTGGTTTTTTTATCATAGCAGTTTAAAAAAAATTGAAAATTTTGGTTAAACCTAAATATCTCATGAACCAATGACGCTAGACACTTGAATTAAATTTTATATTATATATTGTGACGTGATACAAAACAATTATATTTTTGGAAAAAAATCCAATTAACGGTATTTTTTATAAATCAAAAAAACTGAAAAAAAAAGTTTGTCACCTCGAAAATATTACGACTAAAATATGATTTCATCTCCAAAACAATTTTGTGCAGCGAAGAATAATGTTTTTGACATCTGATAGAACTGTGAGAAAAATCTAATTGACAATTTTTTTTATTAAAAATTAAAACCTAAAAAAACATTACTCAAAGTTGGTAAAAATTGAATTTCGACTCAACGTATTTTCAAAAATTTGAGATTATGGCCTTCAACTAATTTTAACTTATAAGAAATATTTGTTTCAACATTCGGTAAAACTTTAAGAAAAATCGAAATGACAGTTTTTTTACAAAAAATAAAAACCTAAACAAAAAAATTATTAAAAGTTGGTAAAAATTGATTTTCGACTCAAATATCTTTTCAAAACCTTGAAATATTGGCTTTAAACTTTTATCTTTTAAAAAATATTGTTGTCAACATTCATTACAACTCTGATAAAAATCGAATTGACATTTTTTTTTTAAATAAAAACCTAACAAAAAACAATACTAAAACTTGGTAAAAATTTACTTTCCACCTATATAGCTTTTCAAAAATTACAAATATTGGCTTGAAACTTATTTTATTTCACAGAAAATATTGTTTTCGATATTCAGTAATTTTTTTTATAAAAATCCAGCAGTACGTTTTTTTCATAAAAAAATAAAATCTACAAAAAAAATAGTACTCAAATTTGTTAAAAATTGATACATATAGACAAACTTTTAGGCAAGACAAATCGATAGACGGGATGGGAAGTTATCAGTGTGGGTCGCATCCCAGCCTCTTTTTTTATTTTAGCCTTAAAGCTAAATCTGAAACACCACCATTCTCATCCTCCAAATACAAATATTTTAAATGTTTCTTTACGAATTAAAAAAACAAATATTTTTTTAACTACCCATAGGAAGTTATTGTAATCGGTCCGTACGTACGTTGGGAAGTCTTTTTCGTCGTCCAGAACTAGTAGAGATATCGACTTCAAATAAATTTTGTTATACAAATAATAATGCAGAAACATGTAGAAAGGGCTCTCAAGAAAATTGGGTGGGTGTTTTTTTTACCATAGCAGTTTAAAAAAAAGGTGAAAATTTTGGCTAACCCTAAATATGTCATGAACCAATGACGCTAGAGACTTGAATTAAATTTCATATTATATTTATATTATATCGCGATAACAAGCAAATATATTTTTGGAAAAAATTTCAATTAACGGTTTTTAAAATATGTAAATCAAAAAAATGAAACAAAAATATTTGTCACCTCGAAAATTTTATGAATAAAAAATGATTTTATCTCCAAAACAATTTTGTGCAACGAAGAATAACGTTTTTAACATCTAGTAAAATTTTGAGAAAAATCTAATTGGCAGTTTTTTTTTATAAAAAATAAGAACCTAAAAAATTTCTCAACATTTTTTAACATTCAATAAAATTTTAAGAAAAATCGAATGCAGAATTTTTTTTAGAAGAAATAAAAACTTAAAAAGAGACAATCCACACCCACAGGACAGCGCAATAGAGGAAGACCGCGAATCAGGTAGCGCGCAAAAGTGGAAAATGACCTCACCCAACTTGGAGCTCCAAACTGGAGACATCTAGCTAGGGACCGAGCTAGATGGAGAAGTTTATTGGGTGAGGTCCTAGTTCACACAGGACTGTAGCGCCACCTTAAGTAAGTAAGTAAAAAGAGACAAAACTAAAACTTTGTAAAAATTTACTTTTGACTCAAATATCTTTTCAAAATTTAAAAATATTGGCTTCAAACTATTCTTAGGTCATAGAAAATATTATTTTAGACATTCAGTAATTTTTAAAATTTTGAAAAACATACGAATAAAAATCTACAAAATATAGTACGCAATATTGGTAAAAATTGATATTCGATCATGAATCATGAATTAATGCAGGTATTGACTTCAATAACTGATTTAATTCTGTTCTAAATTTTCTAAGAAAAAAACAAAATGTATTTGTTTATATAAGAATGAAAAATGTTCAAGAAATGGTACTAAAATTGGTAAAAATATGTTTTTGACTGAATATCTCGGTAACAAAATTGTTTAATTTTCTGCCCGAAAACCCCTCAGGAAATTATTGCCTAAAAATCCCTGAAAAAATGGGTTTAATTGTTTTAATAGTAATAAGTATCAAAATTCAAAAGGCTTAGAATAATGATTTGTGTTTTAAATGCAAACAAGATATACATACATTACATACATGTTATTTCAAAAACTGTTTCAGTTTCTTTTACAAAATTATTTAAGGGACCTTGACCAAAATGTATGGAAAATTATAAGTAAAATCAATATATTTTGGTGTTTCTTATAACGTCAAGGTTTTTATAAGAACTAGTTTGTTTTGTTCGATTATAACACAATACGGACCCTTTATTATATGAAACCCATTTTTTAAAAAAGAGTGAGGTTAAAATGTGATGGAATAATATTTAATTATGCTTTATACTTCAGACATTGCTGATGGTCATTTTTGTCATTCCAAATCTAAAATCCTTTTTTTTTATTGTTAAGGGCTCTTAGTATTATACTACTGCATAATATATAATTATTGATAAAACTAAAATGTATGCAAAATGAAGGGCATTGTGCACCTTTATAGTGGAATGGTTAGTATACAGATTACCACCACACTGTCTGCCTCCATTAAATATTGTAAAAATAACTACCATCTGCTTGATAATATTACAACATGCCTCCTTTTCCTTTTTTTACACGCCACGCAATAATATGTCTGATCAAATATTTACTTTCAATTACCCGCAATATTGATGGAAAAAGAAAATCGAAGAACATTTTTCATTCTATCACAATGAAGCGAGATTTAATGGAGTAAAATGTTGTAGCCCGCAATATGTTTGTATAGGTTACTGGGGGAATTTAAGACGAATAAAAACAAAAATAAAAAGAGGCTGGCATGCGACCCACACTGATAACTTCCCATCCCGTCTGTCGATTTGTCTTGCTTAAAAGTTTGTCTATATGTATCAATTTTTACCAAATTTGCGTATTATTATTATTATTATTGTAGATTTTATTTTTTTATTAAAAAACGGACTGTTGGATTTTTATAAAAAAAATTACTGAATATCGAAAACAATCTTTTCTGTGAAATAAAATAAGTTTGAAGCCAATATTTGTAATTTTTGAAAAGCTAATTGAGTCGAAAGTAAATTTTTACCAAGTTTTAGTATTGTTTTTTTTTTAGGTTTTTATTTAACAAAAACAAAACTGTCAATTCGATTTTTCTCAAAATGTTTCCTAATGTTGAAAAAAATATTTCTTATAAGTTAAAATTAGTTAGAAGCCATTATCTCAAATCTTTGAAAAGATATTTGAGTCGAAAATCAATTTTTACCAACTTTTGTTAAATTTTTCTTCGGTTTTTAATTTTTTGTAAAAAAAATTGTTAGTTCGATTTTTTTTTAAATTTTACTGAATGTTGACAACAATTATAAAGAAAGATTAAAGTAGTTTAAAGCCAATATCTTAAAGTTTTGAAAAGATATTTGAGTCCAAAATCAATTTTTACCAACTTTTGTAAAATTTTTTTTTAGTTTTTTAATTTTTTGTAAAAACACTGTGAATTCGCTTTTTTCAAAATTTTACTGAATATTTTTTGAAAGATAAAAGTAGCTTTAAGCCAATATCTCAAAGTTTTGAAAAGATGTTTGAGTCCAAAATCAATTTTTACCAACTTTGAGTAATGTTTTTTAGGTTTTTATTTTTTATAAAAAAAACTGTCAATTTTCTCAAAATTTTATCAGATGTCAAAAACATTATTCTTCGTTGCAAAAAATGGTTTTGGAGATGAAATCATATTTTAGTCGTAAAATTTTCGAGGTGACACATTTTTTTTGCAGTTTTTTTGATTTATAAAAAAAACCGTTGGATTTTTTTCCAAAAATATAATTGTTTTGTATCACGTTACAATATATAATATAGAATTTAATTCAAGTCTCTAGCGTTATTGGTTCATGAGATATTTAGGTTTAACCAAATTTTCACCTTTTTTTAAACTGCTATGGTAAAAAAACCACCCACGCAATTTTCTTGAGAGCCCTTTCTGCATCTTTCTGCATTATTATCTGTATAACAAAATTTATTTGAAGTCGATATCTCTTCTGGTTCTTGAGCTATGGACGACCAAAAAAACGTCGCTAACGTACGAGCGTACGTACACATGCACGCACAGACATCTTTCTAAAAATCTTTTATTTCGACTCTAGGGACCTTGAAAAGTCGAGAAATGTCAAAATTTTCAATTCGACAAATCGGACCCATTACAATAACTTCCTATGGGAAGTTAATAATTAAAGAAATTGTATTTAAAAGAGTACATTTAAACAAATATGTAAATATTTAAAATCACCTAAGCAGGCTTGTACAAGAATGCAGTCTTTTGTGAATGCATTCTTTAAAAATCATTTACTGAATTTAATCAGAAGATTGCATTTATTGATTTCACTTTGGGACTTCAAACTTCAAAATATGCAATCACCATGCACTTGTAGCAAAATGACTCCAATAATTCTTCCCCTCCATTAATTTTACAATGCAATCTTTTGAGGATTCGTGCATTCTTTGCGGTCTTTTGCATTCTTGGTATTCTTTGCGTTATTTGCATTCTATGAATTGTTTTTGCATACACATACATTTAATGCGAATAATTCAAAAAGAATGCATAGAATGGAAAAGAATACATGAATTCTCAAAGATTGTATTCAATTGATTGCTGTAAAATGAATGGGAGGAAAAAATGATTACAATCTTTTTGCTACAAGTGAATAGGGATTGCATAATTTCAAGTCTGAAGTCTTAAAGTAAAGTCAACAAATGCAATCCTATAATTATTGAAGTCCTTAATGATTGCGTTTAAGAAATATTTCATTCTTATACAATCTTGCTACTTATAACGGGTGTTTTTTTTGGAGTTATGTGACTTTAAGTTGGCAATAGAATTCTATTTCTCCGTATTTCTTTCAGAAAGATTCTGAGCAAAACGTAACCGTCAATCTTGACCACTATAGAGCCATGATAACAGACTTTTTCTTTCATCGATTGTACAATTGATTTATTAAAGGAAACGTTTAATATTCGGATAGTTTCACGGCACGGGCCTGTGAATTTTTCTAAAAATTGGTTCAAAATTTTCTTTTACGTCAGATACTCAAATATGTCATTAATAAAATCAAATCAAAAATCAATTACAGTTATGAAACTCAGTTCTCATTTGACGTGCCTTAATATATTTACATAAGTTAAAAGTTTGTCATTTATGACAATGGTTAACTAAACAATCGAACGACGCATTTTAATTATGATTTACACGTAACGATTTACTGGTCGACAAAATTACGTTTTTTTCCCTAAATTTGAATCTCGCCTTTATATTACCAAGATTATAACAAGATTATAGAAGATATTTACAAATAAGGATATTTTGAATTCATTTATTCCAGTCGAATTATGTAATTACATATTATACCTACAACAAAAATAATGTTATGATTTCGATACCATATAACTTCCAAATTGCTCAAGAAATAAAATGCACGACTGGGTCGCACGAACTTGCTCCTGTATGCAAAGAGTCTGTTTAAAAAAGTACCTATGTATATAAGTTTTAAAAATATAACTGTAAAATAATTTTGTCTTCAAATATAAAAATTCCATTTTATAAATAAAAAAAAAACTTGATTTAAAAATTTTTTTTTTCAAAAATCGTTAGAGCGGTTTTTTTTTTAAATTAATTTGTATACATACAATTTTTAAATTTTGTTCTCAAAATATTTTTGGTATGCAGTTGTTTAGTGATTGTAAATATACGCTCTACATTTGAATTTCGTAAAAAAATGTTGACCCGTTTTTAAGATATAGAATTTGAAAAAAAAAATCAATATTTTTTTAAAAATCCAAACAAAAAAAATTGCACGTTTGATAATCAAATATTGTTAAAGGAATATAAGAGCTCGTTCAAAAAAAAAATTATTGACATCGGTTCATAAGTCGCTGAGAAAATTAAAAAACAAAATAACGGTTCTACGAGCGGTACCTTTCCGGAGCAATACAAAAAATGTTTTTCGTACTAAAATTAGCCAAGTTAAAAAATAAAATTTTGGAGAAAATTAAAAAAAATCTATCGGTTTGTTTTTGAGAAAATTCGAATTTTCGTTTTTTGACCAAAAAATTGTACGGGGACCACTGTTAGTTTTGATCTTAAAAAAAAAATGAAAGAAATGCCTAACGCAAATCTGCTCAAAACCTTAACTTCCAAGTTTGAATTTAACCTACCCAATGGTTTAGGCTGTAGGAACGTTGACAGACAGACAGAAAAAGCCGGACGGAATTACGGGACCCACTTTTTTCGACTTCTCTACCATCGTAATATCATGTTTGATTAAAATCTCGAGTTCGAAATTCTGTACGAATGCAAAACTTCCAATTGTGTATGTACTTGTGCATATGTAGTTGTCGCAAGTATAAAAATTATCTTACTTGGACTTTTCTAGTGAGCGGAGTATTGTTGTATTATAAAAATACACCAACTTAAGAAATTTGATTTTTTTACGTCTACCATGTTTGAAACGATCCACTGTGCGCTGTGTGAGATGGACTAAGATTTACTTAAGAATCCGATAAATGAATGACCCCTTACGTTAATACACACATAGAAGTCAAACAAATAAACCCTTAATCTATCTTATCTATTTTAGGATAAGGATTTCAATTCTTATTTAACTTTCACAGGTTCACTTTTCTGTGTACAAAATTAGAAAAACAACAATAAAACTTAAGATTACGTATAATTTTTGAATAGAAATCGTAGACGTTAACAAAAATTACTCTATTTGTTTTGAGATTTCAGTTAAGATTGTATGAGAAGAAAAATCTTCTTTATAAATAAACGATAAGATAAATAAATTTATTAATTTCTCTTTCTTTTTTCTTAAAATATATCTAAATTATTTAAATGTGTATTTTTGTACTTGTCCTTTTTTGAATGAAATAAAGATCAAAAGAATTCAATTTCCTTAAAGAAGGAATAATTAATTCCACCCTTTATTTTCTTTAAACAACAATCGAAACATTTTCTCAAGGTAATTAGCTTGAACCGTTAAAAATGATCTCTTTTTCTTTTCTTCAAAAGGTAAAAATATTTTTGAAAGGTAGGTGTTAAGAAAACTGAACCTTTTTTTTTTTTCTTTTTTTTTTTTTTTTTCAAAATTGATCCTAACAAAAACACCAAAAATAAAACTTTATTAAAACAATCAAATGCCACCTCTTATTCAACAATTCAATGATATACAAAACAAAATGGTACTGCGACATTTTAAGTCGAAAACGGGTTCAGACGAATAGGTATTTTTTTTGTATTTTAATAAAAAGGTTAAAGGCGGAGGCCTTTTTATTCAAATGAACAGAACTGAAAAGTTAACAATGGCACAAAGGTGCGTGTGCTGGAAACGATAGACTTTTAATATACCTTAAATAATTAAAGAGTGAAACGATTCAAGTTCTTTTCATTAAATAATGAAAAAGTAATTTCAAAACTTGAATTTTTTTTTTGATTGACATTATTGACAGTCATAACAGTTATGTATATATTTATAGAATCATGTGAAGTATGAATTATTGTTGGTACTGGAAACCTGATGTTATAGAAAAATGTAAGTTTTCAGTTAATTTCACTTTTTCTTAAGGAAGCGTTGGCGATGGAATTTCGCAAACAAAATTTAATTTAAAAAATTTGCTTATTTTTAAAAATACCTGCTTTCAACATTATTTTTTTTTTATTTTTAAATATATTTTAAGAACTTTACGTACTATATAGTTGTTACAAGAACAAAACCTACTTTCAAACCGTTTTGCATTTTTCTTTAGAAAACAGTTTTAGCGTAAATGGTTAATAGTTTTTTAAGATTTTTGTAAGACAGGTTAAATGTAAGAACTTATGAAGATTTTTCCTACCTCTATCTGATGATGGTTCAAATTTTCAATGACGTTGATACATAATTGAGGTTTAATTTCCTAAATGTGCTGAATGATCTCATTCCATAGCTCTTGAATTATTCTTGCCTTTTTGTCATACACCTTTTATTAAATATCCCCCAAAGAAAGAAGTTTCCCTTAAACAAATACGGCAATTCATGTTTGTTAACAAATACACTAAGTGAAAAAAACCACGAAGTTCTCAAAATGTTATTAGATTTGTCAATTGTGTACATCTCCATTATTAAATTTGTCAAAGCCTGAAACAAAATTCAAATAAAGTTTTTAGAAGAACTTGACTTTAAGGTGTGACTCACAATTATTTATACCGTCAATTATGTTTGGACTACCCCTTATTAAGATATTGCAGCTCCTTGGTAGCTTTCGTCAGGCCACTGATAAACAATTCTGCAAAACCTGAAAATTGATTTGGGTAAATTGTTAAACAACCTATTGTTAAGGGTTTAACATTAGTAGGTACTTTCTAAATATTAAGCAATTTCCTAGCGACTTCAAAATTTTAAACCTTCTCGTTTTGGGTAACTAGTAAATTTCTAAATCCTTTTTATTAAAAAATGAACATCCGAGCATGTTCAAATAAGAACAGCTCGTGAAAATAAACAAAGCAAACAACATAAACGGATCTATAAATTAAAAATATCAGATAAGCTAAGTTAAAGTTAAAATCAAAAAGAGGCTGAGATGCGACCCACACTGATAACTTCCCATCCCGTCTGTCGATTTGTATTGCTTAAAAGTTTGTAGATTTTCGTCTTGGGTTAAAAAAAGTTGTTAGTTGAATTATTCTTAAAAATTTTAAAATTACCAACCATATTTTTCATTATAAGGAAATAGTTTAGTTTTATTAAATAGATTTTTAGTCGAAAACAAATTTAAGTAGCATTTCTTAAATTTTTACAAATTGGATAAATGAAATTAATTTGAAAGATATCAAGAACCAAACATAAATGTTTACCAAATTTGCGTACTATTTTTTGTAGATTTTATTTTTTATGAAAAAACGGACTGTTTGATTTTTATAAAAAAAAAACTACTGAATATCGAAAACAATATTTTCTGTGAAATAAAATAAGTTTGAAGCCAATATTTGTAATTTTTGAAAAGCTATTTGAGTCGAAAGTAAATTGTTACCAAGTTTTAGTATTGTTTTTTTTTTAGGTTTTTATTTTTTGTAAAAAAACCTGTCGATTAGATTTCTCTCCAAATTTTTCAGAATGTTGACAACAATATTTTTGAAAAGCTAAAAGTAGTTTAAAGCCAATCTCAAAGTTTTGAAAAGATATTTGAGCCGAAAATCAATTTTTACCAACTTTGAGTAATGTTTTTTTAGGTTTTTATTTTTTATAAAAAACTGTCAATTCGATTTTTCTCAAAATTTTATCAGATGTTTAAAACGTTATTTTTCTTTGCACAAAATTGTTTTGGTGATAAAATCATTTTTTATCGTAAGATTTTCGAGGTGACAAATTTTTTTTTCAGTTTTTTTTTATTTATAAAAAAAACCGTTAGTTCTATTTTTTCAAAAAATATACATGTTTGATATAACGTTACAATATATTATATAAAATTTAATTCAAGTCTCTAGCGTTTTTGGTTCGTGAGATATTTAGGGTTAACCAAAATGTTCACCTTTTTTTTAAACTGCTATGGTAAAAAAACCACCCACGCAATTTTCTTGAAAGCCCTTTCTTTATCTTTCTGCCTTATTATTTGTATATCAAAATTTATTTGAAGTCGAATCTGTACTGGTTCTTGAGCTATGGACGACGAAAAAACGTCGCGAACGTACCGACGCACGTACGGACGTACGTACACACGCACGCACGACATCTTTCTAAAAATCTTTTATTTCGGCTCTAGGGACCTTGAAACGTCGAGAAATGTCAAAATTTTCAATTTGACAAATCGGACCCATTACAATAACTTCCTATGGGAAATTAAAAATAGATTCTGATTTTGTTTAATATGAGGTTTATAATTAGGTTTTGAATGTCAAGCTTTTCAACCAAAAACCGAACTGTAACTTTCTCAAATCTATTACCTAAGACTAAAATCTCCATCATCCAACTTTTTGAAGAGATTTGCTCGGGACTGAAAACATCGAAATATTCTGCACCAAAACCGAGTTTTCAAATATTTCGAAATCTTCATTCATTCGAAAATACTTTCCTTGTTTTATAAAAAAAAGCTGTAACTCACACATTTTAGTAAAATAAGGAACACATTTTCGTGAATTTAACTTTAGCAAAATGTTAGAGATAGTTAGATGTTAAAATTGTTTAAAATTAGCTCTCAGCTTATTAAATGGCTTGAAATTTCTTTAACATTTTACTAAATCCTTAAAAACTGTAAGCCACTTTTTTTAAAACAGTTATACAAATGTAAACAACTATATTTTAAACTATTGGTTGAATTTTCATTCAAATTTTACCAAATCATAACACCAGGGTTGGTGAAGGTGTGTACACTGAACCACTGAAATTAAGTCTCTCATTCCGACTTCAAAATCATTGTAGCGTGTTCCAGGTGGAACTTTTGGTGATAAAAGAAGTCTTGTCCTGGCTTACAGAAAACGTGATATCAACATCTGATATACATATTTTCTCAGATAGTCAAGCCGCTATAAAATCTCTGGACTCTGTCTCTACAAACTCTATAACAGTCCATTACTGTCGATCATCTCTAAAGGAGATGGCACAACAGTTTAATATTCACCTTTGCTGGGTACCAGGCCGGACCATAGAGACAATCCAAGAAACTGTAAGGCAGATGAACTCGCCAGGAATGGTACAGCACAATTCTACCTCAATGCAAGACGCTATGAGGAACGCAAACAACAGGTGGAATAATATCACCACGTGTCAAGATCACAAAAAACATCATCTCTACACTAGATTTAAAGCGATCAAGGTGCTTGCTATCTCTCTAAGCTGATCGCATATAGCTCGATAATTCGGCACAGTCTAATACGCCAATCATATTATAGGCGCATTCTCAAATGACTTTTGCCGAATCTGTATGGATGAGGATGAGGAGGAAACAGTTCTGTACCTTCTCTGTTCATGCCCTGCCCTAGCTCGAAAACGCAAGAATTACCTGAGAGTATTCTTCTATAACGATCTAAACGATCTCAATTATATTAACATAATTAGCCTTTCAAGGGACTCAAACTGGTTTCATTGAGCTTAGAAGAAAACCTCAAGATTCATTTGGTATCGCAATGAGCCATTAAACTGGCATAAGTGTGTCCTAGTAGTAGTACCCGTGGCATGATGGTTAGTGCGTTAAACTGTCTTGGTCTTGGGTTCGATCCCCGCCTGTGTCATCTAATGTTTTTTTCACGGGTAATGCCTCTTGCGAGGAATTGACATATTCTCCAAGAGTAATTCCTGTCATGAAAAGTGCTTTCTCAAATTAGCCGTTCGGATTCGGCTTAAAAAACTGTGGTCCCCTCCATCCCTGACATCAGTACTCGTACACAGGAATGGTTGAGAGTTGTAAGCCACTAGGCCCCAGTTCTCAACGGACTGTTGCTCCACCTGATAAGAATTACAATTGGATCATTTGTCAATTCAGGCAGGCATTGAACCCAAGATATCTGGCAAGACAGTCCTACGCATTAACCATCACGCCACGGGTACTACTAAAGATTAAGCTTTACATTTTTTTATTCACAAGAACCAACGACCATCAATATATAGAACAAAACAAATTTAAATTTTATAATTTTACTGAATACCTATTAGAAGCTTGAAACTAGTATCAATCTTTCTTTGAACCTCAAAAATAAGAAACTAAAAAATAATTTTCGGTGTAAAAAACGTACGAAACACCACGTCACCCTCGGTTCCAACGTTCGTCCACAATGACATTCCCTATGTAAGCTCGATTGATAAAACCTATTTGCTTGCAGCACAGTTTGCTGTTAATTCGCCACTACCAGAGAGTGACCTGAGTCCTCCTGTTATTGAGAGCGTAAATGGTTTTATGGGACAAATCTTCTTTCGGACTCGTACAGTTGGAAGAGTACTGAAAGACATTGGCATTAACAAATCCGCTGGCCCAGATAGTATTCCCCCTATTGTTCTGAAGAGGTGTTAATCAACACTGGCAAAATCACTGCGTAAGCTGTTCCAGCTTTCCTACTCTACAGGTCTCTTTCCGAGCAAATGGAAAACAGCATTTGTACAGCCTGTCCCTAAAAAAAGCAAATCCTCCTCCCTCTCCAACTATCGTCCAATAGTAATCACGTGCCTTCTTTCCAAACTCATGGAAACGCTGATTAATTATCAGCTTAAGAAATGTCTCGAAAAACGGAGGCTTCTTAATGACCGGCAGTATGGCTTCCGTAGCAATCGATCCACTGGTGATCTCATGGTTTGGCTCAGCCTTTTTTGTAAAGTAAGCTTACAGCTACTTTATAAGATTTTAAATCTTACTGTTGTTAAGCAATTACGATATTTAAAATAAAATAAAAATAAAAATAAATAAAAATGAACAGTGGAACAAATCTTTACACCTAGCCGGCAACTAAGGATGAGGCATTTTATTTTTGAAATTCCTCATTCTACAAACTATGGACAGCGGGAACCAATATCTCACTGTTGTAAATTATTTAATATATATTATGATGATTTAGATACCTTTTTGCCTAGATTACATTTTAAAGCTCTTTTATTAAATCTGCTTCAATTGTAATTTTTATTGATACAAAAAAACTAATACTTAATTTTATAACTAGTTCGTAAGCATAAATCTGTTGATGTAATTATCGTAGATTGAATAAATAAATAAATAAATAAATTATTGCACTTGATATTTCTAAGTCATTCAATAGAGTTTGGCATCAAGCTCTCTTATCCAAAATGCGTGCTTTTGGTATTAATGAATCTTTTCTTTGGTTGGTTAGAAATTACCTTTCGGACCGTTCAATTCAAGTAAAGTATTGGACGGGTTCAAATCTGATATCCAAAAAATAAACGCTGGTGTTCCCCAGGGCTCCGTTTTGTCCCCGACGCTCTTTCTTATTTTTATAAATGATCTTTTATCTGAAACTTCTAACCCACTTAATTGTTTCGCTGATGACCATACCCCAGCTTCTCATATTTGTTTTTAGATTCTTGTTTTTGTTCTTCGGATGGAACTACTAACGGCAGCGTATGATAAGCTCATTAAATTCTGATCTCGACAGCATTGTACAATGGGAAATTAAGAACCGTGTAGAATTGAATGCTTCAAAAACTCAATGCTGGCTTCTGTCGTTAAAGCGTAACACCCCCGCTATCCATGAGTGGCACTTGCATCCAGGAAACTAATCAACTTTCAGTACTCGGTATGTGTATCACAGATCACATATTCGATATTGCCAAAAATGCTGAAAATTTCCCCCCCTTCTGATCTGGCTGTAATTTACAAAGCCTTCATTCGTCCAAAAACAAGTTTGAGAATAGCTTTAAAAATGAAAGGCAATAGAACTATAACCGAAACAATTAATTCACTCGAACACCCGTCGCAAGTTCGTCGAGTTAACCAGTTTCATTCCCCCCTCAAACAATTCAGCCTTTATACTCGTACTTCTAGGAATACACAACAGATTAACCTTGAGCTCAATTTAGGACGTACTGTCAAGTATAGATATTCTTTTTTTAACCGCACATCGAGAATGCGGAATTCTTTACCCGACTTTGTTGTTCCCTATTATTTTGATATTCAAAACTTTAAGAATACACTTTGTACTCTTTTTTCTTCTTAAACTTGCACCCAAAATAAACCGACAAAGTAATGTAATTTGAGTTTCTTTGTTTTTGTGTCGCCTGTCATGTTTAATAACGTTTCATCATGTCCTTGTAATACACTGTGTAATTGAAATGCTAGAACAATTAAACACATACACTACTCATTTCACATTTCACTGCAATTTGAACAACTCTCTCAAAAACAAGATACATACGTCTTTTTTTTTTTTTTTTTAAACAAGCTAAACTCATTTGTACCTAAGCTATTCGAGTTTCAAAAACAGGCACACCGAACGACGACGACCACTATAGAACACCACACACAGACAGGCCAGAAAAAGGACATGAAAAGAGTTACGTTTCCACATTTCTTTATAACCAAAGTCAGCTTCGCATCATTTATCACTCATTCATGTGAGGCATGATTGTGATTGTGTAGGAGTTTAAGGGCCACACCAAACAAGTCCCCACTCTACCTCGTCCTTTACAACAACAGCAACAAAAAAAAACACCCTTTACTCGTACACCCTACACCTGGGACAAGAGAGCCAGAACAGGAGTAGGACATCACATATCCTTTCTTATTCGTCGCTCGTCTATTCTGAGGAACAAAAAACAAACAAAAATCGCGCATGAGAAGATCATTGAAAGTGGAGAGGACTGAGGACAAGATAAATGATAGGTAACAAAAAAAGGAAAGCATCACACGAAGGAATCACAAACAAGGACGACAACGGCTCTCCTCGCCTTGCCGCGCCTCGCCTCGCACTCCATTTGGATGGTTGAGATGGTTTGGACCTTCTAATGGGGTGTATAGGGTGTGGGTTGGGTTTGGGTTGGTTCATCATGGCATGCTATGGCATTTGGTAGCAGCAAGGAACAAAAGTTGGGGGCAAAACACAAACGATGAGCGTTTTTGGTATCTGGAACAAATCGTATCTACTTTTTGAAACGTGAAAGTGGGTTGGACAATTTAACATCATTTGTCAGAAAGATACGAAGACTTAAGATGGAAGCATAAAATGGGAACACAGGAAATGAAGGACGAATTATTGAGATATCAGTTGTAACAGTAACAGAATTGGTTTTGCAAACGTAATGATAAATGCCCAAAAGGGACATGGCAGAGGTGCCTAAAGGAAACTATGAGTTTTTGAGGGGCAGGAGGGAAGTGGTTTTTGAATCCAATAATATTACATATAGGTTCTAGCTATAGGTACCTACTGTGGAATAACCTAGAGACTCAAGTCGATTAATATCTGTTGCAAACACTTCTCTAAGCAGTTAGTAATTTTAGAGAAGGTTCGATGGTACTCTGGGGGTCAAATAATTGTGTTTGGTATTTTGGTTTATACATCTTTACCTATAGTCGAATTTAATCTTAATCATTATTGAATTTCAAACTTCCAATTAGATATTGTACATTTGTATAAATGGCGTTTCTGATTGATTTGAGAAATTATCTGTTTAGTATAAAATAAATTATATTTATTATGTTCATGTTGGTTGAAGCTTTATTTGGTAAATTATACAAAAATTGGATTTGTAAATGGGAATCAGATAAATAAATCACAATTAGACAGGACAGCCTAGAGTTGGGTCTTCCGGTTGATGAAGCTATAAAGAGGAGCAATAATATTGACATTATGGTATATTCTATTTTAAGTGATGGAAGTATTTTATAAATTTAAACGTTTGTGTTGGTTTTGATTAATTTATATGGTTACATTTTGATTGATGTAAATTTACATAGAAATAACCAGGTCATTAAAGAATAACATTTAAATTGTTTAGCAGCCTTAGGGAAAGAGATAAGTATGTAAATAATCAACCCAAAGGATTCTGTTTTTGTTTTTTTGTTGTAAAAGATAAAGTAGGTCAGGGAAACTAAATTTTGGTGGCAATTGGGTATACTATTAAGATTAGATATGCATTTCGTAAAGATTCCTCTAAATGAGCACTTTATCATAAATATTGGAAAAAGTTTCACTTGACGCTTATCTCAGAATTACTGAATCATACAAAAAGTTTGTTGTCAGGAGATTTATTTGGAACTTGGTAATGCTTTTTTTTTGTTATGTACTTAACAATCATTGTTAAATAACAACATAACGGGTTATTCATTTTGCGGTTTCAAAAGTATAGGTCTGGAAATCAACATCTGTTGGTAAACCAAATTTTTGTTTCAGTTGAAAGTCTGACATTTTTTACGAAAATGGATCGCTTAACTATCGCACAACGCATAAAAATTGTTAAGACCTGTGGTCGAAAATAACCTCAAAAAAATCGATGCTTGCAAAAATTCGCATGGTGGTCATTTAAGTGAAGCAGGTAATGTTTCAGTTTCACACATAATGCCAACGTTCAAACTTTAATTAAAAAAGAAATATCATAACAACATTTTGAAACTGCATAATGGATAACCCTGTATAATACAAAATTCAATTGAAGTCACTAGTGTTTTTGTTTCGTGAGATATTTGGTGTCAGCAAAATTTTTTACTTTTTACCTACTCCATTTTTTTAAAGTATTTTCTGCAACTAATCCAGCGATGCCAAGCTTTTTGACAAATGCAGATGTCTCCTGGACAATTTCAAGTGAAGAACTGCTGAAATTACTCCTGGATACTCACATTACTGGTAGATCTCTTACCGCAACTTGCAATAATCAAATTCGTTTAAGTTTCAATGTAACATATCCACATGGTCTGATCACAAGGGACAAGCTACAATGGGTTCTCAACAGCTTTGAACCATTTAAATCTGCAGGACCAGATGGCATAATACCAGCCGAATTTAAAAAAATCCTTAGACTTAATTGCACCAATCCTTAAGGCAATTATTAGCAGTTGTGTATCAGAATAATTAACTCAAAACTGGCTAACTCTTTTGATAGAAGATTTGTTAGCAGAGTGACACCACAAGTTGGTGGTCTATCCTCTCTCCTCTGGAACCTGGTGGTAAAAGAAATCTTAACTGGTATGGATGGGGAGAGTTTAAGAGTGATTGCATATGACGTTGCTAAAGCGGTTTCAGGAAAGCATCTTAACATCTTAAAAGAACTCTTACAAAAAGCCTTAGACAAACTAATACCTTGGGCTGATCGGTGTTGACTGGGTGTTAGCCCACACAAAACCGAATAATTCCTTTTTTGAGGAAATACAAAATTCAATTTGTTAACCCTTTCCATATTAATGGAATCAAATAAAAGTTTGTATACGAGTCAATTACATGGGTCTCGATAATTGGTGTCATAACCATTCGCTGTCTAATAGGAAAGCACGCCAATCGCGTTGGAGTATTCTCAAACGACTTTTGCAGAAGCTGTATGGATGAGGAAGAGGAGAAAATAATTCTTCACCTCCTCTGTACATACCCTGATCAAGCTCAAAAACGCAAGAATGACCTAGGAGAATTCTGCTATAAAGATCTTACCGATATCAATCTCAATCATATTAACGTAATCAGCCTCTAACGTTTCGTTAGGGACTCAAAGTGGTTTTATTGAACTTAGAAGAAAGCCTCAAGATTCATGTGGTATCACAATTTGCCATTAAACTGACCTACTCCATCACGAACGTCCACTTTAACTAAACAAAATTAATTTAAAGTCGATATCTCAACTGGTTTGTGAGAAACGGACGGCGAAAAATTATATTCCAGACGTACGGAGGTAGGAACGTACTTTTGTTTAGTTTTTATTATTAAATAAAAATAAAAATTAGGTGGCCCAGCAGTCCGTAGAGAACCAGGACTTACAACTCTCAACCATTCCTGTGTGCGAGCAATTGCAGGGAAGGAAGGGACCTACAGTTTAAAGCCGAATCCGAACGGCTTATTTGAGAAAGCACTTTTCATGACAAGAATTACTTTTAGAGGATTTGCTAATTCCTCGCAAGAGGCACTACCCGTGAAAAAAACTTTTGGTGGCACAGTCAGAGGTTGAACCCAAGAACTCTCGCATGACAGTCCAACGCACGAACCATTATGCCACGGGTGTTAGGGCTGTTTTAAAAGACCACCTGACGGATTTTTTTTGAAAAAATAAATTTGGATTTGTTAAAGTAACTTTTGGGAGTCAACACTTTTAATTGACGTGGACAACAATTAGTTACATGTTTGGGAAGGTCTTTCAAATGCTACACATTTCAAGTGTTTTATAAAAAGCCCCATCAACATTCAGAATAATATTACTTTTGATGCAATTTGCCTCTAAAACGCTTCCATTATGATGATGATCTTCAAAATCGAAACACAAAACTGTCAAATTTGGGGTGATATGAGCTTTATAAGATTGAAAATAATATTGCTTTGATAATGACATTGTTCAGGTTTTCCGTATCAACAGATATTATTTCCTAATTGTGTTGGCCTAAATCGGTTAATGTGATTTTAACACAGTTTGTAACATTATAGTATTGTAAATTCTGAAACAGTCATCTAGATCGAGTTCGTGGATTTTGTATATATCTATATACATATATGAGTCGCACCATCAATTTTTCAAAACTAAATTGATAGTGGAAAAAAAGAAGTTAGTAGAATTTTTTTTTTTTTTAAATTTGTAAGCTTATGCTTAAGTCATCTCATATAAACCGTGCCTATTTTCAAATACAATAATGATAAGACCATAATTTAAAACTCCATTAATAAGGCTGGGTTGGATTTAGGGAGCCAATTACTAATTATTACTTCCATTAGATGAAGTACTTAAAATGATATTTTGTTATTGGGAGAAAAGATATGGTATTTGCTGTTGTTTTCAAATAAAGGGATTACAATGGAGATTTTATACCGCACTGCCTGAGGCTTTAAATCAAGTCTTAACCATCTTTGTTTTTTTTTCTGACAGGCTTTAAATCAAGTCTTAACCATCTTTGTTTTTGAAAATAGAAATGGTTATAGGGGTCGGTTAAAGCTTTAATTGGTTTTCATCATTGAAACCAATCATTGGAATTTTGTTGACAGGTTGGTTTATAGCTTCCATTGAAAATGTCTGTCATGGAAGACATAATTTCGGATTGGAATCAGGCATTTCCTAATTAGAATCAAGCATTTGAGGTTAGAGTTGATCATTGAAAGTAAAACTGACAGTTGGGAAAACAAAGCAAACGCAACTTAAAATCAACAATCAGCTGTTCATTGCAAATCGTTTGCAAGAGAAATTAAAAATTAACAAAAAGAAAAATGTTGGGCTAAAAATTATGGGCCGAGTAATTTTTTTATTTTTATAAATTTAAAAACTTACCCCCCGCAAAAGTTGCGTATGGTTAAAACATAAAATAAATATCCGTCGCTCTACAACTTAGGTATGAACATATCTATATGAACAAATTGAAGAAGGTTCTATTCATTGCTTAAAAGCTCTTCGTCTTTTTCAATTCAATTTTAGTTCATACAAAACATTTTAATGACAAGTTTTTTTAGATACATTTTTTGAAGGCTATTTTCACTTTCACAATATGATTTTTGTCAGTTCAGAAAATTCAAAACTATTTAAAATGAAAAACAAAGTTGCCTTCTATTTTCAAAACAAAAAACCGTTTCGGTTTTTAATAAAATAAAAGTAGGCTTTACATTTCGTGTTATTTGAATTCAATTTAAATCGAATTGCCTTTCACTTTCGCTCACGTTTTTTGTTAAACAAAACAATTTTCGAACATTAAAGCGTCACCTTGGTTTATACTTTACATATATCAACTTTATTTAAAAAAAAAAGTAAGTCTTGTAAATTAATTTCAAAAGTGCCCTGAAAAACAAAATGTTGCAATGTTTAGTGAATTTAATACATTTGCTGGAATTTTTTCTAGAGATAAAATGGATACTCGTTCACAAAACAAAACTTGCTAGGTATTTGGAATTGGGAAAATGTTATTTGACATTAGTGCTTGCAAGTGCGTTGATTTTAAATGTTGTTCCTGTCCAAAAGACAAAGAAGTTCCGGCAAAAGAACGCTCCTTCCTGGAAGATCAAAGATCTCAAAGAAAAATGGCTATTGGGACAGTTGATGTTCCTGAAACCATTAAGCTCCAAAGATCCCTCGAAAGAAGATTTTCAAGCTCTAAATCTTCACCTTCAGACACCCAGGCTTAATGTATAACCGAAGACGATAGAACCCAAATCAATTCCGACATCGAATTAGTGATCTCAATGTCATCATCGCCAGAAAAAAAAAACACATTTAGAGAATGAAGTGGTTTGTAATCTTAATCGTAAATCTCTCCCGAACGTTGCGAAGGTCGCAGACAGATTTAAGATATCTGATAGGGCAACAGCAACTATTTTTACAGCCGTCTTAACGGATTATGGAGTTATTATCGATAAGGATCGGTCAAATATTGTTGATAGAAGCAAAATAAGGAGGGAGAGATCCAAACAAAGAATATTAGAGTTCTAACCGGCATCCCGTGGGCATTTACTTCGACGGTCGCATGGACATCACAAAAACAGCCAAAGGCAATGTGGTTAAAAAGCATATTGTGTTGATTGGATAACCTGATAGCCAGTACCTAGGTCATATCACACCACATAACGGGAAAGCAGAGACAATTACCAATGAGATACTAAACTTCTTGGAAAAATCGTGTTTATCAGTTAATAATCTCAAACTTATTGGATGCGACGGTACCAATGTCAATACCGGGGTAAAAGGTGGAACCATTCGGCAAATTGAGACGAAAATTCAGCGACCTTTGCAATGGTCTATTTGTTTACTTCATGCCAACGAGTTACCTTTGAGAAACTGTACGGTAAAACAACTGGGTCAAGCGCATACTCCGGAGAAATTGGAAAGGAATTAACTGTCAAAATTTAGGCGTCGTTCAGTAACGAGCAGTTCGAATAAATTTACTGGAAATGCCATTGGCTTGTCTGAGCTCGGACCAAAAGTATTTTTATGAAATATGCAAAGCCATAAACGATGGTGTCCGAGAAGGCTCAATTTTCGAGCAAAACCCTGGAACAATAGTACATTCGAGATGGCTTACGACTGCTAACCGCATTCTTCGAGTTGTTGCGGTATATTTTACCACAACAAGTTTCACCTCACTTTTTGCTAACCACCCTTAAGAATTATTACTGCGGCCTCAAAATTCTGGAAGAGTTTAGTAGAAACCTGGACCATCAGCCAGTGACCTGCTCTTCTAGCATTTTGGGAAAGTAGATTTAACAGGTCTTACCAAAGTGTGCGAAAGGATTCCACACCAACGAACTGTGTGACGGTTGGCCCACATATTGGTTGAACAATAACGTCAAGGCATGAAGACGATACCCATGCCCATGCCCAACAATGTGATGTAGAAAAGTCACACCAACTTTAACGTAGTATGGCCGAGGCCCACCATAAAGTATTAACGATAGAAAAATCACTCCAAGAATATCTTAATAACTTTCATTTTAATTATAGGCTTGGCTACCGACTTCCTTCAACACGACATAAGTAGTTTTTCCTGAACTGAAATCGAGCGCGTGTAGGTACTCGGTAATGCGAGGAATTCCATACGATTTTCCAGAAAGTCTTGGCTGGAATGGGTTCGAAAGTGAAGAGCTGAACTCACTCATTGAGCTACTGGGTGATCGCATCACCTTTTTAAAGAGATCGCGTGCGATGAAAGATACCTGGCTTCTCGGTCGCACACCCCAATCTTATGGATGGAGGAAGTTGCGGGACCGAGACAGATCGATCACCACGCAAAAGATCCGAGAGGATTGCCTGAGGGCAAGTAGCCGGAGGGGTCAAGCTCGCCATGATGATGGCCACTGTTTGGATTGCTCCCAAAGCTATTAGAAGACTAACGAAAATTGTGTGAAGAATTTTAAAAAAAAAAAAAAAAATTTTGGTACGATAGTTTTTTCCTTAAGTATTTTTTTCTATTGAGTTGAAGATTTGTTGTGTTCTGCTGTGAAGAAAAGTCGTTGAGGAAGGACTACAATAGCTGTTGGAGGAAGTTAAAAAGAAGCTAAGTATAGTGTTTTCTTTTGTTTCTAAGAATATTGCCTTTTTTCTGGTGTTCTTCATTTGTTTCGAATTCGTCCTTCTGACCGTCGCGTCAAAAGTCTGTTTTCCCGGTACTCTAAGATAGTGTTTAACCGTTTGATTTTTTTTTCTTTGTCTTTTGTCGAAAATTTTCTGGAAGTGATTTTTCTTGGTTGTGTTTTGACCAAGTTTGTTTAATAATTAATAATTTTCATATTTTTTCATACTTTTTTTCTATCGAGATTTGACCTTCTGTCAATCTCAAAATCGCTACTTGTAATTTTGTTATCATAAAAGATCCTGGTTTTTAATCCAGGCTTCGGCCAAGGTTTTCCAGGCAGTAAATCACTCTTTTATTTCATATCTCTGTTTGAAGACTAATTTTTTTCAGCTTCTGGTTTTGGTAAACTTCCATTAAAAAGTTTCCTGGCGCCCACTTTAATCAATACAACTTGGAGAAATTCACCTCGTCGTATTTCGATATCATTCTGATATCAATTTTATTTCAATTTTATTGATCACCTCGATTAATAAAACATTCACCTAATCGACACCCCCCATTAAGCTGAGCTACCGTGCTGGCAATACTTTTATTGCTACCTGTGGTGAATTCTTTCAACGGTTTGTCATATCAACTGACGTTTCTCCTAAAGTGTCATAATAACTTTTGCGGCACATCGACGGTGTGCAATTTTGATTATGTTTCATTTAAAATAGTTTAAATAAAAAAAGAATTTAAAATCGTGTAGTTAACATTGGATTCGAAAATCCAATAGTGTTTAAAGTACATATTGATATATGCAATCAGTCGGGTCGATATAGAGGTGGAAAAATTTGCAACAGAGTGTACATATGTTGCAAAGCAATAACCGGACAAGCCATTGAAGCAAATAGTTGAGTATATTGCTAAAATGTACGCAGTCATGTGGTTTGACATAAAATCTCAACCTTCTTTCGTGTATTGTGCGAAACATTTTTTCAAATCTATAAAATTGACAAGGTAGTTGCCAAATGATTTGAAAGGAATCGTAGATAGTGCTTTCGCACGGAATGGATATTTTGGACACTGCGAAAACATTTAAGTACATACATATATGTTGTTCGATGATCGCAAAAATATTCGAGAGCTAGGTCTTCGCCGCGTACTTAAAGCAAGAGCAGCAGTCAACAGCAACACCAGTGAAGAAGTTGTCCGAAAGTTTCAGCTCCCAAACTTTCAATTCGAAACAGATGAATATTTCGAGTTAATAGATTGGTGGAAAATTGAAAATCACTGTTTAACTGAGCCTCTAGTACTAAAAGATTTTACCGAGGAAGAACTTTGGGATATTGTGGGACAAAAAAAAAGAACGAACTGTTTGTGGATTTAAGAACAGGGATGGAGTTATTAAAAATACTTTTATTTTACGAAAAGAACTTCCAAATGTATAAACAAAAGAAATATATTAAATAAAACTTTAAAAAAAAAAAACAAATCTAAAATACAACAATTGTACTTGTTTTTCTTATTTATTATTGTTAAAACAAATCTAGAATTTTAAATAAGTTTCGAGCGACCCCTACCGGTCATACAAAAATAAAAGCGTTTCCTAAAATTAATAGATACTAAGGGCGTTGGTTTTGTTCTGATTCTACCACGTATGGTTTTGTTTTTTCTTTCATTGAAGACATTTAAAAAAGTAAAAAGTGCTCTTAAAATAAATTAAATGACTCAAAGGAAGTTATAAAGGGGTATATAATATATTTAATTTTTTGTCTGTTTTTTTTTTTTTTTTTTTTTAAATGCGATGCGCGACCCTTAGCTGTCGTTTTAAAAATTAAAAAGAAAACTTAAAAATATTAAAAAGACTTGACACATCTTTTGTGGGGGGTATGTTTTTGATATTCCAATTTAATTTTTTTCCCATACATCAGCTGATGAGGTGCTGTTCTTTTCGGTGGAAAATTGGACAACTATAGTTAAAAGCTTCAATACAATATTATTTCAATACAATTTTTAAACTTCAGTTTCGTGTTTAGATCTTACATAGCGCTCTATTGCTACATAATTTAAAACTGATTTTATAAAATTTCCAAATTGAAGAAGTTTAAAAAACAGCTCTTTCGCATTGTGATTGATTCACGAACATTCAAAAATATATACGTACTTTCCCCCCAAAGAAAAAACCCATTTTCAATCCTGTTGGATGGTAATAGCGTGCATAAAAATATGATGACGGGCGAAGAAAAAGAAAAACAGAATCTTTTCCGTTCCTCGAAGATAACATTAACCTAAACAACTCTTAACTACTTCCTTAACATCCTCGCTTCGCTAAGAAAAAATAATATAATTTCTAAATCAAATTATCTGAAAGTTTTTGAGGAAGTACATTCTGTAAGGATTTTTTTTCTGTTGGCTGTGCAATCTTAAGGAAAACTTTTCACCGTTTTGAAGAAACGAAGGCTAACAAAAAAGAATCTCAGAAGAACAAGAACAAGTGAAAAAAGAAGAACTATTGTATTTTAGATAAAAGTATCCTTTGTGAGAATTCGTTTCTCTATATCCAAAAAGCTCCTATTCGAATATCCTGCTGCATTCCGTTCTTTATTATTTTCTTTTTGTATTCTATTTTTCGCCCAGGAAACAGAATGATAGGAAAAGAATGAAAAAAAAAAATAAAGAATAGAAAAATATAGAAATAAACTATTAAAAACATTCACCACCATAACCCTCAGGAGAGGAGCAAATGTCTGCAATGAAAAATATTTCATATTTTTATCTCTTTTTCTTGCCGAATTCAATTGTATCTATGCGAATGGCGAATAGCGAATAGTGAATCTTCCGCAAGTGCACTCAAGCTCAAAAGCTAGAATTAAATAAAGGTTCAATTTGAAATTTATTTCAAATTCGGATAAACCTGCGGATGCCTTAAGCAGCTCGATGCTTTATATTTTGCGCGAGGAATGGGAATAGCAATCGGAATTGGAATTGGAATGTGCAAGAAACTTCAAACTTCTCTTAAGATATTCTGTTCTCTTTATGTTTTGTTTTATTTTTGTTCTTACTTATTTTTATTATAATTATTTTATTTTAGGGCCTAATGAAGGGGTACCTACTAAGAAATTGAATTAACCTTATATTTACTTGGAACTATACCTCCTGCTCCGCATATCCTTCTTCATACTCTTCCTATCAATGCGTTGGTTTACTTTCACCCTTACCCATCTGGCATCCTTGCAGATTTCTTGGCTAATTACAAAACTTTCAAAACCGCAACAATTTTTAAGTAACGCCTTTACGACTTCGGTATTTTAAGAATAGAACCATAGCTTTGAGTTCTTTGGTTCTGGCTCCAGAGCTCTCTGATGATGGCTCCCGGTGGCATGGGCGAGAAAATTATCCCCGAAAGACATTCAGAAGTTATTTTGCAATTGAAATTCCGTTCACTATCTTCCACACAGTACAATTGTACTTTCCAGCTTCTTTAGGTACGAGTATTATGTATATAGAAAATTCTGTGGAATTTCTATCTAAATGTCCTTCGAAAAATTCCATTAGATCTTTCAAGGAGCTTTCTAGAGAAAGCAAATGCGAAGATGGTGAAGGGGGTGCTGAATTCTGGCTCTGATGATGTTAGTGCTGCCTGCGATGCGATGATGGCAGAAATGAAAATGGTGAAATGAGATAACAATGGGTGAGAATTAAGATTGCCGGAGTCTAAGCCACTCAAAAACCACTACTTTATTCTTGAGGAAGGGACTCTTATCGGGGGTCCTTACTGCGTCCTGAATTCTTTTTCTCGTTGTTTTTTTTTTTTTTTCTTCTTCTAAATTTATGTATGTGACTCACTGAAATCCTTATAACTGTTTTAACTTGCAATAAGGGGACTTACTTACTCCTTAAAGGTGATTTATTGGGTTGGTTAAAAAATGAGATGTACAATATTTTAGAATTTTTAAACAGCTAAGAAGATTTTTGTATTAACTCGCGTAGTCGCTTGAAGAAATCATCTTTGAGGGATGATTGAGAATTAAGTTAACAAATTTTAAGCCAATCACAGCCGTAGTAATACTGCGAGGAGCGTCCGAAGAGAGTTGTCCTCTCAAAATACCTTCTAAAGCTGGTGGATACAAAATGAATTTTCAATGTTGCCAAGGGCACCAGACAAAACAGTGATTCGGTCTTTTTCAAGTCAAGTCAAAAAAGATTTAAGTCAGAATCTCAACCAACGAAACATAGATCTTAGAGAAAATTTTGTGATGAAATAAAATGCACCAGTAAGTCAGCGAGACTGAGCGAAATTCTGGCCAAAGAACACACACCAATTGTGTCACTAAAAAAATCTCAATGGCCAATGGACAGAGTCCTGTCCGAAAAGATTGGAACTTATGTTAAATACACACTTCATGGGATTCAATCATGATATAAATAATGAATCAGTGTTTGTATTACATTTGAAAATATAGTCCCAAGCAGTATTAATGCAGCTACCCTATGATGCTGCAAAAAAGTGCTGAACTCAAAGTCCAACACATTAACCATCTATTCTATTCATGTCCTTCACACAGGGCCGGCCCCAACCAAACCTGCGCCATGTGCTAGATTTGTAGAAAGCGCCCTTTTTTATATTTTCACACATAAACTGATACACAAGCATAGGCCTTTCCCACATTACCGAGGAGCTTCACAACATGCATTTTCTAAAGGCAAAACAGTAGAAACGGCCACTTAGCCGAAATAAAGCCATAATCTCAAACTATTGAAAAGATATTTGAGTCGAAAATCAATTTTTACGAACTTTTAGTAATGTTTTTTTAGGTTTTTATTTTTGTGTAAGAAAATTGTCAATCTGGATTTTTGTCAAAATTTTACCGAATGCTTACAACAATATTTTTTATAACAGTTTGAAGCCAATATCTCAAACTTTTGAAAAGATAATTGAGTCGAAAATCAATTTTTACGAACTTTTAGTAATGTTTTTATTTTTTGTAAAAAAAACTGTCAATTCGATTTTTCTCAAAATTTTACCAGATGTCAAAAACGTTATTCTTCGTTGCGCAAAATTATTTTGGAGAAAAAATCATTTTTTGTTCGTAAGATATTCGAAGTGACAATTTTTTTTTTCAGTTTTTTTGATTTATAAAAAAACCGTTAATTGGACTTTTTTCCAAAAATATATTTGTTTGGTATCGCGTTACACTTTTTTAATATTAAAGCTTGTTTTTCATATCGTTTCTTCATCAATTAACTTAATTTATGAATTAAAAGTGAGTATGTCCGACAGAGTTTGCCCCTTTTAATTTTTGAATTTTTTCTAACATAGAAAAAATGAAACTTTACGGTACTTATCTCCGAAGAAAGTTAAGTGATTTTTGTTTGTTTTTCGTTAAATTTGTGTGCATAACTTGAATTACGCATAATGTTCTCATTCTCTTTCTTTTTTCGCTTTGTTTTTTTCTCTCTCTCTCTTAATATGTAATAAAAACGTATGCACTTGATGGAATAAAATAAAGTTGATTCTAAGTATATGCAAAATATTTTATATGAAGTCCATGCGTCCACCTTTTGACCATTTTCTTTTTAAATCCGATTATTTATACAGTCTCGTTTTCACATCATTGGATTTTTAAAATACATAGAATTTTAAACTTTTCAGATAAAAATGCATTAGTTTGAAGTGGGATCTAAAAACTTAGATATTCAATTCGTAAATTCAAGTAAATATGAAAGGGTTTGAAAGATTTTTAGACAATTTTTGAAGATTGTTGAGAACTCCTACTTTCTTATGATAATTGCTTGTGCAGCAATTTTGTTCATATTTCTGAATACCTAAAAAAATCGATAATATTATGATACATAAAACCATTTTGAGTGAACAACCCGTATTTGCTAGACTAAGCACCACGTGGCCTTGCTCTTAACTTAAGAAACAGCTTTGTGTACCTAAAACATTTTTAATATAAAGCGGATAGAAAAAAGAATTGAACGCTCTACTGGAAGAGGACAAAAGCACATTTCTCACTCGTTAATAAACAAATTGTAATATTTGGGGTTCTGACAACCATCAAGTAATTGAAGAGAGGCCATTACATCCACATAAAGTCACTGTTTGGTGCGTTCTTTGGACCTTACTTCTTCGAAAACGACGATGATGGAACGACTGTCACCGTCAATTCGGAGTGTTATGGCCATTTAATAAAAGATTTTTGTCTGCCTGCTATTGAAAAATACCACTTGGAGAATATGAGGTTTCAACAAGACGGTGCCACATGCCACACAATTCGAGCGAATGTGGCAAGAGATATTTGCTGGCCACGTAATTTCTCGTCGCGTCGTGGTAATATCAACTGGCCACCAAGATCGTGCGATTTGACACAGCTGTACTTTTTTTTTGTGGAGCTACGCGAAAGACCGTGTTTATGCAGATGAACTTTTAACTCAAGAGCACTTAAAAACCATTCGTCAAGTTATGGCTGAGATACCACCCAATATGTGTCAAAAAGTGGTCGAAAATAACCTCAAAAGAATCGATGCTTCCAAAAATTCGCTTGGTGGTCATTTAGATGATGTAGTGTTTTAAACATATAATGTCAACGTTCAAACTTTGTAATAAAAAAGAAATACCATGAACAAATTATGTAGTATGTGTTTTATTTACGTTTACTTTTGAAACCGTAAAATATATGTATATTAACTCAAAAGTTATACAATTTAAACTCGTTATAGCAAAGAAATTAAATTTAAAGCTTGCAGATTTGAGATTGTCATTTGAAGAGATAGTGTCAATGAGTATAGAGAATTTGTCGAATTTAGTAATGAAATGACTAAGAGGACTGTTAGCGCCATAGTTGAACCTGCTAAAAATAGTGCACAGCGGTACGTTTCTTCTTAAGCTAGTCTGACTCAAATTGAAATACAATCGACAAAGAATAGATGGACATGAAATCGTTACATTCAATACACCAGCTATAAAGTAGAACTGCAAATACTGCCTGTGACTAGAAAGAGATCGAAAATTTATTAAGGGAAGCCTTTGACTTTGAGTGTATGGAAATAATAAAAGTCTATTAGGACAGAGGACAAAACTAAAATAAAGTCTTAAAAATCTACGTTCAATATACTTTATATTCTGTCAATATCAATGGAATCGAATGGCAAACATATGGATCACGGAACTCTCGAGAAACTCTTATGACGAAACTAAGTGTTCTGTTAGATTTGTTTAAAATATGATTTTAGTGAATAGAAAACGCTAATTTTGAATGTAGTATCATTCACGGAACTCTCGAGAAACTCTTATGACGAAACTAAGTGTTCTGTTAGATTTGTTTAAAATATGATTTTAGTGAATAGAAAACGCTAATTTTGAATGTAGTACAAAACCAAGGTCAGAAAAATTTGACTCTCTACCATATTTTATTGTATAACGTTTGCGGTTCAAACACATTTTCTTACATTTGTCAATTTTTAAAACTCAAACGATTTTTATTGTACCTATACCACTCCACATTGATTTGGATCTTCTTGTACCTCCTTATAATCTTTGATGGAGATAATAATTCAAAAATGTTAACATCATTTGCATATTGAGCGATTTATAATTATTATTTTAAATAGTAGGTAGATCATTAATAAAAAAGAGGCTAGGATGCGACCCACACAGATAACTTCCCATCCCGTCTGTTGGTTTGTCTTGCTTAAAAGTTTGTAGGTTTTCGTGTTGGGTTAAGAAAGTTGTCAGTTGAATTATTCTTAAACATTTTAAAATTACCAACAATATTTTTCATATAAAAAATAGTTTAGTTTGAAAATCTAGTTTTGTTAAATGGATTTTTAGTCGAAAACAAATTTTTACCAATTTTAGTAGCATTTCTTAAATTTTTACAAATTGGATAAATGAAATGAATTTGAGAGATATCAAGAACCGATCATCAATTTTTACCAAATTTGATTGAAAAAACGGACTGTTGGATTTTTATAAAAACAATATTTTCTATGAAATAAAAAAAGTTTGAAGACAATATTTTTAATTTTTGAAAAGCTTTTTTATTCGAAAGTAAAGTTTAGTATTATTTTTTTTTAGGTCTTTATTTTTTGTAAAACAAACTGTAAGTTTGATTTTTCTCAAAATTTTTCTAAATGTTGACAACAATATTTTTTAAAAGATAAAAGTAGTTTAAAGCCAATATCTCAAAGTTTTGAAAAGATATTTGAGTCGAAATTCAATTTTTACCAAGTTTTATTAATTTTTTTTTAGGTTTTTATTTTTTGTAAAAAAAACCTTCAATTCGATTTTTCTCAACATTTGTCAGAATGTTGAAAACAATATTTCTTATAAGATAAAATAAGTTTAAAGCCATAATCTCAAGTTTTTGAAAAGATATTTGAGTCGAAATTCAGTTTTTATCAACTTTGAGTAATGTTTTTTTAGGTTTTTATTTTTTATAAAAAAAAACTGAATTAGATTTTTTTCAAAATTTTATCGGATGTGAAAAACATTATTTTTCGTTGCACAAAATTGTTTTGGAGATAAAATCATTATTTGTTCGTAAAATTTTCGACGTTTACAAAAAATTTAAAAAAAAAAAACTAAAGTTGGTTAAAATTAACTTTCGACTTAAATATCTTTTCAAAACTTTGAGATTATGGCTTCAAAATAATTTTATTTTATAAAAAAATATTTTTTCAACATTTAGAAAAACTTTGAGAAAAATCGAATTTAAAGTTTTTTTACAAAAAATAAAAACTTTAAAAAAAAATCCTAAAACTTGGTAAAAATAGCTTTTCAAAAATTAAAAATATTGGCTTCAAACTTATTTTATCTCACAGAAAATATTGTTTTCGACATTTATTAATTTTTTTATAAGAGTCCAACAGTCCGTTTTTTTTTCATAAAAAATAAAATCAACAAAAAATAGTTCTCAAATTTGGTAAAAATTGATGTTCGGTTCTCGATATCTCTAAATTTTATTTCATTCATTCAATTTGTATTTTTGTTTATATAAGAAATAAAAACTTTTAAGACATTCTACTAATATTGGTAAAAATTTGTTTTCAACTAAAAATCTCGTTAACAAAACTAGATTTTGAAATAAAACTATTTCATGAAATGCAAAATATTATTGGTTGTTTTGTAATTTGTAATAACAATTCAAACAACAACTCGAAAACCTACAAACTTTTAAGCAAGATAAATCGACAGGTGGGATGGGAATTTACCAGTGTGGGTCGCATCCCAGCCTTATTTTTAAGAAATGGTTTTCGACTAGGAGCACAAAGAAAGCAATTGACTCCAAGCTATTTATCTCACACAAAATATTGTTATTAATATTTTGACTGGCGGGATGGGAAGTTAACAGAGCTGGGATACTACCAGCCTCTTTTTGAAACTTTTTGTACTATAACCATCTCTTATGAATAACTCATTTTATTACTTCATATTTATGAATTGTACATTTTATTGGTTTCGGGGATTGTATATGCTAAAAAAATAATCAGCTTCACATAAGTATTTTAATTTTGAATAAATAAACAAAAGAATTATCATTATACCTATTTTCCTTAAGAGGGAAATATTCCAAAATAATACTGAATTTTTGTTGTCAACAATGTAGGTCAATTGTAGTCTTTCTTTTATGTTGGAGGTATTTTTGTGATTTTATCAACATATATATATTTAAAAGAATTAATTTTAAGCGTGTGGTAAGCTGTATGTATATTATTTCTGTTTTAATTGGAACCGTATTGAGGTTTTTTTAATTGGAAACATTTTGTTAAACATCCAAACTGCTTATACGAATATTTTCTTGCTATAACCAACTCAAAAGAGATATAATATGTTAAATAAAGTGTTTGAAAATGAAAAAAAAAGTTACCAACGCTTCAGGAGTATTAAGTTTACTATATACTATATCATTATTTTTATGTATACGATTATTATGAAGTACAATAAAAACAGGACGTAAGGTTACCAAAACCAGAAAAATCAAATTTTAATCTGCGAGGTTGAATGTCATTCGCCATGCACCAGCATACGACGACGTTTTCAACAACAGGTAAAATGTAAGAGTAATTTGTAATTGGCTGACAGCAAGGATTTCCATTCAACCTCCTTTGCTGCTGCACCACCCACCGTTGGCCGTTTCGTCCATTAAAAAAAACAACCTTTTTTGTCGATGTCTCTTTTATGTTTATAATGAAAGAAAAACGCATTAAACGCTAACAGTAAAAATAAAACCATCATCATCGGATTTAATCATTATCGCCGACATTATCCTTTGAGCAACTCCGTCCATTACAGTATAGTTGTGGCAGTGGCAGCAATAACAATACCTTTGCTACATTGCCACACGCCATACCCGCCACCGCCACCGCTGCCATCGTATATGCCTCACCACAGGATTTTCTGCTGGCTTTCAAGCACAGGACCAAAGATTGATGGATTCGTTGCGCGGATCATGGGTTTCAGGACGACGAAGTTATATTCATTCTCCGAACGGACTGCATTAAAATTTTATAACTGCAAATTTTACCGAATTACAAACAACCCCCATATAACACCACCTCCGTACGACCCAAAAAACAACCAACTACAACAATAATGATTTTGATTCTTCATTTTTCGTTTATATAGCAATCGCTCCAACACACCACACCGTCATCGGCCGCCTCGCGATGCCCCCGCCCTCTACCGGATTGTAATTTATTGTTTCAGGTCAGCCCTTTGTCGAATCAAAAATTAAACGCAAATATTGCATAACGCATAAATAACTGAAACGAATAACAAAAACATCTCATCTCTCTTTTATAACATAAACAAAAACAAAAAGGATCACAGACAAAAAAATCGTCCTTACATACATGAAATTGGTCGTTAAATGTTTATTAATACCAAAATAATTATGCAAACATATAATCTGCAATTTGTGCTTTATCCCCATCAGTGTTGCTCTGGAACCTGTAACGCTGCTGGAGCCGATAGAGTCAAGCCAAATGCTGACACAATGAGATTCCAGAATCAAGAATAAATAATATGAGCAAGGATAATGCTCCTCGTAACAATGGTTAATTATTATTATTATTATTATATTGGAGCGATGTTTGCTTTTTATATCGCTTATTTCGCTTAGTACGGATTGTTATTATTATTTTTATGATTTTTAATGAAGAAGAATATTTCTTTTATGTATTCAAAACTTCCTATCTTCATAAATAACAAAAAATTAATAATAATAATTACGATTAAGATTATGACGACGACGACGCTGCATTACAACGGACATCAGACCATCATTAAAATTAATAATGTTCCTTTAGTTATACCCAGATAGGATATGAACTTAAATAATAATAATTCTATACCTTCACACCATACCCGCATCAGTCCACAAAAATTGGTTAATGTTTTTATTTATTATTTTCTTCTTTAATGTGATTTGCCATTAAAGTGAAAGAACAACGTTTATTGGTAAAAGGCAATCATGCAATATCTTAGAAGGTTAAACATAAAACTTGAATAAATTAAAAGTTTTATATTGTTTCAAAATTAAAAACCTTTTTTTTCATTAATTAAAGAGTGAATTAAGTAAACAAGTACTGTTAATATAAAACCAGTATCAAAATACCAGTGTTTCGATGATACTAATTTTCATGGAAATTAAGTCAAATCTGTGCCAAAAGTTTGACGATAAAGTGGTTTACATGAGATCCGTATTCAGTAAATACCGATTACAGAAGCTATGAAAAGCGTGAAACGAAGTTAACCTGAAAACATATTTGCGTTTCTAAATAACTGCATTTTTGAGATTTTTTTTTTGTATATTATTACAAACGTCTATTAATATACAAAAAAAAAACGCAGACATTTTTTTTTGTATATTATTTTATTAGAAACGTCTATTCAGAATTTTAGTAGTACGCGTAGCGTGATGGTTAGTGCGTTGGACTGTCATGCAAAGGGTCTTGGGTTCAATCTTTGCCTGTGTCACTTAATTCTTGTCATGAAAAGTGCTTTCTCAAATTAGCCGTTCGGATTCGGCATATAAACTGTAGGTCCCTTCCATCTCTGACAACATTACTCGCACACAGGAATGGTTGAGAGTTGTATTGTAAGTCACTAGGCCCTGGTTCTTCATGGAATGTTGCGCCACCTAATTTATTTATTTATTTTTATTAAGAATTTTAAGAGGTGACTTATCTTCATTTTTAATTGATATTTTTTAAAAATTGGATGCTATACAAGTCTAAGTGGGTGTTCATTTTTAACATTAAAAAGGATACAAATCACGTATAAAAAAGAAGTATGGAAAGGATGCACAACCACACACCATAGGATTTCTTTATATGCCCAGTATTGCAGCGCTAATAAGAACATAAGGTCGCTTTTTGAATATACTTTAAAATTAAATTATTTGTAAATAGAGGAAATTTAACCACATTTGTTACTATAAATCAAAAAGAATTGGTTGACATTACTGTAACCAGTAATTTGAAAATTTTTTTGATAGACCGATGGAGAGTGTTCAAAGAACCTTCATTCTGTCAGGTTAAATGAATTCCTAATTTCAGAAACAAAAATCAAGAACCACAGCAAACTTTTTAGAAATCACCGTATTATTAACTGGCATATAGGTTCTGTAGGAAATTCGTCAACAGTATTAGTTATAGTACATTAAGGCTTAACTAACATATTTGAGCCGGAAGAATTTAAAAAAAGTAACAACTGAACCCACAAGAATCCTACAGGAAGCTTTTGAGGAAATGTGTTGTGTTAAACCACCTTCAAGGGCGGGCAAAAAAAATCATCTTGGTGGACCTTAGAGCTTGGAAGCATAGGAAAAGAAAAAAGGGACTGGGGTGCGACCCACACTGATAACTTCCCATCCCATCAGTCGATTTGTCTTGCTTAAAAGTTTGTAGGTTTCAAGACTAGCCTCTCACTGGAATTCTTACAAAGAATCCCTAAAAATTTACAAGAAGGCAGTAAGGAAATCTAAACGATCTTTTTGGCGATCCTTCTGTGGCACGATAGAAGAAACTTCTGAAGCCTCTAGGTTACGGAAAATTCTTTCAACTAATCCAGCGATGTCAAGCTGCTTGAAAAATGCAGACGGCTCCTGGACAAATTCAAGTAATGAATCGCTGAACTTACTACTGGATACTCATTTTCCTGGGTAGTTCTCTTACCGAGACTTGCAACGGTTATATACGCTCAAGTCCCAATACAACATATCCACAAGGTCTGATCACAAGGGACAAGCTACAATGGGCTCTCAACAGCTTCAAACCATTTAAATCTGCAGGACCAGATGGAATAATACCAGCCGAGCTACAAAAGACTTCTGACATAATTGCACCAATCCTTGAGGCAATTTTTACCAGCTGTCTTTACCTGGTCCATGTTCCTTCGGCGAATATTCCCTCGATCATAAAGAGTTCACTATGGTTGCTTTCCTTGAAATCGAGGGTGCCTTAAACAACGTGGACACATCTGCAATCACATCTGCACTAAAATCTCTAAATGTAGAGAGTTCGCTTCGGAAGTTAATTCATTTGATGCTTACTAGCAGAATAATTAACTCAAAACTGGGCAACTCTTCTGGCAGACGATTCGTTAGTAGAGGGACACCGCAAGGTGGTGTTCTATCCCCTCTCCTCTGAAACCTAGTGGTGAATGAAATCCTAACTAGTCTGGATGCGGAGGGTTTCAGAGTGATAGCCTAATCGGACGACGTTGCTACAGCAGTTTCAGGAAAGCATCTTAACACGTTAAAAGAACTCTTACAAAATGCCTTAGACAGACTAATACTTTGGACTGATCGGTGTGGACTGAGTGTTAACCCACACAAAACCGATTTGGTCTTATTTTCGAGGAGATACAAAATTCCATTTGTCAACCCTCCCCATATTAAAGGAATCCAATTAAAATTCTCAGACGAGGCTAAATACCTGGGTCTTGTCTTAGATAAAAAACTAAATTGGAAACGCAACGTAGAGGAAAGAGTCAAAAAAGCTACTGTAGCTCTCTTTTCTTGCAAAAAAGCCATCGGTAATAAATGCGGCTTACAACCCAGAATCACGCATTGGCTATACACATCAGTAATCAGACCGATTTTAATGTATGGTGTGGCAGTTTGGTGGACTGCTTTAGAAAAAGGTATAAACCGAGATAAATTAAATAAAGTCAAACGTTCAGCTTGCCTATGTATAAGCGGATCGCTTCGCACGACCCCATCTGCGGCACTGGACACCTTACTCTAACTAACACCTCTTGACATTTTTAGCAAACAAATAGCTGCAAGCTCTGCTATTCGCCTCAAAGCTTCGTCGCAGTGGACTAACAACAACATTGGCCACTCCGTAATTCTTAGTTACTTAGAATCAATTCCAAATCACACAGACTACACCATCCCCCAACTGCAATTCGACAGAAATTTCAAGATTTTTATACCTCCCAGATCTTTTTGGGAGGAAAGGACATTCCTGGAAGATGAGTCAATCCATTTCTATACAGATGGTTGGAGGTGTGTACTCTGAACGACTGAAATTAAGTCTCTCATTCCGCCTTCCCAATCACTGTAGCTTGTTCCAGGCGGAACTTTTGGGGATAAAAGAAGTCTTGTCCTGGCTTATAGAAAACGTGATATCAACATCCGATATCCGTATTTTCTCAGATAGTCAGGCCGCTATCAAATCTCTGGACTCTGTCTCTACAAACTCTATAACAGTCCATAACTGTCGATCATCTCTTCTAACAATTGTTTTGAAAACTCATGAGCAGTTGCATCATTATGTAGGTGAATACGCATATTAATGTTCAGTGTCAATTTTCGTACATATCTCCAAAGAACTGATGACTTCAAATAGGCGTTTATTTCATCAGCAGGAGTTGATCGTGGAATAACAGCAATATCAGATCACCGCCAAAAAGCTGTTGATTACCACGTAAATCTTGAATTGTTCGATTAAATGCTTCTATTGATTTTTTATTCGCCATTGTGCACTCATCCCATAAAATAATTGACGTTTATCGCAGAACTTTTGCCGTAGCAGAATTTCTCGTAATATTGCAAGTTGGAGTTTCAATCACCATTACATTCAATAGCAATTTTAATGCAGAGTGTGCAGTCTGACCACCTTCTAATAATGTAGCAGCAATTCCTGAAGATGCAAGTGCCAATGCAATTTTGTGTTCCGATCGAATAGTCGCTAAAATCAATGATACAACGAAAGTTTTGCTGTACCACCAGGTGCATCCAAGAAATATAATCCACCTGCATTATTGGAAACGGCTTGCATGATTGTGTCATATACATGTTTTTGTTGAATATTCAATTTGGTGCTATTACAATTTTGTGATTATCAGAAGGCATACGATCAAGAGCAATTTTGAACAATTGAACTAATGCGTTATGCTGATGAAAAAACCTTTGTAGCTCACGAATAATTTCTCGTCTTGTATTTGAAACTATTGCACAACGTTGATCCAATTCACGATTTTCATCACAAATAAAATAAATTTGCAAAATTTGATGATCAGCGTCGGGGTATGGCAATAACGAACCCAGCTTGATGATAAATCTGGCCCTGAATATGTAACATGTATGCAATTTTAGGTAGATTGAATCAGAATTTTTAAGACTTTATGATTCAGATTGATATAAACATGTGACAATCCTGTTGAGGTATTTACCTAAAAAATCGGCATAAAATTATCTCTAATAATTTTAGTAGCACCAAAAGAAGTCATTTGAAATGCCGAATTGAATTGCTGAATATTACTCAAAAACTGCTTCGACGTTTAAGATGTACCAAAAATAATTGAATACAATGGTTCGGGTGGAGTTTCTAATGTTGGCAATCTCACTTTAGCATTAGCACATAAGATCCCGGGCGTTTCACCTGGAAAGTTAGCCGCATCACAATGTGGACATATTGCGTCCATCATTCCAATGTATCCGTACACACTATAATCAATCTGACTATTGTAATTAGAAGCAGCACGCAGCATTTCATCCAAAACAGCACGACGTATTCGTGATTAAGTACACGTACAGGGTCAACAGATCTATTCTGTGCAGTACGTTCACGCTGCGATGCATTAGCTTGTGCGCGTTTATCTGTAGTCTGAGATCGTCTTAATAATGCCACTTGATTTGCATTACGCGTTCGCCGGCCTATGTTTGGTCGTCTTGCTCGTGGCATTTTACCTTTACTCAACAACTCAACAATATTTTGGAAAATATAAACACAAAGCAATAACTCAACAATATTTTGGAAAATATAAACACAACAAAGCAATAATAATTATCGCTGATAAAATGAAATGACATATGATGACATTAAATTTGTTTGACAGAACTAACGTCACTTTTTTGTCTTCCATTGTTTTGCCAAAGGTTCAAATTGGCTTTTAAGTATTAGTACAAATTGTTTGTATGTTTGTTTGTATATGGGAGTATAGAAAGATGTTGGTTTTACACTTTTTCAAGATTTTTTTTTTTAATTTTCTCTACGTACAAACCTCCTCTGGACTTCCACGAATAATTCAAGACCAAAATTAGCCAACTCGCGGTAAAGGCATTATTGAGTTATAACATTACAACGAAAAGTGGCATTGATTTTTATATATATAGATAGAGATATAAACTTAAAAAAACCCAAAGTTGGTAAAAATTGATTTTCGACCGAAATATCTTTTCAAAAATTTGAACTAATTTTATCTTAAAGGAAACATTGTTGAATGCGGAAAAAATCGAATTGACAGTTTGATTATAAAAAATAAAAACCTTAAAAAAAAACAAAACTCAAAGTTGGTAAAAATTGAATTTTGACTCAAAAATCTTTTCAAAAATTTGAGATTATGGCTTCCAACTTATTTTATCTTATAAGAAATATTGTTTTCAACATTCGGTAACATTTTGAGAAAAATCAAATTGAGAGTTTTTTTTTACAAAAAAGTAAAAAATTAACAAAAGTTGGTAAAAATTGATTTTCTACTTAAATATGGTTTCAAAACTTTGAGATATTGGCCTTTATCTAATTTTTTTCGTATAAGAAATATTGTTTTGAAAAAATCGAATTGACAGGTTTCTAACAAAATATAAATACATACCTAAAAAAAGCATTACTAAAAGTTCGTAAAAATTGGTTTTCGACTCAAATATCTTTTCAAAAATTTGAAATATAGGCTTCAAATTATTTTTTTTTGTATACAAAATACTGTTTTCATCATACTTACGAACTATTAAGCAAGACAAATCGACAGTTATCAGTGTGGGTCGCATCCCAGCCTCTCTTTTTTAATGGTAAAAAAAACCACCCACGCAATTTTTTTGAGAGTCCTTTCTGCATTATTATCTGTATAACAAAATTTATTTGAAGTCAATATCTCTACTGATGGTTCTTGAGCTATGCACGACGAAAAAAGCTTCGCGAAAGTACTGACGTATACGGACATACGAACGTACGTACACACGCACGCCCAGACATCTCTCTATAATTAACTTAGAGTGTCCGTATGGGACCAGTAAGTTAGTTGTAAGTTATGGTTAATTAGGCTAGTTTTATGAATTTTTGTCTAGCTTTAAGATAGTCTTAAGAATGAATTAATAAAAAATGAATTTGGAAAAAAAAAAAAAAAAAACATCTCTCTATAAATCTTTTATTTCGACTCTAGGGACCTTGAAATGTCGAGGAATGACAAAATCTTCAATTTGACAAATCGGACCGATTACAATAACTTCATATGGGAAGTTAATAAGATAGAAATCTACCTGCACAACGCAATTTCACATAAAAACTAATAATCTTAGCTTTTAAGTTGAAGTATTAAAGCATTAGAATAGATTATACTAAATAAATTTAGTTATTCCTTAAAATGCGGACTCTTAAAATTTAATTTTTCTCATGGTTAATAAAAATGTAATAAACACTTTTAAAGTAAGGCCATAAATCTTTAAAAAAAAAAAAACAGCACATATAACGTCTTCCAATTGAATTTAGCAGTATAAACATTTTATCTTATGTATTTATTGATTCCCAAGATATAATAAATATTATCCTTAACCCAATCTAGCACAGTACAAAATAGCACATATCACATAAACACACATATCATCTATATACACATTAACCAAAACCGATCTGGTCACCTATCAATGGCATCATAAAATTGCCAATATCCTGAAACTAAACTTTCTACACATAATCTTTATTCTATAGACCTTCCAATATGTGAAGTTAGGTATATGAACAAACTCCTTGTCCATGCTCAGGCTTACGAGTATGCCCAAACGAATGCAGGGTAGATGTCCAAACTCCTGCACAAAAATAGAATACAACCTCCTAATGCCACTTGACCCAAACAAAATTCACCTTTGCACACAGGTGAGCCATTCCACAGTCCAGGCAGATACCATCCACATCTAGGACGAAGATGATGAGGACGAACGACGACGACTACGAAGAGCTTAAGATAAGACCTATTATACTTGTAAGGTTGATATTAAAATTTGTATTGAACTGAGTCAGAAAACCTTCCAACAACGCATTCTATGAGTACGAGTATAAATTGTTCAAGCTTTACGGAAAACAATTTTAGGAAAAGCATTCAAGAGTGCCCCAAAAACAAGAAAACGGGACTTCTATCTGCCTTCTCAACATTGTTTATTAGTTTGTTTTTCCAAAAGCATATAGGCCTTAGAGTAGCTTAAAATTGAAGACAAACCCTGCAGAACTAAGGTTTCCTTTTTCAAATTTATACACAGCTAATTCAGACTTTGGAGGAGACTTACCTTACCATACACATAGGTATAAGGTTTTGAGTATATGCTTGTACCTATTTATAGGAAAAACAAAACTAAAATACCATAGTCAAGTCATATAATGCAACTCATATACTTTTTTAAACATTTTCTAGGAGTTTTTGTGTCTCTTGTTGGTGCCCGATGAGTTATCTTGTCGTATGAAAACTTTCCTGCTCATAATTCCTAGGGGCCAAAAATTATAGAGACTAAAAACTACCATGAAACAGCTCTCAGCGGCATCGTTTCAAAATTGTGATAAAGTTTAACGTGTTTTTTTTTAGTAATTTTTACTCAGCGATTTTGAATTTTGAGAAAGGACGAATAATGATGGTATGGCAAAGGTGGCGCGGTGGTGGAGCGGCGGGTGGAAGATGGAGAGACATTAAAATATTCCGACAGAGACAACTTTTGGAATATACATATAGGTACCATAACTTCAACTTGTATAAGCATCAGAAAGTTAGTTAAATTTACAATGCACTTGATATCAGGGAGTACCTTTTGATTTTGAATTTAAAGAGGAGGGTTTATAAAGAACACAGGAACCATAGCTTAGGTTCTATTTTGTATTTCAGTTTTGGGAAAGTATATAATAGGTCTTGAAGGATATGTATTGTTTTTGTTTTTATTGTAAATTGAAGTAAAATGCACCTCTGAGTCAAAAGTAAATGGCTTCAATTCTTGAGTTAGCTTAATATTATATTGGTTTAAACAAAGAACCTTACGCAAAATACGACATTGGGTGTTCTGAACGATGCCCACATTTCTTGAGAATGTGGCCGTAGAATTAACTGATTTTGATCGTTTGCTATACTTACGGCTGAACAGCAGCGGTATTTTTGACACTTCAACTGACCCGTTGTCTTCCTGACAGGGCAACATCACACAAAAAATATAAAGGCTCACATTTAATCTTGTTACTGCCTGATGGGGTGATAATAATTATGACCGAAAATTGGAATTAACTTACAACTCTCAACCATTTCTGTGTGAGAGTAAAGTGGTCAGGGAGGGGGGGAGGTGACCTACAGTTTTTAAGCCGAATCCGAACGGCTAATTTGAGAAAGCACTTTTCATGACAAGAATTACTCTTGGAGAATTTGTCAATTCCTCGCAAGAGGCAGTACCCGTGAAAAACACTTTAGATGGCACAGGCAGGGATTGAACCCAATACCTCTGGCGTGACAGCCCTACACACTAACCGCAACGCTACGGTACCCCATGCTTGCCCCTATTATTAAACTCACAATTTTACCTCCATTTTACCCAAATTATTATTTGTTGCTTTAACGCTTTTGCTATCCATATCCCTTAGGTAGGTAGGTAGGTAGGTAGGCAGCGACGCTAAAGCCATTTCGTTGCGTTCAGAAAGAAAATCTGATTTTCATTTGGGAAAGTTCATCAAGATCGGTAAGGAATACCCTTTCAAAAGTTGACATTCTAGAACTGGTCAGGGTAGTACATTTACAAAGAACGTAAATCAGAGTTTTCCTTTCACGTTGGCCTCCGCAATTTTGCTGCATGCTGCCCTATCGGCCAGTGTCCAGTACATATTGCAGTGACGCTGAATATATCATACCTGGGTCAGCATAAAAGATCGATATAAAGGTTTTGACTCTGTAAGAACAATTTATTGAGAAAATTTGTTCCTTCATAGCTCAGAGTTGAATATTTACAAGGGCCGATTCTTGCCAGCCAGCTCATCAGACAGTTCATTTACATCAATACCACTATAACCTGGAATCCAATCAAAAGTGAGACGGGTGGTTGGTGTTACTGTTAAGGCTAGTTTATCCTCACAATATTGGATCAATATAGAGAAGTTGTAGTCTAACTGATAGCCATAACAACCACCTGGCTGTTAGCGCAGATAACCGTGTTTTTATTTTGGTTCGAGTTCGACTTGAGTATTTTGCAAGAAATCTGATTTCTAGAAATTCAGGTTGAAATACACTGGCAAAATCAGGTTGCCGAAAGACTTAGAGACATTCAAGGACTCGGAGAAAATTCTCGCTCCCTCCATCTTTGACCCGTTAGTGCGAAGATAGTGGTATTGAAGTCTTTCGTAACCATGCCATTCTCCAAATCCTTTCTCGCGGACAGGGATGTCCCAAAAATATTCGAGATCGAAAGGCCCTTGTAGTGCCGTCACTAGCTATTCCATGAACCTTTTTTTAGTTTGTCGATGTTGTATTTCTGGTTAAGCGCAGAGCACCACACAATCGATCCATAAGACAACATAGGTCGTACAATGGCTGTGTACGTTCACAAAATTATCTTCGATTGAAGAAACCACTTTTTACAAAAAGTTTTTTTACCCGTTTTACAATGTTTGATTTCCAGTTAAGTTTGGGATCTAAAATGACTTCTAGATATTTCACACTTGAAGATAAAGACAAGATTTGACTATCAGTTGGGGTGAATTAAAGGCAGGTATTTTATTTGCTAGTAAGGACCATCAGTTCAGTTTAGTTTTACATTGCTCGTGGCCCAATTATTTACATTCTTAACAGCCATCTCCGTGATTTCGCTTATCACGGTGAAGAAGTTTTCCGAGATTAGCATTTTTAAAACGTAGTCGTCTCTGCAGAAAATACATGGCTTAGTTCGAATCTTTAAATTTTAATTATGCGGCACTGGGGAGGAGAAATTTGGTATTTTTGTGGGCATATGGCTGTTTTGAATGATGATTTGATTAATATTTGGTTTGACTTGGGACAACTTTTTGAATTTCAATTTTAGAGAAAAGGGAGCCAAAATAAATATAACAGTGCTCAAAACCTTGGTTATGTTTTTTTTTTTAAAGTTCAATAAATAAGACATTTCTTTTTTGCCATATGTGTTTATTAACCTTTTTTTCAATTTTTTGGGTTCAAATAAAAAAAATTGCATTCTTAAAGAAAAACAATTTCTGAGCATACATTCCACAATTTTAACTTTTTGGAACAATGGTTGGAATCTAAAATAAGTATGAAAATTTAAAGTTTCGATTTTTTCAAATACTTTTTGATATTAAAATTATGACAATCTTTAACAAATTTCAAAAAATTGATTTTCGAAAAAAGGCGGCTAGCTCTAATTCGGTTTGTTTGGTCTAAACTTCTCTTTTTTGAGTAATTAAAACAAAACAAATTTGGAACAACCAGGAAAAACTTTCTAAAACAACTCCGCTCAGTCAACTTTATTGCTGTTCCAAGTATTACATATCATTCGAATTCATTGAATTACCACTCCATTTACAGTAATTAAACTTGTCAAAGAGCACCTTTGTGGCAGACGATTGAAGTTTGAACATCATAACTAGGACGATTTGTGGTTCTCATAAGAGGGGCAACAAACCGCACATAACACGATCAAACAAAAAAATGTTACGTGAGAAATTTGCTGTTCATGACAAGCAGATGATGCGATTCGAAATCGTTCTGTGGAGCTACGGAAAAGACCCTGTTTACGTGAACAGTCCCTAGTCATTAAAAACTAACATTATTTAACTTTTGGCTATACAGGACCCGAATTATGCGAAATTAAATTGTTCTTTAAAACTGCATCGCTCTAAGTGTTTTATTTTTTGTTCATATTGTGCACGCACTAAAGGGGTTATAAATACCCTTTTAATGATTAGACACAGTGTGAGCAATTAGGAAAGGATGATAGGATAAGAAAGGAGAAACTGATTCACATGGGTTTTAAATATCTGCACATTGTACTGAGTGAGAAATATTGAGCCTGGTAAAGCATTCCACATTCGTGTAGAGCGGCTAAGGAAAGAATCCCTGTACTTAACAGTACGTTCGAAATTGGGCTCAAGGGTAAACTGATGGGCATTGGGCATTCCTAGCAGTACGGGTATTACGGTTGAATTTTTTGAGGGGAGGAATGCAACTGCTATTTCACTAGAGTATTGTTTATAAAAATAACGATAAAACAATGATAGGAATGAGACCTTGCGGCGGTGTTCAAGTGAGACATATGACTCGGTAAGAGAACGATTTCCTATCATTTTTAGAGCTCTTTTTCAATTCTATCCAGACTCAAGTACGTTATTGGGGCACCAGCCCGAATATGAGAATTATACTCGAATTTTGGACGAATAAAAACTTTGTAAGTTATATCGAAATCAAAAGGGGTCAAAAACTTCTTGAATCGGAGAAAACCTAAACACTTAGCAGCATTTTTCGCGACAGTAGACAGGATTGAGTTTTCGAAGCATGAAATTCTATACAGTTTTTGATTCCCCATTGGACAATGTGTCAAGATCAGAAATAAATGAGCTTATAACACGCTGCCGTTGTTAGTCCACATCCGTAGAACAAGGATGCGAATCTAAAAACGAATATAAAAAACTGTCATCAGCGAAACAATTTAGTAGGTTAGAAGTTTCAGACAAAAGATCATTTGTAAAAATAAGGAAGAACGTCGGAGACAAAACGGAGGCCTGGGGCACACCAGAGTTTATTTTGTGGATATAAGATATAGCTTTACTTTTAAAAGTGACAAACGAATGAATCTGGGGTGGAATCGGCTAAGGTGATTGTTGATTATTGACAGTCAAAATAATCGAATTTGATCTATGTAAGGTGATAGTCAAATTGATACCTAAAAAGCTGTCACAAGAAAATGTGATAGTCGTTTTCCTACAAATATGTCGTTTCTGAATAGAGCTACCAGACGCTTACAAAAAACGAATGGAAAATTTTTTCAGTTACCTTTTTTAGGTACAAAAACACATTCCTGTGACCGACAAAGCTTATGACATTCGAAACAAGCAAGAGAATTTTATTCAAACAGAGCCAAATTCATACTTTTATTTACATATTTTATAGGAATCAATTTAAAATTTCACCAAGGCCACAATGAATTTTGACAATTTTAATCTGAAACTGTTCAATCGAATTGAATTGAGTTGAAGCATCTTACACAGACGGAATGAAAATGATAGTCAATTTGATTATCAAAAAAATGATAGTCAACTATCACCTTAGCCGATTCCACCCCTGTATTAAATAAAAAGGCACAAATAAATAATAACTAGATTCAGATTGAAATTAATAAAGTCATAATTTATTCAAAACTCGCTTATTTTAAAAGATTTTTCAAATTTTAAGTGTAAAATAAGGTATATCAAAAGCTCTCTTTACGAATGAATGCATTTAATAATTAGAATTTCAAACCTTTTGTATATAAACAATAAATTAAAAACGAAAGTTCTCAAATATTTATATATTTATATTTATATTTATATTCATATTTATATTTATATTTATTAACTTCCCATAGGAAGTTATTGTAATGGGTCCGATTTGTCGAATTAAAAATTTTGACATTTCTCGACGTTTCAAGGTCCCTAGAGTCGAAATAAAAGATTTTTAGAAAGATGTCTGTGCGTGCGTGTGTACGTACGTTCGTACGTTCGTACGTCCGTACGTCCGTATGTCCGTACGTTCGCGACGTTTTTTTCGTCGTCCATAGCTCAAGAACCAGAAGAGATATCGACTTCAAATAAATTTTGTTATACAGATAATAAAGCAGAACGATGCAGAAAGGGCTCTCAAGAAAATTGAGTGGGTGGTTTTTTACCATAGCAAAAAAAGTTGAAAAAAAGTTGAACATTTTGCTTAACCCTAAATATCTCATGAACCATTGACGCTAGAGACTTGAATTAAATTTTATACTATGTATTGTAACGTGATACAAAACAAATATATTTTTGGAAAAAAATCCAATTAAAGCTTTTTTTATAAATCAAAAAAACTGAAAAAAAAATTTGTCACCTCGAAAATTTTACGACTTAAATATGATTTCATCTCTAAAACAATTTTGTGCAAAGAAGAATAATGTTTTTGACACCTGATAAAATTTTGAGAAAAATCGAATCGACAGTTTTTTTTATAAAAAATAAAAACCTAAAAAAAACATAACTCAAAGTTGGTAAAAATTGAATTTCGACTCAAATGTCTTTTCAAAGCTTTGAGATATTGGCTGTAATTTACTTTTATCTTTCAAAAAATATTGTTGTCAACATTCAGTAAAATTTTGAAAAAATCGAATTGACAGTTTTTTTTACAAAAAATTAAAAACCGAAAAAAAATTTAACAAAAGTTGGTAAAAATTGATTTTCGACTCAAATATCTTTTCAAAAACTTGGATTAAGGCTTTAAACTTATTTTATCTTATCAGGAATATTGTTGTCAACATTCAGTAAGTTTTAAAAAAAATCTAATTGACAGTTTTTGTACAAAAAATTAAAAACCTAAAAAAAATATAACAAAAGTTGGTAAAAATTGATTTTCGACTCAAATATCTTTTCAAAAAATTGAGATAACCTAAAAAAAACAATACTAAAACTTTATAAAAATTTACTTTCGACTCAAATAGCTTTTCAAAAATTCAAAATATTGGCTTCAAACTTATTTTATTTCACAGAAGATATTGTTTTCGATATTCAGTAGTTTTTTTATAAAATTTCAACTGTCCGTTTTTTCATAAAAAAATAAAATCTACAAAAAATAGTACTCAAATTTGGTAAATTGTGGGTCGCACCCCAGCATCTTTTTTAAATATATATTAACTTAGATTTAATTTGTTATTGGAAGTTATTTTTCTGATTTGTCAAATTGAAAATTTTGTTATGTCTTGGAATTTCAAGGTCTCTAGATTTTAAATTCGAAGTTTTGGTCCGCTGTTAGCTCCCTAGGCCTCTCCGTCCGTATTTCGTGATATTAAATAAATTTTATGCCAAAGATACCTAAATCAAAATGTGTTAAATGGACTTAAGCATATTAAGTGGGTGTTTTTTTCGAATGTAACAATTTAAAAAAGGATAAATACTGAGTTTTTATGAAGTATTTCACGACCTTATAACGCAACTAACTTCAAACTAATTTATATTATAAACTAGCCGACCCGTGCTCGTGTTGCTTCGCAAATTGTAAGCAACACATTCTTTTTGTGCTTATGGATTTTCTTCCGATGTGAGCCTTTCTTTTACCCATTTTATATTTCTATGCGATAAAAGAAAAACAACTCAAAAAACACTTCCTTACCGAAATTAACACTTTAGAAAAAAAACTTAAGTAAAATATTACGTAGCAAAGGCCAAGCCGCACGTGAAAACAAACAAAACCATTTCAATTTTTTAGTTGAAAACATAACGAAATTTTTGTCTATTTTCTTCTTTTCTTTCTTTTAGAGCCCCCGCAGACTGCAGACTTTTTATCGGCCGATAGTTTGGTCGGCTTCAGTATGGAGAAGAATGCCTATGCGCACACTACAGCGATTCAGTATCGGCCGATAAAAAATTTTGATGGGCTACCCGATTACATTCAAACTAATCTGTTGGCCAACTATCGGCCGACTGTTTAATCAGTATTAGCGCATACACGCCTGCGCATACATGACGATTGTTTAGTCGGCCGATAGTTCAGTTCGCTCTGTGATTTGGTGTCGTGTGCGTGTATTTTGAATATGGCGTCGCCCAAATCACAATAGAATAGTCGGCCGACTGTTGGATAGTCTGCGCCCTGTTCACCAACCAAACTGTTTAGTTGGCTCGGTGTGGGCACTTTCAGCCTAACCCGACCAAACTATCGGCCGATAAAAAGTCTGCAGTCTGCCGGGGCTCTTATTCATACCTAGAAACGTTTTTTTGCAACCGAAAAATATAGTTTGCGGTAAAAAAAAACAAATTTGTTTTTTTAATGTTCTCATACATATATGTATAGGTATGCGTGTGTAAATATCCATAGACACATTTTTTATTCATCTGCTCATGTTCAGTGCAGTGCAACTGACTTAACCTACCCACATTTGTGTGCTCTTTTTATCAACGTCATTGTAAGTACCTTCTTCGAGTTATTTGTAAGGAAAATTTTAACTTAATTTAGGTTTTATCGAGGAAGTGATACAAAATTGGAAATTCAAGCTATTATAATAGAACTTTTTTTATTTTTAAATTGGAAGAATTATAATCTATTCACTTCCTCGAACCAGAAAAATAAAAAAGATCTAATTTTTCTTTAGATAAATCGGCATTTCATGTGCACGGCACTGTAGTTAATTAAATGTCCATAGTAACTTAAAAAAAAGAGCCCACACTGCTCAGCGATGTGACGATAGAAATATAGAATTAGAGAAACAAAAAAATAATGTGTGTGTGTAGGTTAGTTGATGAACGCCCAGTAGGAAATTTGCTCACCAATGAAAATTTTGTGTGAAATCGCCAAGGAAATCAGCTACTCGAATCATTGAGGAATAGCATGCAATGAAATCCTTACTGAAAGGCATTGCGTTTTTCCTATGATTATACAATCCACCCTATCTTTTTCTTTGTAAAATATTTTATTCACGATATGAAGCATGAGATGGGTTTTGTGTTTGTTTATATTTGCCTTTCTCTTCTCTACCTGCCACTGAGGAGATTGGCTTCAGTTTTAGAATTTCAATGCTCTTGTTTTTTACATATAATAAAAAATTGCCGTTCCCGTTCGTCAGCCTGGTTTGCTTCGAGAAACAAAGTTATTTCCAACAACAACGCCCGACGGTGATGGCGACGGATGGTTGAAGGATTGCAATGTTCGGGTTTTTTACATATCATACAAATTTCGATTCGCGATCCTCAGCCTGGTTTGCTTAGAAACAAAGTTATTTCCAACAACAATGCACAGTGTTCGGGGTAAGTGATTTTTTTTGAAAGCATTGTTGTTTTTTCAAGAAACAGAAAAGATAAAAAATGCGTTTGGGGTTTCCAGTAATAAGGTTAGGCGCGACGCGTGGCTAGCTACGCGCCCTTGTTTTAATTAAATAAAATCCTTTTCTTCTATTGTTTATTTTTTCAGTTGAATTCCATTGTTCACAGTGTCAAGTGCGTAAAGCCGATATTAAAAATAATAGTTATTAAAAAAGAGTTTAGAAAATAAATTATTAAAGTGTAAAAAAGCGTTAATTTTTATAAATTACCAAAGAATCAAAAATGAACAAGGAAAATATTCAGGTAATTTCATTTAAATTACAAATCCCTTTTAACAATTATCTAGTCCTTTTTTATTGCTCTTTTTCTAAAGGCTTCCGGATCTAAACAGTCAGCAATGTACTCCATTGAATTTTCACCCACTAAGCAGCCAAGGCGGATTTTTAAGAAAACGGTAATTATAACTATTATTTTATTAAATTACAAAATTAAATTTCTATAATTCTGCTTTACATTTTGTATAGAATCAACAAGATAAAATAGACGAAATGAGAGCGGACATTAAACGTTTGTGTGTCACCATGGAGCAGCTAAAAGATGGGATTTTCGAATTGGCAGCCCACATCAAACACTTCCTAAAGGCCGATGTTATCAATTCAAAAGAAATATCTACAAATTTCCCTATTGAAACAATCCCTGATTTGGACGATAAATAAAATGATAAAAAATAACATGACTGTTTTTTTTTAAATATTTGTATCCAAAGATTTAGGTATGAGTAAAAAAATAATTAGGTAATAAAAACATGATTGACTTCCTTTATGCACATTCACGACATTTTTCACCAGGTCAATTTGCACTAGTGAATGAGTTACATTGGCTTCCCTAAGGAAACCACTGGTGAATATTCATCACATTTTTCACCAATGTAAAGTACCCAAGTATATCCGCTACTCCACTAACCCAGTGATTTCCCCGGTGTGAATTCACGGTATTTTTCACCAACTACAATTCACTTTGGAATACACCAAATGCACTTGCTTGGTGATTTCCTCACTGAACAGTCACCATGAAATTCACAACTTGGTGAACGCCAATCCAATCCCCATGTTAATTTCATTGATGTTTTCACCATGTTTTCATGGGGTGTAGCTTCCATTCACTAAGGAAAAAGTTGGTGATTCACCGATGAATTTTTTGAAAATTCCTACTGGGATAGTTACGTTTTTTCTCTTACCTACCTACCTACATATTCAATTTTTCTGTGTTGGTTGTATAGTCCCAGTAGGAATTTTCAAAAAATTCATCGGTGAATCACCAACTTTTTCCTTAGTGAATGGAAGCTACACCCCATGAAAACATGGTGAAAACATCAATGAAATTAACATGGGGATTGGATTGGCGTTCACCAAGTTGTGAATTTCATGGTGACTGTTCAGTGAGGAAATCACCAAGCAAGTGCATTTGGTGTATTCCAAAGTGAATTGTAGTTGGTGAAAAATACCGTGAATTCACACCGGGGAAATCACTGGGTTAGTGGAGTAGCGGATATACTTGGGTACTTTACATTGGTGAAAAATGTGATGAATATTCACCAGTGGTTTCCTTAGGGAAGCCAATGTAACTCATTCACTAGTGCAAATTGACCTGGTGAAAAATGTCGTGAATGTGCATAAAGGAAGTCAATCATGTTTTTATTACCTAATTATTTTTTTACTCATACCTAAATCTTTGGATACAAATATTTAAAAAAAAACAGTCATGTTATTTTTTATCATTTTATTTATCGTCCAAATCAGGGATTGTTTCAATAGGGAAATTTGTAGATATTTCTTTTGAATTGATAACATCGGCCTTTAGGAAGTGTTTGATGTGGGCTGCCAATTCGAAAATCCCATCTTTTAGCTGCTCCATGGTGACACACAAACGTTTAATGTCCGCTCTCATTTCGTCTATTTTATCTTGTTGATTCTATACAAAATGTAAAGCAGAATTATAGAAATTTAATTTTGTAATTTAATAAAATAATAGTTATAATTACCGTTTTCTTAAAAATCCGCCTTGGCTGCTTAGTGGGTGAAAATTCAATGGAGTACATTGCTGACTGTTTAGATCCGGAAGCCTTTAGAAAAAGAGCAATAAAAAAGGACTAGATAATTGTTAAAAGGGATTTGTAATTTAAATGAAATTACCTGAATATTTTCCTTGTTCATTTTTGATTCTTTGGTAATTTATAAAAATTAACGCTTTTTTACACTTTAATAATTTATTTTCTAAACTCTTTTTTAATAACTATTATTTTTAATATCGGCTTTACGCACTTGACACTGTGAACAATGGAATTCAACTGAAAAAATAAACAATAGAAGAAAAGGATTTTATTTAATTAAAACAAGGGCGCGTAGCTAGCCACGCGTCGCGCCTAACCTTATTACTGGAAACCCCAAACGCATTTTTTATCTTTTCTGTTTCTTGAAAAAACAACAATGCTTTCAAAAAAAATCACTTACCCCGAACACTGTGCATTGTTGTTGGAAATAACTTTGTTTCTAAGCAAACCAGGCTGAGGATCGCGAATCGAAATTTGTATGATATGTAAAAAACCCGAACATTGCAATCCTTCAACCATCCGTCGCCATCACCGTCGGGCGTTGTTGTTGGAAATAACTTTGTTTCTCGAAGCAAACCAGGCTGACGAACGGGAACGGCAATTTTTTATTATATGTAAAAAACAAGAGCATTGAAATTCTAAAACTGAAGCCAATCTCCTCAGTGGCAGGTAGAGAAGAGAAAGGCAAATATAAACAAACACAAAACCCATCTCATGCTTCATATCGTGAATAAAATATTTTACAAAGAAAAAGATAGGGTGGATTGTATAATCATAGGAAAAACGCAATGCCTTTCAGTAAGGATTTCATTGCATGCTATTCCTCAATGATTCGAGTAGCTGATTTCCTTGGCGATTTCACACAAAATTTTCATTGGTGAGCAAATTTCCTACTGGGTATTAAATGGAACACATATTAAAAGAGAAAGAGCATGGGAAGAAAAGAAAATTAAAAATATTGGAATGATAATGAAATGAAACAAAGCAGCGACCTCGCGATTGTGATGGAATCTAATTTCCTGGATAAAATAAATTCAAAAAGTTTGTAATTTTATAATTTGTTTTTATTTATTTCTCAGGTTGTATGTTTAACTTAGAAGTGATTTTAGGCTTAAAATTTGCGCAACAATATTGACTTTATGAAGCAATGCTAATCTTTGTCGATTTTGTATAGGTTTAAAGATATGAGTGGTTGTATAAGTCAACTAATGTAAAAAAATGGACAAAAAATGTAAAATTAATAATATTTAAAGTTGCAAAATAATTAATGAAAAAAAATTAAAGCCATAAACACTCTCATAACAATATAGAAAATAATAAAATATATTTCAAATAAATCGTTTGACTACTTTCTGAGATCATGCGTTACAAATTTTAAAATGGTTTCGCTTTTATATAATAGTATAGATTGATGTATCACATCTATATTGTGACATTTTGTTAAATTGGTATGAACATATGGTATGTATTTTTATTTGAATAAAAGAAAACTGAAAAAAACATATTTGTAACCTATAGTGTATGTTGAGGTACACAATGTTCGCTAAGAACTTTAAGGACCTTCCTTAACTTTATCAAAAAATCTCGAATTTAGTATTTACTTTAAAATCAATAACTTTTTGGTGATGTGGAATCGCTATGTATGACAAGGAAAAGTAGATGTGGGATTGAAATTCAAGGACTTAAACAAGGACTCGTACAAGAAACCCAATTGCAAAATGTAATTAATAAAAAACCCTGCAAGCCGCATTTCTTAAAATAAAAAAAAAAAACACTCATAACACACCCCACTGAAACATTAAAAGATTGACACGATTTATACCTACGTCATGAAGAAGTTTATACCTACCAAGCTAAAAAATCGAAAAAAAAATCAATCTCACATATGCCGGGTGCCATTCAATTATTATCAACAACGTGTGGCAATCACTTAAAGGCAAAAACAGGACTCGCCCAATCATCCGCACATAACTTGAATTCCAAATCACCTTTTTGTAGCCTGATGATGAAAAAAAACTCATATCATTGCATTGATGGTTAAATTATATTAAATCACATTACCTCTCGAATATCCTGTTCGATATATGTATGTATGGTACACATCCTCATCCCCTTCCATAACCCCCACACCACACCACTCCTTTTGCTTTTGCTTCTGATTCGACGTTCAATCAGTTTGATGGCATATAAAAGCTTCCCTATTTTGTGTGTGGGACGATCGACAAAGTATGTTTATATGACACGACAAACATGCCACTGCGGCGGCGGGCGCTACCATCGCCAAAGAAACTCAAGCTGTGGAATATGATGGAGGCAAGGGAAGAGTGTTGTTGTAGGTAGGTATGTAGAAGAGTGATGCCAGGTCAGGACCATGGTACTTTCTTCATTCTTTAGTATAAATGTTACGATATTGTGTGCCATCAGCCGAAATCCCCTTTTAACCTTCGTAAATACTTTAATAAATATTAATTTTATTTTGACATTGTGTCGGTATATTGCTACTATTCTTCGTCTTGTTTTACATGGCCCACAGTAGAATCCCTCATGCCAGGAGCCAGATTCCTGCATCCAGGAGCCAGAATCACCATAACCATCTCCTTCTGAATTACATCTCAAATCGAAGTAGGTATAGAAAAGTAATTTTGTTTTTGTTTTTTATTCCTTTTTTTATTTTTACTCTTACTTTTTTTTTAATTCAGAATTTGTTGGAGGGGGATTTTCTTATTTCTCGATACTCATCGTCATCGTATGTATGTGTGGTGGGAGTCCTTTTTTGTGGCACTTAACCTCGAACAACATGGGATTTGGCTTAATGAAATTTTAGGGCAGAATTTGATTTATACGCATGAGGCTTACATCTGACATCGCACGACAGCGTTTTCTTATACAATCTTACACTTATAGCTTTGTACATAAATATGCAATTCACATATATACGAGTAGAAAGTAGAGGGTGAAAAGTGAAGGGTACAGGATAACATATGTATTTCAAAAGGTCTCAAAAACGATTGTTTGCCGTTGGCTGATGAAATGGATATGTTATACTTTTGCACACGCATGTTTATAGATAGATTGAACCTTAATATAAGTGAGGAGGATATTCCTATACGATTTTATACTTTCTTTTTGTTTATTGTTGTTGTTGTTGTTGAGTTTTCTTTAGTCCTTTATTTTGGGTTTATTGGTATAGAGGTGGTATAGTGTGAGTTATTTAATTCAAGATTGGATTTTATACGAGTAAAGCTTTGAGGATCTATGCAGGGTGATTCATAGAATAAAAATAAAATTTTATGCCGGAAATAAAAAGATATAATTAAGAAACTAGTGATATTTAAACTCGCGGCTTATGACCAAATAGCATTTGTTTTTTAAAAGATAAATCTGACTTTAAGCTATGCCAGTACCTATAGGCAGTATTTTGACTGGTGGCCATTTTGTCAGTTGTAAAATGACTTTTTCGTTCATCAATTGAACAACCATGATGTGCAAGAGCTGTAGTTTCAACAAAAAGGCACAACATGTGGCACAGCCACAATTGATTTATTGAAGGAAACGTTATGGGCCCTTGAATAAGCCTCCAAGATCGTGCGATTTAACGCCGCTTAACTATTTTCTGTGAGGATATTTAAAGTCACTTGAATCTTATGTCGATAAGACCAAAACAATTGACCACTTGGAGGACAAAATTTGCCACGATTTAAGAAAATTCGATCTTGAGGTTTAAATCGGTCTTATTTTTTTTTATGAAGAATAAAACCACCTTTTTACCCTCATAATTTTGTCTGTATACTTAGGTTACGTTATTAACGAGTTTGTTTTATTTTTAACTTCCCATAGGAAGTTATTGTAATCGGTCCGATTTCTCGAATTGAAAATGTTGACATTTCTCGACGTTTCAAGGTCGCTTGAGTCGAAATAAAAGATTTTTAGAAAGATGTCTGTGCGTGCGTGTTTACGTACGTTCGTACGTCCGTACGTTCCGGAAGTTTTTTTCGTCGTCCATAGCTCAAGAACCAGTAGAGATATCGACAGATAATAAAGCAGAAAGATGCAGAAAGGACTCTCAAAAAAATTGCGTGGGAGGTTTTTTTACCATAGCAATTTAAAAAAAGGTGAACATTTTGGTTAACCCAAAACCACGAACCAACCAATAACGCTAGCGACTTGAATTTTGATTTTGTTTATAATAAGCGCACACAAGGGGGATACTACCCTTATTATGCAGAGACACAGTGTGAGTACTAGGAAGAGGAGAGAGAGTTTGAAAATAGATGTCGGTGCACATTGGTTTTGAATTCCTGAATATTGCAATGACTGGGAAAACAGAGTGTGGTAAGGCATTCCACATTCTCGTAGTACGGCTAAAGAACGAATCTCTGTACTTGACAGTACGACCGAAGTTGGGCTCGAGGGTATACTGATGAGCATTCCTAGAAGCGCGAATATTACGGTGGAACTGTTTAAGGGGAGGAATGAGCATAAACCGTTAAAATAACAGTAAAAAAGCGTGAGACAAGAAACTTTACGACGATGTTCAATTGAAAAAAATGAACTTAGGATAATATTATCATCTACCAATTTAAATGCTCTACGTTGAATACTATCCAAGGGGCTTAAGTAAGTTGCAGAAGCACCAGCCCAGAGATGGGAGTTATACTCAAGCTTTGGACGCATAAAAGACTTAAAGACATCGCTTAAGGAAACCCCAACGGCTTGCGGAATTTTTGGCAACATCTCGTATGTGATCATTCCACAAGAGTTGGTTGGTGACACACATACCAAGAATATCGAGATGTTCAGTCTCATTGATGCAAGTGCCATCCATGGATAATGGCAAAGGGGGTATATCTCGCTTTAACGATACAAGAAAGCATTGGATTTTCAAAGCATTAATTCCCATTGTATACAATGCTGTTTAGGCCGGAATTTAATGAGCTTATCATATTATATCGTTGCAGTTCCACATCCGAAGAAGAGGGTTGTGAATCTGAAAACGAATATGAAAAGTTGACAGTACCATCGATCGTCAGCGAAACAATATATTGGATTAGAAGTTACAGACAGGAGATCATTAATAAAAATGAGAGAGAGTGTTGGAGGTAGAACAGAGCCCTGGGGCACACCAGCATTTATTTATTGGTTTTCAGACTTGAATCCATCCAACTTGTATTGAACGATTTGAAAGGTAATAACTAATCCAATGAAGAAGGGATTCATGAAAACCGAAAGCACGCATTGTCGATAAGAGAGCCTGATGCCTTTGCTCTATCAAATGCTTTTGAAATATTAAGTGCAATAATTTTACCGATGTAAAGATTTGTTCCACTGTTCGGTGAGATGAACCATGAGATCACTAGTGGACCTATTGCTGCGAAAGCCGCACTGACGGTCATTGAGAAGCTTTCGATCTTGAAGATATTTCTTGAGCTGATAATTAATCATCGTTTCCATGACCTTGGAAAGAAGGGAAGTACATGAGTGCAATCGCTCGGTAATTAAAGGGTGAGAAGAATTCGCCTTTTTTTTGGGATTGGCTGAACAAGTGCAGTTTTCCATCCGCTCGAAACGAGACCTGAGGAGTAGGACAGATGAAAAAGCTTACGCAGTGGTTTTGCCAGCGTTGAAGATAACCTCTTCAGAATAATAGCGGGGATACCATCCGGACCAGCGGATTTGTGTATGTTAAGATCTTTTAGGACTCTCACCACAGTACACGTGCGAAAAAAGATTGGTCCCATAGATACACTAACTCGCTCAAGTACAGGCGGTGTCATAACACTCACTGGCAGCGTAGAATTGGCTTTCTCTAAAGAGCTAGCAAATGGAGTGTCATTGACAACAAGAGTAGGAACCAAGGAAGAGGAAGAATTCCTCATGTTTCTTACAAATGACCAAACATTTTTACTGTCTTTGGGACATTGCAGTATTTTTTTCCGTAGTTTTTGGTCATGTAAAAATTTGGTCCGTCGAATATGGACAGGCCTTACTCAATTCTTACTTCTTTGGCTTTAACAACCTCTTTACAGCTCGCATCAAACCATGAGTTTTCCTTAGGTCTAATACTTTTAACCCTGTTCGAGATAAAATAGGTCGTTCAACTCAGTGAGGATCTCAACATACACTCCTTCGGGTGTTGTCTGGCCCGAATATTGAACCCATGAAGAATTGTGTACATTGAAATCACCCGTAACATCGATTTCAGTGCGAGGATAGAACGAAACAATTCTTTTTATGGAATCAGACAAAGCATCCAATTCCCGAGAAGTTGATACTCTGTCTAAATTAGGGCTTCGATAAAGGAAGCAAATTAATTAATTCTATATTATATATTGTAACGTTATACCAAACAAATATATTTTTGGGAAAAAATCCAATTAACGGTTTTTTGCATAAATCAAAAAAACTGGAAAAAAATAATTGTCGTCTCAAATATTTTACGAACAAAAAATGATTTTATCTCCAAAATAATTGTATACAACGAAAAATAACGTTTTTGACATGTGGTCAAATTTTGAGAAAAATCGAATTTATATTTTTTTTTATAAAAAATAAATAAAACGTTACTAAAAGTTAGTAAAAATTGATTTCCGATTCAAATATCTTTTCAAAAATTAAAAATATTGGCTTCAAACTAATTTTATCTCACAGAAAAAATATTTTTTTCAAAATTAAGTAAATTTTTTATAAAAATCCAACAAAATGTTGTTGGTAATTTTAATGTTTTTAGAATAATTCAACTGACAACATTTTTACAGAATATGAAAACCTACAAAACTTTTAAGCAAGCCAAATCGGCAGCCGGGATGGGAAGTTAACAGTGTGGGTCACATCCCATGTTCTTTTGTTTTAACTTTTAATCAAATCACCCTGTTTATAAAAGTCCAATGAATATTTTTGTCACTTGATATAAGAAAAGTTATGGACAGCCACGATATTTTAAAATTCGTATGATCTAAGGGCTCATACAGCATCAAGCGGTGCAGGTAGAATAATGCAATGTCTTAAAAAGGAATACAGCTCTTCAAATAAATGAAATTCATTTTTTTCCTATCGCAAAAACATTTGAAATCACAAATAGCTAAACACAAACATACAAAATAAATGTACGTATACGCCCAAGTGAACCACTTTATTAACTTCCCATAGGAAGGTTTTGTAATGGGTCCGATTTGTCGAATTAAAAATGTTGCCATTTCTCGACGTTTCAAGGTCTATAGAGTGGAAATAAAAGATTTTTAGAAAGATGTCTGTGCGTGCGTGTGTACGTACGTTCGTACGTTCGTACGTCCGTACGTCCGTATGTCCGTATGTCCGTATGTCCGTATGTCCGTATGTCCGTATGTCCGTATGTCCGTATGTCCGTATGTCCGTACGACCGTACGTTCGCGAAGTTTTTTTCTTCGTCCATAGCTCAAGAACCAGAGGAGATATCGACTTCAAATAAATTTTGTTATACAGATAAAAAGGCAGGAAGATGCAGAAAGGGCTCTCAAGAAAATTGCGTGGGTTGTTTTTTTTACCACAGCAGTTTTAAAAAAGGTGAAAATTTTGGTTAACCCTAAATATCTTACGAACCAAAAACGCTAGAGACTTGAATTAAATTTTATATAATACATATATTGAAATGTGATACAAGACATGCACATATATTTTTTGAAAAAAAAATCCAATTAACGGTTTTTTATAAACAAAAAAAAATTTAAAAAAAAATTGTCACCTTGAAAATTATACGAATACAAAATGATCTTATCTCCAAAATAATTTTGTGCCACGAAAAATAAAGTTTTAAACATCTGGTAAAATTTTGAGAAAAATCGAATTGACAATTTTTTTATAAAAAATAAAACCCTAAAAAACATTACTCAAAGTTGGTAAAAATTGAATTTAGACTTAAATATCTTTTCAAAAATTTAAGATATTAGCTCTTAACTACTTTTATCTTTTAAAAAATATTGTTTTCAACATTAGGACAAATTTTGAGAAAAATCGAATTGACAGTTTTTTTACAGAAAATAAAAACGTAAACAAAAAAAATTAATAAAAGTTGATAAAAATTGATTTTCGACTCAAATATCTTTACAAAAATTAAAAATATCGGCATCACACTTATTTTATCTCACAGAAAATATTGTTTTCGATATTCAGTAGTTTTTTTTATAAAAATCCAACAGTCCGTTTTTTCATAAAAAAATAACGTCTACAAGAAATAGTACGCAAATTTAGTAAAAATTGATGGTTCTTGATATCTCTCAAATTAATTTCATTTATCCAATTTGTAAAAATTTAAGAAATGCTACTAAAGTTGGTAAAAATTTGTTTTCGACTAAAAATCCATTTAACAAAACTAGATTTTTAAACTAAACTATTTCTTTATATGAAAAATATTATTGGTAATTTTGAAATGTTTAAGAATTATTCAACTGACAACTTTCTTAACCCAACACTAAAACCTACGAACTTTTAAGCAAGACAAATTTTTTTTTTTTTTGTAAATTAATTTTTATTATTTCAATCTTAAAGCTAGACAAAAATTCATTTTTTTTGTAAATTCATTTTTATTAATTCATTCTTAAGACTATCTTAAAGCTAGACAAAAATTCATAAAACTAGCCTAAATTAACCATAACTTACAACTAACTTACTGGTCCCATACGGACACTCTAAGTTAAACAATAATACTTAAAGCTAATGCCTTTCGGCCCTAAGATCTATTTAACTTTAATTCATTTTATTTATTTTTGTATTCATTAGAAAATTTCAAAAAAACTAATATCAATATCCTTTTTTATTTTTACTTAAAAACTACTTAAAATAAGGTCCTTAATATAAAACTTAAAGCTAACTAAAACTACCTATTCTACCTATAACCTACTTAAAACTAGAACAACCACAGCAGCAAATCTAACTATCTAACGTTTTTTGTTTTCCATATTTTGTTGTCTTTTTTTTTTTTATTTTTTTTTTTTATTCCATGTTTTTTTTTTAATTTTTTTTTGTATTTTTTTTTGTTTAGTTTTTTTTTTTTTTTTTTTGTTTTTTTATTTTTTTTTATATTTTTTTTTTTTGTGCCACCATGCCTATTCTACTTAAAACTAAACCCTAAAACTATAAAACAAGTATGTAAGCCGGCCAAGGCTTACAACCCCATCCCGACCACCCACTATCAAGTGCCGATTGAAGCCACCAAAACTGGTTCTCCTGCTTCACCCTATCAGTTCGGTCCCGTTCGGACACAGCCCTACTGAACCGAAGGAGCTCTGCTCCGCCTTGTGCCATGACGTCCCGATTGTACAGGAGTCGCCTATCCACGGTTCGTCGTCTGACGTGGTAGATTAACGGAACTGCCAATCTATCCTGTATCAGACCGCATCTATCTAAAAAGAGGAATGCCTCTGGTGGAATGAAGCCGCTCAAGCGTGCACTTTCAAAATACTCGTCGTTCGGATAGAACGCCCCGAAAATTAAATTGTTGGTCGAAGACATCGCTCTTGCAATGTGACCTCGAACGAGTTTTATCACGAAATTGTCAATTCTGTTGATTCGAGCCCCGTTGTATAGGACCTCGTTGGAATAGTAGTGCACGTAAGAAGATTCGGCTGTTCGGTATAAGCCGGTACAGCGTCGTAAACACTGCCGCTCGAACACCCGAAACTTCTCCATCTGGGAAGGGGCAACGTTGAACCACACAGGACAACCATAAACCATCATCGGCCGTATGAGGGCCATGTAGCAAATTACCTTCACTCTGGGGTCAAGCCGACTGCTAAAAAACAGCCGTTTCGTCAGAGCGAAGGCTCCTCTGGCCCTGGTCAGAGCAGCATTTATATGTCTATCGAAATATAAATACTGATCTAACCAGATACCGAGATACTTCACTACACTTTTGCTCGCTAATGGCTGCCCGTGAAGATCAACGATAACCATCTTGCGCCAATTCTTGCGCGTATCCCTCGTGGCCCTAGCCAACGGAGTCCGGAACAGAATTGTCTCCGACTTCTGGACATTTATTTTCAGTTTCCAGTCGTCGCAATATCGCTGAATCTTGTCGAAATCACGCTGCAAGAGAATTCTAATAACCTCAACCTTTCGGGCCGTTCTGTACGCAATAAGATCGTCGGCGTACGCAATTGCCTTTGTAAGACTACCTATCAGATCGCTGGTGTAAATGCTGAAGAGAATCGGCGAATTCACCGCTCCCTGTTGAAGACCATTTTTAATTAAGAATGTTGTGGTAGAAGTTACATTGCCACTTTTGACAACAAACTTTCTACCGTTAAGCATATCATAAAGTATATACAACAATGGCTTGCTTATGCCAAGCCTGCTCAGTTTTAGGTAAAGACCCTCTAACCATACGGTGTCAAAGGCCTTTTCCAAATCAACCAGAACAGCACCTGTGCATTGTTGTTTTGTTTTATTCCATTGGATATCAGAAACGAGTTTAGACGCAGCATGAATTGTGTCATGACCCGCCTTGAACCCGAACTGTTTATCCGGAATTATTTTGTTGTCCGCAGCCCACTTAGTCAGAGCCCTATTGATGATCTTTTCGAAAACTTTGCTGATGCTCGGAAGAAGACTTATCGACCGAAGATTCGACGGGTTGGAGTTGTCCTTTCCCTTTTTCGGGAGAGGATGAACCACAGCGGTCTTCCAATGCACTGGATAATATGCATTATTCAGTGCATTGTTAAAGAGTGTGGTGTAAATGTCGATTGCCTCCATCGGTAAATGTCTTAGTACAACGTTGGATATACCGTCGACACCTGCTGACTTTTTGTTTTTTATTGAGTTGAAGATGAGCTGAAGCTCAACCTTCGTCACTAACAAGGGACTTGGTCCCGTTTGCTCGGCGATTATGGCATTTGCCAAGGAATCGTCATTGAACCGCATGAAACCGCGGTTTTTAGATCGCCATTGTGTCATATCATTTCGAAGGTAAAAGTGATTAAGTAGGGCTCTGTTTTCCAGGTCGTGGTTGGGGCGAATGCTAACATTCACCTTGTACACTTGCTGGAAAGCAGCTCCCACCGCCTCCACTTTTTCCTTCGGATCTTCAATTATAAAAAAGTCATCGTCAAAGATGGCTTCTTCTGGATCTATTTGCGCTGTCCTGAGTACGTTTGTGTTCTCTTCAGTTCTTTGGAGTTTCAGACACGGAAGGTCATTGTCGTTCTTTTTCCTAAATATCTTGTTGATTTTAGGGAACATACCAGGGTCACTGGAATTAACTGACCGGATCTTGCGGTCCCAGTACTTGTTAATTGATAACCTGTAGTTCTCCTTAATCAACAGATTGACATTTTTTATTGACGACTTCAGTGTCCTAACCTCCAAGTCGTGTGGGTCTGTGAGTCGTCTGTACGTTTTTGAGTCTTGTCAGTAAGCCACTCTTGTGCCTCCGTAGTGCGTCAATAGTCGCGTTTCTGTAAGCGTCCATTTGGTCCCGTTCTTTGTACTTTGGTATTGTCCGTTCCATTGTTCGTTTTATTGTTTCGTCCATCTGTTGTAAATGTTGGTCAATTTCTGTATTTGTCAGGTTTCTGTTGTTTGGTGGGGCTATGTCACTCGAACGAAGTTCTCTCGCTAGGGCGTTGGTGAAACGAGGCCAGCGCATCTTATTGTAATTGTAAGAATGCGTTGCAACGTATTCCTCCAACTCCACGCGTTCGTTCGGAATCTGCATTACAGCAGCCAGTCCGCAGTGATCACTGTCGTACTCGACTGTCTGTAAGCAGTTTCGAGGGTGATTACCCACTTTGTCTGTAATTGTCAGTCTTGTGTCGTACAGCAAAAGATCCAGAAAGGACCCGCTTCTTGGATACGATGGCCTTTCAGTAGCCAGCAGGTCGACGCCATATTCAACGCTGTAAAGATCCATCAAATTAAAAAGATGGTTACCTCTGGGATTACTATGTTGATTTCCCCAATCTTCATGTTTTGCGTTCAAATCACCGGCCAAGATGAAATAGTTTTCTTCCAAGCTCAGTTTCAGTTCCCTAAAAAGAATCTCGAGTTCTGAAGCAAAGTAAGTAACCTGCGGAGCTCCAGCCGCATAAGCCGCAATCATATACATCCGAGACAAAAATTCATAAAACTAGCCTAATTAACCATAACTTACAACTAACTTTCTGGTCCCATACGGACACACTAAGTTAAACAATAATACTTTATGCTAATCCCTTTCGGCCCTAAGATCTATTTAACTTCAATTCCATTTTATTTATTTTTTTTATTCATTAGAAAATTTCAAAAAAACTAATATCAATATCCTTTTTTATTTTTACTTAAAAACTACTTAAAATAAGGTCCTTAATATAAAACTTAAAGCTAACTAAAACTACCTATTCTACCTATAACCTACTTAAAACTAGAACAACCACAGCAGCAAATCTAACTATCTAACGTTTTTTGTTTTTCATATTATATTGTCCTTTTTTTTTATTCCATGTTATTTTTTTTTTATTCCATGTTATTTTTTTTTTATTCCATGTTATTTTTTTGTATTTTTTTCGTATTTTTTTTTTGTGTCACCATGCCTATTCTACTTAAAACTAAACCCTAAAACTATAAAACAAGTATGTAAGCCGGCCAAGGCTTACAACCCCATCCCGACCACCCACTATCAAGTGCCGATTGAAGCCACCAAAACTGGTTCTCCTGCTTCACCCTATCAGTTCTGTCCCATTCGGACACAGCCCTACTGAACCGAAGGAGCTCTGCTCCGCCTTGTGCCAACACGTCCCGATTGTACAGGAGTCGCCTATCCACGGTTCGTCGTCTGACGTGGTAGATTAGCGGAACTGCCAATCTATCCTGTATCAGACCGCATCTATCTAAAAAGAGGAATGCCTCTGGTGGAATGAAGCCGCTCAAGCGTGCACTCTCAAAATACTCGTCGTTCGGATAGAACGCCCCGAAAATTAAATTGTTGGTCGAAGACATAGCTCTTACAATGTGACCTCAAACGAGCTTTATCACGAAATTGTCAATTCTGTTGATTCGAGCCCCGTTGTATAGGACCTCGTTGGAATAGTAATGCACAAATCTATACAGACGGGATGGGAAGTTATCAGTGTGGGTCGCATTCCAGCCTCTTTTTTATTTTTACATTTCTATGACAAAATAAGCTTATGTCTAAGATATTTACTGGACAATTTTGTTGTTTGACTTAAATCGTATGCAAACATTACTTAGAATTACTTAAAACATTGCATGTATATTGTACTGCCTAAGTTACAAAGGGAAACAGTCTTGCTGTTCATTTTTGTCTTCAATAAGAGTATTGCTGTTACAGTAAATCCTTTAAAAATGGCGGAAAAAAAGTGTGTTGAATGTAATCCCACACTTAATGAAATTGTATCTAATATTCTTAGAAATGAGTTTTTAGCTTAGCTTACCACAAGTTTTGAATAAATATACATTCCAACCTATTGCAGATAGTTTGTTGTCAGTTTTTACTTGATGTTATTGCCGGTTCTAAAATACAAGTGACTTATCGATATAAATGCATTCCTTTAATTTAAATAATTAAGGGAAAACTTTGATGAAGATTGCAATCAGTGAGGTAAAATATTTATTTGAACCTTGCTTTTACCCCTACACCAAAAAGGTTAGTTTATAACTTTTTTGTTCTTTCTAAACACTTGTTTATTCGTTTAAATGAAATTTTCAGTTTAGGTCCCTTTTGGCTGATATTGTATACTGATGGATATGAAATATGGAGGTCTCAGTCTCAGTCTACGCTACGTTATTTTATTTTACCAACTGTAGATATCTTAAGAATTCAAGTTGAAAATAGCTATGGTAATTCGTTTTCCTGTGGGAGTCATTTACAAAATTTCACTTTCGACAAAACAAAAAAAAAAATAAGAGAAAAACTCAAACCCCATGAATTCTCTCAACACGTTTATGTAAAAAAAGCCAATATTGCCAACTTGTTTTTTTGTTGTATACGATTCCTTAATTTGTGTAAACTGTGACTTAAAAATATGCTCACCATTTTTGAAGTTAATTTTAATAATCCTTAAAACGTTATTTAAGCACCTATCGTTCTGTTTTTAGTAGTGGCGTAATTTACGATTTTAAAGTTAATTTTAATAATCTTCAAAACTTGGTCAAGCACGTATCCTTCCGTTTTTAGTAGTGGCGTAATTTACGATTGTCAAATGTCAAAATATGATAGCTTCAAATATTAACTCTTATTGGTAAACAATTTTTAACCTGTCTTAAGCTTGAATAAATGAAGTCCTTACTTAAAACAAGTAAAATAGTTTTTGAAATCTTTTGTAATAAAAAAAGGGCTAACTATTTCTCAATGGATTGTGCTGTCACTCTTTCAGGCTAATATGTAATTTCTGCCTATTTGGCAACCATGCTCATAGTTCTCTTACGAGCGTTTTCTTTTTAAACTAAAGTATCTTTGTGGCCATAAGATAAGCAATTTCAACTCAACATTTGAGACAGAGTAACGGTAAAATGTAAGAAAAAAAGAAAAATATTTTATAATATTATGGAACCCAGTTTCGTTCGCCTAAATGTTGGTTGTATAATGAGGTAAGCTCTTTTAATGATATTCGTCTGTCATAAGTTGTTGTTGTTTTTATTTTCTAACGCCCGCTCGTTGTCGACGTCCTCGTCCATTGGTTACTTAAAGGCCAACTGAGCACGTCAATGCCACTTTAATGTTTATTTTTTAGCCTCATCCTCCCTATAGTCCCTTACCTTCCTTACCCTGCCAAGCCCAAACTCATGCTCCTCGTGAAAATATGAAATTCTAACTGAAAAATGTCCGAGAAAAAGTTGATGGTTCAAAAGTGTTTTGTGAGTGAAAAGTTTGTTCCTTTTTTTCCGTTTTTGTCGGCCACATTTATGCAAATGAAATTGTCTCCGGACACTTGAAGTTCCTTCCACTCTATCACCACTACACTGTATGTTGGTATTTTGAATACCGCTCCGCGCGATGCCTTAAAATTGCAGGGGCTAAAAAATACCCCAGTTGTAATATCCTGGCGGTACCTATTTGTGTCCTTGCTGGCTGCCTGCTCCTCAGGTGGGATAAAGTTTTGTAATTTTCTTGCTACAAAAATCGCAGAATGATGTTTGTGTTTTTGCTAGAATTTAAATTTTCAAGTTAATTTTATTAAGAGTACGCCCGCCCACCGCGCGCCGCCGCCACCGCCGCGGTAAAGTGGAGTTTTATTTTAATTTTTTGTTTCATTTTTGTTGTGCTGTTTTGTTCATTTCATCTCTCCCTTGCTCATTGAACTGAATGTTGTTTAACACTGTTGAACACATTTGAGTTCTTGTTGTTGTTGTTGTTTTTCTGCTGTTTTGAAAATGTTTTGAGATAAGTAATTTAATGCTCAATTGCTATAGTGGTTGGTATAAAGGGGGTTACCATTACCATTGCCATTGCCGTTGCCGGTCACTGATGATAATGGCTGATGGGTTCACTCCTAAATGTTTACTGGGAGTAAAAGTTTATGAATAGATTGAATTCACTTTAGTATATATAGAAGAGAGCAATGGAATAACAAAATTCTTAAGTGTACGAAATTTTATGAAACAAATTATTATTATAAATATTTGCAAATTTTTACTGAATAACCTTCATGTTTCTAGAGCTGATGCTTTTGAAGAAGAAAGAAAAAGTAAATAATTTGGCTTTAGAAAAAAAGTTTTATTTTAACGTACAAAGTGGCTAAATAAGTGTACATAAGGTACTTACATAGTTGAAATTAAAGTTATAAAGGGAGAGAAAAATAAATGAAAGGACTTCCAAAAATAAATCCCTAATTTCAAAGTGTATTAGTAGGTATAACTCGTTCTTCATTTTTGACTTTCGTTTTTCTAAGTTCTTAAACTATTTTTCAAAACTCATTGTGCTTTCAGTTTGGTCTAAGAAAGTAATTCTATCTTTAAAAAAATAGACAAAATTGGTAAAATATAAATCTATGTAAAGTAAAATTTAAATATTCTGCGGTTAGTTTAAAACAAAATCAACACAGCAATTATAATCTAAATCGTAAGTCATGGTAAGAAAAATCGATACACAACAAAGAATTTTCATTGCTGTATAAGATCTCAAAAAAATATTCAAATAAATTAGCTAACTTTTCAAATTATTGCTTTTTTTTCTAAACAGGGTTATTCATTTTGCGGCTTAAAAACTAAAAGTAAACATTACACATATAAAATATTTTTGTTCATGATATTTCCTTTTTATTGTAACGTTGACATATGAAACACTTCATCATTTCAATGACTGTTTTTAAGTGTTTAAGGTTTAGCTGCATAAACACGGCCTTTCTTGATCTTGGTGGCCAATTGATATCGCCACGACGCGACGAGAAATTACGCGGCCAGGAAATGTCTCTTGCAATAAAGACATATTCGCACGAGTTATGAGGAATGTGGCACCGAGTTGTTGAAACCACAGTTTCTATAAGACGTTTTCTTCGATAACAGCCAAAACAAAAGTCAGTTATCATATGACCATAACGCTGCAAAATGACGGTGACAGTTGTTCCATCATCGTTTTCAAAGAACTAAATTTCAATCACACCTCCGGACCGAAGAGCTTTCCAAACATTGACTTTTTGTGGATGTAAGGGCTCTCTTAAATTACTTGAGGATTCTCAGAACCTCAGCTTCATCGCTGAAGACATTTTTTTCTAAAAATCGCCATCCACCGCCTGTTATGCAAGCAACCATTCGACGTATCTACTAAGTTGTGAATGGTCAGGTGGCTTGAGTTGTTATGTAAGCTGGACTTTTTATGGATGAAGGATTGAAGGTGTTGATCAAAATACGACATAATGTGCCTTAAAACAGTCCTAATTCTTGAAAATACAGCAGTGATTTAGTGGTACGAACAAAATGGTGATGCACAGAACTTACAATACCTGTAACCAATCCAGTCTCTCCAAATTTCTCAAAAATTTTGCTAATTGCACGATATGTGGCTGTGGCAGAATCACCATTGTTGTAGTAGGTTTTAACAATTAGTATGCGTTGTGCGATAGTTAAGCGATTCATTTTTGTAAATGTCAGACTTTCAACTGAAACAAAAATTGATTCTGTGCTTTTGAAACCGCAAAATGGATAACCCGTTATTTTAAAAGAAGACTCCAAAACTCATGCAATTGAATCGGTTCCTATAAGTTAAATCAGTCAAAAAAAAAAAATTAGGAAAATACGTCCATTTGTGTGTACATCTCATTTTTTGGGTTATTTTTTTTATCAACTAAAAAAGAACAAAGAATTGTTTATGTGCAGAGTTCTTTGAAATTAATTTGAAAAAAAGATGCTGGGATGCCAGCAACACTGATAAGTTCCCATCCCTTCTGTCGATTTGTCTTGCTTAAAAGTTTGTCGATATGTATTAATTTTTACCAAATTTGCGTACTATTTCTTGTAGATTTTGTTTCTTTATGAAAAAACGGACTGTTGGATTTTTATAAAAAAAATTACTGAATATCGAAAACAATATTTTCTGTGAAATAAAATAAGTTTGAAGCCAAAATTTTTAATTTTTAAAAAGCTATTTGAGTCGAAAGTAAATTTTTACAAAGTTTTAGTATTGATTTTTGTTAAGGTTTTATATTTTTTGAAAAGATATTTTAGTCAAAAATCATTTTTTAATAACGTTTGTTAATTTTTTTTTAAGTTTTTATTTTTTTGTACAAAAACCGTCAATTCGACTTTTTTCAAAATTTTACTGAATGTTGACAACAAGATTTTTTCAAAGATTAAAGTAGTTTAAAGCCAATATCTCAAAATTCTGACAAGATATTTGAGTCGAAAATCAATTTTTACCAACTTTTATAATTTTTATTTTTTAGGTTTTTATTTTTTGTAAAAAAACTGTAAATTCGATTTTTTTCAAAATTTTACTGAATGTTGAAAACAATATTTCTTATAAGATAAAATAAGTTTGAAGCTTTAGTCTCAAGTTTTCGAAAGGATATTTGAGTCGAAATTCAATTTTTCCCAACTTTGAGTAATGTTTTTTTTTAGGTTTTTATTTTTAGTAAAAAAACCGGTAAATTAGATTTTTCTCAAAATTTTATTAGATGTCAAAAACATTATTCTTCGTTGCAAAAAATTGTTTGGGAGATGAAATCATATTTTGGTCGTAAAATTTTCGAGATGACAGATTTTTTTTTGGTTTTTTTTATTTATGAAAAAACCGTTAATTGGTTTTTTTCCAAAAATGTACTTGTTTTGTATTACGTTACAATTTATAATATAAAATGTAATTCAAGTCTCTAGCATCATTGGTTCATGAGATATTTAGGGTTAACCAAAATTTTCACCTTTTTTGTAAACTTTTATGGTAAAAAAACACCCACGCAATTTGCTTGAGAGCCCTTTCTGCATCTTTCTGCAATATTATCTGTATAACAACATTGGCGCAAAATTTTAGACGATTTAGTACGATGTTAAATCATTTTTAGTATGATACTAGGTTAAAAAAAGGATTTTGATAATTTTAAACGAGTTTAGTATCGTACTATCTTCTTAACATTTTACTAAAGTTAAAATCACCAAATGGCTACTTTGTCTTTTTAGTATCGTACTAAATCTGTATGACATATGTCATTTTTCTCAAATGTGACAAAGTGTTTTAAATTGATAAATTGTGAAATAAAATTTATTTATAGATATCATAAAAAGTAAATTAATTTAAAATGTTTTCGGAGGAAGAAGATTTTTAAAATGTTTGAGGATTCAGTGTTGTGTAGGAAAGTTAAAAGTTTTAAAACTCGAGCAAATCCTCTTGAAGAGCTGGACGATGGTGAATTTTACTCCAGGTATATTTTTGATAAAATAAAAATAAATAAAATAAATACAAAAATAATAAGGTACATATGTTTTTTTTGTACATTACATTACATTTCACACTACTCGGCACATAAATGTACAGAGTAGAGAACACAGCGCCTTGAGCGACAAGACTATATAAGTCTATAACAACACAAGACATTAATACAAGACAGAAGGCCAGAGGAGAAAGAAGAACGAACAGTTAGGAAGAACAAATGACAACAGCACGCGGTAGGTTTCGAGTCGGTCCCCCATCTGACTACTAACTGCGCTCACTGATGCTTGATTTCGGTGATCGATGGGAACCGATGTTTGCTCCACAATCTGTCATTATTTAGATGTGTTCATGGTTTTTTTTTTAATAAAATGGGTTTAGCATGATACTAGTTAGCAAAACAATAAAAAGTGTTTAAAATTAGTGAAAAGTTAGTAGATTACTATGTATTTAGTAAATTGTTAACTAGTATCGTGCTAAGGCCTTAATAATAGGTTGTTTAAAATTTTGCGCCATTTATTTTATGTCAATATCTCTTCTGGTTCTTGAGCTATGAACGACGAAAAAAACATCGCGAACGTACAAACGTACGTTCGAACGTACGTACACACGCACGCACAGACATCTTTCTAAAAATCTATTATTTCGACTCTAGGGACCTTGAAACGTCGAGAAATGTCAAAATTTTCATTTTGACAAATCGGACAATAACTTAATATGGGAAGTTTTTAAAGGCAGGAAAGTGAAACCCTATCAAAAATATTTTATATGACCGTTCGTTCGATGCAAGTAGTATTGGATGGGTCCAAGTGTGAGATTTTCATATTCGTTTTCAGAAAAAAAAATTGTCGCTTCGAACAGAAAATGATTTTATCTCCAAAATAACTGTATCAAATAGCGGTTTCGATATCTAGTAAAAGTTTGAGAAAAATCAAAGTAACAGTTTTTTAATAAAAAAAAATAAAACCCTAAACTAAAACTTGGTAAACATTGATTTTCGAATCAAATATCTTTTCGAAACCTTAAGATATTTGCTTAAAATTAATTTCATCTTTTAAAAAATATAGTTTTTAACATTCAATCAAATATTTATAAAAATCCGACAATCAGGATTTTGAATAGAAACAAGAAACTAAGATCTACCAAAAATTGGTAAAAATTGATGTTCGATTCTCCATATCTCGTGAATAAATGAAGATATTGGCGCAAAATTTTAAACAACCTATTATTAAGGCCTTAGCACGATACTAGTTAACAATTTACTAAATACATAGTAATCTACTAACTTTTCACTAATTTTAAACACTTTTTATTGTTTTGCTAACTAGTATCATGCTAAACCCATTTTATTAAAAAAAAAACCATGAACACATCTAAATAATGACAGATTGTGGAGCAAACATCGGTTCCCATCGATCACCGAAATCAAGCATCAGTGAGCGCAGTTAGTAGTCAGATGGGGGACCGACTCGAAACCTACCGCGTGCTGTTGTCATGTGTTCTTTCTAACTGTTCGTTCTTCTTTCTCCTCTGTCCTTCTGTCTTGTATTAATGTCTTGTGTTGTTATCGACTTATATAGTCTTGTCGCTCAAGGTGCTGTGTTCTCTACTCTGTACATTTATGTGCCGAGTAGTGTGAAATGTAATGTAATGTACAAAAAAAACATATGTACCTTAATATTTTTTTATTTATTTTATTTATTTTTATTTTATCAAAAATATACCTGGAGTAAAATTCACCATCGTCCAGCTCTTCAAGAGGATTTGCTCGAGTTTTAAAACTTTTAACTTTCCTACACAACACTGAATCCTCAAACATTTTAAAATCTTCTTCCTCCGAAAGCATTTTAAATTAATTTACTTTTTATGATATCTATAAATAAATTTTGTTTCACAATTTATCAATTTTAAAACACTTTGTCACATTTGAGAAAAATGACATATGTCATACAGATTTAGTACGATACTAAAAAGATAAAGTAGCCATTTGGTGATTTTAACTTTAGTAAAATGTTAAGAAGATAGTACGATACTAAACTCGTTTAAAATTATCAAAATCCTTTTTTTAACCTAGTATCATACTAAAAATGATTTAACATCGTACTAAATCGTCTAAAATTTTGCGCCATTGACTTTAAGTTGATTTCATTCTATGCTAAATTAAAAACTTTCAAATGCTTCTAATTGGTTCTCGCCTAAAAATCTTACTACTAAAAATAGATTTTGAAATCAAACTATTTCATCATATGCGGAATATTGTTGGTAATTTTTATTAATTTTTTTTTTAGAAAAATTCAACTGACAACTTTTACACAAAAACAAAACAAGAAAACCAACAAAAACAACAAAAAATGATAAATATGATTTTCGACTCAAGTATTATGAGAACAAAGAAAAATATTGACTTCAAATTATATATCTCACACAAAATATTGTTATGAATATTTTGTTAAAGTTTTAAGCAAGAAAAATCGACAGACGGGATGGGAAGTTGTAAGCGTGGGTCGCATTCCAGCTCCTTTTTTTCATACCAATGGAAGTGTTTTTTTTTGTTCATTTTTTTCTTAATACAAAAATAACAGTAGTCCCATAAAATTTATGCAGAAAAAAAACTGCTAATCTCTGCAAAAAATACAAACAAATACTCGAAAAACCGTTAAACATGGAGGACTCTTAAATGACTAAAACCACACAACCAAAATTCTAAAGATTGGTTTCGGGTCAACTACATTTTTCTGGACTGGCTTTCCCAATCATCTGACATTACCCAATCGAGAAACCGATGTTACAAAAATAGTTCAAGCTTTAAAATCCAATAACAATTGTCAGCTTTGGATTGCAGTTGAGACTGAATGGAAAGGTATTCCATTATGGAGATGTTAAGACTTTGGTTAGTTCTACGAAGCAAAGATGTGAGGCCTTTATAAGCAGTATAAGTATGTAATAACATTTTGTGTTAGATTAAAAAAGTTTGAATTCAATGTCTTTCTGTATGTTCTACAGATACTTTAGTCGAAAACCATTTTTTTAATTTAATGTTGTTTTTGTAAAAAAATAAGTTGTCAATTGGGTTTGAAAAAAAAAATTACTAAATGACAACAATAATATTTTACATACTATGTGTGTATGATAAAACAATTTTCATTTCAATATCTTTTGTATTGTTTCAGCGATTTTTTAGTAGAAAAATAAATTTTACTAATTTAGTAGCATTTTTGTTTGAATTTTAATTTCTTATAAATTTTAATTTCTCTAATGTTGATTAGATTTTTCCAGGAACATTGTCTAAAGTTAGCAACAAAATATTGACAAAATAAAAGAATTTTAGTATCAATGCCTTCATTTATTCTGGAGATATTCTAGTCAAACATCAGTATTTAACAATTTTGTGTAGTTTTTATTCTTATGAGAAAATTGATAGTTGGATTTTGCTAAATAAAATGATGAGAGCAATATTTTTATCAAAACAAAATTTTACTGAAGGAAATATAGTTATTAGTTGTTAATAAGATACCAATTTCATTTTTACCAATTTTTAGTAGTATATTTTTATTTTTTGTAAAAAACAGTGTCCCTTTGATTTTTTCTAAAAAAATTACTAGAAGTAAACGTAATTCTTTGATGCAAAAGGTTATTTGGGATGTAATATTATTTTTTGTTCGAAATTTTTTTGAGCTGAAATTTGTTTTTTCATTTTTATATTTATAAATTAATTTTTAACGAACTTATATTTTATGTGAAGCTAGAACTAATTTTTCCCTTCATTTTCGGGCTCCAGTGAATTTATTTTTTCAGTCAGCTTTTGTAAAAAATCTACAAGTATTTGAAGCAGCCGAAGAAAGTTTTAAAAGTAAGTTTTAGTTTCAATGGTTAACCTATTGTATGTATAGATTTCTAGAGATGTAAACATAGAACTTCTATTAAATTACAATACAGACTGTACAGTAGGGTTTAGCGTCAATGTATGGAGAAATAAAAAAGTTGCTGTATTTAATTTGAATACCTCCATTTTGTTGCGAGTTGATAATTTTAATAATTCTACATTAAAAAAAATAATTCGGATAAAGTCTTTAGACCTCTACCTGAGCTCAAAGTTTCGACTCATATTGAAAAATAGTGCTTTTTTCGTTTGATTTATATTCATCCACAAGTGTGAAATAACTTCATACTTATTCATTTATGAAATAAAACACACTAAAATTATGATATTATTAGCTTTATATTGACAAAAAACACAAAAAACTAAGTAATAAAAACTTAAAAATTCATAAATAATTCAAAAACTAGCCTTAATATACCTTAATTTTTAGTGTTTAATGTTAAAATTTCTTTTTGTGTGGAAAACGGCAAAATACTTCGCAAATATATTCTTGATCTTATAAGCCCGTCTCTTGCTTTTTCACCAGCTACTGTACTTGAAGCTTCGGTCACCATCTTCACGCAGCGCTCAACTGCTTGAGTGTGACTAGGGTAGTTTGGAAATGACATGTCGATTGGAGTTTTTTTTTGTAGAATGTCTTCTAAATCCTGATCACTCATTTTCTCCAATAATGGGGTGCTGTAACTTGTGATTCGGTTCAGATAATTAAGTCAATATAATCTCTGGCCTTTAAAATTTATTTCGGTAGTTTAAAGACTCTAACTGAAGACCTATGTTTTTTTCTAGCTTGGATAATTCTTCTTAACCCCAGTTCTCTGATGTTAGGTCTTTCACACAAAGCATTGCCATTAATATGTTCTCCGGATGTGCAAAATAAGAATTGCGTTGAATAACGGGGTCAATTATTTCTCTCACGCTCGAATTGAAGCATCTTGACAAATTTACTAATTCGAAAACGTCACTTGGACCATTTTGGAAAGAACGGTGTTTTTTCACACTGAACCAAACTGGGCCATACACCTTTACAATGTATTCTGCAAGTATTTTTAAGATTTCACTCGGATTAGATGTGGCAACATAAAGCCTTAGAATTCTATTGGCAGTTGTCAACCATCTAGAGTGTGCCATTTTTCCTGGGTTTCTGTTGGAGAGATTTCTAGGTCAGGATCCTTTACTTATAGCGTCACACATTTGAAACAAATATTTTTGATCCGTACTTAAAGTATCTTGGATTTCTTTTGACAAAGCAGGTAGGTTCCCTGGGATTGGTAAAAACTTAATAATAGGAAGGTCACACAAATTTTCCAGCGCCTTTCCAATGGGTCCTGAATAGATTTGAGGTCCTATTGTAGCTCCATCCAATTTAATAAATAAATGACGCAGAGGCAATTCATTAGCATATAGTTGGCATATGAGCCATTGCAGTGGTCTCCCCAGCTTCAACTCCATTAGCCAGATAACCCCACTTTTCCAACCCATATTTGTAGCAGTACCATCGCAACCAACAAGAGACAGTTTACTTAAATCCAGTTCTCTGTCCGCAAGAAAGGAGTAAATAGAATCCGCTATAGTTTTGCCTTTTCCAGAGAATATGGTAAGATGTCCTAGGTAGTTTGAACCCGGCTCCGTTATTAGTGAAATATGTTCAATTACATTAGTCACTCTGTAAAATCGTTGGCCTCGTTTTTCACAAACCAATGTCCTGTCTTTTCTTCCATCGAAATAAATGCTTTCAATGTTCGAAAGACAGTCTTTAGTTTGGAGTACTTCTCTTTGTTTTCTGGCCCTACGAACTTTACTTCTATCTATGACGTTTTCGACATTTGCTGTGGTTACCAAGCCAACATCTTGTAAGACTGCACTCGCAACTGCTGCTGCTGATCACAAACTCTTGCCAAATTTGGAAGACATAACCGCTTTCTTAGGCCCCTTTCACACCAAACGAATCCGAATCAATCTGGATCACTCCGAATCAAGTTGAAGTCATCTCCACTCTTTCACACCAGCTGAATCAACCTGAATCTATAAAAATCCTTTCATCTTCTTTTTGTTTTCCTTCTTTTAGTTGCTCTCTCTCTCGTATGGTTGTTGATTCAAGACTGACCGGACGGGGAATCTGACAGGTTGAATCAAGTGCGACCTCGAATCAAACCTGATTGAACCAGATTCGTCCGGTCTGAAGGCGGAAAAAGAATCCCTTCACATTTAAACGGAGCGCTCGAAGCCGAATCTTGGTCAATCAGATTCAACTTGATTATCGGAGTGATTCTGATTGATTCGGATTCGTTTGGTGTGAAAGGGGCCTTACACTAATTTCTTGGCATTTTGAAGAAGTACTTGGCTGTGGGTCATCATCATAATCAGTAGGCGGGAAAACTGGAGGTTTTGATTGAGATCTTGATCTAATTTTTGTGATAATTGATGATGTCGTCAAAGTTTCTTGTGTTAGTACATTCTCACTTGATTTTTTTTTCTCAAACTTTTTTCCTTTAGTTTTTTGGTTTCCAAAAGGTCCAACCCGCCATTTTTCTATCATTTCTTTGATCTAAAAGAAAAGATCTTTCTAGTAGGGGAACTTTCTTATCTCTTGGACAAACACAGTTATTTAAATTTACGCACTTGCACGAACAAATATCAAATAATTTAGTAAGAGATTTATTCTTCCAGTCTTGTAAGTTGTTTTTATAGTTTTCATTTTGTTACGATACCCAAAGTATCTCAAAAAATGCAAATATTTATCATAGATACTTTTCATTTATTGTTTTACGAGTTGTATTGTCACTGAAGGCAAAGGTGCAGTCTTCCATACGTCAATAATGTCAAGTCCTAGGGTTTCAAATATTTGTGTGATAGATGGCTGCTTTCCATTATTTTTATTTTTTTGTTCATTTTTCACAAAAATTATGTGTTTTTTCACATTCCAAATCGGAACCGCACTACGAAATTCGGTACAATCGATTGGCGAGAGAAAACATTTCTCATCGAATAAGTACCTACCTGCTGCATTAAAGACCGACACCAAGAAACAATAAATTGCAATAACAAAACCATGTGTGAACCCCTTTTTCTTCCGGTCCAGTCGCTCAAAAAAAGAAACGATTTCGTAATGCAGAAATATTCAAATTTTATTCTATGACTTGGTAGGTATTAAAAAAAAAAAATGGCTTCAGGTAGTATTCTTAGGATGCTTTTTAACAAATATCTTGAGAACGGCGCATCTCAATTTCAAGTTTTTAGTGTTATTTCCATAGAAAATTAAATTGTCTTTCTTTTTTGTTAAGAATACTTTTTTGTATGATTAAAACTTTTAGAGTTACAGAGCCGACAAAAAAAAAGTGACCATTTAGCCTATTTTTCAAAACTTTGAGTTGTGGTAGAGGGCTAAGAAAAGTGAAAAATATTTTTTTTCTTATTTTTTACGTATAGTTAACATAATTATGGAATCTTTAAAAGCTATTCGAATTTGAAAATCGAAAAAAAAATTTGACGCTCCACCCTACTGTACAGGTACACCATAATGACCACAAAAAAGCTCTTAAATTATCATGATGGGCCATATTTTTATGGTGACATTTATTTTTAAGATAATTAGACAACACAATGACAGTAATTATAGAAGAACCTGATGGTCAAAGTTTTATACCTTTAAGTATCTATATATACTATAATTATATAAAGTTAAATAAATTTATCTAAAAGTTCGTACCTGAATGTAACAAATCTTCTTTCTAACTTTTCTTACGAAGATACCTACATACATACATATTACACACCATACCTACCGCTACCATCCCTATACTATGGGAAGAAACATTCCCATAATCATAAAACCAGTTAAAATATATAAATCAAATAGAGTCACACGCTCTATATATGTATGTATTTATATGTACAACAATCCTTTCCAATTTATTATCATTATCGTCTGGATCTGTCAGAGCGCTTTTAATCCACTCCTTCATCACATCGCAATATCCATAGTATCCACCCAACACAACATCTGTCCTTTTTGTGTAAATAAATATCATTAAAGTAAACAAAAGCTCATCCTGACGTATAAGAATATTTATATGTTACATTTGTGCTCTATATAATTATATAGAGCAGCATACCCGATCTATCCTGAAACTCGTGTGTTGTATAGCATCAAGTGAGTCCTGAAATTTTATATATTATAGTATGGGACGCTAGTGGCCATTATCAATCCTCTCTCTTTCCCTATCTCTCAACGGGTCATGCATACTACTCATTGGCTTGGTTTTGGTCCTTCGTGTCCTTTTTCAAAATACCAGGACCAAATGTACAGGAATCCCCAAAAACAGGTAGCATCCAGTATAAGTAAACCCTATAGAACACAAGGCACAAGGATATACCTCATCATTTGAGTTTTGGAACAAGGTTACATTCATATGTATGTATATTGATATCAAGGACATACCTATACACCTAAGGAGAGTATATAGATGTATATTTTGTTTTGTATCATTTATTTCGAGTGATTGGAATTTGTGGTATGGTATAGTGGTGATGGCTGATGGAGATTCTTTATGCCAAACTAAAGGTGATAAATCACATAAGCTTCACACAAAGCTTTTAGGGTTAACCAAAAAGAAACAGACAAGGACTTTATTCACTTCGAGTTGTCGAAATTTTGTATTTCTCTTAAAGAACCTTTAGCTATGCCGGGATGTTTGAAATCCTTGTTAAAGGACACAATTTCCAGATATTTTACTCAATTTTTATTTGAACAATTCGTGAAATGCTGCAGCACCTGTAGAATGATTATTTTTATTAAAGATTGTAGACCTCGATGTTTCTTTCACCAATTTATTAATTATTCGAAAACATTGAAATTGTTAAAATATTTCCGTCTTAATCCATTTTTCTACCTCCCAAGCCAACAATAAAGTAAAAATTTAAACTGTCAAAAATTTTTAAAGTTTTATTGAAATAATTCCTTCTATACATATTTTTTCGTCCTTTTCTGGGGTGCTAGAATATTCAGTTACACAAGGCAAAACTAGTTCCCATAAAAGTATTTTATATCAAATTATTCTTCAGTTGTTATAACGAAGAATTTATTATTATGTCCAGTACAGTACAAGATGTAGAATCTTCCTGAGTAATCCAACCATTAAGAAACTACACCCAAGACGGTAGTTGTTGTTTGCTATTTCCGACTTTTGCTGATAGATTTGAAATTATGTTTATGGACATCCAAGCTAAATGAGACATTATGACCAAAAATAACAAAGTGTACCTCGGAGTGAAGCCATAATGTCACAATTTTTATAAACAAACATATAAGTAACAGGAAATAGATGAAGATTTAGTAAACTTTGTGCTGCAGATGACCAACTAAATATCCTGGTTAACTGATGGCATGAACTAGTATTTTCTTGGTTTCTAGTAGCTTGAAGTTTTGAATGCACCATCTGGGACCATAATCTTCAGAAAATAGAAACGACTTATGGTTAATACTTATCTTTTTTGACAAAATGCAAAAAAACACATTTCTTTCTTATTTACAACTTAATTTATACTTGGGGGAATTATAGGGAATTCATAAAAACTTAAAAAAAAACAATAAATATATCAGGTGGAAGAATTAATATATATTGAAGTCAATTTTTTTTGAAGTATAATAACTATGATGAGGATACTTAGGGCTCTTTTTGAGGTCTTTAGTTCGCAAAACTCCAGATTGGTACCAACCCTTTCCCCCAAACTTAAGTCTAAAAGCTATAACTTTTAGAGGGTTTCTAAACCAAACGAAATTTAAGAAATCAAATGATGGGCGAAATTAACGCTATTTGTTGACTATTGTTGGCTTGGTTCAGAAATCCCTTTCATCCCAAAAGTAATTAAAAAACCTTAAACATTTAAAAATTTCAATAACCTGAAAAAATGTCAAAAAAAATATCGAAAACGGATTTTAGTGTTCTAAGTGAAGCCAATTTAAAGTTTTGCAATCTATGGTTTCACCTAAAAATTTGAAAAACAAAATAAAATTTCTGAGGAGAAATTCTATACTCGTTTGAAAAATAAACCAAAAAACATGAGTGGTATTCGATAAAGAATAAGATAATTTGAGAAAAATAAGAGAGGCTGGAATGCGACCCACACTGACAACTTCCCACCCCATTAATTTTAAAGTCAATAAATAATCGAAAATACATTTAAGTCTTTGTTCTCTTGTTAAATTTCCATAGGAAGTTATTGTAATTGGTCTGATTTGTCGAATTGAAAATTTTGACATTTCTCGACGTTTCAAGGTCCATAGAGTATAAATAAAAGATTTTTAGAGAGATGTCTGTGCATGCGTGTGTACGTACATTTGTACGTCCGCACGTTCGCGACGTTTTTTCGTCGTCCATAGCTCAAGAACCAGTAGAGATATCGACTCCAAATAAATTTTATTATACAGATAATAAGGCAGAAAGATGCAGAAAGGGCTCTCAAGAAAATTGCGTGCGTGGTTTTTTTTACCACTACTCAATTTTCTTGAAAGCCCTTTCTGCATTTTTCTGCATCTGTATAACAAAATTAATTTGAAGTCGATATCTTTTCTGGTTCTTGAGCTACGACGACGAAAAAAACGTCACCTGGACTAACGGTATCAAGTTAACAGTACATACTCCCTTTTAAAATAAAAATCTATGCAAAAAATGTTTGGATCAAAAATTTAAATGCCATTTTATTTGTCAAACAATCTAGATTAACTTATTTTTTTTCGAAAATCATTTTAAATTTGAAATTTTGTTTTAAAAATATTTTTGGTAAGCACTAAATAAAGAGCTTATAAATATATGTATGTACATAATGTACATTTTACATTTAAATTTCGTCAACAAATGTTGACCACTTTCTGAGATATCGAGTTTTGTAAACAAAATCATTATTTTTTTTTAAATAAAAAAAATAAATAAAAAAAATACATTTTTGATCATAAAAAATCATCATCAATTTGATCATTTGATAATCAAAAAGAGCTTGCTTAGAAAGAGAAGGTTATTGAAATCGATTCATTAGTTCTTGAGAAAACTTAAAAACAAAATAAAGGTTTTTAAGGGCTACCCTTCTGGAGCAATACCAAATATGTTTTTCTTGTAGAAAGAAGCCAAATTAAGAACACAAAATTTAGAGAAAGTTTAACAAAAATCACATGTTTTAACCAACAAATTTGTATTTTTCGTATTAATAAAATAAAATAAAATGCACTACTGGGTCGCACGAACTTGCTCCTGTATTCAAAGAGTCTGTTTAAAAAAGTATCTATGTATATAAGATTTAAAAATATACCTATAAAATAAGTTTGTCTTCAAAGATATAAATGCCATTTGATTTGTCGAAAAAACCTCCATTTTTCAATTTTTTGGGAGGGGGTTACATTCAATACAGTTAAAATAATTTAAAAAAAAACTAATTTAAGATTCAAAATTTTACCTGAAAAATAAGTTTGTCTTCAAAAATTTTAATGTCATTTTATAAATAAAAAAGCCCTTGATTTTTCAAAAAAAAATTTTCGAAAATCGTTAGAGCGGTTTTTTTTTAAATAAATTTTTATATACAAAATTTTTCAATTTTGTTCTAAAAATATTTTTGGTATGCAGTTGTTTAGTGATTGTAAATATACGCTCTACATTTGAATTTCGTAAAAAAATATTAACCCGTTTTTGAGATATAGAATTTTGAAAAAAAAAAAATCAATATTTTTTTTTAAAATCCAAACAAAAAAAAATTGCACTTTTGATAATAAAATATTGTTAAAGCAATATAAGAGCTTATTAGCAAAAAAATTATTGAAATCAGTACATAAGTTGCTGACAAAATTAAAAAACAAAATAACGGTTCTATGAGCGGTACCTTTCCTGAGCAATACAAAAATATTTTTTTCTTTTTAAAAGAAGCCAAGTTAAAAAATAAAATTTTAGAGAAAATTAAAAAAAAATCTATCGGTTTGTTTTTGAGAAAATTCTAATTATCGTTTTTTGACCAAAAAAATTGTATGGGGGCCACTGTTAGTTTTGATCTTAAAAAAAAATAAAAAAAACGCCTAACGCGAATCTGCTCAAAACCTTAACTTCCAAGTTTGAACTCAATCGACCCAATGGTTTAGGCTGTAGGAGCGTGGACAGACAGACAAAATTTTGCACGAATGCAAAACTTGCCATATAGTTCCTATATGTCGCAAGTAAAAAACGCCTTACGCTAATCGGCTGAAAACCTTAATTTCAATCAACACAATTGTTTGGACTGTAGGAGCCAGGAAAGACAGAAAGACGGACGGAATCGGGGTAGCCACTTTTTTCGACTTCTCTACCGTCGTAATGTCATATTTAATTAAAAGCTGCAGTTCGAAATTATTTACTAAAGCAAAACTTGCCATATAGTTCCTATATGTCGCCAGTAAAAAATCACTTCAATGTTCAATATTTATGTGTGTCAAAAACATTTTATAATAAAATTGAAGGCTAGTTTAAGGAATTTAAAGGCAACTTAATATAAAATTGATGATTCAAGGTTTCTTCTTAAGAACCTAAATATTTGCTCTTTTTCTTAGAAACAATTTTTATGAAAATTTAAAAGCTTAACTAAAGATTTTTCAAATTCTAAATTGAGTGAAAACAAAAATTTTAGTTGTTTTTGACAGCAAACCACTTTTTGGTGAATGTCGTTAAATTACTAATAAATCTATAGATGAAATCTTTACTTATACAACTTAACTATATAAGCTTTATGGCTCATATGACACCTCCCCCCCCCCCTGGATCGTCAATTGGTCAAAAGTTGATGAATTTGTGCTGTGTTTTTGGAATAAGGCTGAATATCCGATTCATATTATGTTCTTGGTCCAATCTTCAGTCAAAAGTAGTACTTTTAGCAACAAAGTTTAAGGAAGTAAAATACAAATGTTGTTTTCATATACAAAAAATAAATAATTCAAAATATCCATTAATGCAATACGATTAGTTTTGAATTGAAGGGAATTCCTACGAAAAAGCCAACAAATTATCTCCCATTACACATCAGTAAAAAAGTTATTTACCTACATACATAGCTATGTACATACATTAATCAAATTCATTTTCAAAAAATTAAAACGAAGAAAACATTTTCCGTCAAATTATCAACTTCAAAAACTAGTTCTAATATTCCATCAGCTTCAAATCGGGAAAAAACACCGCTTTTTGTTGTGAACCAAAGCATTTTGAAAAATCAATTATCACTAAAATTTAATTTGCGCCCCATCTTAGCCGGCAGCCTGCTTCCGGCAAATACAATCTTTATAGTAAGACACAAAAAGCTTAGCTTCATAAGTCCTATATCGAATATTAATGAGTAGAGTAGACATAATAAAAGTTACAGCTTATTTGCCCAAAAAATTAAAACGAATTCAACCATCATCATCCAACCTTCTACCCCTCCCCTCACCGCCTCACTCAAACCCGAATTCCCCCAATTTGAATTCATGATGATTGCAATATTCATTGCCTTAAGTTCCGAAAAATCCTTTGTTGTATAGCTTTATATCCTTCCATATCCGTTACCGTTCCCATTGGCAACCGTTCCATTCCATTCTATATTCTTTTCTTTTGGTTGTTCATTCGGTTTTTGTCATCATTTGGAAACTACCTTATTGCTAAACAAATTTTGAACGAGGACGAGGGCAAAAAACTTTTCCTATTTAGCTAATGGGACCTCGGGTGATGCTATTTTATTTGTTGTTGTTCTTCTTATTTGTTCATTTCGTCTTATTCGTGTACGTTTTCTTAAGTTATCCTTTTCTGTTAAGGTATGTATTGTATAAGACTTGATAGGTTTTTGTCTGTGAAAATGTATATAAACGAAAGACAAAAATTAGCAAGGATTATAATTAGAAAACTAGGAAATTAACTTTTTGACCTTTGATATATAAATATGTAAGATTGTTTTCGTAAGTATGGTATATCTGGGGTATCTGGAATAGACAGCATTGAGAAAGGGGTAGGATATAAAAGTTTTAACATTCACAAAACGGGATTATCGTGTTGTTATAGGGATGTTCTGTTCATTGTTCATGGATGTCCAAAAATCTGTAATTCACTTATTAACTACGAGCGTACAAGGACAAGGACTTTTCTACTGAATTTTATATAAATTGAAATTAATTCACCAAAGGCAACGGTTAAGAGTTAATAATTTCAATTTTGACTGTGCCTCTGATTCTTCCTTGATAGACCTCTATTTATTTTTATGGTGTTTTGTTTTTTTGGAGGATTTTATGTTAATTTTAAGTTTTCAGAAATAGCGTTATGGAAATTAGGGGGGATTCTTAGCAAACGGAAATTCATGTCTAGTACCTATATAATAGTAAGGTCACCGGATTCAAAATGTTTCTTAGACTATTATGAAGAAATATCATGCAATTTTCTTATCGATTTGAAAGGTAATCATAAAATCAACAATATCAAATCTAGGTAAATATTAAAATCGAATAATGTTAATCTATTTTCTTCCCATGCTTTATCAATAAACAAATATGCTTTTATTTCAAGACTATAAGGGCAATTTCGTTCACTCAAAGTTGAACTTAACTTGTGAATTTGCTTTTAAGTATGTATGTACCCAAATTTCACGCTTTCTATTTTCGATTTCAAACTCTAGAGTTGATCAACTTTAGATTTTCTCAACTGCCCAAAATACTAAAAGTTAATGGAACAAAATTGTGAGCTTATTTGATTTTTGTTTATTCAATCTAGTTGTTGCCTGTTTGCTCTTGACATCGGTTATCAAAATTATATGAATTATTAAAAAATAAAAATATTTTGCGCCTACTAAATCTAGAAGGTTTTGCCATCATTTTCCATCAGCGATGGTGAAGAAAATTTGCGTCTCTAAGGACAACAATACAAGATGCTTCAATTGTGACATTATCATCCACATCATACAAACCAAATGTCAAATAATATACTGAAATGTCATCTTTAGAAATTGCTTCCTTCTGTTCTTCAGACGAAGAAATTTTGCGCCCAGAGCTTTGCAGTATTGACTCGTTGGGTATTGATTGCAGGAAGATCTAAATTCGAAGATGTCAAAAGCATTATCAATTGCTGCATTGGATCTCTTCTGATAGCTCTTTTTTGGTAGGACAAAAACCAGTCTTTTTGGCCTCTCTGGTAAAAACACTAGATCCTTCAAATTCTATCTAATTTTTGCGTGATTTTAAAAATTGTTCCTGCAATTTAAAGGGACAGGAGAAATGAAATACAGAAACAAGAAATCCTTCACAATTTCTGCACTTTTTTTTTTTTATTTCTTCATTTAAGAAAATACAATAATTTCAGGTTTTTAAAATGTTTCGGACAGAATTTGAATTAATATAGAATATAGTATAACCGTATGCAAAAATGTCAAAAGACTTTATTTAGCTGACATTTTTCTCAAGTATCCTAGGGAAATTTTCAAAATTGACCTAAAATTTTGAATCTAAACTTTTAAAGTGAGAATTGAAATAGTCAACAAATAAAATGCACGACTGGGTCGCACGAATTTGCTCCTGTATGCAAAGAGTCTGTTTAAAAAAGTACCTACATATATAAGATTTAAAAATATACCTGTAAAACAGGTTTGTCTTCAAAGATATAAATGCCATTTGATTTGTCAAAAAACTCGTGATTCTGACTAGGACAACTCATCCCGGAAATGAAAAATACTTGTAAGCATACTTAATGAAAACAATTGTTTGTGTATTCAACTACTTCGTTCAAAGCTTTTTCCTTTGGATAGCTTTAGCTTTATTAGGGAGGTGTCTAAAACGGATAAAGAATAGTTCATTGGGGTGCTCAGCTTTATGCAGATAGATAGATAAAGACATGTTTCTGATGATAATGAAGGAATGTTATTGGTAGGTAGAAGTTACTTACTACATCCAATCAAACATGGAGTTATTACGTTCAGTTTATTTTTTGTTCGTTAAAGTTTAAAGAAAACAAGCATTCGATACAGGTACGAGAAATTGCTATTCATGTGTTGTTTACGGTCAGGCTCTTGTGCGTTTTGGATTTTAGTTATGAAGTGACACGTAAGCAGTAGTTGTAGAGGTTGTACGTAATCTATACTATTATATAAATGCGAAACCATGATCTCAGAAAGTAGTCAACCGATTTCTTTGAAATATATTTTATTATTTTCTATATTGTTATGAGAGTGTTTATGGCTTTAATTTTTTTTCATAAATTATTTGTCAAACTTAAATATTATTAATTTTACATTTTTTGTCCATTTTTTTTCATTAGTTGACTTATACAACCACTCATATCTTAAAACCTATACAATAATCGACAAAGATTAGCATTCCTTCATAAAGTCAATATTGTTGCGCAAATTTTAAGCCTAAAATCACTTCTAAGTTAAACATACAACCTGAGAAATAAATAAAAACAAATTATAAAATTATAAACTTTTTGAATTTATTTTATCCAGGAAATTAGATTCAATCACAATCGTGAGGTCGCTGCTTTGTTCCATTTCATTATCATTCCAACATTTTTAATTTTCTTTTCTTCCCATGTTCTTTCTGTCTTAATATGTGTTCCATTTTTAATAGTTACGTTTTTTCTCTTACCTACCTACCTACATATTCAATTTGTCTGTATTGTATAGTTCATCAACTAACCTACACACACACATTATTTTTTTGTTTCTCTAATTCTATCGTTACATATCGCTGAGCAGTGTGGCTGTGGGCTCTTTTATTTAAGTTACTATGGACATTTAATTAACTACAATGCCGTGCACATGAAATGCCGATTTATCTAAAAAAAAATTAGATCTTTTTAACTTCCCATAGGAAGTTATTGTAATGGGTCCGATTTGTCAAATTGAAAATTTTGACATTTCTCGACGTTTCAAGGTCCCTACAGTCGAAATAAAAGATTCTTAGAAAGATGTCTGTGCGTTCGTACGTCCGTATGTCCGTAGGTCCGTATGTCCGTACGTTCGCGACGTTTTTTTCGTCGTCCATAGCTCAAGAACCAGAAGAGATATCGACTTCAATATCGACTTTGTTATACAGATAATAAGGCAGAAAGATGCAGAAAGGCCTCTCAAGAAAATTGCGTGGGTGGTTTTTTTACCATAGCATTTTAAAAAAAAAGGTGAACAATTTGGCTAACCCTAAATATCTCATGAACCAGTGACGCTAGAGACTTGAATTAAATTTTATATTATACATTGTAACGTGATACAAAACAAGTACATTTTAGGGAAAAAATCCAATTAACTGTTTTTTTTTATAAATAAAAAAAAACTGAAAAAAAAATTTGGTACCTCGAAAATTTTACGACTAAAATATGATTTTATTTCCAAAACAATTTTGTGCAGCGAAGAATAATGTTTTTGTCATCTGATAAAATTTTGAGAAACCCTAAAAAAAATTAATAAAACTTGGTAAAAATTAAATTTCGACACAAATATCTTTTCATAACTTTGAGATATTGGCTTTAAACTTCTTTTATCTTTCAAAATATATTGTTTTCAACATTCAGTAAAATTTTGAAAAAAATTGAATTGATAGTTTTTTTTACAAAAAATTAAAAACCTAAAAAAAACAACAATTCTAAAACTTGGTAAAAATTTACTTTCGACTCAAATAGCTTTTCAAAAATTAAAAATATTGGCTTCAAACTTATTTTATTTCACAGTAAATATTATTTTCGATATTCAATAAAATACAATCTACAAAAAATAGTACGCAAATTTGGTAAAAATTGATACATAAATACACAAACTTTTAAGCAAGACAGACGGGATGGGAAATTATCAGTGTGGGTCGCATCCCAGCCTCTTTTTTATTTTTTTGGTTCGAGGAAATGAATAGATTATAATTCTTCCAATTTAAAAATAAAAAAAGTTCTATTATAATAGCTTGAATTACCAATTTTGTATCACTTCCTTGAACAATAAAACTGAAATAAAGTTAAAATTTTCTTTACAAATAACTCGAAGAAGGTACTTACAATGACGTCGATAAAAAGAGCACACAAATGTGGGTAGGTTAAGTCAGTTACACTGCACTGAACATGAGCAGATGAATAAAAAAATGTGTCTATGGATATTTACACACGCATACCTATAGATGTATGAGAACATTAAAAAAACAATTTTTTTTTTTTACCGCAAATCTATACTATTATAATAAAAGCGAAATCATAATATACATATAAACTAAAATTAATATTATGGTAGAAAATATGCTCAGTCCCTTTGAGAAATTTTTTCATATGCTAATACTAATATTTAATAAATGTTCGTGGTTACAATTTGCGAAGCAACGCAAGCACGGGTCGGCTAGTACAATATATAGGTGTACGTTGAAAAAGTGATTCTAATAGAAAATACATATACTCTTTCTGGCCCGTTTCTTTAACTTGTATTCTTTTATTTATTCTTTTATTTAGGCGAAGGCAAGTAAAAGAATAATATTTTAAAATCATATATACAAAGGTACCAAGATAATACTTCTTGATAGACACTTTGAAATAGATTGTTGATTAAATATATCATATTCGTTAATCCGATGCAGTGGCGCTACACGGCCATCGTTGGTATTTACAATAGTTATAGTTATAAAAATACATAAATATGTACCAAGTGCATTAATTTCGATAAAAGATAGGAATGTTATTAAAATTTTGTCAAAATAATGCGCTCTTTCGGGCTCATGCACAGGATTTGATCTGGTGAGATGGGAGGGGGTTACATTTAATACATTTAAAATAATTTAAAAAAAAAAAAACAATTTTAAGATTCAAAATTTTACCTGAGAAATAAGTTTGTCTTCCAAAATTTAAATCCCATTTTATAAATTAAAAAATCATTGATTTTTAATTTTTTTTTTTGAAAATCGTTAGAGCGTTTTTTTTTTAAATTCATTTTTTATATATAAAATTTTTCAATTTTGTTCTAAAAATATTTTTGGTATGCAGTTGTTTAGTGATTGTAAATATACGCTCTACATTTGAATTTCGTAAAAAAATTATGACCCGTTTTTGAGATATAAAATTTTGAAAAAAAAATTCAATATTTTTTTTAAAAATCCAAAAAATAAAAAATTGCACTTTTGATAATCAAATATTTATAAGGCAATATAAGAGTTAAATTATTGAAATCGGTTCATAAGGTGCTGAGAAAATTAAAAAACAAAATAACGGTTCTATGAACGGTACCTTTCCGGAGCAATAAAAAAATATGATTTTCTTATTAAAAGAATCCAAGTTAAAAAATAAAATTTTAATGAAAGTTTTAAAAAAATTTATCGGTTTGTTTTTGAGGAAATTCGAATTTTCGTTTTTTGACCAAAAAAAATTTTATGGGGTCCACTGATAGCCTAACGCGAATCTGCTCAAAACCTTAACTTCAAAGTTTGAACTCAATTGACCCAATGGTTTAGGCTGTAGGAGCGTGGACAGACAGACAAAACAGACCGGACGGAATCGCGGGACCCACTTTTTTCGACTTCTCTACCATCGTAATATCATGTTTGTTAAAATCTCTACTTCGAAATTTTGCACGAATGCAAAACTTGCCATATGTAGTTCCTATATGTCGCAAGTAAAAATATATTCAACTTGCCTATAAATTTCGAGTTAAAACCAACTCCGGAGTTGTTCGAACTTGGATTTTCCGGCAAGTTCAACCGTAGTAAATGAAATCGCCTTAAAGGTAAATCACCTAACTTCTACATATACAGCTAGGTTCCCAAGATCGAGTGAAATGAAATCTAAATCTAAATTGAAAAACGAGTGAAATTATTGTTTTCAGGGTTTTACCATTCGATCGGTTTCATAATTTCGAACTCTTTTCGAAATCACTTCACGTGAAATTAAAGCAGCTGTCATACATCACATCAGTCACTAAATAATTCAGGTGACTTTCATAATTTGTATAAATTCTTAGATTTTAATTTGTTCTGTCCTTTTGAATAAAGCATAATTATAAAATATTTGTGCTTTTTATTAGCATTGCTTTAAAGCACATACCAGCTGGCTGTAGTTTCGCAGTTTTTTGCTATACGAAATTTTCGATAATATATGTATGTACTCTAGGGTACGCTTATACGTACCCTAGATTGAATATTTTAAGTAATAAACAAATTTAAGAACATTTTTACTTGCATCATGTAGGAACTATATGGCAACTATTGAATTGAAATATGACATTACGATGGTACAGAAGACGTAAAAAGTGGGTCCCCCAATTCCGTCCGTCTATCTTTGAAATTAAGGTTTTATTCTGATTCGTGTTAGGAGTTTTTTTTTTAGTAGTCCCCATACAAATTTTTGGGGCTAAGATCGAAAATTTAAAGTTTCTCAAAAATGAACCTATAGATTTTTATTAAATTTTCTCTAAACATTTTTTTTTAACTTGGATTTTTTCAATAACAAAAAAATATTTTTGTACTGCTCTTTTTTTTCTGCACAAGCTCTTAAATGTCTTATATTTGATGATCAAAAATGTCATTCCCTTATTGTTATATTTAAAAAAAAAAAAATATTACCATTTTATTTAATTTATAAATAAACGTTTTTTGGTTAATTAAATGGTATTTAAATTTTTGAAGATAAACTTTTTTAAAAGGAAAATTTTTAAATTTTGAAATATACCTAAGTACTATATGTAAAAAACGAAGTCTTTGGATACATGATCAAGTTCGTGCAAGCCAAGCCAGTCGTGCATTTTATAGTAGGATTACATTAAAAAGCCTTGGTTTAACCGATCAATGATAATACTTCCAAACATTTTTCAATTTAAGAAGGATAGTTTTACTGGATATCCTTAAAATGAACTATTTTGAAGGTTCCTAATTCCAAGTTTTATAAGAATATTTAAGAATGATCATGCACTAAAGATTTAGCCATCATAATAAATACAAATCCGTGGCAACCCTACAACAAAACCTGAAGGTATATTAATATGTGCTACTCAATGTGATAAGTGCTAGAAAAACCTTCTTTTATGTAAAAATAGGCCAAATGCAGATAAATTAAATGTACCTCTATATGTATATATGTATGTTATATGCTTGGTGATAACTTTCATCTGAAACAAGTGAAAAAAAGGACTCTTCTTCTTTTTGGCACCCAACGAAGCAGCGGGCATCAAGTGAAGCAAATTAATTGAGTTTGACTGACGGATTGGATTTCGGATGTTGTATGTCTGTATGTCAAGTCAACCTCTGCAACCAGTCCCTTGCTTGTAGTTAAACTGTGGTATACGAGTACGAGGAGCTGCTATAGGTAAGGTAAGTCTTGTAACTACGCCTCTCGCCTTCATCTAGGATATTCTCTCGAACTTAAGCTGCCGATTCGTAATGTTGCCAATCAATTACATTGCCGGATGTGATGGAGTTAAGACTTAAGCGGGATTCTGCTTGCTCCTGCTTCTGCTTCTGCCTCTGATGGTGCTGCTGCGGGAGTTTAAATGTTTTGGTATCGGTCTTGGTGGTGTCGTGTAGTGTGGTGTGGTATGGTTCCGTATGCATCAGGGCTGGAAAAAATATAGACATATAAGCCATCGCATCCAGGAAGGGAAAAATTTGGAATCGAAGACAAACAAAATCGATCAAATGGAAGCGAACACTTCTGATTCTGTCTGATTGCTTATTTGACACACACAAATATACAACCAGAATAAGCGATGTGTGTATACCGATGGGAGCATGTGTCGCTCCTGAAGGATCATCTACTTCCTCAGCTTTATTCTTCATCGGCAAAGAGGTATGGTACGTACCTACTTTTGGAGCGCATCGAATCGATGAAAAGCCAATTTTTCGTTCCTAAAGCGTTAAACCTTCACGCTTCGTAGATGACGATGACTACGACGATGATGACGACGATGATGACGACGAAAACGACTACGACGACTCTCGAACTCTCAGCAGATGCGATTCCATTGAAAAATGGTAATGTTTGACTTTTGGTATATGGCATTCATCTACTATATGGCGAAAATGGAAGAACCTGCTTCTGCATCCTCCCATCTACCCCCTCACCTCTTTTGCACTTTGTTTTTGATGTTTACCAGTGTTGACATATTGATGGTGCTATGAAATTAAGTTGCCTTTGATGGAATCCCATGAAAACAGTTATAGAGGTCCTTGCGCGCGATGTCTGTGCACACTGGGATATATTTGCTTAAGGACTCTATGATTGGATCGGAATGCCAAAGGGTGATAGAAAAAGGAGGCAGAAATAAAGAGGTAGCTAAGTGTATGTATCCGGAAACCCACCACCTCTTTTCGTCCTCCTAGATATCCTCGTTTTTGTCGTTGAGGATGACGACTTCAACGACAACGACGTTGGTCGTGGGTTAAAATTTTCCAAAGGATGCGCACTTTATTTGCATTTGTCAACCAATGATTGGCATTATTTTGTTGCACCAATTTTTATGTTTATTGTGTTTGGCAAATAAACATATGAATGTCTTAAAGGATTTAGGTAGCTAAAGGTTCCTAACTTCAGAGATGAGAAGAAATTCATGTTGGAGAATCAAATTTATGTAAACAAATTGTCTCGCAAGAGGAGTGGGTCGTAGCTATTTAGGTAGGAACTTTGACAAACAAAGATTTCCAAATGCCAAATTGAAAATAAAATGATGGATAGGGAATTTTGTGTATTTTTAGAGACTCAAATTTAGTTTGAGTATAACAAGCTTGATGTCTGATATAAATTGTATACATACAACATAATGCTTGACTAGATTTCAAATACTGATTGGGATAAGTAAATCACATATATCTAACATCTAACATCAAATCAAAATACAGTGAAGTATGAGAGGGAGAGATAGAGTGTTTTTCAAATGTCTTCTAAAAACGGTCGATAAGATCCCTAATGGATTGTAATGCCAATGATAGTGTAGTTGAAAAATATTATCTGTCACCATTTAATATTCTTAATGAGGGGTCTATCGCTGTTTTAAGACCAGATGTAAGCGTTAACGAAATCCCTTTTTATGTAAAAGCTTCGCCTTCCAATTACAGAGGGCGATATTGCTAAAATTGAAAAAATTGTTGTTAACATAAACTTTTGCAAATATCGGTAAAGTTCCCAATAATTATATATACATATGAAAATGAAAATGTTAACTTTACTATCATTGTATTTTATTAGATTAAGTGTAGTTTTAGTTTTAGTTATAGTTTTTAGTGTTTAAGTTATATTTGCCAAAATAGAGCAATAATGATAATGTTCGCCGGGAGCAAGCGAACAAGTTAAAAATTGTATATTTTAAAATTTATAATTTAATAGATTATGTTTTTGAACATTTATAATTTTGATTCAGTCAGACATATCTCTAAGTCGACCAACTATAGTTTTTGAAATTTTGTTTTATCAAATTGTACTGTTTTTAATTGTCTCAATAAAACTTGAACTTGAACTAAAAACGGTCGTTTTCTGGTTAGTATTTATTTTGCTTTTAAGCTTTATCCTAAGTAGGTACTTAATTTTTAACTCTTCACAGGAAGATATTGCAGTCGGTCTGATTTTTCAAATTGATTTTTTTTTGACATTTCTCGACGTTTCGACAACTATATTCTATATTCAAGAACCAGCAGAGATTTGGTCTTCAAACAAATTTTGTTTTACAGATAATAATATAAAAATATCAAAAAGACTTTTTTCATAAAATTAAAACCACGATCTTCACACGATTTTTGAATGGTCAGGAAAAACATTTGACATACATATATCTTAAAAAGACAATTTTTCAAGAGCCAAATAAAGTATCGAATCGTAACAAGAAACTCGAGAAAAGTCCAGTCTAAGATCCAAGAAGGATTTTAATTATCTTTAGCTAAAATTTAATAATCTAGAGAAAAAACTGTCTTCGAAAACTTCGCAATTTCAATCAGTAACCCAGTACTTTTTCCCAATTTACATTTGTATTTATTATTTATTTTCATTTTTTCATTAACACTAAAGAAAAATAATTCAAAAAATAAATAAATTAGTAGGCACAACAGTCCATAGGGGCTTAGAAATCTCGACCATTTCTAAGTGAAAGTCATTTCAGGGAAGTGGGGAACCTACAGTTTTTATACCAATTCCGAATGAATAATTTGAGAAGCGCTTTTTATGAGAAGAATTATTTTGGAGGATTTGTCAATTCCTCACAAGAGGCTGAAAAAAGATTGAGGTGGTATATATGTATAAGGCAGTGATTGAACTGAAAATGTCTAGAATGACAGTTCTTTGCACTAACAATCACGTCATGGGTACTAATTCTAATCATTTAATTCCTTTCTTGCCTTTTCAGCACATCTTTTGATATTCCTCAAGGCAGTCATCGAGTCCCAATTTTATTTATTTATTCAATCGAGGAAGTGGCCCACATTCTGTATTAGGATTGTTTCTTTTTATACGGAAGCTATGAACAATTTGAAATGCATATCAACAACTTCAGGTCCATGAAAGTTGCAACTAAATCTCTTTAGATTATTAGATTAATAGTGTTGTCAGCAATATTGAGAAAACGCTCAAGACAAAAATAGAATCACTCTGGCCGATTTTCTAGAAAATTAAGGAGCCTTCAATAATTTTGGAAATGAGTAGGAGGAAGGAGTACTTGCTAATCTTAACGTAAACAACTCCATCACCAGATGGATAACCATATGTTGAAAAATATACCCACAAACTCTGAGTTAGGAGATCGAAATATTTGCTTCTAGAGGGACATCAAAAAGTGGGGTCCTTTCACCTCTTCTTTGGGTACTTACATATGATGAATACAATACTTACAAGTGGAGTTAATTGCATATACAGATGATTTAGCTTATGTAAATTCCTTTCCAGCATCAGTGTTAACATGGAAAATGAACTGCGGTTTGACGAAAAATAACTTTTCAAAATACCTTCTATTAGAGGCAACCAACTCAATCTCTTTGACCACACGAAGTATCTAAGATAAGAAATTGAATAAGGGTGTTTTAACATTAAATAAAGAACTAACAAGGCCATGTTTGCGTTCTACTCTTGCAATATTATGATCAAGGTACAACCACTGTGGGTCTAAAATACTCGACCTAAGACATCTGGAATCTAACTGATTGAAAAACGAGGGTAACAAAGTATGCACATCTAAACATCCCGTTTAGACTTCAGCAAGCCCTTTACAACCTCCTTTTCAAGTAGAGAGAATGGGCTAATAAACAAACCTTAAAGATGGATACCGGGGTTTGGTGCGTTTTTCTATTCAGAAACTCTTGGACTAGCAAGCTTATTCTTACTTCCTTATTTCAGCAGTGTCTTCCAAGTTGTGTTGGCTAGACAAATTTCAATGATGGCAATACCGCAAGCTGATATTCTTTTATTTCTTTGACATGCATGCGGTGATAAAAGCTAAACCCAAATCAAAGCTTGTGACCTTCTGTCACGAAGAGCTAAGGGTTCTTCCAGCACAACCGCCATCTAATTTAAAACAGGTAATTAAGGGTAAAATTCCTGACTTAGCTAACAAGAGGTGGAACTCAATTGATATCTGTGTTACAACAAAAAACCGAAAATATCATCCAACTGAGCAAGAAGTCTCTTTCCCTTCTCGAAAGTGCTACAACCTACTAGATTACACAAGAAGAAAATTAAACATAGTACGGACGACTTATGCAGAGGTTGTGGAGATGTGGATGTACATTAGGATACTACTTTTTACTTGTCCAACTGCCCTGCCATATGCCATTTAGGAAACAGGTTCCTTGAAAGACATATCTTCAATGGCCTGAATGAGCTAAGTCTAATAATGGTACAGGACGACATTGATATTACTGGGGGGGTGGAGGCGGGTTTTGATAATGGTCTACCTTGAGAACTAAAGTGGGGAACATGCCCTTAGCGGGCTCTGTCATGGGACTCTTATCTCAGGTTTTTAACAAGGGTATCACAATGGATATACATTGATCTAAGGCTGACAATAACAAGACCAACCGACAGCTCATTACCCTAACCTAATCTAAACTATGTTTGGGTTTATAAAAAAGTTTTGTCACTCAACAAGTTAGACAAATTAAATGAATTTAAACCGTTCAGCGTACTATTCTCCCTTATATTGATTGATAACTACTTTTTAATTTATAAACCACAATAATCTTAATACAGGGTTTTTTAACAGGGACGCTACAAAAGCAGAGCGACAGGCACACCATAAGACGCCATATTTCTTGCCGCTCTTTTGGCCTCAACGTTAAGAGCACTACGTCCAATTTATGGTCATCTCTTTTGGCCTCAACGTTAAGAGCACTACGTCCAATTTATGGTCATCATAATCGTCCTAGCTAGATCAACAATTGAGCGTCTAGTGGAAAAACTTGAATCCACAAACACAGTACAAAATGTTCCCGTGCCAGTGAGACAAATAAGTGCCCGTAGTGTCAAGGATATTGCTGCCGCTGAGGTTTCAGTTGCAGAAAGCCCAAATGAGTCTCTCATACGTCGTTCTCAAGCGTTGGGCATCTCTGTGACGTCGTTGTGGCGAATTTTGCAAAAACACCTTGACATCATACATAAATTGACGCAAGACCTGAAGCCGCTTGACCACCAGAAGCGTCGTATGTTCGTGAGTTGGGCTGAGAAAAAAACTTTAATATGATTCGGATTTTTATCGAAAAATCATCTTCAGCGATGAGGCTCATTTCTGGCTTAATGGTTTCGTCAATAAACAAAACATGCGGTATTGGTCAAGCAGCAATCCACACATACTCTATGAGTTATCATTGTATCCCGAAAAAATTACGGTTTGGTGAGGCTAATAGGCCGGCGGCATCATGGGGCCGTACTTACTTCTTCCGCCACGTTCTTGTGGATGGGGATCGCAACCGTTCAATGATAACCGAATATTTTTGGCCACAATTGGATGATATGGACTTGGAGGACATGTGGTTCCAACAGGACGGCGCGGCGGCCGGCGGCCGGCGGCGGCGCCACAAGCCACACAGCGAATGTCACAATCAATTTATTGGATACCAAGTTTGGAGAACGTGTTATCTCACGTCGTCGTTTTGCCACCACGGTCGTGCGACTTGACGCCGTTAGACTATTTCCTGTGGGGCTTCTAAAGTCTATGGTCTATGCCAATAACCATAGCTCAAGAACCAGAAGAGATATCGACTTAAAAAAATGTTGTTATACAGATAATAAGGCAGAAAGATGCAGAAAGGGCTCTCAAGAAAATTGCCTGGGTGGTTTTTTTACCATAGCAGTTTAAAAAAAAAGGTGAACATTTTGGTTAAACCTAAATATCTCATGAACCAATACCGCTAGAGACTTGAATTAAATTTTATATTATATATTGTAACGTGATACAAAACAATTACATATATTTTTGGAAACAAATCCAATTAACGGTTTTTTTATAAATCAAAAAACTAAAAAAAAATTTGTCACCTCGAAAATTTTACGACTGAAATATTATTTCATCTCCTAAACAATTTTGTGCAACGAAGAATAATGTTTTTGACATCTGATAAAATTTTGAGAAAAATCTAATCTACAGTTTTTTTTATAAAAAATAAAAACCTAAAAAAAACATTACTCAAAGTTGGTAAAAATTGAATTTCGACTCAAATATCTTTTCAAAAACTTGAGATTAAGGCTTCAAACTTCTTTTATCTTATAAGAAAAATTGTTTTCAACATTCTGAAAAATGTTGAGAAAAATCGAATTGACAGTTTTTTTTACAAAAAATAAAAACCAAAAAAAAAAAATGAATAAAAGGTGTTAAAAATTGATTTTCGCCTCAAATTTCTTTTCAAAACTTTGAGATATTGGCTTTAAACTACTTTTATTTTTCAAAAAATATTGTTGTCAACATTCAGTAAAATTTTGAAAAAAATCGAATTGACAGTTTTTTACAAAAAATTAAAAACCAAAAAAAAATTAACAAAACTTGGTAAAAATTGATTTTCGACTCAAATAGCTTTTCAAAAATCACAAATATTGGTTTCAAACTTATTTTATTTCACAGAAAATATTGTTTTCGATATTCAGTAATTTTTTTTATAAAAATCCAACAGTCCGTTTTTTCATACAAAATAAAATCTACAAAAAATAGTACGCAAATTTGGTAAAAATTGATACACATATAGACAAACTTTTAAGCAAGACAAATCGACAGACTGAATATGAAATTATCAGTGTGGGTCGCATCCCAGCCTCTTTTTAAAAAAAAAACTTTTGTAGCGCTCCTTCGCTATAACGTCCCTCTATAACATTAAATATGTCAATGTATTTTGACGAAAAATATGCGTGAGTCATTCAAAAATTGAAATAAGCCCTATAAAAAGCATAGGACGTAATTTCATTAATATCTATTTAATAATCTCAATTAAGTTCTTCCAATACTACAATATATGTAAATGACAATTCCGTCACATAAAATCAGTGCGTCCGAATTATTAAATTAATTGCGGATTACAAATGAAAATTTTGTGACACTAAAGGTAAAGTAACTTATAGTTATATACAACAAATCAAGAGTTGTAGTCATTCATAACACTTATAGCAGTTATTCTTCTAGGATCACCACTCTTCTTTAGAGTTGACCATTATATAGACCTTAAGTAAAACACAAGTAAAACTATAAATTTTTCTGCGGAATGTCCTTCATTATTTATACCTACTAACTATGGGCGATGTCATGTATCTTATGATAACGCAACGCATAGACCCACATAGAAATATCTTATTCCCTGGAGCCTGTTAAGTGAAAACGAAAACAATTTCTCAACAAGAGGCTTGAAGCCTGCAAAACACACGGTGGAATCTAAGTTAGTTGTTGTGAATGTGAACTGAACTCGCACGCTTCTTGGCAGTTTCCCACTTGCCACTCATTCTACCAAACACGCATAACTTTCCAATTTGTCCTGTGGTTTGGGTATAAGCAAGTAGCATCCTTTTTATTTATGTGTGTATGTATGTATATGTATGGATCGCATCCTTTCTTTTCTACTTCCGCACTTTTACATTGTCGCTGCTGTCACTCTTTCTCGCTTTCTCCTCGTCCTCGTCCTCACCCTATCTGTATTTGTCTTATGTTGTGTCCTTTGGTTTGGGTTTTATTTTTTCTATTGTCTAGACTCATTTCCACTTTCGTTCCAGTTAAGAGCTCTTTACACAATTTTTGGGTGGTTGTATCATTTTTCTCTCGTTTTATGGTCGTAAATTCCGATTTAAAATGTAATTGCGCTAAATGTGAAGTAATGAAGGTACTTAAGTGACATTAGGGCCTTATTTATGTTCCCGATTTCCGTTATGGGCAGAGGTTTGACAATACAACCAAGCCAGCTACCATCAGGCAAAAAGGTAGATATGTATGTAGAAAGGCATAGGTACCTACATATATAAGAGCGCTGAGTGATTTTTTTATTTCATTTATATTACATATATTTTATCGTTAAAGGTGGGAAATAAGTTGGAAGAGCAGCGGGAGGACGAACCTTTTACAGGAGGCAGAGCCACATCGCCGCCGATGGCAGGCAACAGCAACAGCAACGGCAATACAAATTTAACAGAAGAAGTCAAATTCAAGCTCCATTTGTATACAGCCCCGAATAAATGTTAAAGAAAATAATACTTTGTTTATTTTTGTTTTTATTTTATGATCTCAGGTCAGATTATCCTTTTAAAATAGAATAAAATAAAATTTGGAAAAAAAAGCACAATCTTTTCTCTTTTCAAGCTTAATCTAATTTACCTTTTCATTTTTACCAGGATAACCATAAAACAACATTCTTTTGTACTTAAATACACAATGAAAGTTGCAAGTTAGGTAGGTACAGGTAGTGTAGTTTAGTTACCTTAACGTAGATACTATATCTTTTGTGAAACTATTTACATACTAAAGTGATTCAACAATATACAAACATAGGTAGGTACTTGTTTCTCATAAAGCATGGAAACCTCTCCGGCTTACCCATAATTTAATTGCTTATCAAAATTGCAAAGTTCACTTAACTTAATGCTTGTACGAGCAATTATTTTGATATTCTCTAACCTAACCTACAGGTAAACCTATACATACATATGTAGATACAACATAGGTACCTTATAATTTAGTTTTTGGTTATGCAATTTTATACATATATACCAACGTATATTTATACTTTAGGGGCAAGCTAGAAGGATTACTTCGAAAAAGGATTAACATTGAAATTTGATGGCCATGATGATGGCGCTTATTGTATTGAAACTATCTTTGCTTCATTGTTTGGGCAAAAGTTAACTTTATTTCTATAGATATTAAATTATTTATTATTCATGTTCAACATTCATATCCTATTATTTTTGAAATTTGTTAAATAAAGTGGAAGTTATTTTGGTTGAGTGAATTTAATCTTATTCGGCTATAACCTTTTAAGATACACCTAACAGCTCAAACTTCAACTAAATTTGAAGTGTAAATAACTCTAGTAAAATGTATGCTCTCTCTCTTAAAACATATTCACTTACCTGGTAATTATAATTATAAACTTTAAATTTTAGGCACACCATAAACTAAACAATTAAAATAAAATTTAAAAAAATGTTAAATGTTTTCCTTAGTTTGGTTAAAGTCAATCTACAGTACACCTTTTTACTATAATGAACATTATAAGGGATGCCCAACTTGCTGCATGCTCTTCTTTCGGCTTGTGCCAGGTGCATATTGGAGTGACCCTAGCTATATCATGCCTGGGTATGCATAAAATATCTATAGAACGGTTTTATCGGTATCTTCCTGGATATGGTATAGTCCGTTAGACTCTTCCACCTACGGTTGGATTCTTTCAGGTAAATTGAGAAAATTGTAACCTTTGTAGCTCTAAGAGAAATATTTACCATTTCCATTGGAGAAATGTAGAGAATGTTGTATAGTCGAATTGATAGCCACCATAACAGCGGCCTGGCTGTCAGATCAGTCTCTATTTTGGTTTAGGTTGGATTTAAGTATTTTGCATACATCTCTGACTTTCAATCATAACCATGCCTTCCTCCAAATCCTCTTTGGCAGGAATGATGACTTTAAAATCTTTACTAAAGTTTAAGGCAAAGTTGCAGCAGTCGGTCTCTGTCACGAAAATATACTCTGGAATCAATATTTTAGTTTTGCCATCCCCATGCTCATAGAAAAACTAAGAGTTTGATTCCTTAAGGCTCGTGACCTAGTAGCTAACTTTCTTTAGAGCCATCTCCGAAGTTTTGCTAATCACGGTGACGAACTTTCCCTACACTAGAAAAATAATGATCACCATACGCTACCACCTTTACACCACAACTTTTTAACTTAACGGGTAATTTATCCATCACTAAAATCCATAGTAGCGGGGAGAGAACATCACCCTGGGGTTTGGTAACCTAACGAAACTTGAATCCTTCTATCACTTCAATATCCTAATTGTCCTTCAATATTGAAACTTTCAATGATATAACGAAAGCTTCTTACTTTGCATTATATTTAAAAAATTCATTCTGCCAGAGTTCTTTTACACCAGAACGGACATATTTTAAGTATTTACCGAATTTTTCGCTGGATTTATTCTTGCCCGATTTCATTTCTTCATCAGTCATTAAAAACGAATTTTCTCTACTTAATGATGAGTTCACTCCGAACCCTGGTGGTTTTCCTGGTTTATGAGAGTTATACTCGAGTTTTTGACGAATAAAAGCTTTGTAAATTTTAACCAGATCAGAAGGGGTAACAAACTTCTTGCATCGTCGGAGAAAACCAAAAACACTTGGCAACATTTTTTTCGACATCAAATATGTGATCACTCCACAACAAGTAGTTTTTGATGCACATGCCTAGAGCTGATAGTTGTTCAGTCTCCTCGATGCAAGTACGATTCATGGAAAGTGGAATTGGGGGAGGGTTACGCTTTTGCGACAGTAAACAGCATTGAGTTTTCGAAGTATTCAATTCTACACGGTTTTTGATTCCCCATTGAAGAATGCTGTCAAGATCAGAATTTACTGATCTTATCATACGCTGCCGTTGGTAGTCCACATCCGAAGAACAAGGATGAGAATCTAAAAACGAATATGAAAAGCTGAGGGTACTGTCATCAGCGAAACAATTTAGTGGGTTAGAAGTTTCAGATAAAAGATCATTCACAAAAATAAGGAACAGCGTAGTTGATAAAACGAAGCCCTGGGGCACACCAGCGTTTATTTTGTGGATATCAGATTTGTACCCATCCAATACAATACTTGAATTACACGTTCCGAAAGGTAATTTCTAACCCAACAAAGAAGATATTCATCAATATCTAAAACACGCATTTTCGATAAGAGAGCTTGATGCTAAACTTTATCAAATGCATTTGAAATGTCAAGTGCAATAATCTTATTTTCTCCAAAACGATGTAAAGATTTGTTCCATTGTTTGGCGAGATAAACCATGAGATCACCAGTGGATCTATTGCTACGAAAGCCATACTATCGGTCATTAAAAAGCTTTCGTTCTTCAAGATATTTCTTAAGCTGAAAATTGATCAGCGTTTTCATGACCTTGGAAAGAAGGGAAGTAGGTGCAAAGCTGTAGAATAGGAGAGATGAAAAAGCTTACGCAGTGGTTTTGCTAGCGTTGAAGAACACCTCTTCAGAACAATAGAGGAATACTATTCGGGCCATCGGATTTGTGAATGTCAAGATCTTTTAGTATTCTAGCAATTGCACGAGTGCAAAATCTTCGTCCCATAGAATCGTTTACGCTCTAAAGAACAGGAGGACTCATGACACTCTCCAGTAGCGTTGAATTAACATCAAACTGTGCTGCAAACAAATTGGCTTTATCAATCGAGTTTACCTAGCGAGTGTCATTGTGAACGATCGTTGGAACCGTAGATGACGTGGTGTTTCGTACGATTTTTACACATGACCAGATATTTTTACTACCTTTGGGACATTGTAGTATTTTTTTCCGTCATTTCTGGTCATGCAAAAATTGAATGCGCCAAATATGACCGCTGCAGGTCTAATTAGCTTGTTTGAACTTATTCCGGTTTTCCTCAGAGGGGTTGGCTTTATAAATCCAAAAACTTGCAACCTAATAACCTCTTTACAGCTCGAATCAAACCATGAGTTTTCCATATTGGGTTTGATGGATTTTACCCTATTCGGAATAAAATTTCTCATTCCACAAAGAATTAAATTTGTAATCATATCTGCGCTGGAATCTACGTCACTTTCGACAAAGCATAGTGACCAGTTAAAGTTCTTGAAGAATTCATTGAGACCTTATTGTCAAAGGGTTCTCTTAGGAGTTTTTTCTTTAACTGTTTTTTTTTGACATGAGAAATTTGCAGATATGATACAATGGTCTGATGTTCCTAAAGGTGGAAACAAGTCTAGACTGTTGGCGGATTGACCTGCAACGTCAGGAATTCGAGTTGGCTCGTCAAAAAGCTGAGTTTATTGATTTAACTCAGCAAAGACTTCAACATACCTTCCTTCGGGTGTTGTCTGGCTAGAAAAGCGAAGCCAAGAAGAATTGTGTACATTGAAATGAAGTTGGTATGCAACATCAATTCTTATAAATACGGCTAATTCATGGTGGGGAAATAATAATGGAACAAGTTTATACCCATTGAAGCTAACCTTCACACTTCAATATCCTCCTTGTCCTTCAATAATGAAACTTTCAACGATAACATAACGATAGCTTCTAACTTTGTATTATATTTCAAAAATTCATTCTGCCAGACTTCTTTTACACCAGAACGGACATATTTTAAGTATTTACCGAATTTTTCGCTGGATTTATTCTTACCCGATTCCATTTCTTCATCAGTCATTAAAAACGAATTTTCTCTACTTAATGATGAGTTCACTACGAACCCGGGTGGTTTTACTGCCATTTTCCTAAACAAAAATGTAATCTTCTCTTTCAACTCCTCTATCCAAAATTTTTAATTTATTCTTATATCAAAAAAAAACATTTTCTAAAATATGAAAAACATCTTTTATAACTCCAATTTATTAGAAGAGTCCGAAAGAAGAGGTGATAGGCTATCGACCAATTGCTAAGCTTTATCATATCCCAAAATTTGTTTAAAGCATTATATATGAACTCCTCTTTTCCTGAATGGATTACTTCTTACCTTGAGAATTGTGAATATTATGTCCGATTTAGATCCTATTCTAGCCAACTTCTGTTGTAACCCAAGGTAGTCATTTATTCCTCTCCTCTTAATCCGTACAATTTACGCTGATGATACGAAATTTTTCAAAATCATTACAACTCATGAAGGCATATCTCTCCAGCAAACGGATCGGGACACTTTTTCAACCTGGTGTACCGAAAATTGCTTAGAGCTGAACATTAGCAAAAGCCAAACATAAGGCATCGCGGCATTTTATGTGACCGTGAACTGAAATTTCTATTTTATATTGATTTTTTGGTTTTGAATTCCTGAATATTGCAATGAATGGGAAAGACAGAGTGTGGTAAATAATTCCATATTCGTGTAGTACGGTTAAAGAATGAATCTCTGTACTTGAAAGTGCGACCGAAATTGGGCTTGAGGGTATACTGTTAAATGCTGTCCAAGAGTCTGAAGTAAGTTGCAAGAGTACCAGCCCAGGGAGTTAAATTCTAGCTTAAGATATATGTATATACGAGCAAGTCTTGTAAATAACAGCCAGATCAGAGATCAGAAAACAACATTCGATATTTTTGGCGGCATCGCGTAGGTGATCGTTCCACAAGAAATGGTTGGTGATACACATACCGAGAATATTGAGATGCTCAGTCTCATTGATACAAGTGCCATCAATGGATAATGGCATCGGGGGTGTATCTCGCTTCAACGATACAAAGCAGCATTATGTTTTCGAAGCATTAAACTCCACAGGGTTTTTTCTTCCCCATTGAACAATGATAAACTAAAAGTCGAAATTTAATGAGCTAATCATATATTTTCCTTGCTGTTTCACATTCGAAGAAGAGGGATGTGAGCAGCCCTTTCGTGGGAAGTAAAGGGGGGTGGCAGAAACTCCCGGCCCGAGATTTTCTAGGGCCCCGTAAAATTGAAAGCAATGAGGAGAGTGTTTTTTTTTTTCAATATACTCTATATTCATCATCAACATACCTATTCCCACTTATTTTTAGGGGCCCGAAAACTTAAAATCATTCAAGCTCTCGCAATCGGGCCCATGCATGATCTGGGCCCCTGATTATTATTGTCGTATATTTTTGTTAATATTTAATGATAAATTGGGGAACTCTGTGAAAGAAAGTTATAATAAATTGTTTCCCTTTTCTTATTTAATTTAACGTACATTTTAAATTTATTTTATTTTTGAAAATTTTTAAAGTCAAAATAAGAGGCCCGGCAACTTAAAACAAAACACAAATATTTTATTCGGTTTCTGTTTTTATAAAGTTTCTTTTCTTTTATTTTTGTTTCTGAAATTAGAACGTACCATATCAGTAGTCATGAACTTTGAAAAATATGGTAAATATGAGATTTTTTCGTCCCGAGCCCGGAATTCCTCTCGACGGCCCTGGATGTGAAAATCTTAGAGAACTATCGTTAGCAAAGCAATGTATTGTATTAGAAGTTGCAGATAGGAGGTCAATAAAAATGAGAAAGAGTGTTGGAGACAAAACAGAGCCCTGGGGCACACCACCATTTATTATGTGTCTTTCAGACTTGAACCCATCCAATACTGCTTGTATTGAAATATCTGAAAGTTAATTATTAATAAAGTGAAGGAGAGATTCATAAAAGCAGATAGCACTCATTTTCCATAAGAGGGCATGATGCCAGACCAAATGATTTTGAAATATTTGATTTAAACATCAGAACCTACAACTCAAGGCCATTTTGACCCACCCCCCCTTATATTTTTAAGTTTACATTAAACACTTATAGTTTGAATTGAATGGGGGTTAAGCCCGCACTAAAATTAAGTTTAAAATAAGAGTTTTTGGTTTTTGTATTTTTATTTCATCAATCATTGAATTTTACTTAAAAAATTGAATACAAAAATCCTTTTTTCTGGCACGAAATTATCCTTTATGAAACATTTGTATCTTTTTAGATAAAATACATTACGTACATATGTGCTGTTCATTATATATTATGTACATACATACAATGTACCTTTGCCTATACTCCACATCATACTGAAATCAACGTTTCAGTATTTGCATCTTAAATTTGTTTTTATTGATATTGTACAGTTTAAGTATTAGTTTTCCAGCTAAGAATTCAAACAAAAAACATCTCCAAAGTCACAGTTGTTTCTCACATTTAAAAGCAATTTCATGTCCTTTTTATTTTTTTATTTAATTAAATTGAATTGTTACTCTTATTAAAAGTAGTTTGAATTTATTTTTGCGTGAGCTTAAAAATAAAATTATTTGTTTTTATTTTTGTATTTCTCTTTCGTCACTTTAGGTATTATTTCATATTTCAGTTAAAAAACACCATACATTTATTATATTTAGATATTGCATTTAGCAGTTACCTGCAATTTTAAACTTTTTATGACTGGAATAATCGGACGTGTACTATTAATCCGGTTCTTTTGAACGTTACGAATATTGCATTGAATGTGCTTGATGGGTAGAATGAAAACCAGAGCTGTGCAAGAAGAACTTCTTGAGAAAGAAACCTTACGGTGATGCAGCATGGATGATAACTCATCACATCGCACCAAAGTTTCTAAGTCATTAATAAATTAAGACTGATGCCGACGAACAACGACGACGACGACTAGGACGACTACGAGACTATACACTACAGCTTTTCGAGTTATACGATGACGATGTTGCTCATACAAAAAAGTAGAAGCCTTTTCTGCTATCCGCCAGATTGTGATAAACTAAAAGCATTTCGCTGTAAGAAAATTTCTATATGAAAGTATATTAGTTGAATAGGGTGTGAAGGTCTACTCGTGGGTAACTTGCTTAACTATGGAGATAGAGGTGGAGCCATCTTTAGATCCTCGACCCTGTATAATATAACTTCCCAACAAACCGAAGACCCAACCCTCTAGACCCTAAAACCTCGACGACCTACAGAACCAAACCCAAACCATAACCCAAATCCAAACCTAGACCCTATGATAGCGATAGGTATAGGTAGGAATATTAGGAGAAGGAGCGAAGAGGACGCCCAAGCCCAAGCCCAAACTCAAGCTCAAGCCCAACCATCCACAACTATCTAGCTGTCACTGCTGGTTTCAGTGTTCTCGAAGTGCTCAGTTTATAAATAAAATATGACGCAGTGGAAATATTCTTCAACGTTCATGTTTTATAATTTAATTCAATTCAATTCAGTGTAAGGATAATGCAATGGAAGTGTTGTCGAGAAAATAGCATTCGAAATATTCGCGCGAGTTTTGTGAGTAAAATGAAAATCTTTTTCATCTATTTACACTCATTGCTGCGATGCGATGCGATAGATTCTCCATGCTATGCTCTGCCCTGCAATACTCCTTCTCTGATGGTTCTTTTAGCCTTATAGCCATCATAATCACTAGCAACAGTAACGAAGGACGAAAATGTAGAAGGAGTTATATTATGATGGTTGGGTTTGGTTTTGGGGTTGGTATAGTTTGAAGCTTTAGGTAAGAGTTATATATTTATTCTACAGCCCTTCGCAGTACACATAGCCACCTCTTTTTTTGAAGAAAAACTGACTATCAATTGGTCGCCTTTAGTCTTTTGCCATTTGAAAAGGATCAACTTTCGAGATAAGGATGAGAAGTTTATCAAGATGATGGTTGTCGGAAAAGACACAACAAAGTCATTAAATATGAAAAAGTTTCGATGCTGTGATCCTATTTTTTAATTCAACACAATTTTTACACTTCTTTCCGTTTCCCTCTAACTCTTCTTCTTCTTCTTCTTCTTCTTAGGTTTCAAACTTACCCGCGCCAATTCAATGCCAAAAATTGTCTTTGAGAGCTCAAAACTCATTAAACGTTGAGGAAAACTTATCTCATTAATATTATAAATAATAGCAGAAAAGATATGAACAAAATAAATGTATAAATAAAAATAAATATTCAACTTAAAATGAAATGGGTGGAAAGTGGAATTATAGAAAAACACTCTTTTAATTGCTCAGCGAGTTCCGAGTTGCTATTTATTTATGAAATTCTTTTTTATTTGTCACTGATGGTTATGAGAAAAATGGTAAAAATTAGAAGACGGAACTTAAAACTTTAGAGAAAAATTGTTATTGATTGAGATTATGCATTAATTTATAAAAGAAATGATTGAGTTATAAACTTCTACATATTATACCAATATGTATGTGGACTTACGGTTTGATGAAATACAAAATTTGTCTTAAGAAATTTCATGTGTATTTGATTTTAATACTAAAAAAAATAAAAATGCCTACTAAATTAATTCATGGAAACATTTAGAAGTCAAGTCACGTTCTCAACTAAAGTTTTAGGTTATTTGATTGACAATATGGCCGATGACCTTTAAACATTTTATTTTATTTTTGGGTCCACTGAACCCAATCGATGGGTAAAGTATAGATGAAAAAGCTCTTCAATATGATGAAAATTCATCAATTTTAGTCCAGTGAACCTTTTCATTGAATAAGATGAACAGTTTGTCAATATGATGAAAGTTTTAGCCGATAAATCTCGAAGGTACATCATTCCTTAATTTGTTTCACTAATATGATTAAACAAATTTACCCTTAATTTTTCATCAAATGATGAACTGGTTTTTTCATATTGATAAGATTATTTGACGAAACAATCTTACAATACTGATGAATTTATTCATCAATATGATGAAAAGTTTTCAATTTTATGAAATACTCATCAATATTTAAAAAAAAAATGTCTTTAATATGATGACCAAATTCATTATATAAATGATAGCATTCATCAATATGAAGAATTTTTTCATCAATATGATGAAATAAATTATACAATATGAAGATTAAATTAGTAATATAATACGATGAACTAATTCTTATGAAATCATTTATAAATAAGATGAATGCGTTCGTCAATATGATGATCTAGATGTGAAGAAATTGTTCATATATATGATGAATGTATTCATGAATATGATGAACAAATTGTTTAAAAATCATACCTAAATATGTGATTATTAAATTATTCTTAACTATGATGATTATTTTTATCAATATAATGAATATAAAGAAATCATACTTAAATATGATAAATGCATTCATCAATAAAATAAAATGTGACATAAAAATGATGAAATGTTTTTAAATCATGCATGAATATGATGAATACGTTTATGATGATCTAAATGTGAAGATGTTTTTCATAAATATGATGAACAAATTTTGAATAAAAATGTAAATATATTCGCCAATATGATGATTAAATCCTTCATAAATATGATAAATATGATGAAATGAAAAGGGAAATGTTGCAATCCTTAAAAAAATACATATTTTTTCATTTTAATTACTAACTCCTTGGAAGCATATTTTTCGCAAACTGATTTACTAGTAAGAAGAATAAGAACATAGTTTTGGCTTGAAAAGACTCTTTCTGTGGTAATTATCTCAAATATCTTTCTTCTTATGAGTATTCTTTTTAAAAATGTGCCTTTTTTATGAAGAATATCAATTTTGAAGTGTTCAGGAATATTTATTTGAAACATTTATGCTACTAATTCGAATTTATTCTTAAAATATACTGAATATGTAGAAAGAACTTTAAAAAAAAACTTTAGTGTTATCAAATGCTTTTTTTTTTTTAAATATTTGTGTTATGCAGTTCTTTGAGATATCGAATTTAAAAAAAAAAAACAAATATTTTTTTAGAATCCCAGAAAGATGCAGAAAGGGCTCTCAAGAAAATTGCGTGGGTGGTTTTTTTACCATAGCAGGTGAAAATTTTGGTTAACCCTAAATATCTCATGAACCAATGACGCTAGAGACTTGAATTAAATTTTATATTATATATTGTGACGTGATACAAAACAATTATATTTTTGGAAAAAACCAAATAACGGTTTTTTTATAAATCAAAAAAAAACTGAAAAAAAAATTTGTCACCTCGAAAATTTTACGACTAAAATATGATTAAAAATAAAAACCTTAAAAAAAACATTACTCAAAGTTGGTAAAAATTGAATTTCGACTCAAATATCTTTTCAAAAACATGAGATTAAGGCTTCCAACTTATTTTATCTTATAAGAAATATTGTTTTCAACATTTTAAAAAATGTTTAGAAAAATCGAATTGACAGTTTGTTTTACAAAAAATAAAAACCTAAAAAAAGAACAATACTAAAACTTCGTAAAAATTTACTTTCGACTCAAATAGCTTTTCAAAAATTAAAAATATTGGATTCAAACTTATTTTGTTTCACAGAAAATATTGTTTTCGATATTCAGTATTTTTTTATAAAAATCCAACAGTCCATTTTTTCATAAAACAATAAAATCTACAAAAAATAGTACTCAAATTTGGTAAAAATTGATACATATAGACAAAATTTTAAGGAAGACAAATCGATAGATGGGATGGGAAGTTATCAGTGTGGGTTGCATCCCAGCCTCTTTTTTGACATCGAAATGATCAGTTAAATTACTTCCAACCTTTATGGAGCAGGGCGAATTCTCTATGGTCATCCTGCACAAACAGACGAGTTTGGCAGGGATGCCAAAACTAGGCATGGCTCCATACATGATGTTATATGCGGCCTTGAAATCGATGAAGATAAGAAGGTTATTGATGATGGGCTTTAGACGTTCTCATATTACGGCAGAGAAAATTTGGAAGCGATGTTAAATAGACTGATTCATATTTAATTGGTTCAGTTTTTTTCAAAAATTGAATTGTACAAAGTGTTAAAAACATTAGTCTTCGTTACATACAGTTATTTTGCGAGTAATATCATTTCTTGTTAAAAAAAATATTCGAAATGACAAATATTTTTTTCTCAGTTTTTTAATGTATAAAAAACCGCAAATTAATTTTTTTCTATTGTAAAAAACCACAAACTCAATTATTTCGAAAGTCCTTTCTGCATCTTTCGATGTTATTATCTGTAAGCAAAAATTATTTGAAGTCGATGTCTCTACTGGTTCTTGAGAAATGGGCGACTAGCGTGCATTTGGTATTGATGAATCCCTTCTTCGTTAGTTTTAAAATTACATTTCGGACCGATCAATCCAAGTAGTATTGGACGGTTTCAAAATTGATATCCACAAAATAAACGCTGGTATGCCCCAGGGCTTCGTTTTGTCTCCGACGCCCTTTCTTATTTTTATCTTTTTGTTCTTCGGATGTGGACTACCATCGACATGGGTGGTACTTGCATTGTGGAGACTGAACAGCTTTCAGTTCTTAGTATGTGTATCATAAACCACTTGTTGCTGCAAAAATGCTGCTAAGTGTTTAGGTTTTATCCGACAATGCGAGAAGTTTTTTTTTCCCTTTCTATCATCTACAAAGCTTTTATTAGTGAAAAACTCGAGTACAATTATCATATTGGAGCTCTTGCCTCAATAACGTACTGTAGTCTTTTGGATAGAATTTAAAAAACAGCTTTAAAAATAAAAGGAGATCGCTCTCTTACCGAGAAATTTGCTTCTCTTGAACACTGCCACAAGGTTTCGTGCCTATCATTGTTTTATCGTTATTTTTATAAACTATTTTCTAGTGACATAGCCAGTTGTAGTCCTCCCCTTAAACAATTTAACCATAATACCCGTACTTCTAGGAATGCTCATCAGTTGACCCTTGAGCTCAATTTTGGATGTATTGTTAAGTACAGGGATTCTTTCTTAAGCCGCACAACACGAATGTGGAATGCCTTACCAGTAAAGCCTCTTAGAAACTTATTATCATTTTTTTATAAAATAAATATACATCAAACAGAAACTATTTTAAAACTGGTTATTAATTTCTTTAGCATATTTCTTTTTCTTACATCTTTTGTTTATTGCCATAAATTGACTTATTTTTTTTTTTCGAAATTATCACTGTATTTGTATTAACAGCCATTGTGTGCGATATACAAAATACAATTTTACTTTTTCATCAAAATTAACCTATAAACACCTACCTATTGAAAAACGATTATGAATTCATCCTAAGACTCAGTTCTGTATACATTGCATGTATTGAATATTAATATTTAATATTAAGACTTTCAAATAGACACTTAAGCTTAAAATGCTTGATTAATACTTGATTTTCATTAAAGATATGCATTTAAACTTTAACAAAGAATTAAACTTATAATTCTTTCAATCTGTTTCTGAACCAACGTAATAACGTAATAACATTTTGAAAATAAGGAATTATGTATATTTAAAAAAAAAAAAACATATACAGATGGTTACTACTATAATATTCATTGGTTAGCTCCTTTTATGTTTATATTAATTGACAATCAAATTTAACCATTCCGCCATCATCAACGGTGTAAAAATGACACATAAAATCATTTAAAATCCCTTTCAAGAGCACACATTCTCGTATATTGACAAACCAATTTAATAAAGTTTTATCACGCATTGTTAAGACTGAGAGCCAGAAGAAGAAAGAATACGACATGGAAAAAGAAAACTGAAGAATCTCAAGCACCCTTAGCCTGAGAATTTTTTTTTCCAACTTGCGTTCTACGACTTAAGGTTAAGTACCTATATTCTTTAAGGGTAAGTTTTGCGTTCGTAAGAAGATTTATCAAGAAATCTAAGAAATCAATACAAGAAAACACCTTGAATTCTTAAACAACTTAAAATTACGAACAAATTCATGCGACTGAGTTTTGAATGTTAGAGAAATTTTACTCCCTTCCATAACGGGCAACAGGATATGGAAAGTGTGGATGTAGATATAACGGATATTATATTGGAAAACTACCATCACGAACGAATTATCCAAGACCGCAAGTTGTATTTTTGGTCGCAATCGCTTTGGTAAGTATGTACCTTTAGCCTTGCTGTTGGCTTTAAGGAGACTGAGGCGCGTCCCGTCCACCCCACACAGAAACACAGAAGTTATAGGAATAGTAAGACACCCTAGAGAAATAAACGTAGCTAGCTTTAAGGGTAAGGAAATAAGGTTGATGGCCGAGGTTGATGGTGATGCAATCATCACCAACGTCTTCGTCCTTTCCTGCATTAGTTTCTTTTTCTTTTTTCTCGTTTTGCACACATAATTTGCATATTATTACGAGGACCTTTTGTTCAGCTGAATGTGTTTTTTTTTTTCTTTTATAAGTAGGTAGTCCTTTTTCTATTTGTTTTCCCATGTGCATAGTTAGCAGACACATAGTACAAGTACCAATGCCATTTACATATGATGATCATAACAGCATATAGAGGGCCTTGAAGATTGATTAAATTGGTAACAGGCCCGAGAACGAGATTTTGAAGAGAGAAATCTTATTCTACAGAAAGGGAGAGGGGGATAGAAAAAAGTGTTTCCCTTAATTCCGTCCGTCTGTGTGTCTGTCTGTCCCTACCACCCAAATTCTTGAGTCGATTGAGTTCAAACTTGGATATTAAGGTTTTAAGTAGATTCCCGTAAGCTGTTTTTACCTTTTTAAGACTAAAAATAAGATATACAAGAACATCACGCTTGTCCTTTAATTTATCAACTAAGATTCCTGAATTTTCAAGCCCTTTTATTTTATTTCTCCTCAGCTTGGCAGTTTTCACATCCCTTGGATTGCCTGTTACCCTCTAGAGTTCCAATAAGGTGAGTTTGACGAGCAAGGAGGTTTTAAGCTTAGAAACAGATGTATACAAATTACCGGTTTCGATGTTACTTACTTACTTAAAGTGGCGCTTCAGTCCGGGGCGGACCTGGGCCTCAACCAACATGCGTCTCCAGCCAGCTCGGTCCCTAGCTAGCTGTCTCCAGTTTCGCACACCAAATTGGTTGAGGTCTTCTCCCACCTGCGTGCGCCACCTGAGTCGCGGTCTTTCTCTACTGCGCCGTCCCTCGGGATTGGATTCTAAGACCTTCCGGGCTGGAGCGTTGATTTCCATTCGCTCTACATAACCCAGCCATCTAAGTCGTTGGACTTTAATTCTGTTAACCATGTCAGTGTCGCCTTACAGTCCTACAGTTCGTCGTTGTATCTTCTCCTTCACTCCGAATCAAACGAAGAAATTTTCTTTCTAAGCATCCTAAGACACTCTTATCTTTCTTTGACAAAGTCCAGGTGTCAGAGCTATAAATGAGAAACGGGATGATGAGTGTCTTATTAATGCTCAAGAGAGGACTTAACTATACCCAATTGCATCCTAAGTCCAAAGAATCAGCGATTTGCAAGAGTTATTCTTCGATTGATTTCAGTGCTGGTGTCGTTATCTGTGTTTATAGCGGTGCCTAGGTAGACAAAGTCCTCAACTACCTCAAAGTTATAGCTGTCAATGTCCTTTTTTGATGACAGCACATACTTGGTCTTGCCCTCATTAACCACTAAACCCATCTTTTTCGCTTCCGTCGTAATATTAAAAACCTTTGGAAAATTGTGCCTCTAGTGATGACCGTTGGGTTTTGCACAATTCTTTCCAGAACGATGTTGAAGAAGTCGCATGACAGTGCATAGCCTTGTCTAAAACCTTTTTTGACATCAAATGCATCGGTGAGATCTTTTCCGACCTTAATAGAGCAGCGTGCATTCTCCATCGTCATAATAAATTTGACATGGATGTGATAACTAGACAATGCTCTGTAGATCACTTCTCTTTAAATGCTGTCATACGCGGCTTTACAATTGATAAAGAGATGAATTTCTTGGGTTTTTTTTCCAAGATCTGCCGTAATGTGAATATTTTGTCAATTTTGGACTTTCCTGGTCTGAAGCCATACTGATAAGGTCCTATCAGGTTGTTGAGGAACGGCTTCAGACGTTCACATAATACGGCAGAGAGGATCTTATATGCAATGTTAAGGATACTTATGCCTCTGTAGTTGGCGCAATTTAGAGGGTCTCCTTTCTTATGTATCGGGCACACTATGCTGAGATTCCAATCATCGGGCATGCTTTCTTCAGACCATATTTTGCAGATGAGTTGGTGCATGCTCCCTACCAATTCATCGCCTGCTGTTTTAAATAGTTCGGTAGCAATGCCGTCAGCTCCAGCAGCTTTGTTTGGCTCACTTCGTCGAGGTCGGGTAGGGGGAATTGTTGATCTGAGTCACCTAGGTTGAGTGGTTTTGTCTCGCTTACAGCGGAATTCGGTTCATCATCGCGGTTATATAGTTTGGAGAAGTGGTCTTTCCATATTCTCTTCACAGACTGCGGTTCTACTACGATGTTCCCCTGATCGTCCTTACAGGCTTCGGTTCGTGTCCGGTACCCTTGGGAGTTTTGTACCTTTTGGTAAAATGTACGAACCTCATTCCTGTTGTGACATGCTCCCTTTTTTCCAGTTGCGATGGTTCTATCCTTGTCTAAATATTTGTCGGCCAATTCTACGTCAATTTGAGTCTAATGTGAAGTTGTTTAGATAGATAGATATATTTATTTCGTGATAATTTTTTATACAAAGCCTATGACCGCACGTTTTACAATTCAGAGATTTGACAATATTATTATCTTACTTCTGAGATAGTATTTTATATTTTTAAAAGTGATTTAAAGTGTACAAATGGTTTAAAGGAAAATACGAAAAAAACCTTTATTTGAATGAAAAAAAAAAAAAAAAAAAAAAAGATTAAGATAAAAAAAATAAAAGAAAATAATTGTGAATATAACAATTTGAGTATCGTAATAGGTTTGGTTACCTTCATAATTTACAAATTAATAGAACAAACATGGAATGCTTTTGAACAAGATATAAGTGTAACTAAGAATTTAAATTATCAAATTAAGAGACAAATAAGTAAATTATATATTAAATAATAAATAAATAAATAAATAAATAAATAAATAAATAAATAGGTAAATAAATAAATAAATAAACAAACAAATAAATAAATTATAAATAAGCAATAAATAAATAAATAACAATTAAAAAATTAATAAGTGTTAATAGACGAGTACATGTGTTAGTAATAAACAAATAAGTAAATAAATAAATAAAAAAATGCATGACTAGATAAGTAAATAAATAAATTAATAAATAAATAAATAAATAAATAAATAAATAAATAAATAAATAAATAAATAAATAAATAAATAAATAAATAATTTAATTAATAAATAAACAAACAAACAAAAAAAAATAAATAAGTAAATATGAAAATAAGTAAATACAACCAAATTAATGATATATAATAATTTTATTTAATAAATATAATAAATTAACATAGAACAAAAAATAAACATATAAGTAACAAAAATGGTAATAAATTAATAAGAAGCAGACGAAATATGTTAGAGAGAGTTTATAAAATTAACGCAGATTATAAAGTTGATTTACGAGGGGATTCTCAGCTATATCACAGGCATTATTAAAATTCGTCGAGAGTTTCTGAATCCTTTCCGAAATCAATTCAACATCCGCTCTTTTGTGCAGATCAGAAGTGGAATGATGCCAAGGAAGATTCAACATCATCTTTAAAATTTTATTTTGTGAAATTTGTAATTTTTTAATATGGGTTTTCGCAGCACTACCCCACACTGGACACCCATATAATAAGATTGCTAGAAAAATCACTTTATGTAATATTATCTTATTGTCATTTGTTAGTGAAGATCTTCTGTTTATAAACGGATAAAGCATTTTAATTGCAATACTGATTTTCTTTAGAGTACAACTAATATGTTGGCTAAAGGTTAGCTTCGTGTCGAGATGAACTCCTAGATACTTAACAGACTGCTCCCATGCTATTGCATTTCCATTTATTTGAAGCTGACTACTGGGAAGATAGCGAGCTTTTCTTTTTCGAGAGAAAAAAATGGCTTGCAACTTTCCGGTATTCAACTTAATTTTCCATTTGTGATAATACTTTTCCAATATTTCAATTGCATTTTTAAGATTATTCTCAATATTGAGAGCAAACTCATGCGATGAAAAAATTGCCGTGTCATCAGCAAAAATAGCTGATTCACAATATGGAAGTGTTGGTAAATCAGACGTATATACATTGTACAACGATGGACCTAAAACAGAACCTTGGGGGACACCAAAATCAAAACATAATAAGTTGGAAATACCACAATTAACATGAACTTGGAAACTTCTACCAGACAAGAAACTTTGAACTATTTTACACAAATAAAGAGGGAAGTTAAATTGTATTATTTTATGTACTAATCCATTATGCCAGACGGAATCAAAAGCTTTCTCTATATCCATTAAAATCATTCCTGTTGACTGACCCTGAGCTCGATTTTGTTTAACATGGTTACAGATTCTTTTTATCTGATGAGATGTGCTATGAAAGCGTCTAAAGCCGAATTGTTCATCAGGAAAAATGTTTTCATTTGCAACGAATTTCAAAATTTGTTCCTTTATAACTTTTTCATAAATTTTGCTTACGTTGCTGAGCAAACTTATAGGCCTGTAACTTGTAGACATATCAGGTGGTTTTCCCGCTTTTAAAATAGGCACAACCTTCGCTTTTTTCCAGGTATTAGGAAAATATTGGAATTTAAGGCATGCATTAATAAGAAATGATAAAAACTTGATTCCAACTCGTGGAAGATGTTTTAAATACACATTTTTTATTTGATCCAGACCTCCTACTTTTCGATTCTGAAGGCTGTCAATAATTTTTTTGATGTCTTCTTCCACAACAAATGCATTCAATGGTGTGACTACAACGGTGGAATCCAAGTTTTGTATTGTGTTTGTCACTTGATCATTTGTGTGTCTGTCCCCTAAGTTATGTGACACTAAATGGTTCATTGAAAAATTTCTAGAAAGCTCGCTCGCTTTGTCAAAATCTGTAAAGAAAGTTGTCCCAGTACCCTTTAAGAAAGGAATATTCTTGTTTTTGCTTTTAACTATCTTCACAATATTCCAAAATGGTCTACCATTCTTTTCAAGGACGCTTAGTTTCCTATTCCATTCATGTGAAGTTGTTTCGTTAGCTTTTCTTCTTTAGTTTTTGGAATCAGTTTTGTCTACATACATGGTACTAGTGTAAGTGTACCTAGCTGGATCATAAATTTTATAGAATTTTATTCCATACTTATGTGATTTTCTTGGGTTATACTGTCGGAATTTCAGCCTACCGCTCCAATTTACCATTGATTCATCTACTGCGAAAACTTCTATCGGGCTTCTGACGTTGACTAAGTTTTGTTCAAGTAGGTCCAAAAGTCCACTTAGTTTTCCCAAACGGTTACCACTAACAGTTAAATTGTCAACAAAGTGAACGAATTTTAATAGCAACTGGAATCTATTACGTAGCATCACTTGCTGCATAAATTAATTTTTTAAACACTTGTCAATAGTAGTGAGCAATGGATGAGTATTTTACAATGCCCATCAGCATCACCACTCCAAGGAATGTTTTTATCTTCTGCACGTTTGTGTCTACCCATTACTTTGAGCAAGAAGAACGCGTTAGTGGTGCTTCGTAAAAATTGATTGGTGACAATTAAACCTCGTCTGTAACCAAAAGGTCAAACATATCAATAGATGTTTCTGATGCTTGGGTTTGAATATTTATAACATCATTCAATTGGAAAGTGAACTTTTTGAGGGATTGTCCATTGTTCATTAGAGACATCTAGCAACACAACTTGATCCGAAAACTATTCTTCTAAAGACGATTCTAAATCTTCGACAGATTCCGATAATGATAAAAAAATACTGGTTGACAAAAGCCTCAAAGGGAATACAACATACATGTAAGTAACTGTGACCACCCACCGGCATGTCAAGTGGCATCTCATGCATATCAGTTGAAAAAACGGGACGAAAATAGCCGGCACCGAACATGCTAGAATCTTAATCAAAAAAGAAGCTGGGATGCGACCCACACTGAAAACTTCCCATCCCGTCTGTCGATTTGTCTTGTTTAAAAGTTTGTCTATATGTATCAATTCTTACCAAATTTGCGTACTATTTTTTGTAGATTTTATTTTTTTATGAAAAAATGGACTGTTGGGTTTTTATAAAAAAATTACTGAATATCGAAAACAATATTTTCTGTGAAATAAAATAAGTTTGAAGCCAATATTTGTAATTTTTGAAAAGCTACTTGAGTCGAAAGTAAATTTTTACGAAGTAAAAAAAAAACTGTCAATTCAATTGTTTTCAAAATTTTACTGAATGTTGACAACAATATTTTTTGAAAGATAAAAGTAGTTTAAAGCCAATATCTCAAAGTTTTGAAAAGATATTTGAGTCGAAAGTCAATTTTTACCAACTTTTATAAATTTTTTTTCTGGGTTTTTATTTTTGTAAAAAAACTATCAATTCGATTTTTCTCAACATTTTTCAGAATGTTGAAAACAGTAGGTATTTCTTATAAGATAAAATAAGTTTGAAGCCTAAATCTCAAGTTTTTGAAAAGATATTTGAGGCGAAATTCAATTTTTACCATCTTTGAGTAATGTTTTTTTTAGGTTTTTATTTTTTATAAAAAAAACTATCAATTAGATTTTTCTCAAAATTTTATCAGATGTCAAAAACATTATTCTTCGTTGCACAAAATTGTTTTTGAGATGAAATCATATATATGTAAGTCGTAAAATTTTTGAGGTGACAATTTTTTTTTTCAGTTTTTTCGATTTATAAAAAACCCGTTAATTGGATTTTTTCTAAAAATATACTTGTTTTTTATTACGTTACAATATATAATATAAAATTTAATTCAAGTCTCTAGCGTCATTGTTTCATGAGTTATTTTGGGTTAACCAAAATGTTCACCTTTTTTTTAACTGCTATGGTAAAAAACCACCCACGCAATTTTCTTGAGAGCCCTTTTTGCATCTTTCTGCCCTATTGTCTGTATAACAAAATTACGTACGGACATACGGACATACGGACATACGGACATACGGACATACGGACATACGGACATACGGACATACGGACATACGGACATAGGGACATACGGACATACGGACGTACGAACGTACGTACACACGCACGCACAGACATCTTTCTAAAAATCTTTTATTTCGACTCTAGGGACCTTGAAACGTCGAGAAATGTCAAAATTTTCAATTTGACAAATCGGACCCATTACAATAACTTCCTATGGGAAGTTAAAAATCTAAAAAAAGACTGCACAAAAATTGGTAAAAACTGATCTTGATTTAAGTATCTCGAGACGAAATGAAGATTTTGACTTTTAATTTTTATTGTATAATAAATAAAAACTTTCAAAATATTCTTAAGTGGTAAGACGGATATGAATCTGAAGATTTCATAACCTCTTTTTTCGTTTAAAAATCAAAAGCAATGACATATATTTCCAAATATCTTCTTCAAGACTTTAAAACTAAATAAAACTGTTACTTTTACCCTTTTCTTTTTTTTCCTATCATAATAAAATATTCACTCTCATCCCCAAACTTTCTGTCAAAAGTATTTTATAGTCTTACATTCTGCAAACATCAATAACCCTTAAACACACAAAAACCTTGACAAAAAAAAAACTCTCAAAAGATTTCAAAATCTGGCACCATTTAAATAGAATCAAAATGACAAGCAAAAATCCAACAGACCTAAATCTACATAAAAATACTCCAAGAAAGCATAGCGCACAATTCAAACGGAATAAGAAACCAAACTAAGAATAAAAGCCTGAGTATTCTATAATGCTTTCATATTTTTTTCTTTTTCATTTTAGTCTTTTGGCCAATCACTACACTTACACTTAGCTTACAATTTGCATAATATTATTATATATGATGTCCCGCTGAATCCTATGCTTTTCTTCCTTAATGGCCGGCCATGGCAAGAGGAAAAAATGTTCAATTTCTTGAATGAAAACCAAAACAAAAAAGAACGAACGAAAAGTCTTAGAGTTAAAACAAAAAGATACAAACTTTTTATTTTAGGACCTTTCGTAATAGTTTAGCTTTATGGTATAAAGGCATAAAAGGAAATGACAAACAAAAAGAATCTAAAATATAGGAACTTCATAGAGATTGTTTCGTAAAATGTTTTGATCTTTTGTTCTGACTAATAACTCATTATTTTGTATCTAAGGAAAATATTAACCAACATTGTCTACGGTCTTTTTACTTTAATTTCTTAAATTGAAAATATTGACAAATACTAAAGATCATTAAAAAAATAAGTTCAAATGATGTATGTACGTACATATTCCGTTAGCCCTCTTTTACATCACGGGAAAAATTGGTACAACCGTTTCATGGGGTACATTTGTTCCCCAGAATGTTCTTTATGAATGATTTTCAAACATTTATCATATTAGTGAAGTTGAAATTTTAATAGACGATTAATCTTTAAGATCATTCAAAATTCGTGACAATGGTTACTTCTCCTTAGTAACGAATTTAGAATTAATACTCTGAAAAGATTCAACAAAGGTAATAAATAAGAAAGGAAAGTAGCATTGATAGACACGCTGGACATGGATTCTGACGAAGATAATGAGGTTGATCCATTTGATGCTGACTGTGAAGATCCAAATATTGATCCGGACTATATCCAAGAAAATGAGTTAGGAGAATCCGATTATGAAGACATCGATGAAGCTGAGGTTAAGGCAATGGGTCTACTAGAAAATTTGCTGGAACCCGACGAAGTTGGAAGTAGCGATCCAATTGAGCAAGAATCTTCAACCGTTTCTCATTACTCCAAGTGGACGAAAGTAAGTTGCTAAAAGAGATAGATGCAGCGGTTTATCTCGCATCCAGGAAGCTAATATCTTTAATCTCCAAGGAACAGTTGGACTGGTTGTTAATTTAAAGCATGCTTCAACTAAATGCCAATAGTGTTTGAAAGCCTTGGACTATGAATGAACTAGAATTCTATTTCAGAATTTTGTTATGCTTCAGAGATTTGAAAGAAGGCCATTGAAGTTTGCGAACACAATGAAACCTCATCAAGGAACATGTTATAATCCTTTAAGAAGTGACAAACGTCACACGTTTGGAGATGATAAACGTCTTCCTTCGTTTTGATGATTCAGTTGGTCGTCGTGGGCAAACGTCAGTCAGCAAATCGAAACAATCTCTCACCAATTTAATGACTTTTATATAAGTTCAATGAGACATTATCGGCGAACTACATTCAATTCTACAATATATGCCAGAGAAGGCTGCAAAATATAGTTTGAAGTTCTGGTGCCTCAATGAGAGTTCAACGAATTACCCATTGACGTTTTCCATCTACCTACACTGAAAGCTCTGATCGAAGTACACGACTTGGTCATGCATATGATGTGGTGATGTTATTGATAACTTGATAACTTCTTCACATCCGTGGCCTAGGCCTTGAAATTGCTCGATAAAAAAAGAAACATACCAAAACCTTTTGTAGTAAAAGAATTTCTTGATGACCAAATCGATCCCGTAAAAGTTAAAAACAGAAGGCAGTATCGGCCAGTTCACTCATCTTTAATTGATTTTTTTCTGAAAGAATGGCATTGGTGAGCTATGATCCCATGCCAAAAAAGAGGCTGGGATGGGACCCAATTTTTAACAAATTTGCGTACTATTTTTTGTAGATTTTATTTTTTTATGAAAAAACGGACTGTTAATGTTGAAAACAATATTTCTTATAAGATAAAATTAGTTGGAAGCCATAATATAAAATTTTCGAAAAGATATTTAAGTCGAAAATCAATTTTTACCACCTTTTATACATTTTTTTTAGGTTTCGATTTTTTGTAAAAAAAACTGTCCATTCGATTTTTCTCAACATTTTTCAGAATGTTGGAAACAATATTTCTTATAAAATAAAATAAGTTTGAAGCCATAATCTCAAGTTTTTGAAAAGATATTTGAGTCGAAAATCAATTTTTACCAACTTTTATTAATTTTTTTAGGTTTTTATTTTTAGTAAAAAAAACTGTCAATTTGATTTTTCTCAACATTTTTCAGAATGTTGAAAACAATATTTCTTATATTATAAAATAAGTTTGAAGCCATAATCTCAAGTTTTTGAAAAGATATTTGGGTCGAAATTCAATTTTTACCAACTTTGAGTAATGTTTTTTAAGGTTTTTATTTTTTACTAAAAAAAACTGTAGATTAGATTTTTCTCAAAATTTTATCAGATGTTGAAAACTTTATTTTTCTCTGCAAAAAATTGTTTTGGAGATAAAATCATTTTTTATTCGTAAAATTTTCGATGTGACGAATTTTTCTTTTCAGTTTTTTTTTTGATTTATAAAAAAACCGTTAATTGGATTTTTTTCAAAAAATATACTTGTTTGATATCACGTTACAATATATTATATAAAATTTAATTCAAGTCTCTAGCGTTTTTGGTTCGTAAGATATTTAGGGTTAACCAATATTTTCACTTTTTTCTAAACTGCTATGGTAAAAAAACCACCCACGCAATTTTCTTGAGAGGCCTTTCTGCATCTTTCTGCCTTATTATCTGTATAACAAAATTTATTTGAAGTCGATATCTCTTCTGGTTCTTGAGCTATGGACGACGAAAAAAACATCGCGAACGTACGGACGTACGAACTATCAAGTGCAATAATTTAACTTTCTCCAACTCGATGAAAAGGATTTGCTCCATTGTTCATATTTCGGTCATAAAGAAGCTTTTGATCATGGAAATATTTCTTGGATGATTTATTAATCAGCATTTCCAAGACCTTGGAGAGAAGCGACGTTTGTAAGTGCAATCGTTCGGTAATTAGGAGGAGGGTTGGTGATAAGTTTCCCCAAGTTATAATCCCCAAAGGAAAATCCCCAAATCCATAATCCCTAAAACGAGATCCCCAGTAGCAAAATTCCCAAAGAGAGAATACCCAGGGCGAAAATTCCCAAGTGAATATCCCCAAAACACTTATGTTCAAGTAGTGAATCATGCGATTAAATCGCGTGCGCAATTTAATTGCATGATTCACTACTTGATCATAATTGTTTTGAATACATTAAATTTCATTCATATCGCATGAATTCAATTTGAGATCCAAAATTTAATTCTTTTTTTCACAACAAGGAGCGCTTTATCATTGTGATTTCACATGTAAATATTGGTATCATTGCAAACAAATTAAATAACCCTGTATTGCCATTTAAACATTTCCATTTGACTGAAATAAAATATTTTTTAAATAGAAAGCGAGAAGCTTTATATTTATTTATTTGGTATATAATCCATGAAATAATTAGATATTTAAACAAAACTAGATATTAATTGGTGAAATTCAAATAATTAAGTCCAAAAAAAATGTATATTTGACATAATTTATGGGTTTTATTTTCCCCAAAAAAAAAGGAACAAAAAAAAATCATTGAGCAAAATGTTCTTTGGACAACCCTGCTTTAAATGTCAAAAAATATAAATAAAATCGAAAAAGCTGCAGCACAAATGGGAGAAAATACAAATTAATCGTAAGTAATCTCTAAATTAAATTATTTTAGTGTCACATTTATCAAGTTTAATTTTATTAACAGGTCAAAATGAATCTGGACTACAGACGAGACAAAAGCGTTCCTGGATGCTTATTAAGTTTTTAATTCTTTGGTGATTTGCAGGAACATTTTCAAAAGTTGTGGAGCTACAACTGGAACTTGAATCATCATCGATAAAATTTAATAGGGATATAATAATTGAATTGTTTGATTCTTCGCTTTCATCACTGTCAAATAAAAACTGCAAATTATAAAAGTGTTTAATAAAGAAAAGAAATAAAAATTAAAATGAATACTTACAGCAACCACAGCAGCTTCCATTTTGGGTATTTGTTTATATTTTTTTTTGCTTCGAAATGTCACTTTTGAAAGAACGAATTTGACACTGCTGTTTTATTACGCGGCTATTATCATTTATTAATAATACAATAAGAGAATTTCATGAGAGTTTTACTAAAAACTACATGCATAAATAAAGATATGCACGGATACTGGGGATTTTGGTAAAATACATTTTTTAGCTGGGGATTTGGTCCATTTGTCTTACGTCTCTGGGGATATTATCAAAATGGATTAAATTTGTTTGGGGATATTATCCCGTGGGGATTATTTTTTTTGGGGATTCAATAAGAAACCCTAAGGATGATAATGAGGAGGATTAGCCTTCTAATTGATGGGCTCTGGACAAATGCTGTTTTCTATCTACTCGGAACGAGACCTGAGGAGTAGATAGATGAAAAAGCACAGGGATTTGTTTTCCCAGCGTTGAAGCACACCTCTTCAACAGCGAAGGCGAAAATACCATTGAGACCAGGGGATTTATGCATGTTGAGATCTTTAAGAACTCTCGCCACTGTACGAGTGCAGCGTTGAATTTGCGGCAAACTGCCTAACAAAGAGTTTAATTTTCTTTTAGGATCTAACAAATTGAGTATCATTGACAACGCGCGTAGGAACCGAAGAAGATGAGAAATTCCTTATGTTTTTTACAAATGTCCAAAAATAAGTTGTCCTATAATAAAAGTTAAAAACAATAATTCTTTGTATACAATAAAATTAGTTTAAGGCCAATATCTTTACTTCTTGTCAGAATATTCGAGTCAAAAATCAATTCTTACCAACTTTTCGTAGTATTTTCTAGGTTTTTATATTTTGTAAAAAAAAAAAACAGTTCCTTCGATATTTCAAAAGGTCTTACTAGTAGATGTTAAAGACGTTATGCATTGAATGTTATAATTATTTGCTAGGTAACATTATTTTAATATTTTTGGTATAATTTTTATTTTTAAAATACCTTTACTTGATTTTTTTAGAATTCCTTCTAAATAAATAAAATTTAATTGAAGTTGATATCTTCACTGGTTTTTGAGGTATGGCTGACGAAAAAAGATATTCCGAACACACTTAGACAAGTCCCTACAACCCATTGATTAAGATTCTAGCGACTTCGAAATGTCGAGAAATATCAATTAAAAAAATCAGACCGATTACACAATAATTTTGTTGGGAAAGTAACAAAAGTAGTAAACATATTTGAATGTTAACATTTTCGTTTTTAAAAGATTTATCACGTAGCGACCTCCAACGTTTTAAACTCAAATAAAATCAAAAGTATCGAACCTACAAATTATGGGTACCTTACACCCAACAATTTCATTTCATAGCCAGAAACTTTTTGAATAAAACACAAAAACTTAAGCTATAAATGTAAAAATAAAACTAATAAAATAAAATACAATTTCCTTTCAGAACATTTTTGGTCTGCACGTTAATCTCTCATATTTCTCCAAACGAGTTCGCCTTTATACCTTTTACGCATATGGAAGTAAAAAACCCTAAAAAACACAACCTTTCAATGTTCCCGCCAAAAAGGACAAGAGTACGAGAATATGAATGCGAGTGCCGTGTATGCGAGTAGCACCACTTCAGAGTCACTATAATGTTCATAGCCGTATGAACTCCCTTTAAGGACCTTTCACCTTTTTAATTAGTTACGTGACTCAATAAAATCTCAGTTTCCATATTATAATACCGTCGCGTCGCCCTTGGTCGTAGTCGTAGTCGTTGGAGAGTGGACGAACGAACGCTTTGATGTCAAATAAAAATGGCAATTTTATGAAAATGCTCACAGAAAGCTCTAGAAGGAGGGTTGATCCGATGAGAACTGAAGCACTGGCTGAGGGTTTCACCAGCTAATAGCTATACATACAGGTATTATAGTTGACAATAAAATAGTGAAAATGTTGAAAATTTTATTACGACTTAAAAACGTGGTCATGGTCATGTATAATAGAGTTGTGCATTCCAGGATTTACTTATTAATTGGCTTTTTGAGAATAAAAAATACAGTCGAAACTGCTTAACTGAACAGCATAAGATTTACTTGGATTTAGAGTTTGAAAGCCAATATTCACTTTTTACACTTTTTATCTTTTACATTCTTGAACTTGATTACTTTGCAATGTGCAATAGGAACATCGATGCACTTTTATGAATGTAAGCCATTCAGCAGATATTATGACACTCGATATGACATTTAAGCTGGGCAGTTGTCAAATACCAGCTCTAGAAATTTCAATCTATGAATTTAATTACTCTGTATAATAGTTTTTGTATAAAAAAAGCACCGAGGGGTTCTTGGATGAAAGTAAATAAGAGTTGAAGTTGCTTGAATTATTTCTACCCTTCCAAAAGACAGAACAATAAATTAATTGGGTTTGACTGTTTTTAAAATTAACAATGAGACGTAAACGTACAATAAAGTCGGTAATGCTATTTACGTCGGGGATTTAAAATTGACATATTTTCATATATTAAAGTAGGTATATGATGTAGGTATTTGCCCTGACAGGCTTTTTGGCTTGTTTCACGTACAATGTAGGTACATTGTTGATTTTGAATGATTACCAGAAATATGTATGCTAGCAAAGCAACTGTGTACACTTTTAATGGTTGTACAATGTACATATCTATGTAACGTTTTGTACATATAAAACAAGCTCTTTAAAGCTTAAGTGGCTTGAAGGTGTAAAAATGAGTTTATTCGAAGTAAAATAAACAAATTGGACACACATTGTTGCTGTTTTTTATAGTTCAAGTGCCTCGGGAGTATAATTTTAATTTTTACATTTAAAACAAGGTTGAAATTTTAAGTAAAATGTTGAAAATCAAAAATTTAATTTTTTTAAAGCTCTTAAGCAAATCCAAAAAATTAAAGAGGAATGTAAAAAAAGTTCGATAATACAGCTAGAATACAACCAGAAGATTAAAATATTGAATTGGTAAAGTCTTTTTATTGGACTCAAAGCAGGTTTACTTTATTTTTGGAAGACTTATTTAAATTATTAGTGCCCCTAACATACTTATAAACTTATAAAACATGAGAGTGATAGGAAAATAGGAAAGGATTCAAGAGGAGGAAAGATAAACTTTGGTAAAGCATTCTACGTTCTTCATGTGTGGCTGAAATACGAATCCCTATACTTGAGAATATGTCCAAAATTGGGCTCGAGCATAAGACTATTAGTATACCTGGAAGTTCGAGCATTACGGCATAATTGTTTGGGGGCGCAACTATCTATTTCGATAACACAACGAAAGACAAAAGACATTGCAGCGGTTTCATCCTATAATTTTCAAAGCTCTTTTTATCATTCTTTTCAGTAGATTCAGGCTTGCTTGATAGAGGTATCTGCCTAAATATCAGACCTTAACTTTTTTACAAATAAACAATTTGTAAATTGCAGCCATGGAGAACAAGGGTGTATTTCTAAAAACGAGCATGAAAAGCCCAGGGTACTCTCATCAGGAAAACAGTTTAATGGCTTAGAAGTTACTTATGTACATAAGTATGTACATAAGATCTGCATCGTTAATGAATATGAACAAGTAAGTCGAAGACAAAATGGAACGCTGAGAAACACTATTGAAGTAAAGGTTTGACAAAATAAGCTTAACATTGGATATATTTGAGTTATAGTAATAGTTAAAAACTAAACTGCTTGGGAGATTATATACTTTAATAGTATCAAGAAAAGGGAAAACTGCTTGTGAAAATTTTTTTAACACTTTTGAGCGGAAGGACAAAATACATGTAGGCTGAAAATCTTCTTACTTGCTGTTTTTGATGAACTCATTTAATAAACTTTCCATCGTTAGAAAAATGGGGGTATATAAAAAATAAGAGCAGGTTATAAATTCATGAAACCAAGTAAAAGTATACACATTGCTATTCAATATCTTCAACAGATTCCTACAAGAGGATGGGTTGGCCAGCCTTTTCTTCAACCTGGCGTTTAAGAAAGTAATTCGAGACTCGAGAGGAACATCTAACAAGAGAACAATTGTCTACAAGTCCGCACATCTACTGACTTACGAAATGTCATTTCCATCTATGGAAAAAGCTAACAAGCTGTACAGAACTCACTTAACCACTTCGACCGGTTGTCAAAAAACCTGTGGTTGCCCTTCGTCTTCTGGAATCGTCGGAAGCCCAACAGCAATCAAGGTACATAGGTGAGCACGAATTTGAAGTGATCTTATATTTCACCAAACTTGAGTCAATAGCAGTGGTATTATAATAAAGTAGAAATGCACTGGCGTATACTATAGTCTATCAGACTCTTAACATCCAAAAAGGTTCGTATGAATATCAAACTGCTGCTATATAAAACTATGGTCACTTATATGAACCATCAGAGACTTGGTTGATTAGATTAGTCAAAGACTCCTTTACCTCTTATCCGCTTTCGAGAAAATGGTCTTACGGATGATAGGAGAAAGTATAACAATGAGTTATATGCAATTTATCGTCAAGCTGATGTAGCCACAAAAATAAAGCGTAGTAGACTCTGGTGGGCTTTATTTTTTTAGTTTACAGGCACTCAATGGGTTATTAATACCCTTAACATGTTTATCTTTAAACACAGTGCGAGCGTTAGAAAAATAAAGAAGGATTTATGAGGAGGGAAAAACACAGTTGAGTAAATTATTTCACATTCTCGAAGTACGGTTAAAAAAAGAACTTCTATACTTGATATTACGCCCAAAATTAAGCTCAATAATTGTAAACTGATAAGCATTCCTAGAAGCTCCAGTATTATGGTTGAATTGTTTGAGGGGGGAATGCAAGAAGCTAATTTTGCAGTTAAAATATTATTAAGATGTGATCTGTGATACACATACCGCCTTAATTACAGGAGACAGTTTTGAGTTTTTGAATCATGATATTAAATCTAGAATTCTAATTCAACGAAAAAGAGATTCATCAATAATATTGGTGCAAAGCTCTATCAAATGCTTTTGAAATATCAAGTACAATAATTTTCCTTTCCCCAAGACTGTTGTTCCTCGAATGCAATTCTCAGAATTGCAATAAAAGAATGAACTTTTTATTTTCAGAAATACACAAAACTTTATTCAATAAATTATTTTAGGTTGGAGTTGTTTATTGCACCAGCACAAATGGTTGGTCTCTTGGCTCCTATATTCCTAGCACCGACTCGGGTGAAAGACGGGATCAAAATGAACGAGAGAAAAGCGGAAATCAAAAACACTCTACATATATGTAATAATGTATGTAATTTCTCCTCTAATTCATGAAATTTCCCCTAAAAACTCAGTAATTATGTCTATGGATGCGTGAAAACACGTCAATTTTTCTCGTTGAATATAGTCTGGGAGGCGACCGTAGGGTACCCTACCTCATAAGCCGACTGGAATTGAGTGCCAGAAATGGATAGAGCATGACGTGGCATATACAAAACTGCAGGGCGGGCTTACTTTCGATGGGCCTTGTGGTGGCAAAATGGCTACTTCCGGTACCGTTTTTTGGTACATACCTACCTCATCAGCCGACTGCAAAAATGTATAACGGTTCTATTGGGATTTACTTACAGGTTTCAAAAGAGGAGGGCGGGCAAAAAAAACTCGGGCCAAACCGCTTGTCCGCCCATCTCGAAAAACGGTATTTTTGGTACAAACCTACCTCATCCGCCGACTAGACAAATGAGGTATCAAATGAAAGCTTAGACTCTCTAGATTAAGAATCCGTTGGGCGGGCTAACTTTTGATGGGCCAAACATGTGCCCGCCCATCTGTTTTAAAAAAAAAAAAATCAAAATTCATTAACTTTTTTCTTACCGAAATTTCAAAATTTTTTATCTCAAATTAAAGAAAAAAATGGTGAGTTCATTAGTTTCACTGTCAACTCAATAAAACCTTTAACTGGAGTTTTAAAAATTTTAAAATTTTAAAATTTACTAAAAACAAGTATTTTACCACAGTTTTTAACTGTATTATTTGTCTAAATGTATGTTAAAAACATGACATTATTTTCTGCAACAAATTTTTCGATCTTCATTATTAAAGAAACAAAGCACATACGAAATTTAAAAGCATTTATCTTCATTTTTTCAAAAAACAAATATAATACAATATAATTTAATATAATACATTTAACAAAAGATAAGAATAAGAACTTTGCATATTTCACACAATTATTAACACAACATTTTCATTTGTTTCATTTATAATATTAAAAATAAAATAGTAAAGATAAAAACAATAAAATAAATAATATTAACAAAATGAAAATAAAATTATAAACCTATACCAACATTTTTATTTGCATTAAATTTTTAACAATTGTCATCAGAATCTTCATATTTTAAATATTCTATTTCGTCATTTTCATCTTCATTTAAAATAATGTCATCAACATTTAGAGTAGTTGGGTCGCCTTGAAACTAAAGTAGTAATAACTGGCCATTTTTTATCTCCCGTCCAAGATTTTCTGGATTGAGCATTAAACAATCTGCTTCTGTTGCATTTTTCCACATACAACTTATGAATATTGTCCTATTTATTTTTTCTAACAATGATTTTAAACAAGGTGGAATTGAACTAGAGTCAACATTTTTTATGTTCTTAAAAAAAATACCAGAAGATACGTTTTTAGAGCCATACAGATTTTGAAATATTTGAACTCTTGCTAAATTTACGCTTTTGCAATTCTTTAAGCCGTACATTTGGCAAGTAAAATTTTGAATTATTTTAGTGCTTTTTTCGTCTAAAGGTTGAGCTTCATTACTTAGTTTTTCAAAAGCGGCTTGACAATGAAGATTTTTTTCTAGTATTTCGAAAGGTTTAGGTTTTCCTCTTCGAAAAAAAACTGGACGTATAGTCACAACCTATGTGAATGTTTGAAAAACACTTATCGTCAACCGTCAAAAATACTTTTTTTCACCTCAAAATTGAAATTAATGAACTATCCTCCCAATATTGCCCTAAGAATCTTACCAGAGATTCCTTGAAATTTGGATTTTTTATACATTTAAGGAAGTCTTCTGTTCTTTTTTGTGGTGAGCCAGATATTGTAAAATGTGTGGTTTCCTTTTCATTTCTATTGTAGTGTTCCGAATCGTTAAAAACAAAACTGAGGCTCAGTTGAACATACTCTTTTTAAAATCATTTCCGATATTTTATTAAATGTTTGCGGAACTAAAGATCCTAACAAATAAAAACCATCAATTAACTCATTGTCTTTTTTTGATAGCTCTGAAGGCGATATGCGAGATTTATTTTTTTTTCCCAAAATAGCCTTGTTCATTTTATGCATTTTCTGTATAATAGCAAAAGGCTGGAGGAGCTGGCGACAGAGGATATAATGATAAGCAAACCTTCATATCGATTTTTTTTTCTAATGCTATCACTAAAGGCCTCCCAAAGACATCGCGTTCCATTTTAATAAGACCCTGTTTTTTACCATCACTACTCTTTTGGTATTTTTTTAAGCATTCAGACGCAAAGTTAAGAACTTAATTTCGCTTAATCGGTTTTGCAAATCGATCAAGGTCTTTTGAACACTCTTTAATAAAATTATGTTTTTGGGTTTCACCTTATTTTATTTAAATAAAATCTGCTATATCTTGACTTGTTGCTCTACCCGTTGTTATACGAGTATTAAATAGAAATCCCTTCTCTAAATTTTCATCAAAAGGATTAATATTTTGTTTTAAAATGTTAATTATTTCAGAGAATGATTTCTTATCCTTTTCAACTGTATTATAGAGAGCTCATGACAAATTTCATCCGATTGTTCCAATTTTAAATCGGTTAAGTGTTAAGTCAACAGGAAACCTAACAAAATTTTTTGCAGTTCGTTTTATTCCAAATGCACCACGCTTAAATTCGTTGATCAAATTGGAATTTTTTATTTTTAGTTTAACTAAATAAGAGTGATATTTCAATATCCACCTAGCATAATTTGGTTGGTTAAAAACAAAAAATTAATTTGACAGTTCGAAAATAAAATATAATATGTACATATAAATCAAAACACTTATTCGTACTTCTTGAAAACCTGAAAAAAATGTTCATAAACTCAACATACTGCATGAAGAACTGTGGAGTTTTACCATGATCTCCTCTTAGGGTTTGACCGATGTATTCTCTGTATTTCGATAAAATATCTTCAAGGAACGGGTTTAAACACGGGGTTTCATTTAGTGTTGAAATATGTCTTGTAAAACTTCTACAAAATCTTCTGCAATTTTTATATTATTGTCAGAACAAAACCGTTGGAAATGCAAAGTTTGAATGGCACCTGACAATAACGGATGTATTCGTTTACACCTATTGAAATGCTTACCATCTATAAATCTTACCATCTATAAATACTTTTATATTTCTTACCATCTATAAATACTTTAATACATGGGTTTTGTTTTTTTAATAATGAAGATCGAAAAATTTGTTGCTGAAAATAATGTCATGTTTCTTACGTATGTTTTTAACAAACATTTAGACAAATAATACAGTTAAAAACTGTGGTAAAATACTTGTTTTTAGTAAATTTTAAAATTTTAAAATTTTTAAAACTCCAGTTAAAGGTTTTATTGAGTTGACAGTGAAACTAATGAACTCACCATTTTTTTCTTTAATTTGAGATAAAAAATTTTGAAATTTCGGTAAGAAAAAAGTTAATGAATTTTGATTTTTTTTTTTTTAAAACAGATGGGCGGGCACATGTTTGGCCCATCAAAAGTTAGCCCGCCCAACGGATTCTTAATCTAGAGAGTCTAAGCTTTCATTTGATACCTCATTTGTCTAGTCGGCGGATGAGGTAGGTTTGTACCAAAAATACCGTTTTTCGAGATGGGCGGACAAGCGGTTTGGCCCGAGTTTTTTTTGCCCGCCCTCCTCTTATGAAACCTGTAAGTAAATCCCAATAGAACCGTTATACATTTTTGCAGTCGGCTGATGAGGTAGGTATGTACCAAAAAACGGTACCGGAAGTAGCCATTTTGCCACCACAAGGCCCATCGAAAGTTAGCCCGCCCTGCAGTTTTGTATATGCCACGTCATGCTCTATCCATTTCTGGCACTCAATTCCAGTCGGCTTATGAGGTAGGGTACCCTACGGTCGCCTCCTGGACTAATACGTCCACATTACAAATGCAACAATGTAAACAAATGGGTTTTGGAGGGTGATACGTACGAAGGATTTATATCTTCATATAGAGTGTTTTTGGCGGAAATGCAAAATGTCTGCATTCTGTGTTTTTTCATCGTTTTCTTAGACTTGAGCTTTAGATTTTGATAGATGACATTAAGCTTTAGATTTCGATAGATAACATTGAGCTTTGAATATGAATGCTTATTTAAGGTGTGTGCGCATCCACTACATCAAAGATGCAAAGATTTATTCCACTGTTCGGTTAGGTAGATAACCCATCAAATCTCCGATGGACCTATTGCTACGAAAGCCGTACTGCCGGTCATTAAGAAGCTTTCGTTCTTCAAAATATTTCTTAAGCTGAAACGTAATCGTATCGTAATTAATTAGCGTTACCATGACTTTGGAAAGATAAGTAAGTGCTATTGTGCGATAGTTAGAGGTGAAGTAGGATTCGTCTTTTTTAGGGACAGCTGTTTCCCAACCGCTCGGGAAGAGTTTGAACAATGGAAAAGTTTATGCAGTGGCTTTGCCAGAAATGAAGAACACATCTTCAGACCAATAGTGAGTATACTATCCGGTACAGCGGATTTGTGTATGTCAAAGTCTTTCAGTAAGATTGCAACTACACGATTGCCAAGGAACATTTGTCCCATAAAATCGTTTACGCTCTCAAGCACATTAGGGCTCAACAATAATGTCGAATTAACAGCAAACTGTGCTGCATGTTACTTGGATCTATCAATCAATAGTAATTTTTTTACTATCTTTGACGTAATTTCTGGTCAAGTAAAAATTTGGTTCGTCGAATATCTTGTTTGAACTTATTCCGGTAGTCTTTAGTCGAGTTGGCTTTATAACAACGAAAACCCACATCCCTGATCTTAATAACCTCTTTGTTACGTGGCCATATAGAGTGATATACATAAGTATACCTATAGCCGGCGCGGCAGCGCGGCTGCTCGACGGCGACGACACCGTCCTCCATTCCAACGATGACAATTTTGTATTTGGCTGATGTGGCCTAATCCATTCCCCGGTGGCTGGTCACCTTCAGAAGAAGTCGATAGACTTCCGATTTATTATTAGAGTCTGAAAAGAAAAGATAAATTTAGTATAAAAATAATAATAATATATTATCAATGCAAAGTGATGAATTTATTTTGTGGATTCGATTGCTTTTGCATTCGAATCTTTACAACACGAATTCACCACTTTGCATAACTACGACTTACCTTAATTATGGAAAAAAGCATTTAGCAACCCCTGAAAAAGAAATAAGAATAATAAAAATATAATTATTGTTACTAGGAATTAGTTTAATTTAATAAATAGTACTCACCAAAATAATTTCTGTTCTTCTATTCTCGTCCATATTTGTTTTGATTTTGTTTTGACAATTACCACATAGGTATCCTATCTAGTCGTTTCGTTCTGCGCATGCAATAGTAGCTTCGTCTTGTTTTCACCCAAGGGATAAGGGGGTAGACAAATTACTACTAGCGCATGCGCATGAATGTATTTGACACGATTGTTCATCCACCGGATGAACGTAAATGAATTGCTTAATGGTTTAAGTATAGGATATATACAGGATGAGATGAAAATTTATTTAAAATAATAATTTACGAGATTAAAAAGATACGATAAAGATTAGAATAATTAGTTAAAATAAATAATAGGATTAGTTAAGAATTTAGGAATAAGACTGATATTAGGATAATAGAAGAGAAATAGACTGATAGATATAAGACTGTAGTAGTAGTATATATGTGTGGGTACGATTTCTTGGACTTGGATAAGGGGGGTTATATTATCTGTGATAGGGATGGAAAATAGTTGTGGGTGGGAAAATAGTTATCTCACTCAGAGGTAGTGGTAACTATTTACTTAGTTAATATGAGAATGACTAGGAACTAGCCTAAGGGTTTTTATGGTCATTCTTACGTTTGATAGCCCGAGATAAAGAAGTTTTAACGGCCAGTCTTTTCTTTTGAGCAACAGTTTTTTTTTGAATTTAAAATAGAATCTAAAATAGAAAAACAATTCTATTAAAAGTAAGAAGTTTTTTAAAGTGAAAGGATTGAATTTGGAAAAGATATAAGGTAAATTAATTAAATTGTAAAAAAGGTTTCAGAGAATAATTCCACATATATATATATAGATTTCCTTGCCTTCGCTGAAGTAGACAGAAGATCTAGAAGCAAAAGTTCTAGAAAGTTGGTGCTTGGTGGCAATATAGATATAAATAATTTTAACAGCAGAGGTATGTGACCATAAAATGGAAGTGTGAAAGTTTTGGTCTGATGTGTGATTTGCTTTTTTACTTTATTAGGTTCAGGTCAGGTTTCCAAAGATCAGGAAAATTGTTAGCAGAAGCCTGAGCCTCTGCGGATTTTTTTTGTTACCTCCTTCGAACTTCCAATTTTGACTTTGGACAAGGACATCACATCTAGTAGGAGTATTCCTTTGTTCAGGACAAAGGAAACAACTTTGAAGGTACAAAGGATCTAAGAGGGTATTTTATATCTACAGACAGTAGATATACATAGATATCCCTCAAGATAAGAGAAAAAAAAGGAGTTGTACAAGTATAAAAGAAAAGGTGTCCAGAAAGAAAGTTAAAAGAAGAAGTGATAAAAGTTAAAGAAAGAAAGAGTGAAGTAAAAAGAAAGAAGAACTTTTAAATTTTTTTTTTTGTATATATATACATATACTATTTATATTAAATTAAGTAAAGTAAAGTAAAAATCTAATTTGTGAAATCAAGTTCTCTAAAATTTGGCTTACCTGATTAATTATTTTTAAATTTGAATTTGGTTGAACTAAATTAATGAAATGAGTGAAAAAGTGATTTTAAAGGCTTTTATCATAATACCCAAACATAATAAATTCAGTGGTGGCGAAAGTGCTACCCCAGTTTCTCTACGTGCTGCCGGCAGAACGACGAGGGACCAGAAACCGTGAGTAAAAACACTTTCTTTTGGTGGATAAAAGACCAAACAAATCAAAAAGCCTCTAAGGTCAAATTTTTATGAATTTAGATATAAACCTTTTTTAGTTTTATTATATTTTCACTATTCCAATTATTAATTCATATAAGATAATATTAGGAGAACTCGATTAAAAATTTTGTTTGCCTTACCTAAATGAAATTGATTAATAAAATTGTAATTTGAATTGTTTTTGAAATTTGAAAAATGGAGTTCTAATTTAAAAGCTAGTGGTGTGTGGAGGCTTGGTAAGGCCGTCCAGGAGTGATTTGGATTTTTTTTGACATGACAGACTAACTTTTCCCAACGGACTAACTCGTGACTGGTTGAGTCATTTTAGGGGCTATTTCCGCTACATTCGGCCATGGAAATAGCGCAGGAAGTATCTTCATGATACTTGGGCGGGTTGGCCAGACTGTCGTCAACAACATCAGACGAACGTTTGGGATTCAGTGTGGCGATATTTGAGGGGGTAAGAAAGAGGTGCTTTAGGATGAATAAGTTTGCTTCTTTTTAGATTTTTTATATAGTTTTGGTTAGGGTTTAGTTTTTCTTTTATTTCCTTTTACTTAATTTTTTTTATAATTTCCTTTTTTTATTAATTTTTATCATTATTATTATTTTTGGTGAAGGGTTTTATTTTATTTTTTTTTAGTTTTATTAGGTTAGTCATAGGTATTATTTTTTTTAGGATTTATTTTTAAACTTAATTTCGAAGCACCGATTTTGAATTCCTCTTAGATATCGTCAAAGTTCTCAGGTTTGTGTCATTTTCATCTTTAACGTACCTTAGGCACGAATAAAATTAATGTTTAGTCGAGCAGGAGGTGTACTGGGAGGTGGCAAGAACCACCCCACGCGACGAGCTGAGCCGTGCAATCGCAAGCGTGCCGAAGCCTCTCCCAGTACTCCAAAGCATTCCCCCGTGGAGACCTGACTCCTAACAATGGCGCCCAACGAGACCTAACGGTTTTAGTATTTTTCTTAAGATTACACAAACCTGGAACTGGTAACTTTTGATCTTGTCACAGATTGAAAATTTCTGTCCAAATCTTCAGGCCTTGAGTCAGAGATTTTTGTGAGGAAGTTGGAAATCTGGGACAACATCAAAAGTTTGAACAAGGTCGTACCATTTCGAATCTCAGCTGTCCATAGAATTAGGTACAGCCAGATTCTTTGTGAGGTAGAGATTCGAAGTTCGAAAACCTTGTTCATGTGGAAGTTCATTTTAAACTCACAGCCAGCCATTGACTAGGCTATATGCCAGGAACTATGTAGTGGTTGTGGGGGAGAGATGAACTGAAGCAACCACTGAATTTCAAACGCACCAGTCACAAGACAAGTACTAAAGGACATAACTAACGACTACCAATTTGCAGATGGATAGGAAAACTTTGCCAACCTTCACACACCTAGCGTTTGCTAATATACATACAATACATAGTAAATATAAACAATACTTTTTTTTACACATTACATTTTTTTTTTATTGATATTTTTTTTTATTACAAATTACATTTTTTCTTTATTGATAATTTTTTTTATTCATTTCTTTTTTTTACTTATAACTTAATTTTTTTTTTACATTGAAATTTTTTTCTTATAATTATTCCTTTTTTTTATTGCTTATTTTTTTTATTATTATTTACACATCAATTTTCATTTTTTTTATAATCTTTATTTTTTTTAATTTCTTTTAAACAATAATATTTTTTTTTACTTTAATTTTTGCAATTCTGTTTTAATCTTTATTTTTGAATTTTTTTTACAATAAGTTCTTCTTTTTATACTTACTTTTTGAATTTTTTTTATAATAATTTTGTTTACAATACGTTTCACCTTAAATTTAGTTTTTGTTAGATAGGAGTTTAACAGTTTTAAATTCAGAAGGAAATAAGAAAGAGAATAGTTAGTGAAAATGTCCGAAGGAAAGAAGAAGGCTACAGGGACAGTTCCTAAAGTAACGGGGAAAAAGAGGGTCACACGTCAGACGGAAACTATAGACGAGGAAAGCGAAGTAGCTGAGACCCCAATACTTTCAACTATACCACCGACAGTGACAGAAAACGATGACTTAGACAAGACATACCATGAAATAACAAACATTATACGCAACATAGACTTACTTGGAACAAACAATAAAAACAACAACTTACAAAATACGAACATACAAAACGCGACAGAAAGACGTGAAGAGGCCGCAATGGGTCTTGAAGATGATGAAGATAATGAGAACGAACAAGAACGAATGCGAACAGAACTAGAACAATTGACACAACAAAATTTAGAACTCGAACGATTACGATTGGAACAAGAACAACTAACTTTACGAAATTACGAATTTGAACAAGAACGACTACGAATAGAACAAGAACAGAAACGATTACGTTTAGAACAAGACCGAATTACCGAACTAAATCGAAAACTAGAACTAGAACGTGCAAGACTTGCTAAACAAAACTATGAACTAGAACAAGAACGATTACAAACAGAACAAATAAGACAAAATCAAAACCAAACTAATACGAATACAACGACAAACATACCAAATATAAACGTACTGACAGAACTTGACTTGTACGAAAGAATGCAAAAAATTGCAACTCTAACTGTCAAGGAAAGTCAGACAAAAACAATGAGTGTTCTTGCAGATGGCTTGTCAGAAATGTACAAGTTGTTTGACAAGAACATGAAAGAGGTCAACTCAAAGTTATTGAGTTTAGAACAGTCCTTGACAGTTCAGAGAGACACGACGAATGTACAAGACTCAGAACAAAACACTACGAGTACTAAAAGGACCAACAGACAGACAAACCACTCGATTAATGGCCAATCGACATCGCATCCGTCAGATGGAGGCTCCTCATTTAGAGATACTAATCGAAGGATTGATGTTCACAAATGGGGAGTTAAATTTGACGGTTCGTCAAAAGGCATGTCGGTTGGAAGTTTTATTTTTCGAGTGGAGAAATTACAGAAGAAAAGTGGACTGACTGACGATCAGCTCTTCGCTAATTTCCACCATTTGGTCACGGGCTCTGCTGAGCGTTGGTATTGGGATATTTGTGAGGAAAACCAGGATGATGAGTTATTTAACTATCATGATTTGAAGGCCGAATTAATTCGACAATTCCAACACAATAAGCGTGACCATGAAATCCAAGAGGCAATCATGAAACGAAAACAGCAACCCCATGAAACATTCGATGATTTCTATGCTGATATTAGAGGTCTGACTTTGCAAATGCAAATCAGACCTAAAGAAGATGATTTGGTTTCCATGGTAAGGAAAAACTTAAAGGAAAGAATCAGCACCTTAGTTTTTGGTTGTGCAATAAGTAATATTCGCGAATTGAGAGAGGAATGCAAAAGAGCAGAAGAGCATTTAGCATTAAGGGATGCCAAGATAAAGCGTTTTACTCACGAAATAGATGTTAGAGATAGAGTTAGTGATTTAGAAGAAGAAGAATATGAGTTAGCAGCTTTTCAAGCTAAGAGACCAGAAAGGAAGGGTTTTAGGGAACAAGAGAGGTATAGAGGCCAAGAAAAGAAAAGAGATGAACTGAAGGACAAACAAAAGCCTGCTGGCGATTGTCCGTCCTCTTTTCATACCTTGACATGTTTTTGTTGTGGACAGGGTAGTGTGTCTTTCCGATGTGCAGCATGTCAGGGAAACCCGAAAGTCGGCAGTACATCCGGGAGTCAACCGCCGACGACAAAACCTCTCCCGGAGAAGTCGAACAACCTGGAAAAATAGAAATTTTGAAAAGAAAACTTGATAATGAAAATAATAACGAAGGTACTCACCGGATTGAAGAAAGGATCCATCATAAAAGTCTTCACCAGAGAATGATAGAATATGAAGACGCTAGAAAGAGAATTTTTGGTGAAGAAATAGATGTTATAAAAGAGAAGAGTAGGAATTATTTGAAGATTATGAGGCTAAGGGAAAAAAGTGCAATTAAAAGACTGACTAAAAATAAAATTGAAGCGACAATACTGACAATGACAAATGACAATAGGCCATACGCAAAAGTGCAATTAGAAGGAGAGGATTTTGAAGGACTGTTAGATAGTGGAGCGTCCGTTACGTGTTTAGGGAAAGGAGCAATAGAATTTATAAGTAGGAAAAATATCAAAATTTCAAAAATGAATAATGATATAAGAACAGCTGATGGAAATCAACAGAAGATAGAAGGATGTTTTAGAGCGAATGTTTCATGGGATGGTAGAACAGAAGAGTTGGAGATTCTGGTTGTTCCTAGCCTTTTACAACCACTATATCTGGGTGTAGATTTCTGGAGTTCTTTTAATGTTGCTCCAAATATAATTAGTGAGCTTAACGCTCCAGTAATGACGAAAGAACAGCCAAATTTTCGCGATCTCTCACCGGATCAAACTAAGCAGTTGGAGAGCATCAAGTTATTGTTCCCCTCCTTTGCCATACTCGGATTGGGTAAAACCAATCTTGAGGAACATGTGATAGAAGTGGATGACGAACAAATTCCCATTAAACAGAGGCACTATCCCATTTCTCCAGTAGTACAGAAACTGATGTACGCTGAACTGGACAGAATGCTGGAGATGGGAGTGATAGAGGAGAGTAACAGTGCTTGGAGTTCTCCGGTTGTTTTAGTAAGAAAAAGTGGGAAAAATAGGCTGTGTCTGGATTCTAGAAAAGTTAATGCGAGAACGAAGAAGTTTGCTTATCCTCTTCCACATATAGAGGGAATTATAAGCAGACTTCAAGATACGAAATTTATCTCCAGTATCGACTTGAAAGATGCCTTTTGGCAAATTCCTCTGGAGATCAAGTCAAGGGAGAAGACAGCTTTTACAGTCCCTGGGCGACCGTTATACCAATTTACGGTTATGCCATTCGGATTGTGTAACGCCGCCCAGAGAATGTCTAAGCTAATGGACAAAGTCATTCCTGGTCGTCTTCGACAGAATGTCTTTGTCTATCTCGATGACCTCTTGATTTGTTCTCCAGATTTCAAAACACACATGAAGGTACTGGAGGAAGTTGCTATAGCTTTACGCCAAGCAGGATTGACTATAAATGTAGAAAAAAGTAAATTTTGCTTCAAGGAGATAAAATACTTAGGGTATGTAGTAGGTGACGGATGTATACGAACTGACAAGGACAAAGTATCGGCGGTCGAGGACTTTCCGATACCGAAGACCCCCAAACAACTCCGTAGGTTCCTAGGTATGACCGGATGGTATAGACGTTTCATACCAAACTACGCTACTATAGCAGCTCCAATGACAGACTGTTTGAAGAAAGGACAAACTTTTAAGATGACCGACGAAGCTACAACAGCATTTCAACTACTAAAAACGAGTTTAGTTACCGCTCCCATACTCACGAATCCAGACTTTTCAAAACATTTTTACATACAATGCGACGCTTCAACCTCTGGAGTGGGGAGTGTGATCTTCCAGATGGATGAGGAGAAAAATGAGCGACCGATAGCATTCATGTCCCAGAAGCTGAATTCTGCTCAAAGGAATTACAGCGTTACGGAACTTGAATGTTATGCGGCCATATTGTCGGTGAAAAAGTTCAGGGCCTACGTGGAGGGTTTACCCTTTACTATAATCACCGATCACGCAAGTCTGAAATGGTTGATGACGCAAAAAGATCTCACTGGACGATTGGCCAGATGGAGTTTCAAACTCCAAGGTTTCGACTTCGTGATCGAACATAGGAAGGGTGTCCAAAATGTAGTCCCTGATACTCTCTCACGAGTCCATATGGAGGAGATCACGACCGAAAATTTGACACCAGAGGTTGACTTTAGTTCACCATATTTTTCGTCAGAAGAATATGTTGAACTAAAGAAGACAATAGAACAAGAAAAGAACAAATTACCAGATATTTGCATATCAGATGGATTCGTTTATAAACGAACGGACATTAGAACGGGTGACGCAGTACAGGACGACCGAGCGTGGAAACTTTGGGTTCCGAAAGAGTTGTGCGAGGGTCTTTTGAAAGCTGCACACGATTCTCCAGTGTCTGGACATGGTGGCATAAATAAAACGCTGTCAAAACTGAGACAAAAATATTTCTGGCCTGGAATGGCTACCGATGTTCAGAACTGGGTGAGATCGTGTGATATTTGCAAATGTAGTAAGTCGATCAATATTACTACTCGACCGCCGATGGGACAACAAAGACTGACTGAAAGACCTTTTCAACGTTTATTTATAGACTTTTTGGGCCCTTATCCAAGAACAAGAAACGGTAACACTCACATATTCATCGTCCTAGATCACTTTAGTAAATATGTGTTTCTGAAGGCAATACGAAAAGCAACATCATCTGAGGTAGTTAAATTCCTAGAAGAAAGTGTTTTCCATGTGTTTGGCGTTCCAGAGTTTGTCCATTCAGACAACGGAAAACAATTCGTTTCGGAATTGTTTTCCAGCTTCTTGACGAGATATGGTGTTAAACATGTACGAACTGCAATTTATTCACCACAAGCTAACGCGTCTGAAAGGGTAAACCAATCTGTTTTATCGAAGATTCGGTCCTATCTCGGTAGTGACCAAAAACATTGGGATCAGCACGTTAGCAATGTGGCGTTCTCATTGCGAAGCGTTGTACATGATGCGATTGATGTTGAACCATACTACGCCATATTTGGAACACCAATGGTTCAGAACGGAAAAACCTATGAACTACTCCGAAAGTTAGGAGTAGTAAAAGAATCAAAGATCGAGATTCTAAACAAAGACGACCGACTAGCATTAATTAGAACGAAGATTTTCGAAAATCTAAAATTAGCTCATCAAAAAGCTACCAAAGTATATAATACTCGAAGTCGAGAAATCCAGTATAAAACCGGACAAATAGTCTACAGACGAAATTTTAAACAAAGCAATGCAATTGAAAATTATAACGCGAAACTCGGTCCAAAATTCATAAAATCCATAATTCTAAAACCGGTAGGAAATTCACTTTATGAAATAGGAAATTTAAAAGGTGATAAAGTAGGAGTTTATCATGCGAAAGACTTGCATGTTTAAAAATATAAATCAAATTGACGCACTCAGATGATGTTGCCCACTGTGATATTAGAGTTAGGTAAAGGTACTTCAGTTTTTTTTTGTAATTTATTTTTATATGTCATTTGATATTTACATTGATAGCCTGTGATATTTTTTTTTTAGTTTAGTTAGCTTAGTTTTTATAATTTGTGATATTTTTCTTTAGTTTAGTTTAGTTTAGGTAGCTTAGCTTTTTATAATCTGTGATATTTTTCTTTAGTTTAGTTTAGTTAGCTTAGTTTTTTATAATCTGTGATATTTTTCTTTAGTTTAGTTTAGGTAATTTAGCTTTTCATTAATCTGTGATATTTTTCTTTAGTTGAGTAAGTTAGCTTAGTTTTTTTATATAATCTGCGATAGTTAGTTTGTAAGCTGAAGTACCTGATTTTTTTAGTAGAATAAAGACTGATTTTTTTTACCTGTGATACTAGATATATAGCTAGTTCAAATTAATAATTATTTATTTTAGCAGAAGCTGTGATATTTTTCCTGTGTAGATACGTTAGAAAGTAGGCAACTACCAAAGAGTATATGTAGGATGTAGGTGTTGTCTGAAATAAAACAAACAAAAATTATAGAACTGCTCGACAATTTAAATAATAGAGCATGAGATCTCAGGTAATGGGCTCAGCCACACTACGAGACCATTCAGATAAAAGATACTAACCCATTATGACCACTTTTTTTTTACGATGTAAGTGGCCTCACGACCACTCAGCCACTTCCATCGAGCCTGTTACGTGGCCATATAGAGTGATATACATAAGTATACCTATAGCCGGCGCGGCAGCGCGGCTGCTCGACGGCGACGACACCGTCCTCCATTCCAACGATGACAATTTTGTATTTGGCTGATGTGGCCTAATCCATTCCCCGGTGGCTGGTCACCTTCAGAAGAAGTCGATAGACTTCCGATTTATTATTAGAGTCTGAAAAGAAAAGATAAATTTAGTATAAAAATAATAATAATATATTATCAATGCAAAGTGATGAATTTATTTTGTGGATTCGATTGCTTTTGCATTCGAATCTTTACAACACGAATTCACCACTTTGCATAACTACGACTTACCTTAATTATGGAAAAAAGCATTTAGCAACCCCTGAAAAAGAAATAAGAATAATAAAAATATAATTATTGTTACTAGGAATTAGTTTAATTTAATAAATAGTACTCACCAAAATAATTTCTGTTCTTCTATTCTCGTCCATATTTGTTTTGATTTTGTTTTGACAATTACCACATAGGTATCCTATCTAGTCGTTTCGTTCTGCGCATGCAATAGTAGCTTCGTCTTGTTTTCACCCAAGGGATAAGGGGGTAGACAAATTACTACTAGCGCATGCGCATGAATGTATTTGACACGATTGTTCATCCACCGGATGAACGTAAATGAATTGCTTAATGGTTTAAGTATAGGATATATACAGGATGAGATGAAAATTTATTTAAAATAATAATTTACGAGATTAAAAAGATACGATAAAGATTAGAATAATTAGTTAAAATAAATAATAGGATTAGTTAAGAATTTAGGAATAAGACTGATATTAGGATAATAGAAGAGAAATAGACTGATAGATATAAGACTGTAGTAGTAGTATATATGTGTGGGTACGATTTCTTGGACTTGGATAAGGGGGGTTATATTATCTGTGATAGGGATGGAAAATAGTTGTGGGTGGGAAAATAGTTATCTCACTCAGAGGTAGTGGTAACTATTTACTTAGTTAATATGAGAATGACTAGGAACTAGCCTAAGGGTTTTTATGGTCATTCTTACGTTTGATAGCCCGAGATAAAGAAGTTTTAACGGCCAGTCTTTTCTTTTGAGCAACAGTTTTTTTTTGAATTTAAAATAGAATCTAAAATAGAAAAACAATTCTATTAAAAGTAAGAAGTTTTTTAAAGTGAAAGGATTGAATTTGGAAAAGATATAAGGTAAATTAATTAAATTGTAAAAAAGGTTTCAGAGAATAATTCCACATATATATATATAGATTTCCTTGCCTTCGCTGAAGTAGACAGAAGATCTAGAAGCAAAAGTTCTAGAAAGTTGGTGCTTGGTGGCAATATAGATATAAATAATTTTAACAGCAGAGGTATGTGACCATAAAATGGAAGTGTGAAAGTTTTGGTCTGATGTGTGATTTGCTTTTTTACTTTATTAGGTTCAGGTCAGGTTTCCAAAGATCAGGAAAATTGTTAGCAGAAGCCTGAGCCTCTGCGGATTTTTTTTGTTACCTCCTTCGAACTTCCAATTTTGACTTTGGACAAGGACATCACATCTAGTAGGAGTATTCCTTTGTTCAGGACAAAGGAAACAACTTTGAAGGTACAAAGGATCTAAGAGGGTATTTTATATCTACAGACAGTAGATATACATAGATATCCCTCAAGATAAGAGAAAAAAAAGGAGTTGTACAAGTATAAAAGAAAAGGTGTCCAGAAAGAAAGTTAAAAGAAGAAGTGATAAAAGTTAAAGAAAGAAAGAGTGAAGTAAAAAGAAAGAAGAACTTTTAAATTTTTTTTTTTGTATATATATACATATACTATTTATATTAAATTAAGTAAAGTAAAGTAAAAATCTAATTTGTGAAATCAAGTTCTCTAAAATTTGGCTTACCTGATTAATTATTTTTAAATTTGAATTTGGTTGAACTAAATTAATGAAATGAGTGAAAAAGTGATTTTAAAGGCTTTTATCATAATACCCAAACATAATAAATTCAGTGGTGGCGAAAGTGCTACCCCAGTTTCTCTACGTGCTGCCGGCAGAACGACGAGGGACCAGAAACCGTGAGTAAAAACACTTTCTTTTGGTGGATAAAAGACCAAACAAATCAAAAAGCCTCTAAGGTCAAATTTTTATGAATTTAGATATAAACCTTTTTTAGTTTTATTATATTTTCACTATTCCAATTATTAATTCATATAAGATAATATTAGGAGAACTCGATTAAAAATTTTGTTTGCCTTACCTAAATGAAATTGATTAATAAAATTGTAATTTGAATTGTTTTTGAAATTTGAAAAATGGAGTTCTAATTTAAAAGCTAGTGGTGTGTGGAGGCTTGGTAAGGCCGTCCAGGAGTGATTTGGATTTTTTTTGACATGACAGACTAACTTTTCCCAACGGACTAACTCGTGACTGGTTGAGTCATTTTAGGGGCTATTTCCGCTACATTCGGCCATGGAAATAGCGCAGGAAGTATCTTCATGATACTTGGGCGGGTTGGCCAGACTGTCGTCAACAACATCAGACGAACGTTTGGGATTCAGTGTGGCGATATTTGAGGGGGTAAGAAAGAGGTGCTTTAGGATGAATAAGTTTGCTTCTTTTTAGATTTTTTATATAGTTTTGGTTAGGGTTTAGTTTTTCTTTTATTTCCTTTTACTTAATTTTTTTTATAATTTCCTTTTTTTATTAATTTTTATCATTATTATTATTTTTGGTGAAGGGTTTTATTTTATTTTTTTTTAGTTTTATTAGGTTAGTCATAGGTATTATTTTTTTTAGGATTTATTTTTAAACTTAATTTCGAAGCACCGATTTTGAATTCCTCTTAGATATCGTCAAAGTTCTCAGGTTTGTGTCATTTTCATCTTTAACGTACCTTAGGCACGAATAAAATTAATGTTTAGTCGAGCAGGAGGTGTACTGGGAGGTGGCAAGAACCACCCCACGCGACGAGCTGAGCCGTGCAATCGCAAGCGTGCCGAAGCCTCTCCCAGTACTCCAAAGCATTCCCCCGTGGAGACCTGACTCCTAACATCTTTTCAGCTCGAATCTAACCATGAGTTTTCCTTGGGTTTGATAGATTTAACCGAACGCAGCGGGCTAAAAACATGGAATGCATGAGCGGAGAAGATTGGTGAGTAAATACAACGGCAAAGACCATGCCTCCGTTGGAAGGACGGTTTGGACCAGGGTGCTCGAAACCTTGGGGTGTGAAACTGGATGGCTCCCGCCAACAATCGGGCAGTGTGAAGAAGCATCGAACGAGCCCTTAAGTGCATCCCAGTTGTAGAAGAGATAATGGAGTCCTCAACCAAACTGGCAAATTAAGTTAATTAGTAAGGATTAAAATTAATTTATGTGTATTGGAAAAATTAGGTTTTCCTTCGGCTTTTTTGGTCACTTTGATCGTTGTAATGAAACAAGGTTGTTACATTAGCTTTTCCCGACGTTTCGGCAGGGGTTGCTGCCTTCCTCAGGGGAACTTTATTACACATGAAATATAAAACACATAGTACAATATTGTGGACAACAAGAATAAGAAAAAACTTACAATTTAACAATTAAATTTTAAAAACAATGTAAAAAAACACTTCTAATTAAGAAGTTCAGTCTATAACTACAAAAAAAAACAAAGAGAAAACTCTTATGAGGAAACAAGTGAGCAGTATACAGATGATATACTCTGTGTGTCTTGCTTGCGATTCATATTGTTTTTGTTGTTCAGGATGTGGAGCGTTTCGAGCGTATATCGCTTAGAGGTATGTTTTTCCGTTTGAAGAACTTTAACACCATCAAAATCCGGAGAATGACCTTTTTCTTTTGATTAAAATTAATGCTTTTTTAACAGATTTATTGATTTAGTTTTATAAAATTTCTCGTTTTTTCATTTTTGATAAAGCCAAATTTTTGGTTCAATTTTTATTTTCAATCTATCAAAGATAAAACTCTTTGTTTGTTTTTTGGACTCACTAACCTTGAAAGTATCTTTGGTCACTATTAGATTCACCTCTATAATTCGAACATTATGCATTCGAAATGAAGTTTTCTGCTAAACAAGTTGATTCCTCAGGAGGGTATTGTGTATACCTATATCTATTTCTATAAAGAGACAACCATATTATACTTGACTTATTTGTCAAATGGGGGTGGTAATGTAGTTATACTATGTCTTACATTCTATTTGAGCACAAATTTCATTATAGAATGTTGGCAACTTACCCAAGGGGGTGTTATACATGTCCATGTCCAATAATGTCCAGTCCATTGCTGTTCGTTGTTTAGAGTCATGACCTGTGCGCATCACCTCATGTTAACTGCAATAACAATCACAATCTAGCTGCCAGCAAGATGTAAGAAGGCGATATCTATAAGTATCTATAGAGGTACATATCTTTTTTATACATACATATCTTCTGGAATACCATAAGTACATCTAGAAGATATGTTCTACTACAAGAAACATCATTTGCGGAGTGGCAATTGCACCACAATACAAGTTCAAACTTTGAATATAGATACTCCTCATTTGACTAACAAACAGAGGCAAGGAATAATAACACAATAATACTATAGAACAATTGATAGAAACAAGGTATCTTTAATATCAAGCTGCAGTCCTTATATTGATGGTATTTCAATTTACGACGTTTTTGTTGGTTGCATTGGCGGTAAGGGAGTTTAGGAGTAGCTATAATTATGATACGCAAACCATTTGATTTCAATTGTTTCAAATATGACGCATATTATGACTGGTGAGAAACTACGAGTATAATGGACCCGTTGTCACATATTTGATGGCTTGCAAAAGTAGCTTCCTATACCATAGGGTCTTTCACTAGACGTTTCTTCTTTTTAAATTTAAACTACACAATGGGCGTAAGTGTGTAGTGTGTACTCGTTTAAAGGTCTCATTTAGGATTAGGAGAGGTTTCATTTTGAAAAATCGCTCTTCGGACAGCTGTCACATTCAAAGCTAATATCCTTTGACATTTGATAAGATAAAATTATGCCATTACCTACTAATAATAGAACGATATACATATGAACAACGACGCAACGTTAAAATTGAATACAAGAATGTTACACGTTTTTCGGTCACAGCTCCGCATTTTTGCAAGAAATTTTGTCTGTTTGTCTGATTTCTCGAAGAGATGATCACAACTAACCACTTTCTATCGTGTTAATTAGCACTTTTTTTCTTTTGGCTACTTTAAAAATAAGGGATCTTGTGAATATAAAAACTATTAAAACTTGGATTTAAAAGTCAAAGCTAGGTTTTATGTGATTAAAAACAAGCTTTACCTAGAAATTAAAAGATGTCTTCTAGCAATAGCTGGTTTAAAATAGCTAAAGCTAGATTTATGTGGCTATAGCTTGTTTTTTAAGCCTAAGCATCAAATTGTGTGATAAGTTACCGCTGAAGCTAGAATATTTTAGTTCAAACTACAAAAATATAAAAATTCTCGAATCCTAGACTTGAAAGCTTTGATTAGTTCTCATTTTAAGATTTCTCTTCAGTTGAATTACGAAAATGCCCGAGTTTTTGGAGCTTTCAAATGAATCCATATTAATGTATAGAAACCTTGAAGATTTCCTGATGAATACATCAACAAGAAGGGGTTCGCCAGCCTTGAGGTACAAACATGCAATGCAGTTAAAAAAAATTCGCAAGTGTGGACCCAGAGTCAATTTAACAAGGCTTCAAAAGATGAACAAAACATTTATTAACGAACGAGAATATTTAGGAAAATCGTATCATTTTTTTAGATTCTTCTAATGGTATTACTACAAGGCTACAAATGCCCTACAGAAATTCTCAAAAATCAATGTAGTAATCTGCCAAGAGCAAGTTTTTACACAGAACGAAAAAAAGTCGTCATGTTATCTATTTTGGTAGTCAATTGACTATTAAATAGTCAATTTTCAGCTGATAACCGCGATAGTCAAGAGGACAATTTTCGGTTGTCAATTTTGGGATCCGAAATTTGTTTACAACTTGGTAGTCAATATGACAACTGCGGTAATCAATATGATAACTGTAGTGGTCACATTGAAAAACCGCGATAGTCAATATGATAACTGATGGGTATAGTTAATATGACAATATGCCAATATCACAATATGACAACTGCGGTAGTCTTTATGACAACTGCGGTAGTCTTTATGACAACTGCGATATTAAAAAAGAGGTTGGGATGCGACCCACACTGATAACTTCCCATCCCGTCTGTCGATTTGTCTTGCTTGGCTTAAAAGTTTGTAGGTTTTCGTCTTGGGTTAAAAAAGTTGTTAGTTGAATTATTCTTGAAAATTTTAAAATTACCAACAATATTTTTCATATAAAGAAATATTTTAGCTTGAAAATATATTTTTATTAAATAGATTTTTAGTCGAAAACAAATTTTTACCAATTTAAGTAGTATTCTAAATTTTAACAATTTGGATACATAAAATTAATTTGAGAGATATCAAGAACAGAACATCAATTTTTACCAAATTTTGCGTACTATTTTTTGCAGAATATATTTTTTTTTTGAAAAAACGGACTAATGGATTTTTATAAAAAAAACTACTGAATATCGAAAACAATATTTTCTGTGAAATAAAAAGAGTTTGAAAACAATATTTTTAATTTTTGAAAAGCTATTTGAGTCGTAAGTACATTTTTACCAAGTTTTAGGATTATTTTTTTGTTAGGTTTTTATTTTTTGTAAAAAAACCTGTCAATTAGATTTTTCTCAAAATTTTACTAAATGTTGACAACAATATTTTTTAAAAGATAAAAGTAGTTTAAAGCCAATATCTTTAAGTTTTGAAAGGATATCGGACAACATTGACATGGACAATGTTGTCCGACGAAAAATCGAATCGACGTTTTTTTTAAAAAAAAAAAAAACCTAAACAAAAATTAATAAAAATTAATAAAAGTTGGTAAAAATTGGTTTTCGACTCAAATATCTTTTCAAGAATTTGATTTGATAAAATTTTGAGAAAGATCGAATTGATAGTTTTTTTTTACAAAAATTTAAAACCTAAAAAAAAAAACAATACTAAAACTTGGTAAAAATTTACTTTGCACTCAAATAGCTTTTCAAAAATTACAAATATTGGCTTCAAACTTATTTTATTTCACAGAAAATATTGTTTTCGATATTCATACATATATTATTCGATATAAAAATCCAACAGTCCGTTTTTTCATAAAAAAATAAAATCTACAAAAAAAAGTACGCAAATTTGGAAAAATTGATACATATAGACAAACTGATACATATCGACAGACGGGATGGGAAGTTATCAGTGTGGGTCGCATCCCAGCCACTTTTTTATAAGTTAAAATTAGTTAGAAGCCATAATCTCAAATTTTTGAAAGGATATTTGAGTCGAAATTCAATTTTTACCAACTTTTTGTTTAGGTTTTTATTTTTTGTACAAAAACTGTCGATTTGATTTTTCTCAACATTTTACCAGATGTTAAAAACTTTACTTTTCTTTGCACAAAATTGTTTTGGTGATAAAATCATTTTGTATTCGTAAAATTTTCGAGGTGACAATTATTTTTTCAGTTTTTTGATTTATAAGAACCTTGAAACGTCGAGAAATGTCAAAATTTTCAATTTGACTAATCGGACCCATTTCAATAACTTCCTATGGAAGGTTAATAAATAGGAAAACTGCGGTAGTCAACATGACAATTTTTTTGAAAACCAAAATCTTATTTGACTACCGGATAGCCTATATAACAATTCTCGGTACTCAATTTTGGCAGTCAATATGACAACCAAATTGTCATATTGACTACCCAAGTTGTTCTACCAACTGCTTTTATTTTTATATTGGCTACCCGAAATTGAAAATGGAAAATTGTTCTATTGATTCTCCAGTAGTCAATTTTTTGAAATCAGGTTGTCATATTGATTATTTTGGTAGTCAATGCGACTTTTTGGGCAAATTTCAAGTTTTCTATCAACGATTGTTAATATGACAACTTTTTTTCTTCGTATAAAGAGATGTTTTGACCAATTAAAGCCGAGGTTTTTTGTCTACAATATGAGTATGGTTCCCATTCCCACTCTTGTCACTTGTCGCTTTGTGAGCTTCACAAATTGGCAATATATTTAAATGACTTATTTTCTAACGACTTTTTTAGCCACTGCTTTATCAGATAGCCGACAATAACAACTATAATTAGCTGAGGGGAAGGCAATAACTCACGTGAAATAAAACTTTGTGAATATATGTACCAACAATGAACCATTTTCCTCAACAAAAATAAAAGGCTCTATTTCTATTTTGGGTGTTCAGTTATTTGACAAAACCATCAAATGTACTATTTTAAGAATTGTTCCAGAGATACGAAGTTTAATTTCCATCTTTTAAGAATTGTTCCACACCGTTATATTGGAGCAGCATGTCTTAAAAAACTTTAGACAATAGTGCAAGCTCAAAGGAATGACATTAAAATGCTCTGTATCCATGTCAAATTGGAAGCTCAACGATTCCTCCGACATGCTACAGTTCGATTAGGAGTGAATAAACAAGTACTTTTTTGAACTTATCCATTTATCATCCATTAACTTAGATTTTAAACTCGAAATTTTAGTTTTACATGAAAGATTTGACAGATTGTATAAGCCAATACTCGTTTGCTTTTGCTTTTCGCTTTTATGCCAAAACATGAACATACACAAATGGAAGCTTAAAATATTAAACTTAAACTAGAAAAAAAAGTTTAACCTAAATCTATCAAACGTGATCGTAGTACCCGTGGCATGATGGTTAGTGCGTTGGACTGTCATGCGAGAGGTCTTGGGTTCGATCCCTGCCTGTGTCACATAAAGTTTTTTTCACAGGTACCGCCTCTTGCGAGGAATTTACAAATTCTTCAAGAGTAATTCTTGTCATGAAAAAGTGCTTTCTCAAATTAGCCGTTCGGATTCGACATATAAACTGTAGGTCCCCTCCATCCCTGCAATTACTCGCCCACAGGAATGGTTGAGAGTTTTAAGTCACTAGGCCCTGATTCTCTACGGACTGTTGCGCCACCTAATTTTATTTATCAAACGTGATCTTATTTTTTATTCACATGAAACAAAGCTTAAGATAGAACTGTGTAGCTTTGGCTATTAGTAAGAGCTATGACTAGTTAGTTTTGTCTTGGTTCAAAAATAGATTACATTTTGTTTCATCACAAGGTCCAAGGTCTTTTAAAATACTCCACCATTAATTCAAGACCATAAAGTTCGTGTTCGTCAAGTTATTGTGCGCATAGAACCGGAAATGATAGATAAATTGGTCATGGACAATTTCATAAAAACGATGTGTTGCTGTCACCGTAGCCTTGGTGGCCATTTGGCTAATATTGTTTTTTCTTGTTTATGGCATACCTCTTTCTCTTACTTCTCGATTTAATTATTTAAATCAAAGCAAAACCTCGTATTATAATACCCTATACAAATAAATGACATCTGATTTGACAGATGCAACTTCAACAATATGGCCCCTTTCAATTGTTATAGTTGGGAGGTCCCTGAAGGTTCCTTATATTTAAATAGTTTGCTAAATGCAAATTGAGTAAAACTTCATATTAATCCTTTTAACTATTATATGTATTAAAATTCAGTGCCCTATTTTTAAACAGAATATAATTATTTTGAAAAAAAAAGAAAAAGTCTTTACAAAACTAAAGGATAAGTTAATTTACTTTTATGCCCGACTATGCTCTCAAAAACATGTTCCTAAGTGCTGCTGTATCCTGTTTTCAAATCTTTGTGCATTGAAAGAGGGTGTGCTATGGTGCGTTGTCCTTTGTTTTATTTCGTATTTGATTTTTGTTCAACATTCTATACAATTTGTGCATTTTTGCTATAGAAACTTGTACTTATGGTGGAAGAGATACAAAGTGCTCCTTTAAGGCTTATATTGTTGTAACTTTCACTAATTCTCATGCAAATGGAAGCTCTTGACATCGGCAATGGGTGTTTATTATCTTTGTGCATAAGCTAAGTTTTTATTATTTTGTTAACACTTTCTCACCCTTATCTTGTTTTCATATTATTCTCTTCTAAAGGGTCTTTCATGTGCACACAGTGAAAGTGAGAGGCAGAGTGGCTCAGTAGATATACATATATGCATTTATAAAAACAAGGAGGAATATTCTGAACATTGAATATTCCTCCTTTTATTCTCAGAAATTGCACTTTTAAAATATAAAATGGTAACGTTTAAATGAAAATATTTTATAGCCTTATGGATGCGCTGCTGCACCTAATACCTCAGTGGAGAAGTTTTTACCAAGTTCTCGTAGTTTATTTTTAGATTCCATTTTTTTCTATAAAAAAAAAATTACTGTTTTTTAATAAATTTTAAAAAATAATATTTTGTATAAGGTAAAATTATTTTGAATGCAATATCTTCATTTTTAACTTCCCATAGGAAGTTATTGTAATGGGTCCGATTTGTCGAATTGAAAATTTTTACATTTCTCGACGTTTCAAGGTCCATAGAGTCGAAATAAAAGATTTTTAGAAAGATGTCTGTGCGTGCGTGTGTACGTACATTCATACGTCCGTATGTCCGCACGTCCGTACGTTCGCGACGTTATTTTCGTCGTCCATAGCTCAAGAACCAGAAGAGATTTCGACTTCAAATAAATTTTGTTATACAGATAATAAGGCAGAACGATGCAGAAGGGACTCTAAATAAAATTGCGTGGGTGTTTTTTTTTACCATAGCAGTTTAAAAAAAAAGGTTAACAATAAATATCTCATGAACCAATGACGCTAGAGACTTATATTAAATTTTATGTTATATATTGTAACGTGATACAAAACAAGTATATTTTTAGAAAAAAAAACAATTAACGGTTTTTTTTATAAATAAAAAAATGAAGAAAAAAATTGTCACCTCAAAAATTTTACGACTAAAATATGATTTCATCTCCAAAACAATTTTGTGCAACGATTAATAATGTTTTTGACATTTATAAAATTTTGAGAAAAATCTAATTAACAGTTTTTTTATAAAAAATAAAAACCTAAAAAAACATTACTCAAAGTTGGTAAAAATTGAATTTCGACTCAAATATCTTTTTAAAAACTTGAGATTAAGGCTTCAAACTTATTTTATCTTATAAGAAATATTGTTGTCAACATTTTGAAAAATGTTGAGAAAAATCGAATTGACAGTTTTTTTTACAAAAAATAAGAACCTAAACAAAAAATTAAAAAAAGTTGATAAAAATTGATTTTCGACTCAAATATCTTTTCCAAAATTTGAGATAATTGCTTCTAACTAATTTTAACTTATAATAAATATTGTTTTAAACATTAGGAACAAATTTGAGAAAAATCGAATTGACATTTTTTTTACAAGAAATAAAAACCTTAAAAAAATGTATAAAAGGTAAAAATTGATTTTCGATTCAAATATCTTTTCAGAACTTTGAGATATTGGCTTTAAGCTTCTTTTATCTTTTAAATAATATAGTTGTCAACATTCACTAAAATTTTGAGAAAAATCAAATTGACAGTTTTTGTACCAAAAATAAAAACCTAAAAGAAAACAATACTAAAACTTTGTAAAAATTTACTTTCGACTCAAAAAGCTTTTCAAAAATTTAAAATATTGTCTTCAAACTTTTTTATTTTACAGAAAATATTGTTTTCGATATTCAGTAGTTTTTTTGTATAAAAATCCAACAGTCCGTTTTTTCATACAAAAATAAAATCTACAAGAAATAGTACGCAAATTTGGTAAAAATTGATGTTCTGTTCTTGATATCTCTCCAATTAATTTCATTCATCCAATTTATAAAAATATAAGAAATGCAACTATAATTGGTAAAAATTTGTTTTCGACTAAAAATCTATTTTACAAAACCAGATTTTCAAACTAAACTATTGTTGGTAATTTTGAAATTTTTAAGAATAATTCAACTGACAACTTTTTTAACCCAACACGAAAACCTACAAACTTTTAAGCAAGACAAATAGACAGACGGGATGGGAAGTTATCAGCGTGGGTCGCATCCCAGCCTCTTTTTTTTTTGCAGATGCATACAGGCCTTTAAAGTTAATGTTATCGGACGTTCTGAGTAACTTTAAGTACGCAAAGGAAAGATTTCTTGCTGCCAAACACTTTCTATCGAACCACTTTTTCTTATTAGTAATGACAATGAGTAATGACCTTTCTTTCAAACGTTTTTTTACAAGTTTTCTGCACTTAAACTTGAGTGATCGATGTTTATCGAATATTCAAATCTTAAAACAAAGTTTCAAAGTTTTCTTCAGAATGTCTGCAAACTATTTCGTCAGAAAACATGCGATTTCCAATGGCATTACATTCCATTTCAAACAATTTATTTCCTCATCGACCATAGAGTTGCGAGCTTCTTCAATTTTCTTAGTTCATTCATCAATTGAAGAAAAATCATAAAAAATGAGTTCAGTCAAACTATTTAAAATTGTTTCAAAAATATTGGATAAACCAAAAAATAAAATGGGATTGAAGGAAAGCCACGTAATAATGCGCCGCCGCCGCCGCGCCGTGGTGGGCTTTTTTAGGGAAATTATTGAGGAAGACATTTTCAGAAAATGTTTTCAAAACAAAAATTAAAGCACCATTTCTTTTCCCAAGAATATGCAAAAAGCTGAAAATAGTTCTTAGATGAAAAGAAGACAAAATTCTTAATACATTTGCATTGTAAAAAATATTTAAAGTTAAATATTAATGGTAATTTGTTGAATCAAATCACAAATCAAATCAAATGACAATGTGGCCGCTATTAAATTAATACTCAACTGTTATTTTTAAGCAGATTTTTCTATTTCATAACTTACCTTTAACGTTCTTATTTGTATATGTCTATAAATAATTGTTTTTTTTTCACAAAAGCTGATAGCAATAGGTTAGGTACCAATTCAATTTCATCTTCTGTGAACCGCAATTTATAGAAAATCAGTTCAACAGTTTTGGCTCTAGGGAAATTCTTACAAAGGGTCAATACTCCAGCAATAATTTTGTATTTATAAAGATGTCTATTTTTGAAGTGCCTCTTCAGATTAGTTCTAAATTCTGGCATAAATATGTTTCTCTTAGTGGCGGTTTATGTAGGTTAACCACCATACTTCAAACTTCAACATCTAGATCTTGCTTTTTGTTTGCCATTGTCATTTAAAAGTTATTCTTAAAAATTTCATTCATCAGAGAAACGACCGACGACGATGACGACGAATAAAAAAGAATTACAAAGAAAACCTCTGCAAAGGATTTTGCACTCTTAACATTTGCCCTAATAACTACCGCCCCCACCATTGCCACCGCGACGGCATCGGCAGCGCTACCAAGTTGGTCTACAATCTTGATATTAACGAATCCGTGGAGAATATTATAGACTAGAGGTATACATAGCTAACTCATTGAATCGGTAAATATTTGCGCTCAAGGATTATAAAAATGATTTTTAATTACATTTAAGAGGTTGAAGTGGCGGAAATGATTACATCTTCTGTGATTGTAGTGGCACTATGCGAGCGTATAATTGGCCCTTCTGGATGGTAACTCCAATAAGGATTTGTATTCGGATAAATTATGTTCCATAGAATTGTATACTAGAAAAAGGATCAAACCACCCGCTGCCATCGAAATGGCAGATGGCAAAGGGACGATGATGGGATATTCCTCCATCCGGCAATATGTAGGAAGAATTTATATACGAGACAGAGTGCGCTATTCGCAACCCTCGCACCACCCTACAAACGATTTCTCAACTAATCTTATCCTTGCAATCCTAGATTTCTTGGCATAATCTACTCCATGTTGTTGTGGCTACGAACTACGATATATGTATCTGGCTGCGAGAGTACAAGTGTCGGTATATTGCTGCTGCTTTTGCGAAAACTCTCTAAGATATAAGTAGGGGTGAAATAGTATTTAAGTTGCTTCTACGACTCTAGGTTGCCACTACCACCACCGCCACTTCCACCGCCGCCGCCGACCATTACAGCACACTCCCGTGGTATATCCTCGTCTCGAGCCCGGCACCGTCGTCGGTCGTCGTCGTCGGGATTTTTCACAAGAAATGATTTGTTGCGGTGGTGGTGGGTGGAAATTCCTTGCGTTTGAATGGTTTACTTTTCGTGTTAAGATGTTTGCAGGAGTTGTGAAATTTATTACAAACCTTTGGGAATCCTTTTTAATAGTTTCCTTCCTCTCGGTTGGATACTGGATTTACAATATTTTCTTTTTTTATATTTACCGCTCTAATAATATTTATTTCACATCTTTTTTTCTTTGTTGTTTCTATGGACATACAGGGACAGGGTTGAAGAGTTACACGTTTTAATCAGAAAGACTGTTCATATTCCTATTGAAAAATCATAAAATTTGTAAACTTGTTCAAATATTCTTAAGTCTATGCATAATACTTTATTAGGAAATGCTTCGAAGTTATTTTTTCTACACTTCACAAATTGGACCGATGTTAAATGTAATAGTTAACCATATTATCAGAACTTGGATTTAAAAAATAATTTAAAAGCTTTAAGAGTAGCCAAATATTCATCTAAGTCAATTTAGTCTGCAAAAGAATTAGGGAATTCAGGGATGAATCTGTTAATAAGCTACTGTTCAGTGTATACATAAACGATATAATAAACTCAGTGAGAGGCGGTATAGTGAATCCATTCCTGGTCTCATGTATGTTGACGATATAGTCTTCCTGGCCGAATCTATAGATGAAATGCAGTTGATGATGAATAGACGTCAGTGCTATTGCAAAGTTTGGAAGCTATTGGTTAGTTTATCAAAGTCCAAAAAAATGATATTTAGAAGCGGTTAGGTTAGGTTAGGTTGAGGGGCTGACAGTTGATGTCTTTACCGTCACACTTAGATCAATACAGATCCATTGTGATACCCATGAATATTGCTACTCAAGCTAATAAGAAAAACCTATGTGTTCAGTGAGTCAAGCCATTTAGAGGCTTTGACGAAGTTCAGAATGTTAGTACCTGGCGTACTAGAGAGTTCTTTTAAATCCTCGAAGAAATAGTTGCCAAGCAGTTTCTTCCTTTGATGGGAGAGTGCGGGACAGTGACACAGAAAGTGCGAAGTATCTTCATGCACCTCCTCGTCACCGCATCCTCTGCATAGATCATCTGAACTGATTCTCATCTTTTTCATATGATAACCTAACAGATTATGTCCGGTGATTATGCTTACAAGAGATCGAAGTGATCCCTTTTGTAGCTGCATAATTCTTTCCGTTCTTTGTTTGTTAAAACAGGGCCAGATCTTTCTTGTAGTGCCGCAGGTGTCAAGAAGGTTCCATCTTTCATCGGCCTTAATTGTTATTCTTTTTGAGATTTCCTGTTTTAAATAACAGGTAGGGATGCTAACTAGCTGAGCTTGGCTTACGTCAAGCATTGACCCTAATCTTGCTAATTCATCGGCTTTCTCGTTGCCTACTATATCGCTGTGGCCTGGGACCCAGCAGAGTCTAATGTTGTGCTGTGCGCCAAGAACCTTAAGCTCTTCGCGGCAGCATAAAACAAGCTTTGATTTCACCTCAGTTGCAGTAATCGCTTTTATTGCCGCTTGGCTATCAATGTAAAAGGTGATATCAGCTCGTGGTATCGCCATCATTGATACCTTTTTAGCAGCCGTTGTCACTGCCAGGACCTCCGCTTGGAAGACGCTGCTGTGGTTTGGAAGCCTAAGCGAGGCGGTCAACTTGAGAGATTCAGAATAGAAGCCTGCCCCTACACCAGTGTCCATTTTAGAGCCATCAGTATAGATAGCTATTGACGACTCACTGGAGTATGGTATATTATCTATCCATTCCTCTCTGCTTGGGATGGCAGTTTGGAATGGTTTATGAAAATCAAGTACGGGTATTTTATAGTCTGCTGTATTACTATGACCCATAATTTTATGAAGGATCTGGGCGTGTCCTATGGAACTGTTTATCCAGACTTTAGTTTGACTAAGTCTCAGGGCACTTTTGGCCGCAGATTCTTGAACAAAGAGGTCTAGGGGAATCAAATTGAGTATAACTTCCAGTCCCGCAGTTGGAGTGGATCTCATTGCTCCCGTAATGCCAGTGCACGCAAGTCTTTGAATTTTTGTCAAAGTTTTCAGGTTCGTGCTCTTTTCTAAAGCTTTCCACCATACCAAATTACCATAGGTTAGTATTGGTCTAATTATTGCCGAATACATCCATCTGATAATTTTAGGGTTTGGTCCCCAAGTTTTCCCGAAAATTCTATTGCAGGAGTAAAAGGCAATCGATGCCTTTTTGAATCTATCTTTTATGTTCAGCCCCCAATTTAGTTTTTTATCTAAGATCACGCCGAGATACTTTGCGTGATCAGAGATTTTAAGAGGGCATCCTTCAATCGAAGGAATTTTAAAATCAGGTATTTTGCGCTTGTTAGTAAATAGCACTAGTTCTGTTTTAGCTGGATTGACTGTCAGCCCACAGCTCCTAGTCCATTTGCTTACCAACGAGAGGGCGTATTCCGTTTGTTCACTGATAATGGGTAGGAACTTGCCAGTCGCTAGTAATGCAAGATCATCAGCGTAGGCTATTATCCTTACTCCACTTGATTTCAATTTAGAGAGTATGCCGTTCATGACAAGAACCCAGAGTAGCGGTGAGAGAACCCTCTCATACTCATTATCCACTGTGTTATTACTTTTTCGACTTTGTGGTCGTCCAAGGCTTGTTTCACTGCTTCGTTCTTCACATTATTGAAGGCTCCTTCAATATCCAAGAACGTTGCAAGGGTGTATTCCTTGTCATGCAGTGATTTTTCTATGACGCTGACAACACTGTGCAATGCTGTTTCAACGCTTCTTCCTTTAATGTAGGCATGTTGAAATTCCGATATACAGTCCGGTTTCAGTGTGCTTCGGATGTGTATATCAATTAGCCTTTCAAAAGTTTTCAAAATAAAAGATGTTAGACTAATGGGTCTAAAGTCTTTGGCTTCCGTATGGCTAGGTTTACCAGCCTTAGGGATGAAAACTACCTTTACCTCACGCCACGATAAGGGAACATACCCCCATTTAAGGCTATTATTGAAGATGTTAATTAGGTGTGGGATGATAAGGTTTATGCATTTCTGAAGCATCATAGGGAAGATTCCGTCTAGACCAGGGGATTTGTACGGGGAAAAGGAGTGAATGGCCCATTTTATCCTTTCTTCCGTTATAATATCCGATGGTACTAGGGTTTCTGTATGAGACTCTGTTTCTGGACTGCGGATATCAGCTACGCAGCCAGGAAAGTGAGTATTCATAAGGAGCTCAAGCGTTTCGCCACCAGATTCAGTCCAGCTGCCTGTAGGTTTTTTGAGGGATCCTAGAGCGACTGAATCCTTGGTCAGAATTTTCCTGAGTCTTGCTGATACATTTGTACTTTCTATTTCGTCGCAGAAGGTCCTCCATGAGCTACGTTTTGCCCGTTGAGTTTCGACCTTAAAAATACGTTGACTGGCCTTATAATGTTCCCAATCAGCTTCTTTCCTAGTTCTTTTGGCGACGTTGAAAAGTCTTCTAGTTTCTTTTCTTAAGTTGCCTATTTCAGTGGTCCACCAGGGTGGTTTTTTCCTACCTTTTCCCATATGATTAATGGGACAGCTTTTTTCTAAAGCGCTATTCAGAACAACTCTGAGTTTTTCTGACGCAATATCTATGTCAGAGGGTTCTTGAATTAGAAGTGTGTCCGGGTTTTGAATCCCCTGTCCTACTTCCCTGCAGAATATATTCCAGTTGGTTTTCCTGAAGTTCCTAAAGGGTTTTGGAGTTGCTACTTCATTGTGTATCAAGAAACCTATCAGTTTATGGTCTGAGAATGATTCCTCTTTAAGAACATTCCATTGATCTATTACTAGTGTGCTTGAGTTATTGGTTATGGTAGCGTCAAGCACTTCTTTTCTATTTTTAGTTACAAAAGTGGGTTCGTTACCTCTGTTTGCTACTAAAAGATTATGGTCTAGTATAAATTCAAAAAGAGACTCACCTCTGTTGTTGATGTCGGTACTACCCCATTGAGAATGATGTGAGTTTGTATCACAGCCTAGTACCACGTCCCATCCCTCAGAGGCAGCTTTCTCTACAAGCTGGCTTGTGATATTAGCGGGAGGCCCTTCTTGTCCGTCATGCGGCATATAGCACGATGCCAGGATCAGTGGTGGGAGTCCCTTCCTCTCTATTTTTACAGCACATTGGTCTGGATCACTGTAATTTGCTAAAAGAAAGAGATTAAACTTCTTCCTGGCTAAAATACAAGATCTTATATTACTATTAGCTACTTGTGTGGCTTTGTATAGTGTAAAGTCTGATGTGTGTAGTCCTCTAATTCTGCCACCTGAAATCCAGGGTTCTTGAATTAGGGCAATGTCAATTTGTCTACTTCCCAAAATGTAGACAAGATTGGAGCTGGCGGCTTTACTATGATGAAGATTAATTTGAATCAATTTCATGCTCATATTTTGTTACTTACTTGTTTTGGTTTGTTTGTTATTAGCCGCAGTTTGCACCGGTTTATGCCGATGCGTACCTTGAATCCTATTTTCCGCAAAAGGGGTATAGATTTGTGGCTAAGTTGCACCACCACTTCTGTACCCTCTTCCGTTCTTTCTCCCATCTCTATTACTTTCCAGCTCTGACTTAGCTGTTCCGTATTAAGAGATTGGAGATATCGTTCTACGCGATCTCGGGGTATCGCGGGACCTTTGATCGTCATTCTGGCCTTAGGTTTGACGAAGTCGCTGATTTCGTTCGGACCGACCAAGCGGAGATCAGCGTTGGGCCAGGGAGCTATCGTTCTCTTGACGAAGTCCTGCAGGAAAACGAGGGTATTGTCGTCCTCGCACGTCAGAACTTTGAACCCATGGATGGTTTTGAGGTTCCCAAAGAGTGGTGGTGGCCTGCTATTAACGATAGCATCGTTAACCTCATCCAGGATTCTCATTTCCAATAATTGCCATTGGTCTTCTGAGAGTTTTCTTGAGGGATTGCCGAAATCCGCAATGGCGAATTTGCGCGCCTCCAACGTCTCATCTGTAGCCAAGGTCTTTTTTCTTTTCTGCAGGGGTGATCTTTTCGTAGGCGAAATAGTATCATCCTGCCTTGTTCTTTTGGACGTTTTTGCCACTGAATCAGGGTCCAGGGGAGGCACATGGCCCACCATCTCCTTCTCCTTCATCAGGTTCTTAGTCCCTATATTTTTGTCTTTGTTCGTCGCTGTCAGTGTCTTAAGGTTAAGTGTAGCGTTTTCGAGCACTATCTTATCCCTTGCCGTTAAGGAGTCCGGATCTTTGTTGGATAGGCGTCGAATTGTCCGTTCAGTGTTGCGTATTCTCCTATGTAGTATTCTGTCTACGGTGAGAGTTTTGGTTGTCTTTTTCTCGATCACCGTTTTTGTCGTCCTAGTACTTAGTGAAGTTACGTCCATGACACCGCTGCTTGACGAAGGTGAAGGGGTTATGCTAGAGCTGCATTCGGGGACATGGCCCCTTGTACTGCTTTCACAAGCAACCTCCAGATTCTTCTCCTTCGAGACCGTCTTACCATCCTCCAAGCCCGTTGTTGCACATGGCCCCTTACTGGGTCTGGTGGGTGTAGACGGCCTCGAAGGTTGCAACGGCGTCTGTTCCCTAGTCGGGGGTGCAACTGAAGGGGTCGTTCCTTTCCTGGATTGAATTATATCAATCGGCGGATTGGGCGGTCCCATCAGCGCACCCATGTCAGTGTTCCCTTTGGAATTCGCCTCCCCCGATGTTTGGGCATGTGGCCCCCCCATCATAAGAGGTTCGTTCTTTAGGAAAGCACGAGCGTTGAAAAGTCTTATCTGTTCGTTTGTCGTCAATTCCTCCCATTTCCTTTTCCCAAGTCGTTTGATTGTCTTCTTACAGTTGGAGATTCTACTCCGAACTGAAGTGGTAGACAATCGTGAGAGGGTAGAACTAGCATTTGAACATGTGTCGTCGTCGTCTAGTGTTCCGATGCTAGCTCCATCCTCTACACCGAGGTTGGAAAAAGGAGTGAGAAGAAGGTCTTCTTCCTCCTGTGTAATGTTCGTTACTGTCGTCTCTGTAGTTTTGTCCTTGTGTACGTGCTTGTCTGTCACTGGCGACTTCTCCCCTCTTACTGTTAGAGAGGCAAAGCCCGCGCCGGCAGCCGTGACTTCTGTCGACGTTTCAGCGTATATCCCCGCTGGTTTTTCGTTCTTTTGTTGTGTACTGTTCATGGTTTTTCGTCTTTTGGGTTTCTCTTGGTTTGCCTAAAAGATCTCAGCTGGCCAGCTGAGGACTTAAGAAATAAAAGTCTACAGCTGATCAGCTGAGAATTTTAAGCGTAAGCCTCCCCACCACTGCAAGGTGGAAACCCCAGAGGAGGTTAGAAGCGGTGGAGGCAGGTACTTTAGAATGGAAAAATGGACTTTTTAAGAAGAAGTTATAGAAATAGTTAAGGAGTACAAGTATCTGGGCGTATTGATTACCTCGAACCTAAATCTCGATAGACACCTCCGAGCAAAAGTAGTATTACTACCCCCCACCCGAGGTAAGGAGCAATAAAATCAAGTAAAACAATCGAGTCAAATTCAAAGGAGTTTTCGACGTTAAACATTGGTGACCCCGACGTGACGTGATCTTGAAAGAACACTCGACAAGCCGCGTTTCGTATTGTTCCAGTACTAACACTGGCACTTCAAACATATACATATGTTCATTAAAAAAAGCGTTATCAGAGCTTTGAAACACTGGCACTTCAAACATATACATAATATGTTCATTAAAAAAAGCGTTACCAGGGCTTTGAAACACTATTAGTCAACGTTTGGCGTTCCCCGTTCCGTATCATTCCAGTTACGCAACGTTCCAGTCGTTCCAGTTCAGTCGTTCCAGTTCCACATCGTTCCATTTTCATATTGTTCCAGTCGTTCCAGTTCAGTCGTTCCAGTTTCGCATTGTTCCAGTCGTAGTTTCAGCAACAAAGGCAAACAGCCGCGGTCTCCACAGGTGATATCCACAACTTATCAATATGGATGAAATGCAGGTGTTCAGTATAGTGGTCAGACTGAAGGCCATAACTAACGAATTACAGCGCCTTAAGACCAAAGTTGGTAAAGACGGTCCTGACCGAAAGACTGCGGAATATAAGGTAAAAAAATTACATATGCTTGAATTATTATGGGGAGAATTCCATAATAATCATGAACAAATAAAAGTACACTTAAAGGCGGATACTCCGTATGTTTAAGGCAATACATACGAGAAAGTCAGAAAGGCAGAACTAAAGCAAACATTAGAATCAATTGTGTCTTCAGGTTCTTAGGATGACTTTCCAAAGAAATCAGCCGGAGTTGCTACAGGTGGAGTAAGTGCAATTACTAGTAACCAAAATCAACCGAATGAAAAACATGACGAATTCTCCAGAGTTATAAGAAGATATAGCACAACTGCACAGTCTCTACAGCGCGCGGTTGCTCGCCTCTCTTCAAACTGCACAGGAGGATTGGAGCTCAACATTTTGTAGCGTCAAATTAAGCATGCTACAAAAGTACTGGAGTGAGCTTGAAACAACCCATCGCTTGATCCATGAGCTTGTAGATAATGTGACTCAAGTGGGGTATAACTTGGAAGAATTTTACAAATTCGAAGAAGAAGTTCAGCATTCCCTGATATCTTTAAAGAGTAGACTTGAACAATCTTCCATACTACCACCCACTTCCTATCGTTAATACAAATAGGCAAACTCTCAAGTTACCTAAGATAACCTTGCCAAAGTTTGATGGGAACTACACAAAATGGAAGCAGTATTATGACCTGTTCACTGAACTTGTCCATAAACAAGATATAGCTAATTGCCAAAAGTTGTTCTACTTAAAGACAACTTTAACGGGTGAAGTTGAAACCCTAATAAGTCATTTTTCAACATCTGACAACAACTACAATGCAGCATGGCAAATATAGTAAAAGATAGATACGATAACCCGCGGCTACTAGTAACAGCGCATGTGCAGAGACTTTTGATATAACCTACAATCCAGGTCGAAACTGCAAAAGCAATTAAGGTATTACATGATACCACACAAGAATGTATACTAAGTCTCAAGGGTCTGAACATTAATACTAATAATTGGGACCCTCTTCTAATGAGCGTTCTAATTAAGAAGCTTGATAGAAACACTTTAATAATTTGGGAACAATCGCTAAACAACCAAAGGCCTTGCCATCATTGAGTGAGTTCCTGTCATTCTTAGAACAACGATTTCAATCGTTAGAAGCTATGGGATCAAAGGTAGTAAAAACAATCCCAGACGACTTAACAAAAAGGTCAAGATTAGCTCTTGCTTCTACCAACAAAACTAATAATTGTTCAGTTTGTAAACAACGGTAACATGCCATATCCGTTTGCCCGAAGTTTCTTCAACTCTCACCACAAGAGAGACTTAAAACTGTAAAATCTCTCAACCGCTGCGTTAATTGCTTACTCTTCGGACACCAAGCCCGAAAATGTAAAGAAATACACTGTCCAAAATGCAATATGTATCACCATACGCTACTTCATGGTGAACGAGCGTATGGCGCTGTAGTTTATCTTAAATCAACTAACTTGAAAGAAGAGGTCAATGTTCAGTTGGTATGCTCCAAAACACGAGTTGCACCAGTTAAACAGCAGACGATTCCTCGCCTGGAATTCTGCGCAGCAAAATTATTGGTACAACTAGTAAAAATTATTAAAGATAGCCTTCTAATCCAAATCAAACAAATAACATATTGGACCGATTCTCAAATATTCTTGTCTTGGATTAACACAACATCACCTCTGAAGACTTTCGTAGCTAATCGTATAGCAAGTATTCATGACGAAACCACGAAATCCCAATGAAAGTTTGTTCCTTCTGAAATGAACCCAGCCGATCTTCTATCACGAGGATTGTTTCCGGATCAACTTTTAAAATCTACAATCTGGTTCCAAGGTCCAGCATTTTTGAAGAAGTCAAAATCAGAATGGCAGCAACAACCATTGAGGAAAGAAGAGATAAAAGTCCTGAAGACTATACTGCTAGTAAAATCGAATATGAATGACCACTTTATTGAACGAATTAATCACAAAAACTCGTTCAAATTCCTACAACGGGTTACATCGTATACCATACGTTTCATATAACGACATTCACCAAAAAGTGGTATGCTGTCAAAAACAACTACATACATTTTTTGTAACTTTAGTAATGCTTTAAATTATTTTCATAAAATTTGTTTCTAAGAAAAAGAGCAAATTTTCAGGTTTTTAAGAAGAAACCTTGAATAAGAGATCGTCAGTTTTATATTAAATAAATAAATTAGGTGGCACAATAGTTCGTAGAGAACCAGGGCCTAGTGAATTACAACTCCCAACCATTCCTGTGTGCGAGTACTGCTGTCAGAGATGGAGGGGACCTACAGTTTTATGCCGAATCCGAACGGCTAATTTGCGAAAGCACTTTTTCATGACAAGCATTATTCTTGGAGAATTTGTCAATTCCTCGCAGGAGGCAGTACCCGTGAAAACTTTTTTTTTTATATTAAGTTGCCTTTAAATTCCTGAAACTAGCCTTCAATTCCATCTTATTTATTTGATGCACATATTATAGTGAGCATTGAGATTGATTTTTACTTGCGACATATAGGAACTATATGGCAAGTATTATGCATTCGTAAAAAACATCAAATCAAACATGACATTACGAAAAAGGTAGAAAAGTCGAAAAAAAGTTGGTCCCCCGATTTATGACCTTAATTGAATTATGTTGAAGTGGACTACGTGACGTTCATTTTCAGCAACTAAACAATCAAAAAATTCGAAAATCTTCTAATTTTACACCTTTAAACGTAGAAAGATAACCATATTTTATAGACACACATAATGAATGGGAGACGGACATAATCCCGAAAATCAAAATCCCGAAAACCCACAATTTTGATTTCGGGATTTCGGGATTGTGGGTTTTCGGGATTTTGGGTTTTCCGGATTTTGGTTTTTCGGGATTTTGGGTTTTCGGGATTTTGACCCCAACCCATATTGAATGCGTAAATTCAACGTAGGTTTTCTTTCTGGGGTTAAACTTTTTTCGTTGGAGCCAAGTGAAAGGTTAGGTCTATACCAATGTTGCAAAAACGATTCAAGGCTTTAAAGATGAAATTAGTAAATCTATCGAGGACAAACAGCCACGAAGGCGCAAATCGGTCCGGGAAAATTTCATGAAAAGGATATGGTGCTGCAATCGTAGTTCGTGGGGGCTATTTGGATAATACTGTATTAATGGCAAATCTCCCTCTTTACAATACACATCCATTATGAATTCTCTAAAAATAAAAAAATGTTTTTTGTTTCGATATAGGCCTTTCGAACTTATAAACAATTTTGATGATTTCTGATTTGTCATGAACTTTTGTTTTTTTTTTAAAGAAATAAATATAGAAAGCTCTGAATGAAATAACCTTTAGATGAATAATCACATAATTATGGGAAACCTTCTTAGATCCAATTACTGTAAAGGTACCATTTTTGCCTACGTACCGATACAATTTTTTCACGCATGTGTGATGATGATAAATGTTGCCAGTTAACCAAAGGTAAATTGGGAGTCCCCAATTATAATAAATTTTAATTCAAAATAAAAGTTCAAAAAAAAAACAACACAACAAAAAATACATAAATAAAAAAAAGCAATTTAAATTGATTCTTTTTTTTTATAAAAATTAAGCCAAAGCAAGTCCTGGTAAGCTCTTTTCATTTGCAGCATTGCGGTATTGCACTTTTGCACTGAAAAATCATAATGATGTCCTGTATATATGGTCTGTAGTTCTGTACTGTCGAGCTCTAGCAACTCTGGACTTTTTTTGCTTACTCAGAACAAAAAAAGACAAAAAACAACAACAAAAATTCTTTTAAAAATATTTTCTCTTAATTTTTGCATTTTATTGTAACTGACATCAAATTTAATTTTATTTTTTGCATTGCTTTCTTTATTATATAATTTTAATTGCTTCGAAAAATGTGAGCCACTGTTCTGTGGACTGTATCACATGAAAATTCACATACTTTTCGTTTTCGTACACACATAAACTCGAAAGCCTTATGGCTGGGCAACCGTTATTTAAAAAAAATTGAATCAATTTCCATATAAGTATACGAGTACAAGTATATGAGTCGGGGTTTGAGTTTGAGTTTGAGTAGAAAAATGTATATGTACGTACTTACCCTGCATATTATAAATCATCTTCAGATAGGTAGCACGGCGACGACGACGACGACGGACGAAGGCGGTAGTGGTGGTGGTGGCAACGGTATGGAGGTTCCTATTTTATTTTTCTGTCTGCATGTCTCCATCGAAGACCACCGAAAGGACACAATGAAAAAGATGTATAATTAAAATTTATTTTAATATAAGAGAAAGCTTAATGTGGCTTATAAAAAAGGGGTGGGGATAAGCTAGCACTCCGGTAGAAGCCCGACGGTGGTGGTAGAGGGCCGTGGGGCCCGGGCGGGAGTAACCCAAAGCAACCTTACATTTATTTTATGATCTATCACAGTTTTACAAATGTCGGAAATCTATGTGACTCTGTCGGAAAAAACGCATTTTGGCAGAAAATTTTAATTAAACCAGAAATTTTGTTATCTGCAAACGGAAGCTGATGGCGGTAGCAGCGGCACGGAGACGGCAGCGGCGGCGGTGGTGACGTTGCGATGGCGGAAGAGTATAGCAGAGGAGCATTACGAGTTAGAGTATACCTATAGAAGAGCTAAGAGCTATAAGAGGACCCCGTACAAATTAGTACCTTGTAATGTTTCGCTTCCTGTATTTTACATATCGTTGGCTTTAGCTTGGCATATATCGCATAAGTAGGGGATTTTGCTGATGAAATGAATGGAAGAAATGAGAAGCAAATTAGATAGAATTTGCTGTGCAAGCGTGTATGAAGTTATTAGTGGTTTGACTTGGTTTCCGTAAATATACACATATGTATGTATGGGTATAATACTCGACTCCTATACTTATGTTAGGCCAAGTTGGGTTATCTAGGTTTGTTCATCGTCGTCGTTTGCCTCATCCTCATATAAACCTTTAAAATGCGGTGGCAGAGGAATTTTGTTGACATTATGTGGAAAGAGCAATGGGCTTTTGAAATTTCTATAATTCCACCAAATACCACTACTTCTCTGCATACAGAAGTAACCGCAGAATTGCAATTACCGTTTGTATTGTTGCTCTGTATATGATACTTCAACAAATAAACCGATTTGTACCTATTTGTGTGATTGATTTTGTGTTTAAGTCGCAATAGAATCCATGTTAAACGTACTCAAATTTGCGAATTTAACTTACGGACATAAAGGGTGTTTTCTTAGCTTCATGATAATTTCGATGGTTTTCTTGGTGTAAGTTTGACAGCTGAGAATGTTAAACTGCTTGACATTTCTGTTAAGAAAGGTTTGACAACTCATCATGAATCGTTTGACGAGAGAACAAAGCGTCCAAATTTTGGAAATTTAAAAAAGCGAATCTGTTCCCAAAGTTCATAGAAGATTTTTACAGAAAAAATTCATAACAAAACAATATTTCTATCTTGTATTATTACTTGTAGTACCCGTGGCATGATGGTTAATGCGTTGGACTGTGCGTCGACATGCTGGCTACTGAAAAGCCATCGTATACAAGAAGCGGCTCCTTTCTGGATCTTTTGTTGTACGACACAAGACTGACAGTTACGGACAAAGTGGGTAATCACCCTCGAAACTGCTTACAGACAGTCGAGTACGACAGTGATCACTGCGGACTGGCTGCTGTAATACAGATTCCGAACGAACGCGTGGAGTTGGAGGAATACGTTGCAAAGCGTTCTTACAATTACAGTAAGATGCGCTGGCCTCGTTTCACCAACGCCCTAGCGAGAGAACTTCGTTCGAGTGACATAGCCCCACCAAACAACAGAAACCTGACAAGTACAGAAATTGACCAACATTTACAACAGATGGACGAAACAATAAAACGAACAATGGAACGGACAATGCCAAAATACAAAGAACGGGACCAAATGGACGCTTACAGAAACGTGACTATTGACGCACTACGTAGACACAAGAGTGGCTTACTGACAAGACTCAAAAACTTGTACAGACGACTTACAGACTCACACGATTTGGAGCTTAGGACACTGAAGTCGTCAATAAAAAATGTCAATCTGTTGATTAAGGAGAACTACAGGTTATCAAATAACAAGTACTGGGACCGCAAGATCCGATCAGTTAATTCCAGTGACCATAGTATGTTCCCTAAAAAAAATCAACAAGATATTCAGGAAAAAGAAAGACAATGACCTTCCGAGTCTGAAACTCCAAAGAACTGAAGAGAACAGAGACGTACTCAGGACAGCGCAAATAGGTCCAGAAGAAGCCATCTTTGACGATGACTTTTTTATAATTGAAGATCCGAAGGAAAAAGTGGAGGCGGTGGGAGCTTCTTTCCAGCAAGTGTACAAGGTGAATGTTAGCATTCGCCCCAACCACGACCTGGAAAACAGAGCCCTACTTAATCACTTTTACCTCCGAAATGATATGACACAATGGCGATCTGAGAACCGCGGTTTCATGCGGTTCAATGACGATTCCTTGGCATATGCCATAATCGCCGAGCAAATGGGACTAAGTCCCTTGTTAATGACGAAGGTTGAGTTTCAGCTCATCTTCAACTCAATAAAAAACAAAAAGTCAGCAGGTGTCGATGGTATATCCAACGTTGTACTAAGACATTTACCGATGGAGGCAATTTACATCACACTCTTCAATAATGCACTGAATAATAATGCATATTATCCAGGGCATTGGAAGACCGCTGTGGTTCATCCTCTCCCGAAAAAGGGAAAGGACAACTCCAACCCGTCAAATCTTCGGTCGATAAGTCTTCTTCCGAGCATCAGCAAAGTTTTCGAAAAGATCATCAATAGGGCTCTGACTAAGTGGGCTGCGGACAACAAAATAATTCCGGATAAACAGTTCGGGTTCAAGGCGGGTCATGACACAATTCATGCTGCGTCTAAACTCGTTTCTGATATCCAATGGAATAAATCAAAACAACAATGCACAGGTGCTGTTCTGGTTGATTTGGAAAAGGCCTTTGACACCGTAAGGTTAGAGGGTCTTTACCTAAAACTGAGCAGGCTTGGCATAAGCAAGCCATTGTTGTATATACTTTATGATATGCTTAACGGTAGAAAGTTTGTTGTCAAAAGTGGCAATGTAACTTCTACCACAACATTCTTAATTAAAAATGGTCTTCAACAGGGAGCGGTGAATTCGCCGATTCTCTTCAGCATTTACACCAGCGATCTGATAGGTAGCCTTACAAAGGCAATTGCGTACGCCGACGATCTAATTGCGTACAGAACGGCCCGAAAGGTTGAGGTTATTAGAATTCTCTTGCAGTTTGATTTCGACAAGATTCAGCGATATTGCGACGACTGGAAACTGAAAATAAATGTCCAGAAGTCGGAGACAATTCTGTTCCGGACTCCGTTGGCTGGGGCCACGAGGGATACGTGCAAGAATTGGCGCAAGATGGTCATCGTTGATCTTCACGGGCAGCGATTAGCGAGCAAAAGTGTAGTGAAGTACCTCGGTATCTGGTTAGATCAGTATTTATATTTCGACAGACATATAAATGCTGCTCTGACCAGGGCCAGAGGAGCCTTCGCTCTGACGAAACGGCTGTTTTTTAGCAGTCGGCTTGACCCCAGAGTGAAGGTAATTTGCTACATGGCCCTCATGCGGCCGATGATCGTTTATGGTGTGTGGTTCAACGTTGCCCCTTTCCAGATGATGGAGGAGTTTCGGGTGTTCGAGCGGCAGTGTTTAAAACGCTGTACCGGCTTATATCGAACAGCCGAATCTTCTTACGTGCATTACTATTCCAACGAGGTCCTATACAATGGGGCTCGAATCAACAGAATTGACAATTTCGTGATAAAACTCATTCGAGGTCACATTGAAAGAGCTATGTCTTCGGCCAACAATTTAATTTTCGGGGCGTTCTATCCGAACGACGAGTATTTTGAGAGTGCACGCTTGAGCGGCTTCATTCCACCAGAAGCATTCCTCTTTTTAGATAGATGCGGTCTGATACAGGACAGATTGGCAGTTCCGCTAATCTACCACATCAGACGACGATAGGCAACTCCTGTACAATCGGGACGTCATGGCAAAAGACGGAGCAGAGCTCCTTCGGTTCAGTAGGGCTGCATCCGAACGGGATCGAACTGATAGGGTGAAGCAGGAGAACCAGTTTTGGTGGCTTCAATTGGCACAGTGGGTAGTCGGGATGGGGTTTTAAGCATTGGCCGGCTTACATACTTGTTTTATAGTTTTAGGGTTAATTTTAAGTAGAATAGGCATGGTGGCACAACAAAAAAAATACAAAAAAAAAATAATAATAAAAAAAAAACATGGAATAAAAAAAAATTAAAAAAAAAAGACAACAATATATGAAAAACAAAAACGTTTGATAGTTAGATTTGCTGCTGTGGTTGTTCTAGTTTTAAGTAGTTTATAGGTAGAATAGGTAGTTTAAGTTAGCTTTAAGTTTTATATTAAGGACCTTATTTTAAGTAGTTTTTAAGTAAAAATAAAAATGGATATTGATATTAGTTTTTTTTTCAAACTTTCTAATAAATACAAAAATAAATAAAATTGAATTACAGTAAAATAGATTGTAGGGCCGAAAGGCATTAGTATTAAGTGTTATAATTTAACTTAGAGTGTCTGTATGGGACCAGTAAGTTAGTTCTAAGTTATGGTTAGTTAGGCTAGTTTTATGAATTTTTGTCTAGCTTTAAGATTGAATTAATAAAAATGAATTTAAAAAAAAAATAAAAAAAAATGCGTTGGACTGTCATGCCAGATGTCTTGGGTTCAATACCTGCCTATGCCATCTAAAGTTTTTTCAAGGGTAGTGCCTCTTGGGATGACAAATCGTCCAAGAGTAATTCTTGTCATAAAAAGTGCTTTCTCAAATAAGCCGTTCGAATTTGGCTTAAAACTTTAGGTCCCCTGACCCCTCTATTACTGACAATAGTTCTCGAACACAGAAATGGTTGAGAGTTGTAAGTCACAAGGCCCTAGTTCTCAAGATACTGTTGCGCCACCTAATTTATTTATTTATTTATTATTACTTACAGCTTTTATGTTTTTAGAAGAAACTCGATAGAATTATTCTTGGATGGATAGATAAGTAGATAACATAATTTGTATTTTAATTAAATTTTACAAACTTTTGCTTTACTTTTAATTAGGTCCTAAGACGTTTAAAGTCCCTTTAGCTCTTCCCCAATCTTAATGATTCTTCTTTGACTGTTCTTCTCCACCTGCTTTTCGATCTACCGACTCTTTTGCCTATTTGAGTGAGTGGATTCCGTACCATTGGATACAAAATTGGGCCAGAAAACCCGTAAGGTGTTTCGTAGACCTGATGAAGGTCTGCAGTTTTATGGTATTAAAAGGTTTTTCAAATGGCGCAGGTAGATTTTGGAGCCCGTGGTAGCCATTTTGTTTTGGTGAAATCTGTCAAATCTTTTGTTTATTATTCAGTTGCTTATGATTATGACAAATCATCATGGCAAGTTACACCATTGAACATCACGTTCAAATGATACAACTTTCTTACCAAAAGTAGTGTTCGTTAACGCAAACGTTGGGCGCATTGCACCCATTTTACAGTGGACGTGGTTGACCTTCACCTTCACAGTCGACTCTTCAATGTTTGGTGGAAAAATTTAAAACGACCGGTTCAGTTAACAATCAGCCAACACCCGTTCGTTCAAGGAACGCAAGATTGGCCGAGAATATCGCCGCGGTCCGAGAAAGTGTGACACAAGAACTCGGCCTTTCGCAGACTTCAACTTGGTGATTTTTGCGTCGGGACTTGGGACTTGGGCCCTACAAGAATCAACTGACCCAGGAGCTCAAAGTTCATGACCATAGACAACGCCGTTTGTTCGCTGACTGGGCTTCGAATCATTTGGAAGAGGACCCCAATTTTGGCCGAAAAATCATCTTTAGTGACGAGGGCCATTTTTGGATGAATGGCTGTGTTAACAAGCAAAATTGCCGTATATGGGACGACACCAACCCAAGCTAGGTTCACCAGGTAATAATGCATCCTCAAAAAGTTACCGTTTGATGTGGATTTTGAGTCGGCTGGTGCGGCGGCGTAATTGGTCCGTACTTTTTTGAAAACGATGTTAGTGAGGCGGTCACGGTCAACATGCGAGAGCTACATAACGATGATGACTAATTTCTTATGGCCCAAATTGAACCATATGGACCTAGACGATATGTGGTTCCAGCAGGATGGCGCTACGTGCCACACAGCAAACGCTACGATTGACATTTTCCATGAAAGATTTGAGGGTAAGGTTATCTTTCGCAGGGGTGATGTGAATTGGCCACCAAGGTCATGTGATTTGATCCCACTAGATTTTTTGCTGTATTGGTTTCTTGAAGTCGCAGGTCTATGCAAATAAACCAAAATCGACCGATGCCCTAAAGGTGAATATAACACAGGCCAACGCTCAAATTCAGCCGGATCTATGCGGAAGAGTAATTGAAAATTGGACCCATCGGATCCGTGCCACCGTAAGAAGCCGAGGCGGGCATTTGAATGATGTCATATGGCACACTCAACGCTTTTCAAATAAAAGAATAATGGAATGGAATAAAATGGAATAAAACACACAGCTTGTTTTATTCCATTTCAACATCTACCCGTCCTTATTGAAAAACCCTTTATATACTGTAATCTTTTACTTCTAGTAAATACTTCCGTTTTATGTATATCACCAACTAAAGCAGTTCTAAGAAAAAATCTTTAAACTAAAGCTTCTCTACTTACTTAAGTCTGAAAAGGACATCACAACTTCACGTATCTATTTAAACATATATGTTTGCATCTATTCGATATATTTATGTAGATATAAAGTGTAAATATTTATTTTGATTTTATGTTAATAAATCTTGCCGAATCATCATCACCATAATTCCAACATAATTAGTTGAAGGGAAATATTTAATTTATATTTTAATTATAATAATAATCAATTGACGGAAGTTGTTTGAAATCATCAGGACGTGTCTAATAGAAATATTTTGTGCAACTTTATATCGCACCATACACTGCACTACTACCACTCCAACCCACCTTACCGCATCGCCACGGTATGATGGCGTTGTACCACCACGGCACCACTTTGCCATGAATAGGCGTTAATGAACCAATTTACTAAACATGAAAGAGCATCCTCTTGGTTTAGGTTGTCCTGTAACTCGTGGAGTGTAATTAATTTGATTTTGTGCTGTGCAACATAGCAATTTGTTTTAGCGCGAAAATAGCATCCAAATAAATGAACAAAATAAAATCAAAATCAAAAAAAAAAATAAATAAAACGAAATTATCCTGGCAAAAGTGTTATGGACTGCATTTTGATTATTTTACACATACTCGCGTATAGGTACGATTTCCTATACTAGATGAGTGTGTGTTTGTGCATTGTCCTTATGGAAGTTTGTTTTTTGATGCTTTGCATAATATCACTAATTGATTAATTACCGTTGTGGTAATATTTTATGTTATTTAAGCAATACTGTTGATGATAGTTTATTTATTCAATGTATGAAATAGTACCTTTGTTGTGGGTTCTTCTTTTTTTAATTGGAATCGGTGTTGCGTTGTTGTTGTTTTATAGTTTTGTAGGCAGGTATGCTATAGGTATACAATATTTGATACAAAAATATGCAATCTCTGAGTGAAGGTATTAGTTTTAGTTGTTTAATTAAGTTGATTCTCAATAAATAAAATAATAAAATGATGTACTCATATTCGTATTCGCATGTAGTCCTTTTATTTGAAGTATTTGATTGCGATACAATTATTATTTAATTATAATTTCACCATATTATCTGATTTTCTGTTATAGGTAAGCAATATATTTTATTTAATGTCGATTCATTCGGTGATATATCAATTGTCTGCTATATTTTTGAATATGTTTGTTTATTCCAACAATTATTCTTTTTAATTAAAATCCACATGAGTAAAATCTATTCCTACTTAGAAATAAAAATGTTTGGTTTCATGGAAATACTGAAAATTTTCTTTGTATGTGTCATATCTTCAAGAATTTGGTTTAAAAAATGCTACCTACTGTATTTTGTCTTTTGCATTGTTGGAAAAAGTGTTTCTCATTGTTCTTCATGAAACTCAAAGACAGTTATGATATCAAAATATTTTTTTTTTCATTTATCAAAACTGGTTCTCCTGCTTCACCCTATCAATTCGGTCCCTTACGGACACAGCCTTACTACTGAACCGAAGGAGCTCTGCTCCACCTTGTGCCATGACGTCCCGATTGTACAGGAGTCGCCTATTAACGGTTTTTTTTTTTTTTTTTTTTAAATTCATTTTTATTATTATTCAATCTTAAAACTATCTTAAAGCTAGACAAAAATTCATAAAACTAGCCTAACTAACCATAACTTACAACTAACTTACTGGTCCCATACGGACACTCTAAGTTAAACTATAACACTTAATATTAATGCCTTTCGGCCCTAAGATCTATTTTACTTCAGTTAAGTTTTATTTATTTTGTATTTATTAGAAAATTTGAAAAAAAACTAATATCGATATCCTTTTTTTATTTTTACTTAAAAACTACTTAAAATAAGGTCCTTAATATAAAACTTAAAGCTAACTAAAACTACCTATTCTACCTATGAACTACTTAAAACTAGAACAACCACAGCAGCAAATCTAACTATCTAACATTTTTTTGTTTTTCATATTCTGGTATTTTTTTTTCTTATTCCATGTATTTTTTTTTTTTTTTTTAATTTATTTATTTTTTATTTTTTTTTGTCCTTTTTTTTGTATTTTGTATTTTTTGTATTTTTTTTTGTGCCACCATGCCTATTCTACTTAAAACTAAACCCTAAAACTATAAAACAAGTATGTAAGCCGGCCAAGGCTTAAAACCCCATCCCGACTACCCACTATCCAGTGCCAATTGAAGCCACCAAAACTGGTTCTCCTGCTTCACCCTATCAGTTCGGTCCCGTTCGGACACAGCCCAATCCTATTAACGGTTCTTCGCCTATTCCTATTAACGGTAGAATAGCGGAACTGCCAATCTATCCTGTATCAGACCGCTTCTGTCTAAAAAGAGGAATGCCTCTGGTGGAATGATGCCGCTCATGTGTGCCCTTTCAAAATACTCGTCTTTCGGATAGAACGCCCCGAAAATTAAATTGTTGGTCGAAGACATAGCTTTTTCAATGTGACTTCGAACGAGTTTTATCACGAAATTGTCAATTCTGTTGATTCGAGCCCCGTTGTATAAGACCTCGTTGGAATAGTAATGCAAGAAAGCTTTGTATATGTATATATTTGAATAGTACTATCATGAAGAGGAACGCTCAGCCTGACATCTTTTCACCGACTTCCTAAACAGTTCGTTCCACATGTTTTACATGTGGAATGTATTGGGGTGGGGGTAAAAATGAGCGAGAATTCCAATATAAAATAATAATTTTGCAGATTATTAAAAAAACAGAAGATAGAGAAAAATGTATACAAACTCAGCGAAAGTTAGAGGGAGGCAATGAAAATACATTTTTTTTTATAATTTATTATTTATATTCTGTATAATGTGGTTGATTTGGAATGAAGAAAATAAAAAAAGAAAACAACAAGACAAAAAAAGAATTAGAATATAAACTTTTTGTGGTTGCCAATTAGAAAAATTAATGTTTTTCGAATCATTTTCAAATGAGACAAATATTTTTAAACCATGCTTATAATAGTGCGAACATTTTTTGTTTAGTTTTCTTTTAGGGATATATAATATAAAAAGAATGACTTATACAAGGTACATTAATTTCAGAAATTTCTTAAGAAAATTCAAATGTTATTCAGCACCGTCGAGAGGGGGGGAAGGGGGAAACCCCCCGTGCCCGGGATTTTCTAGGGGCCCGTAAAATTGAAAGCAATGAGAATATACTCCATATTTATCATCAACATACCAATTTCCACTTATTTTTAGAGGCCCGAAAATTTAAAATCATTCATGCTTTCGCAATCGGGCTCCTGTTTGCATGTTATCTGCCAATCTATCAGTCACAAGCTTGCCGATCTGGTCCCCTGATTATTATTGGCGTACATTTTTGTTAATATTTAATGGAAAATTGGGCAACTCTGAACTATTGAAAGAAAGTTATAATAAATTGTTTCGCTTTTCTTACTTAATTTAACGTAAATTTCAAATTAATTTTATTTTGAAAATTTTTAAAGTCAAAATAAGGGGCCCGGCAAATTAAAACAAAACACAAATATTCATTTCGGTTTCTGTTTTTATAAAGTTTCTTTCCTTCTATTTTTGTTTCTGCTGTAAACGAAATTTCGGGGGACCGGAAAATCCCACCAGGGGACTAGGAATACGAGGCGATGGCAATCTTTTTGGAGAGCCAAATAATGGTAATTTTTTGGGCATTTTGGAATTAATTAGTCATTATGACCCCTTACTTCAGGAGCACTTGGAAAAAGTAAGAATTTCACAACAAGAGCACAAACGTTTCCAAGTCCACTACCTTTCCATTGAGATTCAAAATGAGTTCATTAAAATTTGTGCCCAACATGTGAATTAAGCTATAATTGTCGATGCAACACCCGATTCAAGTCATGTGCGATTGGAATAGAATGTGTTCACCATCTAAGATCGGCAAAGAACGGAATCTCTTTAGAAGACTGTTGTGCACAAGGCTATGACAATGGAAGCAATATAAAAGGACAGTATAATGGTGCACAAAGTCATATTTTAAACAAAACTCCGAATGCCGTGTATTCACCATGTGCAGCTCACATCCTTAACTAAAACTTGCGTGTAGTCGATTAAGCGGGATGTTGTACTGCGGCAATCACATTTTTTGGTGTTGTTAAAAAGTGTTTCAACTTGTTTAGCAGCAGTGCTCAACGTTGGGAAATTCTTAAGAAAAATGTGCCCGGATCCCTTCACAAACTTTAGAATTGAGGCAGTGAAACCGTTTGCAAATCATCTGAAAAACCTTAGAATATCATTAGAAGCCTTAAGTGATATTAACTTAACTGCTGAAGCTCGAACAGATTTAAATGGGGTTTTAAAATATATGCACACATTTGAATGCATCCTGATGTCTTCGATTTGGTGCAAGGTTTTTAGCACTATAAATGAAGAAGTTTCCTTCTTCGAGCCAGAAACAGGACTATTGACGTTGAAATTCAAGATCTCGACAACTTGATCTTCGATTTGAACATTAGTCGAAACGGATGAGTTCAATTTTTATCTGGATTCAAAGCAGTTGCTACTGGATTGGGGGATGTTCCAGAATCGTTCCCATCGAACCGAAAAAGGCAATTAAAGAGACATTTTGAAGAAAACAGAGGAGCTGGAAAGCAAATTGAAACAGACGAAGAAATAAATTTCAAGAGAAACATCTTTTACGACATAGTTGATTCAATTATATGTGGAATTTCTCGTTGGTTCGATACGATGAAAAATTTTAATGCTACATTTTCATTTTTTTGACAGTTTTCAACAATGGATGAACTTGAGATTAAAAACTCTGCTACAAGGTTCATTAAAAAGTATAATTCGCATGTGTCTCAAGAGGTGAAAGAAGAAATAATTCATCTGAAACACATTTATGAAGCCAATTTTAAAGCAGCACTTCCGCCATTAAGTTTGCTCAATGCTATTTATTCCCAGAACTTGGAGACGATTTTCCCCAATATTTGTGTTGTTCATTTATCGTCCTTGCCAGAACAAAGAATTTTCATCGTTCGTGCTCATCACAAGATCGTGTTTCTGGACTTGCTACACTATGCATCGAAGCACCTTTGGCAAGGAAATTGAATTTCGACACAATTATAAGTTGTTTTGCTGCTCAGAAAGCTGGGAAAGCTCGTTTGCCAAAAGAAAATATTTCATTGAATGCAAACTCACTCTAATAAAACATTGTAATAATATTTTAGGGTCTATGAAATAACTCCCACGAAATAAGTCCCACTTTTAAAATCGAAATAAGTCCCACCAAAAATTGCTATTTTGAAAGTGGGAGTTATTTCGTTTTTAAAAGTGGGACTTATTTCGTCAATTGGTGGGACTTATTTCGTTACGCGTTTTATTTTAAGTGGGACTTATTTCGTTTTGAGTGGGAATAAATTCGTTTTGTAAAGTGGGAGTTATTTCATACCCCTAAATTTATGGTGGGATTTATTTCGTTTTAAGTGGGACTTATTTCATTTTCATAATTTTGCATTTTAAGTGAATGCTTAATAATTTCTGCCGTTATTTGTTGCTCTTCACGTTGTTTCTCATTGAATTTCATAATGTTCTTTTTGTTGCTTTTTAAAAAGAACACGCAAAAATGGTTGATTTATTGTCTAGAATAGCTACTTTTCTAAAGTTTTTTTGAATTGATAGCACGGCGGCGTACTAACGCTAGGTATGCAACCCCCCTGCTTGGGATCACTATAGGATTTGGGGTCGGTGCGAGTTTGGGTACATATATGCAAAGACCACGAATGCGTTGTGATTCTTTCATAACTGTGAGCCATTCTTACTTTTTTACTTGCGACATATAGGAACTATATGGCAAGTTTTGCATTCGTGCAAAATTTCGAACTCGAGATTTTAATCAAACATGATATTACGATGGTAGAGAAGTCGAAAAAAGTGGGTCCCGCGATTCCGTCCGGTCAATTTTGTCTGTCTGTCCACGCTCCTACAGCCTAAACCATTGGGTCGATTGAGTTCAAACTTGGAAGTTAAGGTTTTGAGCAGATTTGCGTTAGGCGTTTTTTTCATTTTTTTTTTAAGATCAAAACTAACAGTGGCCCGCATTCAATTTTTTTGGTCAAAAAACGAAAATTCGAATTTTCTCAAAAACAAACCCATAGATTTTTTTTTAATTTTCTCTAAAATTTTATTTTTTAACTTGGCTTCTTTTTATAAGAAAAACATATTTTTGTATTGCTCAGGAAAGGTACCGCTCATAGAACCGTTTTTTTTGTTTTTTAATTTTCTCAGCCACTTTTGAACCGATTTCAATAATTTTTTTTCTGAACGAGCTCTTATATTGCCTTAACAATATTTGATTATCAAAAGTGCAATTTTTTATTGTTTGGATTTTTAAAAAAATATTTACATTTTTTTTTCAAAATTCTATATCTCAAAAACGGGTGAACATTTTTTTACGAAATTGAAATATAGAGCGTATATTTACAATCACTAAACAACTGCATACCAAAATCATTTTTAGAACAAAATTGAAAAATTTTATACATACAAAATTAATTTTAAAAAAAACCGCTCTAACGATTTTCAAAAAAAAAATTTAAAAAATCAAGGGTTTTTTGATTTATAAAATGGCATTTAAATTTTTGAAGACAAACTTATTTTTCAGGTAAAATTTTGAATCTTAAATTAGTTTTCTTTAAATTATTTTAACTGTATTAAATGTAACCCCCTCCCAAAAAATTGAAAAATGGAGGTTTTTTTCGACAAATCAAATGGCATGTATATCTTTGAAGACAAACTTATTTTACAGGTTTATTTTTAAATATTATATAGATACTTTTTTAAACAGACTCTTTGCATACAGGAGCAAGTTCGTGCGACCCAGTCGTGCACTTTATTTTGTTAGGAATTTCTTTGATTTTAGTGCTCAAATGCAAAAGTTCTTTGCATATACCCAAACTCGCACCCACCCCAAATCCTATAGTGATCCCAAGCAGGGGGGTTGCAGGGGGGCAGCATGCCCCCCCTTACATACCTAGCTGTTAGTACGCCGTGCTATCAATTCAAAAAAACTTTTTTTAGCATAGAGAGAAAACAAAAGATAATTTTACTTTATGTTTTTTCCTTATTTTGCAAAATTTTAAATCGAAACAATGCCAAATTGCTTTTATTTCGTTTTCTAAAGTAAAATAGTAAACCCAAATTGAAAATTTGGCCTTATTTCGTTTTCAAAAACGAATAATGCCAAATTTTTTGAATTTGGCTTTATTTCATTTGGCGTTATTTCACGTCACCTTTACGAATCCAAACGTTGTTACTAGTGGGTTTTATTTCGTTTATGAAAGTGGGACTTAATTCATTTAAGAAATATATTATTCAAGGGGGAGTTATTTCATTTTGAGTGGGAGTTATTTCATTTCAAGAAAATTTTTAAATCATTTCATTTTGGTGGGACTTATTTCGTTTTTAAAAGTGGGACTTATTTCGTGGGAGTTATTTCATAGACCCAATATTTTAATATAAAGAAAAACAATAAAGAGTAGGTATCTATAGTAAAACTTTTAAAATACTTAGTTTTATTTTAGAGACAAATTTCAAATACTTTTACTTCGCTCTATTTTATTTTCATAGTAGGTAAGATCTTCATGCTGTTTTTTTTAATAGTCAATCGACCGTATCATCAGTTACTAACATGTCGTTGGCAATATCGAACTGAATGTATGATTCTGTTCGGATTCTGATCTAATCGCATTTAGAATTATTTTCTATCCATCCACTATTTCAACTAAACTGGACGACACCCGTAAGATTGATTTGATGATAAACACTTTTTAAGTTCATTTTGCAAACAAAAAATGATTATTTCCGTTAATTCCAACCAATTTCGCTATTCGTTATTGAAATTAGAACGTACCATATCAGTAGGCATCCATCCCTGACAACAGTACTCGCACACAGGAATGGTTGAGAGTTGTAAGTCACTAGGCCCTGGTTCACTACGGACTGTTGCGCCACCTAATTTATTTTTTTATCAGTAGGCATGAAATTTAAAAAAAAAAATGGTAAATATGGGGGGGCCCGAGATTTTTCCGTCCCGGGCTAGTTAGTAATGTCAACTCATCCAGAAATTGAACATCCAGAATTAAAACATCTTAACTATTTTCGTATTTTTTTTTTCTTAATAAGTACAAAAATTGATAGATATGTCGTCTAAATACCACAACTATACAAAAATCATTTTTTGATAGCAATCAATTAAAAAACCGCAACTGCATACATGTATTTATACTCCGTAAATAAATAGAAACAGCAAACCGTTGCATCTATCACTCAATTAATTTTACATCGACGTAGTTTTCTTTTACGAGTACATCGTTACAGTGTATTCGAATTTCAAAATATAAATTCTATCGGCTTCAAAATGAAGGCAAAAACTATAATTATGTAGAAAAGATAACGCTAGTCCTATTATTTTCCATAAATGTATATACAACATTGCACCACAATATTGTAACAATATATCCAACCCTTTTTTTGTACATTCAAAGACACACACACACATATGTACGTATGTACCTATACTCATGCATAAAATAACTCTAGTCATGTGCATCACGTTTATTAGGTGACTATCTGTGCAAAATGCAAATATTTTAATGTCATATGTAAATTAGTACAAAAGAGGTTGAAAAGCGCTTGAATATCAAATTTTGTTAAGCCCTCTGATCCACTACCCCACTATGTAGTAAAAGTATACATATATACATATACCATATGCATATATAAATGCATCGTATGCAGCAAGCAGCAGCAGTTTCAGTAGTAGCAGCAGTAACAGAAGGGTGTGTGTATAGTACTAACTTGTCAAGTAGTGTACTCTTCTTGTTCCTGTGGGCCATTCCAATGTTGCATCATATCCTTCTATCGTAACGCGTTTTTAACGAGGGTTTTCTACTAAATATTATATGTCATTGTTAACCATTGTTGCCACATGAAGCGAATTAATAAAAACTAAGTTTATTATTTTCATATACAGACCCGTAAATAATTGAGCGTGTATTGACTGAAAAAATTATAAACTAAGGGGTCTCTTGTAGTTGTAAGCCCACTGGCTGCTAGTGGAGAATTCTGAGGATGGAAGATATGCTAAAAAAATGTCATCTTAAAAAAGTTTTGGTTTTTTTTTTATATGAGGTATATATGAGGTCAAAGGGTTATGAATTTCTTTATAGCGATAAAACACAGAGCAAGGACACAATTATTAAGGAGATACCGTTGTGCGTTAGTTTCACGTTTGTAGTCATGCTTATTAAAGTATTTCACATTCTTGTAGTGCAGTTAAAAACAGAATCTCTGTAGAGTTGCAAAAGTTCCACTCACTCAACGGTCACCAGTTATATTCAGAGCTCCATTTTAAATTCTTTCCTTTTGGAGTAATAAAGGGTGTTATTATGAAAAATATGTAACTCTGATTTCAAATGAAATTTACTTTATTCGTAAGATAATCTTCGCTTCGGCTGGCTCTGACGTAGTCTAATCTTGTGTACCAACATTTGTGGCCGGCAATATCCAATAACGCAGCTAATTATGTCATTCAAGTGGTCAATTGTATCTGCCTTATTCATATTCCTTACAGAAAATAGACAAGCGGAGTTAAAGCGCAAAGTCTTGGATATAGACCAATTCACGAATCCAGCCAACATGATTACCAAATTTGTTTTCTTCAATAAACATTTGTGGCACGATCTGTGTGTTATTGTTGAAACAACAGCTTCTACACATCATAATTGATGAACGAAAAAGTCAGTAATAATGGCTCTATAGCGGTCATCAATAGCTGTAACGTTCTGGTGAGCATTGTTTTTTAAACAACTACGGACCAATTATTCCACCAACCAATAAATTACACCAAGCAGTCATTTTTTGTTAATGTAAAGGTGTCTCAACATACTCTTCAGGATTATCGTCACTCCAAATATGTAAGTTATGTTAATTGACTTCATCACTAAGCTCAATTCGCTCAATACGTATTTCTAACAGAACTATGATCCCATTCCGTCTTTCGATTTGTCTTGCTTAAAAGTTTGTCTATATGTATCAATTTTTACAAAATTTGCGTACTATTTTTTGTAGATTTTATTTTTTTATGAAAAAACGGACTATTGGATTTTTACAAAAAAATTACTGAATACCGAAAACAATAAAATAAGTTTGAAGTCAATATTTATAATTTTTGAAAAGATATTTGAGTCGAAAGTTTTAGTATACCTACTGTTTTTTTTTTTAAGGTTTTTATTTTTTGTAAAAAAAAAACTGTCGATTCGATTTTTCTCAAAATTTTATCGAATGTTGAAAACAATATTTTTTATAAGTTAAAAATTAGTAATAAGCCATTATATCAAATTTTTGAAAAGATATTTGAGTTGAAAATCAATTTTTACCACCTTTTATAAATTTTTTTTTAGTCTTTTCTTTTTGGAAAAAAACTGTCAATTCGATTTTTCTCACAATATTTCCCAATGTTGAAAACAATATTTCTTATAAGTAAAAATTAGTTATAAGCCATTTTCTCAAATTTTTAAAAAGATATTTGAGTCGAAAATCAATTTTTACCAACTTTTGTTAAATTTTTTTTTCGGTTTTTAATTTTTTGTAAGAAAACTGTCAATTCGATTTTTTTCAAAATTTTACTGAATGTTGACAACAATATTTTTTGAAAGATTCAAGTAGTTTAAAGCCACTATCTCAAAGTTTTGAAAAGATATTTGAGTCGAAAATCATTTTTTACCAACTTTTGTTAATTTTTTTTTAGGTTTTTAATTTTTCGTACAAAAACTGTCAATTTGATTTTTTTCAAAATTTTATCAGATGTCAAAAACATTATTCTTCGTTGCACAAAATTGTTTTGGAGATGAAATCATATTTTAGTCGTAAAATTTTCGAGGCGACAAATTTTTTTTTTCAGTTTTTTTGATTTATAAAAAAACCGTTAATTTTTTTTCAAAAAATGTAATTGTTTTGTATCACCTTTACAATATATAATATAAAATTTAATTCAAGTCTCAAGCATCGCTTGTCAGGAGATATTTAGGGTTAATCAAAATGTTCACCTTTTTTTTAAACTGCTATGGTAAAAAAAAGCACCCACGCAATTTTCTTGAGAGCCCCTTCTGCATCTTTCTGCTTTATTATCTGTATAACAAAATTAAGTTGAAGTCGATATCTCTACTGGGTCTTGAGCTATGGACGACGAAAAAAACGTCGCGAACGTACGGATGTACGGACATACGGACGTACGAACGTACGTACACACACACGCACAGACATCTTTCTCTAAAAATCTTTTTTTTTTCGACCTTAGGGATCTTGAAACGTCGAGAAATGTCAAAATTTTCAATTCGACAAATCGGACGCATTACAATAACTTCCTATGGGAAGTTAATAAATCATTTAAAAATTGACAAAAATGGTCACCAGTTAAAATAGCACTACCAATTTAAAGTTCCCTTCCTCTAAAACATAAAAGCTGTTAGGTCAGAAGAAATATAAAACTTCGTAAATCTTCTAAGAACACTTAAGTACTTGGAAGCATTTGTCAAGTTTTTATTAAATTCTAGAAGCTTAATATTTCCCCATGGAAAATGCTGTCAAAATCATAAGTCAGTGAGGTTATCGTACGCTATTGTTAGGCCTCCACATCCAAAAGCCAAGGAAGTGCATCTAAATCGAATTATGTGAAAAGCTGAGGGTATTGTCATTAGCGAAACGGTCAAATATATTAAAAGTTTTATACAAAAGATCATTTATTAAAACAAGAAAGAGTGTAGGAGACAAACCAGAGCCCAGGGGCACACCAGCGTTTATTTTGTCGATATGCAATTTGAATAACATCTCCAAAACTACTTTTATTGAACAGTTTTAAGAGATACATATTTCTAACCGAGAAATTCCTTAATACCGAATTGATGCATCTTTATTGCATTAGACAGCTTGATACAAAAAACAACCAAATATCTTTGAAGTATCAAGTGTTTAACTTTCTCCAAAACGATATAAAGGTTTGTTTCATTGTTCGATGAGTCAACCCATCGGATCACTAAGAAGTTTTCCTTCTATTTCTTGACCTGAACATTAAGTTCCCATGACCTTTAAAAGAAGGGACGTTATTGCATTTATTCAATAGTTGGAGGGGGGGGTGAGAGTTCAACTATTTTAAAAACTGGTAGGTAAATGTCAAGATCTTTTCAAACTCGTCCCTTAAAATCATTTAAAGTCTCAAATACAGAAGGAGTACTATTTCCTTCTTGTAGCGTTGAATTTTCAGCAAACTGTGCTAACAGTTAATTGGATTTATGGATCGACATGTCACGTAATTTAATCAACTTCCTTCGACATTTAAGTGTTTTTGTCTCAATTTCTTAAATTTTTGGAGACATTACAACTCCTGTGTGTGCGAGTAATATCGATGACTTAGGGGACCTACAATTTTATGCCGGAACGGTGACCGACTTATTTGAGTAATTATGTACTTTAAAATGATTTTCGAAATCTTTGGAGGAGGCAGTACCTGTTAAAAGAAACTTTTAGGTGTTACAGTCACGGATTGTTCTCATTTTTAGCCATAACAAATTTTGGTAGAATATCACAGTTACAAGTCCTTCTAGCTTGTTTAAACTTATTCTAGTTTTCCTCAGTGCAGATGCTTTTCTTGCAACAGAATCTTACATCTTTAATACTAAAAAAAAGCTTAAAATTATATTGTTGTCAAAAAATTGCCATTTTCGACTTTTTTAAATATTATAACAGCTATGATAGTTAAAATTTAATTTTATGTTTATTGGTACTTTAATTCAGCGAATATGTTGGTGTTTTATATAAAAAAGTATATTCCTTGTGATCACCATCGATATCGCGATAGGATGGCAACCCTGAAATGAAATTTTGTCTATATTAAGCAGTGAGATTATGCCCATCTTTCATTATAACATGAATGTGTATTTTATTTTATGTGTGTGTGTGTAGTTTATACATATTTCTCGTGTGGCTGAAATGTAAAACATCATAATTAATAAGCCATGAATTTACATGAATAAATTTTGATCCTCAACTTGGAATCTGCTTCGTTGTCATAATTTTCATTACTCCCGCAATTTTATTAATTTTTTTTTTAAATTTTTGTTGTATTCTTGCCAAACTCTTAGAATAGGGGCGTTTTGCACCCTCTGTTATCTGTCTGCTAGAGGGTTTGGTAGTTCGTACCTCTTTCAAAGGCAAAGAAAATTTAAACTTTTCCCATTTGCATGTCAGACGTCGTCGTCGTCGTCGTCGTAGTCGTCGTTGGTCGCTCGTGTCGTCAGGGTTGGCCTTGGAGGAGCAAGTGGCTCACAAGTCATTAAACTGCCCAAAGTCGATCACATAAGTAATTGGTCAACTTTAAGTCTTCTATCTCTATAGAATATACATTTTATCAAAAGACCTTATGTGCGCCGTGGATTGGGGAGGGGATGTCTGCTTTGAAAAACAAAACTTGCAATGCCAAAAATAAAAGTACTGAAGAAAAATTGTATTGAAAAGGACGTAAATTGGAGGGTTCTAGTTCGGCGACGACGAAGAAGGCGACTCGCCATTGCCATACCATCATCATCATCATACCTTTTTTCTTTACCAATAGGTTCCTATGGGATACAAAACTTCAGAGCGATGTGAACCGATTCTCTCAATTCCCTAAGTGATTTATCACATTTTTCCATTAGGGACTTTGTCCTTATTTATGGGCGTCAGTGTTTAGGTAATTTTATTTCCTTCTTTTCTCTCTCTTTAAGTATAGTTGTTGTATGTATAGAACCTACATATATGTATATGCTTTGTTGTTCCTCAAGGATATGTTTGATATTTTCTTCTTCTTCTTCTTCTTTTTTTTTTTAATTCTATTTCTTCCTTATACATACCTAGATAAATGGAGACTATCATATAAAAGCTATTGAGAAAGTTTAGATGATGAGAATGTGCGTTTGTGTTCTTTCGCTTTTTGCACTAATGACTGAGATCCTGATTTATGAAGTTTTCACTTCGATATACTCCGTATATAGATTTAAAGAAGAAAGTTTTGTGTCTGGAAAAATCTGTTTGGTCGCTGAATAATTTAATATGGCTGTGTGAAACTTTCAACGGGCATCAGATGCTGATTTGCGGTATAAAAGGACCTTAAGTATGAGATATATGTATGTAGGTATAGGAGTATAGAAGATAAAACAAGTGAAGCGCAGGATAATGTTTTGAGGATTTTAATCAGATAAAGTTTTATATTTTTCAATATTATAATCTTTATTTTTTTCTCTCTCTCTCTTCTTCTCTGTCTTCTTGTTTTAAAGCTCGTTAAAAAGTTTCAAATTTGAACTTTTATGTTCACAATACAGAAAGGTATAAACAAAAGTAGATGTGCGTAGCTAAAATAGATTATAACAAAAAGGATATGCTTAACAGCCACAAAGGATAACAAATTTGTATGTTTTTTTTTTTTTTTTTAATTGTTAAATTTGAAACTATTTTAACTCTAGAGTTGCCATTTTGGCAATGACGAAAGGCTTAATACAATTTTGAATCAAGGTTTATGCTCTTTTCGGAAGAAGATACTTGATGAACCTTCAGATCGAACAGAATAAATTAAAACTAGCCTTTGGTTATCATTACATTTCAAACTTGTTAGATTCACTCTGATAGCTTCCTATCCCGTCTGTCGATTAATTTGTCGGTTTTCGTGTTTTGTTAAAAAAGTTGTCAGCTGAATTATTCTTAAACATTTAAAAATTACCAACAATATTTTGCATATAATAAAATAGTTTGATTTCAAAATCTATTTTTGTTAACGAGATTTTTAGTCGAAAACCAATTTTTAACAATTTTAGTAGCATTTCTTAAAAGTTTTTATTTCTTATATAAACAAATAAAAATTGGTAGAATGAAATCAATTTGAAGTCAATACCTTCTATTATTCACGAGATATCGAGAACCGAACATCAATTTTTACTAAATTTGAGTAATATATTTTTGTAGATTTTATTTTTTTTATGAAAAAAAACGGACTGTTGGATTTTTATAAAGAAGTTACTGAATGTCAAAAACAATATTTTCTGTGAGATGAAATTAGTTTAAAGTCAATATTTTTAATTTTAAAAAAGATATTTGAGTCGAAAGTAAATTTTTACCAAGTTTTAGATATGTTTTTTTTGGGTTTTCATTGTTATAAAAAAACGTTCAATTCGATTTTTCTTAAAATGTTACTGTATGTTACAATATTTCTTAAAAGATAAAATTAGCTTAAAGCCAATATCACAAAGTTTTGAAAAGATATTTAAGTCGAAAATCATTTCTTACTAACTTTTATTAATTTTTTATAGGTATATTTTGGAAAAAAACTGTCCATTCGATTATTCTCAAAATTTTACTAAGAGTTAAAAACGTTATTTTTCGTTGCACAAAATCGTTTTGGAGATAAAATCATTTTTTGTTCAAAAAATTTTCGAGGTGACAAATATTTTTTTTTTCAGTTTTTTGAAAAAACCGTTAATTGGAATTTTTTCCAAAAATATATTTGTTTGGTATCATGTTACAATATATAATAAACAATTTAATTCAAGTCTCTAGTTCGTGAGAATTTTGGGTTAACCAAAATGTTTACCTGTTTTTAAATTGCCATGATAAAAAAAACCACCCACGCAATTTTTTTGAGAGCCCTTTCTGCATCTTTCTTTCTTTGAAGTCGATACCTCTACTGGTTCTTGAGCTATCAACTTCCCGAAAGTACGGACGTACGAACGTAGGACACACACACGTACAGACATCTCTCTAAAAATATTTTAAAGTATTTTCTTGAAATTCGTTTTTAAATCTCAGTTCTAGATCATCTAGTACCCGTGGCATGATGGTTAGTGCGTTGGACTGTCATGCGAGAGGTCTTGGGTTCGATCCCTGCCTGTGCCACCTTAATTTAAAAAAAAAACGGGTACTGCCTCTTGCGAGGAATTGACAAATTCTCCAAGAGTAATGCTTGTCATGAAAAAGTGCTTTCTCAAATTAGCCGTTCGGATTCGGCATTAAACTGTAGGTCCCCTCCATCCCTGACAACAGTACTCGCACACAGGAATGGTTGAGAGTTGTAAGTCACTAGGCCCTGGTTCTCTACGGACTGTTGCGCCACCTAATTTATTTTATTTATTCTAGATCATCTAAAGCAAATTCAATTCAAAAAGTAGATTTTTTTAATTTTTTAAGATTTTAAAAGTTTTTGTATTCAACAGAAAATTAATTTTGAAAGAAATAAAATGCACAACTGGGTCACTAGAACTTGCTTATTTCTTCCAAAAAGTCTGTTTCAAATTATTAAATATGTTTTAAAATATTTTGAAAATGTACCTGCAAAATAAGTTTTTCTCAAAAATTTAAACGCCATTCTATTTCTCAAAAAACCTAGATTAACTTACTTTTTTTTTGATCAATTTGATCATTTGATTATCGACAAGAGCTTGCACAGAAAGAGAAGATTATTGAAATCGGTCCATTGGTTCTTGAGAAACTTAAAAACAAAATAAGGGTTTTTTAGGGGAGCACCCTTCTGGAGCAATACCAAAATATATTTTTTTTGTAGAAAGAAGTGAAATTAAGAACAACAAATTTAGAGAAAGTTTTGGAAACATCTAGCGGTTCATTTTTGAAAAAAATTCGATTTTTAAACACAAATTTTTTATGGAGACTTTTTTTCGTATCAAAAAACTGAAAAATTCGCCTTACGCTAATCAGCTGAAAACCTTATTTTTTAATCGACACAATGGTTTGGGCTGTAGGGACCAGGACAGACAGACAGACGGACGGAATCGGGGGACCAACTTTTATCGACTTTTCTTCCATCGTATTGTAATGTCTGATCAAAAGCTCAAGCTCGAATTTTTTTAAGAATGCAATAATTGACATATAGTTTCTATATGTCGCAAGCAAAAATTACTTTAATGTTTACTATATTAATATTTACTCTTTTTTTTTAGAAACAAATTTTATGAAAATAATTTAAAGCATGACTAAAGTTTTTCCAAATTCTTAATTGAGTGAAAACAAAAATTTTTGGTGAATGTCCTTAAATTACTAACAAATCTTTAGATGAAATCTTTTCTTATACAACTTAACTGTAATAGCTGACCTTCGAAAATGGTCGTAAAATATCTGATTTAAATCAATTTTTGTTAGTATATTCAATTTAGTTTTTAGTTTAGTTTGTTAACAAAAATTGGTTTCCGTTAAAAAATTCATAGCTCTATATTCTGATTTCATGTGCATTTGACTTTTCAGTTTAGGATTATGGGAGCCTTATATATTTATGTGTTTTTCTTGTTCTTTGAAATGATAACGTTGGTGATTAAATTAAATCATAAACCAAAACCAGAGCCAAAACCAAAACCAGAACCAGAAACCATTACCACTTTAGCACTAATATAAATCTACTCTGTGTACTTATACAAGGCTATAGTCATCAATTTTAATCGCATCTAGCTACCTTTTTCTTTATGAGGTGATCCAAGAAATTTAATATGCACGTGGAAAAAAAAACAACAAGGAGGAGGTTGGGCTCAACCCCTTTTTTTATGGTTAACACGAATTTTTATTGCCACGCTTTGTGCATTAAAAACACACGAATCCTTCGCAACAACCTATTCTTAAGGGGAATTTTTGAAGTAAATTATTAGGTAAAGGTATATTCTCAGATAATTTTGTTTTAGGTCCTTTCTAATTATTGATATGAAGACATTATTCTACAAAATTTCCATAATATTTTCTACCCATATACAAAACATTTTTACGAAAAAAAATGTATACTAAAGTTATGTATTTGTAATATTTTAAGGCACAAAATGTTATCAACTTATTAATGTAGAAATATAACAAAAATCTACTTTAGCTATTAAAATAATTCCTCCATTAAAAAAATACAGGAATTGATCATATAAACGTGACATAAAGCTCAAGAGTCATAATAGATAATTCAAACAATTGTTTGCATGTTTCGACAATGTGCCAAAAATCAAATAATATTCATATTTATTTTAAATTTTTTCTTTCTTAAAGTCTCAACTGATTTTGCTTAAATTTGTCTAGTGTTTCTGAAAATGCTTTCAATATTAATTATATTTTAATTATATCTCAAGAATTATACTTTAACTATTTTAAGGTACGAAAAAAATATGTATCAATTCAATTTAAGTGATAAATTATATTTTTGTCCCAAAATGTAGGTTGACAAATTGTAAATAAGGTTTTTTTGATTTATTAATTTTTACTCATTACAAATTGTATATTAAAAGAATTAAAAAGAAAATATTGTATCAAATTTGTTGAAAAAATGAGTTTTTAACATAAATGTTTTTTGTAAGTTCAATATTCACGTTTTTATTTTAAAAAATATAAAGAAAAAAGCTCTGTTAATTCTTTATTTTCTCAAATAAGTTACAAAATGGTTTTTATTTTTGAATTCAATAATTTTAACCTCCAAAACATGAGAAGTTATTAGAATTGCTCCAATTTGGCGAAACCGAAGTTTGGAATTTCTTTTTTGTTCTCCTCAAGAAGCGGTAAAAGAATATTATTTTACTTAAAACATCGGCTGCAAGTTCGTATTTATAAAAGGATCACCGGCTTTTGAAGTTAGAGTGTGCTCAAGTCATTCATAAACTTTTATCTCCAAAAGTGTCAAGATTTCTTTATGAAATTTTTAGGAAATAGTCGCAAAATATTTTTGTATTTATTTGACTGCGAAACCAAATATTAAATACATTCTGCGATATTTTGCCAAGAGTGAATGTCACACAAAATTTTAAATAATTTCAACAAAATATATTATTTTTCTAAGAAAACCAACTCAGTTAAATGTTTTAAAAACTAAGAAAATGTTCTGGGATGCTACCCACACTGATAATTTAGTTTTGATGCAAATGATATTATTTTTAATATATAAAATTGTTAATTACTATTAGAACTTCGGAAAGTTTGCAATCAAATCAAATTTATGTTCAGGTTTTTTTTTGTGGAGGTAACATTTGAGACGTTTAACAGTTTAATATTATTTTTTTTGTAAAAAAAGGCATTTGATTTTGTTCTTAAAACATTAGAAATGGCATTCTACGTGGCATAACATTATTATGAAGGTTATATTATCTTTTTTGTAAAACATTCGATAAGCTATAATGGGTATGGGTCTCATGTAAATTAAAACCTTTTCCATTCAAGGTTGCGTGAATTAAAATTTAAAAACTTTGTACTCGCTAAAAATGTACGGCATTTTTTGTAACAATTCAATATTATTACTAAGAAAAATTGAAAGAGTAGATATGCAATCAAAAATTTAAGTTTAATCAATTTTCTGTGGAGATGTAAGAAGAAAGTTTGAATACAATAATGTTGGATATTTTTTTTTAATTTAAAAAATACATAGTAGCAACAATATCCTTCATGACATGTTACTATTTTAAAGCAAATATCTCAAATTATTTCCAAGATATACGAATCGAATATCAATATTTCAAGAAAACTGTCAATTCTTAACATTATTTTTCTTTATATACAACTAGCGGCCCGGTACGTGCTTCGCTACGTATAAGGCATAGTAATAAAAAAAATGATTATAAAGTTCATTTATTCAAACAAAAAAATATTTTAAATTTATTTATCAGCAAAGAGTAAAAACTAAAAAATAAAAAAGAATTGGGTACTCTATATGGGCTAGTCTAAAGCAGTTGGATAAACAATATTTTTTGTTTTATCATCGCAAATGATAAACGCACAGGATATTGTAATCTTTTGAATTCAAATGGCATATCAGTTGGATTCATAGGGATACGCGGTATGAAAAACACACTTCTCCTTTTGATTTACCAGTTAAGATTGCAGCTTCAATCAAATTTGGCAATAACCAATCTGGCCAATCTGGTGCCATTACACAGTTTTGGTGAATTAATATTTCGCAATAATAATGGGTGATTTTTTTGAGGTTAGGATTTTCATGCATTAGTATTTGACAGATCACGCGGGATTTCAGACATGGTGTCAAAGAGAAAGATGCTCAGTATGCTTTGACATTTCGTCATGAATAGACTTACTAACGAGCAACGCTTGCAAATCATTGAATTTTATTACCAAAATCAGTGTTCGGTTCGAAATGCTTTTTTATCGACAAATTTTGTTCAGCGATGAGGCTCATTTCTGGTTGAATGGCTACGTAAATAAGCAAAATTGCGGCATTTGGAGTGAAGAGCAACCAGAAGCCGGTCAAGAACTGCCCATGCATCCCGAAAAATGCACTGTTTGGTGTGGTTTGTACGCTGGTGGAATCATTGGACCGTATTTTTTCAAAGATGCTGTTGGACGCAACGTTACGGTGAATGGCGATCGCTATCGTTCAATGCTAACAAACTTTTTGTTGCCAAAAATGGAAGAACTGAACTTGGTTGACATGTGGTTTCAACAAGATGGCGCTACATGCCACACAGCTCGCGATTCTATGGCCATTTTGAGGGAAAACTTCGGAGAACAATTCATCTCAAGGAATGGACCGGTAAGTTGGCCACAAAGATCATGCGATTTGACGCCTTTAGACTATTTTTTGTGAGGCTACGTCAAGTCTAAAGTCTACACAAATAAGCCAGCAACTATTCCAGCTTTGGAAGACAACATTTCCGAAGAAATTCGGGCTATTCCGGCCGAAATGCTCGAAAAAGTTACCCAAAATTGGACTTTCCGAATGGACCACCTAAGACGCAGTCGCGGTTAAAATTTAAATGAAATTATCTTTAAAAAGTAAATGTCATGGACCAATCTAACGTTTCAAATAAAGAATCGATGAGATTTTGCAAATTGTATGCGTTTTTTTAAAAAAAAAAGTTCTCAAGCTCTTAAAAAATCACCCGATATTAAAGTCATCTACACTATCTACACTAATATTATAAAGAGGAAAGATTTGTATTTTTGTATGTAACAAATAAACTCAAAAAGTACTGGACCGATTTTAATAATTCTTTTTTCATTAGAAAGCTACATTATCACTGAGTATCATAGGCTATATTTAGTAATAGATTACTATAGAAATCTCTGGAATATCCTATTAAAACCAACCGAAGGTGTAAAAAAATTAGCCATAAAATGTCTTTCAACGCATATGCTGCGAAGAGTATTAATGATAGGACAAAAAAATGTTTTCTAATTTAGTGATTCATGATCGTTTTAATTAGCATGCTTATAACTTTAATATCTGTACCTATTTATGTCTACCCGCTCGAAGCCGGGATGGGCCGCTAGTTTGTAATATTTTGAGGCACGAAATATTGTTAACTTATTAAGGTCGAAATATAACAAAAATCTACTTTAGCTTTTAAAATAATTTCTCCATTAAAAAAATGCTAGAATTGATCACATAAACGTGATATAAAGCTGAAGGGTCAAATTTATTTAAATTTTTTTTTTAATAAAGTGTCAACTGATTTTGCTTAAATTTTTTCAATAATTCTATAGTGTTTCTGAAAATGCTTTCAATATTAATTAATTTTTTCAATATATGAATATTATGCAGGTATTGGGGTTAGTTTGGTTATCTGAAAACAAACTTGATTTGGAGACTTGAAAGAGGCCATCTGCTACTGCCAATCGGTGACGTACAATATGAATGAAGGAGACAAGGCTTACTTACTATTAGTTAATTATATCTCAAAAATTATACCTTAACTATTTTAAGGTACGAGAAAAAATACTTATCAATTCAATTTAAGTTATACATTATATTTTTGTCCCAAAATGTACATAGGTTGACAAATTGTAAATAAGGTTTTTTTGATTCATTCATTTTTAATCATTACAAATTGTATATTAAAAGCCTTGAAAAGAAAATATTGTACCAAATTTGTTGGAAAAAATAATTTTTTGCATGAACGTTTTTTGTAAGTTTAATATTCTCGTTTTTATTATAAAGAAGAGGCTGGGATGCGACCCACACCCGTCTGTCGATTTGTCTTGCTTAAAAGTTTGTAGATTTTCGTGTTTTGTCAAAAAGTTGTCAGTTGAATTATTCTTAAAAATTTAAAAATTACCAACAATATTATACATATAATAAAATAGTTTGTTCCAGTATGACCTCCACTCTATCGCGCAAAAAAATTTTTGAAGAATGTGAAAAAACTCCCAAAATACATCGAAAAGACGTCGTATTGTCATTAATAATGGAAAGATATGGTCTTCAAGACATATCAGAAAAATTTAAAACAAATCTTAAGGCAAATATTAATATTGGTTGCTTTAAGCTAAGCGAAAAATGGGAAAAAAGTGGAAGGCATCGCAACCGTTTTTTGACATCAAATGCACAGTTTGGCTTGATGAACCTTATATTTTACCTGAAATCGTAAAACCTCAAAATCTTGATAAAGCTGGAAGAAAACCAAAAATCTTTAATGACTGTTCTGAAAAATAAAAAAAAGGAAGATTCAAAGTTTTTTAGATTCAACTGACCCTCAAGAAATTTTTAAGGCTAGTGAGATAGTGCTTTGAAAAATGGGAAAGCGAGATTCAGCCAAACTTTTGAAAGATTTGTCGGAAGCTTCGTCCAGTAAGGGTACGGAATTGAAAAAACTTTGTAAAAGATATAGTTCTTATTACGTACCTTCAGTGGGCTTTTCTGCTGATGAAGCATTATCTTTAATGGTTGATGCTTAAAGTCAACGTAAAATGCAAAGATCTTTTTCCTTCATATACAAACATTCAAAAAGCTAAGAAAAACTGTTATCCAGCTGAGTTAACAATCACTGAGGTATATGCAAAAAGTTCACTGCAGTCATTAGTAAATCATACTATTGAGAGGCTTTGCTTGGTTCAACAGGAGGTTTTACTCGGAATAGACGAATTAAAAACTGGGGGAAATCGTATTTATATTTTGATAAAGTGATGATGCGATGGGGCTCAGCAAAAGCAGTATAAACAGAAATTTGTTTTGGAGGAGGGCCATACGGATGAAAGTTTATTTAGTATTTCAATGGTGCCTATTCAAATGAATTTTAGTTCTTCAAAAGGAAAAATAATTGTTTGGCAAAATCCAGCTCCTTCATCTACAAGATATTGCCGTCCAATCAAATCGTCGCCCGAGAATTGGTTTGTTCCATACGCCACTTTTGTAGGTTTTGAGTTAGGAATGGATTCTATGGTAATTTTGTATGCTCTTTCTAAATCTGTGATCAGATTTGCGCTACGTCTTTCCAATCCCGAGATATCCAACATCAATTTTGTTCCATATCCACCAAAATCAACATTTTCTAGAATTGTTTTGTGCCATAAACCATTTTTTGGCGTTTGGGACATTTTTTCCATATAATTTTTGTCAAGTTTTTTGTCAGAATTGTTTTGTTCCACGTGCATAATACGGTGACAAGGAATAGAAGAAATACTAAGAATGTTGAGAATTGGTTTGTCCTACGTGCACTTGTGTTGAAGAAATGCTATGTTTATGGGACAATGATCGCAAACAAAATTTTAGTATTGGTTTGTGCCATATCCATTACAATTGTGTAGATATCCCGAGACAATTGTTTGAAATCAGTTAGTCGTGGCTGGGCTGCCAAAGTGGAAGGGCGTGCGCGGTCGGTGAAGTTTATATTTTTTTTGTTTTTGCAATAAACGCTATGTCATCCGAACCTAATTCTGTGGCCAGCGGCGTCCTAAAGTAAGTATCTGCTATAATTATTCTTACAATTTATTTATAATATTTTTTTTAATAATAAATTTTTTTTTTGTTTATTTCAAATAAAGTATGTTTGATGACCAGTTCTTGCCCAAGGATAGTTCTACCTCTTCATCATCGGGAGACTTTTCAAGTAATTAAAACTTACTCATTTATTTCAATACTATACTTACTACTCACTGCTATTTTTCCGAAAGGTGATGATTCAAGAGCTGATCCAAATTATTTAGCTGATAGTAGTTTTGACAGCCAAATAATTGCAACAACGTCAAAAACCCTCCCTGAAACAGAAGTAGTTGTAGTTGACGAAAATGAACGAAGCTTGCCATCCGATTTTAATGATTCTTCAGGTATATTTTTATCCTTAAAAGTTAAAAACCATAAGGGGACCTTTATTTTACTATATTTTTCAGAAAGTGAAAACACATCTCCAAAGCCATCACGTAAAAGACAGCGTCATCCAGAGTTGTGGAAATCCCAGGTCCGAAAAAAGCTCAGAGAATCGGGTAAGTCGTATACAACCATCGACAACAAAGTAATTCCTGGCAAAGGTCCGAAGGCTGCATGCAAGAGTTCGTGTTTCTACATGTGCACAAAATTCTTTACTGAATCGGAGAGATTAGATATTTTTAATTCGTTTTGGAGGCTGTCAGACGAAGAAAAGAATAATTTTTATTTCAAATTCATAACCCGAAAAAAAGTAAAACGTCGAAGAGTCAAGCAAACAGAAAATGAAAAGGACGCAAAGAATCATTCGTTCCTTTATTATTTCGATAATTCCATTAAATGTAAGCAACGCGTCTGTAGAACATTTTTTATGAATACGTTGTGCGTGAGTAAAACAAGAATATATTACTGTTTTGCGAATTTAACAAGTCCAAAAACTGGTGCACCGATGCCAAGAACCAAAGGAAAAAATATCAAACGTGTCACTCCCCCTGAAAAACTGATAGATGTTCGAAATCATATTAACAGTTTCCCCACGATTGATTCCCATTATTGTCGCGCAACTTCAGATAAGAAATATCTGGAAAGCAATCTCAGCTTAGCTCGGATGTACAGACTTTATGTTGAAGATTATCAAAATCCAGTAAAAGAAAATGTTTACCGATCAATTTTCAATAGCGAATTCAATCTTTCATTTCATAAACCTAAGAAAGACCAATGCGACAAATGCGTTTTGTTTAAAAATAATGAAAACAATCTGACACCGGACGAAAAAGCTAAATTTGAAGAACACATAAAAGAGAAAAAGCTTTTGAAAGCCGACCGAGATTTAGATAGAAGCAATTTGGATGCAACAAAATGTATAATAAGCTATGACTTACAAAGTGTTTTCAGCTTGCCAAGGGGAAATGCATCCGCATTTTACTATAAGAGGAAGCTTAATATGTTCAATCTAACTGCAACAGTTGCTATCCCTGGCATAAAAAGATTTACTTATTGCGTAGTTTGGACAGAAGCTCATAGTGGTCGCTCAGGAAATGACATTGCAAGTGCATTAATAAAAATTTTGGACAGGCTTATCGAAGTATATCCCACCTTAAAATCCATCATACTATGGAGTGATTCATGTGTTCCGCAGAATAGGAACAAAATCAATTCCACCGCAATTAAAATGTTCCTGAACCGAAGTGATGTACAGATGATTGTCCAGAGATATTCCGAGCCGGGACATTCCTTAATTCAGGAGGTGGATTGTATTCATTCGGCAATCGATAAGTATTTGAAAAACCTTGAGATTCATAGTCCACTTCACCTAGTCAAGCTTTTAACAAGCATGAACACAGACAAAGTTGAACTTAAAATTATTCAAATGCTTCCTGAAGATTTTAAGGCGTATTCCATTTTGGCTAACAAAATGGACTTCAGCAAAGTACCTTTTTCCAAAGTAAAAATATTACTTTATGAAAAAAATTTCGATTTTGAAATAAAATTTAAAAACTCGGCGAAAGAAAAAGAGTACAAAACTGTAAGTTTATTTAAGACAGCCACCAAGGGTGCACTACCAACACCGAAAAATTTGCTTTGTGCAAAATTAACACAAACCTTTAAAACACCGATCTCAAAAGAAAAGAAAAAAGACCTTAAAGACTTGTTACCGTTTTTACCTGAAATTGATAAGCAATATCTTAAAACATTGCTTAATATTTAGAAACTAAAAAAGTGATAGCAGTAGAACTGCTTTTTTATTTAGTTTTTACCAAATCAATGTATTTACAATGTATTATCTTTTTAAGTAATGAATTAATAAGAATATGAATGTAAATGAAAACTTTGTTATTGCAGTAGAACTGCTTTATTTTTTTTTGTTTATTTTTAAAGAAAAATGTTTATTTTTTATTTTGTTTTTTTAATAAAGACTTTATTGAAAACAATGATATAATCGATTTTCTTTTAAAATTTTAGCATCCAACTTCATGCTTTCTTGCCTTTCACATTATGTATTGTTGAGAATTGGTTTGTGCCATATTCATTTTTGTGTGTTCCACGTGTATGGAAAAAAAAATCATTTTCAAAATGTATGAGGTGGGATACAAGCCAAAAAAGTAGACTTTTGTGCTGATTAACGTATCTTGTTAACGGTAAGGCAAAACACTTTGAAAATTGGTAGGTGAAGTCTTAATAAGACTAACTTCAATTTAAAAAAATAAAAATAAAATCCTATCACATAGTTTCGGAGTACTAAGTACGTGAACATTTAAATGCGTTTTTCTTGGAATGTCTCCGCTACATGCATGGATCCGTTTTATGGAGTGCTTATTACATATAGCGTATAAGCTTCCTATTCTGAACTGGCAAGCTCGAGGACCGGAAAATAAAGCCAAAGTGGCCGAAGTACAAAAAAGGATTAAACAGAGAATGAGGTGGGGTTGCTTGTAGACATGCCAACGCAACAAGCAGGTAATACGAACGATGGTAATACTGCTAGACGGTTCTTTCGAGCAGCTGAAAAGAGTTCAGAAATTACAGGTGTAAACAAAGAATTAATTGAATGATTTCACATTATTTTGGAAGCTTTAGGAAGTGGTTTTCCAATAAATGAAGATGCTTTTGAAGGTTTTATTATTGCTACCTTATATTTAAATGAATACCCTTGGTATATAATGCCAGTTAGCGTCCACAAAATTCTTTTTCATGAAAAAGATATACTAAGGTCTTGCATTCTTCCTATAGGACAGCTGTCAGAAGAGGCTCAAGAAGCCAGAAATAAGGACACGAGGAAATTTGGAGAGCTATTTACTAGAAAAACGTCGAGAGTAGATACGAATACAGATCTTTTCAATCGTCTTTTAATTTCATCTGATCCATTTATTGCAAGCTTACGTCACAATCCAATTCGAGTTCGAAGTATAGTAACAAAAGAATTCTTTCACTATTAACTGTTGATGCTCTTGAGGGGGAAGAATCTTTTTACTACGGATATGAAAGTGAATGACAAAGTCTATAAGTGTATTTATGTATTATTATCTGTGTTATTAATGCAATAAAGTAAAAACAAAATTTTGAATGGAGGCTCTACTGTAACAATAGCAACGATGAACTCTGACTTCGTTCGTAAAAATTCACTTAATCACTGTATTTATCATCAATATTTGTAATATTTAACCTAAATACGAGTATATAAAGCTATAAATAATCTCAGAATGATGAATTTTAGAAACCAAATTTTTGTCTTAAAAATGTCTGTTTTCCTGCCAGTGAGACTTTTAATTTTTGGTCTGTTTTTATTAAAAAAAAAATAGTTTAAACAAAAATACTGGTTGGTTGCTTAGAATTATTATCGTAATATAATTAAAATAATTTTTTATGAAAAAAATTAGCAGAAAGTTAAACCAACGCGAGTTATTAATTTTGTCCAGGTAGATTTGTGATCCATCACACTGTGCCTCGTTGGGAATTAGTTCGATATCTAAAAAAAAAAACAATTCCCTTTTCGTTTAAGATTGGTGTTTTTTTTTTAAATTCTTTTTTGATAAATTTACACATATTCGTGTTGAACAACTTTTCTTAAAGAAAGATCGAAACAAATTGATTTTCATTTAATTTTGTCCACTGTTTTTTGAAAACTCGAATCATTTATTCAAACAATTAAAACCTACAATGAATGCATATAATATTATAAGATGCATGAAATTTAAATTATAGAAACTATTATACACGAATTCGTTTGCTTAGTAGATTGAGCTTAAAAACAATTATCAAAATGGAATATATTAAATATTGATACAAATTTAGTATTTTTAAATATTTCTTCAGATACACATAATGTCAAAACGAGCGTCTTGTCTTCTATAAACATTTGTATCTACAATTTTATCTGGTCATGTTGTCCATGGAAATACTGACTATTTTAGACTGGATGTTATTTATCGATATTATTCAAATAGCTCTTATGTTTATTTCTATAAAACTCGTTGTCATTATAAACGCTAATATATATAATGTCCTCCGTCCCGCTCTTATATAAAAATTTGTAAAACTGAAATAAAGCGCCTGAAAAGTAAATAAGTTAATGGGTTTAAATACATATGGAACTTACACTTTATGAAACTGACAGCGTGCAGAACATTTTACATTATGCATTATTATGATTTTGTTGTAAAATTTCTATGTTTATATATTTTCTATTAATATTTCATTATTGTAGATAAGATGCCCTTGTGGTTTAAAATTTAAACTAAAACCAAAATTAATCTAAAAGTTAGGTCATTTTAAGAAGTAAAAACATTGCTAAAACGAATTATAACATCTTTGACCTCCGAATTTAAGGGTTTATTAAATCGAAGTTCTATTTCAAACTGAGATTTAAATAAGAGTTCTAGTACTTCAAAACTTGACGAAGAAATGAGTTAGAGCTCAATCAAGTACTAATTTATCAATAAACCCAGCTTTGTTAAGAAATTGGGCGTTAGTGTTTATTTCAAAAACCTCTAATTATCGTTACATATAACCTTTTCAGGTAACTTTTTAACATCACTTTAAAGTAGTATTCACATGAGCGCGACCAACGAACGACGAATGAATTACAAAATGTGAGTTTATATACATTTGAAGACATATTTCCACACAAATTCTTAACAAAAGGATAGCAAATATAGTTTCTATTTGATTTTTGATGCATACTTTTACTTTTTAATATCATATATTAATAAATTTAAGAAAACAAATTTATTCGTCGCGAAAAAAATTGTAGCTGATACGAACTGTCAAACTTTATTCGCGTCCCACATTATCCACACTCGCAACGAATAAAATAATCGCGCGTACTTAACCTAAAAAAATCATTCTTGTTTTGGTTTCGGTGGTGAATGGTGTTCGGCTGTCAAACTTCATTCGCGACGAATTAAAAACTCTCATGTGAAAGAAATGTCAAAATCGACGAATATTCGTTCATTCGTTGGTCGTTGGTCGTGCTCATGTGAATATTGCTTAACATAGTAAAAGCGTTTAAAAATATGCCGATTGATTTTTTCAATGATTGTCATTATTCACAATTTGTTAGTTATAGTTCCCAATTTGTATACCAATAGATTGTTAATAAAGTTTTAAGCTGTCAGAGGACTATTAACTGATAAGTTCTTTTCGTTTTCTAAACAAATACAAAAAGAAGTACTTTTCTGGTGAAATAGACCTTTTTTTTAACAACTCATCAGTCAAGAACTCATTTTAGGAGCTCTATGTGGTGTAAGAAAATATATAGCTCGACTTGACTCCATTGCCATCGTTTCGTTTGGTTGTCAAGAGTTTTGTTTTGCACTTGGAATGTCGATTTGACTTCACATCAAATTAAAGTTTTACAATTAAACCTTTGACTTCGCAGGTCATAAAGTATTTTCTTCTTCTTCATGTTTCTTTTTTTTTTTAAATATTCAACTTGGTGTAATTTTACTACCAACACCCCTCCCCTCCCTGCCTCCCAAGCAACAATAATAAATACCAAAAAGTTTCTTTTTTATCACCGCCACCCCGCTTAAGAAAGCTGAAAGGAAGAGGATTCATTCTGGAGATGAGATGTTTGTTTGAATTTTCGCTAAAATTGCCAGGATGGGATATGAAGCATTGGCCAGTCGAAAACATTAGTGGAGTCGATCTATCACATCAACCATCATAAAGGGGATGGTTTGGGGTGGAGGTCTGGGTGGAATAATGTTTGCAAACTTGTGAGTTATGACATATACAATATAGGTATGATGTTGTGGGATGAGCTATAGCGAGTCGGGAGATCGGGATTCAGGACAGCTAACTTGATTGAAGTGGCCACATTTTTTCGAGGATACGACTGATTGTTGGGTGTTCGTAATGCATCACCTCCAAGTCGAACTATTAAATCCTTGAGTTTTTTGTTTTGCACAGAGAGAAAGGGAGAGAGTTGGTAATGTTTCATGCGAAGGTCAGTTTTTCTTTCTTTACTTTTTTATTTCTTTGACCTCTTGATGATGACTATGAAGCTGATGGAAGGCGGTCGGTAGCAGTTAAAATAACGACCTAAATTTCGGCACTTGAGGCACGTATTATGCGTTCTTATTGAGTCTCAACTGTAAGGTTGTTTTGTATATTCAATTCATATACATGATGTATATATACATAAATAGATTTGAAGGTGTTTTCCCTAGAGAATTGATTAGCTATAAATCACTTTGATTGACATTAGCCATTGATGCCACTCAAACTATTTCAATGCAACACTGTCTGAGTTATGAAGTTCAATATAAGGGAATAGTATTTATTTGATTAATGTTCAAGTATACCTAAATTACGATATACGCAACATATAGTATTTATACTTAGTTTACTTTAAGTAGTTGATTTTATATTTATATTTGTATATTTTTTAACTTTCAAAATAATTAACTTAGTTCTTTAGTTGAAAAATTGGGTTTATTCATTATTTCCCTAGGAACGGCTCTCAAATTCAGTTCATGTATTAATGTGATGATGATTAAATTCTTAAGATAAATTTCTGTTAAAAAACAATTAAAAGGATTTCTAAAACAATTCACATTTCTTATAGCTTTTTGAAAGAGACCTTTGAAAGTCAATACTTTTCGCTCAAAAATAAGCCTTATTTAACTAGTTTTTAAATTTTTTGATAAACCATTTACAAGCTACATTAATTCCAACTCATTCGGAGTGTTCCAACTTATAATATATTTGTATGGCAAGGAATCTAGAAATGGAACACTTTCAAATTTTCATGCACGGTGTCTTTCATGAGGCGCTTTCTATCTTATCAAATTAGAATTTCGCAAAGAAATGTTTTGTTCATTTGACTAGGCTGTCCAGTGTAACTTAGTCAAAGGGAACCTAGTCCACTAAGGGACTTAGTTCTCACTCAGTGAAAACGAAATTCACTTTAGAAAAGTTGCCTTAGTTCCTCCTCAGTGAGAACGAAATCCACTTTAGAAAAGTTGCCTAGGTTCCCACTCAATGAGAAAGAAATCCACTTTAGCCAAGTTGACTTAGTTCTCACGATAGATAGGAATCTATTTCTATTTACACCAAATTTAATCCACAAAAAAAGTTTAAATTCTTTATTAAATACATATGTGTGTGTATGTACCTTTTTTGTACGTTTTTGTATAACACAGCAAAAATCAAAATTTAGGTCAGAAAACTCAAAAAACAGCAAATTAAAAAAGAAACAGCATTGAAAACGAAATAATTTAATATTTTACAAAAACACTTTCGAAAATCTCTGAACAATTGTTCTACAATTAAGGCAAATTACACAGATCTTGACATGGTGACATGGCAGTAAAAGAATGTCGCGAGTATTATAAAAACAAAAAAGAGGCTAGGATGCGACCCACACTGATAACTTCCCATCCCGTCTGTCGATTTGTCTTCCTTAAAAGTTTGTCTATATGTATCAATTTTTACCAAATTTGCGTACTATTTTTTTATGAAAAAACGGCCTGTTGGATTTTTAGAAAACAATTACTGAATATCGAAAACAATATTTTCTGTGATATAAAATAAGTTTGAAGCCAATAGGTCCGTTCGCGTACCCTCCTAAAACAGTCAAATTTTACTAAAAAATACGAAATTTTACCAAATCCTGTTCGCGTACTCAAAAATTTCGTAGTTTTTCGTGAAACAGAGCGCTCACGAGAGAGTAAAATATTTCCCCAACCTACGAATTTCAGCCCAAGAAATTTCTTTGGGCTGATTTGTGAAAATTTCAGATTTGATAGAAATTCAAATAAATTAAATAAATTGCTCGCTTTTGCTGTCAGTTATAAAATTTAAAAACAAATTTTTAAAGAACAGCAACAAGACAGTAATATTGTGTGAAAAATTTGTTGTTTTCCCGTTCGCTTACTTTTTTGTAGTTTTTTTTTTTGGTGAGAGAATTTTACCCCCACTCTTTAAAATATTTCTTGTTACAAATTTTAGTGCAGAAAGTACGCGAACGGACCTAATATTTGTACTTTTTGAAAAGCTACATATTTTAGTCGAAAGTAAATTTTAACCAAGTTTTAGTATTGTTGTTACTGTCAATTCGATTTCTCTCAAAATTTTATCAAATTAAAAACAATATTTCTTATGAGTTAAAATTAGTTAGTCTCAAATTTTTGAAAAGATATTTGAGTCGAAATTCAATTTTTACCACCTTTTATAATTTTTTTTATGTTTTTATTTTTAGTAAAAAAAACTGTACATTAGATTTTTCTCAAAATTTTATCAGATGTCAAAAACATTATTCTTCGTTGCACAAAATTGTTTTGGAGATGAAATCATATTTAAATCGTAAAAATTTCGAGATGACAAATTTTTTTTTGATTTATAAAAAAAGTATTAATTGGATTTTTTTCCAAAAATATAATTGTTCTGTATCACGTTACAATATTTATAATATACAATTTAATTCAAGTCTCTAGCGTCATTGGTTCATGAGATATTTAGGGTTAACCAAAACTTTCACCTTTTTTTTTAACTACTATGGTAAAAAACCACCCTCGCAATTTTTTTGAGAGCCCTTTCTGCATCTTTCTGCCTTATTGTCTGTATAACAAAATTTATTTGAAGTCGATTCCTCTTCTGGTTCTTGAGCTATGGACGACGAAAAAAACGTCGCGAACGTACAGAAGTACGGACGTACGGACGTACGGACGTACGAACGTACGTACACACGCACGCACAGACATCTTTCTAAAAATCTTTTATTTTGACTCTAGGGACCTTGAAACGTCGAGAAATGTCAAAATTTTCAATTTGACAAATCGGACCCATTACAATAACTTCCTATAAGGGAAGTTAATAAACAAGCAATATGACACATGAATATTTAACAAAAAAAAGTGCTTTTCTAATAGGAGGTTTAATTACGAATAGCCCTACATTTGGCCAATTGTCAATTTCGAAGCTACCAACTTTTTACATTTTAGCTAAAACTACGTCAATATCTTAAATTCACTACAAAAATATTTTAAATTTTACAATCAAATGTTCGAAGCAATAAAACAATCGCAAATTTCAAGAAAAGTTACCTGGCCAAGTTATTTCTTGGGGCGATGATTACCGAGATCTTTTGATTTAACACCTTTAGAACGTGGACTTAAAGGAAGATGGTCCAATACTCCACAATCGATTGAAGACAATAAAAAAGGAATTTGTGAAGTTATCGAATAATATATAAAAGTGGGAAACTTTTATGAAAAGAAAATTCCACAAAAACCAAGCCACTATTTTGAGTTATGAAGCATCATCAAAATTATTCAAATATTAAGAAACTTTAATTAATAAAAAAAACTTATAAACAACAAATAAACTTTATGATTCTATACCCTACCCAGTTAGAAATACATGATTGAGTTAACACCTCACATTCCAGTGAAACCTCATTTGCATGTTTTCATGAAGACTGAATCTCATAAACTTATATCGTCTATCGGTTTCTAAATACAACGTTTGATTTGCAATATTTGTAGGTATAGCATTTAAAAAGTTCTTCTTTAAAAGTTTATAGTATTTTTAAGCTGAAGATTTCATAAAATTTCATATTTTATTTCAAAAATGTCACCACTCTTGACGGGAAAAGTTCCAACTATTTCCAATCTGTTGTGGTTTTTGGTAACTTTTGATAAAGAAATCGTATTCTATCATAAGTCCTAAGAAGTACATGTACCTTCTAATAAAAATAATTGATAGTAATGAAGACTAACCTCAAATTCTTAAGAAAACTTACTTTGATTATTTCAGTGCATGAGTTGAGTATTGTATAATGTACAATATTTTTTTCTTCAGCTTTCTGTTTTACCTTTAAAAAATATCTACCAACATAATATTAACTTCCGGAAGGCTTTTCCATAGAAGTTCCCCATCTGAAAACTTCCTTCCGTCTGGGTAAACTTTTCATCAAGCCAGAGAGAGTTTCTCAAAACACTCTGCCAGATGAATGTGATGGTATGTATAATGCGGGAGCGGGACTGGGACCGGGTTGGCCCTGATGGGCAAGGGCATATATATAAATCACCCATGATTCAAAATGATGGAAAAAAGGCACAGCACTGAAGGGGGGTTAAGTTAAGCGTTACTGATGGAACACCTATAAAGAGATATGCAGGGTAGCTATATAGAAGACTTTCGGTTTTGGCACAGTTTTTAAGGCCTATATTGGCTTTACCTACCATCATAATGTATCCTTGCATGGGAGAGTAAAAGTTCTTCAAAAAGTTTTCAGCATGCAACCTTATGTGAATTTTGAACTCGATTTCTATTGAAACCTGTGCACTGGCATAATGAACTGGCCAAACTTTTGGAAGAAGTTTCTTCACTGACTTAACTACATAGATATATTATAAAACAAGGTCTACCAAAAGGAGGGTATCGTTTCTTACTTTTTTTTTGGTTTTGAACGGGGTATTGATTCAATTCGATACTCCAGGTGCTGGCAAAAAGTCTCATTCATATTCATCGGCAAGGTAGGTACATTTACCTGATTGTTCAATCGATTTTAATATACATTTTAATTTGTTAATATTTTATTCAGGAGTTACACAAACATAAATTTTTTTGAAAGAAGCAAGGAAAATTTAACCAATGCATGAATGTCAAAAGGTCAAAATAGTATACAGTGAGACATAAACGATGGAGTTTGTGTTTTAGAGTATTTTATATGTCAATATAAATAGGTGTGTTGAAAGGCTGCAGCTTAGGCCCTCTACTTTTTGTGCAATTGTTTTTCTTCTGAGCAAAAGATTCTTGAACGTGGAGCTTGGGTTTTTGTTTACTAAAAGTCTTAATAATATGTAGAATTTACTTCAACTTATATGTTATTAAGCATAGAGCGAAAAAAGAACGGGGGGAATGATTAGAAAGGAGATACAGATACAAGTTGGACAAGTGCAAATAGCCTTCCAAAAGGATAACAAAATTTGAGGACGGTTTAATATCAAGTGCAAAAATCATTCTTTCTAGAAATCAAAACACATTTTTTTGTCATCTGTTCCAGATCACCAGTGGGCTTATTGCTATGGAAGCCTGTCATTAAGAAGATTTCGTTCTTCAAGATAATTCTTCTGATAATTGATAAGTGTTTCCATAATTTTGGAAACAAGGTTCTCAGATCAATTACAATTAGACGATAGTTAGCAAGAGGATTCACCGTTTTTAAGGACAGGTTGGACTATTGCTATTTTTCACTTGAAAATACACCTGTATAGTAGGATAGATGGAAAAGCTTATGTAGGGTTTTGCTAATGTTGAAAAACTTCTCTTCAGAAGAATATGTTGTCTACTATTCGGGAAAGTGAATTTATGAACTTAAAGGGCTTTAAAAATCTTGTAGAACGAGCGTAAGAACCGGAAATTATGTAGTCCTACAAGCATTTAACACAACAGGTCAGAAGTTTTGGGACATTTTAGTAGTTTAGGGTCAATTTGGTTCGTTAAACAATAATAATGAATGACAGGTACAGATATTCCTATTTAAGAACATTGTTCCTAATTAATCCGACAGTTCGGAATAAAAATATCCAATATTTTTAAATTGTTCAAGTTTCTTTGGGGAATATTAAAATTGACACGAGACAAAAGAAACAACAATTCAATATTTCCATTTATTAGTTTAACAATAAACACAAAACATAAATAAGAACTTCTGCTCTTTGTCAAGACTCAGCATAACAATAAGTTTTGGTCTGTGTTGAAATAGGGTGGATGGATTGTAGGGATTAACGTGCCCTTACCCTCTGAGTGTTAAATGTTATAAATAAATAAATGAATTGGGTGGCGCAACAGCCCGTTGAAAACTAGGGCCTATTGACTTACAACTCTCAACCATTCCTGTGTGCGAGTAATATTGTCAGGGATGGAAGCGACGTACAGTTTTCTTAAGCCGAATCCGAACGGTTAATTTGAGTAAGCACTTTTCATGACAAAAATTACTCTTGGAGAATTTGTCAATTCCTCGCAAGAGGCAGTACCCGTTTAAAAAACTTTAGATGGCATGGGCAGGAATCGAACCCAAGACCTATAGCATGACTCCAACTCACTTACCACCATCCCACTGGTACTACTGCAGAGGCAGTTACCGTGAAAAAACTTTAGATGGTATAGGCAGGGATCGAACCAAAGATCTCTGGCATGACAGTGCAACGCACTAACCATCATGCCACGGGTACTATCAGTAATGTAATGTATTCAAGCAGTTTCTAAACAAAATTATCAGAAATTTGTTTGAACAGGGTTTTAGAATGCGATCAATCTTAAGTGGTTTCCCAAAACTCTAAAAAAGCTCATTTTCGCAGCAGCCGAATATTTCTGTTATCACTTTTACTAAGGCCACCTACAAATTCAATTTCACGGCAAAAACTTGCCCTCAGCTCTTAGACTATAAGTAAGAAATTTTAATAGATCAATGTCTTGGGATATTTTTATTATTGGTTGAATAATCGTGGCTTATAAGGTATACACAGCTTTTAGTATCAAAACTGAAAGTATCAGGAATAAAGGCACTTTAAAGGAAATCTGAAAAATACTGAGTTATAACACGTGGATGGTGACTTGAAACGTCATTGGACTTGACAACAGACGTGTAAGAATAAGGTTTTATTTTATATTATACTGATCTGGAACAAGAGATATCTTTTTAACAATAATTGGAAGATGAAATGTTAGTGGCTCGTTTTGACCATTGCGGAAGCGGAAAATATGGGTTAAGTAGTCGATGAGTGCAAAACTAAGTAAGTTCTCATTCATGGTGCTTAGGCTTGGTCCTGTCAAGACAAGATGAGAACGTCTTGAAATGCTTCAAGAGGAAAATTCTTCGTAGATCGGATGCGACTGCACAGGTGGAAGAGGATCTTAACCAACTTGGTGTTTGACACTGGACACTGTCGTACTGTAGCACCAACTTAGGTAATCATTTATTTAATATCAATTAGAGTTTACAATTTCAAATAGACTAACGAAATTTTTAAATTATACATTGAATAATTATAAAATTAAAGCTATACACAAAACAAAATTAAAACTATCAAGGATATGATTGTAATCGTAAACGGCGGATAAACGAAAAACATTGACATTGGGATATGTTTAGGGCTAATCGGTTTATATTGGACCAGTTGATAAGATTGCTTACATCACTTTGGAGAAGCGCATAGTCTGTTAAATTTTGTACACGTCTAAAAAATTTTAAATCATCCGCAAACATAAGACGCATTGAGTTTGTAAGGAAAAATAAGGAACAGCATTGGACCTAAATGACTCCCTTGCGGAACGCCAGAAGTTACAGAAAAGGGATGAAAGGTAATCGAATCAATTGAAAAAAGCTGACTGCGTCATAATCTGACTGTAAGATAAGTTGTCAGCCATTTTAGCATGTTGGAATGAAAACCTATGTTCTCTAATTTTTGTAATAAAATTTTATGGTGCACCCTATCAAACACCTTTGTAAAATCGGTGTAGATAACCGCCACTTGGTAACCCTATTCTAATGAATTGAGAAAACAATTCGTGAAAATGGTTAGGTTAGTGGAAATTGATCTACCGGATACAAAACTGTGTTGGTACGGGGATATGGTTTCTTTTAATAGAGAATTCAATTTATCGCAAGCAATTTTTTCAAATGCTTTAGGTATTGAGGACAATTTACTAATAGGTCGGTATAGTTTGTTATTTCATGTTTCGGACCACATTTGTGAATAGAAGTAACGAAGGACGTTTTCCATTCTGCCAAAAATACACCATATGTTAACGAACTAATAAAGACAAAACACAAATCTCAAGACAGAGCGACGGAACATTTTTTTTAAAACAATAGGTGGAATTTCATTCGGACCAGAATTATTGTATTCAGTCAGACCAGATAAAGCCAATTCCAATAAAGTTACCTATGTTTATACTATTTAGGGACTGGCAAAAAGAGGTGTTAGTGACTTTACTAAAATCAATATAATTTGACTTAAAAAACTTAGCAAAGGCATCGTAGACGGATGATAGACTTGTTAAAGTCGAACCTACATATTGCATACTCTTTGGTAATCCATTCGAAACATTTACCATTGATTCTTAACTTGGATTCCATAGAGTAAATATAGTGCAATTAAATTTGTTGACGTATCGGTGCCAATTATTTTCACTTCTCCTTTCTTTCTTTGGGGGTTTCTTTTTTTACTCTCAACAACAAAAAACTCGTCTTTTTTCAATCATTTTTATTTAAAGGTCCGGGAATATTATTATTTAATAAAGGGTCATTCATTGAAATGAATTAGATTTCTGAATTAACAGTTAAATTTCACTATTCACGTGATTTAAATTATTGTTATTGTCGATTAGACTTGGAGAAGAGTCAGGCATAATTTTTGTTCGCTAATTTGCGAGGTGGGGAATTTAACTGAGACATTTTAAAGGAAGAGAACTCTTTTTTGAGATCATTTACACTCTCGAAAAGAACATTGAAACTGTTAATAAACTGGGAAAGATTAATACTTTGACAAGAATTACATTTCCAGAATAATCTTTTTTGGCAATTATACCTATCAAAATCGTTGCGACTTACATATATCGACACAATTTTTATGCAAAAAGTTACCGCAGAAATATTCGCATTTAACGGATTTAACTTCTTTGGACCGTTTTATACTTTGTTCGCACTTAGCGAAAACTTTAGACTTGGTGAAGATTTAATTAAACCTACTGTGAGAGAAGTTAGTCGAATGCTTAAGTATTGCGCTGCTGTCAGTTTTTCATTTGAATGTTATTGAGTATGCACCAGTGAATGTAAAATTTCAGTTTATAACCCCAAAGGAAGAAAACTACCTCGTGCTTCGATAGTTCAATATGATGTGTCTTTATTACAATGTGTCAATTCAGATGACATTTTATAGAAATTAAAGTACATCTTACACTAGATATAAATAATTAAAGGTTCGTGTCTAGAATATCTAACAGTCTTCCCCTCCATTAGGGTTTGTGTTGGTAGGGAACGACTTGACGACGTAATCTGCTAGATCTCCTCAATTCAATTTGGTGCCCTGGCTTCCCAACACCTGATATACTTGGCACTGCAGGTTTGGACGTCAGATCAGTTACTACTGACGAAGAAGCTGGAATGGTGCCCTGTTGTGGTTGCTGTGACATGGCTAGGGCAGTAGTCGGTTGCTGTGTTAATTCTCCATCTATTGTAGTAACTGTGGTATTTTCCACCACCTCTGAATTTGCATCGGATGTTATCGGCTGAGAATCTATAGGAAGAGATTTTGGAATATAATCTGGGGTATAACCTTCAACATAAGTAGATCTCATTTGGTCAATATGTCTTCGAAATGGGGTCCCATCTACATCTACGATGTAATGTAAATGGCCAACCCGATCACTAACTTTCCCAAACTTCCATTTACACTCCTTGTTCTGGTAATAACGAACTTGAACTGAGTCCCCAATTTCAAAACTCCGCCTGTTATTCTCGATTTGTCTTGTCTGGTCTGGGCTGGTGTATCGTAATAAGTCGATTCTGGTGCGAAGATTAAATTTCAGCATCATATCCGCTGGACTCTTGCCTGTAGTGGAGCTTTCTGTCTTACGATATTGCATAAGAAGCCGTTGTAATTTTGTGTGAAGGTCACCTGGATCATTCGTGGCAGATCTTAATCCATTTTTCAGAATCTGAACAAATCGCTCTGCTTGTCCGTTCGTTGATGGATGCGCTGGTGAAGTAAGCTTATGGCAAATGTTGTTAGACTTAAGAAATTCTTGGAACTCCCTTGACGTAAAATTAGTTCCATTATCGGACACAATAGTTTGAGGAATACCAAATCTAGCAAAAAGTTCTCTCATTGCTCGTATTGTATAAAAACTGGTGATCCGATTCATCGGGAAAACTTCCAACCACTTCGTCTTTGCATCGACCACAATAAAGAAGTATCGTTCCATGAACGGTCCCGCAAAGTCAATATGTAATCTTTGCCACGGCTGTGCAGGAACTTCCCAGGGGTGCGGTAATGCCTTTGTTGGTTCCTTTTGAACTTTCGCACAGTCCCAACAACTTTTCACTAACTCCTCAATATCGCGATCAATTCCAGTCCAATAGCAGTAGCTTCTAGCTAAAGCTTTCATTTTCACGATGCCGACGTGGGCTGTATGTAACTCATTTAGAACTCGGGTGTGTAGACTATGAGGAATTATGATTCGTAATCCACGGTAAATACACCCTTCATTTATCATTAGTTCACTCTCCATCTGTTTGTATGGTGTGGTCTTCAAACTTGCTCCTGTCTGTAAAAGGATCCAAAGTGATGACAATTCCTTATCCTGTTTTGTTTCTTTAGCTATATCCGAATTTGTTAAAGGTAAGTATTCATTCCAAAGTTGAAATATTTCGTATGTATCACCGTCACTCCTGTAATCTTGAATTTCAATTGGATTTCTGGAAAGAAAATCAGCATTAATATTCTCTTTGGAACTCTTGTATTCAATTTTGTAGTTAAATCCGCTGAGAAATTGTGCATAATGCAACAATCGCTGAGCTGTAAGTAAAGGCAAGTGTTTATTTGGGTGAAATATTGCAGTTAAAGGTCGATTATCTGTAATTAGAGTAAATTCACGCCCATAGCAGTAGTTGAAAAACTTGTGTAATCCCCAGTAAATGGCTGTCGCTTCCTTGTCTAACTGGCTGTAATTAGCCTCTGCCTTCGTCAAACTTCTGGATGCAAAAGCAATCGGACGCTCCCCATCCTTTGTACGATGTGACAAAATCGCAGACAACCCAACAGGAGACGCATCAGTGGCTAAGATAAGAGGAACATCTTCATTGAAAGGTACTAAAACGTTATCGCTCATCATCTCTTTTCTTATAATTTCAAACGCATGTTGACACTCATCATTCCAAACAAACTTCTGATCCTTCCTCAAAAGGTGGTAAAGCGGGTGTAGTTTAGTTGACAGGTCTGGAATAAATTTATGGTAGTAATTTACCATTCCCAAAAAATGACGTAATTTGTTTAGATCTGAAGGAGGCTGAATTTTCGAAATTGCTTCTACTTTCTCTGAAGTCTTGTGTAAACCTTCCTTGTCGATTTTGTGACCGAGGTAAGTGACACTTTTTTCAAACAATTTGCACTTCGATTTGTTCAAATGCAGATTGAACTTCTGTAACTTATCAAGTAATTGCATGCATCTATGAAAAAGTTCAGATATCGATCTTGCCACTACAATAATATCATCAATAAAACACGCAGTACCTTCAAGGTCATTCGTGATATTTTCATCCATAAACCTTTGCCATATGTTAGGCGCAGTTTTCAAACCAAACATTAATTTGTTTACTCTGTAAAGACCCTTTATGGTACTTATTGTCTGCAAAAGTGAACTATCCTCCGTCATATTGAGGTGTAGATATGCTTTGTGTATGTCAAAAGTACAATAATATTCACCATCTTTTAATTTTTGGAACAAATCTTCTATCTTGTGAATCGGGTAACCATCGTTAACTAAGTATTTATTGAGTGTAGCTTTATACACTCAGAGAACTTATTGGTAATTTAGCTCAATTTTCACGTATAATGCAACCATATATATAGGCGTTTTCGTGACTTCTACTTTTTATTGTTACAAAACCCACAAAAATGTATTGGATATCTGACAGTACTTTATTGGTAATGAAAAGTTGTATAGGTATATCATTTCAATTCAATTCCATTCAACCAAATTGGACTACTACAAAATATTGCTTAAATACCTAAATATTGTTTGATATTGCCTACATCTTATAGAGTTTCCACCCAAATTTTATGGGAAAAGCCCAATGATTATAGCTATATTAAACATCTGGAAAGGGATTTTTTCTATATTTTTAGTTGAAATTCCCGAAAGATTGCTTATTAATTTTTCTGTTCGTGATTCTAACTAAATTTAACTGGTAACCACCAGATAAGATACCAAAAATTATTGATTCATTGCATATAAATAATGGGATATTACCTAAAATTGTTGTTTGAATTCCCAATTTGTTTTGTAAATTTCCTTTAAATGTTGGGATTTCTCCTTAATTTGTTGATGAAATCCCAAGAAATATTGATTAAATGCCAACAAAAAGTGGGATATCACCTATAATTATTGTTAATATTCCCAATTAGTTTTGAAGAGTACCTTTTTATTTTGGGATTTCACCTAAAATTATTGCTAAAATCCCAACAAATATTGATTCGTTACATATAAATAGTGGGATTTTACCCATAATTATTGTTGATATTCCCAATTAGTTTTGAAGAGTACCTTTTTATTTTGGGATTTCACCTAAATTTATTGCTAAAATCCCAACAAATATTGATTCGTTACATATAAAAAGTGGGATTTTACCTATAATTATTGTTGATATTCCCAATTAGTTTTGAAGAGTACCTTTTTATTTTGGGATTTCACCTAAATATATTGCTAAAATCCCAACAAATATTGATTCGTTACATATAAATAGTGGGAATTTACCCATAATTATTGTTGATATTCCCAATTAGTTTTGAAGAGTACCTCTTTATTTTGGGATTTCACCTAAATTTATTGCTAAAATCCCAACAAATATTGATTCGTTACATATAAATAGTGGGATTTTACCCATAATTATTGTTGATATTCCCAATTAGTTTTGAAGAGTACCTTTTTATTTTGGGATTTCACCGAAATTTTTTGAACAAATTCCCAATTACTTTGGATTTATTGCAAATGCGGACTTGGATTTAACCATAAATTGTTGTTGAAATACTCCATAGGTTCCTTTAATTACCTTTAAATCTTGGAATTTCACCTAAAAGTAATTTTAAGAAATTATTTTGAAGATATGAATCTGAAAAATAAGATACTTGCAAAGATTAAACTATCAACAGATACTTACCTTATGGAATCTTCAACTTTGTAAATTTTAATATTAAATCTGAAACGTTTTTGCGAAAATTCAGAAAGTCTTTACCCAAAAGAATCTAATAGTGAAATCAAAAGGTATCCGAAAATTGAATAAAATTCGATAAATGATTGACCATTCTTCTGGAAGGACCAGTGAAATCTTCTTTTGTCTTACAAATAATAAAGATTTTGATTTGTTGGTACATTATATTTTAATTAAGCCATAACTTCGATTTTACAAAATAAACTTATACCTAATTATTACAAGTTTTAAACAAACAAGAAAGAAAAAAAGTTAGGAATAAAATAACGATATGATCTTTATCGAGCAAATTATATATGATTGAATGATTTTCTTTAAAAATTAATTATACAAACTTGACTTTTATTTGTATTTTAGAATAAAATAATTTTAATGCTTAGGACTTACGTAAGGTCGCTTATGAGTGAATTAACTGTAGTATAATTGGTATAGTGTAAGGTACTGAATATGATGAGCCCTTCGCATTTGTATAGACTGTCATCGATATCTAAATACGCCTCCGTGATTTCAGCTTTATTTTTTTCAACAGGAATTACAGTGGGTTGTAAGGTTTGTTTTTTGACTTGAAGTAATTTCCTTATCTATACCAACTTAACTTGAATTTGGCTTGAACACTGTAAATGTAGATTTGTTTAGTTATTAAATTATAGTTGTAGTGTAATTTAATGTATAAACAACTATAAATAGAAAAATGTAAAATAATAAACTTAAATATAATGTATTTATAAGTTATAAAAACAATCGTACCGAAACAAAAATCAAAAACGAGTTTAGAAATTTTCAAACAAAAAGTTTACTTACTCAAACTCCTTAGCAATGATACTCGTAATAAAAACTAAACGGTTTAGTTTTCCATGTGCTTTAAAAAATGTTTTGAGCTTTTAGCCTTCACCATGAGATAGATTATTCCTTAACTGTTCCTTTACAAACAGATGTATGATTTTGGTTTGAACAATTTGCACTTGATTGATCTTCTAGAACCTTTAAAAAAATAATAGACAAAAATGTAGCTTAATTCTTGTTAGTGGAAAATGCTCAACTTAAAGAGCAGGTAGTTATTAAAAGATATTTAATATTTAAGGCTCTCATTATTTGTAGTGATAGTGACATTCGATAAGTTGAATATAATTTATAGTCACAGTATATTATAAATGCAACTATTTTCTAGGAAAACATTGTTTAATAAAGAGTACGAAATAATAAGTACTTACAAATTGAAGAGTTTTATCCACGTCTTCGATGTTTTTAAGGGTTTTTCTCTAAAAGTGTCCATTGTGCAAATCCCCGTTATGTAAATAGGCAATATATGAAAATGTAATCGGCCCAGCCACTAAATAGAAATAAACATTTTTATAAATGATCCATGAACCAAGCAGTCGTCATAAAATCTTGAAATTACATTAATAATACAAAACTCACTTTGTTTAGCACGTATGTACTTTAAAAATTTCAAAAATTGTAGTTATTTGCGGGTTAAAATTGGAACTCACTTTCAACTGCGTAAAATATTGTATACTTCATATGGCAACTGTCTGAAACAAAAAAGAATGATGGATGAAAACAGCTGAATACAATGGCTCCTTTTTCTCTATTTACTTATGTAAATTATCAATATGTATTGGTAGATCACCCAAAAAATAAGGGAAATGCGTTTGTATTTTTGCAAACTAAATTGGCATTATGTATCAACCAACCAAATGTTCACATTAAGGTGCCTCTTTTGCTATTTTTATTTTGTTCCCATGATGGACATTTTTTGAAAATGTCAAACAAAAACTTAAGTCCTTAATTTTAATATTAATTACTCGCCTACGGCATATGAGATTTGCCATTTATGCACGGAAACTTATTTTTCTTTCTTTAAATTTGAATAGCTCAGCGGCATTTTATAGTATTATCTCCCTTAGCTCTAAAAGTATCCATTGATGATAGGTATCTGTTAAAGATGCCGTGGATTATTAAGCTAATATTAATATTAAGGGCTCAAATTTTTCTTCTTATCATTTTTTTCAAAAAAAAGTAGGTGCAAGAAACGCACCCTAATGTACATGCACATGCATATACAATATACATACATATATACATGTGTACCCTATGCGCGCACCGTTCGACTGTACATTAAAACTCCCTGGATAAAAAATAACCGCGACACAATCCAAATTGAACCAAATGCAATCATTAAAATACAAATATAAAATATATTAAACAAATAAAGAAATCGGTGCAGCCACGAAGCAGTGTTGCACATTTTGACAAATTTAATACTATAATAATAGGGAGTTTTATATTGAGTTACAGAAAAGACGAAGGGTTGTTGGCAAAAAAAATAAAATGTTGCACGTTTTTATAAATTTAATCACCATAAGAACTTGAAATCAAAATATTAATACAAAACTTACTTTTTTATGCACGAGGTACTGCAGTAAATACAATAATTTAAGCTATAATCTATGCTGTTTAAAATTTGAACTCACTTTCAATTGCGTAGAATGATCTTTTCTATGTGGATACTTGAGATGGACTGACTTTGCCTTTTGGCAATTGTTGTAAGCAACTGTCTGAAACAAGAAGAATGCTGAATAAAACAGCGGAGGAATTTTTTTTGCCGCCTTTTTCTTTATTTACTTATGCCAACTACCAATATGTATTGGTATATGATCTGAAATGTTAGGGAAATTAGCATGGCACATTTTTTAACTAAGTTGTTGGAATGGCTGAATTATAAAACTAAAATATTGCTGAATAAATTGGCGATTAAACGAAACGAATATAATGGGTGAAGAGAACTCAGGCATTCTTTTTTAGATGCTTCTAAGCGAGATAGGTAGATAATGAAAGCAAATTGAACGTTCTGTTTTGTTTATGGCGCGAAGTTAAAAAACATAATGATGAGCTTACATCTCTTTTCTAGGTATGTGTTTACATGTCGCCTTAACTATGCATGCAGTGTGTGCAGCTGAAATTCTAAACTCAATTACTTTTCTTTTCTTGTCAAAAACCTTAAATTAAATTTTTTCATGCTTATTGGCTAATAAAAAGTTAGAATTTATTATCCAAATCTCGTGAATAGGAAAACCCATTGATGAAGCAACTGGAATTAAAGAATCGAAAATTTAATGATATAAAAAATGATAAAACAAAATTGTATAGGTTAGGTACTTACCGAATATTAAATTATTACTTAAAATATTTAATTTATAACTTTGAAATACAACACTGTTCGGCAAAATTAGGTTTTTTTCTGTCCGGCAATCAAAACAATACTTTTTTAAAGGTTTAAGTTGTCCTAAGTTTATATAATATACTAGCTATTTGAAAAAGTTAAAGATAACCAAAAATAGTGCTTTCAGTGCTTGGGTAAAACACAATAAAGTTCTTTACAATAAATTGTATAATGCAAAGAGCAAATCTTTGTCTTCTAGATACAGTTTAAAAATATTCTCATTAATTATGATATGAATTTATTGTTTTCATGGTTTTGTTAAATATATTATGATGTAAATTTGTATATTATTTTTCAAAAGACATGAAGTGGTAGCCTTGTATAGACGACGGATTCGTTATAAAGCAAAAATGACTTTCAAATGATTTTGATATTTTCTGTTGAAACTTACTTACTTACTTACTTAAGTAAGTAAGTTTCAACAGAAAACCGTTGTTGAAAATGGTTCAGCGTTTTTTTTTAAGATTTATGTAAGACAGGAGAAATCTAACTACTTATGAATATTTTTTGAAAGTTTTATGAAATACTATAAATATTTAAACTAAATATTGAAAATAGGAATTATAAATCTAGAAAGCCATCAAGATTTTTATTTAAAAAAAGTACTTAATAAATTATGATAGCCTCAAAAAGCCTTATATACATATATGTTTTCCTTCGAATTTTTTTTCGAAGTAATTTCTCAAAAACTTTTTTCGATAGAGTGATGAAGTCGGATTAAGGCTATGAAAATCTAGGCAAAAACCCAAACTTCATTGCCTGGAACAAAACAGTGTTGCCCAGCGTAATTGTACCTCTCAATTAACTTTTCTAAGGACGAATATCTACAACAGGGGCGATTCCTCATAGTTAGCTGGTTTAGCGGCGCTAAACCAAGAATTTTAGAATAAATATAATTTTCTAATATGTATATTATTTGGTAATTGAATTACTCAACAGCTGACTATAATGTTAAAAAATTCAGTTGTAGTTACATTATATGCAACTTTTCTACAAATCTTCATTTTATGAAATAAAACTCGCATACAATAATTTATCTTAAAGCATTGGGCTTTGGGCATCGCAAAAATTTGCGCTACCAAATTTCATACATTCATTTCATGAAATAAAACTCGCATACAATAATTTATCTTAAAGCATTGGGCTTTGGGCAGCGCAAAAATTTGCGCTACCAAATTTCATACATTCCACACACACAGATTTATGCACACATTCGAAAAAAACCCTATAAAAATAAACAGAAGGGTGAGCGCAAATAAAAGCGATAACCCGGCGAAGTATACGACACATTAAAGGCACACAACTGACACAAAAGACAAGTTGCACGAGTCGCAACCATGAGTTTGATGTCTCCTTTCTTTATACATCGTATGGACTATGTGAGGAAAAACAAGACCGACGACGAATCGAACATGATCGTCGAAATTCATATCATATCATATTCGTTTTTAAAAGAAGAAAATTGTGTTATCTATTTTAATTTGTGTGAAAATGAGGTTTGCTAGCGAACTTGACCAGTACTACGACAGGAATTATGTTCGTTGTTTAGCGCTCTTTTTAGAGATAATACTGATTTTTGGTGTCGATGTGTGGGGAAGGAGAAAATGGAACACAGGTGGTGTTTGAGTTTAATAGGTGGATTTTTCAAAAGTTTAATAAGAAATAGTTTTTGTGTGAAAGCGTTTTTTATCTTGAAAGGAAGCAAGTGCATTTTATTATAAATAGTGTTTTATTAGTTGAATATTGGATGTGTTATGATCGGTATGATTTTTATGTTTATATTTCTTATTGCAATTATTATTAATATAGTTCCATACCAATTCATACATGCTAGAGGGTAGGCTACTTGATTTTTTTAGAACAGCTCAAATCAAAACAAGCATTTAATTTTTAATGGAAGACATTTTTTTAAATAACAGTAGTACCTACTTACAACTAAGAATTATAAGCGGGCTCAAGTGAAACTATTAAGTCAAAATTTGGAAACAAATGAATAAAAATCAGTTTGAAGTGTAATTTTTCAAAGTTTTAATTTACATTTTTACTTGCGACATATAAGAACTATGTACATATATGGCGAGTATTGGTTCCGTAAAAAAATTCGAACTCGAAATTTTAATCAAACAAGGCATTAGAATGGTAGAAATTTTAATCAAACAAGGCATTAGAATGGTAGAGGGTGGGTCCCCTACTTGCGTCCATCTGTCTGTCTGCCCTCATCTCTACATTCCAAACTATTGGGTCGATTGAGTTCAAAAAGGAAACTTAAGGTTTTAAGCAGATTCGCTTTAGGCGTTTTTTTATTTTTTTTCTAAGAGTAAAAATAACAGTAGTTCCATACAAATGCCAAAAATCGAATAACCAACCGAAAGATTTTTACTAAATTTTACCTTAATTTTTTTCTTAACTTAATTTCTTTCTATAGAAAAATAATTGCTTGGTATTGTTTCAGAAGGGTACTCAAGAACTAATGAACCAATATCAATAATTTTTTTCGTCACAAGTTCTTATAATGTCTTTATAATATTTGATGATCAATAATGTCAACATTTTTTTGGATTTTTATGAAAATTTAATTCGTTGCTTATTTATTCTTTAAGAAACACTGAAAACTATATGATAAATTTAACATTACCAGAACGAAAAAATAACAAATTAAGAGAACATAACGACTTACATTATGTACCTGCATAGGATCAAATTCAATTCTTTTTCAATTAAAAAGTATAATAAAAATTGTATGAAGTTTAATTTGCAAATAATTATATTCTATACAAACTTCTATTTCACTTTGAAGCCATGGAATTGTAATTCTTTGGCCATCTAGCTGGTTGGAATTATTAACCACTGTAAGTATAAAGAGCAGTGAATTCCAATCGACTGTTTTACTTTTAGCATGTATGAATCGGTACACTGTACGACTTAAGGACGGTGATTCAGATTATTTTTTGTTATTTTTTTTTGGATTTTGGATATTTTCGATTTAAATAATTATATATTAAAAAACAATTATTTAAACAATTTTGGGCATTTATAAAATAATGTATCAATCAATATACATAACTATACCATCATAATTTTCAATTTTTATAACTTGTGTATGGACACATTATATCCAGTTTTAGGCTATACTAAGTAGTTTTAAACAGATTCTTCTTTGTATGTTTAAAAATAGATACTTTATTTTAATGATATTGGTTTAAAAATAGGAACTTTTATTTTGATAGGAATTGAAATGGAATCCAATACTTATCAAGCAAAGACCATAATTGAACAATTACTAGAAAAACCATTTAGAACAAGATCGTTTTCGGAGAAGCTAATAGTAGTCAATAATGGGCGTCCATGTCCAAAGCTTACAGATTTAAAAAAACACATAAGGAAAGACACAGAGAGTATACTCGAACCTTTAGCGAAAATCAATATTTATTGAACTATCGTTTTGAATAAAATGAATTATTATTCTTGAAAAAGTATTTTGATTTTCTAGAAGACCAGTAGCTAACCCTAAAATTATGACCAGGAATCGCCACTGATCTACAACCAAATCAAACCGAAAAATACGGATTTTGGTCCATTAAAAACAAAATGAGATCATTCGCACTTTTAACTTGAAATAAATAAAATTGAATAATTATCCAAATATCTGATTTTTTTTATAAAAATAAATAAAACAACCAGATGACCGGTATTTGCTAAAGAATGAATTAAAAATGAAAATATTGCTTTTTTGTAGCTTTGAAAGCATATAATGCCTTAAGATCAATATTTAAAATGCATAATTTGTTTTAACTTATCACAAGGCAATGTTTTTGAACTCAGAAAAAGTCTTTTGATAGCTTATTCGGAAAAAATAAAATTTGCATTCTGAACTAATGCAAATTGGTACTGTATTTAATGCTGTACCGAATATAAATTACATTTTAGGAGAAAAAGTTGCAAAAACATCAATTTCAGAAATATAATTGGCATATGAAAATAATAATCTAATCTGAATTAAGTATTTAAGGATTAATAGTTATATTTCTCTTTTTATATAACCTCAATATTTTAGAGTTGAATAAATTCCCTAAAAAGAAAAATTTTTGCTATAAAGATTGGGAAATAAAACTATACCATTTCGTATCGATAAGTTTACTCGACTTTATTGCAGTAATACCAAACCAAATAAGGGTTTCAACTTCCTGTATTGAAACTTTACCTAAATATAATGGGTGATAGTTCTTCTGTTTTAGTTTTTTCAACCAAAGGGAGCCGGTATTTTAACGAACCTAATTTTCCTAATTTTGGGTACGATCCAATAATGGTTGGGCTTTTGCCATAACATTTTAAGTATTTTCATTATTTGTATAAGAGTTTTCAACAAAATGTATTGTTGAAATAGCCATCAGATACAGCTATTTTACCTATTGACTTGGAATATGCCCTTAATATTTTGGGATTGGTAAGGATTAAGTTTTTAACAAAATAATATAGATCTCTTTCCAATACATTATAGGACGATAAGTGACACCAATTTAAGTAGGTGTATTGCCAGACGTTATTGCAATGATCGCAATTAGATGAAGGGGATCCAACTTCTTGTATTAAAACCTTTCCCAAACGTTATAGGTGAAAGCGCCATTGTTTTAGTTTTCTTACCCATAGAAATCAGGGGTTCTTAATAACCTGTTTTGGCTACAAGCCAATTATGGTTGTGGTAATGCCTATACATTATAGCTATTTTTCTTGATCGTTTGAGAGTCTCCAACCATATGTATTATTGAAATAACTATCCGATATAGCTATTTTACCTATATTGACTTGGAATATGACCTGAATGCTTCGGGATTAGAAGGGATTGGTTATTTGCACAATAATATAGATCTTTTTCCAATACATTATGGGAAACCAAGTGGAACCAATTTTAGTAGGTGCATTAACCATATTTTATTGCAATGATATCAATATGAATAGAGCTTATAAGGCTATAAAGTTTTAATGCCTATAAATTTCGACGTTATGTTAAATTTCACCCATAAAATAGTTTTTTTTTAACTTTTTATTTCTATTTTCACACATTTTTTTTATTGTTATCAAATATTGGCTATTTATCAACAATTATTGGTATTTAAGCTGTATATTTATAGGAACTTTAAAAACACCAATCTGATATGTTGTCAAAACTATACTTTATTGGAAATCTTCCAAAACTACAGGAATAATTTTTCCTATATAATGTAGGAAATAATCTATTTTTACTAAGATCTGTTAAATACCCTACATATTTTGTTATATTTCCCATACATTATAGTGTTTTGACTCATTGCCTCACCATAATGTTTTGTAACAATGAATTATTGGAATGTCAACAATAAAAGTATGGTATTTTTCTAGAATTTATTGTTATATCACCCAAATAGTGTAGTATTTCCACAGTTCTGTAATTTTCCTAACCGTATTGTAACATTAACCAGCAAGTTATTGCAACTTCAACAAAATGTAAGGGAATACTTCCTACTCAAAATGCTAGTATGCCTGTTTATTACAATTATTTGTGTTTTCCCAATACACATTGTTCTATTTGTTATCAAGTATAGGGGAATCATCCATTTTGCATAGGAAAACGTCGATTTTTGCTATTCCTATAAATCTAAAAAAAATAATGGAAGTTCACCTAATTTTTATAGTGATTTTTCAAATAATTATTGAAATATTACCCAAATTATTGAAAAATTGCCTATAATTTCCGTAACAATACTTTATAGGCATAGCTCCCGTTCACTTTTTTCTGAGTGTAGTCAGCACATAACCGAATGGATTTGTCAGACTTGATGACGGGAACTACTGGCGTTCCCCAATCTGAGTGTGCAACTTTCTCAATAATACCACATTTTTCTAACCTATCTAGCTCAATTTCGATTAATGGGCGAATTGCATATGGAACTGATCTTGGTTTAATAAAGGTTGGTGTAGCACCATCACGTAATTTTAACATACCTTTAATATTTGGTATACTTCCAATTTCCGTGTTGAAAATCTCTGCATATTTTTCAAATATCTGCTGCTTTAAATGAACTATATCTTTTTCCGTATATACATTCACGGAATTTATGCTTAATAACTTGAGCTTGTGTACCCATTCACGTCCCATGATTGAGTCGAACTTTCCTTTGACTATATATAAATCGCAATTTATAATCTGGTCATTGTACTGAACTTGTACCTCTGATTTCCCATATGCAGGGAATATTTCATGGTTGTAGGTCTTAAGCATGACTTCTGTTGGCAAGATTTTGATATTTGGCCAATGCATTTTAAAAGTTTCGTAATTAATGACAGAAATCGCTGCCCCAGTATCAAATTCCATCTCGAAGGGCTTCCCATTAATTTTCAATGTCACATAGTACTTACCGCGACCACCTGTACCAACCAGTTTTTGGTGTAATTGAATAGATTGCATATCGTGTTTTACATTTTCCATCAAATTGATAACGTTGATTTCATGCATGTTATCAGCAGCACTCTGGGTAATTTCTATGGTATTCGTCTCTCTGGCTGACGATCGCGATCTCATACAAACGGAAGATACGTGGCCTCTCCTACGGCATATAGAACAATGTAGGTTATTTGATTTGCAATTGTTTGCCATGTGGTTTTGTTTGCCGCATCTGTAACAAATAGTTTTATTATTGTTTGTATTTTTGGAGCTATAATTTGTATGTAAATTTGAATTATTCTTTGATGTATGGCTTTTTTTCTTCTGAGTGATTGCTTTGAATTGGAGCTGGTGAATGTTGCTGTGCATGGAGCGGCTTTCCAGTTTTGATGCCTCCATTGCCAATGCACTCTGTATGGTTTTTTCTAGAGATATATTTGTCTCTTGTAGAAGTCTCTCCTTGATGTCCGAGTCTCGGAGTCCGCGAATAAATTGAGACCTAAGATGTGTATTCAGTGTAGATTTCTTGCATGCGTCACATTCAAAGTTACAGTAGACACTCAGTTTTTTCAAATCTGCCAAAAAATTGGCGATAGACTCCCCCTCATGTTGCAGTCTAAGCAGAAATTTATGTTGCTCAGTAATCTCATTGGGCTTGGGACTTAGGTGGTCTTTGAGCGTTTTAATTAGATCTCCGTACGACTTCGTCTCTGGTTCTTCTGGTGCTGTCAAGTTCGAGAGTAATTGGTAGTAGATTCAAGATTCAAGATTCAAATATTTTATTTATAACAAATTAGTTCTTACAATATAAGTTTCAACGACATTAACAAAATAAAATAATAATAATAAGACAATGGCGTTGCCGTCTGTCTGGTAAGTTGATTGAAATGCAAAACATGTTTTTCGAATATAAAAATAAAAATAAAATAAAAAGGAAGCCTATTTTCATAAAAACTTGATTATCTTTGTTTTTTTTTGTAATTGGTAGTATTTAGCTCCGATACAATTTATTAATACTTGCCGCTTTTTGGTACCATCCGTAATGTTTTTTAATTGCAGATAATTTTCTAACCTTTTGATGTAGTTAGGGAATGCTTCTTCGTTTTCGTTGAACTGGTCAAAGTGTAGGTTGGGCGAACTCGGAGAATTTTGTAAGTTTCGTAGGGCGTCGGTTAAGGCTTGTAAGACTTCATGTGTAACTTCGGTCATTGTAAAGATTTTCCTCAATCTTATAATAATCCTCGTCGCCAATATTGAGTATGCACCAGTGAATGTAAAATTTCAGTTTATAACCCCAAAGGAAGAAAACTACCTCGTGCTTCGATAGTTCAATATGATGTGTCTTTATTACAATGTGTCAATTCAGATGACATTTTATAGAAATTAAAGTACATCTTACACTAGATATAAATAATTAAAGGTTCGTGTCTAGAATATCTAACAAATGTGAAATATTATATTGATGGAGTCTTGACGAAGTCGTTAAGACCATCCCAGTTTGCTTGCTCATATCGCTAAACTGTTCTAAATTTACTGAAAGTCTTAATATTCACCGATAACTAAAAACCAGATGGTAGTATGTGACTTTAAACTTAATGTTCCTTTTGATTTAATGCCTGAGGCTAATCGATTTCTTCCCTAGGTATTATTTTATCATAAGTTTTGCTTTTTATATATTTTTGTTGAGTACACGCAATCAATCATTATATAGGTTATTGCGTTAAAAAAAGGACGTGTGAGAATTTTTGTTATTCATCAGCTAACCAATTTGTTCAGAAAGGTGTATATCAGAGTTCAAATTAGTACCGCCCACCGCTGATTGGTGCTGACGTCAATATATAATTTAATTTAATAACTGCAACCGATTAAAATCATCATCAATATAATGCCCTACCCATCAGTTCAGGCATTGGACTTATGCAATAAATGATTATTTAATTTAAAATCCTTCCATTATGTATGTATTTTTTTATATTATAGACAAAGTGCAATAAATAATAAATTAAAGTTTATTTAATTTTTGGGCACAATAGATCCTTAGACCATCATCAGAATGCATTTAGCCTCGGTAATTAGTTTGAACTCATCAATAATTGTGTATCGTCAGCATTTATTATAATGAGCTTTTTTTGACACGTTTATGAGTATGAATGTTGATATAGGTGAATCGGCAGGAAATTAAAAGTCAGCATATATACTATACCTATGTAAATCAAGGCTTTACCTATAGATACTATAAACTTAAATAGTTGAATTTTCGCAGGAAAACTACCCTGAGTATAAATAAATATGTTCTTGCATTTTGTTAAGCGTATCAGCGCAGCGTGATATAGCTGCCTCTATTCATAAATTTCACAAAAGAAATTTATTACAATTATTTTGTTTAATTGTTTACTTCGCGCTGAGTGGACAAAAAAAAAACAACAACAAATATTAACTATAGTAAATTAACTGATGAAATATTTGTATATTCAATTTCATCATGAATAAGACCAAAAAAGAGTGATTGTGATGTTGCAAGCGAATATTTTATCAGCGTTTTTATTTTTTTTTTATTTTTAAGTATGACGAAAATTAAGTGGAAAACATTTATTTTTACAAATCTGTTCGAACAAAGCAAATTAATGTTCTGTAAAGAGCTTTTCTGTCGAGTGTCAAAAATACATAAATACCCGAAAGTGAAATATAAGTGTGTTGGTATTTTGTGTGTTTACATAATGTCAGAACATAAAATTAAATACATAGGTGTTATTGGTTAATTAACTATTTTATATTAAAAAGAAAAAGAAAAAAAGATGCTGGGATGCGACCCACACTGATAACTTCCCATCCCGTCTGTCCATTTGTCTTGCTTAAAAGGTTTGCAGGTTTCCGTGTTTTGTTAAAAAATGTATCAGTTAAATTATTCAAAAAAATTTAGAAATCACCAACAATATTTTGCATATAATGAAATAATTTGATTCCAAATCTATTTTTGTTAAGGAGATTTTTAGTTAAAAACGAATTTTTATACCAATTTTAGTAGCATTTCTTAAAAGTTTTTATTTTTTAAATAAACAAATACCAACTTGATGAATGAAATAAATTTGAAGTCAATAACTTCTATTTTTCACGAGATATCGAAAACCGAACATCAATTTTTACCAATTTTGCGTACTATTTTATGTAGATTTTATTTTTGTATGAAAAAATGAGTGTTGGATTTTTATAAAAAACGTCGAAAACAACATTTTCTGTGAGATAAAATAAGTTTGAAGACAACATTTGTAATTTTTGAAAAGATATTTGAGTCGAAAGTAAATTTTTACTAAGTTTTAGTATTGTTTTTTTTTTAGGTTTTTATTTTTTGTAAAAAAACTGTCAATTCGATTTTTCTCAAAATTTTACCGAATATTGAAAACAATATTATTTATAATAAAAAATTAGTTTAAAGCTAATATCTTAAAGGCTTGAGAAGATATTTGAGTCGGAAAAAAATTTTTACCAACTGTTATTCAATTTGTTTGTAAAAAAAACTGTTAACTAGATTTTTCTCAAAACTTTACTGAATGTTGACAACTATATTTTTTAAAAGATAAAATAAGTTTAAAGCATATATCAAAAAGTCTTGAAAAGATATATGATAATTTTTACCAACTTTTAGTAATGTTTTTTTAGGTTTTTATTTTTGGGTAAAAAACCTTCAATTCGATTTTTTTCAAAATTTGACTGCATGTTGGCAGCAATATTTTTTAAAATATAAAATTAGTTTAAGGCCAATATTACAAAGTTTTGAAAAGATATTTGAGTCGAAAATAAATTTTTACCAATTTTTATTAATATTTTTTTGGTTTTTATTTTTTGTAAAAAAACTGTCTATTCGATGTTTCTCCAAATTCTACTGAATTTTGAAAATAATATATCTTATAAGATGAAATTAGTTGGAAGCCATAATCCTAAATTTTCGAAAAGATATTCAATCGAAAATAAATTTTTACCAACTTTAGGTTATGTTTTTATAGGTTTTTATTTTTTATAAAAAAAAACTGTCTTTTCGATTTTTTTCAAAATTTTACCAGATATTAAAAACATTATTCTTCGTTGCACAAAATTGTGCAATTGGCGATAAAACCTTTTTTTGTTCGTAAGTTTTTCGAAGTAAATAATATTTTTTTTTTGTTTTTTTGATTGATTGATACAATATATGATATAAAATTTAATTCAAGTCTTTAGCGTTATTGGTTCATGAGATATTTAGGGTTAACCAAAATGTTCACCTTTTTTTAAACTGCTATGGTAAAAAAACCGCCCACGCAATTTTCTTGAGAGCCCTTTTTGCATCTTTCTGCTTTATTATCTGTACAACAAAATTTATTTGAAGTCGATATCTCTTCTAGTTCTTGAGCTATGGACAACGAAAAAAACGTCGCGAACGTACGGACGTACGGGCATACGGACGTACGGACGTACGAACGTACGTACACACTCACGCACAGACATCTTTCTAAAAATCTTTTATTTCGACTCTAGGGACCTTGAAACGTCGAGAAATGTCAAAATTTTCAATTCGACAAATCGGACCCATTACTATAACTTCCTATGGGAAGTTAACAATGTCAACATAAAATTTCGTACTGTCATAATCAGTTCAGTCAAATAAAGAGTTTTATATCAGACTCTTACCTTCCGGACTCCGGTCCTGACAGTCTTTTTAATATTGTGCGAAAAGTCTCATACAATTCCTGCCTGAGTAGTAGTAAGTTATGGTCAAAAGTAAGGCAAATAAGTTTTTCGAGATTATCTTTTCCGTTTCTATAGATCCAATACGTTTGTTTTATTTAATAGCCCATTAAATTATGGGTAACAAAGTTTGAGCCAAATTAACGTTAAGGTATTGTTCAAAGGACAGAAGTGAATTTACTGTCACCCAAGAAATGAATGCTTTATTTAGTTTCATGCAAACAATCATCTGGGTGAATCACAAGCCGAGTTTCGAAAAAGCTATTCAACAACAGATCAAATCTACTCACTTACTAGTATACCGGAAATTTCTATTAAACCGAAAAAGAAGCTGTACGCTTTTTTTTAAAGGTCTTAAAGCAGCCTTCGACACTGTACACATAATTGTTACTACGAAATTTGGACGCAATTTGGGAAGAACTGTATAAAAATACAACTTATGCGCTCGTATTCAACTATTATGTAGCGAGGCCATACGAGGTAGAAATTGATGTAAGGCAAGGTTGCAACCTCAGATCTTTCTGTTTGCACTTTTCATTGATGATAAACCTTCTAGTGAATTCCTTAAAATTTGCTGACGATATCGTAATACTTGCTGAAACGCCTAGAAGTTACTAATTGATGATAAACAAAGTAGATGAATACTGCTACAAATGGAGCCTTAAGGCAAATCCCAGTAAATCAAAGGTTGGTAACGGTGGAGGCTCGAACTGTTGCAGTGAGAGGTGGAGATTTGGCAATGAGGAAATCGAAGTAGTAAGTGATTATTTAAGATTCAAAAAATCAAGAAACCTTAATCTGAAAATCATGTGGTGGAAAAACTGTCCGAATCAAAAATCGCTTTTAATTTAACGTAATGCATAACAAGGACGTCAACTTCAATTCAATGTTTCACGTTTTTGAAACAACAGCCAAGACTTTTATGTGCCAATCCGAAGATTTAGGTGAGGTGAGGTGAGATGGATCAACTTCTGCGAAATTTTTTCTCAAATATCACTCCAAATCACATTCTCATGCTCGAGACGGATGTTTCTCCTATAACTAAAATGCAAATAGACTACATAAATTAAAAATGCTAAACATGGACAAGAAAATAAACCTGACCTATTAGTATAGGAGCTCGCAACGTTTTCGAGCGAGAATTTTAGGTCAGTCAATTTTTTGATATGTTGTCTTACTTGCTTTTTCGGTTAGAGTCTGGGCAGTCTGGCTGGCGGTAGTGGTTGCGTTTGTTAGTGCGCAACCTACCTGTACAGGTGATAATTTTGAATATTAAAAGATTTTTTTAAAGTTTAATTTTCAATCTTCCACCTTTAAATAGGTCTCCTAAATATGCATTTATTATTGCCAGACATTTTTATGATTGTTTATTATGTGTCATAGGCGATTTTTTTAATTTTGTAAATAAAAAATGAATTAAGTAAGAAAAGTTTGGGGAGAGTACGATAACTTAGGCGACAAAGTTTAATGACGAATTTGTATAGAACAGTTAAAAATAAGCATTTTTTACTATGCGAGGGGTGGCTCTATCTCAACCCGTTTAAGGGGGAGGGGCAATTTAAGAAAATTATTATTTAAAATGGAAAAAAATAGTTAAAAAATAACGGTAATACTTACAGTTAAGTTTTATACGTTGTTTTAAAGCCAACATTCTGTTCTATTAGCCACTTTTTAAATCAAGTCAAATCTATGCACAGTTTTTGAAAATGTAATTTTAAACTCAAAATTTAAGTAAAAAAAAGTTGAAAAAAATTTCAACTTCAATATTTCATAACCATTTGTTTATAAATATGTTTTTTTTTTAATAATTTGTTGCTCTTATTAATTATTAATCAAAAACTGAAAACTAGATGATTTTATGTCTTTTAGTTTTTGAGAAAATTGAAAAATTAATTTAGCCTAGGTATATAGTTCCCGTGGCATGATGGTTAGTGCGTTGGACTGTCATGCCAGAGGTCTTGGGTTCGATCCCTGCCTATACCATCTAAAGCTTTTTTCACGGGTACTGCTTTTTGCGAGGAATTGATAAATTCTCCAAGAGTAATCCTTGTCATGAAAAGTGTTCTCTCAAATTAGCCGTTCGAATTCGACTTAAAACTGTAGGTCCCTTCGATTCCTGACAATATTACTCACACACAGGAATGGTTGAGAGTTGTAAGTCACTATGCCCTAGTGTTATCAACTATTGTTCCGAAATCAAAATTGAACAGTTTTTAAATTCACATATCTTTGTTTAAAATAGAATCAAAAGTTCTTTGATTCGTACCTGCTGTTTAATTCAAGTTCAACACCTACCTGAAGACTCTTTTACCCATATTTCTTAACACTCCGGGAATTGAAATTATTCAAAATGAATTAACAAGCTTGTTGTACTTTTGACAAGAAATCTAAACAACCCAAATATTGTCTGGAAGTTCATTCATTTTTGTCACGCAACCTAAAATACCTCATGATAATAAACGTCATTACAAACACAAGTAATACGAAACATCCCCCACCCCATTAGTTTTGTGAAGAAGGGAAGTCGAAGTCATTTTACACGACCAAAAATCTAGACATCGTTTATCTTAACAAAATAACGACGTATGAACAATGAACCAAATGTGTGTTCCTCTCCCTCTGTACCCTGTCCTGTCCGTCCGTGTGTCTACAGCAGTCATTGTATAGTATACACTATATACATACATAAACCGTAAACGTATGTGATAACATTTTCATTTGGTATTCAGGAAGTGGCTTAAAATCTTGGTAAACTACTTTACTGCGTTTATTGAGTGAAGCAAAAGAAACTAACTGCTAACTGCTAAGCCAAAGTCACTCGGAGAACAAAACCCTGAGGAAAAACACATCGGGTTGGGATAACTTTTTGGGAAAGTTCTTCACAATCCTGAATATGGTCTGGTCCTCTCACTCGCTTGTTCCTCCATCATCATCTAGGTACTATTTCTATACCCAAACCCCCGAACCCATAACCCATAAGTGTATAAGGGAATCTTATTCGGAAAGTGTTTTAAAAACATGTTGTTGCCGCTAAAACGTGTGTAACCATCTTGATATAGATATAGGTTAGATCTAACAATGCCGTCGAGTCGTAGAGTCGTAGAGTCGTCGCGTCGCTGACGTCGCCGTGCGTCGTCCTTGTTGGCTGTGGTGGTCGGGTGGGCACAAAGGTATTTGACAGTTACGACAGGATTAGAAGGAATGGGGTAATGGTTAGCAACATGGTCTTAAGATGCCATGTTTTCTTTGGGAAAGAAAACTTTTACCATCTTCAATTTGTGTTCGGCAATCGTGCTTCAATCCTTTAGTTCACCCCCACTATCCGCCCTGGGGCCTTGGGGGCAGCCATATTGCTACAGCACATATGTACATCGTAGCATTTTAAGTTCGTGTAAATGTAATCGTATAAATTTTATCGGGCGCACAACTTTAAATTTCTGTCTCAAAGTCAAATTTAATTTTGAAGACATTTTAATACCGTTGTTGTCAGTGTTGTCCCCGTTGCGATATTTTCATCATATGACTTTAGCTTGTTTCTATACAGCTTTTGTCATCCCTTTCAATCATCAAAATTATTCGCGATTATATTTTATATATGGTGGAAGATATACCTTGGAAGGAAAAGTTTCATCAAAGTTAATATGATGCAGATGCAACATCATCGTCATCGATGGAGTCGTCGTGCGTCGTATAGTTGCCGGCGTCGAAGTCATAGTCGTCGGTCGTATAAGGATACTCGTTTATATTATGACATACTGTAAAAACTTTATTATTGCATCTCGCATAATTACGAGCATCACCTGAATGCATTAAACAAACGGCAGGTCAAAGGGGCTGACACGATAAGGACGACGATGACAACGACAACGACTGACGACAACGATAAGAGGCGAGAGACGAGGACTAGTATGAAACGACTGAATGAGAGGAGCTTTTGAAACTGTGTTGGCGCAATTAAAAGTTGCGAACAAAGCTTTGTGACATCCTTTTGAAACTCTATATAATAAAGGGGGTGTCTAAATGTATAGTAATTATTGCTCTCTAGATTTGTTTTAAGGCAGAAAACGAGAGGGGGGTTTGTTTCGAGTTTTTTTGTGATCCTTTTTATACAAAAAAGGGATAGTTGAACAAAAAGTGGGTACCTTCCTACCTACAACTGCTCCCCAAAAAATGCTTTCTATATTTTTTTCACATGTCAAGCTTTATTTTTTTTTTAAATGAATGCAATCTGGATTAACATGAAAAGGGTGACGACAACTGGCTTACAGTAAATAGGATGTGTGCTCCAATTCCGGTTGCATGTTTTTACGCATATCTATCAAATATAACAAAAAAAAAGATAAATTCAGACTGAAATAGGTTTCAAACTGTGCTCTTTTTTGACCGTTTTTTGCTTTGACCTCAATTTGAAAGGTCCTTTTAATCAGAACTAAACTGACAATGATAGTGCATAATATGTTTCTAAAATACATAGTAGGGTATCGAATAAAATATTACGGTTTTTACAAAGTCATAACATAAAAAAAAACTTTCGACTCTTTTATCTGATACAACTTTTTTCAGGTTTTCGTGGTTTTTAAATACTCGGATTAGCCGCGTTATAAATATTATATTATTAAAGTACTCACCCCGAACGTTTCGCTTCAAATTGCATTGAGCATTATCACCATAGTCTCAATTAAATGGTATCACCAATAAGTTATTCAATAGTAAAAATTGTGAAATTTTTAAAAGTATAGTTATTTTGTTGATTTGTTAATAAAAAGTCGTGCTCTACTTCAACTTATAAAAATGAAATATAGTTTGGTCAATTCTACTTAAAATTATTCCTAACAGAGCCTAACAGTCTGTTAAATCTTTTTAAATCCAGAAACCCAAACATAACTTCTTAAGTGCTGCTGATGGTTGGACGATGGTTGTGCCAGTACTCATATATGGATCCGAAACCTAAGTTTTTAGTAAAAGGCACTCCGAGAGGAAGGTCTTACGGATAATTGTTTGGCCCCTTATGTGAGGAAGGACGATTCCGGAGACACTTTACTTAAGAACTGTATGTGATCTACCCGCAGCTGATATTGTGACAAAAATTAAGCTCGATATACTCCGGTTTAGATTTCTCGGAAAGTCCATTGTAGTACAATTTATGGTAAAAATTGAAAACATTAAAAAATTATCGGGTAAATCAGTGGACAAACTTAAATTACTTAACGCAAAACTCGTGAATTTTCTTTGGATTTCTTCAATTTTATTTATTAGCAGGTGCCTAGATGACACATCAATACAATCTATAATGAGTGATAACTTATAACGACATGAAAATTGCCTTTAATTTATACGCATCTTTAAATGCTGTCAAACAAAAAATTTTCCTTAGATATTGTCGAATATAACTTCAAGATCTTATACTTCGTTGACTCTTTTTAGGAATTTATTTAGAAATTTATAAGAAGAGATTATCGGGGATAAGGTTCTACGGGCACAAAAAATCTTAAATTTTGCAAGATTTAGCTACAGATGATTGTATTTGCATCAATTTTAAAACTTATCAATATCGATTTGGTAGTTTAAACCGTCACAATCCGAAGATATTTTACTGTATACTGTAAACACTGTCCGCGAAAAACTAAAGTCTGGTAGAATATAGGAACTCTTTCAAAAGCATTGACTAAATTGACAAAGTGTGGTAAGAAACCTTGGTATACGGTTCGATCATGAATCAGTACTTGGGTTTCGAAAGACAAATTATTTAGTGGCTGCTCTGATAGCATGGCCAGAAGAGTGTCTGCCTGACAAAACTGTAGTTTTATAATAGCAGAGAGCTTAATGGCAGAGTAAAGGTGATTTGTTAAATGACATTCTCTATGTAAGCTCGATTGATAAAGCCAATTTGCTTGCAGCACAGTTTGCTAATAATTCGACACTACCAGAGAGTATCCTGAGTCCTCCTGTTCTTGAGAGCGTAAACAATTTTATGGGACAAATCTTCTTTCGCACTCGTATAGTTACAAGAATACTGAAAGACCTTGATATACACAAATCCGCTGGCCCCGATAGTACTCCCCCTATTGTTCTGAAGAGGTGTTCTTCAAAACCACTTCGTAAGCGGTGCAGTGTCATAAGTCCGTAGGTCATAAGTCCGTAAAGGACTTAGTTGTTGGAAAAACATTATTTAATGCTCTCCTAAACCCTTGTTCAAAATCACACCTAAAAGAAGTTGGAAGGAATTTAAATATATTTGAATTGATGTATTGGAAAGCATGTGTATACGCCTTATCAGTCTTTTTTCTCATTAGTAAGAAGAGAAAGGGATAGATCTATGATTAAAAAAAGAATACCAATATTAGGGACATGTGAATGTTACAAAAGGAAGCAAACAATAATCACACTTTTTTAAAACGACTCTTTTAATTGGTAAAATCAAATAATCAAACTGTGCAAAAGTTATACCTAATATAAAAAATTGTACTTACTTACAATTTTTGGTAAGCAAAAAATTGTGCAATTATTAATTTTTGAAATTAGAATGCTTGAAAAAATTATATGAAAAAAATTTATTTCATGTATTTTTAAAGTAAAGGGTCACCAAAAAAATTCGCGCGAATTTTCTAATTCTAAATTAATAATTGTACAATTTTTTGCTTATCACTTCTTATATTATAATTTTGTTCAAAGTTTGTTCAAAGTGAAAGGAACGCAACCAATAACAATTTTCGTAAGCATTCGCTTCTAAGAGAGAATGACTCCAAAAAACCGTAAGCTTTGGGTCAGAATTTCGTTGGAAATTTTGACGGACTTTTGGCTCACTTACTTGGTTCATAAGTTCATAATCGATTTATTAAGTTTTGGCCCACCTAAGTGGGTCATAAGTCCTTTACGGACTTATGACTTACGGACTTATGACACTGCACCTTCGTAAGCTTTTCCATCTGTCCAATTCTACAAGTCTCTTTCCGATTGGATGGAAAACAGCATTTGTCCAGCCTGTCCCTAAAAAAGGTGAATCCTCCTCCCCCTCTAACTTTCGTCCAATAGCACTCACGTCCCTTCTTTCCAAGGTCATGTAAACGCTGATTTATTATCAGCTTAAGAAATATCTCGAAGAACGGAGGCTTCTTAATGACCGGCAGTATGGCTTTCTGGTGATCTCATAGTTTATCTCACCGAACAGCGGAACATATCCTTACTTCGTTTTGGAGAAAGTATAAGATTATTGCACTTGATATTTCTAAGGCATTTGATAGAGTTTGGCACCAAGCTCTCTTATCGAAAATGCGTGCTTTTGGTATTGATGAATCCCTTGTACGTTGGATTAGAAATTTCCTTTCTAATAGTTGAATACAAGTTGTCTTGGATGGTTTCAAGTCTGAAATTCATAAAATAAATGCTGGTGTTCGCCGGTCTCTGTTTTGTCTCTGACTCTCTTAATTATATTTATAAACGTTTTTTTATCTGCCACTTCTAATCCTTTAAACTGTTTCGCTGACGACATTCATTAAATTCTGATCTCGAAAGCATTGTACAATGGGGACTTAAGAACAGTGTAGAATTTAATGCTTCAAAAACTCAATGCTGTTTCCTGTCATTAAAGCGTAAACCACCCCGATGCTGGTATCCATGAGCGGCACTTGCATCCAGAAAACTAATCAACTTTCGGTATGTGTATCACAGATCACCTCTTATGGAATGAAGACATATTCGATATTGACAAAAATGCTGCTAGGTGCTTAGGATTTCTCCGACGCACGGTGCAAGAATTTTTTCACCCCTTCTGATGTGGCTGTAATTTACAAAGCGTTCATTCGTCCAATACTTGAATATATCTCGCATATTTGGGCAGGTGCCCCTTAAACAAGTTTAAGTATTTTAGACAGGATCCATAAAAGAGCTTTGAAAATGATAGGCGATAGAACTATAACCGAAACAATTACGTCACTCGAACAACGCCGTAAGTTCTGTCGAATTAGCCAGTTGCATTCACCCAATCAAACAATTCACACTTAATACTCGTACTTCTAAGAATGCACATTAGTTTAACCTTGAACTCAATTTCGGACGTACTGTCAAGAATAGAGATTCTTTTTTTAACCACACATCGAGAATGTGGCATTCCACATTTTACCAAACTCTGTTTTTCCCTATCATTTTGATATTCAAAACTTTAAGACCAATGTTCATCGGTATCTCCTCTTTAATACTTCCCTATTTTCATAAGGCTCGCACTTTGTTTAAACTTTAAACATGTTAAGGGTATTAATAACCCCTTGAGTGCCCTTTAATTATAAAAAAAAAGAGGCTGGGATGCGACCCTCACTGATAACTTCCCATCCCGTCTGTCGATTTGTCTTGCTTAAAAGTTTGCCTATATGTATCAATTTTTACCAAATTTGCGTACTATTTTTTGTAGATTTTATTTTTTTTATAAAAAAATGGAATGCTGGATTTAAAAAAAAAATTACTGAGCATCGAAAACAATATTTTCTGTGAAATAAAATAAGTTTGAAGCCAATATTTGTAATTTTTGAAAAGCTATTTGAATCAAAAGTAAATTTTTACCAAGTTTTAGTATTGTTTTTTTTTAGGTTTTTATTTTTTGTAAAAAAACTGTATACATATTCGATTTTTCTCAAAATTTTTCCTAATGTTGAAAACAATATTTCTTATAAGTTGAATTTCGTTAGAAGCCATTATCTCAAATTTTTGAAAAGATATTTGAGTCGAAAATCAATTTAAATTTTTTTTTTGGTTTTTAATTTTTTGTAAAAAAACTGTCGATTCGATTTTTTTCAAAATTTTATCAGATGTTAAAAACATTATTCTTCGTTGCACAAAATTGTTTTGGAGATGAAATCATATTTTAGTCGCAAAATTTTCGAGGTGACAAATTTTTTTTTTCAGTTTTTTTTATTTATAAAAAAAAACAGTTAATTGGATTTTTTTCCAAAAATATAATTGTTTTGTATCACGTTACAATATATAATATAAAATTTAATTCAAGTGCCTGGCGTCATTGTTTCATGAGATATTTAGGTTTAACCAAAATGTTCACCTTTTTTTAAACTGCTATGGTAAAAAAAACCACCCACGCAATTTTCTTGAGAGCCCTTTCTGTATCTTTCTGCCTTATTATCTGTATAACAAAATTTATTTGAAGTCGATATCTCTTCTGGTTCTTGAGCTATGGACAACGAAAAAAACGTCGCGAACGTACAGACGACGGACATACGGACGTACGAACGTACGTACACACGCACGAACAGAAATCTTTCTAAAAATCTTTTTTTTTTTAACTGTAGGGACCTTGAAACATCGAGAAATGTCAAAATTTTCAATTTGACAAATCGGACCCATTATAATGACTTCCTATGGGAAGTTAAAAATACAATAATTTAGATGGTTTTTTGTGCATTTCACGCAAAAATGTTACAAATTGTGTTGAAACTTAGTTTTTTTCCAAAAATAATAATATATTCTATTCTTTTCCGTGTTTTTTCAAATTCGAAGAATTCTTCAAAAATATAGATGCAGAAACGCATCCAATGAGAATGTTCGACAGAAAATGTAATCTTTTTTCGTAGGAAAATAAAACAGAATTTGTTTTGAAGAATTTTCTGGCTTTTTTTGACGTATATTTTTCGGACTTAATTTTCATGAGTCTATTATTTTACTATCACTATCAGCCTGCTTACTCGTTGATTGCAGCTGATGCTAGAAGTCAAGCTTTTGAAAATATTTTGATCTTAAAGGAGTCAACAAAACTTACAAATTGTAGAGAGAAAAATGTTTACTTCTTGAATTTAAAGAAATAGGTGCATTAAAGGTACATAGCTTCTCTCAAAATTAAATAAAAACAAATTAAGGCAAACAAATAGGTTAGGAAGAAACTTTAGTGTGGCACTCACAAATTACACGTTGCTGAATCTCTTTTCACTTCAGTTCTCGAAGGGGTTCAAAGATTTTATATAAAATTAATAAATATAAAACATTATTTTTTTTTTCAATTAGCCATTAGTTTGACGAAGGGGTCTCTTTTGCTGTGTTTGGGACATTTATTTTCATTAAATTCGTGTTTTAATCTCAGTTCTAGAGCATCCAAAGTCCCTCAAAATAATATATTTCTTTAAATTTTTAAGATCATACAAATTTTTGTATTTTATAGAAAATTAATTTTGAAAGAAAGCCTTACACTATTTATGTGCATCAAAATAAAATAAGAAAGAATTGAAGAATTTAAAAGCAACTTAGTATCAAATTGTCGATCTTTTATTCAAGGCTACTTCTTAAGAACCTGAATGTTTGCTCTTTTCTCAAAAAATATCGTATGAAAATATGTAATTTAAAAATGTTTCCAATTCTAAATTGTGTAAAAACAAAGATTTAAGTGTTTTTTGACAGCAAACCGCTTTTTTGTGTAATCTAATAAATTTGATTTTTCTAAAAATAACACTAAATGCCAAAAACTTAATTTTACGTTCAATTTGTGTTTGTAAAAATATTCGAGCTAATAATTTTTTTTTTCAGATAATTGATATTTAAAAACCTTAAACTCATTTTTTTTTTCAAAATTTTATCATTTTGATAAGAGACGTCACAAATGTATTGTTTTTTTTTATGAAACTGTTATTTGTCATTAACATTTAAGTCATTGTACTTAAACACCCTTCAGTCAAAAGTGTGTTTCTTCTATTTTTACTGTTTATTGTATTGACAAAGGGATGTCCCCTTATTATTAAATTAATTAATAAATTAATCATCCCTACACTCAAGCCATTTTAATTTTGAACTACTATGTATTATATACATATGTATGTGGAAAGAATTATTACCTTGGGAGTTTTTCTAGAGGCAAATTGACAAAGCAATCAAACTAAGAAAAAATGCAACCCTTTCTGCATTTGAAGAAAGAAATGAACTTAAGAACCGAAAACTATGTCAAGTTTGCCGAACGGAGACAAAGGTATTACAGCAACGGGACTACTTTGACAGAACATCTGAATTGTACAGTTCTTCGTTGAAGCTTCGTATCATTTTTGCACTCTTTTTCAAAATAGGGGCAAGAAAGTGAAACAAACTAATTCTTAACATCGAATTCAAATAATTTTTTCGTAGTCAGAATAACCCGCTTAACGGTTAGTTGACACAGAAAGCAAACTAGAGGGGGGGGGGTGTTGTCACACACTTAACATATAGACGAGTGTTTTGGCACTGCTTAAAAGGTAAGCTGACAAAACTTAAATAACATCATAGATGTAAGAAGCCAGAAAATGAGATAGTTTGACCGAAAAATGTGATCGTTTTTCCTACGAAAATCAATCAAAATTGAAAATTAAGAATTTTCTGATTGGAGCTGATGCTAGAACACAAAATCTAAAATATTAATGTTTTGCGTTAACCTTTTGCATATATTTTGATCAAAAAGGAATCAACAAAACTTAAAATTATAGAAAGATAAAATGTTTGGTTCTTGAATTTGAGGCAATATCGGTGCATTCAGGTAAATTTCTTCTCTAAAAATTAGCACTAGCAAACTATACAGCTTACAGAATCTCTTCGCACTTAAATATTTCAATGATTCAAGGCTATTATATTGGATCATTAGAATATGAAACGTTACTTAAGTTATTCAATTAGCAATTAGTTTAACAAAAGTGTAACTTTTGCTGTTCTTGGGACATTTATGTTCTTGATATTCATGTTTTAATCTTAATTCTGGAGCATTCAAAGCAAATTCACCACAAAAGTTTAATTTCTTCAATTTATTAAGATCTTAAATTTATTGTATTTAATAGATTGCTGGTGCTTCATAGAAGGAAGAGAGCTGTTGACAAGCTCTATGAGCAGAAGAGGCAAGAGGAACACCGACTTCTCAAAAGGAAAAAGAGAGAGCATGAGAAGCGTGCAGTCGAAGATGTTGAGAGGTTCAAAAGCAGGTTTAAAGTTCGAAAGTCTTATGAGCAGTTGAAACGAAATTCACAAGTACAGAAACCTCGAAGCGAATTCTGCATAGACGAAAGTGGAATCATCCTAGTGGAACTGCAGTCAATGCAGAGGATATGCAAGGATCACTTCTCCAGACTGTATAACGGAAACGGATTCCACTGTCAAGCAGGATGACCCATTCAACATAGACGACGAAAGCCAACAATACCGTCTTCCCAACTTGGACGAAGTAAAGATTGCCATATCTAAGCTGAAGTCTAACAAAGCCGCTGGAGCGGGTGGCTTGAATGTCGAACTCTTTAAATCAGATGGAGATAATTTAATTAGGAGCATACACAAACTTATCGGTAAGATATGGCCGGAAGAAAGAATGCCCGATGAATGGAACCTTAGTATTGTTTGCGAAATTCTAAAAAAAAGGAGATCTTCTTAGCTGCACTAACTATAGAGGTATCATCTGCTTACAAAATCTTCTCTGCCGTAATATGTGTACGTCTAAGGTCCATCGTCAACAACCTGATAGGTTCTTATCAGTGTGGTTTTAGACCAGGAAAGTCCACAGTTGATAAAATATTCACATTCCGGAAGAATCTGGAAAAAAACCCAAGAACATCAAATCGACATCCACAATCTTTTCATTGATGTCAAGGCCGCATATGACATCATCTACAGGGACGAGCTGTTTCGAGCCATGTCTTGTTTTGGCATCCCTGCCAAACTTGTCCGTTTGACCTTGGAGAATTTGGGCTTCTCCATTAAGGTTGGAAATAACTTAACAGAACCTTCCGATGTCGAAAAAAGTTTTAGAAAAGGTGATGAAATGTCATGCGATTTTATTAACATCGTACTTCAAAGAATAGTACAGGGTGATTTTTTAAGAGCTTGAGAACTTTTTTAAAAAAAAAAACGCATAAAATTTGAAATCTCTCATCGATTCTTTATTTGAAACGTTAGATTGGTTCATGACATTTATTTTTTGAAGATAATTTCATTTAAATGTTGACCGCGGCTGCGTCTTAGGTGGTCCATTCGGAAAGTCCAATTTTGGGTAACTTTAACGAGCATTTCGGCCAGAATAACCCGAATTTCTTCGGAAATGTTGTCTTCCAAAGCTGAAATAGTTGCTTGCTTATTTGTGTAGACTTTAGACTTGACGTAGCCCCACAAAAAATAGTCTAAAGGCGTCAAATCGCATGATCTTGGTGGCCAACTTACCGGTCCATTCCTTGAGATGAATTGTTCTCCGAAGTTTTCCCTCAAAATGGCCATAGAATCGCGAGCTGTGTGGCATGTAGCGCCATCTTGTTGAAACCACATGTCAACCAAGTTCAGTTCTTCCATTTTTGGCAACAAAAAGTTTGTTAGCATTGAACGATAGCGATCGCCATTCACCGTAACGTTGCGTCCAACAGCATCTTTGAAAAAATACGGTCCAATGATTCCACCAGCGTACAAACCACACCAAACAGTGCATTTTTCGGGATGCATGGGCAGTTCTTGAACGGCTTCTGGTTGCTCTTCACTCCAAATGCGGCAATTTTGCTTATTTACGTAGCCATTCAACCAGAAATGAGCCTCATCGCTGAACAAAATTTGTCGATAAAAAAGCGGATTTTCTGCCAACTTTTCTAGGGCCCATTCAATGATGATTTGCAAGCGTTGCTCGTTAGTAAGTCTATTCATGATGAAATGTCAAAGCATACTGAGCATCTTTCTCTTTGACACCATGTCTGAAATCCCGCGTGATCTGTCAAATACTAATGCATGAAAATCTTAACCTCAAAAAAATCACCCTATACAATGCTCCCACGTCAAAATTAGAGGAACTATCTTTCATAAGTCTGTCCAATTACTAGCATATGCTGATGACAATGACATCAAGTGGCAAAAATGGGTTTAACGGTTAATGAGGGCAAAACAAAGTACTGCTGTTGTGTAGAAAGGACTACCAACACCAACGTCACGGTCAAAAAGTCAACAGACGTAACTTTGAGGTAGTTAAGGGCTTCGTCTACCTAGGCTCCGCTATTAACACAGAAAACGACACCAGCGCTGAGATCAAACGAAGAATAACTCTTGCTAACCGCTGTTTCTTTGGGTTAAGAAAGCAATTGAGTAGCAAAGCCTTCTCTTGAGCAAAAAAAGTGTCGCTACATAAGACCCTCATCGTAACCGTCCTGCTATATGGTGCAGAAGCTTGGATTATGACAAAAGCGGATGAAAGCACCTTGGGTCTTCGAATCCACACCCACAGTACAGCGCAGTAGCGGAAGACCGCGGATCAGGCGCGCACAAGTGGAAAGTGACCCCATCCAACTTGGAGTGCAACACTAGAGGCATTAAGCTAAGGACCGAGCTAGATGGAGAAGTTTGTTGAGTGAGGCCCCAGTTCACACAATACTGTTGCGCCACCTTAAGTTAATAAGATAATTTACTTTGAAAGACGAAAAACTTTAAGAAAGCTTATAACAGTCTTAAAAATAGGTACTGAAATTAAACTTATTTGATCAATATGCAAAATATCACTGTTAGCTTTAAGTACATTTTTTAGAAAAATCTAATTGATAACTTTTTCAACAAAAATTGACTCCTTTTTTCCTTCTTGCATTTCTCAGCATTTCGTAGGACTTATCCTTTTGGTGCAAAGTATGCAAATAATGAAATAGTTCACAAGCTTGAAACTTAAGACTTTCAAAAATAAAATAAGCTTATGTATTTATTTCATCTAAGATTCTGAATAAAATTTATAAGCACTACAGCTCGAAAGGTATAAATACTAAATTTCAGTAAAAGCTGAAAAGCCAACTGTAAAATAATGAAAATAAATGTTAATTGTACCTATTATCCTTGAAATTCAAAAGGATACGACAAATTCCATAAAGAACAAAAAAAAATACTATAGATTGAAGATAAACATACTGATGATGGTATAATAACTATAGGCAACCCAAAATCTCTCCAAGAAGATGAAGGAAAAAAAAAAGAAAACAGAGCAAAATCGCCCTACTTGCTACCTTAGGGATTCAATATTCACTAACGACCACAAATACCAGAGTACAAATTGCTCAATATCATTATCTGCATTCATTCCTTTTTCGAATTTGTCCTCTATGCGTTTTCCAAAAATTTAATAATTCACCAAGAGGTTTAAATACCTATCCATATATAGGTATACCTAACCTATCTACTATACCAACCAGTATGATGTCCTTATGTAGTGTAGATCTATGCTTAAATGGTATACGATTATGTATACCGAAGCGAAAGTTGAATTAAATTCCATTCCAACCATAACCTAAAACCCAAACCAAAAAACCAAAAAACCAACCCAAAACCCAACACAACGTACGCAAATCTATTTTCTTCCATTACACCGAATACATTAGGAGGATATTCTGCTAAGTCATCGTTATTGCCGACATAAGGACATAAAAGATGACAATTCTGGATAACAATGGAAGGCAAAGAAGGCGAATACCCTTAGAGAAGTAGAAGAAGACAAATAAAAAAAATTCCACCACCCTCCGCCTTCACCGTTACCGTCGAGCGTCGTCGCCGCTTCCACCACTTTTTCGATTGGGTTTTGGCCGGGTTCAATTTGGGTATACAGCTACGGATGACTTAGCCCACTTTTATTCCTTTTTCTAAGTTGAAAACTGCACATAACAGCCTTTTCTCTGTAAACGTCTACTGAGGACATTTTTCTGTCATTCTTTTTTCCTATCTCTCACTCACTCACCCACTCTCTCTCTCTCTGTCTCTCGGTTCTTTTCATTTTATCCTCATCCTGATAAAATGGTCATTTTATGGTTGTCCTCAATGTCGTTTTCATATTTTGTACGACACGAGATATCCCAGAACAAAGCAAGACCCAAGACCTACAGTATACTATAGGACGGCTATAATAGTGGATCCTCGGCATCCTTATCGTTTCACACACCACACGGACACGGACTAAACTTTCAATTCAATATTTGATGCGGTCGAGTCTGATGAACCGAAGCAAATGGTGCCGCAACGCTACCTCAGCCTCTGTCGTTGCCATTGCCATCGCCATCGTCATCGCGCGATGCTAAAAGACACAAAATCGCAACTATACACAAGGACATAGGACAATAACTATGACAGGACGCGCTACTCTACTAAGTTTAGTAAAAGCACGTTTGCAATGAGAAAAGTATATACGATACGACACAAATATTCTTGGTTCCTCTGCGCTTCTTCTTCTTCTTCTTCGTTTTTATTTTTGCAATTTCCCAAAAGGAATCTCGCAACAGCCAAAGTAATAAACAAAAGGAGTCAAAAAGGATCAACCATACCAATAATGAAAGATGAAGCAAATTGAAATTGCTTGGCTTGTTCTTTATTGTCGGAGGAAGGACGATAATTAATGCTATTCATTGTTATTTTCATTCACACTGCGGAACAACAATGCCGCACATTCACGATCCGGCCATATCCTTTCCAGTATATCCACCCACAGCCACCAATCGCATTTACTATTTCCTGTTTTGGCTTTTGTTGTATTGTGATGGTGATGTGGGACGCGGCTGCGGGTCCTTCGAAAACGTTAACCGACCTAAGGACCAACCACCACCACACCGCCATCATCATCGTGGCGCTGCTGATGATGAGTTTTTCTTTTCAATGCTGCAACCAGAAGATAGCCAGATGAAAAGCGTTGGAAAGCAAAGGAAACTGAAAGGCGAGGCAGTTTGAATTTCATTCCAGATCTTGCAATTAAATCAGAGCTTTCTAGTGGACAACTATACAACTCTTTTCTTTATTTTTGTATACTCTCCTCTGATGATGAGGATGACCAAACGCAACTCCAGGACTATACAGAGTCCTGATGCTCCTGAGTCACTCATGGACGATAAAACCAACGATGACGGACGGACGTTACGACAACGATACCGCAAATTCAAATGGGTTTTAACTATATGAAGAGGAATCATAAGAATCAACAGAAACATAAAAGAAAATACAAATTTACAAAGAGAAAGAACGGCAATACTATAACAATTAAGTTTGTTAAAAATTTATTGTTTGTTACAACACAATGGAAGTGTTATGCAGCAATAAAAAATAACGGCGCGGCGGTTGGGCTTTATATTGTTGCTTTTGTTGTTGCAGTTGCAGTTATAGTTACAGTTGCCTCGAACTCGAAGAAATCATCATCATCATTCATTTTGTATAACTTTTGTATTTTTGGAGTGAGCGTTTGGATGGCATCTTAAGCCCTTTTTTTCCACAAAAATTCACTTTGAAAGTTGGACGTTCGAGTCGAGTCCGTCAGTGAAAGAATGAAGAAATTGTTTTGGGTAATTAAGATGTAATCAAGTATTGGCTTAATATTACATATATAATTAAATGAATAATTAAATAATTTATGAATACATTGAACAGAACAATATCGGATTAAGTTTATTCAAGGAGAAAAAAAGTAGAATTGATTTCAGGAAAATGAAAAACAAACTTGTTTGCTGATTAAAAAAAATTGAAAAATAAGAAACTATAAGAAAGAGCGATAATAGTGTTGTCACTATGGGTACAAACTTCGATGATATCTAGCCCATTATGCATTATGTCAAACGTTGGTCATCAGTAGAAAAAAAAAAGGCTGGGATGCGACCCACACTGATAACTTCCCATCCCGTCTGTCGATTTGTCTTTCTTAAAAGTTTGTAGGTTTTCGTGTTGTGTTAAAAAAGTTGTTTTGTTAGTTGAATTATTCTTAAAAATTTCAAAATTACAAACAATATTTTTCTTATAAGGAAATAGTTTGATTTCAAAATCTAATTTTGTTAAATAGATTTTTAGTCAAAAACAAATTTTTATCAATTTTATTAGCATTTCTTAATTTTTTTAATTTCTTATATAAACAAATCCAAATTGGATGAATGAAATTAATTTGAGAGATATCGAGAAACGAACATCAATTTTTACCAAATTTGCGTACTATTTTTTGTAGATTTTGTTTATAAAAATTAATGAATATAGAAAACAATATTTTCTGTGAAATAATATGTGTTTGAAGCCAATATTTTTAATTTGTGAAAAGATATTTGAATCGAAAATCAATGTTTACCAACTTTGAGTAATGTTTTTTTAGGTTTTTATTTTTTATAAAAAAACTGTCAATGCGATTTTCCTCAAAATTTTACTGAATGTTGACAACAATATGTTTTGTAAAATAAAAATTAATTTAAAGCCCATATCTCAAAGTTTTGAAAAGACATTTACGTTTTTTTTTTACCAACTTTAAGTAATGTTTTTTTAGGTATTTATTTAAAAAACAAACTGTCCATTCGATTTTTTTCAAAATGTTACTGAATGTTGACAATAATATTTTTTATAAGATAAAATTAATTTGGAGATAATATCTGAAATTTTTGAAAAGATATTGGAGTCGAAAATCAATTTTTACCAATTTTAAGTAATGTTTTTTTGTTTAGGTTTTTATTTTTTATTAAAAAACTGTCAATTCGTTTTTTACCAAAAATGTAACTTAATTTTGAGAACAGTATTCTTTAAAAGAATTAATTAGTTTAAAGCCAATATCTCAAATTTTTGAAAAGATATTTTAGTCGAAAGTAAATTTTTACCAAGTTTTAGTGTTGTTTTTGTTTAGGTTTTTATTTTTTGTAAAAAAAACTGTCAATTCGATTTTTCTCAAAATTTTATTCCATGTTGAAAAGAATATTTCTTATAAGATTAAATTAGTTTGAAGCCATAATCTCAAAGTTTTGAAAAGATATTTACGTTGAAAACCAATTTTTACCAACTAATGTTAAATTTTGTTTAGGTTTTTAATTTTTTGTAAAAAAACTTACAATTCGATTTTTCTGTTGTTTTTTTGTTGAAAACAATATTTCATATAAGATAAAAGTAGTTTGAAGCCATAATCTCAAAGTTTTGAAAAGATATTTGAGTCGAAAATCAATTTTTACCAACTTTTATACATTTTTTTTTAGGTTTTTATTTTTTTGTAAAAAAACTGTCAATTTGATTTTTCTTAAAATTTTACCAGATGTCAAAAACGTTATTTTTCGTTGCACAAAATTGTTTTGGAGATGAAATAATATTTTGTTCGTAAAATTTTCGAGGTGACAAATTTTTTTTTTTTATTTATAAAAAAAAACGTTAATTGGATTTTTTTTCCAAAAATATACTTGTTTGGTATCACGTTACAATATATAATATAAAATTTAATTGAAGTTTTTAGCGTCATTGGTTCGTGAGATATTTAGGGCTAACCAAAATTTTCACCTTTTTTTAAAAGTGCTATGGTAAAAAAACACCCACGCAATTTTCTTGAGAGCCCATTCTACATCTTTCTACATTATTATCTGTATAACAAAATGTATTTGAAGTCGATATCTCTTCTGGTTCTTGAACTATGGACGACGAAAAAAAAATCGCGGACGTACGGACGTACGAATGTACGTACACTTGCACGATCATACATCTTTCTAAAAATCTTTTATTCGCGAAATGTCAAAATTTTGAATTTGACAAATCGAACCAATTACAATAACTTCCTATGGGAAGTTAATAGAAGGTTTTTATTCAGAAGCTGAACCTTATTGCGGATTATTATAATGGTATGGGTGACGTTGACTTACACCATCAGTGTGTCAATGTGTATAAAATCAAAATTCGAGGCAAAAAATGGTGGTGGCCGCTTTTTACGTCAATGCCAAGCTCTACATTGGTGAACGCTTGGAAACTATATAAAGTCGCAGATGATTCTGAAAATGACTTGCTATCGTTTCAAAGAGATATTGCTCGATATTATCTTAGAATATATAAAATTATCCAACCTTCGACATCAAAACGCTCCATATCTATAACGAGTGCTGCTTTATCTGATGGTCACCATTTTCCATAGAAAATTGAAAAGCCTCTTAGATGCAGAGTATGCCACATGCCAATCAGATAGGTTTGTGAGTTCTGCGACATAGTTCTGTGTGTCGAAAAAGAAGTAAGAAATTTCATACACATAATTAGCTTCCATAATGTTCCCATTGTACCTGCTTGGGTACTTGGGTACTGCTTAAAAACCACACTTCCTACTTTAAAAAAAAAATAAAATAAATATTTTTGTATTCCTTTGACACTATTTAATAAAGTTATTATATCAAAATTTTAAAATTTTAATTTTAAATGTCTTTGCTAATAAATGTGTTAAGCAGCAATTATGAATGGGCATCATGCAGACGAAAAAAACCCAGTACTGAAGAGGTAAAATAAGACATGCAGAAGTTTAAAAACAACAAATCCGCCAGCTCGGATAACCTACTTCCGAAACTCTTCAAATATGCGGAGGTGATGTTCTGATAGGGTGCGTGCACAAGCTCATCAAGCAAATGTGGGAAGAAGAAAGTATGCCCGATGACTATAGTCAAATAGCTTAATATGCCCATTATAAAAGGCGATCCTATTTCTTGCAAAAATTACAGATGCATATCCCTGCTTATGTTGCCTACAAGATCCTATCCAACGTACTATGAGAGCATCTTTAAACCTTTCTGAATCACTATGATCGGTACGTACCAGACCAAATATTCGCATTAAGACAAAGACCAGTTGGTTATTGACGCAAGAGCGCTTGATATCGCCAACTAAAGGGAGCTTGCAAGGGACCGCAAACGATGGAAGAATGCAATATCTCAGGCTAAGACCCTTAATGGATCGGGAGCCGGATAAGTAAGTAAGTAAGATAGAGCTATCAGTTTCGAATAGACTTTCAATATCTTCTCAACCAAGACTAAGACCATTGAGAATACTGTCCGAAGAACTGTGGACTTCGACGAAGTTCCCTTTTGGTTGCAAAAATTGAACTAAAATTTCGATACCCACTATTGTATTCAAGAATATCATTCCGTAAAATAGTTTTTTTTTATATCAAAAGTTATAACTTCGCATACGTGCCCGTCTGTAAATATTTCTTAAATTTTTACAAAATATTAATAACATTTTGTGTACAGTAGAAAAAGTTTGAAGTTTATACCTTTTTTTATTTTCAAGGTACATGACACATGAGTCTAAAACGATTTGTTATCAGCTTTTAAAAGGTAGCTTTTGTAGGTTTTAGTTATTTGTGAAAAAAAATTAGATTTTTTTAAAAAGTTTATTAAATGTTAAAAAAAATTTGTTCTTAGAGATAAAATAAGTTTGAAGTCAATATCTTGAATTGTTTCCAAGATATTTAAGCGAACAAAAATGTTTATAAAACAAATATAAAGATCACATGGCCGAAGACGTATTTGTATTACATCAGGTGCGTGTAAGAACATCAAATGATGATTTGCAAATTAATGAAGAAATGTACAAGGGATTTAATTTTGATTGAAATCATGTGTAATCAAGATTTGTGACTCAAAGCAAAATGTGATTCCAAATCATTAAAAGAAACCGTTCAAAGAAACTTTTCTCTTTTAAATTAATAACAAAAATATGTCTATAACTCTTGGATACGCTAATGAAAGTAGTGAACGATGGAATTGTAGGATTATTTTTTTTAGATGCTTTCCGTTGGACTTTGCTTCTCCAAACAATTGTTCGATATTGGTAATGACAAAATACCAGTTGACTAATCGTCTGGTTACATCATATTTTTCAACAATTTTTGTCAATTTACTTAAACAAATTCACAACTCATTGAGAAGGAACAAAACATTGTTCCAATTTACAAAATCATGTATGGTTGAGCGAAAGAGTTATTGGCTGCAAAAAACCAAGATGATGGAATTGACTCGATAACCATAGTTATAATCTGCATTTAAAGATCGGATCGGTAATCATTATGTTGCAGAATATAAACCAGCCACGTCTTTGTAATGGCACCCGACTTGCGGTGAAGAAATTAATAAACAACATTAAAGAAGCCACAATTTTGATAGGGAAATACAAAGGCGAAGACGTTTTGATTCCACGGATTCCTTTGATTCCGAAAGACATGCTATTCAACTTTAAACGGTTACAATTTCCAGCGCGATGTCGATAGTAAAATTTCAGGGCCGTCGCTAATTATTTGGGGCAATAATCTTGACAAAATTGAATTCCCGTGCCAGAAAAATGACAAAACTATTTATATACACGCCAGAAAAAAAAAAAAAAAAACAAAGAAAGTTGTACTCGAAAGTATTCGAAAAAATGACATATCTGTTTATATGTCTTTAGTTCATTGTATTACATTTAAGTTACGGTATTTTGTTTTAGTAACGGTAATCTCAACTTTTTAACTTGTTATATAAATTCTTCAGTGTGGTGTGAATTTTGTACAGGTAAGATGCTTTCAGTTAAGGGTAGAGTAAAGTTTTTAAATCCTAAACAAAAATGTGCAGTACTTGAAGATTGAAAAAACACAAATATTGCCAAAAAGTACGAAATCGCTATATCGACGATTGTGGGAGTAAAATAAAAGATAAGGAAATTACTTTTCGAGTGTATAAAACATCTATTTCTAGAGCAGATTGTGCAAGACATTGCATAAATCGGAAATTCCAAAAATGGAAGCTGAATTTTATAGATGGCTGAAACTACGTGAACACCATATGTTCCAGTGTTAGGGATAGTGATGAAAATCAAGGCTAAAAAGTTGCACGCCATTTTCAATCAGATAAGCTTAGCTCAACGCTAGCGATGGATGGATTAATAACTGTAAGGCTAGATTTGGAATTGAATGAATAACTTATGTCTTCGCTACTGACAGATCATAGAAGAGGTTATAATACAAGAACAGGAGCATGGAAAATGCTGAAAGACTATAGAAAAGGTACCAAAGGAAAGCAGATTTCACAAATTGTACAGAAATTATTGATGTACAACGGTTCTTTAAGTTTTCTTTAAGTTGTCTTTTAACCTAGAAGAAAAAATCCTTAGCACCGTGGCGTGATGATAAGTGCATACAACTGTCATGCTAGAGGGCTTGGGTCTAATCCCTGCCTGTGCCACCTAAAGTTTTTGTCACGGGTATTGCCTCTTGCGAGGAATTGACAAATCCTCCCAGATAAATTCTTGAAATGAAAAGTGCTTTCTTAAATTAGCCTTTCTGATTCGGCATCCAAGTTGTAGGCCCCTCCGTTCCTGAAATGACTTGCAAACAGAAATGGTTGAGAGTTGTAAGTCACTGCGCCCTAGTTCTCAATGGACATGGCATAGGAAGTTATAATAATCGTTTCGATTTTCGAATTGAACATTTTGACATTTCTCGATATATCAAGGTCCCTAGAATCTAAATAAATGTACGTACGTACACACGCACGCACAGACATTTCTCTAAAAATCTTTTATTTTGATCCTAGGGACCTTGAAATGTCAAAGTTTTCAATTCGACAAATCGAACCGATTACAATTAATTCCAATGGGAAGTTAAAAACCTGATTAGAAATGGTTTCGACTCAAGTATTATGAGAACAAAGAAAGATATTGAATTAAAATTTTGTTCACACAAAATGTTGTTATTAATATTTTATTGAATGTTTAGACAAATCGACAGACGTGGCTCGAATCGAGAAGTTATCAGTTAAATTTCTATCGGAAAATATCAGCGAGGCCTCGTCACTTTACCAAAATCAACAGCCGATCATGTATAATTGGCTTCGGCTTCATTAAAGTGATGGAACAATATCAAGGACCTAAGATCGGAACTAGTCATTTATCAAATATTTCTAAAACTTTATAAAGCTATGAGAGAATTCAACATTTCCACTAAATCAACACGACTATGTTAGTTGAACGAGACCAATATAAAGAGCTAACAGACCAATTAACATCTTTAATGGGCTCCGATAGATAAATTGGAAGATAGTCTGGCATTCCTCCTATTCAACTAGCTGTTGAAAAAGCAATGCTTGACCACAGCATTCTAATATCATTAACCATCATGGACACCATTTCAATTGTATACGATTCCTTCAATCAAATCAGCAGAGCTATACATTCATTCTGTCGACTTTGAGGGAAAGAATTGTTCAAACAATAGAGTTATTTGAAAAAGCACAATTTCGTTATTATTTTCGAAATAAATAAAATAAATAAAAACGAAAAATATTACAGGTTCCGCCAGTTGTTACATATAAAATCTGACTTTTTAGGTAAAGACACTCGTAACTTCTAGCGGCATTCAAGTTTTGAGATAAAAGTCGACTTTTTCAAATGACTATTCCCGAGTTCCGAGTCTAGAGTCGCTTCGATCAATAACTGCACTGAACCATACCCCAAATCAGATACTGTGATGTGCCCAATATTAGAAAGGTCACTTAAATCATAAAAGCGACAAAGAACAAACTCGGAATGTTCTTTATAGCATATGTGTAAGTTATGGAAAATTACATTTCAGACAAAGATATACCGATTGAGAACATCCTATAAGTCTTCGGATGTGGAGCTGAATGAAATTGACTTTGGAATACGGAGCCAGTTTAAGAGATTTTTTCTAAGAGGAAATAATTATTTACGAACTGAATTCCTTAAATTTTGTTGACTGGTCATTTTATATTTTAGAGTATTGCACTTACAGAATATTACATTTTTGACTCTGAAAAAAACATGAATAGATCAAAAAACCGCCTTTGGTGCAGCAGTTCAAATTCCCAAACCAAGTGTGAAAAATCAAAACTAACATATGTTTTCTTTTAAAAATTCTTTTGGGTTATCTCTCCTTAAAAAAAAATATCTAATAAAATAAAAAAATATATAATTTATCATCCCAGAGTAGAAAATTCGTAGGTACACGAAATAAACAAAAAATTACATTACTTCAGGACAGCACACAGTGAGTTAGGTAAGAAAAGGTACAATGGACCAAGCATACCTTTTCTTAAAAAAAATAGCTAAAAGAATGAGAACTCACTTGCAATTTCATAAAAAGCCAGCCATCCGCATCTTGTTGGTGTGCAATTTTTCAACTATGCCCGCACCACGATGCTATGCTGTGCTCCTGTATACCCAATACCTTACCAACAACTAGAGTATTCCTCTATACCTAACTGAAAATGTCTGCAATCGCTTACAAAATAAGAAAGCAAAACCCTAAAGCATTTCTTATACTCTGGCAAAACGAATGCGTCCCTCGAAGATTGGGCCTGCTTCTGCTTCTACTTCTGCTATGCTTTTGCTGCTATAAGCGTTGTTGCATGGAACCAGCAGTAGCACCATAGTAAAACGAATGGAAACTAAATTTATAGCTCCATCCAATAGAATGACATGTTTATAGATTTGTTTTTTTTTTACCAACATTTTCACAAAAACTCAAAAAAAGAAAAAGGATTTGCTTCGTATAGAATAAAAAAAGGACGAAAACACATAAACTCTTTCTCGCCTCTGCAATTTATATTATTTCGTCTTTCCACCGCTCGTGCGCCGATGAAAATGTGCACCTTGGGCTTTGCTTGCATCTTTCCGATTTTCAAAAGGACCCGATTTCTTACAAGAACAACGACAACGACAACAAAACAATAAAAATAAAAAGAAAATAGTCCAACGTGCCTCCTTCCATCCACATTTCCACAACAGCCGACAATCTGAAAAACTCACGTTACCCTTCGTCCTTTTATTTCTATTTTATAAGTTTATTTTTATTTGCGCATGTCGTTTTGGTAATCATTATTTATTGGGAAATGCTTTTAGTTCTAAAATGCACTGAAGTATTTTCAATTTATTCAAATGAAATCTTGTGTGGATGATAACTGCCAAGATCAGTCTAAGCAGAAGTAGTTTCAAGTTTCAGCCCTCATCCTTAAAAATACGAGTACATATAGTAGCTACAGGAGCTTTCGGATTGATGATTCTTTTGAAACCAAAGTTACATACCTACATATGTATGTAATATATGTGTCACGTTACGGCAGTAAATTTGTTGCGTAAAATTAAGTATAAAGTTTTGTACGACTTAAAATCTATAATATTTTAACATGTATTAATGTATGTAAATATAATTTCAGCTTGGAATTCAATCGAACCCAAAATTAGTGCTGAAGAAAACGCGCGCTCTGAGCTTTAAGAAATCACTATTATGTATCAATTTTTACCAAATTTTGCTAATAATTTGTTGTAGATTTTATTTTTTTATGAAAAAACGGACTGTTGGATTTTTATAAAAAAATTACTGAATATCGAAAACAATAGTTCGAAGCCAATGCTTGTAATTTTTGAAAAGCTAATTCGAAAGTAAATTTTTTACCAAGTTTTAGTATTGTTTAATTATAGGTTTTTATTTTTTGTAAAAAAAACAGTCAATTCGATTTTTCTCAAAATTGTATCGAATGTTAAAAACAATATTTATTCTATGCTTAAATTAGTAAGAAGCCATTATCTCAAATTTTTAAAAAGATATTTCAGTCGAAAATCAATTTTTACCAACTTTTGTTAAATTTTTTTTAGGTTTTTAATTTTTTGTACAAAAGCTGTCAATTCGATTTTTTTCAAAATTTTACTGAATGTTGAAAACAATATTTTTTGAAAGATTAAAGTAATTTAAGGATAATATCTCAAAGTTTTGAAAAGATATTTGAGTCGAAATTTCATTTTTACCAACTTTGAGTAATGTTTTTTTTAGGTTTTTATTTTTTATAAAAAAAAACTGTCAATTAGATTTTTCTCAAAATTTTATCAATAGATTTCAAAATCTATTTTTGCTAACGAGATTTTTAGTCGAAACCAGTTTTTACCAATTTTAGTATTATTTCTTAAAAGTTTTTATTTCTTATATAAACAAAATGGATGAATAAAATTAATTTGAAGTCAATATCTTCTATTATTCACTAGATATCGAGAATCGGACGTACATTTTTAACAATTTTGTGTACTATTATTTGTAGATCTTAATTTTGTATGGTAAAACTGAAAGTTGGATTTTATAAAAATTTACTGAATGTCTAAAACAATATTTATTGAAGCCAATATTTTTAATTTTTGAAAAGATATTTGAGTCGAAAGTAATTTTTTACCAAGTTTAAGTAATGTTTTTTTTAGGTTATTATTTTTTGTAAAAAAAAACTGTCATTTCGATTTTGCTAAAAATTTTACCAGATGTTAAAAATGTTATTTTTCTTTGCACAAATTTATTTTGGAGATAAAATCATTTTTCGTAAAATATTCAAGGTGACAAATATTTTTTTTCAGTTTTTTTTTTATTTCTTTAATTTTTTAAGATCCTTAAAGTTTTATTCAATAGAAAATCAATTTTGAATGAAATATAATGCACGACTGGGTCGCTAGAACTTGATAATTTTTTCAAAAAACTCTGTTTAAAAATATCTACGCTAATATTATAAAGAGGAAAGATTTGTATTTTTGTATGTAACGAATAAACTCAAAAAGTACTGGACCGATTTTAATAATTCTTTTTTCATTAGAAAGCTACATTATCACTGAGTAACATAGGGTGTATTTAGTACTAGATTACTATAGAAATCTTTAGAAATTCCTATTAAAATGTCTTTCATCGCATTCGCTGCGAAGAGTATTAATGATAGGACAAACAAATGTTCGACAATATTATAGAATATAAATGAGATAAACAAAATTATTATTGAAAAAGTACCATGTGATTTTAAATGTTACAAATCTGTTGACACCGTGGGCAAAATCGAAGATAAAGTCCAGTACCCACAGGAATTTTTAAATTCCCTCAATCCTACTGGCTTGCCACCTCATGAACTAAAATTAAAAATCGGTACGCCTGTTATGCTTTTAAGGCATTTAAGACCTCCCAATATGTGTAATGGTACAAGACTATTGATCAAAGAATTAAGAGATAATGTGATTGTAGCAACTATCATTACGGGTCCCGCGGCTGGTCAGCTCGCACATGTTCCGCGGATCCCGATGATACCAACTGATTTGCCCATCTTTTAAATGGTTACAGTTCCCTTTAAAAATACCCTTTGCCCTAACGCTAACAATAAATAAATCCCAATGACAAACTTTTTCCATAGTTGGTATCGACTTAAGGAAAGAGTGCTTTTGTATGTGGCACTTTCTCGAGTAGGATCTCCTGAAAATCAATACGTTTTGTTGCCACCTCCAAATACCATAGCCAACGTAGTGTACAGGGAGGCTTTAAGAAAAGCATACATTTTTTTTCTACTTTAGTGATTCATGGTCCTTTTAATTAGGATGCTTATAACTTAAATATCTGTACCTATTTATGTCTACCAGTACGAAGCCGGGACGGGCCGCTAGTTAACTTCCCATAGGAAGTTATTGTAATAGGTCCGATTTGTCAAATTGAAAATTTTGACATTTCTCGACGTTCTAAGATCCCTTGAGTCGAAATAAAAGATTTTTAGAAAGATGTCTGTGCGTGCGTGTGTACGTACGTTCGTACGTCCGTACGTCCGTATGTCCGTACGTTCGCGACGTTTTTTTCGTCGTCCATAGCTCAAGAACCAGAATAGATACCGACTTCAAATAAATTTTGTTATACAGATAATAAGGCAGAAAGGGCTCTCAGGAAAATTGCGTGGGTGGTTTTTTTACCATAGCAGTATAAAAAAAAGGTGAAAATTTTGGTTAAACCTAAATATCTCATGAACCAATGATGTTAGGGACTTGAATTAAATTTAATATTATATATTGTAACGTGATACAAAACAAGTATATTTTTAGAAAAAAATCCAATTAACGGTTTTTTTTATAAATCAAAAGAACTGAGAAAAAAAAATTTGTCACCTCGAAAATTGTACGACTAAAATATGATTTCATTCCCAAAAAAAATTTGTGCAACGAAGAATAATGCTTTTGACATCTGATAAAAGTTTGAAAAAAATCTAATTGGCAGTTTTTTTATAAAAAATAAAAACCTAAAAAAAACATTACTCAAAAGTTGGTAAAAATTAAATTTCGACTCAAATATCTTTTCAAAAACTTGAGATTATGGCTTCAAACTTATTTTATCTTATAAGAAGTATTGTTTTGAACATTCTGAAAAATTTTGAGAAAAATCGAATTGACAGTTTTTTTTACAAAAAATAAAAACCTAAAAAAAATTATAAAAGTTGGTAAAAATTGTTTTTCGACGTAAATATCTTTTCAATAATTTGAAACATTGGCTTCAAACTAATTTTTTTCTTATAAGAAATATTGTTTTCAACATTCGATAAAATTTTGAGAAAATTCAAATTGACAGTTTTTTTTCAAAAATTAAAAATATTGGCTTCAAACTTATTTTATTTCACAGAAAATATTGTTTTCGATATTCAGTAATTTTTTTATAAAAATCCAACAGTCCTTTTCTTCATAAAAAAAATAAAACCTACAAAAATTAGTACGCAAATTTGGTAAAAATTGATTCATATATACATATGTACAAACTTTTAAGCAAGACAAATCGACAGACGGGACGGGAAGTTATCAGTGTGGGTCGCATCCCAGCCTCTTTTTTTGTATATTTTTAGATTTAAAAATGTACCTGAAGCAAAATAGGTTTTTTTCAAAAATTAAAATGCCATTTTATTTCTCAAAAAACCTACATAGATTAACTTTTTTTTTTCGAAAATCATTAGAGCGGGTTTTTTAAAATTATTTTTTATATGTACATACTCGTATATACAACTTTTAAATTTTGTCTTTAAAATATTTTTGGTACGCAGTTATTTAGTGCTTATAAATATGCATTTTACATTTAAATTTCATTAAAAAGTGTTCACCTCTTTCTGAGATATCAAGTTTTCTACACTACTATTTTATAAAAATCAAAAAGAAAATGACATTTTTGAGCATGAAAAATCATCATCAATTTGAAAATTTGATCATCGACCAGAGCTTGCACTGAAAGAGAAGATTATATTGAAATCGTTCTCCCATGGGGGGTCATGTAAAGAACCAAAATCTAGTGACTCGCACACAGCAATGGTTGAGAGTTTTAAGTCACTAGATCAAGGATGGAGGGGACTTACAGTTTCTATGCGAATTCCAAATGGCTGAATTGAAAAAGCAATTTTCATCACAAGGCAGTAGCCAAGAAAAAAATTAACATAGCCCAGGCAGTGATTGAATCCATGACCTCTGGCAGAAAGTCCTATACGCACTTACAACGACTTCTCAGAAGGAAATTTTTATGAGCAAGTGAAATGAAATTCACAAGTCCATAAACCTAACCAAAGGCAGCAAAGACAAAAGTGGAATTATCGTAGTAGTCACTGTTGAGAATATATAGAAGGAACACTTCTGGAGACTGTATAACGGCGATGACGAACCAAATTCTGCTGTTAGCCTGGATTATTTACTCAATACAGGCAATGAAAGCCAACAATCCAACAAAGCCACTGGAGTAGATGGCTTAAATACTGAGTTTTTCAAAGCGGCTGGACATAATTTGGTTAGGAGCAGACACAAACTTATCTGTAAAATATGGTTGGAAGGAAGTGTGTCCTCAATATTGTTTTCGCGATACGGAAATAAGGGGACCGTCTAAACCACCAACTATAGTAGATTCAGTCTCCTTAACATGGCATACAAAATCTTCTCTAGCGTAATATGTGAACGTCTTAAGCTCATCATCAACAACCTAATAGGTCCTTAAGTCGAGGAAAGTCCACAATTGATTCACCATATTTTCATCGCTTTGAAGACCGCATATGACAGCATCTAAAGAGACAAACTGTATAGAGCCATGTCTAGCTTTGACATCCCTGCCAAATTCATATGTTTGTGTAGGATGACCATCGAGAATTGCTCCTGATTTATAAAGCTTGGAAACAAATTAACAGAAGCTTTTGAAGTTGAAAAAGGCTTTAGACAAGATGATGTGCTTTCTTTGACATCTTACTTGAAAGAATAGTGCAAAGCTCGCACGTTAGCACAACAGGCACTATCTTTCACAAACTCTGTCCAATTAATTGCATAATTATGTTGATGACATTGACATAATCGGAGTAACTCGGCGTGATGTCAATGGGCTTTTGTGAGTATTGAGACCATCGAAAGACGTAATTTTGAGGTAGTTAAAGATTTTGTCTACCCAGGTTCCGCTATGAATCTAGAAAACAACACCGGGCTATGAGATTAAACGAAGATTTACTCCTGCTAACCGCTGTTTCTTTGGGCTAAGAAAGCAACCAAAGTGTCGCTGTATAATACCCTCATCATCCCCGTCCTTCTATATAGTCCGGATTATGAAGAAATCGGATGTAAACACCTTGAGTCGTTTCGAGAGAAAAGTTCTTCGCGTGATCAACGGTTCTGGAGGCATAAAAGGTGATGGGAGGAGAATATGACTTGTAGGGGCTGTACAACGACGACGCGACGTAGACTAAGCCAGGAGGTTAAACTTTCCAACACTGAGATGACTGGGTCACCAATGCTAAGACGTGGCATCCATGCCCACAGAAAAGTGCAGTGAAAAAAGACCGCGGATCAGGTGGTGCGCAACTGGAGACATCTAGCTAGGACATGGAGAAGTTTGTTGGGAGAAACAATAATTCACACAGGACTGTAGCGCCAATCTTCAATAGTTCAATCTACGAGTAGATGATCAAAATTAGCCAAACTAATTTCTGTCAAATTATATTCAGCCCATGACCCATATATTTATTTTTACTTCCAGTTTTATTATAATTTGTCTGACCTAAATGTATCTTCTATACATTTTATTCTTATTTCAATATTTTCAAATAAATACACACGTGTCGAAATCATAAAATATTTATTTTTTGTTTGTCCTTCCTTCCGACAAACAATATCTATCCTGATGAACTCTGTAAGGTATCCTTCAAAAATTCCAAAAAGTAGTTAGCATTTTCAATTTAATTAAAAAACTTACTAAATTGTGCATAATTTAGCATCTTGACTGTATGTAGGTAGTAGCTTAGTAGCGACGAAGCAAAGATGCTGCTTTTCCTTCCATTTTTCCAACCATATCGCCGAACTGAGCCGAACCGGGAGGCCCGCCATTGATTGTTACAGAATTCTGAGAGACTCCAGCCGCCGCCGCCGCCGCCGCGCCACTTCATTAATACAAACTTAAGAATCATTTCAATTGAAAACAGTTTTCACTTGTGGGTATAAAAGTTGGTCCATTGCTTGAAAGTTTGCCTATGGCATGCAGTGCATTTGGGGTCCTTTTTTCTTAATATCGGGGTATAGCTGTATAAGTTTTGAAGTTTGAGTTTGGGTTGGTGGGGATTTTTCAATTACCCGAGAGAAATATAAGACGGCATTTCGTCATCGCCATTGCCATCGTTGTTGTCGCTCGTCGCTCCACATCGTCGTCGTTAACGTGACGTTCGCGTTGGCGAAATATGATATTATATGCGGCAACATCAGTGATGGTTGTGGCAAACAGCGTGTCGCGGGCTGCGTTGGCGGGCTCAACAACAACAATTACGAACACGATGACGAGACATGAGATGATGACGACGCCAAGACGAAGACGAACGAAGACGACGGCCACAGGAAGTGATTGAACATTGAAGTAGCTCTTAATTCTGAAATTGAATTTCCAACTTTTCAGCAAATTAAATTTGTTTATTTGAAATTATATTTAAAAGTATCAGCAGCAGTAGCAGTAGCAGCCGCCATAATGGTATAGCAACAGCATAATGGCAGCGCGGTAGCAGTAGCGGCATGGCTGGGTTGGGTTGTAAAAGTTTTTGAAGAGATTTTTGATTAATTAGCTTATTCCTTTCGATTTGAATTTGAAGAACCAGACAATTATGCGGAGGAATGTTATTTTGTTGTTTAACATTGGATATGATTAAATGTTCGAAAACGATTTGGTCATTTAAGGAAGAAGTTCAAACTGAATTTATGAAATTATCTTAAATTTTAATTGAAATTCTGCAGGTGTGTATCATTTTGATGGAAGAAAAGGCTGTATTAGGAGTAGAAAGTATCACTGAAAGAAAGTTCTGTAATACTTGGAAATCACAGCTGGTCAAAATAACGTGGAAGAAGGGTGTTTGTTGTTTTCTTTGAGGAGTTTAAAATGATATAAACGTAGCGGTATCATTAATAATAATTAGTCTACGTGTTTTATTTTGGATGGTGTTTTATGGAGAAGTTTTAATCATTAAAAGCCTCAACCGTTAAACTTTGTTTAAAATGTAAAGATTACGATTATGTCTGCATGAATGTATCTCTTTCAGAGGCTTAGCTGCCATGCTATCAGCATTTAGCTAAACTCCGTGGTTATAAGGCCTCCCGTCTTATATTATATTATACTTAATCGTTCTAATACCGTATTTTAGGGTTCCTCATCAGAGCAGTTATTCAGAATCAGTTCTTTTAAGCTAACTTGCTAACCAAATATCTCTTTGAGCAAAGTTTTAATTGTGTACAAAGTAAGTTGTCTTAGTAAGAAATTATTCTGTAAAAAAATGCAAATCCATACAATATTTTGCTAATTTTTCAACAAAACGCTCTATCGATCTTGTTAAACTTTAATTACCAAAAATTGATTTTAAATAACAACTGATTACTGTTGAAATGAAAATCCAAAGCTAGACTTACATAAATTAAAAAGGCGTCTTGTTCACATATAAAAAATGTGTGTTTTAGGTGTCGACGAAACATTTCTTCATTGGATTAAGATTTTTCTTTAGCAATGTTCAATTCAAGTTGTATACAAGTCGAGAAATGAAACTTGCAATACAAATTCTGGTGTACCACAGGGCTCGGTTTTGTATCCGGCCCTTTTCCTCGGTCTTATAAATGATCTGCTGTCTGCAACTTTATATCCACTGTATCACTGACGATAGTTTCCCTAAGTTTTTGATATTAATTTTTAAGCTCAGAACTCTCCTCTCGGATGTGGAACTGATATGACAGAATTTCATATGATCATTAAATTCGGAAATTGGCGTGGATTTTGATGAACAGTATTTGAAAGCCCTATTTTTCTCATGCTCTGATCTGGCTACAAACTATATATACGGATATATCTTGAGTATAACCTCTATATGTTCTTAAGACGGACTTTGGTCCCAATTCGAATTTAAGATTTTCGTTCATTGGCCGTACTACGCGAATGTATAAATCTGCACCACGCTCTGATTTTCACTATTTGGGATGCAATCCAAACTGATAACTTCCATTCGTGCCCGTCTCGTGATACTTCTAAAAGTTTTAAAATATTTATAGCAACATTTATATTTGAGTCGAAACCCAATTTTTAGAAGAATCTTTTGAAAGTTTGTTTTTATTATAAAAAAGAGGAATTGAATTTTTCTGAGAAAATAAGATATTTTGCATAGTTTTGAAATCCATACCTCCATTTATCCTCGAGATTTTAATGTAATAACACGAAGCTGAACTGTTCAATACAAATGTACAGTTCTCCGTCCACATTTCTTTAACGGCTTGAGGAAGATTTTCATTTTCTCAAATCGTGAAAATATGCATAAGTCGAAATTAAACTATTTCAAGTCTAAAAAACACGTGATTTCATTTTTTTAAAGCTTATTGGAGTTTTGAAAAACTCTAATCGCTTAACTTTCCTTTATTTGATAAGTAGTGGTTTTTCGTAGTACCCGTGGCATGATGGATAGTGCATTGGACTGTCATGCCAGAGCTCTTGGGTTCGATCCATGCCTATGCCATCTATAGGTTTTTCACGGGTACTGCCTCTTGCGAGGAATTGACGAATTCCCATAGAGTAATTCTTGTCATGCAAAGTGCTTTCTCAAAATAGCCGTTTGGATTCGGCTTTAAACTGTAGGTCACCTCCATCCCTGACAACATAATACTCGCACACAGTATTAGTTAGATTTACAATTAGAGTTGTAAATTACTAGGCCCAAGTTCTCAACGGACTGTTGCGCCACCCAATTTAAGAGGTTTTTCGTGAGCTTGATTTTTTTAAGATGGCTTGACTCCTGTAAATTCACAAGAGCTTCAACTCTAAAAACTGTTGAACGACTTGCGTTAACGACGAATATTTGTTTAATGTACACCTTAAAATTGCTCGTCCTCAAACCGCTGTTGTTTTGTTTTTTTTTTAGATTCCCATCATATTTTTCTCTGTACAAATTTTTAATTTTTTAAGCCATTAAGGTTTCAGTCAATTTTACGAGCTATTGCACGTTGGGTTAGGTCTTGGTCTCTAAACAATTCGATTTGGGATTTTAAATTGCTATAAACTTTGAAATTGTTATCTGTTAAATAAAATCTATCTGAAGTCAACATCTTTCTTGGCTCTTGTAATATGGCTGACGAAAAAAGGTATCCTGCACCTGCATACACAGGTAATGATAGGTTGATTGGTGCTGATGCTTGATGGTTGACATTTTGATCAATGTAGATTCATTGTGTTACTCTGAAGTATTGAACTTCCCTAAAAGAGTGAATAAACCTATTATATTATGAGCTGACTTGTTCTAGCCATCTAAAGGATTTGATAAAACTTCAGACCGACGCGACGGCACAACCCCCAATCTTGAGGCCCAGAATCTTAGTATAAACACTCCTTACAAGACTGGGCTCCGAATATGTCGTAGAAGTACTTTAAGGTCTTTACTAGGTAGTTCAACCTGCTTCCGTCTGGATAAGGAGAGGTGCCTTAATGGAAACACCTCTCCCCCTTTCTCGTTTGTTACTCCCATTTGAGGCACTAGGCACCCGATGTTCAACGAGGTTAGGTGAAAAGTAGATAGACAGTTGACAGACAGGGGTGGGTTTTGGTAAAAATCTGTGAACGCTTGTGTTCTTTTAAATGCACGTGTCTACCATTTGAACATCTTAAGAAGTGTCTACTTAAGAATATTTTCGGTAAGATTGAGTGTCTGAGAGAAGAAACCCTCTCCTGCTTCAGCATCCGTTTTCGGCATATCAAGGGTATACACAAAATTGAAGGTTCGATGACTATAGAAAAATGTCTTTGTAAATAATAAGATTTTTTGATCAAAGTATAACTAAACAAAAAATGTTTATTATGGACAATATTTTTTTATTTTCAACTTTTCCAAAACTTCCGTTTTTCTAATTTTGAATTTCTTAACTCTATATCTTTATGATTTTTTCTGAAGCTTCCAGCTCTATACAGACGCTTACCTCTTACACTGCTGTAATGTTCGAAGGCTTTTTGTCTAAATCTTTTTGACTGAATGACTATAATCTATTTAAAAGATATAAGTTTTTGTTACTCCCTATTGGTATAGATTCAATTGAATTTCTATTTTCTAACCCCATCTAAAAGTCCTTCAGACTGTATTAGATTAAATTATTATAACCACCCCTTGTAGCATTGTAGCAGAAATAAAAAAAGGGAACAATCACAGCTTGATATTATCTATCATCAACCATATCAATCATTCTCAATATCATAAGTCAAACACACTATTTGTTTGCATTTAATTATACGACTAATGAGAATCAACACAACACAAACTGTGTCATAATCAAATCCATGCCAATGTTCGCTTGATGTCCCAAACAAACGTTTCTAAAAGCCCAATCCTCCTCTTCTACGTATTCTATTATAATAATTTGTATATGTACTAGTCGTCTTCGGTCGTATGTAGATTTGTACATACATATGTAGATAGAATATACCTTACCTACCTCGTTTATTCATTGTGAATTTCGTCTTGCGTGATTAATGAATCTTGAGAAATCGTTCGCTCAACTGGAACATTATGAATACATGAAGATCTCATTTACAGCTTATATTTTATGTGTGGGTAGGGATTGTGAGTGAAGAGTGAAGAGAAACACACGCCCAAAAACTGAAATTTCATCCCAAATTAGAGATGATCACCTTAAAGAAAGATTTTATTACAAAACACCCCACGAATCATGTCAATGGCACACAGAAGTTGAAGAAGAAGAACCTTGATAAACATATGTACCAACCTACCATACATAATGCCTACACACACAATAGGAGACCTGTATCAGCCCCTCTAAAAGCAAAGCAACAACAAGAAAAAAAAAAACAGTGAGGCACAGATACGGAGAAGAATCCTTCTAAAGACATTGAATGGCGCCCAACTCAAACCCATACCCATACCATACCCAAACGTCAAATGCACCATACCGACGTAATTTATCATCGAAAGTGACAGACCTTCGAAGGCAGGAATGACTAAGGGGTTCCTTTGTTGAATTAACGCACTTAGCCTGCCCTGCCCTGCCTTTACCTTCCTCCCAACATCATCTGAAGTCCCTACCTACTATACGTACCGTATCGTACACACCTCCAAGAAGAAGTTAAGCGCGCTTATAAAGAGGATTATAATACGAAGACGACGAGTGACGTGACGGACGAGTTTGTAGTACGAGTACCTACTTACATACATACATACAAGAATATGTATTTATATAGTTCAACAAACTAACAACCATATGGGATAAGAGTATGAGTGTACAAAAATATTTCTAATTTTATTTAATAATAATTATTCTTCATGTTGCTAACGAGCGAGAAGGTTACCGTAAGCTTGCCTCGCATCAAACAGAAGAAGGGGTTGGAAGTTTGTGCGTGGGAAAGACTATACTATACGCGCGAGTGGGTGGCAGCAACGTACAAACATACATACGATTTTCTCTAATATGGCACCGCTTTGAGCTCAATAACAAAGATTAATGTGTGATATGATGGAGAAGATTAATTAACAAGAATTGCAGACGAAAGAGCGAGGGACATTAATGCGAGCAACAGTGTTGAAAGTTATACTTATACGTGTAGAGGAGAAAGTGACCCAACACCAGAATATTGCGTCCTTCATCCTTCCATTTTGCCATTTTTGTGTTATAATAAATGAAGCTCAACAACATTTACCTTTATTTATCAGAACATTTTTTGTTAGCTCACCTGGTGTAAGCCAATTAGAGAAAATTTAAAGCTTTAAAGTCCTTTTTCTACCAGAAAATTAATAAAACATTTAGAAACACCAGTTGCTCTTAAAATAATAAGTGGCCACCTTGCCAATGTGCATACATGATCTGTCATTATATTCATTTTGTCAATTCATCAGAATGAATTGACATACTTGTCATTCGAAAATAAAACGTGGTGAAGTAGACTCTGTTTTCTTTGAGCAACCACCAGCGTGTTTCTTCTTCTATGTTGTTATCGGCTGCTACTATTAACCCAACGTATTTTATGGATTTGACTACTTTAAAGTCAGTGATTGGTTGACCAACTTTTCTGCTCGCAGTCGACGTCAACATGTACTTTTTGTTTCCTTCACTAGTGTGCAGCCTAGATTTTGTGCCGCCTGCTTAATCTGGGTGAAGGAATCGTGTAAAGCTTGTTCTGTTCTACCGATGATGTCGATGTCGTCTACGTAAGCCATCAGTATCTAGCTGGACCTTATGGACGATATGATCTCTCTTGTTGAAGTGCTACAGTCATGGATTGCTTTCTCCAACGCCATTTTGAAGGATGCAGTTCAAACCATCCGTTCCATACAAGATGTTGATTAGTCTGTATAGCAATCTAGAGATTTGAACTTGGCTTGTTATATTGGTCATGGTAAACCTACATAGTAGTGTCAATTTATTTGGGATGCCGAATTCTCTCCCTGGCTATGATATCGTAGGCGGCCTCAAAGTCTATACACAGTTGGTCAGTTGTAGTATTAAATTCTATATCTCTGGTAATAAGTTGAAGTAGCTTAAGTCTATTTTTCTCATTTTTCAATATGAAGAAAATAAGTAATTCATATTTTTTTAAAACACAATTGTATTCATAAAAAAAAGTACTTGAACCAAGTTGATGAAATTAATACTCAAAACAGGTGTTGGCAGTACCTAGGTAGCATCTTCTTTTGTTTTGCAAAAAACTTATAGCAGAGTTGTAAAAACGCTATTTTAAAAACATAAGCCTATTTAATAAAATGCTTTTCCAATAAATATATTAGCTTGAGTGACATAAAATGTTGTATCAAACCATTTTTTTTTTTAAATTTTGGGGACTTAAGTCGACAAAAGCTGTTTTAAAGACTAAAATAAACCTTAAAGTCCTACATAAGCTAAGAACGAAAATATTGTTTGATTTAAGAAAAAAAAAAGATTTTTTTTAAATAAACTTTTATTTTAGGAAAACTCCACGAAGAACAAAGTTTATAAAATAAGCTTTTTCAGATCTTTCTTTTAACTTTTAAGTCATAAACAAAAAATATATGAATAAATCATACGATACAAAAACAATATAAAATTACCATGTTTTTTTTAAGGCTTCGAATACAAGATAATAAGAAAACAATTATTAAGATTTTTAATTTGCAACTGTTTTTATTCTTAATTTTCTTCTTCATTTTCATCATCTGTCAAATCAGGATGAGAATTAATAAATAATAATATCATCCGATTGAAGATTTAAATACATTTCGTGTTGGAAATATCGCTTTCAATAAAGCAACATCCCCATTCAGCTGTTATCACTAAATGATATCAATATGCCAAATCTTAAAATGTCAATTTTATACCTTTTCTGATCTTGTCATTTTTCTTATTGTCAAAGTAAATTCCTTCTTCTTTCTCGAGCTATTGTAAAGATAAGTCATACAAATTTCTCATCCAAATTTATCACTTCAATCATTTATCATTCTCAATTAAATACAACTTGAATTAATAAATGGTTTTGTTGTTTTTATTTTAAAGTATATTTCTTCATTCTCAAAATGCCGTGATATGATTTTTCGATTACTGGCAGTAATTCTAATAAATCTTTCTTCTTTTCCTTGCTGATGGATGGTATTGGGCCATGTGTAACAGTATGGAACTTCATCTATATCAACAGAATTCTTGCCTCGTTTTCTTATGTTCAAGTCTTTGAACGCTTCATTTTCATCTCAACTTGTTTTGAATTGAACAATTCCGAATTCTTTGGTGAATCGCAACCATTTTATATTTTTCCAGACAAATTTACTTTTATAGTCAGCAATCTTACGCCAAACAATTTTTTTTTTTTTGAAATTTTTGCAAAGTCAAGAAAGTCCGTCCGGATCATTTAATGACCAATGAATGGTTTTTTCCCAACAGATCTAACCATCAGGTACCAATCCCTTGGATGATGAATCTTAACAGTTGATGCTTTCTTTTTCCTCTCAATTGCTGCATGTTTAACATCACACTCCATGTGGTCGATAACATTAATATGCGAATTATTGCAAAAAATCTCAAACATAGTGGCAATATATTCGTTTTTATTCTGACCCGCACAACAATCACTGTAAAAAATTAGGTGTAGGTGTCTTACGTCTGGCGGAATCGTTTGAAGATGCTAGAAAACAGAAGAAGGGATCTCATTACCACCTCAGTTGGCTGTTGACTGATCACACATGTAACAGAAACCTTGGTTAACAACGCAGTCATGAATGGTCAAGTTATCAGTCCACAGTTGTCGTTTATAGAAAGATACATTAATTCTAAGGAATGGTGTGGGAAGGCACTGTTGAAGATCGAAAAAAAAACTTTTGTCGAACCACTGCTTCTAGGATAATCCTTGTCCTTGGCTTTGCTTTCGTAGGTCAGGGCAGCAGCCTTATGATGAGCTTCCTGCTCTGCTTTAAATAAAAGTCTTTTTTCTTCATCTGGTTCCACTTATAAATTCCAGTTTTTAATATCTCACATCTATGACAAGTATCAAGCTTAGGTGTTTTGAATTTGATATTCATAGTTTTTAATATTTTTGAGTAAGTAGAAATTGATGGCACTGATTCGTATTTTTCACAGTATAATTTATACATAGTAACATAGTAGAAAGTGTCAGGCTGCTATGGATATATTTTTGGGCAGTGTCGGGTGTAGTGTGACTCATACGAAAAAAAACTGTTGATATGATCCCGGATCTGGTTCTCTTCAGATATCTTTGTCATACACTTTTTTCGGCACTCTACCAACGGTTTTCTTTTGTTTCTTCCGAACAATCTTCGGGGTTAATCACTTCAATTTTAGTGTTACACACCATTTGCTCCAGATGATCTGATAAATTAATTTCCAGAAGAACTGCAGCTTGTCTCGTATCTTCGCTGACATCACTTTCTCCACTAAAGCTAAATTCGGAACTCGGAAAAAAGACAGGATCTTTAATGCTGTTATCATCGTCATCGAAGTCAAAAAGCAAAAAACTACTCAAAATGTTCTCAACGTCAAAAGTAACTCCGAAATTGAAAGATGAGGCCGTTTCATTTAAAACGGGACTCTTAAAAATACCGGTATCTTCAGATGCATTTCTTTCTCTTGAAATATCTGCTGTGAGAAATAAAAACTATAGGTACATTATTTTCAATAAATAATATTACTTATGTAGGTACATGAATATGATTTAGTAACTACTATCTTTGTAACTAAGAAAATTACCTGATATAACGCAACAACTATCGTTGGACTCGCTCTGTTCGCTTTGTTGAAGCAGCTCGGCTGATATGCCTTATCGGCTCCCGGGAATTTGGTTTGTTTGAGCCTTTTTACAGCTTTATCGACTTCTTCTATGCTTGGTGGCGGTAGCATTTGGGCTCCTTCTTGAAATGCGGGAGCCTAAACTTCTTCAGAGAGCTGACCGTTTAGAAATTCATTAAAGTACACTTCCCATTGCTCCAGTATTTCTTAAGGATCGGTAATCCGATCTCCCTCTCCATCACTGCAATATGTGCAGCGTCTTGTATAATGTATACTGTGTCATGTTTCGGATGGATTGACAGAATTTCCATACCTGGTGCGGACCTAGGTCTTGGCTTTGTTCAAGTATACAGATCAATTTTTTCTCCCCGGTAAATTTTTTTTGTCTGTGAAGCTGTTTTTCTGTTTTTCTGATCTTCTGAGCTCTTGTATTCCTCTTTGAGTGCACGTGTTCTATGACTTCCTTCCATTGCTTGGTACTCGACGTTTTTACGTTCAGTATTTTGCATTCACCATCGAAGCAGTCAATCCGATATCTGCGATTGCTGCCATGACAGTGTTTTTAAGGCGTTTCCACTTCTTTTCTACGACCAGCATACTGGCCCTCCATCACATCATCGAATGCGCGTCTTAACACCTGGCCAAAGGAGTCAAACCGGCGGATGCAATGCGCCTTCGTAAGGCAATTCACGTTCGGAACATCATACCAACAAGATGGTGAGAGAGTGATGCGAGTCGATACTGGCACCTCATCAGCCTCGAATAATGGCGACGGTCTTTCAACACGTGGTCTATTTGGTTACGAATGACTGTGACATTCAGGCGACTTTGTATAGATATCTTTACGCTGGATCCTGGTACTCGCAACGACCAAGTTTTTCGATGCTGCTAGTTCTAAGACTCGAAGTCCTTGGTCACCATTAATGATCATTAGGTGTAATGCCTGAATATTGCCTCCCGACCTTTTTTTGCATTAAAATCCCTAAGAATGATTTAACATCATAGCTTGGGCAGATATTCGACTTGCTCGTAGTAAGTCCCTTTCTCTTTAACTCCCCGAAAATCCTGTTTGCGATTAATGTCAGTAATACAGTTTTTAAGCTTTATGGCAAAAACTATTCTTTGAGGAGTTGTCAATTCTTCTTTTCGGTGGCACAGGCACGGTTTAAACCCAGACCATTTGCATGACAGTTCTACGGAGTTACCATTACGCCAAGGTTACTACGGTTGGACTGACTACAAATACAATGAAACACTTCTTCAAACATCATCATCATCATATTTGACCAATATATTTAGCAGATTGAAAGTAAAAACGCATATTTATGTTCATCATAATAAAACACCCTGTTTGCTTTGATTTTTTGAATAAATTAATATCAACAGATGTCCAGGGCAAAAAATTGCACCATGTACTGCAGTTTCCTTCCCAAAGAAATGCCTAGCGTATATGAATTTTATGTTTCAAAATGTATAATTTATCACAAGTATTCGAGAAAAAAGCTTCAATATTTCATTCGATTAATGGCACAACACGTGTTTGAATTTTGGTTGTATTTTTTGTACCTTGTTTTCTTGTTTAAACAATTTTTTCTTCATCCATCCATCGGTATTGGCAATCATACCTGGCAACGCTATTGCACTGGAATATTCATAACAGCTTTTGTACGGAAAGCAAGCAGCAAATGAGATTCGAGGGTGTTCGAACGGTGATAATGAAACGCTTTTGTGGAGTTGAAGCGCACCGTGAAAGTATTTACGAGTGGCAGGCTTTTGAAGGCGTACCTTAACGTTTAAACATATATGTATATGTATGCTTACAGAGACGACAAGCTGTCTGGTTTGTGTCCTTTTTGCTTATGTCTGACTTGTTTTTAAAGGGTGTTCTTTTAAAGGATTTCTAAGAAAAGATTTGATACTTAAATTATATTTTGGTTAGAAACATAATGTTTCGATCATTTGCTTTGAAATATTATGGCTACCAGAATAACGTCAATGATTTTCTTTGAAAAGTAACTAAGTTTTGAGAGACCTTTGGCAGTCATTTTAAAAAGCTGAATTTCAGAGATCAGTGAAAATATACTGCGCTGAATATGAATTTCACAAAAATCATTTTCCAATGCAGAACACCCTGTAAATAGTTCCGATTGGAGAATATATGAATTTTCTTCCTGAAAGAGCTATCCTTTTAATCGATAAAAATTGTGATTAATTTATTTTTAATTGCCATGTTGCCTGTTTCCGGAAAAATTTGGCTCATTTTTCTGTCCGATGGATCGGATCGTTTATGCCGTGTCGCGTTCGAATCGCTTCGGCCGCATAAATTGGTAGGATGGCAAACGAGAGGAGGCTGATGGTCTCGCCAGGACATCCACCATTTGGGTTGGATAGGTACAAACAACAACAGGACCTAAGATTAATATTACTTATGCGTGACGGACGTGCGACAAACAGCGAAAAATCGAGGAAATGCGCCCAAACCTACAACAACAACAACAACAATGACATACAAAAATACAGAAATTTAAATTAATGAGAAAAATTGCATCGACAGACGACAACGTCGTCGGCTGTTTTTAATGGAAAATCTTTATTTTATGGAGTTTTTTTTTTGTAAATTCCATAAATGTTGGGTTCTTTGTTACGGAATTAATGTCTGAGCCAATTAGGTTTACAATGATATTTTATACTTAATGAATAATAATTGCATTTGGATGTGAGGATATTTTTATTTCAGAAAAACGAAAATGAGACAGTTAACATGAAGGGTGGTGGTGGTGGTGGTAGCGAGTGCATTTGAAGGATACTAACAAGACTATAGACTTTTATGCATGATGGAGTTTTGTTTTGTGCAGTTGTTGCAATAATTAAAAAATCACTGTCTCATCAAAATTGATTATTAAAGTTTAAATTATATATTATATCGTATGGGTTGACTTTATCCATATCCATATTATGTAGAAGGACTCAATCATCATGAAAATCCACAGATCTATAAATTTAAATTATACTTTTAACAACGGTACTGCCTCTGAGAAAGTTCAGTAAATTTTTTTAAATATTTCTTGCATTCTGATTGAAGGGAAAATGTTGCAGATAAGTGGAATAAGCTTTCATCAGAACCGCAGTTTTGAGAGAGTAAAGAATTTTAAGGTAAAGAAAACACGGCTGCACAAATATTTTTTTTTTAACGAAATACAAATTAAAAAAAGAGGCTGGGATGCGACCCACACTGATAACTTCCCATCCCGTGTGTCCATTTGTCTTGCTTATTTTGCCCTCATTAACAGTTAAACCCATTTTTTCCGCCTCTGCCTCAATACTCACAAAAGCCCCATTGACATCACTCTGAGTTCTTCCGATTATGTCAATGTCATCAGCATATGCTAGTAATTGAACAGACTTTTGAAAGAAAATGCCTCTGCACTATTCTTTCAAGTATGATGTTAAGAAAATCGCATGACAGCACATCACCTTGTCTAAAGACGTTCACATATTTCATTTTGTAAGCAATGTTAAGTAGGCTGAATCCTCTATAGTTGATGCAGTTTAGAGAGTCTCCTTTTTTCAGAATCTTGCAAACAACACTGAGATGAAATTCATCGGGTATGCTTTCTTCCAACCATATCTTACAGATAAGTTGGTACATGCTCCTAACCAAATTATCTCAAGATAGTGTGAAGAGCTTGGCATTCAAGCCATCTGCTCCAGCTGCTTTGTTAGACTTCATTTTAGATATGGCAATCTTTACTTCGTCTAAGTCGGGAAGAAGGAATTGTTTTCTCTCGTAGTCTATTTTGAATGGATCATCCTGCTTGACAGTGGAGTTCAGTTCGTCGTCACCGTTATACAGTCTGCAGAAGTGGTCCTTCCATATCCTCAGCATTGACTGATGTTCCACTATGATGTTTCCACTTTCGTGTTTGTAGCCTTCGGTTCGAGGTTTATGTTGTGAGGGTGTTTTAAATTTCTCAGCTGGGGTATGCTCACTGTGTCCAGGGTTAGTTAAATAAAACACCGAAATTTAACATCAATAGGTCTTGAACGTTTTTGAACAACAACAACAACTTAAAGGTGCTACCACTCATTGTTTTTGGCTGGAGATATAGCTATTTCGTGCTTTGCCACTTTTGCACTCATCAGTCTCCTTTGTTTGTGGTGCTGAGCTTTAATCCAATTTTATTTGAAAAACTTTATACACAACATAGGATTCGAACCCACGCATATCAGATTTTGCTCAGTCTTAGAAGTCGTGTGCACTACGCACTCCACTACTTTTGACCACTGACATCACAGGTCGAGATGTGCTAATTGTTTATCAAATGCATTTGAAGCATCAACATTTTTATAAGCTCCTTTAAGTATGCTGTTTTTTTTTGGATTAAAGCTCAGCACCACAAACAAAGGAGACTGATGAGTGTAAAAGTGGCAAAGCACGAAATAGCTATATCTCCAGCCAAAAACAATGAGTGGTAGCACCTTTAAGTTGTTGTTGTTGTTCAAAAACGTTCAATGAAATTAAAAAGGAATGGTCAAGTCTAACAAGCTGACATTCTAGTACGAATAGTACAATAAAAATAATAACAATAGGTCTTAGTGTTAATTTGTAATTAAACATAATATTATGTCGAATTTATTTCATATAGTCGATTAAACATTCTTTTTTTTTGTCTAATTCTGATTTTCGTAATAATTCTTCTCATCCGAATCTCGGCTTGTGCCACGGGTCCTAGGTAGTCTCCGCGATAGGTGTCGGTCAGCAGGCGGCGCGGAGCACGTCTCTTCCGTCGATTCAGTCAGAACTGGGGCAATCGCCTTTACGCGGTTGAATTGCCTCTTATCGTGTGTAAAGCACGGCCGAAACTGGTAAATTACAGCCGAAACTGGTAAATCACAGCCGAAATCACAGCCGAAACTGGTAAATCACCGCCGAAACTGGTAAATCACAGCTGAAACTGGTAAATCACAGCCGAAACTGGTAAATCACAGCCGAAACTGGTAAATCACAGCCGAAACTGGTAAATCACACCCGAAACTGGTAAATCACAGCCGAAGCTGGTTAATCAATTAAACTTGAATATTTCACGAGAAGCCCCTTATCTCTGGTGGGGGAAGCCTTTGTTAATATCCAACTTACTTAACACTGATCCTTGCATAGCGGCGATCGAAGTCCAACTGATTCCTGCTCCGTGAGTTCAGGCGTATTTATAATATGCGCGGTCTAGTTCCCTGGTTCTACTTTTATTTTATTGGTCTTGTTCGGTTCTACTAGGCAATCTTTTGGTAACAACCTAGTGTGAATTATATTCTTGCGAATGACAAAATAACCTTTGCAAATTAATGTCACCGAGTTTTGGCCAAGTTGAACTGAGTGTGAACTCAATGCTCGGTGTAGTGGCCGAACGTATGTAATTTGTTCGTATTTTCGTTGTAGATTTGTAATGCGTCATTACAATGTACTTGTGAATTTCGTTTCACCTGTTAATACAACTTTCGGACTTCATTCCTGCTTTTGAACCTCTCAACATCTTCGACCGCACGCTTCTCATGTTCTCTCTTTTTCCTTCTGAGAAGTCGGTGTTCCTCTCACCTCTTCTGCTGATAGAGCTCTCTTCCTTCTATGCAGCGCTGCTTTGCGAGACTGTTATTTGGCTGCATTTGTATGCCGAAGCCGACATTCCTCATCAAACCAGGGGTTCCTTGTTGGTGGCTGCTTAAAAACCAGAACGTCAGAGGCGGCTTCTCTGATTGGCTCTTGGCAATGTTGCCACTGGTTCTCGATACATTGTGTTGGCGGCAGAGAACGTCGAGAGAGGTTACTTGTAACTCGGTTGGAGAAGGAGTTGGCGATCTCTTGCGATTGTAGCCTTCTCCAATCATCTCCCTGTTTTGCCTTGGGTCTGGAAACCCGAAGTGCTACCTTGGCTACAACGGGGTAGTGGTCCGAGTCGAAGTTAGCTCCTCGGAAAGTTCGGATATCCATGATGCTGGAAGCATGTCTAGCGTCGATCGCAATATGGTCAATCTGGTTGACGGTAGAGTGATCTGGAGGATTCCAAGTTCCTTTGTGGATGTTGAGGTGCGTAGATTTCGCAGTTTTTTATCCTCATTTTCCCCGGCCCATCGTATCGTATTTCCTGGATGGATGGTCTATTAAGGGACCTAACATTCCACGTACAGATCCGAAGTTCGTTGTCCTTAATTCGTTTGCGTGGGTTGTCAACAGTAAATCCGTCTGTATCCGAAGCTTGTTGGTGCTTCGCAACTGGGTTTTCTTTATGTGGTCAGGAAGTCACCCTGACGCACGACCAGCAACCTGAAGGACCAGGTCCTTGATATAACTATAAGGCTGGCATAACCGCTCCTTACAGGCCTGGGCTCCAAATATGTGGTAGTAGCCCTATAAGATGTTCACTAAGTAGTTCAACCTTACTATGGAACTGTAGACGCCACCGTTGATTCCATCTTGGGAATTCCTCCACTGCCATCTGGATGAAAGAAGAGTTGACTTAGTGGAAACACCACTCCCCTTGAAAGACAGAGGTGGGTTTTGAGAAAAACCTGTGGACGCTTGTATCCTCTTCAATGCACATGTCTACTATTTGTTTGAAATTAATTTTTTTTTAAAAGCCAAAGAAGTATAAAATTTAAAAAAGGTTATAGGACATTAAAAAAAATTGGTGGTGTTTCATTTTATTTTCTTCACTTAAAAACAAAAGAAAAATTTAATAAATATGATTTAAAATCAAAAATTATATAAAATTATATAAACCAGCGTGTGTTCATAATATGCGTTTCGCCCCGATGTAAAGGTTGGGCTCATCAGAAGATGACCTTTACACCTTGTCTTGACGCATATTTTCTCGAATAAATCGAGATTCCATATAATCCGAGCTGCATAGAGCAACTGCGAATTATATAGTTGCTACAAGTCTTCAAAGAAGATAAATTGTAGCTATTTTTATCCTTGCTATGGGACTTTTAAAGAAGAAATATTCGACTGTTACCAGTCGAATTGTTTTTTCCTGAACACTATTTATATTTTAATAAATATGATTTAAAATCAAAAATTATATAAAATTATTAACTTTTAACCAATTATGAATTTTTTATTTAATTTTTTATTAATACAAGTACTTAGGTATGGTAACTAATTAATTAATCAGGTCACAAAAAGCTCTGTTCTCTGCTCACATTAACATAGCTAAGCACTTCCTTGTTTTTTTGTGGAAAATATTTCCATAAGCTTCCTTATTTGTCATCGAAAAAGTTTAGAAGCATCATAAAAACACTGTACACAGTCTTAGAAACCTAAAAGAATTAAATTACATTACAGGATTCAGTACATTTAAGTTGATATTAAAAGTAAAAACCTGTAATCCTGTACTAACTGAAAGTCGAGCAACCCCACCGACGCTTATTTCTTTGGGTGATTGTGCTTTCATCAACATGTATCGGATGCATTTTTGTTGCGGCACTTTCAAAATATACCAGTGAATATTATATATTTCATCAATGATTCTATCATTCTAAAAAAAAATTACATTTTAATTAAATACGCTAAGAAGCTTTATCCAAAAAGAAGTTATCACATAACTATGTAAGCTCTGATCCTTTAGTGGTTGGTAATCACCTTGGAGACAAATCAAAACTACTTACAGCTAACTCGACTAGAGTTCCCATGCCACAGTACAAATAGAGCATAGTGAAGGATATCAAAATGTAGGCGTACGCTCCAGGCCAATCCCCAATGAACAAAATGGCCAGAGTCAGAACAATTGATACTCCAGATGTTGTGATTTGTGTAAAGTTTATCCAAAAGTACATAACATCAAGGTTTTCGATATATCTAAAATTAAGTTGATTTCCTCAGATGTTTTCGGAGAGCTATTTCCATGTGCTTTTTGTTCGTTACCTCGAATAAGTTTGATGCCATTCAATGACTTCATTCAACTTATGCTGCACCTTTGCGTCTTTGCAATCGACAGCTAACTCGCTAAGTTCCTCTCCCTTAAGCATAAAAATATCAACTAACATATTGGCCTGTGCGAAGAACACCATTAAAAACATATCCCCAGCGAAATTCCCAAATCCCCCAAAAACCAGGCACACCGATTGCATTCCAATTGTCGCCAAATACCCCAATAATGTATTTGTGTCTAAAAACGGGATGAAGAATTGCATGGGATAAAACCGTTTTCCCGTGAAAATCCAAATCACAATCGGAACCGAAATTAGTGAAATCACCACAACAGCATACAACAGGGCGACACTTTTGAGGACTGCACGAGTTCTCGAAATACATTTATCCAGGATGTTTAAATAGCTCTCGCCTTTATTTTCATATTCCGAGTAGACTTTTCGAAGAAACTTGGAAGTAACTCGAAAATAATTCTTATAAACAATACCACTAGTGAGTTTTGAAATTCCCTTAAAAAAAAAAATATTTTTGGAAATTTAAAAATATACATATTTTTTGATAACTAAGAAACCTGCAGGACACTTCCAACCATACAAAAAGCCTCCAACACAACACTCCAATTTTCGGCTATTTTAAGATTAACCGTATAGGCCGAAAATATAAAATAAACCGTTATGCAAAATATCACGGCTCTTGTTATGTTGTTAATTTTGTACTTTTCATTAATTATATCACACCCGCAAACTGCAGAGCAGAGCCTTACAACTCGAATAACATTTGCAAACTTTTCCGAAGGACGCATTCTAATACTCTTCTGTGATGGTCAATGGTCATTATTTTGCATAAGAAGTGTTATTTATATTGTATTGAAGAATGGAATGGATTTCAATCAATTTAACAGGCTACTTAACAATTCCAGTGGTAAGGAAGAATATTGTGAATAATTTAAAGTGTTTTCGCACAGAGAATGTTCGATTGATTGGAGCGAGGTCAGGATGTATGGTAATCAAATAAGTTTAACACTGCTGCGGTCATGTCTTTAAGGAGTAAGAAAGTTTAAGTTTATTTTTTAGTCTTACATTTTGTTCTAGTTTATGTAATCGGCAGACGTTATTTTGCTTTAGATGAAGGAAGTGCGATAAAAGAGCAAACGAAATTTGGATAATCGAACATAGACGGAAAATAAAAAGAAAACTCCACATTGGAAAAAGAACTTCATTAAATAACATTGTTTTTTTTTTTATGATCAAAATGTACCGTTAAAATTTATCAGAACATTCCCAACCAGTGATGTACATTAACAAAATATTTGTTGAATTGGTTTTTGAAAAATGTTTACATTTTGAAATTTCAATTATTAAAGTTCAAAAGATATTGAAAATATTTGTGTTTGTAATTTCTTCAATGGCTTCATTAAAAGTAACCTATTGAACTTTGACATATAAACATAATCATACACTCCGCTTCAACTTAAGGGTTTTTGAATAAGGGCGGGTAGATGTTGAAATGAAATGAATTGGCGTTTGCTGTAGCACGTAGCGCCACGCCGTCCTATACTGGAACCAAATGTCGTCTAATTCCAAATAGTTATATTTGGGCCATAAGAAAATCATGACCGCCTCACTAACGTCGATTTCAAAAATAACGGACCAATTACGCCGCCGCCGGCATTGGTTATGGTCATGCACTTTGAGCAGTTGGATCTTGTACGGATGTAATAAATTATAATATTAGATGGCGCAACAATCCGTTGAGAAGTAGGGCCTAGTGACTAACAACTCTCAACCATTCCTGTGTGCGAGTACTGTTGTCAGGGATGGAGGGGACCTACAGTTTTAAGCCGAATCCGAACGGCTAATTTGAGAAAACACTTTTCATGGCGAGAATTACTCTTGGAGAATATGTCAATTCTGCACATCACAAGGGGCAGTACCCGTGAAAAAAAACTTAAGATGGCACAGGCAGGGATTAAACCCAAGACCTCTGGCATGACAGTCCAACGCACTTACCATCATGCCACGGGTGTACGGATGTCCCGAAGCAAAATTCCGAGTCCAAGTCTGCGAAAGGCCGAGTTCTTGTGAACGGCGAGGAATAGACTACCTCGGGTTCTGCGGTGATGTTTTGGGCCGATCTTCCGTTCCTTAAACCAGTCGTCTAAAATTTGGACTTCAAACGTTGAAAGTCGACTGTGAAGGGCCACCACGTCTACCGTAAAATGGGCGCAATGCGTGCAACATTTGCGTTTACGAACATTCATTTTTATAATAAACTTTTATCATTTGAACGTGCTGTTAAATCGTGTAACTTGCCATGATGATTTGGCATATACAACTAAATAATAAGTAAAAGATTTGACAGATGTCAAAAAACAAAATGGCCACCACGGTGTGCCAAAATCTACCTGCGCCAATGGAAAAAGCCCTATATATATGCACAAGCATTTTCGAAAATGCTTTTTGCTTGTTTTCTAAATATTGAGGGTTTTTGTGACAGCTACTCCGTTAATGTTTAGATTAAAAAAAAATATCCCAAGGAATTCCACATTCACTTAGTACGGCTAAAAAACGAATCTCTGTACTTGACAGTAGCACCGAAGTTGGGACCGGGGGTATATTGATGAGCATTCCTTGAAGCGCGATTATTACGGTTGAACTGTTTAAGGGTCGGAATTTTATGAGCTTGTCATATTTTGTCGTTGCAGTTTCACGTTTAAAGAAGAGGGATGTGATTCTGAAAACGAATATGAAAAGCTAAGAGTACTATCGTCAGCGAAACAATGCATTGGATTAGAAGTTGCAGACAGGAGATCATTAATAAAAAAGAGAAAGAGTGTTAGAGATACAACAGAGCCCTGGGGCACACCAGCATTTATTTTCTAATTTTCAGACCAATCCAATATAACTTGTATTGAACGATCCGAAAGGTAATTACTAATCCAAGAATTGATTCATGAAAACCGAAAGCACACATTTTCAATAAGAGAGCCTAATTCCAAACCATCTCAAAGGCTTTTGAAATATTAACTGCAATCTTACTTTCTCCAAAACGATTTTAAGATTTGCTCCACTGTTCGGTGAGATGAATCATGGGGTCACCAGTGGACCTATTGCTGCAAAAGCCCTATTATCGGTCATTAAGAAGCTTTCGATCTTCGAGACATTTATTGAGCTGATAATTAATCAGCATTTCTATGATCTTAGAAAGAAGAGACGTAAGAACAATCGGTCGGTAATCAGAGGGAGAAAAATATTTGCCTTTTTTGGGGATAAACTGGACAAATGCGGTTTTCCATCCGCTCGGAACAAGACCTAAGGAGTAGGACAGATGAAAACCACTTAAGGCGACAAAAAGTCAGATATCAGAACATTTTAAGAACCATTGAAAAAGCTGATTTAGTCATTCTCAAAAATATTAAGTGCCAAATTTAGAAAAAAAATAAAAAATGCACATTGCACTAAAGCAAATACCAGTTGAGAAGTCAAATTATAGTTAACTTTTACCCTATTCCTTTAAACATTTAATGAACATACAACCAAACAAGAAAACACCCTTTCAATTAGCCACAGTACCATTGAGGCCCCGCTTATGGTGCTGTTTCTCTCAGAATGAATTCAGTTCAAAGCACTTGACATTTTGCCCCCAACTCTCTAAATAGATTAACCCTTTATTTTATTGTTTGACCTATGAGCGTGTGTGTTAAATTTTACCCTTTCTATAAGTTCATTAACATTACAAGAATAATCACCCTCTGCGATTTCATAAGAATCCCCATTTTTCTAACTAGTTTATCAAATGATTTTTTAAATGGAATTAAGAAAAATATCACGCACGCAAGTCAGAAAAAAACATATGTAATTCCCAAAGAAACATAACTCAGGGGTTGGTTATACGCTAGCAGAAATATAAATAGGTTTACGAGCAGTTTAAACAAATAAAAGTAGCAATAACCTTCAATCGGTCATTTATGGCCGAAGCTATTCCACCATTAAGTTTCTTTAATTCCGAAGGTTCTCTTGCTTCAAAAATAAAATGAAATCACTTTCGAAAAACTTGCAATCAGAAATTGTCAATTTTTTGAAACAGGGAAAAACAACCCGTTTTTTAGCTCATAAATATAACGTAAGCCAAACATCTGTAGTCAGATTGAGAAGAAAATATTGTCGAAGTATTGGAAAACATCCCGGAGGTCGACCCCGAAGTCTCTCTCTCCAAGATGAACGATCTTTGGTACGGTATGTGATGTCCCAAAGTGTTTCCTCAGCCACCGAAGCAGCCAAAGAACTTGAAAGAGCAACAGGAAAACGAGTCAGCAGATGGACAGCACGTCGAGCTCTTCAGCATCTCAAACTTCAAGCTATCGAAAGAAAAAAGAAACCTGCGTTGTCTAGGAAAAATGTCAAAGCAAGATTGGCATTTGTGAGGAACTATGCAGATTGGAGTGATGACGATTGGAGAAATGTGATTTGGTCCGACGAAACCAAGATTAACCGATACTGTACCGATGGCAGATCATGGGCCTGGAAACGCCAGGGTGAGACTCTAAAACCCAGGCACGTAAAGCAAACTGTCAAAAATGCAGGAGGTTCAATTGTCCTCTGGGGTTGCATGAGTGCTTATGGCGTAGGAGAATTGCACTTAGTCGATGGACCAATGGACCAGTATATATACAAAAATATTCTTCAGCGATATTTGAAGAAAACAATGGACACGCTGCCAGTGAATCAGGAGTGCGTAGTATTCCAGCATGACCGGGATCCGAAGCATATGGCGATGAAAGTACAAAATTGGCTAAAGCAACAGCCCTTTTCGGTATTAGAATGGCCAGCACAAAGTCCCGATTTGAACCCAATTGAAAATCTTTGGGCCTATTTGAAATCAGCCCTACACAACGAGTACAGTTCACCAGCCTCTTCGTTGGCGGTTCTCTGGGAGCGGGCAATGGAACAATGGAATCGAATTCCTGTGAGTTATTGTGAAAAACTAGCTGAAAGCCTTCCACGACGAATGAAGGCAATTCGTTCGGCCAAGGGGCTTTGGACAAAGTACTAATTTTATGTTTTATGTGAAAATGAAAACTTATAAAGCTTAAATAAAATTATTTTCTTTGTGAGTCTTTATTTTAATTTTACACATGGCACTGAATTTTTGGCATTTGGCCATACAAAAGTAGGTATCAAAAATGTTTCATACATATATCCCACCAAAGCTGTCAAAAAGTTTGAATAACCATAATTCAAAGTTTAAAAGGTTTACTTCCGAGACAATCTATACGACGACGCGATAAAGACGACCTGGTGCTGGTGGCGACAACGAGGCGCGGCGGGCGTACCTAGGCACTGTGGGGGCAACCTCTTGATAATTTTGTTAAAACTCTTTCATTTTATGTATGTGCTTATGCGTTGTTGTTGTAGTTGGCTGACTGTTAATTTATATCCTTCGAGGGATGATTTAAATCCATGTGAATAGAACAGGACATGCTGCTTTGTATCTTGTGGCTTGGGGATGTGGGATAAAAATTTCCCGCATAATATACACGAAAACAACAACGTTTGGCAGAGAGATCATTGTTCTACGCCACCAGAGCGCCACCATGCTTCCAAAAGAGACCAAAATATAATGTTGAAGGATGTAAACCATGCGGTGTTGCAAAAATCATCCCAAGACCTACATATTATATCCATATCACTTCCCTAGCCCCGTACTGCCGCCACCACCACCACCGTGCCGTATCCTGAGTAAAGCATGGTCTTATAGCCATCGGCATAAAGTAATACATTATAATAATTTTGAAAGGAAATATCCTCGAACCTTTCTTTTTAAGCGAAAGCGATGAAAGCTTAGGAAGGAAGGAAGACAGAGGGGAATTTTGGTAGGGTTTCAGGTCGAAATCGCTTCCTTTTAAACGTTTAACTCTTCTTTTCAAACCAAGGACGTACACGTGAATACGAGGACGGACGTGGCTTGGTATGATGGTCCTATCTTGTATACATACGCCGCTGTATGGTAGCAGCAGCGTATAACACGTTAGAATCTTAGCATGTTATAGGAGTTCTAAAGAAGCATTTTTTGTCGATTGACTCTTTTGTAAACCGAAAGACCAGTGGCGCGGTGCTGCGCGGTGAAGCGAAGCGAACGAACGATGGCAATGGCTATAATGTGATGGTAGGTATAATGTTATATGCCCCCAATCCAGATTTCCTTATGAACGAACCCTTAAAAAACCTGGACGGGCGGTAGCTCCAGCGGCGGCCGCCTTTTGTGTGCAATATTAATCGCACTATTGTTTGCTGCTCCGATGCCAAGGACTTGTTCGGTGGTTCAAGATGTTTTTATTTTAGATTCGTTTTTGTTTTTAATTCATTTTGCAGGTGCATTGTTACACGATGTTGTTCCGGTGCCAAGGGGATAAATACACCCTGCTGCTGCTGCTGCTGCTGCTTCTGTTTCAGCTCTGGTGCTGCTGATGGGGTGAAAATATATATGATGGGCCATGAGGAAAATCGGTTCGCGGGATCCATTGTTTTCCATAAAAGGGTTAAATTCTGTTCGAAATATGTATGAAGCTTCGTAGTTCTATATTGTGTAATATTAAATCACAAAATTCTAGAAGCAATACACAGCACAGCTGTAAGGAGCACAATGTCAGGATTATTATTTAGACAAAAAGTGAAGAAAAAGAAGAAAAAACCTTTAAACTGACAAGTATAGTCACGAAAGGATTTTTAGTTTGCGTTTAATTTTCCAATTTGTATGGATTTAAAAAGTGATTTTTGACCAAACTAAAATATATTTTTAAACCAAATTTGTTTTTGTTAAAGACCAAAGGAGGTCGTCAAAGTGCTTTCAAAATTAATGTGAAAGTCCTTTTAAAATTCAATGAAAAAAGGATATCAAAAATAATTTCGCATGAGCAAGGTTGTTGTGGCTTATGTATATGAAAATCATCTATTTTCCAGTGCATGCGGGAAATTATAAACTTAAAGCAAAATTATTTCATAAATTTGAAAACAGCTAAATTCTCTTAGAAGTATTTCCTAAGGGTATAGACTATGAGTTTGTGAAGCGGTGGAATAGATTTTTCCAGAAAATAATAATTAAGTACACAAATCTGATGAAGAAATGTTTAAATATTTAATTCGTAGTATATGAAACTTGGATCACTATGGTTTTTAATAAGATTTTTTTTCAATTTTGTTCCTAAAAAGATGAAAATGATAAGATAACATACCTTGAGCTTATTTCTAACTTCTTTTAGGAAGTTATTGCAATCGGTTTGATTTATTACATTGAAAATTTTGACATTTATCGGCGTTTCAAGGTCTCAAGGATCTATATCAAAGGTTTTAGATAGATTTCTTTGCCTACGTACGTTCGTATAACACCGTAAGTTCGTCGTTTATATCTCAAGAACCAGTAGAGATATCGACTTTAAATAAAATAATTAAATCAAAATATGCACACAGAAAAAAAAGTTCACATACTAACAATCGTCGCACGATAGTCTACTTGAAATTTGGCCAAATTGTCTCATTGACTACCAAAATAGTAAATAATAACAACCTTATTTTAAAAAATTGACTACTGGATAGTCAATAGAACAATTTCCGACTGTCAATTTTGGGTAGTCAATATGACAACAAAAATAGTCAATTGAACAACTTCGGTAGTCAAAATGACAATAATTTGGTTGTCATATTGACTACCAAAATTGACTATCGAAGATTGTTATATTGACTACCCGGTAGTCATACAAGATTACGGTTTACATCAAAAATTATCATTTTGACTACCGAAGTTGTCATATTGACTACAGCAGTTGTCGTATTAACTACCACATTAGTCAATGTGACAACCGTAGTTTCAATGTCCTTCTATTAAAAGTTGTCATATTGACTACTACAGTTGTTATATTGATTGTTAAAAAATTTCGGATCCCAAAATTGACAACCGAAGTTTGTTCTATTGACTATCGCGGTTATCGGCTGATAATTGACTACCAAAATAGTAAATAGGATGACTTTTTTCGTTCTGTGCAGAAAGAACTTACAAGAAAGTTGTGTAGTTTTTTAATTAATTGCAAAATCAGTCTCCTTTTTTGTGGTGCTGAGCTTTAATCCAATTTTATTTGAAAAACTTTTTATGCACCACGTAGGATTTGAACACACGCATATCAGATTTGCTCAGTCTTAGAAGTCGTGTGCACTTTTTTTTTTTTTTTTTTTTTTAAATTCATTTTTATTAATTCATTCTTAAGACTATCTTAAAGCTAGACAAAAATTCATAAAACTAGCCTAATTAACCATAACTTACAACTAACTTACTGGTCCCATACGGACACTCTAAGTTAAACAATAATACTTAATGCTAATGCCTTTCGGCCCTAAGATCTATTTAACTTTAATTCATTTTATTTATTTTGTATTCATTAGAAAATTTCAAAAAAACTAATATCAATATCCTTTTTTATTTTTACTTAAAAACTACTTAAAATAAGGTCCTTAATATAAAACTTAAAGCTAACTAAAACTACCTATTCTACCTATAAACTACTTAAAACTAGAACAACCACAGCAGCAAATCTAACTACCTAACGTTTTTTGTTTTTCATATTTTGTTGTCTTTTTTTTTTTTTTTTTTTTTTTTTTTTTATGTTTTTATAATTTTTTTTTTGTTTTTTTTTGTATTTTTTTTTTTTCTGTATTTTTTGTGCATATTTTTTTTTGTATTTTTTTTTTTTTTGTGCCACCATGCCTATTCTACTTAAAACTAAACCCTAAAACTATAAAACAAGTATGTAAGCCGGCCAAGGCTTAAAACCCCATCCCGACTACCCACTATCAAGTGCCGATTGAAGCCACCAAAACTGGTTCTCCTGCTTCACCCTATCAGTTCGGTCCCGTTCGGACACAGCCCTACTGAACCGAAGGAGCTCTGCTCCGCCTTGTGCCATGACGTCCCGATTGTACCGGAGTCGCCTATCCACGGTTCGTCGTCTGACGTGGTAGATTAGCGGAACTGCCAATCTATCCTGTATCAGACCGCATCTATCTAAAAAGAGGAATGCCTCTGGTGGAATGAAGCCGCTCAAGCGTGCACTTTCAAAATACTCGTCGTTCGGATAGAACGCCCCGAAAATTAAATTGTTGGTCGAAGACATAGCTCTTGCAATGTGACCTCGAACGAGTTTTATCACGAAATTGTCAATTCTGTTGATTCGAGCCCCGTTGTATAGGACCTCGTTGGAATAGTAGTGCACGTAAGAAGATTCGGCTGTTCGATATAAGCCGGTACAGCGTCGTAAACACTGCCGCTCGAACACCCGAAACTTCTCCATCTGGGAAGGGGCAACGTTGAACCACACAGGACAACCATAAACGATCATCGGCCGTATGAGGGCCATGTAGCAAATTAACTTCACTCTGGAGTCAAGCCGACTGCTAAAAAACAGCCGTTTCGTCAGAGCGAAGGCTCCTCTGGCCCTGGTCAGAGCAGCATTTATATGTCTATCGAAATATAAATACTGATCTAACCAGATACCGAGGTACTTCACTACACTTTTGCTCGCTAATGACTGGCCGTGAAGATCAACGATGACCATCTTGCGCCAATTCTTGCACGTATCCCTCGTGGCCCTAGCCAACGGAGTCCGGAACAGAATTGTCTCCGACTTCTGGACATTTATTTTCAGTTTCCAGTCGTCGCAATATCGCTGAATCTTGTCGAAATCACGCTGCAAGAGAATTCTAATAACCTCAACCTTTCGGGCCGTTCTGTACGCAATTAGATCGTCGGCATACGCAATTGCCTTTGTAAGACTACCTATCAGATCGCTGGTGTAAATGCTGAAGAGAATCGGCGAATTCACCGCTCCCTGTTGAAGACCATTTTTAATTAAGAATGTTGTGGTAGAAGTTACATTGCCACTTTTGACAACAAACTTTCTACCGTTAAGCATATCATAAATTATATACAACAATGGCTTGCTTATGCCAAGCCTGCTCAGTTTTAGGTAAAGACCCTCTAACCATACGGTGTCAAAGGCCTTTTCCAAATCAACCAGAACAGCACCTGTGCATTGTTGTTTTGTTTTATTCCATTGGATATCAGAAACGAGTTTAGACGCAGCATGAATTGTGTCATGACCCGCCTTGAACCCGAACTGTTTATCCGGAATTATTTTGTTGTCCGCAGCCTACTTAGTCAGAGCCCTATTGATGATCTTTTCGAAAACTTTGCTGATGCTCGGAAGAAGACTTATCGACCGAAGATTTGACGGGTTGGAGTTGTCCTTTCCCTTTTTCGGGAGAGGATGAACCACAGCGGTCTTCCAATGCACTGGATAATATGCATTATTCAGTGCATTATTGAAGAGTGTGGTGTAAATGTCAATTGCCTCCATCGGTAAATGTCTTAGTACAACGTTGGATATACCATCGACACCTGCTGACTTTTTATTTTTTATTGAGTTGAAGATGAGCTGAAGCTCAACCTTCGTCACTAACAAGGGACTTGGTCCCGTTTGCTCGGCGATTATGGCATTTGCCAAGGAATCGTCATTGAACCGCATAAAACCGCGGTTCTCAGATCGCCATTGTCTTATATCATTTCGAAGGTAGAAGTGATTAAGTAGGGCTCTGTTTTCCAGGTCGTGGTTGGGGCGAATGCTAACATTCACCTTGTACACTTGCTGGAAAGCAGCTCCCACCGCCTCCACTTTTTCCTTCGGATCTTCAATTATATAAAAGTCATCGTCAAAGATGGCTTCTTCTGGATCTATTTGCGCTGTCATGAGTACGTCTCTGTTCTCTTCAGTTCTTTGGAGTTTCAGACACGGAAGGTCATTGTCGTTCTTTTTCCTGAATATCTTGTTGATTTTAGGGAACATACTAGGGTCACTGGAATTAACTGACCGGATCTTGCGGTCCCAGTACTTGTTAATTGATAGCCTGTAGTTCTCCTTAATCAACAGATTGACATTTTTTATTGACGACTTCAGTGTCCTAACCTCCAAGTCGTGTGGGTCTGTGAGTCGTCTGTACAAGTTTTTGAGTCTTGTCAGTAAGCCACTCTTGTGCCTACGTAGTGCGTCAATAGTCGCGTTTCTGTAAGCGTCCATTTGGTCCCGTTCTTTGTACTTTGGTATTGTCTGTTCCATTGTTCGTTTTATTGTTTCGTCCATCTGTTGTAAATGTTGGTCAATTTCTGTATTTGTCAGGTTTCTGTTGTTGGGGGGTGGGGCTATTTCACTCGAACGAAGTTCTCTCGCTAGGGCGTTGGTGAAACGAGGCCAGCGCATCTTACTGTAGTTGTAAGAATGCGTTGCAACGTATTCCTCCAACTCCACGCGTTCGTTCGGAATCTGCATTACAGCAGCCAATCCGCAGTGATCACTGTCGTACTCGACTGTCTGTAAGCAGTTTCGAGGGTGATTACCCACTTTGTCTGTAACTGTCAGTCTTGTGTCGTACAGCAAAAGATCCAGAAAGGAGCCGCTTCTTGAATACGATGGCTTTTCAGTAGCCAGCAGGTCGACGCCATATTCAACGCTGTAAAGATTCATCAAATTAAAAAGATGGTTACCTCTGGGATTATTATGTTGATTTCCCCAATCTTCATGTTTTGCGTTCAAATCACCGGCCAAGATGAAATAGTTTTCTTCCAAGCTCAGTTTCAGTTCCCTAAAAAGAATCTCGAGTTCTGAAGCAAAGTAAGTAACCTGCGGAGCTCCAGCCGCATAAGCCGCAATCATATACATCCGCTTCCCTTGAGTGAGAGAGATGCATACAACGCAAACTTCTAGCGTCTTGAGCTTTCGCAATTCATTGTTGTATATGACTTTATAATTGATGCCTTTTCGTATAAAGAGAGCGATACCGCCCCCTTGAGTGGAGTCGGGCCGGTCTCTTCTTACGATATTGTAATTTTTATGAGTCAATTTGTGTTTGTGGTTTAGCTTAGTTTCGCTAGCCATAAACACATCGGGACTGTAGTCTTTCAACAATTGGAACATATTGGCTCTTCGTTCAATCCTAATCAGTGAATTTACATTCACAGCTAGGACTTTTAGGCGCGTCTCCGGCAGCGCGCCCATTATGGTCTAAATTGCGCCAGGCCAGGCAACAAAGAGTAGAGATGATCTACCCTTTTGCCTTGCTCCTTTATCTGACTTTGCAGCCCTGTAAGTTGACCTTGAATGCTCAACAACAATGCTACAATGTCAGGCTGCACCTCTGGTGCCTTAGGCGCGGGGGCCTTTGGGACAACCGTTGGTGGAGCCTGTCTCGTATTCCCATTCCCTGACACCATTTGGGCGTAAGAGAATTTGGGATCCACGAATTTTTGTGTTGGAGCCTGTCGAACTGTTCGACTTCTTTCGGCTTTTTGACTGGCCTGTTTCTGTTTAATTTCTTGGACCTTAGGACAACCCCTATAGCTAGCCGGGTGCCCTTGGTTTCCACAAAGGACACACTTGAGCTGGGTCAAATCCTCAACCCGCTCATTCCCCAGCTTGCATTCTCCCTCATTGTGGGTTTCGGAGCACCTGACGCAGCGCAACTGCATATTGCAGTTGGCTCCGGCATGGCCGAACCTCTGGCACTTCGTACATTGTAAAATGTCGTCGTGCCTTTTTAATGTGTCCCAGTGCACAGCTTGAAAGTCGAGGGATTTGATTTTCTTCACACTCTCAAACCTGCTTTGGGGCGATAATGTTACGAGGAACATTGGCAGCCTATAACCCCCTCGTCTGGACTTCACCGTAGTGAAAGGCTTGACCCCGATAAAATCGAGATCGTCAGTGGCTTTTTGGCGGAGCTCAGCTAAGAGCGCCTCCGGTTCCGTGCAGGAACTTATGCCCTTCAGAAGGACCGTCTTAAATTTTTCGCTCTTGGGCGTGTAGCTGAAGAACTCAGCTGTGGCCTCTTTTAGTAACCCTTTTACTAACTTGTATTCGGCCAGTGAGAAACACTGGACCGAATAATTCTTTTCTTTTTCGTTTAAAATTTTGATAAGAAATTTGCCCTTAGTGGCCGACTTACATACCTGTTTTATGTCGTCCAGGTCAACTCTATGTGTCCTTATTGGTGGTATTTTTTCCCTTTTTGTCTGTGGTTGTTTCTGGTGTTGCTGCTGCTGCTGTTGCTGTTGCTGTTGCTGCTTCTGCTGCTGCTGCTGCTGCTGCTGCTGCTGTTTCTGCTGTTCCTGCTGCCTTGGTTGTAGCTGTTGCTTAGTATTAGCCGAAGTCGATGGGCCCTCAGACATTGGGCCTGTCACTGCTGATGGCGTCTTTTTCTTTTGCTCCGCTCCTGGGTTTTTGGAAGCGGGCTTGGATTGTGGTTGTTTTTGCTGCTGTGGTTGTTGGTGCTGTTGTTTTTGCTGCTGTTGTTTTTGCTGCAGTTGTTTTTGTTGCTGTTGCCTTTGAGCTGCCTCTTGTTGGCGGCGCGCCTCTTGCTTCAGCTTTAGTTGGCTGAGGAGCGGCTCAATATCCTCCTTGAGTTTTTTCAGGCTTTCTTCATGTTGGCTGATTTCGGCCTGTTTGTTTTGGAGGGCCTTCATCAGCTTTGCCTCGGTTTGGAGGTCCAACTCCACCTCCAACGCCTTTTCTTTTGACGGCTCTGGCTCCGATCTATTCTTCGGAGACCTATACTGCCCTTCTCCTCCATCAGAGATGTACTCGGGGGGTTCAGAGTCGTCACCCTCAGAGATTTCACTCTCTGATGACGTCACTTCCTTACTTTGTTTTGGCAGCTTTTTTTTTAAAGCTGCCCGCTTGGATGGATTGGCTCTTTTAACCAGATTTGGTGTTTGTTGTTGCCTCTTCCTCTTTGTCATCGATGTGCGGGTCCGATGCATGACCCGATGTTACGGTGACTCGCGGTACCGCTGATGGCAGTAATTTCGCATCACCTGATATATCAGCAGAGGTATCTTTCGATACCCCTGCTCTTTTTTCCTTCTCCATTTGCCTATTTTCCCAATCAATAAAATCTGCAATTTCACGATTGTGGAAAAAAGCAATTATATTTTTCGTAGACTCAGCCCGGGACTCGAACCCACGACCCTTGGAGCTATCTTCGGACGCCACTTCCACTGGGCTATCGATTTGTTATTTTTTGAGGTGGCAAACTGCCAACTTTATTTATAACTAATAACTTGCACTATTTAATTTTAAAATAAATATGAATAAAAACACTTCTTCACTACTTGGAAGTCAAAGAACGACTGAAGTCGTGTGCACTACGCACTCCACTACTTTAGACCACTGACGTCACAGGTCGAGATGTGCTAATTGTTTATCAAATGCATTTGAAGCATCAACATTTTTATAAGCTCCTTTAAGTATGCTGTTTTGTTCCGCCTCCATTTTTCTCCATACCTTTTTTGATAGACTTACAATTCGTAGTACGTATCAAAGGGGGAGAGGTTGGAAGATCGGTAACGAACCAGACTATTAAGTTATTATTGTTATTATTTTTACTTGCGACATATAGGAACTATGTATATATGTCAAGTTTTGCATTCGTGTAAAATTTCGAACTCGAGATTTTAATCAAACATGATATTACGATGGTAGAGAAGTTGAAAAAAGTGGGTCCCGCGATTCCGTCCGGTCTGTTTTGTCTGTCTGTCCACGCTCCTACAGCCTAAACCATTGGGTCGATTGAGTTCAAACTTGGAAGTTAAGATTTTGAGCAGATTTGCGTTAGGCGTTTTTTTCATTTTTTTTTTAAGATCAAAACTAACAGTGGCCCCCATACAATTTTTTTGGTCAAAAAACGAAAATTTAAATTTTCTCAAAAACAAACCGATAGATTTTTTTTAAATTTTCTCCAAAATTTTATTTTTTAACTTAGCTTCTTCTAATAAGAAATACATATTTTTGTATTGCTCAGGAAAGGTACCGCTCATAGAACCGTTATTTTGTTTTTTAATTTTCTCAGCAAATTATGAACTGATTTCAATAATTTTTGTCTGCATAAGCTCTTATATTGGCTTAACAATAGTTGATTATCAAAAGTGAAATTTTTAATTTTTTGGATTTTTAAAAAAATATTACATAAATTCTTTTTTTTCAAAATTCTATATCTCAAAAATGGGTCAACATTTTTTTTCGAAACTCAAATGTAGAGTGTATATTTACAATCACTAAACAATTGCATACCAAAAATATTTTTAGAACAAAATTGAAAAATTTTATATATAAAAAATTAATTTAAAAAAAAACCGCTCGAACGATTTTCAAAAAAAAAAAACAAACTTATTTTTCAGGTAAAATTTTGAATCTTAAAATTTTTTTCTTAAATTATTTAAATTATTTTATTTTATTTTTAATTATTTTAATAATTTATTTTTTTAATAAATTTAAATATTTTTAACTAGTTGAATACACAAACAATTGTTTTCGTTAAGTATGCTTACAAGTATTTTTCATTTTCGGGATGAGATAACAAGCTGACATTCTAGTACGAATAAATAAAAAATAAACTAGGTGGCGCAACAGTCCGTAGAGAACCAGGGCCTAGTGACTTACAACTCTCAACCATTCCTGTGTGCGAGTACTGTTGTCAGGGATGGAGGGGACCTACAGTTTAATGCCGAATCCGAACGGCTAATTTGAGAAAGCACTTTTTCATGACAAGCATTACTCTTGGAGAATTTGTCAATTCCTCGCAAGAGGCAGTAATCGTTATTTTTTTTTTTTTTAATTAAGGTGGCACAGGCAGGGATCGAACCCAAGACCTCTCGCATGACAGTCCAACGCATTAACCATCATGCCACGGGTACTACTTCTAGTACGAAAGTACAATAAAAAATAATAAATTGCAAAATCAATTAAAAAAAGTTAAAATTTGGGTGACTGCAAATATCTCTCGAGCCATTAAAACGGACTAAACCGAAAAATATTTGTCAAATTCGTCATCAAAGAAAACCGATTTTAACATCTGTTAAAATTTTGAGAAAAATCGAATTGAGAGTTTTTTTTACAAAAAATAAAAACTTAAACAAAAATTAGTAAAAGTTGGTAAAAAATGATTTTTGACTCAAATATCTTTTTAAAAATTTGAGATTATGGCTTCAAACTAATTTTGTCTTATAAGTCTTAAACATTCGGAAATATTTTAAGAAAAATCGAATTGACAGTTTTTTTTACCGAAAATAAAAACCTAAAACAAACAATACTAAAACTTGGCAAACATTTACTTTCGACTCAAATATCCTTTCAAAAACTAAAAATATCGGCTTCAAACAAATTCTATCTCACAGAAAATATTGTTTTCGACATTTATTAATTTTTTATAAAAATCCAACAGTCAGTTTTTTTCATAAAAAATTAAAATCTACACAAAATTGTACGCAAAATTGGTAAAAATTATTGATGTTCGGTTCTCGATATCTCGTGAAAAATAGAAAATATTGACTTCAAATTAATTTCATTCATTCAATTTGTATTTGCTTATATAAGAAATAAAAACTTTTAGGAAATGCTTCTAAATATAAATAAATAAATAAGGTGGCGCAACAGTCCTTTGCGAACTAGGGCCTAGTGACTTACGACTCTCAACCATTCCTGTGTGCGAGTAATGTTGTCATGAATGGAGGGGACCTACTGTTCTAGGCCGAATCCGAACGGCTAATTTGAGAAAACACATTTTTCATGACAAGAATTACTCTTGGAGAATATGTCAATTCTTCACAAGGGGCAGTACCCGTGAAAAAAACAAGATGGCACAGGCAGGGATTAAACCCAAGACCTCTGGCACGACAGTCCAACGCACTTACCATCATGCCACGGGTGTTCGAATGTCCCGAAGCAAAATTCGCCAAGTCTGCGAAAGGCCGAGTTCTTGTGTACGGCGAGGAATAGACTATCTCGGGTTCTGCGGCGATGTTCTCGGCCGATCTTCCGTTCCTTAAACCGGTCGTCTAAAATTTGGACTCCCAACGTTGAAAGACGACTGTGAAGAGCCACCACGTCTACCGTAAAATTGGCGCAATGCGTGCAACATTTGTGTTAACGAACACTCATTTTGATAATAAAGTTTTATCATTTGAACGTGCTGTTTAATCGTGTAACTTGCATTATGATGATTTGGCATATACAACTAAACAATAAGTAAAAGATTTGACAGATGTCAAAAAACAAAATGGCCACCACGGGCGCCAAAATAATACCAACGCCAATTGAAAAAGCCCTATATATATGCACAAGCATTTTCGAAAATGCTTTTTACGTGTTGAAGTGAAACTTAAGAGAAACTCAATTCCTAATCTAAAGAGTCTTCGTCACATAGCAAAATTTGCACTTCCATCAAAACCTATCGTACTCATCTATTAAAAAAAAACAATAATTAATATAATTTGGGATGATTAGTACTCACAGTTAATAAGGGTGGTCGTCAGTTTAAAGACAAAGAATCCTTCATTTCTTCAAATTTCAAACTGGAACTAATTTACGAAATGATTTAAAGTTAAGGTGGAAGTACCAACCAAACTTAACAGAAACTTGTTTTATTCCAATAAAATAATAATTTTAATTTTTGTACATATAAAGTTATTTTTAAGATATAAATTATTAACAAATGTTTTTCTTTAAGAATATGGACATATACAATGAATGCCTGACTGACTCAAAAATATATTCAACTTTTTTTTAGTAGAAAGCTTTGCCAGTGGGCAAAAGAAAAACTCGTGGTTGATTTTGGATAATTCATTTCAACATTTTAAGGAAGGAGTTAGCACCAACAGATGGCACAATATCCATCAATATTTGAAAAAATTGTAAAAGGTATTTTCAAAAATGTTTGCGTGTATTCAGTTGAAGCGGATCTAAAAACCAAAGACTTTCAAATAAATTCCATTATCAAAATAATTAATCAAAATAATTAAGTATTTTTGAAAAGTTTCACAATTAAAATAAAAACATGTAAACATGCTCAACCAAAAATTCATTACATTGTGTTTCAATATTGAGAATGAAATGTAATCTATCTCCAACTTTTTAAATTCATCAAATGCAATTGATCCTACAGCCGCCGCCGGCCGTACCGTTTAATAAACATGAGTTTAATTTTAAAAGAATTCAGAACACTGATATTTTGTAAGCCATATTTTACATAAAATCTAATTCTGTTGGGGAGTATGAATTGCAACCAGTGTTCAACAAAGCTTTACGTCTATTTATTCTACCATTTGTCACACATTCAACAAACAGAATTCTAGTGACTGGAAACTACAAAAGGCAGTGGAAATTATCAAAATTAATTACTATTCCCAAAAATCATTGTAACAATGAATATCGACTTCCAGAGGTATTCAAAAAGGCTCTATGCTTGGACCTTTTCTGTATAAAGGGAGTATTAACCAGCTCCCCAGGCAAATTACAATTTCTTCCATTAAACTGTATGCTGACAATGCCCAATTATTCAGAAGCTTTTTGCTCGGACTTTTTGAAAACTGTATCAGTTCTTAATTCTGTCGATGTAATTTTATTCACTTTGACTTAAAAACTTTCAACAGTTTAAAAATATTGCTCAGTAATCAAAACAAGTTGTTGTTCTCAAAAACTATGTAATCACTTTAAAAAAAATGCGACGCAATTTAACTTTGGAAAAATTACAACATTACTTGCACACTGGTATGACTGAGATTTGTAAGTCACTAGGCCCAAGTTATCAACGGACTGTTGCGCCACCTAATTAACTTCCCATAGAAAGTCATTGTAATCAATCCGATTTGTCGAATTGAAAATTTTGACATTTCTCGACGTTTCAAGGTATCTAGAGTCGAAATAAAAAAAATTTAAAGAGATGTCTGTGCGTACGTTCGCGACGGTTTTTTTCGTCGTCCATAGCTCAAAAACCAGTTTACTAATACTACAAAATTTTGGAGATAAAATCATGCCTTGTTCGTAAAATATACAAAAATATTTGTCATCTCAAATATTTAATAGTACCTACATAAAAACAATATTTGTCACCTCGAAAATTTTACAAACAAGAATTGATTTCATCTCCAAAATTTTGTGCAACGAAGACTAACGTTTTCAACATCTGGTAAAATTTTGAGAAAAATCGAATTGACAGTTTTTTTACAAAAAATAAAAACCTAAAAAAAAATTAGTAAAAGTTGGTACAAATTGATTTTCGACTCAAATGTCTTTTCAAGACTTTAAGAAATTGGCTTCCAACTAATTTTATCTTTTAAAAAATATTTTTGTCAACATTCAATAAAATTTTGAGAAAAATCGAATTGACATTTTTTTTACAAAGAATAAAAACCCAAACAAAATTTAATAAAAGTTGGTAAAAATTGATTTCCGACTCAAATATCTTTTCAAAAATTAAAAATATTGCCTTTAATCTTATTTTATCTCACTGAAAATATTGTTTTCGACATTCAGTAAAGATTTTATAAAAATCTAATAGTCTGTTTTGGATTTTAGATTTTTATAAAAAAAATACTGAATATCAAAAACAATATTTTCTGTGAAATAAAATAAGTTTGAAGCCAATATTTGTAATTTTTGAAAGCTATTTAAGTCGAAAGTAAATTTTTACCAAGTTTTAGTATTGTTTTTTTTTTAGGTTTTTATTTTTTATAAAAAACTATCGATTCGATTTTTCTCAAAATTTTATCGAATGTTGAAAACAATATTTCTTATAAGTTAAAATGAATTAAAAGCCATTTGCTTAAATTTTTGAAAAGATTTTTGAGTCGAAAATCAATTTTTACCAACTTCTGTTAAATTTTTTTTTCGGTTTTTAATTTTTGTAAAAAAACTGTCAATTAGATTTTTCTCAACATTTTTCAGAATGTTGAAAACAATATTTCTTATAAGATAAAATAAGTTTGAAGCCTTAATCTCAAGTTTTTAAAAAGATATTTGAGTCGAAATTCAATTTTTTCCAACTTTGAGTAATGTTTTTTTTAGGTTTTTATTTTTTATAAAAAAACTGTCAATTATATTTTCCTCGAAATTTTATCAGATGTCAAAAACATTATTTTTCGTTGCACAAAATTGTTTTGGAGATGATATCATATTTTAGTGGTTAAATTTTCGAGGTGACAAATGTTTTTGTTCAGTTTTTTTGATTTACAAAGAAAACCGTTAATTGGATTTTATTCCAAAAATATACTTGTTTTGTATTACGTTACAATATATAATAGCGTTATTGGTTCATGTGATATTTAGGTTTAACGAAAATGTTCACCTTTTTTTTTAAACTAGTATGGTACAAAAACCACCCACGCAATTTTCTTGAGAGTCCTTTCTGCATCTTTCTGCATTATTATCTGTGTAACAAAAAATTTATTTGAAGTCGATATCTCTTCTGGTTCTTGAGCTATGGAAGAACGTCGCGAACGTACGGACGTACGAACGTACGTACACACGCACGCACAGACATCTTTCTAAAAATCTTTTATTTCGACTCCAAGGACCTTGAAACGTCGAGAAATGTCAAAATTTTCAATTCGACAAATCGGACCCATTACAATAACTTCTTCCTATGAAAAGTTAATAAATAAATTGGGTGGCTCAACAGTCCGTTGAGAACTAATGCGTAGTGACTTACATTTCTCAACCATTCGTGTGAGCGAGTACTGTAGTCAGGAAACTATAGAGGAATCAAATTCAAAGTTTCTGTAAACTTCATATTCATATTTAGAGTGAAATTAAAATTTCATAATTAATTACAATTTTCAGAAACCAAGTAATATACCTGCTTAAATGATTTCAACTATATCTAGGAGACAATGTTAAATCTTAAATTAATTAATTAATCTTAAGATTGTTAAAAAAAAATAGCTTACACATGTTTTGATATGCACAGCACATGATACATGTGCATTGTGCATTAGTACTATTTTTAGTATTCGTACAACTTTTAATTTGAACTTCCATTTATTTATAAAATTTTCAATTTCCAAAGGTTCAATGAAACATAATTGTTTGAAATTTATTAACACACAATTTTTCACCTTCTGATTGTATTTCAAATGTAAATAAATAAACAAAAACTCGGAAATAAACCCTCGATTGTTTGTTTACTCGGGGATATAACACCTCGTTCACATTCTGGGAAAACGCCACGCAGTTAATAACAAAACTGAACCATTATTTCAAGGAAATCGTAGATTTGTTGTGGTTGTTGAATGTTTGCTTTTAATTAATAATATTATGTTATTAAATTAAATTATGTTATTTAATGCATTTATTATTCAAAAAAATAATTATTAACTTAAGCTTTAGCTGAATGATGAATTTTTTTTAAAGATGGAAAATATCAATTCGAAATTCCAAAAATGGTTTTTATATGATGTTTTGAATACAAAAGTATTAATAGTGTGAAATCATATCAGCTAAAATCTGATCTCTGTACTCATTATCGACGTTAAGAACGGGACGGGAACGCAATTCATTGTGGTTTAAAACTAGGATCGGATGATGAGAATAATAATATATTGACATTGACCAAAAAGCTCAATTGGATCTTGATGGATCCATTAGTAAGCTCTGCAGGAATTATTTAAGGTTCCGATTGGTCTAAGATTGGGAAGGGGTGAAAATTAGTCTTACGTGCCTCAGGAATTTTGGGAAAAATGTAATATTTATTAGGTAACTAAAAAATGTTTGAAATTCGTCTTCGATGGTTGTTTTTGGGTTCCTAACTTAAATAGGGCATTCAAAAAGGAAGTGAAATAAGCCTTCTTCCAGATCTTCTATTTCATATCGTTTAAGTAAGTCAAACAAATTTATTTCATTCACAAATTTAGCTTTTAACTGTTTTGAATTGTTTTAGATTATTCTGTAGCAATACCGAATCATCAATAAAACCAACAAAATTAAGTTTTCTTACATTAAAACGCTACGAACCTTTATATTTCAAACGTGATTTCAAAAAGTAATGAATGTGGAATAAATTACTTCAATTTTCTAACCATTACCATCACTCAAATTAACTTTAAAACGCATTTAAAGCACGCTTCCAAAAATATCGGTTCACATTTGCTCTTAACTGTGCTTGATAAGTTTTTGATGGGTATTAGCTATGGTTTATAGTTTTCTTAACATTTCTTACACTTGCTTTGTTAAACATTATTATTTATTTATGATATTTCAAGATAGGGAATTTTTTTAAAAGATTAGCGGATTTTTGTTCGGTAAGTATATAAATAGCCAAGTCAATGGATAAATTTGATTCAAAATTCGAAAATGAATACACCTGAGAAGTTCGTTAAAGCCATGCTGCTGCCGGGGCTAAACGAAGTTACTTCTATTGGGAACGAATATAACCAATTGGAATCTTTTTCATCACTTTCACCCTACATATCAGTGATTTTGAAATATTTGATTTTTAAAATCCAAGCTCTTGGACCAATAAAGATTATATTGGATATCATTTTTATTTGTCAAGTAAGTACCTAAACAATTTTCTTAAAGCAGATTTTTGTTGAAAACGTTTTCTTATTTGTAAGGATGTTTGGATTATCATACGAAAGAGGTCTATGCAGACGAAACTAAATGTTTTTGACGATGACATATTTTTAATTTTGTGTAAAGTTTTTGATGTTGGACATTTTAAATGTACCATTTTGTGCTTGAAGACAATGGAAATAGTTTGGGGAGTCTGCACACTCGATATAACTAACTTCAATGTTCAATTTGGCTGCTTTCGATTTGTTTGTATCCTTTTTTGGAAGTTTGGAAATTTTTTGGCAAATATAAGCAAGCAAAAGGAGGAGTTTTCATTGGAACATTTTTTTAATGAAAATACTTTGATGTGGTGCAATTTTCAAGTCTTATCTCATAACCAAAGGTATTCTTCATATTTATATTATTATGTTTTTAAATAAAAAGAAAATGATAAATATTTATTTTTAGATTTTCAAAAGAACATTATTTTAATCTTCTATTCGATTTCAATAAATGCAAATTTGCTATATTTGGAGATTGTGAAACAATTTTCATGTGGATTCTTAATTTTTTAACAAAAATGATATTATATCCTCTTGAAGAGAACCGAGCACAAGAAGACCGTGTTTTTGATTTAATTTTAAATGGAATTTAAACTAAAATACATTTTGTTTGTTTTTATCTAAAATAGCATGCTGTTCAGTAAAAATGATTTATTTAATTTTATTTAATTATTAAAAAAAAAACTTATACAATTTTATAGGAACAAAATTAAATAATGTACGTACGTATAAATTATGTAATTTTAAAACAAAGTATTTGTTTTGTTCAATAAAGAACTAATAGTAAAAATATAAAATTAAAAATTGTACTTCAATTTTCTAATCTTGAATCTTGAATCTTATTCATAAAAGAAGATGACAAAAAGGACTTGAATGAAATTGGTACTTCCTTCACTTTCATAAATTTCTTAATATTTTTGAAGACCAAATGTATGGGTGACATATGACATTTACTGGTTTTTATATTTAAGGGATTTTATTTTTGGTTAACTTGACAAACAAATATTTTTACTAGGAATAGAAAATGATTTTAATGTTAAAATAATTCTTTAAGTAAGGCATTCATAAATTTGTCTTAATTTTAAGGCTTAGTCTCTGAACTCACTTATAAATATTGTGTATATAGTTTATTAAACAAACGGTAATTATATATTGGTTAAACAGCGGCTACAGCAGAGTGTATCGATTGGTGATTTCGATTTTGCGGACAGAACTTCAAAAGGCTTTGACATTAACACTCTAGGTATTACTATTTTGGATTTAGAGAATGCTTTTGACCTTTTTACACTATCTTCCATTTCCTTTTGATTGTAAATATTTAGTGCTAAACTTCCAAGTTGGTAATCAATTGTACTCCGACACATGCCTCTAATAGCATCAATGATCAATTATTAGACAATCTACAGATTATAGCACAACAATTATCGGGCTTCAGCAAATAATTGTTTAGCCAGCGGTTGTTCGCAAAACAAAACGGATTTTAAAAAGCACGGTTCATCATGGTTGACTTAGAGTTTCCGACAACAAAAAAGAAATCTTTTGATCTTCTCAAGCTTTTCCATAAGTATTGCAATACGTGCTTCTACAATTCAAGAAAATCTGAAAACGGAAATAAACAACAGTATGAAAGAAAACATGTTCAAAAACTTCTCGTTTGCGGAAGCTCGTCGGAATTTTGAAAAACGATTAAAAATATCCTGTTCTTCGAGAACATTTTGAGAAGCAGTTCTATAATATATGGTTAGTTCGTTGGACTGTCATGCCAGAGGTCTTGGGTTCTGTCCCTGTCTATGACATCTAAAGTTTTTTTCACGGGTACTGCCTCCTGCGAGGAATTGATAAATTCTCCAAGAGTAATTCTTGTCATGAAAAGTGCTTTCTCAAATTAGCCGTTCAGATTCGGCTTAAAACTGTAGGTCCCCTCCATCAATGACAACAGTACTTGCACACAGGAATGTTTGAGAGTTGTAAGACCCTACTTCTCAACAGACTGTTGCACCACCCAATATATTTTTTTTAGTAAAGCGTTTGCAAACGAAATTTTGGATAGATAAATCACGGTATGGTAGCTTAAGTTAGTACAAAACGAAGGACAACAAAGCCGCAGAAAGTGACCGAATCCCAAACGAAATTTTCAAGTATGCCTAAGATGACAGATGAGTTTTTCTCACATCTAAGAATAGCTTATATAACAAAATTTTAAACTTTGGAAAAGCTCCCGAAGCTTTTAAGAAGTCAATTATCTTTTCAATTTTCAAAAATGGGGATAAATATTGGGGGACCCCTCAAACTATCGTGGCATTTCATTTTTTGAACTCTGGTCTTAAAATGTTTTAATTTTAGTCAGTTTTAGCTCAGCGAATTCCAAATAGGTTTTCGAAAATATTACTCGATGTCGACAGTTGACCATATTTTTAGTCCTTCAAATATAGCTGATATATGTGTGTACCTACGATAACTCTTAAAATGGGAAAGCTCGGGGAGAGGATAGAATACCCTTTGAATATTTTAAAAATCTAACACCCGAATTTTTAAACTTTCTAACCGTGGAGTACAACTGAATTTTTGAGACAGGTGATGTTCCGGGAAGTTTTCGAAGAGCAATCACTTTCCCACTACACAAGAAAGGAGACCCTGAAGATCCGACTAATTACAGAGGCATTTCATTTCTCAACGCAGTGGCAAAGTTATTTGGAGCAATACTGTTCAATTGGTTAAGCGAGTGGGTTGAAAACAAGCAGATTTTGCATGAATTTCAAGCGGGTTTCAGGAAAAACTATTCAACGATAAACCAAATTTTCTCTTTGGTAAATATTGGCGACATCTATAAAAAGAGAGGGAAAAAGCTGTATGCCTTTTTTGTAGATTTCCGGGCAGCTTTCGACTCAATTCCTAGAGAAGCACTTTACTACAAACTCTACGGATACGGAATCTCTACAAAAATGATATCTGTCATCAGAGCAATCTACAAAGAAAATGTTGCAAGGGATGTGTATGGGATGGTAAATTCCTCTCAGACGAGTTTAAAACGTCAATGGGCGTTAAACAAGGTTGTGTTCTTAAAACTCTATTTTTTGTTTTTTTCATAAACGACATTATCGATAGTGTAAAAGGGGGAATTATTGTTATTAGTGGAAAAAACATCCCTGGCTTAATGTTTGCAAATGATTTAGTCTTCCTATCGGAGACTATAAACGGTATGCAGCTAATGATAAACCGACTCGAACGCTACTGCAAAACCTGGAATTTATCGGTTAATCTTGCCAAGTCGAAAATTATGATTATGAGAAGGGGGGGTGGCAGGTTTTTGAGGAGTGAAAAGTGGACGTTTGAGGAGGAACCAATAGAGATTGTTAAAGAGTACAAGTACCTAGAAGTCTTAATTGCTTCTAATCTAAACCCAAATAAGCATCTTCAATACAAACTATCTGAAGCTAAACGAGCTATGTATTCTGTGTGGAGAAGTTGTATTGAAAGGAAAAACATATCACATGGAGCAAAGTATCAAATCTTTCGTACAACTGCATTATCAATTCTCTTCTACGGAGCTCAAGTTTGGGGATATATTTCCTTTGAGGCTGTGGAAACATTTCTTGGTTTTTTTATTCGGAATACTTTCAAGCTGCCTGGTAGTTCACCAAATTATATGTTATACTTAGAAACAGGTATAGCACCGCTATTTCTGGATACGCTAAAAATACATTTCGATTATGTGACAAAAGTAATGGCGATGGGAAAACAAAGGATTCCAAGACTGGTTCTCATGCAGCTGATACATTCTGGGGGATCTTGCGTTACTGAGTGGAACAAATTGGCCAACGAATCTTCAGCAGATTTTACAGTATCAACCACCGATAATAATGAAGCCATGAAGTTAAAATTCAAAAATTTGCTAAGGAAAGTTCGAAATATGATTTATGATAAGTTCACTACGGGAACAGAGTCGTCGCAATACAGAACCTACTACAGCAAGCTGAATCATTTTTTAAATACAAACACGTATTTCTTGGCACAAAACACAACAGAACAAATCAGTATGCTATTTAAACTCAGAGGGGAAGTCATTGGTTTGAATTATATTCCGCCTCGACCAGAACTACCATTATTGTGCGATCTATGCAATTTGAAAGTGCGCGAAGATGTTTTCCACTTTGTGGGAATCTGTCCAATACTCAAGGAATTTTGAAGGCGTTTCTTTGCAGTGGAGTCTTTTGGTCTAGACGAAGTAATAACTACCATTATTGTGCGATCTATGCAATTTGAAAGTGCGCGAAGATGTTTTTCACTTTGTGGGAATCTGTCCAATACTCAAGGAATTTCGAAGGCGTTTCTTTGCAGTGGAGTCTCTTGGTCTAGACGAAGTAATCAAAATTTTGAATGGAGAGAGCGGTTGGGACCCTCTAGTTGGGTATATTACGAAAACTTTTCGTTACAGAAACCAAATTATGCAAGAAAATTTTTAAATAATAATGATAGATGTATTTAAAAAATAATAATAATAATTTAATGTTTTAAGCTTTTAATTTTTGAAAATGTACAAATTAAATTAAAATGTCACTCTGGTAGACGGCCTTCGGACAAACCATAAAAGACTTAGTTATATCAAAACACTGAAATGTAAATTTGTATGTATTTATGAAGTCAATAAAACTAAAAAAAAAAAAAAGTCAGGTTTGGAAAAGTTGAGCGACTTTACAACGTTACCTTAAACACGATATGGAATGGCAAGGATCTATCGCACTGTTTTTGACTTCTGCAGGACGGAAGAAAGGGTGTAATCTAAGTCCATTAGGTTATCTTCGTCTTGTTTATGGAGCATCTTTTTAACATTTTTCCGTGTGGAATTAACGTTAATAACTTTCAGAAAATTAATTAGTTCCACGTTTTCGCCATTGTGCGATTCTACTTGCCTAACAAGCAACGAAAGAAGAGTTTTCTGACAGTGTTATTCCTCGCAGAATATAAAAACAATTGGTCACCAAAGTCTTGTGATAAAACTCTTTTCTTTGAATACTTTGTGAAAGATTAGGTCTATGCTAAGGCTCCACAATCAATTTAATTCCTTTAAGATGGAATTCGTCAAGATGTCCAAGACATGCAGCCGCAAATGTGCAATTTGGTCATAGAAAATTTCATAAATATGAGATGATGCTGCAACGGTACCCGTGGTGGTTATTTGGCTAAAATAATTCTCAATCGCTATGCTTTGCCTTTTAATTTTCTCAATAAACTAAACGTCTATTGATTGATTTCTCTTCAAATTGAAACATCTTTTTGGTAACACCTTAGGTTAGGTAGTTCTATGTTGATTGCTTTTGGAGTTATCAGTATGTTCAGAGTTTTTTTTTTATAAAAATTAGTAGGACATTAAAGAATTTTTCTAGAAGGTTTTTCACTTTTCCAACGAAACAAATGTCTAAATGATAATAACTTTAAACTCATTTAATATTTAAATGTAAGAATGTTATGGAAATAATGATGATATTTTGTATAAAAGCGTCCTTGATGTATGTTGCTTATCGATAAAGAAGAAATCACTCCCTTTAAAATCGATGGGACACTTTTGAGATCTAAGGATTTTCGTTCTAAGAAGAATTATCTATATATATAAAAGAAAGTCGTGTTTGTTACAACACTTATAACTCGAGAACGGCTGGACCGATTGCCATGGTTTTTGATTTGTTGGATTTGTTTCCATCCCGAATAGCAGAATACATCTTAAAAACAATGAAAACTCGATATGTGCAATGAATTCTTAATCATTTCAATAGATGCTGATTTGTTTATTACATGTCAAACATTTGTTGTCCAATCCTGTCAAATAGTGTAGAAACTATTTTTTTTTGAGCTTATGGCCTGGTTGCTGAGACCTTAAAGCCACAACTTTATTTTTTTCTGAAGACATCATGTGTGCGTTGACCAGTTTCTTTGCGATTTGTCAAAGCGATCCGTTCGCACGAACTGCTTTACTCAGAAATGCCACGTTATTACACTTTGAACACTACATCGAAGAAATTTCAACATCGGAAGCAAGGCGATGCAGTTCCTGGTCATCCAGATATGCGTTCTACTAATGCTCTTGGTCGTATTTACACAGTTCATCCAAAGAATGATGAATGTTTCTATTTGCGGTTGTTGCTGGTACATGCTCGAGGGCCAACATCATTTGAATCACTACGAACTGTTAATGGTATCGTGTGCCCCACATTTCGAGCATCATGTCAAAAGCTAAATTTGCTTGAAAACGATACTCATTGGGACACGACAATCGCTGAAGCAATTATTTCTGCATCTCCAAGTCAGATACGCACATTATTTGCTATCATCATTTCAACATGCTTCTCATCGAACCCACGTGACCTGTGGAACAAATACAAAGATAACATGTCAGGAGATATTTAACATCGAATTCGCGTCAGCTCAAGAAATTCCGATCTTGAGGTGAATGTGGAGATCCATAACCAGACTTTGCTCTTGATCGAAGATATGTGTTACCTCATGTGTGGCAGTTTGTTAGTTAGGTTAGGAATGCCAGCGCCAGATCATGGAATGAATGACGCATTTAATAGAGAATTGGAACGTGAACGTGAATATGATCCACATGAACTAATCCAATCAGTTCAAACGAATGTACCTCTGTTGAATCCTAAGCAGAGGGAAGTCTATGATACACTGATTGATTAATGCAATTGATGATGGAAATGGCGGCTTATTTTTTTTGGATGCCCCCGGTGGAACTGGGAAGACATTCCTCCTGTCATTGATTTTTGCCACTGTACGTGCGAGATCCGAAATTGCGGCAGCAATTGCTTCTTCTGGAATAGCGGCCACATTGTTAGACGGATGCCGTACGGCTCAATCAGCGTTAAAATTGCCATTAAACTTTCAAACTACTGAAAAACCGACATGTAACATTTCGAAACACTCTGCAATGGCCAAAGTTTTAGTAGCATCAAAAATTATCATATGGGACGAATGCACAATGGCGCACAAACGCGCATTGGAAGCACTAGACCGAATATTAAAAGATCTGCGCAATGACTCGAGATGTTTTGGTGGTGCAATGATTTTATTATCTGGCGATTTCCAACAAACACTACCAGTCATTCCAAGATCTACTGCTGCCGAAATAAACGCTTTCCTCAAAGCATCAAATCTGTGGCGATATGTAAAGAAACTTCTGTCTGTAAATATGAGAGTTGCATTGTTGAACGATCTATCTGCTGATGATTTCTCGAAGCAATTGCTGACTATCGGTAATGGCCGTGTTCCTGTTGACAAATCGAGCGGTTTGATTTCATTTCCTCAAACTTTGCAATTTCGTATCATCAAAAGACGAGCTTATCAACAAAGTATTCCCGGATATCATTGCTAACCACAAAAATAATAAATGGTTAAGTGAGCGAGCAATTTTGGCCGCTAAAAATAAAGATGTAGATGACCTCAATTTTATTATTCAAAATCAAATCGTAGGTACTCTGTATTCATTCAAATCTATCGACTGTGTAACAAACGAAGAAGAAGCCACTAATTATCCAACTGAATTTTTAAACTCCTTGGATGTGTCTGGTTTACCACCGCACAATTTAAAACTTAAAGTTGGCTCGGCAGTCATCATGCTTAGAAATTTAAACCAACCAAAACTGTGTAATGGAACGCGTTTGGTGATAAGAAAACTGATGAGCAATGTGATTCACGCGTCGATACTTAAAGGAAAATTTAAAGATGAGGAAGTTCTTTATCCAAGGATTCCGATGATCCCAACGGACATATCCTTTGAGTTTAAACGAATTCAATTCCCGATTCGTTTTGCCTTCGCCATGACGATCAACAAATCACAGGGCCAATCCTTGACTATTTGTGGCCTTAATCAAGAAAATGCATGTTTTTCTCATGGTCAATTGTACGTGGCATGCTCACGTCTCGGCAAACCATCCGCTTTATTTGTTCTTGCGCCTGACCAAAAAACAAAGAATGTCGTTTACCACAAAGTGCTTAAATAAAAATCCTATTAATTAATTAATCCGTTTTTTTTCCCAATCTGCACAACATAGTTTTCAATCATTTTTTTCTAACATGAGTTTGAAGTACTTAATTATTAATTATTATTTTTTATTTTTTTAATTTTTATTCTCATTCTGTATGTATGTTTTCATCATCATTCATCATAATAAAATACTTAACGTTTCTATCTATATAAATATATTATTTTGTATCATTGTTTTACGTTTATCAAAGCCTAAATTAGTTCAGCTAAAAAGTAACACAACATTCATTGAATGTTAGGCGGTACGAAGTTCGCCGGGTCAGCTAGTTATATATAAAAATATATAGAAAACATTGATCCCTAAAAAATTACAAAACAAAAACTTCAAAATTGTTTTAAGGATCTTTGGAAGGATAATAATTTTATATCATGTAAAGAATGAAAAATGAGTTTATAAAATTAATGAAAAAATTGAAACTGAAGGTCAGTAACATGAACAAATTACTTCTTGTCCTTATCTCAACCCATTTAAGCCCTAACTACATATACATATATTTCTATGTACATTTCAAGTCTATATTATGTGTAATCCTTATTGGACAAGTCTTCAGTATAAATGGATTCATTGATCCCGTCTGTTGTGCGACAGCTACACCGTTAATTTTTTCTTTCTTTATTTTATATCAAAATTGTTTTCTTTCTGTTTCTTATTTCCTTTTTATTTGTCTTGGGTTCTGTACTCTGCTCTGTTCTCCTTTTTCTGGTGACAGTCCCTTTTCTCACTTTGTGATTGAATTAATTCTGATGTTTATATACGCTTTCGTTGTGGAGGAGGGTTTGATTTTGGATCCTGTAAAACTGAACTTGTGTATATATATGTATGTAGGTAAGTATAAGAAGCAACGGTTGATGACCCAATGACATTATAAATTATTTACGAAGTATTTTTCGTCCTTTTTATTTTCTTGTTATAAGGAGCAAACATTATAAGATATGCAAGGTGTTATTAAGTTAAGTTAAGGTAAGGTGAAGGTAATGACAACTTTGTTTTGTTAAATCAATGTTAAGCTTCATGTGGATTTAATCAAACCACCAGACCGATTTTTTTGTTTATAATTACATTTATTTACGTTTTTTGAATGATTAAATAGTAAAAAGGGGCAGATATAAGAAAGTCAGATGAAGTCAGTTTTGGAGCATTTAAAGATTTTCGGTTTAACTTTAATTAGATGAATTATATAAGGTTTTCCAATAAACTGTTTCATTTTGATATAATATCTTTTTTTGACCAACGGCAAATTTTAGTTGATTTTGGGAATTGTTGACTTCAGTATATGGTGAACTTAGGTAATTTATTAAAGATTTTAGTTGAATTACATATTAATATTTCGAAATTAAGCTTCACCAAAGAATTAACGTGGTAAATATCTACCATTGGGCAATGGAAAGATTGTAATAGTAATTTTATATCTTTGTGTTCTTTTCATGTATTTATAAAGTGCATTTTCGGCTGTTCAGAATATTTTGTAAAAGGATGATGAGATTTTGACTTTACTTGAGAAATTGCATTTGGACAAAAATGAAGACACCGATCAAGAACCCGAAGATGAATGATTGGATCTATTAACGATTCGTTCAAGAATAAGAGCTGCTGCCAAAAAGAATTGAGAACTATAGATGAAGCTGTACTTCATGAAGAATTTAAGGAATTATTATGTGGAAGCAAGATTATTTCTGTAAATCGTCAGGAATGTAGTCATTGACTGTGAAGGAAACAAATTGTCAATGGAAAGCAAATGATTTTGTATCGGAAAGTTTTTAGGTTTTATTGCATGTGGGTTCTTTTAAAGGTTTGTTTGAAAGTTAGAATAGTTCAATAGAGTTTTTTGTATCATTAATGAACTTCTACGCCACGCCGTTAGTTATACTACTAGTTATTTTCCGTATGGAAAAACACCAACTGAAGACACTTTTGGATTGAAAGTGAGGATCTAAAAGTTTTGTTGGTATAAGTAAAACAATGAGTTGAAATGGATTCTATGCAAGTTTGAAAAGCTTGAACGTAAATAACAGAGATTGACTTTTCAAGCTTTATTCAATGATACATTTGTTGAATGGAAAATGTATTATTTCTTACCATTTCACAAGACACTCTTCTGTTGGCGACTCAATGATTCTTTCAAGGGAAGAAACTAATTGAAACAATGCAATATCATCATATCTATAAAGAGATGTTAAAAATGATGGTACTCAGCAGACTAAATCAAGAAATTTTTCAAATTATCAAGAAAAGGACGAAAAGCTGGAAAGCAAATACGAAACTCATGATTGAGATCGTTTGATGCGTATTTGAGCTAGAGTAGGGCATGTACAGAGGAGATGAAGAACTGTTTCCTTCTATTCCTCATCATTTGATAATACGCCTAGCCGCGTGGCGTGCTATCCTGACCGGTATTTACACCGATTATCGAGCATATATGCGATCTGCTCAGAGATAGCAAGCACCTTGATCGCGTTAAATCCAGTGTAGGCCAAATATTTTCGTGACCTGACACGTGGTGATGTTATTCCACCTGATTATTGCTTTTTTTAAAGGCATTAGCAATAGTTTAAATGTTGCGATTGGTATGCCAGTATTAGCCAAACGTGATAGAATGGGTTGTACCCTACCATTTCTGGCGATTTCATCTCCCTTACATTTTCCAGGAATACTTCTAGGGCCCAACATCCAGAAAAAGTGAATAATTAACTGTTGTGCCATCACCTTTAGAGATGATCGACAGTTATGGATTGTTATAGAGTTTGTATAGACAGAGTCGGGAGATTTGATAGCGGCCTGACTATCTGAGAAATACGAATATCAGATTTTGATATCACGTTTTCCTTAAGCCAGGAAAAGACTTTTATCGCCAAAAGTTCCGCCTGGAACAAATCATTGGGAAGGCGGAGTAAGAGTCTTAATTTAAGTCGTTCAGAGTACACACCTCCACCAACCTCTTCTTTTGTTTTTGATCCATCTGTAAAAAAGTGGACTGACTCGTCTTCCAGCATTGTTCTATCCTCTGATCTGGATCTTTCTGAGATCTCACTATCTGTGAGTAAGCTCAATTGGTACTCAACATTACAGTAAATAAATATGTAATACATAGTAAATTTGTGTTAAGGAAACATTAGTTTCAGATGATTATAGTTTTGCTATGTTCAGACTTAACGTCTAATGTATTTACTCATCGCATAGACCTTTGTAATCATTACACAATGAAATTTTTACTGACTACATTAAGAATTTTTGGACTCGTAACATAGAAAAGGATCGGTTTTTGTCTGATAAAGCTGCAACTGCAGCAAATCTAAACAAATTTTGTTGATTTTTTGTGATGAGTACAACCGTTTGTAATTTGTTAAGCTTGAGCTCACTAGTATATGTATTGATTAAATTAATTAAAATATTGAATGGACTTATTCCATCTGACGGCAATCCATCATTTCAATATAATAATGTGATGAGTAAAGATTATATGTCATATTACAATCATTACATTCATTTCATAAATATATGTAATCATTGCATACAAATTATTACTTTTTATATAAATATTGAAATAACGTATGTACTGTTTACATAAATAAGGCAAGGTATAAAACTAATTATAGGTTGACTGCATAGATTTTTTTATTCTGCTGTTATTGATGGCGTATTATTTTGGTACATAATTTGAAATGTAACTATCGCTCGTAAGTCTTCTTACATAGATGAATTCATTCTGAATCTAGCAAGAAAGTCTCACAATATCCTATTAACCGATGACGATGGAAAAGGTTTTGATTTAATCATAATTAAAACATTTTTTGTTTATTTTTAATATATTGCATTCCTATAAGCTTTATAAAAATTCTATATTTTGTGTATAATCCTCAATCTCCTTGAACCAGCAGTGTGACAATAAGTGGCAACTTATTTAACTTTACATAGGAAGTTATTGTAATCGGTCCGATTTGTCGAATTGAAAATTTTGACATTTCTCGACGTTTCAAGGTCCCTAGAGTCGAAATAAAAGATTTTTAAAGAGATGTCTGTGCGTGCGTGTGTACGTATGGACGTACGGACGTACAGACGTACGGACGTTCGCGAAGCTTTTTTCGTCGTCCGTAGCTCAAGAACCAGAAGAGATATCGACTTCAAATAAATTTTGTTATACAGATAATAATGCAGAAAGGACTCTCAAAAAAATGAGTGGTTGTTTTTTTACCATAGCAATTTAAAAAAAGGTGAACATTTTAGTTAACTCAAAATATCTCATGAACCAATAACGCTAGCAACTTGAATTAAATTTATTGTTATATATCGTAACGTGATACTTAACAAGTTTATTTTTGGAAAAAATATCCAATTAACGGTTTTTTCTATCGGGTGATTTTTTAAGAGCTTGAGAAAAAAAAAAAAAAACGCATAAAATTTGCAAAATCTCATCGATTCTTTATTTGAAACGTTAGATTGGTCCATGACATTTACTTTTTGAAGATAATTTCATTTAAATGTTGACCGCGGCTGCGTCTTAGGTGGTCCATTCGGAAAGTCCAATTTTGGGTAACTTTTTCGAGCATTTCGGTCGGAATAGCCCGAATTTCTTCGGAAATGTTATCTTCCAAAGCTGGAATAGTTGCTGGCTTATTTGTGTAGACTTAAGACTTGACGTAGCCCCACAAAAAATAGTCTAAAGGCGTCAAATCGCATGATCTTGGTGGCCAACTTACCGGTCCATTCCTTGAGATGAATTGTTCTCCGAAGTTTTCCCTCAAAATGGCCATAGAATCGCGAGCTGTGTGGCATGTAGCGCCATCTTGTTGAAACCACATGTCAACCAAGTTCAGTTCTTCCATTTTTGGCAACAAAAAGTTTGTTAGCATTGAACGATAGCGATCGCCATTCACCGTAACGTTGCGTCCAACAGCATCTTTGAAAAAATACGGTCCAATGATTCCACCAGCGTACAAACCACACCAAACAGTGCATTTTTCGGGATGCATGGGCAGTTCTTGAACGGCTTCTGGTTGCTCTTCACTCCAAATGCGGCAATTTTGCTTATTTACGTAGCCATTCAACCAGAAATGAGCCTCATCGCTGAACAAAATTTGTCGATAAAAACATTTCGAACCGAACACTGATTTTGGTAATAAAATTCAATGATTTGCAAGCGTTGCTCGTTAGTAAGTCTATTCATGATGAAATGTCAAAGCATACTGAGCATCTTTCTCTTTGACACCATGTCTGAAATCCCGCGTGATCTGTCAAATACTAATGCATGAAAATCCTAACCTCAAAAAAACCACCCATTATAAATCAAAAAAACTGAAAAAAATAAATGTCACCTCAAATATTCTTATGAAGAAAAAATAATTTTATCTCCAAAATAATTGTATGCAACGAAGAATAACGGTCTTGACATCTGGTAAAATTTTGAGAAAAATCGAAGTTACAGTTTTTTTTATAAAAAATTAAAACATACAAAAAATAGTACGCAAATGCAATTAAAATTAGTAGAAATTGGTTTTCGATTAAAAATGTCTTTATAAAAAATTGTTTTTGAAATCAAGCTATATGCAAAATATTGTTGGTAACTTTTATTTTTTAGAATAATTCAACTAAGAACTGTGGGGAGAGTATGATAACTCAGGCGACAAAGTTTAATGGGGGATTTGTATAGAACAGTTAAAAACAAGCATTTCTTAATACGGGAGGGGGTCTATCTCCCTCCGTTTAGGCGGTAGGGGCAACTTAAAAAAATATGTACGTTAAATAGAAAAAAATAACTAAAAGTTATTGGTAATACTTACAACTAAGTTTTATAAAATTTTTAAAGCCAACACTTTTGTCTTTTAGCTTGTTTTTAAATCAATTGAAAACTATGCATAGTTTTTGAAAAAAATTGTTTTAATCTCAAAATTTGGGCAACAAAAACTTAAAGAAAGGTTTAAAGTGTAATTTTTCAAAACTTTAAGATTATCTACTATTGTTTTTTTTAGAATTCATTGTTCTTATTTGTTTTTAATCAAAAACTGAAAACTGCACCCTCCCCACCTGGCACCCACTCCACCTTGCACCCACCCCAAATCCTATTGTGTGTCCAGGTAGGTGGGTTACATACACATCTCACTATTGCATACATCCAAACTCGAACACACCTTACTGTTGTGTTTAAAATTAAATTTTTTAAAAACTTCACATAGTTTTGACCTGATTCAAAAATTGATTAATAGAATACAATGTTGGCTTTAAAAAAATGTATAATACTTAGTTGTAAGTATTACCGTTATTTTTAACTAGTTTTTCCATTTTAAGTTATATTTTTTTTAAATTGCCCCTCCCGCCTAAACGGGGGATAGATAGACCCCCCTTCCATAGTAAAAAATGCTTGTGTTTAACTGTTATAATATCTTGTCTCCTGAGTTTTCATACTCTTGCCAGAACTTTTTTAACAAAACACAAAAACCTACAAACCTTTTTATCAAGAAAAATCGGCAGACGAAATGGGAAGTTATAAGTGTAAGTCGCATCCCAGCCTCTTTTTTTATTTTGTATTCCTGCTACTGAATTATAATTGCTTGGCCAACACAACACACTAATTCATAATAATTAAAAGCCATATTCATATTGACAATCCAATTTGACATAACAAGGATATATTATGTATAGTGCGTAACTTTATTGATTGCATAATCCTTTCAGAATTATAATTTAATTATATCCAACTCAAACATTATACCATAAAACTTATAACCTTATGTAAATAATACCTGTGCCTTATGTGTATTGTGTTCTCTTATATATTATATATGTATATACACAAAACAGAAAAATAACTTTAACCTTTCTTAATTTCTACAACAACAAAAAAGGATGTGTTTTTTCTGTAGTCTTCCGACTAATTTCGAGGTTGCTGATGTTTGCTCAAGGATGTGGCATTGATATTATTAAGTTACATATTTTGTGTCTCTATATCACTGTCTCTCTATCTCTCTCTCTTTCTCTGTCTCTCTGACGATGGTTGTAATGGGCTTGATACTTTTGTGCTTTGTCAGTTTCTTGTATGATTCCTTGATGTGTTTCCCTGGAGGCTTATCTTATCCAACAACAAGTTAATTACAAACAAAATGTCAAATGATTATTTCACACCGAAAGTATCATTTTATATAAGATAACACGTGTAAGATAAATTTTAAGGATATAATTTTTACATTTGCTTTAATTTATCTACATCCACATCCATACATGTCTGTCTTTATTACATACATCCAATGTAAATTGTACATGTGTAAGCGTAAAGTAGGAACATAATTTGACAATCTATCTAAATGTTCCTAAATATGTAAATGTTAAGGCAATATTGAAGAGATTTTGAAGTTTGTTTTGCTCTTAAGTAGTTTGAATTATTTTCATTTGTTTTAACTGCTATTAGCTTGAGGTGTTAATTAAAATGGAATTTTTTAAATGAAACAAAATAAATGTATGTATACTGGTATAAGGAAATTAAGAAATGTATGTGTGTTTATGTCGATTATGCCATTTTTCAGAGACGGATCAAAATTTGTTTTGGAAACATACACAGCAATATGCTGGTCGGTAACCAATATGTTTAAAGTTTTGATACTAAAATCTAAATTAAAATGTTTGATTCAAAAGTTATAAGCAAAAAGAGGCTTGCGTACTATTTTTTGTAGATTTAATTTTTTAGGAAAAAACGGACTGTTGGATTTTTATAAAAAATTACTGAATATCGAAAACAATATTTTCTGTGAAATAAAATGAGTTTGAAGCCAATATTTGTAATTTTTGAAAAGCTATTTGAGTCGAAAGTACATTTTTACCAAGTTTTATTATAGGTTTTTATTTTTTGTAATAAACAACTGTCAATTCGATTTTTCTAAAAAAATTTCAGAATGTTGAAAACAGTATTTCTTATAAGATAAAATTAGTTTGAAGCCAATGTCTCAAATTTTTGAAAGGATATTTACGTAGAAACACAATTTTTACCAACTTTATAGATTTTTTTTTTAGATTTTTATTTTTTGTAAGAAAACTGTCAATTCGATTTTTTTCAAATTTTTTCCCAATGTTGAAAACAATATTTCTTATAAGTTAAAATTAGTAAGGCCCCACTATCTCAAATTTTTGAAAAGATATTTGACTCAAAAATCAATTTTTAACAACTTTTGTACATTTTTTTTTTAGGTTTTTATTTTTTGTAAAAATACTGTCAATTCTTTTTTTCTCAATATTTTTAGAATGTTGAAAACAATATTTCTTATAAGTTAAAATTAGTGAGAATCCATTATCTCAGATTTTTGAAGAGATATTTGAGTCGAAATTTAATTTTTTACTAACTTTGAGTAATGTTTTTATAAGGTTTTTATTTTGTATAAAAAAAACTGTATATTAGATTTTTCTCAAAATTTTATCAGATGTCAAAAACATTATTCTTCGTTGCACAAAATTGTTTTGGAGATGAAATCATATTTTAGTCGTACAATTTTCGAGGTGACAATTATTTTTTTTTTCAGTTTTTTGATTTATAAAAAAACCGTTAATTAGATTTTTTTCCAAAATTATACTTGATTGGTATCACGTTACTATATATAATAAAAAATTGAATTCAAATCTCTAGCGTTATTGGTTCGTGAGATATTTAGGGCTAACCAAAATGTTAACCTTTTTTTTAAATTGCTATGGTAAAAAAACCACCCACGCAATTTTCTTGAGAGCCCTTTCTGCATCTTTCTGCCTTATTCCCTGTATAACAAAATTTATTTGAAGTCGATATCTCTGCTGGCTCTTGAGCTATGGAAGACGTAAAAACGTGGCGAACGTACGGACTTACGAACGTGCGTACACACGCACGCACAGATATCTTTCTAAAAATCTTTTATTTCGACTCTAGGGACCTTGAAACGTCGAGAAATGTCAAAATTTTCAATTTGACAAATCGGACCCATTACAATAACTTCCTATGGGAAGTTAATAAAGCGGTTTAAATGAATCTAGTGTGTTTTGATTTTGATTTTTATCCTTGTTCTCAATGCTTCCTATTTAATTTACTGTAGGCCACAAGGAATACTTTAACAAGTACTTGTGACTCCTCACAAGCAAAAAATGAAGCTATTAACAGAATAAAATGTTACACAAATCCATGACTCAATGGTCATGTTCAATTATCCACACTCCTCCACATGTTATCTCACTTGTAAACTTAAGTGATACACGTGTTCTCAGGAAAGATTTTCCTTTCCATTTCAACACAAATGTAGTTAAAGATTAGATGAGAAAATGTTGATTGGTTCATTTATTTCAAGTACCTACGAGTAATTTTATTTTCTTCGTCCTTTTTTTTAGCCTTGTTTTTTCTTATCTCGTTTTAAAAGAATTTATTCCTCCCTTTATCCTTTTTAATTTTAACATTCAATTATTGTTTTAAATACCAATCAAAACTATGTTAAATTATTTAATATTCCATTTAATTAATATCTGGAAAATAGTATACAACAAAGAATGACCCTTCTCTCTCTTGCAAATCCTTAAACACTTTACTTTCTATAAAAAGATTGAAAAACTTTTAGTATATCTGAAAATTCAAAGAGGATCAATATCTCGTGTCTGACATCGAAAGGCCCAAAATAAATCATTTGAGTCCAGACTAATCAATTTCCTTATAACCTAAAACCCTTCATAATGAAAAGTTCTTTTGTTTTTTGTTTAAATACTAAAACCACCAAACTCAAAGCCTCGCAATTCTATTGAAAGGAAAACTGGAACAAAGCTCAACAAAAAATATACTTAAACAAAAACCGAAAGTATGCAAGAAAAAAAAAGTACACGAACTAATCGAAGCATAGCAAAATCGCTTAATCCTTTTTGGTCCTTGCTCCGATTTAATCCCTTTAACTTATTTGCCAAACAAAAGCACTTAAAATAATTAAGTGATTCGTTTTGGTAAACGGCAGTAGCAGCAGCAGTGGCAAAAGTGAGGACCAGCGACGACGGGCGGTATCAGCTGGAGTTGGATCTTTAGCGGGAGCGAGCATAGCACATATTTGCCGCTCCAATCGTTAGCTGTATTTTCCTTTGCTTTGCGATGAATTTCCTGCAAAAGATTTATGAACTTGCCGGTATTTTTAATTATATTTATTCAACCAACTGATTACATTCTTTGCGTGTATATTGTTTAAGTTCTCCCCGCGGCATTGTGTATGCGGCTGAGCCGCTGCTGCCACACACCGCCGCGCCGGCCGCCCGCCACCGCCGCGGTATATGGGCCATGAAGGACATTTTCACTCAAACATTCGATTCTAATTAATTTTATGACCACAAGGGCCGTTTCCGTTGTTGTTAGTTTAATTTTTTTATTTTCTGGTAAGGTTTTGTATAAAACTGCAAATTGAGCATGAATTTAGCACTTTTTCGATAAAGAGCTCCGACGAATATAAATTGATGGCAAGTTAAGTTTCATTTAATTAAATTGCAAATAAATTAAACTGTTGGTTAACCAGTTTTGCAAAAAAGAAAAAAAAAGTAACCGCAGTAAGAGAGTGACCTGTAGTACCACCATGCGCCTCTACCCTACTTACGTATTATTAAATACATCAGCCGGGCATTTTTTACATATACAAACAAAATTAAATCATTTAGCCTACTGGCAATTAGCAAGCCCATTGTAAGGTTTTCAAAAATTAATATTCAAGCACTTAGTTAAATACACGAGACACAACCACACCACACCAGACCACCCGCGCAAACCATTTAGATTTTATAATGTCTCATTAATTAAATTCCGAGGATAAAAAAGTGTCATCAACCGTCCGTTGTTATTTTGGCAAAGGAAATTATACGAAGGCACAATGAAATAAGAAAAACAACAAAGAAATTCGCATTTATAACTTTCGTGGCTTACCATAGATACGATAAGAAAAACAAAAACAAAAACAAAAAACCTCACCACCCGACCCTCCATCAATTTGTTAATCCTGAGGGTGTAATTAAATAATTTAAAATATTAATTGCAAGTAGTGAAATTAACAAGGTCCGTAATTTTTCTTATTTTTATAAGATTTCCACAAATTAGGAAATGACACAGGAACAAAATAAAAGATTTTATTTGATTTCTTTTAATTCTTTTTTGTTTTTATTTCTTTTGTCTTGGGATATTTTTTATTGCTTCAAATGCTTTAATTGCTTTTGCAACAATGAGTTAAAAATCTTTATAGGGTCAGTAGGATAGAAAATGCAATGTATTGAGGTAATTTGGAAATTATGTCCGTTTCCTAATTATCGTTAATAAAAAGCCAAACAATGGGAAATTGCTTGAAATAATTAAAATGTTTATATCGCTCAAATTGTTATTTCGACTTTGTGTTTTTATTTGGACAGATTTTGTGTTAATTTAAATAATTATGAAGGGTGATTTTTTAGCTATTATCTTTTTGGCAACACTGGTTTTAACAGCTGACGCACTTTTCGTGTTTTGTTTCACTGTCAAACATCTTCAGTTTAACCATGAATCGTCTTACAAACGAACAACGCTTGCAAATTATTGAATTTTATTATCAAAATGCGTGCTCTGTGAAGAAAGTTCTTCGCGCGCTTTTTACCGAAAAATTGTGTTCAGCGACGAAGTTCATTTCTCTCTCCAATGGGTACGTACATACATAAATAAGCAGAAGCAGAATTGTCGATGGTGGAGTGAATATCAGCCAAAAGCATTGCAAGAGCTACCAATGCATCCAGAAAAAGTCACAGTTTGGTGCGGTTTATGGGCTGGTGACATTATTGGACCGTACTTCTTCAAAGATGATGCGAATCGTAACGTAACTGTGAATGGTGAGCGCTACTGTGAGATAATATCTAACTTTTTTTTGCCCAAAATGCAAGAGCTTGACTTGCATGACATGTGGTTTCAACAAGACGGTGCCACATGCCACACAGCACGTGCAACAATGGACTTAATGAGAGGCGAGTTCGGTGAACATTTTATTTCAAGTTCGGAACCGGTCAATTGGCCGCCTAGATCGTGCGATTTAACGCCTTTAGACTATTTTTTGTGGGCCATATTAAAGCTCATGTCTATACAGACAAGCCCGCTTCAATTGACGCATTGGGAGACAACATCGAAGCATTTATTCGTGAGATACCGGCCGAAATGTTGGAAAGAGTATGCCAAAATTGGATTTAGCGGATGGACCATTTGAGGCGCAGTCAAGGTCAACATTTCCATGAAATAATCTTCAAACATTAAATTATATGGAGTACTATCGATACAAATAAAGATTTCATGCATTATTTTTTTTAATTGCATTTATTTTTTTTTTGAAAAACTTTCTTACAGCTTTAAAAAAATCACCCTTTATTTTAGCACCTGACTCGACAAAGTTTGTTTTTTTCAAGTATTTTGATGTCTAATGTAAGATATTTGTATTCGTATTCATATCAATATAAATACATATTTGTTTATGAAAGAAAATGTATATCAATAAAAAAAATTCACTTCTTTTTTTAATTTATGTTTAAAGATGTAATTTAAGTTTCTATAATCCAGGCATTCGCAAAGCCAGCAAGTGTGGAAAGGGCGAATCAGGATATCGAAAATATGCTTACCACTTGAATGCAAGACAATAATGATTCACATTGGAGCGAGGGTATAAGGTTTGTTCAACTCATGAAAAACAGTGCTTTTCACGCTGGCAAACTCCTTATGAAGCCCTTTTTGGATGTAAAATTAAGGTAAGTCTACATTTACCAAATGATTTTACGCAAAACATTGAATCTGAAGAAGATTTAGAGAAAATCATTGAAAACTTAATGTAAATATAATAGAACCAATCCCATTCTGTAATAATTAAGATCAGTGTGAGACCATCACAGTACCTTCAGTCAGTGCATATGATAAGGAATGCATTGCCTGTTCAAAAGAAACGACCGAAGCTCATACTTGTAGCCAACCCGGATGTGCACTCCACGCAATTTGTTTTGTAGGAGAAGAGGCAACGAAGAGACAGAGGTCCAAACTGATTTGCCTATTCTGTTCAAAAAATGTAGTAGTGCAAAACAAATCGTCATTCTGCTAAGCAAAATCCGCAACAACAGACAGGAAAAATGATAAAAACAAGTGACAAGAAGTTTCCTTCAACAAAGAATAAAATCATAAAACAATAGTATAGTTTCAAGGTCCCTAGAGTCGAAATAAAAGATTTTTAGAGAGATGTGTGTTCGTACGTCTGCACGTCCTCCGTCCGTTCGCGATGTTTTTTTCTACGTCCATAGCTCAAGAACCAGTAGAGATATCTACTTCAAATAAATGTTGATATACAGATAATAATGCAGAAAGGACTCTCACAAAAATTGAGTGGGTGGTTTTTGTACCACAGAAATTTGAAAAAAAGGTGAAAATTTTGGTTAACCAAAAATATCTCACGAACGAATAATGGTAGGACTTGAGTTAAATTTCATATTATAAATTTTAACGTGATACCAAACAAATATATTTTTGGAAAAAATTTTAACAAATTTTATCTCCATAACAATTTGGTGCAACGAAGAATAACGTTTTCAATATCTGGCAAAATTTTGAGAAAAATGGAATTGACAGTTTTTTTTAACAAAAAATCAAAAACCTAAAAGAAAATAAACAAAAGTTGGTAAAATTTCAAAAATCAGTCTGTTTTTTCATAAAAAATAAAATCTACAAAAAATAGTACGCAAAATTGGTAAAAACTGATGTTCGGTTCTCGATACCTCGTGAATAATAAAATACATTGACTTCAAATTAATTTCATTCATCCAATTTTTATTTGTTTTTGTAATGGATAAAAACTTTTAAGAAATGGTACTAAAATTGGTAAAAATTGGTTTTCGACTAAAAATCAAACTTGAAATCAAACTATTTCATCATTATGCAGACTATTGTTGGTAATTTAAACTTTTTTTTAAATAATTCAACTGACACCTTTTTTAACAAAACACGAACACCTACAAACTTTTAAGCAAGACAAACCGACAGACGGGATGGAGAGTTATCAGTGTGGGTCGTATCCCAGTCTCTTTTTACTTGCGACATAATGTATAGGAACTGGCAAGTTTTGCATTCGTAAAAAAATTCGAACTCGAGATTTTAATCAATCATGATATTACGATGGTAGAAAAGTCGAAAAAAATGGTTCCCGCGATTCCGCCCGGTCTGTCTGCCCACGCTCCTCCAGCCTAAACCATTGGGTCGATTTAGTTCAAACTTGGAAGTTAAGGTTTTGAGTAGATTAGCGTTAGGCGTTTTTTTTTTTCTTTTCATTTTCAAAAATGTGTTATAAAAATATTAAGGCTGAAATTCCAATATTCTACAAATAGAAGAAAAAGAAACCTCTGACACGTATACAACGCCCTATTTCTTGACCAATTATGAAATAGACTTGAAATAACTGCTCTTAAATGTAAAAGGTGTTTTTTAGAGGTAGATAACTTAAAGAAGTCACAAAAATTGTAACTGGCGGCCATTTTGTCAGCTGTGAAGTGACTTATTTAAGGTTTGGTTTGGTATTTCAACATATGTAGACGGACACCTGAAACACGTACAAAATTGATCAAATTTATTTTGAAAATCATAACAAAACTAGCCTATTTAAAGTGATGGTAATCCTCAAGTGCCCTTGTGGAATAATTGGTTTGTACTTTTTTTGAAAACGATGACCTGGCTAAAACGTTACAGTCAATTAGGATCACTAAGAGCCATAATTACTGACTTGTTCGTTCATCGCTTGATGTTTACCATAATGTGCAACTGCTGTAGTTTTAAAAAATCATCTTCGAGTAATTTCACTTAAGAGTTTTTTACCTTCTTAAAACAAACCTTTTGGATGAAATTGAATATTTGGAATTTAAAATGCTTTAAAGACAATACAATTTTTCATAACGAGAATATTTTGTTAGGTATTGAATATATATTAAAATCACAAGTCATCACACAATATCAACATATTTCCCAGTTTAATGATAGTTTTAGCTGGTCTTTCTTCGAAAATCGTAGTAGAAGTTAAGAAAATGATTTGTATTCCCTCCAAAGAAAGTGGATAAGTGTCTTAAATTTATATTGATATTTTTACGTAAAAAAATTTAGAGTGTACGTTTTATATGAATTACATTTCTTCCATTTTTTTTTTCAAAAATCACCCACATTTAACTTGGTTTAACTTTCTTCCTAAGTGCATTTTCTTAAGATGCGTCAAATATGTTTTACATTTAAATTTGTAAGTTCTTTTGATCTCTGTCACATTTAGGTAACAAGTTCCACACTAAATTTTGCATCCTTAATTTTGACCCTTCCGAAGTCATTGCAAAAGTCACAACATTTTGGTTCACTTTAATATTTTAATGTTCTCAAGAATATTTATTTGAAGCGGAAAATTCTTCATTCTTTCAATTTATAATAAGTGTGTGACCCCTCTGATTAAAAGTTTACATCCATCCTTGTACCCATCAAACATAATATAAATTCTCAATAGTTGAGCACCTTCTTAAGTATTTTATTCATAAAGCTTGGAGTACCAGTTTCGAAAATTGAGTTTTGAGCAAGTATACCATTTTTTATTTATCTATATGTACTTTTATATCATCGTAAATAAAATTTGATGGTTTAAATAAAGTATGAGGATGATTTACGACACCACTTATCTTATGTATATTCCAGAGGTATATAATAATACAAAACTTTTGTGCCTACCTTTATTAATTAGGTATTTGTTTGATAACGACCCGACCTTAAAAACGACTGTTTTTCTTTTTATAAATCATCTCCAATGTTTGCAGAGCGAAAAACATTTAATCGACCGTTAAAAATAAAACAAAAATCATCCAAAAAAATGGCCCAAAAAAAAAGTTTCGAAAGCATCAATGTTTTTCCTCCACTCAAAAGTCCAAAAAAAAAACGTCTTGACCACTCTGAAGTGAATAAAAGGTTGACAAACAACATTAACCTAAAAAAACACAATCTGAACTTCAATCTCCAACACACCATCAGTGCCAGTGGTGACACAGTCAAGCATAAAGTAACAGCTCCATGTCCAGAAAATCATTTAAATGAAATTAAAATGTTTCCCAGAAGAATACAAAAATAAAAACATCTTCAACGAAGAATAAATTCAAAGAAAAACCTGGAACATAACCCCGACGAAGGAAATTTAGGAAACATCTAAGTTTCCAAACCTATTAACAACCAGCAAAAACCAACCTGGAAAAAAGGACAACAAATCAATACCATACAATGTATACCCTTTTGATGGATCCTATTCCTTTCATATTAAAGTAGGACATTAGAAAAATACCAGGAACTGTATAAGTATATACTCGTAGGTACATATTAACAATCAACCCTTGGGGAATGGAAATTAAGGCAATATTGGCTGTGACCTAGAATCGGGAGAAGCTGAAGCCAGGAGAGCCAGGACTACTGAATCTTCTAAGGACTTAAGGGTCAACACCTGTTTACACTTACTTTTTTCAAAGAAGAAGAAACTCAAAACGAGAAATGGGGTAAGGTAATTGAGTTTGATTTTTAAATGAAAATATAAAAATACCAAAGAAAAAGGTGATTGGGATTCAACATGGCAGTTAAGAGTTTTGGTTTATTTGATTTTGGAAGAGGTTTTTTTTTTATTTCCTTAGACATGAAATAAGGTCAACAAGGAATACAAAATTCAAACAGTTTAAAAGCAAATAAATTGAAAAGTTTTGCATTGATAGAAATATTAAAGAAATTATGTTCGAAAAAGGTAAGACTCGTAGTTATTTTTATTCTTAATAAAACCTATGTAAGTTTATGGCAATTGAAAATAAAAATATTATTATTAAAAGTATACATAAAGAGTGTTTTATCAAATTGTGTATTTAAACCATCAGACAAGCCGTACAGGGTTCATGAGTCGACACATTTAAATCAATTTGACCATAAAAGGAGAGTCTAGACCTCATAAAAAAGTTTGTTTTATTACTAAAAAAACCTTTAAAATTATAAAGAAATATTAAATTAAGTATACCTAATTAATGATATTTTCGTTTGTCAAGCATTCAAACTACACTAAAACAAATGAATTGTACTGTTTTTTTAAATCTCTTATATCGGGTGATTTTTTAAGAGCTTGAGAACTTTAAAAAAAAAAAAAACGCATAAAATTTGCAAAATCTCATCGATTCTTTATTTGAAACGTTAGATTGGTCCATGACATTTACTTTTTGAAGATAATTTCATTTAAATGTTGACCGCGGCTGCGTCTTAGGTGGTCCATTCGGAAAGTCCAATTTTGGGTAACTTTTTCGAGCATTTCGGCCGGAATAGCCCGAATTTCTTCGGAAATGTTGTCTTCCAAAGCTGGAATAGTTGCTGGCTTATTTGTGTAGACTTTAGACTTGACGTAGCCCCACAAAAAATAGTCTAAAGGCGTCAAATCGCATGATCTTGGTGGCCAACTTACCGGTCCATTCCTTGAGATGAATTGTTCTCCGAAGTTTTCCCTCAAAATGGCCATAGAATCGCGAGCTGTGTGGCATGTAGCGCCATCTTGTTGAAACCACATGTCAACCAAGTTCAGTTCTTCCATTTTTGGCAACAAAAAGTTTGTTAGCATTGAACGATAGCGATCGCCATTCACCGGTCCAATGATTCCACCAGCGTACAACCCACACCAAACAGTGCATTTTTCGGGATGCATGGGCAGTTCTTGAACGGCTTCTGGTTGCTCTTCACTCCAAATGCGGCAATTTTGCTTATTTACGTAGCCATTCAACCAGAATTGAGCCTCATCGCTGAACAAAATTTGTCGATAAACACATTTCGAACCGAACACTGATTTTGGTAATAAAATTCAATGATTTGCAAGCGTTGCTCGTTAGTAAGTCTATTCATGATGAAATGTCAAAGCATACTGAGCATCTTTCTCTTTGACGCCATGTCTGAAATCCCGCGTGATCTATCAAATACTAATGCATGAAAATCCTAACCTCAAAAAAATCACCCATTAGTACAGAAAAATAAGATCTTAATAACTTCGAAAACTTAAGACATATCTGAATTTTGAGATCTTCTTCTTTTAGAAAGACAAATATTAGAGTTTTGAAATTGGATAAAGTATTAAAAATACCATTTGCTTTTTTGACAATTGCTCAAAGCCTTTTACATTAGCCCTATATCATGAATATGGAAGAAAATATTGTTAAGTGCAGTACATATTATGTCATAAGCACTATGCAAAGGTAAGCATTTTCAAACATAAAAACTCCTTATAGTGACACATAATGTTTTAACTTCAGCTAATAAAATAAAAAAAATCCCCTGAATAAGCTGAAAAATAACCAGCGACACTTCGGGTACATAAAGATAAATTAGTTTATTATTAATTGCATCAATGAAATGGATCATTAAAGCCCAATTAAATAAACATATATTTGATCAAATACCCAAATACTACAAAAAATTTAAATTTGAACTCAAGAATTTATTATTACAAATAATTGTCTGCATTACGTTCTCAGATATTTTTTTGAAAAAATAGTCTTCAAAATTATAAATGGTCAAAAAAGTGAGCCTCTTCCGTCCCATACTAAAATTAATTGCTTCCGTATAAATTAAGAAGTGTTTGACACACCTTATAAAAGTGTGTCCTTTTTGAAATAACCTCTTGAAGGCATATTTGCTATATAGGCTCAGGTAAATTCTAAACCATATCGAAGAAGACATTTATAACATCAGTCTTTAAAAAGGGTATCAAGTCTGAAATTAGTAATTCAATTACAGACACATCTTTAAACTGTCCTGTCATCAACAATATGGTTTTATGCAAATACGTCGACTACTTACATTTTTGCATAATTGCTTAAGTACCCTACAACTCGTTCAAGAGTGTGACTGCATGATATCATCACACTTAAGCCGAAGGAAATTGGGTTTCTTCCTCAGTTTATTAGATGAATTTCTTCTTATTTTCAAAATAGGTCTTACCAAGTTAAATTCAGAAGTTTTTTCTCTAACTCTTTCATTGTGAAATCAGTTCCCTAAGGAAGTCATTTTGGACCTCTACTATTTATCTTAGCTATCAATGATATACTCTTTTGTTTACTATGGAGTAACATTTTAATCTATGCAGATGATATAAAAATCATTAAATGCATAAAATCTCTAAACAATCGATTACAACTCCAAAACGATGTTAACACGTTCATAGTTTTTAAGAATATTGGATTTCTTTTAAATTCTACTCTAGATTTCAGGCATATTAATTCGATCGTTGTTAATGCTGATTCTATGTTAGGGTTCGTTAAACGCTGGTATTAAGAATTTCAAAATCCTGTTGCTTTTGCTCTATAAAATAGTTTGTTCCGCCAACATCTTGACTACGCATCCCAGGTATGGACTTCTTTATACATGAAAAGGATAGAAACTGTTGAACTTCGTTCGTTTCGACTTACGAGGGCAACCATGGTCTGATTCTTACAACCTTGCTCCTTATGAATATCGGATAAAGCTTCTTTAAATGCAGGCGCTTTTGCAATGAAGGATTAATATTGATGTCATCTTAATTCATCAATTAATGCACCTAATAAATCAGGTGTATTAAGTTAAAAGTTGATGAATATAGATAATATCAATTGTATAGGGTGCGCCATCTAAGGTTTTTTTTTCAACTAGTGCTTATTTCGTGAATGGTAACTCTTAGCTCATGTCTGATTTGACAGATAATTAGTTGTATCTTTCCGCTAAAAGAATATGGTTGTGAATACGCTTGAACAACGCTGGGAACAACGCTTAGAGAAGATGCCGATTTTCCAAAAAAAAAATCATCTTTTCAGATGAAGCTCATTTTGATCTTGGCGGGTATGTAAACAAGCAAAATTGTCGCATTTGGGCCACAGAAAACCCGCACGAATACATTGAAAAGTCGACACACCTAAAACGAGTCACTGTTTGGTGCGGATTTTGGTCCAGAGGCATAATTGGGTCATTTTTCTTCGAAATGAGCAAGGAGTAGCCGTTACAGTCAATGGCTATAGTTATCGGGCCATGTCAAATGAATTTTTGTTCACAAAAGGAGGAGGATACTGGCAACATTTGGTTTCAACAGGACGGTGCTACGTGCCACACAGCCGAAGCAACACTCAATTTTTGTTTAGCATTTTCAGACAAAAAAAAAGTTATTTGGCGGACCCTATATAAGTTTAAACTACTATGGCGGTAACCATAATACATGTAGTTTGCAGTTAATTAATGGGCTAACACTAATGGCTTGCATGGGCCATTTACTCACATGTCTTTTGAATATGAACTCAAACTTCTTTAAATATTCATAAAAATATAATAAGGACTACTACGTGCTTAAATGTTGTATCAATATTTAGCCGGTCGGATTCGGCTTAAAATTATAGGTCCCCTCCATCCTTGACAACATTACTCGCACACAGGAATAGTTAAGAGTTGTAAGGCATTAGGGCCTACTTCTCAAAGGACTGTTTCCACCATATTTATTTATTTATTTATTTATTTAAAAACGTCAAATTTTATCAATCCACATAATTCAGAACCTAAATACACTTCATGTCACATGCATAGGGACAAGATTTTTTCGTTTTTTATTTGAAGATATTTTCAAACCCTTAGGTTGGTTGGAAAAACCAAAATGTGGAATGAATGAAGTGTGTATTAAATTTATATTTCAAACACAAATTTTGAATTAAATTGATAAATACAAATTTTATGGCGGTTTTTCCGAAGAAGGTCCTACAAAGTACCTGTTTTTTTGTGCACCTGAATATGGACAAGATTTAAATTTACCTATTACCTCAGACAAAAGGATACTTTGATTGTTTAGGTGCTTAGTACGAGGATTAATTTAATAGAATCAAGAAGTATCGATAAAGATAGGGTCTAACCAAGGAGGAAATAGGCCAAATTCGAGCTTACCGGGATCTCGGCAAAACCATCTGTTTTATAGACAGCAAAATTAGAAGAAGTTCAAATGTTGTATAAAACTACCTCAAGGACCTAAAGAGGCATAGAAGAAACTACAAAGGAAGAGTCAAGAAAGCCACATCATCTCAGAAAAAGCTTGTGATATTTAGAGCTGCTTCAAATTCAAGGCTTTCCATTATTAAATTCAAGGCAGAAGCCAGGGTAATTGCTAGTAGATCGATTGTTGTTCGGGTAATACAGAAGGCAAACCATACACGACAACAAAAAATTAAGAAAAAACTACCATTGTATGCTGCACGCAAGAGCCTACGCCTTAATTTTGCAACAAATTACATCAGTTAGAATCGAGCTTGGCATACCACCGTCTTTTCCGATGAAATAAAATTTAATATTCATGATTTAAGAAAAGAAGAAATCTATCTTGAAAAACTGGTATGGTATGGTAAGCAATCACCTATTACGGGAACGTAGAGCTGGATTTTCAAAGCTCTAAAATGACGGCAATCACTCACAAATCGATTCTGCAACGAGCTTTTCCGCAGTTTTCTGAATTATTTGGTGGACAACGATGGACTTTCCAAAAATATAATGCACCAGTACATACCGCGCGTACAACAAAAGTCTCGATTCAGGGGCAAAATGTGAACTGAGGACGGCAACACCAAAAAACCGAAGAGATTATTAAAGCCATTAAACGGTCCTGATCCCAAATTTTCGATCAATTATCTGACGTCTGAATCCATACACCAAATGTTAATTGAAGTATATCAGAAATAAATTTAGTAAATTAAGCTATTGTCCCTATTCATGTGACACAAAAAACAGGTACTTTTTATGACCTTCTTCGTTAAAACCGCCAAGTTGATTTAGTTTGATTCAGTACACAGCGAGTAGGACCACAAATTGGCTGAGCACTATCGTTCTCTTTGATCAGATTTTCAAAGAAAAATTCCAAAATTTTACTATAACAAATGTTAGTTAAATAAATATAATGCTAATGTTAAAGCAGCCTAACTTCAGAACACGAAGAATACACTATAAACCTTTTCAAATATTATCTTTTTGTATCATCCAGTCTATTAAAATATGTCATGTAATGGAATAAATTCCACAACAGTAAACAAGCTATCAAAATACTTCTAAATCTATCTATAAATCTGCCACATGTGTCTCATTTCACCCCCACAACCGTTTTTTGTTTAGATATATTTATGGATACAATGTACCTATACGAAAATAACTACAGATACAAAAATTTCAATGGAATTATAAATCAAAATATCACACTCTAAAAAAGGATAACGTGCCGACAAGGATATAGTTTTAAATATTTTATCAATAATTTTAAACAGCATTAGCAGCGATAGAGCCGTATACCATGCCTTACCTATAATATGTTCCTGTATTATGTAGTAGGAATTGAAAGGGCTTAAACTATTTGGCCACATTTGGCACCAGGTAATATGTGGTATTGGCATTCATTATTTGATGGTTGGGCGGAGGAGGCGGTGGTGATGGGTATATAATCAAAAACTTACCGGTAACATGGTGCCGTTACACGACCCATTTTACGCGAACAGTAATAAAACAATAAATATCTCATGAATCTGGGTCACCTAGTGTTACTCGTCGTCGACCTCGTCGTCGTCCTGATCGTCCTTTAACTATAGACCTAACTTATAGTTATGGATAAATATGAACATAGACTGAAAAAGGGCTGATATACACATATAAAAGGACAGACATGGCAGAGAAACAACAATATACAGTCAGCATAATTCCAGGGTATTTGTTACCTCAGAAATGTATATCTACTAAATGGCTTGTAAACATTTCGATGTTTGAATTTAAATGGACCTTTGAATGTCAAATGGGCTGACACGAGGCAATAAATTATGGAAGGATTCTCCATTTTTGCAATCCAATGCAGAATATTAAGGTTGAATTTCTTATGACCATGATAGAGATAGTTTAAGTGCCTTTTTGTGAATGGATTTTAAATAAGGGGAATGGATGGTTTAAAAAAAAAGTCATTCAATCAGATGATTAAGTAACTGGATAGATTCTCAGACAAAGAAAGTTTTGTTTTGTTCGATTTAAAGGAGAAAACTTTTGTCTGTTAATAATTAACAACTTTTTATGTGTTTCTGTTTATAAGATTTTTAATATTCAGATACTTTATTGTTGTTGAATACAAGCTGCTAAAAAACAAGACGTTTCGATATAAGGTCTCAATTCCATACTTCAAAAAGACGTTTATTTTAAAGAGAAGTCAATAGATGTAAACAAGAAGGTATGTTTTCTTAATACCACTACTTGAAACACACATACCCTGGATCAATCCAAATATCGCTGTACTTCCTCTACACTCTACGAATCCTTCTTTATAGTTATAAAGCTATTGAAAAGCCTTAGGGTCCGGCCACGCAATGAGCGACCGAGCGACGAGTCGCTGAGCGACGCAAAAAAATTAGAACAAATGAGATCGTATGGAGGCGGCCACATAAACTCTAAGCGACTGAGCGATTTATTAAGCGACAGAGCGACGTCGCTCTGTAATCAAATCTGTTTTAATTTTTCAATCGATTGCTGAGCGACGTAGAAAAAAGATGTGTACAATAAACACTGAAAGTTTAATTTCAGCTGTCCAAAAGCTGTTCGATTTTTCTCAAAATTTTACCAGATGTTGAAAACGTTATTCTTCGTTATACAAAATTGTTTTGGAGATAAAATCATTTTTTGTTCGTAAAATTTTAGAGGTGACACATTTTTATTCAGTTTTTTTTTGATTTAAAAAAAAAACGTTAATTGAAATCTTTTCCAAAAATTTATTTTTTTGGTATCACGTTACAATAAATAATACAAAATTGATTTCAAGGGTTAACCAAAATTTTCACCTTTTTTATAAATTGCTATGGTAAGAAAACAACCCACGCAATTTTCTTGAGAGCCCTTTCTGCATTATTATCTGTATAACAAAATTTATTTGAAGTCGATATCTCTACTATTTCTTGAGCTATGTACGACGAAAAAAACGTCGCGAACGTACGGACGTACAAACGTACGTACACACACAGACATCTCTCTTAAAATCTTTTATTTAGACTCTAGGGACCTTGAAACGTAGAGAAATGTCAAAATTTTTAATTCGACAAATCGGACCGATTACACTAACTTTCTATGGGAACATAAAAATGTCACCGATAAATAGTGGGAAAAAGTTGGACAAATTTGTAATTGTTTTGTTAAGTTTTTATTTATTTAATCTTTAATTACAAATAGTGTTTTTTGTTCAAAAGATGGTACTGACATACGACAATATTGCAAAATCGATCTGGAAATCTGCGAAGATTCATAAATAAATGATGAAATTCACCATAATTTTCCCTTCCACGATTTATGGGGTGTACACCAAATCTACGGAATCTTGATCTTATTACAGATCTATTTTTTCCAACTAATCGACGAGCGACTGAGCGACCGAGCGACGAGTCGCTGAGCGACCAATCTGAGCGATGGGCGGCCATTTACTAAACGACACGTCGCTGAGCGATTAGTTGGAAAAAATAGATCTGTAATAAGATCGAGGTTTCGTAGATTTGGTGTACACCCCATAAATCGTGAAAGGGAAAATTATGGTGAATTTCATCATTTATTTATGAATCTTCGCAGATTTCCAGATCGATTTTACAATATTGTCGTATGTCAGTACCATCTTTTGAACAAAAAACACTATTTGTAATTAAAGATTAAATAAATAAGAACTTAACAAAACAATTACAAATTTGTCCAACTTTTTCCCACTCTTTATCGGTGACATTTTTATATTCCCATAGAAAGTTATTGGGCAGGTTCAGACGACATAAGGGACTTGAAAGTTAGGCAAGTTTCTAGTATCTGATTGGCCAGCTGCCAAAAAATTACCTTCCAATTAAGGCAACTTTAATGGAAAGTTGACTGGAAAGTTAGTCAAAAAAAATCTCCCTAACTATTAAGTCAAGTCTACTTTTATCAAAATGACAGTTGATCATGTTTTTTTATTCAACTGAAAGCTGAACTTTATTACTATGTAACTTATTTAATTTCTGCACAATTCTATTTGAGGTCTTATATAAAAGGGTTCCTTGTCAAATTGAAAAAGGAATAAGTAATATTTTTTTTAAATACAAAATACAGGTCGAAATGTTATTGTAGCTTGTTATCGTAGCGTTTTGTAGACAATTATGTTTTTGATAGTTTTTGCACTATGAACTTAAGGTAGAGGCTTGTGAAGTAAAGTTCTGAATTTGAAATTTATGACAGTTGAAAAACTAACTAGTTGCCTTGGTCAAAATGTTCGTTCAAAGAATGAAGTTGACTGCAAATGAAGTCCCTTATGTTGTCTGAACCTGCCCATTGTAATCGGGCCGATTTGTCGAATTAAAAATGTTGACATTTCTCGACGTTTCAAGGTCCCTAGAGTCTAAAAGACTTTAAGAGAGATGTCTGTGTGTGTACGTACGTTTGTACGTCCGTACGTTCGCGACGTTTTTTTCGTCGTACATAGCTCAAGAAATAGTAGAGATATCGACTTCAAAAAAATTTTGTTATACAGATAATAATGCAGAAAGGGCTCTCAAGAAAATTGCGTGGGTGGTTTTCTTACCATAGCAATTTAAAAAAAAGGTGAACATTTTGGTTAACCCTTGAAATCAATTTTGTATTATTTATTGTAACGTGATACCAAACAAATACATTTTTGGAAAATATTTCAATAAACGGTTTTTTTTTAAATCAAAAAAAAAACTGCAAAAAAAAAAATGTGTCACCTCAAAAATTTTACGAACAAAAAATGATTTTATCTCCAAAACAATTTTTTATAACGAAGAAAAACGTTTTCAACATCTGGTAAAATTTTGAGAAAAATCGAACAGCTTTTGGACAGCTGAAATTAAACTGTCAGTGTTTATTGTACACATCTTTTTTCTCCGTCGCTTAGCGATCGATTGAAAAATTAAAACAGATTTGATTACAGAGCGACGTCGCTCTGTCGCTTAATAAATCGCTCAGTCGCTTAGGGTTTATGTGGCCGCCTCCATACGATCTCATTTGTTCTAATTTTTTTGCGTCGCTCGGTCGCTCAGTCGCTCGTCGCTCATTGCGTGGCCGGACTCTAAAAATAGATCTTATCTCTCATATTGCCTCATAGTAAAAGGTCTAAATGAGTTAAAACTAAATCCTGGTGGTGGTCGAAATTCAATTTTTACCAACTTTGAGTAATGTTATTTTTAGGTTTTTAGATGCCCTGGTGCACACAAGCGTTTATTTTGCGGATAACAGATGTGAACCCGTCCAATTGAATTGAATGGTCTGTTAATTAATTCCTAACCCAACAAAGAAGAGTTTCATCAATACCAGCTGTATTTTCGATAAGAGAGCTTGTTGCCAAACTCTATCAAATGCCTTTGAAATATCAAGTGCAATAATCTTACTTTCTCCAGAACGATGTAAAGCCTTGTTCCACTGTTTGGTGGGATAAACATTTAAACAATGAGATCATCAGTGGACCTATTGTTACGAAAGCCATACTGCCGGTCAATAAGAAGCTTTTGTTCTTGAAAACATTGACCTTGGAAAGAAGAAACGTAAGTGCACTTGGTCTTTAAATAAAAACTCTTATAGGAAATTTCTTCATAAAATTAATTTACTTCTATTTTTTCTGGGTTAAAATATTTAATATTCCCGCCCTTAAAGTTAAGCTCAAAGATTTATCATAAACCGCCTAAAACGTTTAATCGCATCTAATACTGAAAAGTTTATAATTTTGAATTCATTATTACACTTTTGTGAGTTGTTTGAAAGTTATTACTAATTTCTTAATTACCCGCATAATCAACTATGTGTTCATTATGTAGGATGCAGGTAGTGTACGAAAGTAATAGGTTATAAATTCAAATTTTATAACACAAATAAAATAAGTTTCTCAAGTTCAAATAACTTAAGTTTTCTGTAAATGCATTTGAATAAGAACATTTACATACTTAGTTACAATATTTTTGAAGTACTTAAATTCCTAGAAGTTCTGATGATTATATACAAATTAAGAAGCATTTTCTTGAATATAATCAAAAACTTGGAGCAAACAATTAAGTTTGATTGATTGAGATTAAAATGTTAAATTTAAGATTAACACTATAATCCAGCAAGATTCAAATAAAAGCATCTTTTAATAACATTAAAAAATAAGCTAAAGTGCGTTTTTCTACTTATCCCTCTTTATTGGCAAAAACTTAACAAAAACAACCAAAAAAACAACAAAGATTTGACCATTTGGATAGACTGCGACGAAAAGACAAAAATTGTATGAAACTTATATTTTCAGCTTCTCAATATCGGGACGACACATCAGGCTATGGTATATGTATCGCTTCGTATGTATGAAGATTGATTAATACCCTCGATTGACATTTTTCACGATAGCTTTACTGCTTGTCCTATTAAAGGAATAACTTTAAACGATAAGGATTCTGGCATTCTAGCACATACATACATACATATATGTATTTGACTTTATAGAGATAGACGAAGGCCAGGTTAAAGCTGGTACACAATTTTCTGTCTCTGACGATATGTACATACAAACAAACATACATATCTATACGTCATATAAGAGAGGGAAGTCCATTGTCATCGATCAAGTTATAATGTCAGGTCTTCATAGATTTATATTGACGACGAGGACGAGAATGAGGACGAGTACGACAACGACGACGACGAAAAGGACCATGGCTGGGCTATACTCTATAATATGGTGTTATTGCTATTGTTGTATGGCTGATGATGTGTATTTTCATTGTTATGTCTTATACTGTATATAGGTAGATATGTTCCTTTTGCTTTTGGTTTTGCTTTGAAAAACGGATGCGAAAGGATAATCCATCAACATCAACGTGTATTATTACGGTCATTAGTATGCCCTCAAGTAATTGCCTTGATTTGCACACTAAAATAGAGTATCCTCATAATACTACAAACTTATATGTAGAACCTTTAGATACGTAAGAACGAGTAATATAATTTATGTAGTTCTATAGAGCCTATAATATTGAAGCTTCTGGCTATATCATTCTAATATGGAAAGGGTCCTTTCAATTAAAAATTGTGAGGAAAAGGGAACGTAAAACGTATTCGAAAGTCAGTGTCTAAATGTGAATTTATTTTAAGAGAGTGAGAGTGACAAAGGATAAAGATGTCCGGAAAACATGTGTGAGAACAACAAAGTCTTATTAACCTATAAGAGTATCATTTATTTATAGCACCACGAGAAAATTATGTTAAGGGAAAACTATCGAAGAGAGGGTCATTATCATCAAGTGTATAATACTTCTAAAATAACTTTTGTAGAAAGTTGTTCGAGTTGTACTAAATGTTATTTAGAGCCTACCAGATATAAGACAAGTCAATTGATTATGCAAGATTTGTTGGTTTGTACAAAACTTGAACTCGAAAATTTTGTATATTTTGTTTAACAATTCGTTATTAACTTCCTATACTCCTATAGGAAGCAATTGTAATTGGTCTGATTTGTCGAATTGAAAATTTTGAAATTTCTCGACGTTTCAAGGTCCCTAGAGTCGAAATAAAAGATTTTTAGAGAGATGGTTGTGCGTGCGTGTGTACGTACGTTCGTACGTCAGTACGTCAGTTCGTCAGTACGTCAGTTCGTCAGTACGTCCGTACGTTCGGGAAGTTTTTTCGTCGTCCATAGCTCAAGAACCAGTACAGTTATGGACTTCAAATAAATATAAAATATACAGATAATAATGGAGAAAGATTCAAAACGGACTTTCAAAAAACTGAATGGGTCGGGTGGTTTTTTTTACCATACCCATTTAAAAAAAGGTGAACATTTTGGTTAACCATAAATATCTCACGAAGCAATAACTCTAGAGACTTGAATTAGATTTTATAGTATACATTGTAACATGATACCAAATAAATATATTTTTGGAAAAATATAAAATTAACGGTTTTTTGTATAAATCAAAAAAACTGAAAAAAAAATATTTGTCACCTCAAAAAATTTACGAACAAAAAATAATTTTATCTGCAAAACAATTTTCTGCAACGAAGAATTACGTTTCTAACATGTGGTTTTTTTTATAAAAAATAAAAACCTACTAAAAAAAGCAAAGTTGGTAGGTAAAAATTGATTTTCGACTCAAATATTTGTTAATGATATGCCCTCTCTTCTTAAAAATGCATCTTGTTTGATGTTTGCTGATGACACGAAAATTTTTCTTTGTATCAAAATAGAATTGATCAGCAAAATTTTCAAAATGATTTAAATGTTTTATCTGATTGGTGTGATATTAATATTCTTCCATTAAATATCACAAAATGTAATGTGCTTACGGCACATCGTAATTTAGTTCCAATGATCCACAACTACCATGTTTAACCAGATTCTTGATCGCAAATCTGATATACGTGATCTTGGAGTCATTTTTGATCCGAAATTGTCTTTTTCGTTACATATAGATTATGTAATTGCAAGGGCTAATTCAATGCTTGGTTTCGTCAAGCGAAACTGCAACGAGTTTTCTAACCCTTATGCTCTGAAATCAGTGTACATGTCATTAGTTCGTCCGATCCTTGAGTATTGTTCAAATGTTTGGTGTCCTTCTACTTCCATTGGGATAACTCGTATTGAAAGAGTTCAAAAGGCTTTCACAAGATTTGTTGTTAGGCAACTGAAATGGAGAATTGATACTCCTTCATATACGTCAAGATGTGCTTTGATTGGATTCTTTACAAAAAAGGCGTTCTGTTCAATGTGTACTGTTTGTCCATGATGTATTTTTATACCGTATCAAATGCCCACAAATCATTTATTATTTTGAAATCTATATTCCGGAGAGAAGATTGCGTCTTCGTCATTTCTTTAAGAATCCTAAACATAGATGTAATTATGGATGCAACGAACCATTTTCTAGATGCATAAAATTTTTCAACACTATATGTAATGAACTTAATCTTTCTACAAACAGATGTGAATTTAAAATCCAATTGCAAGGCATATTATAAATTAGCCTTAAGTATTTAATTATATTTTTATATCAAAATTATTAGTAATCTGTAATCCGTAGATGAATAAATAAATTAATAAATAAATATCTTTTCAGAAATTAAAAACATTGTCTTCAAACTAGTTTTATATCACAGAAAATATTGTTTTCTACATTTAGTAAATTTTTTATTAAAATCCAACAGTCAGTTTTTTCATAAAACATAAAATCTACAAAAAATAGTACGCAAATTCGGTAAAAATCGGTTCTCGATATCTCGTGAACGATAGAAGATAATGACTTCAAATTAATTTCATTCATCCAAATTTTATTTGTTTATATAAGAAATAAAGATTTTTAACAAATGCTATTAAAATTGGTAAAAATTGGTTTTCGACTAAAAATCTCGTTAACAAACATAGATTTTGAAACCAATGTTTTGCATTATATGCAAAATGTTGTTGGTAATTTTTAAACTTTGTAGAATAATTTAACTGACAATTTTACTAACAAAACACGAAAACCTGCAAACCTTTTAAGCAAGACAAATCGACAGACAGGATGAAAAGTTATCAGTGTGGGTCGCATCCCTGCCTCTTTTTATATTGGTTATGCTTTGAGTTTTTGTGTTTAGTTCACTAATATCTCAATAGTCTTTATTAAATCTGGCTCTCAGCTTTTAAATAGAGTTGTTTTCTTTTTAATTTATGAAAACAATTTATGGTACATTTTTTCCACTGTTCGCTTATTTTATTAAGATTAAAGGTTTCGATTGATAAAATATAGAGCTAAATGTAATGGTTAAAACTTTACCGTATTTAACAAACCTCATGACACCTCGGAAGACCCGAATCATTCTATCCTCCATCGTGCATAAGAATTGGATATTGTATCCCTCCACTTTGCTTTGCTAACGTACAAAATCCATCTTGTACAAAAAATTAAAGATACAGGATCACCAAGTATAAGGTGAATATTTGGTGAATTACGTAAACACCTCATCCTGTGAACTAAAACAGGACATTGGTAATAAGATACTTTAAAGAAACTAATGAAATATAAAAAGCATCAAAATCTGTGTAACGAACACTAAAATTATGACCAAAATTCGACAAAACTATATCCCTCGCGATCATGCATCTAGACAAAAAAAACTTTACGATTGCTTGTGAGCATAATAACCTGTTAGGTTATCATGCCAAGAAAATGAGGCTTACCATCAATAATATGTGCAAAGGCTGCAGTGATGATGAAGAGCAAAAAGACATAGCGCACTTCCTATGCAACTGCCCATCACTATGCAACACTAAAAAAAACTTTTTCAATAATAATCTTGAAGAAGACATTTAGACATAGTAGACATTTTAGGAAACAGCCTATTAGGCTTTATCAAAGCCTCTTAATTCCTAGAGCAAGACAATACACAGACATCATAAGTTTTTACATTTCGTTTTCATTGAAGATTAACACATCGGGGTATCACAATGAATCTACATTCTACATTGATCGCCAGCCTATATCCTTACCTAACCTAAGCCTGCATTTTGTGAGGAATATATAATTATACTACGCATGCAAATAAAAATCTGTGCAATATAAATAATTTAATTAGAATACAAAATATGACGTAAATAAGTAGTTAATTTTAATAACGACGAATTTCATCTGAAGTAAAGTTTTTCAAATATCAAAGTGATCAAAATCTCAATAAACAAAAGAGCTGAGCAGCGAACTTTATCTTAACCCATTGTAGAATATCGTATTTTTAAAAGAATATGAAACAGATAGGTCTGCTGAAAAGCTTTTAATCTTGAAATAATTCAAAGAACCTTTTACCGTAAAATTGAATACTTAAATTTTAATAACATATCGACCATTATTTTAATTTTTTTATTTTTCTTACTTTTCCATTTTTTCTCAAAATATTTGATCAGCTATTTATAAATCAGTTCAAATAATCATCTCAAAAGTAACTACGTAGGCTTACAAAATTATACCAGCAAAAAATGTATAATGTAAGGAAGGTAGGTTACGCTTGAATTGTAAGTTACTTAACTTTTTCAACCCTTTTACTTTGCTATAAAACTTACAAATCATTGAACAATAGATCATCCATGTACTGCAGGTATTTATTTTTCTTTTGCACAGAAAACCATGCATATGTATGTATGTGTATATGTAGAAGTAGGTAAGTTGCATCCTTTTTTTTTAATTTTTCTCAATGTAGTTCTTCATAGGATAACATTCCATTCTAAGGTATTTCTGTTGGTAAGGCCATGAGAATGATAATAGGTTTTCAGATAGAATGAAAAATGAATACATCTATATACGACCGAGCGACGACGACGTGCATCGTGCATACCAAGTTGAGACTGGAGACTACCTCTGTACAACCTACAAGATGGAACAAAGGACCTCTATATTATCTTTGCCTTGACATCTTTCTCGGTTGATGGTAACCTGACTTATTCCTTTATCTACAATAGTACTGCATGAATAGAATATAGTACATGTGCTTTAACCTTACTCAATTCATTGTGAATTTCTTTAAATGGTTGAGAATAAAAAATAAGATCACGGAAATCATATTAAAAAATAAATAAATTCAACTCTGTGTTTTGACTTGGAGATGTTACTTAAAAACAAAACCAACTTAAAAGGGTTAGTTTCTAGTATTAAAGGATGCAAATTTTTCATAATGTATTTCTAGGTCGCCTTCAATTTAACTGCGAAAGAGTCATATATAAATTTTAAAGATCAAAACCTTTCATATAAAATAATATTAAGTCCAAGTGAAATTGTGTAATTTTTAATATGTTTAAAGTGAGAGCCTCGGCCACTCTAATTTTATTATAAATTCAACTCTAATAACATTATTTTATACCTACGATTTAAAACTTTAAGATGTGTTTTCACTCTTTTCACATTTGCTCAATAAATTAACAAAACAAATTGTTTCCAACAACATTGTTCATTGAAAACTGCTACATAAAGTTTTTCAAATGATTAAAGTTACTTTCACAAAGGACAAATTTATCATCAGAAAAATAAAGTTTATAAAATGAATACAAACAAAATAAAAAAAAACATGGCAAATGACAAGAGGGCTATTGTTTGTGTCACTCAGGTACTTTATCGCAAACAAAATGAGTAAATTTTCATAAAAGTTTTTGATCAGTAAGATGTAATAATGATTTTAGTGTGCCTGCATACAAATTGAAATTTACTATAAAACAAGGGTTGGAGAAATGAAGCATTGTCATCATTATTATATTATTCAGTTCAATAAATGAGTAACTTTCTTTTTTTCCCGTATATTTTTCAGTGCTTTGCTTATTTTGTAAACTAAGAAATTGACTGTGACCGGAGGGAACTTATTTATCTTTAATTTATAGTTGACATATACTCGTAAGGCCATTACATCCACAAAAAGTCACTGTTTGGTGGGCTTTTTGGTCCGGTGGTGTGATTGGACCTTACTTCTTCGAAAACGACGATGGAACGACTGTCACTGTCAATTCGGAGCGTTATGGTCATATGATAACCGAATTTTTTTGCCAGCTCTTAAAGAATACGACTTGGAGAATATATTGTTTGAATAAGATGATGCCACATATCATACTTTTACCACAATACGGTCATTGTACCAATTCCTTCTTTAATTTCATGTGGTTAAAACTTTCCGTGAATAAGCACATTATTCACTATTGTTTTCTTTACCGAAACCCAAACCTGGACAGAGTTTCGACTTCTCAGGAATTTGATGCTCTGTCTGACTCCATTCAAAGAATTGTCTCCCTGTGTCCTCACACTGAAATCGTTATTACGGGTGATTTCAATGTACACAATTCTTCATGGCTTCAAAATTCGGGTCAGACAAGACCAGAAGGAGTGTGTGCTGAGATCTTCGCTGAGTTGAACCACCTAACTCAACTGGTCAACGAGCCCACTCGAATATCGGACGTGGTAGGTCGAGCAGAAAACACTCTTGACTTGTTTCTTACCTCTGACCCTAGTAAGTACACTATTAGTGTTCTATCTCCTCTAGGCTCATCTGACCATTGTGTCATATCAGCAAATTTCTCGTGTCAAAACTCTCCAGTTAAAGAAAGAGCTCCTAAGAGAACCGTTTGGCAATACGAGAAAGCCAACTGGGACGGTCTCAATAATTATTTTACGATCTTTAACTGGTCACTATGCTTCCTCGATAGTGACGTTGACGCCAGCGCTGATATGATCACAAGTTTGATTCTCCTGGGAATGAGAACTTTTATCCCGAATAGGGTTAAAAGCATCAGACCTAAGGAAAACGCATGGTTCGATGCGAGCTGTAAAGAGGTTATTAGGGTCAAGAAGGTAAGTTTCCGTTGTTTTAAAGCCAATCCAACTGAGGAAAACTGGAATAAGTTCAAGCAAGCCAGGAAGGCCTGCAACGTCCATATTCGAGGGACCAAATTTTTACATGACCAAAAATTACGGCAAAAAATACTGCAATGTCCCAAAGGCAGTAAACATTTTTGGTCACTTGTAAAAAACATGAGGAATTTTTCCTCTTCGTCGGTTCCTACGCTGGTTGTCAATGACACTTCACTTGTTAGCTCTTTAGAGAAAGCTAATCTCTTCGCTAGGCCGCGCCGTTCGCCGCCAATTCAACGCTGCCAATAGTTGTTATGACTCCGCCTGTCATCGACGTTAGTGATTCTATGGGACCAATCTTTTTTCGCACTCGTATTGTGGCGAGAGTCCTAAAAGATCTTAATATACATACATAAATCCGCTGGTCCGGATGGTATCCCCGCTATTGTTCTGAAGAGGTGTTCTTCATGGCTGGCAAAACCACTGCGTAAGCTTTTTCATCTGTTCTACTCCTCAGGTCTCATTCGGAGCGGATGGAAAACTGCACTTGTCCTGCCTATTCTCAAGAAAGGCGAATATTCCTCACTTTCTTATTACTGACCGATTGCACTTACGTCCCTTCTTTCCAAGGTCATAGAAACGCTGATTAATCTTGAGGAACGAAAGCTTCTTAATGACCGGCAATACGGCTTTCGTAGCAATAGGTCCACTGGTGATCTCGTGGTTCATCTCACCGAACAGTGGAACAAATCTTTACATCGTTTTGAAGAAGTAAGATTATTGCACTTGATATTTCAAAGGCATTTGATAAAGTCTGGCATCTTGCTCTCTTATCGAAAATGCGTGCTTTCGGTATCGACGAATCTCTTCTTCGTTGGATTAGAAATTTTCTTTCGAACCATTCAATAGAAGTTGATTTTTACGGATTCAAGTCTAAAACCCATACAATAAATGCTGGTGTGCCCCAGGGCTCCGTTTTGTCTCCGACCCTCTTCCTCATTTTTATAAATGATCTCCTGTTTGCTACTTCTAATCCAATACATTATTTCGCTGACGATAGCACTCTTAGCTTTTCATATTCGTTTCCAGACTGACAACCCTCCTCTTCGGATGTGGAACTGCAACGACAAAATATGATTAGCTCATTAAATTCCGACCTACACAGCATTGTACAATGGGGAATAAAAAATCGTGTGGAATTTAATGCTTCGAAAACGCAATGCTGTCTTGCATCGTTAAAGCGAGATACCCTCTTTGCCACTATCTATGAGTGGCACTTGCATCAACGAAACGGAAAATCTCGACATCCTCGGAATGTGCATCAGCAACCACCTTTTGTGGAGCGATGACATACGCGATGTTGCCAAAAATGCCGCAAGATGTCTAGGTTTTTTGAGACGTTGCAAGAAATTTTTCTCTCCGTCTGATCTGGCTACAATCTACAAAACTTATATACGTCCGAAACTTGAATATAACTCTCATCTCTGGGCTGGTGCTCCAGTAACTTGTTTAAGCCTCTTTGACAGTATTCAAAGTAGAGCTTTTAAAATGATTGGTGACATTAACATCATCAACTCGTTTACGTCACTCGAACATCGACGCAAGGTTTCTTGTCTAACCCTTTTTTACCGTTATTTTAACGGACTATGCTCTAGTGAAATAGCCAGTTGCATTCCTCACCTTAAACAATTTAACCGTAATACTCGCGCTTCTAGGAATGCCCATCAGTTTACCCTTGAGCCCAACTTCAGCCGTACAATGAAGTACAGAGATTCATTTTTTAGCCGTACTACGCGAATGTGGAACGCCTTTCCACGCTCTATCTTTCCCTATCATTGCAATGTTTAGGAGTTCAAAATCAATGTACACCGACACCTCCTATCCAACCCTTCCCTCTTTTCCTAATGCTCACACTGTGTTTTTGGCATATTAAAGGTATAAAAAAACGTGTTCGCTAATTATAAAAAAAAAAATACAACTTAACTAGAGCAAATATGGCTTTCTTGCAAGAGACATTTCCGGGCCGCGTAATTTCTCGTTGTGGTGATATATCAACTGGCCACCAAGATCATGCGATTTGACACCCCTGGACTTTTTTTAGTTACGCGAAAAACCGTGTTTATACAGATAAACCTTTAAACTCTTGAGCACTTAAAAATGATCATTCAGTCAAGATATGTCTGAAATACCGCCCCATAGGCGTCAAAAAGTGGTCGAACATTACCAAAAAAGAATCGATGCTTGCACGATATTGGTGGCCAGTCAATACCTTCACGATGAGAAATTACGCTGCCACAAAATGTCTCTTGCAATAAAGCCATACTCACTTGAGTTGTGTGGCATGTGACACCGTCTTTTTGAAACCACAAATTCTCTAAGTCGTATTCTTTTACAGCTCGGTTGTCATAACGCTCCGTTGACAGTGACAGTCGTTCTATCGTCGTTTTCAAAGAAGTAAGGTCCAATCACACCTCCGGACCAAAGAGCGCACCAAATAGTGACTTTTTGTGGATGTAATGGCCTCTCCTCAATTACTTGAGGGTTCTCTGAACCCCAAACACGACAATTTTGTTTATTATTATGAACATACTCATCGAGTCAGAAATGTGCTTCGTCGCTGAAGAAAATTTTGTACGAAAAATCGCCATCCACCACCTGTTGTTCAAGCACCCATTCGACATAGCTACGACACGTTGTGAATGGTTAGCTGGCTTCAGTAGTTGTGTGAGCTAGACTTTATATGGATGTAGGTGTAGATCAAAATGCAAAATACGCCATAAATGTGCCGTAAAAAAGTCCTGATTCCTGAGAAAGGCGAGAAATCGACACATTCGGGTCTTCGGCAACACTTTCACTTACAACAGCGATATTTTTAGTGGTACGAGCGAAACGATGATGCACAGGCCTTACAATATCTGTAACCAATCCAGTCTCCTCAAGTTTCTTCACAATTCTTCCAATTGCTGGCGTAGCTGGACAATTATGTAAACCATAATCTCTTCTTAAATCACGATATGTGGCTGTCGCAGAATCACTATTTTTGTAGTAGGTTTTAAAAATTTGTATGTATTGTGCGATAGTTAAGCGATCCATTTTCGTAAATGTCAGACTTTCAACTGAAAAAAAATAAATTTAAAAACTTAGTTTGACAGATGTCGAATTCCAGCCCTATACTCTTGAAAGCGAAAAATGGATAACACGTTATATTCTAGTCTAATATTCAAACCTCTATAGGTAAAACTGTTTTACAGTGCTGTTCGAAAAATGTTGGTCAAACATTTCATATTACCCTTTTCGAGACCAGTTCTTAGAATTTAGGAATGCTACGGTTTTTTTTTCACTAGGTATCAACATTTCATTCAAACACTGTATAAAAGTTCATGTTATTATCAATAAGAGCTGCATTTAGCTAGTAATAGTGGTCCCATACCAACCGAAGTGATTTTGTGGACAAAAATGGGAAAAAATCAGTTCGGAACATAAAGCCAATATTTTGTGTCTGTCACGTCTCAATTTGAAAACACGTGAAATTTCTAAGAGGCTAAATAATGCTCAACAAACTGTGTTATGGAATTTGAAAAAAAATTTCGTGAGACCAGGACTACTAGCAGAAAAAAAGCCTCAGGTAGGCTTAAAAAGACGACCCCAGTGGAAGATCGTTTTTTGGTGTTGTACAGTCGTCGGCATCGGTTCAGGACTTCGGTGGACTTTAAAAACGATCTGTGTCGAGCTACAGGCAAAGTAATAATTTCGTCAAGCTCAGTGAGAAAAAGGCTCGTGAATGCTGGACTTAGAGCACTCAAACCGGTACTGAAGCCGGATTTTACAAAAAGAGTCAAGAAAAAAAACGATTGCTTTGGGCTCAGGAGCACCTAGGTTATACTCAAGACATGTGGAAAAATGTCATCTTTTCGGCCGAATCAAAATAAAATTCAAGCTCCATGTTGGAGATGGGAGGATCGTTGCGCGAAGAGAAGCGAAAGAAAGACTAAGCTCGGATTGCATTTTGCGGATGAACCCCAAAACTGAAATTGTGATGGTGTGGGAATGCTTCTCTGGAGATGTAAAAAAGTTGGAATGATCCTGAATCCAAAATCAATGCAAAAATTTACCTTCGAGTCCTGGAAAACGTATTGTAGTCCACGCTGCTAGAGCTTTTTGGGGACACTTGCAGTTTCATTTTTTAACAAGACAATGCTCCTTGTCATACAGCCAAAATTGTAAGTATGAACTTGTTTATATTTTTACCATGACTAACTTATATTAAGCTTTAAAAAATCTAAAATTTGTATGACTAAAAATAATACTTGGATTTTTTTTTTATTTCTAAGATTAAAAAGTACTTCGAAAAAAATAATATCGATGTACTAAGTTGTCCTCCCTACAGTCCAGATCTCAATCCAATTGAGAATATTTGGTCTATAAAGAAACTTGAGGTTGCGAAGAAGCGCTCAGAGTCAGTTGATGGAACACGATAACTGCATCCACTTGGAAAAACATATCTCATTCAATGCCTCACCGATGTGCAGCCGAAATAACAGCAAGAGGAGGTTCAACAAAGTACTAATTAGAAACAACATGTTTCTGAGAAGCAATCAAAAAAACTGCACCAGTAAAGTATTTTTCTTTAATCCTTAAAAATGAGACAGGTGTCTAAAAAACTTATTTTTCAGTATAATCACTTTTTGCTCACGTGACCATTTTAGAAAATTGGAAGAAGATTTGAACCGCATAAAAAGAGGCTGGGATACGACCCACACTGATAACTTCCCATCCCTTCTGTATCAATTTTTACAAAATTTGCGTAATAGCTATTTTTTGTAGATTTTATTTTTTTATGAAAAAACGGACTATTGGATTTTTATAAAAAAAATTACTAAATATCAAAAACAATATTTTATGTGAAATAAAATAAGTTTGAAGCCAATATTTGTAATTTTTGAAAAGCTTTTTGAGTCGAAAGTAAATTTTTACCAAGTTTTAGTATTGTTTTTTTTTTAGATTTTTATTTTTTGTAAAAAAAAACTGTCAATTCGATTTTTCTCAAAATTTTATAGAATGTTGAAAACAATATTTCTTATAAGATAAAATAAGTTTGAAGCCTTAGTCTCAAGTTTTTGAAAAGATATTTGAGTCGAAATTCAATTTATCCCAACATGTTTTTTTAGGTTTCTATTTTTTTATGAAAAAAACGGTCAATTAGATTTTTCTCAAAATTTTATTAGATGTCAGAAACATAATTCTTCGTTGCACAAAATTGTTTTGGAGATGAAATCATATTTTGGTCGTAAAATTTATGAGGTGACAAATTTTTTTTTCAGTTTTTTTTTTGATTTATAAAAAAATCTATAATTGGATTTTTTTCCAAAAATATACTTGCTTTGTATCACGTTACAATATATAATATAAAATTTAATTCAAGTCTCTAGCGTCATTGGTTCATGAGATATTTAGGGTAAACCAAAATTTTCACCGTTTTTTTAAACTGCTATGGTAAAAAAACCACCCACGCAAATTTCTTGAGAGCCCTTTCTGCATCTTTCTGCCTTATTATCTGTATAGCAAAATTTATTTGAAGTCGATATCTCTTCTGGTTCTTGAGCTATGGAAGACGAAAAAAACGTCTTGAACGTACAGACGTACAGACGTACGAACGTACGTACACACGCACGCACAGACATCTTTCTAAAAATCTTTTATTTCGACTCTAGTTACCTTGAAACGTCGAGAAATGTCAAAATTTTCAATTTGACAAATCGGACATATTACAATAACTACCTATGGGAAGTTAATAAAACAAAACCTCATTTCAAAATATGTTGTTATTTCAACACATTTGACAAAATTCGAAAAAAAAAGTTTGACCAACATTTTTCGAACGGCACTGTATGTTACTCAGATACATACCTACACATTTAATGTAATAATTCATAGTTTTTGCTTTGCAAGATTTGACTTGACAAGTTTAAATTTAAAATATTAAATAATTTTCTTTGAATTTTGAAAAAAATAAATGTTTGTTTCGAAAAAAATTTTATTGTTCGAATTATGGAAAACTTTTCGCCAAAAATTTGGGTACTTTAAATAAAGTTTTAAGTTTTTTTCTGAAATGACATTGAAATTTCCAAAAAACAATGATATTTGTAGTATGGTTGTATATTATTATAATAAATGAGTTTTAAGTGCATCATTGACAATAACAAAATAAATCGTCTGGAAGGACACCAGGAGGTGAGAACTACAGGGAGGGTTGTGTTTTAAAAAAGATGAGAATTGAAAACATTTATAATTTTTCCAGACAAAAATTTATAATTAAACTGTACACTGCAATTTGTATTCGCAGGTTCACCCCTTTATTTTTAATTCTGTTCACATTGAAATATTGGATTCCAGTGGGATCCTTGTAGTGTCTTTCGGATGTTCTTTTTTTTTCTCTGTTCATAATGTGAGCTTGAAATAATATTAAAGACCATTGTTCGCAACCATCCAACAAAATTATAAACAAAAAGATAAAATAAGCCATGAGCATACAACTAGCTAGATACTCTGGCGTCTGATGGCCATGTACGCGAGAGTCTAAGCCCCGGTGCAGACACTTGCGACCTTTTTTATTCACCGTGACACTGTGGTGACGCAATAGTTCAGTGTGCAATATACTGAAAGATGCAACCACAAGTGAGGTGATGCTGTGATTTTGCAGAAACCTGCAAGTTCTTTTTCCCGCAAGAATGACGCTTAATGCCGTAGCGTTGGCGCAGGTGTGTGTACACCACTCCATTTATATCTGTGTGTCACAGCACGCGCTCGTTAAAATGACGCAAGTGTGCACCAAGGATAAGAAATGAAATGCGTGCAAAATGTAGTATGGTGTATATGGAAGGATTTGTTAATATTTTTATACACGCTACATTGCATTCATATGCTTATGTTTATGCTTTGTGTATAAGAGCGAGAGTATATGAACTGGTTATAGTTTTAATTTTTCCATTAAGTCATTAATTATTCAAGCGGGAGTGTAATGCAAACGCATTAATGGAGTCATGACCATTACGACTGTGATTTATTTTGTTGCAGTTTATTAAACAATAAAAGCATAAGGGACGCATACACTATACGAATGTAGACGGACATTCACCATATGGTGTTTTCTTTCTTCCTCCCTCCCAATTTCTATCTCTTTTTCGCTCTTGATCTGTTGTACAAGGACGAATAACAACAACAACAAAAACAACATCCGAAATATTCACATAATATTAAAATATATAGCATAAAGAATTATTGGATTTTGAATTGATGATTATATAAATGTACATATGTATGAAGCGTGTACTGAGGTGCAATTAAAGTATAGTATTTATGTATTTAATTATTAATGCTAATTGTTTGTTTTTGTATATCTACTCTACTCATTGCCATAGCACGGGGCGGCGGCGGGGAGATTTTTTTCAGTTTTGTTTTTTAATAATTTTTGTCTTCAATTTCAGTTTATGCATTTTGCAGAACAACAGATGTAATTTTTCACGGAAACAATAATTTAAGTGTTGGATATAGTGCGTATAGCATACGGAAGGGTATAAAGGATGAAATGACGTATAGCGTAACTATAATATATCGGTAGAGTAGAATACCTTCGTAACTAAAATAATTTCTGAGATAATTTATGGAAAACACTCAGACATCCTTTGAAAAGTATTTACATACATACATAGTTGAGGCTTTTTTAAAGCTTTTATTGCATGTTGAAATTTGTAAGTGTGTGTGTATAGCATTTAGACAGGTACAATTATTACTATAAATCAATAAATGGCTTCACAATATAAATAGTCAGATTAAAAGGGGATAGCAATTTATGTAAACAGCAATATTTGAGTTGATTATAGTGCTGCCCATGGTAACAAAAACAAGTTGTGTCTATTTTGCTTAAAAATTGGAAAACTACTCCATTACTTTCAGTGTAAACCTTAGTTTCATATCTTTCTGGATATCATGAATACTTTCCAACGTTTATAATTAAACTGTAAACTCTTATGATAATGACAAATGAAAGAAAAATTCAACCATGACATTTTTTCAAATTAAAATAGTATTCATGAAGGACACATTAAGAACCAGTCTGCAGGAATAAGGGAGTTAATAAAATCCAGGCAAAGTTTGAAACTCTTCCAAAGCCTTTGAAACAGTTGGCAGGAAAATACAGAATCAAAACTATTTTGATGTTGATTTAAATGAATAGTTCAAATTCTCGACTACATATTATTATCTTAAATGAAATATGTAGTTATGAAAAATATATATATGAAATATTGAGAGAAGTCAATAATTTTATCTTTATCAATTTTGCTTATAAATTCATTTAGTTTTACTCACAACCTAGATAGAACATCGAATCATTTTTCAATAAAAATATTTATCAATTTGAATATTTCATTTAAATTTTATGAATTTTCGTTAAATAATTTGCAAGTTATCAAAACTTGATTTGCTGATAATAAAAAGGGTACTGATTTAATTTTAAAAAGCTTTTCGCGTATATGTTTGTTGCAAAGGGTTGTTTTACTTTAATACACAAGTGTTAGAGAATATTTTAAAATACATAACTTACAAACATATTCTGTTCTATTCTATCGGGTGATTTTTTAAGAGCTTGAAAACTTAAAAAAAAAAAAAAACGCATAAAATTTGCAAAATCTCATCGATTATTTATTTGAAACGTTAGATTGGTCCATGACATTTACTTTTTGAAGATAATTTCATTTAAATGTTGACCGCGGCTGCGTCTTAGGTGGTCCATTCGGAAAGTCCAATTTTGGGTAACTTTTTCGAGCATTTCGGCCGGAATAGCCCGAATTTCTTCGGAAATGTTTGCTTTCAAAGCTGGAATAGTTGCTGGCTTATTTGTGTAGACTTTAGACTTGACGTAGCCCCACAAAAAAAAAGTCTAAAGGCGTCAAATCGCATGATCTTGGTGGCCAACTTACCGGTCCATTCCTTGAGATGAATTGTTCTCCGAAGTTTTCCCTCAAAATGGCCATAGAATCGCGAGCTGTGTGGCATGTAGCGCCATCTTGTTGAAACCACATGTCAACCAAGTTCAGTTCTTCCATTTTTGGCAACAAAAAGTTTGTTAGCATTGAACGATAGCGATCGCCATTCACCGTAACGTTGCGTCCAACAGCATCTTTGAAAAAATACGGTCCAATGATTCCACCAGCGTACAAACCACACCAAACAGTGCATTTTTCGGGATGCATGGGCAGTTCTTGAACGGCTTCTGGTTGCTCTTCACTCCAAATGCGGCAATTTTGCTTATTTACGTAGCCGTTCAACCAGAAATGAGCCTCATCGCTAAACAAAATTTGTCGATAAAAAAGCGGATTTTCTGCCAACTTTTCTAGGGCCCATTCACTGAAAATTCGACGTTGTGGCAGATCGTTCGGCTTCAGTTCTTGCACGAGCTGTATTTTATACGGTTTTACACCAAGATATTTGCGTAAAATCTTCCATGTGGTCGAATAACACAAACCCAATTGCTGCGAACGGCGACGAATCGACATTTCACGGTCTTCAGCAACACTCTCAGAAACAGACGCAATATTCTCTTCTGTACGCACTGTACGCATTCGTGTGGTTGGTTTAATGTCCAATAAAGTAAACTGAGTGCGAAACTTGGTCACAATCGCATTAATTGTTTGCTCACTTGGTCGATTATGTAGACCATAAATCGGACGTAAAGCGCGAAACACATTTCGAACCGAACACTGATTTTGGTAATAAAATTCAATGATTTGCAAGCGTTGCTAGTTAGTAAGTCTATTCATGATGAAATGTCAAAGCATACTGAGCATCTTTCTCTTTGACACCATGTCTGAAATCCCGCTTGATCTGTCAAATACTAATGCATGAAAATCCTAACCTCAAAAAAATCACCCATTATAATCGATGAAATTCATTTTGAAAATATTACTCAGTTATATTCAACTTGGTATTAGCTCTTACTTATTTTGTGTAGTATATAGGAAGTTATTGTAATCTGTTCGATTTGTCGAATTGAAAATGTTGACAATTCGGGACGTTTAAAGGTCTCTAACATCAAATTCAAAGATAGACTAGCTGTTACTAGTGGCCTTGCTTGCATGGTAAGAAATCTAAAAATATCACATAGAGATATTGCAGGTGCAAGTATACTTAAGTAAGTTGGTAAGCTTTCCACAATCAAAAGAAAAAAACAGTAACGCTGGGATGATGAAGGTCTTGTATAGTGACACTATGGTCGCTCAAGAGAAGGCTTTGTTACTCAATTGCTTTATTGAGTTATTCTTCGTTTGATCTCAGCGCTGGTGTTGTTTTCTGCGTTTATAGCGGAGCCTAGGTAGCCGAAGTCCTTGACTACCTCAAAGTTACGTCTGTCGATGATGACGTTTTGACGGAGACGTCGGTGTTGTAAGTCCTTAATTGACGACAGCATGTACTTTGTTTTGCCCTCATTAACCCTTAAGCCATAGTTTTTATAAAAAAAACTGTCAATTCGATTTTTCTCAAAATTTTACCAGATGTCATAAACGTTATTCTTCGTTGCACAAAATTATTTTGGAGATAAAATCATTTTTTGTTCATAAAATCTTCGAGGTGACCAATATTTTTTTTCAGTTTTTTTGATCTATAAAAAAAAACCATCAATGGGATTTTTTTTCCACAAATTTACGTTTTTGGTATCACGTCACAATATATAATATAAAATTTAATTCAAGTCTCTAGCGTAATTGGTTCGCGAGATATTTAGTTTTAACCAAATTTGTCACCTTTTTTAAATTGCTATGGTAAGAAAACCACTCACCCAATTTTTTCTGAGAGTCTTTTCTGCATCTTTCTACATTATTATTTGTATAACAAAAATTATTTGAAGTCGATATCTCTACTGGTTCTTGAGCTATGGACGACGAAAGAAACTTCCCGAACTTACGTACCTACACACGAACGCACAGACGAGAATTGTCAAAATTTTCAATTCGACAAATCGGACCGATTACAATAACTTCCTATGAACTTCTCTAAGTAAAAAATGAAAGTGAATCCAAAGTAAATACTCAATCGAAGCGTTATACTTGTCCGCAAATTACCCGTTTCATTGAAGTGCTCTTTGGTAAACCACATTTTTTGTTTTTTGGTCTGAAGTGAACACGCAACGTATAGCTGCCCATGTGAAAAACAATGATTTTCTAAATTTATTTCGCAAACACTAAGCGATTGACCTTGCGACTTGTTAATTGTTATTGCGAACGCAAGGCAAACCGGAAATTGCAATCGTTTGAAGTCAAACGGAAGATCTGTCGGAATCATTGGTATTCAAGGAATACATACATTTTCACCTGCGTACTTTCCGTTAATAATGGTTGCCTCAATCAAATTCGGCATAAGTCTTTTCACCGCAAGTCGAGTACCGTTGAAAAGTTGCGGTGGATTCAAATTACGCAATATCATAATATCTGAACCAACTTTGAGTTACAAGTTATGTGGTGGAAATCCTGGTATCTCCAGAGAGTTCAAAAACTCCGTTGGATAATTTACTACACCATCGGGATTTGTTATGGAATCAACGGATTTGTATGTCACCAAATCGCCAGCGATTTTTGATTGAATGGTAAAATTCAGTGCGTGTACATCATTATTCTTTGCGGCGATAATTGCTCGTTGACTTAACCAAGCATAATTCTGATAATTCTCACTAATGTTTGGGATAACATTTTCAAGAGCTAATTGAGAGTCTACAAATCGGCAAAAGTCGTTGGTAAGAGTAATTAATCCAATTGTCGCATCAACTGGAACTTTTTCATTTCCAACAGCTAACAAATGTTTGGAAAATTGTGCAGCACTTTGATCATTTTGAAGTTGAACTCTCTTATAAGTGGTTAGCGCTACTGTTTTTACGTTATTTCACAAAAGTGATGCCTTCAGGCAAGCATTCAATTCATCTGCAGGCGTTCCACAGGCAATTATTGACCAACGTCTGCCTGAAATCTCCTGATAACAATATCATCAAGCCGCCAAAGATGTTGTTACTTCGTCGAAAATCCTTCAATGTGAAGTTAAGTGCTTCAAGTGATTTCTTATGTGCCATTGTGCACTCATCCCAAACAATGAGCTTGCATTGCATCAACAATTTTCCCATTGCACTGGATCGGGAAATATTGCATGTTGGAGTATCAATTGTGTTTAAATTGAGTGGCAACTTAAGCGCAGAATGTGCAGTACGACTGCCATCTAGAAGAGTTGCCGCAATTCCAGATGATGCTAACGCTAAAGCTATGTCACATCTTGATCGAATAGTGGCCAAAATCAATGAACTGACAAATGTTTTCCCTGTTCCTCCAGGTGCGTCCAGGAAGAATAGACCACCCAGTATTATTGTCCACCGCTTGCATTAATGTTTCGTATACTCGTTTTTGCTGTTCATTCAGCAACGGCACATTATTTCGAACGGTTTCCTGAAATGTATCAACATTGTATTGCAGCTCTGAATGCTCAAGCGATGTAAGATATCTTCATTCTTCATATATGTCTTCTTTGTATTTGTTCCATAACTGAATTGGTTATGAAGAGAAACATGTGGTGATGATAATTGCGAACAGCGTTCGTATTTGGTACGCATTTAATGAAACAACTGAATCCGCAAGTGTTAAATCCCAATGAGAATAGTTCTCCAGCAAACCCAATAGTTGAAATGCTTTTCAATATGTTTCGCATTGGTGGCCATTCACAGTTTTCAAATGCGCAAATGATTTTGGTCCTCGTACATTTACCAACAGCAGTCGCTAATATAAACATTCATCATTTTTTGATTTTTTAAAAAAAAGATAACTGATTTTTTCGAAATTATACCAAATTTGCTCAGAATGTGTAATACAGAATTTTATATAAGTGGATTTGGGGTCAACCAAATTTTTCACTTTTTTCTTAAATTGCTCTATGATAAAAAAAATACTCACTAAATTTTTTTAAAAGTCGTTTTTGCATTTTTTTCTTATTATCTTTTTCCGTTTCTAGAGAAATGGTTGACTAAAAAAGTTTCCCAAGAGTAGGTCTTGGTTAATGATATAGGGCCCTTGAAACGTCAACAAATTAAAAAAAAATTAATTCCACAAATCGTAACTTTTACAATAGCTTTCTATGGGAAACTAAACGGAGTTAACCGCTTTTCTGTTGAATTTTGTCCTTAATTTTGTCTGCTATAAACCTCACGGAGCCCGAGACCTTTCCAACGAATGCAAAACCGTGGAAATCGGTTAGTGCGTTTTTGAGTTATAGCGTCAGGAAAGAAAACCCGACTTATTTTTATATTATAAAAGAATAAACGACTTCATACGTTTTCAGTATTTTTATTTGATTTACAATCATTGATGTCAAAACACAGGACCTTTTATCAGTCTTAAAAAATTGATGATTCAATCAAGCTAACTTTAATTTGTTCATTATTTTTCGATTTCATTTCAAGTGAAAGTTAAATTCAGAACCTGGCTGTAAAATGTGAATAACAATTTTAAGCAAAAATAATTTGTTAAAGGTCGTTAATAACATGAATAATGAGACTTTAACATCTTAATTAAACTTAAGAGAAATTTCGTAGTGAACCAGGATAAGAATTTAACTTCTGTTAATGACTTTACTGCTGAAATAGTTTATTTACTTATTGAAACCATTTAGTGGTGGGAAACATTTCTACAAAAATTTCCTATGTGGACTCCTGAATTTTTGGCTACTGCAAGGACCATCCAGCATGACAATTTTCTCAAAAATTCATTGTTGGTAAAATATTCTTTTTTATGTATATAGAAGAATAGTATGTTCCAAACTTTGTTCGTTACCTAATCAGAATTGTAACTCAAAAAACAAAATATGTTCACTATTCTCATGCATCAAATAGAAACCTTGTTGCCTTTGAGGGATATTGGATAAGTGGAAAGACTCTTTTTCAAATAAAATTATACATTGTATCAGTCTTTTGCACGAAATTTTATTTTATTCAATTGGCAGAAGTCTGAGCTTAAGCCTTCAGAGTATTGTGCATTTACCAAGAAAACTTCTCCATATAAGACCATCATCGTCATATGATATAACCTGCTAACGTTATTCGTTCTGTGCGCCAAACAATAAAGTAAAACGATATCAAAAAGACATAATACTCGTATGTGTATGGAAAAGGAAAGGATATAACTATGACTACACAAGTAGATACCTTTCGATACAGCAATTTATACAAAAGGGCTCAGAATAATTTGTAGGTACTAACAGAATTTTCACCTCGCCTGACGCGCGTTTGGCAGTCGATTTTGCTTTTCAAATTGCTCGAGTATAAAATAGGTGGGTCTGGGAAAGGTATATACCTAAACCTAGTTCCCGTCCCGTCGTCGTCCGTTTATCCTTTAGCAAACAAAAGGCGCCGATGATGTGTCCTGCAAGTTTGCTCACTGTGAAGTTTTTCAGGAATTTTCATCTTTTATCCCGCTCAATTCCCACAAAACGACTTACCTTGTTCGCTTCGGAGATTTCCATGACAATAGGGGACCATGACAGCGACAGCGACGATTATAACGATGACGACGACGATGAAGACCATTTTGCGGTGAAAATTCTTTGAAAATTCATTCGGGGTTAAACTTGTACTTGGTGACCTCGGAATGAGAAAATGTTTCTGTTTTGAATGTTCAACTTAATTCAACTTGACGATGATGACGAGGTCACGGTAAAAGTTCTCTAGAGACAATACGTGTCCTTTAAATACCCAAGCCAAAGTAACCTTCTCTCTTCTGCTGGAAAAAGGATGTTATTCTTCTTTCATCCTGTTGTTATGTGATTTTTTATCTGCAGACTTATAGTTATTGTTGCATTTTCTTTCTACTGCTATACCTGCTCCTAGCGTCCTGACTAGATTCTTCCTTGGCAGCAGTAGAAACGGTAGTGGTGGCGCAGCGGCATCACAAGAAGGACTAGGACTTTTCTTTATTACTTCCGTTTCAATTTCGCAAATGTTTTCATTACATTGAAAACGAAAAAGAAAAAGAAGAAGAAGCAAAAGCAGCAGAAGCAGCAGAAGCAGCAGAAGAATAAGGCATTATAATAACGTGCATTGAAATAGCGGTATTTTGTTCTTATTCCTTCAGTGTTTTCTTTTTACTATTTTGTTTTGTATCATATAGTGTATAGGGTGCAGGGAGGTTGGAGGGGTTGGTTTGGAGGGTTGGTTGAATGGATATGATGATCAGAGCGAGGTAAAGACAAGAGACTGCTCTGGATGCTCTGGCGCTCGTTGCTACAAGTAAGCGTGTAACGGAGAGACGGTTTATTTTTATGTGAGTCATTGAGCACGAGATCCGGGTATTGATGCTCTAATGGAATTCACCTTCCTTCCGTGTTATATATGTGATAGCGGCAATAGTCTGATGCGAAGGATCATCAAAAGACGAAAAAATCGTGGATGGATGGTGGATTACCGCACACACGATATAGGAAAAACCTAGGTACCTACTTTTTCTATAAATCTATTTATATTAATACATACATACATACAAACCTACATTTGTATGCATGTATATTGGAAGAAAATATTTTGATACCCCTAGAGAGGAAATGTGCATCTAAAAAGATGGATGGTGAAAGGCAAGGCATGGAAATATTATACGTGTTGAGAGGAAAAGCAATCAATGTTTAGCTGGATAACGAGATTTTTTAATATTGCTCCCTTTAATTTACAGGGATTGTTAAATTTCCCCCCTTTATATAGGGATACTTACCCTACTTGCCATATTCTATAACTAGAAAGATTGTAAAGATAGGGGGTTGTGTAATGAAATGGAATTGAAGCACTTTCCCAAATTAATTTAATAAGAATCAGTTTTATTAATTTTAATGCAAATAAGTGCAGTCGGTGGACATAAAATTTTGAATTTTCAGTAATGATTCTTTTGAAAAAATCCTCATGAGAAAGTTAAGACTTGTTCAAAACATATGCATTATCCCTAACCTGCAGAGATTTCGTGACGATTTACTTAAGGAGTTGTTAATCTATTTCAATCTGGAATAAATTCATCCCTTGATGTAGTGTTTTTAGTGAAGAATTTAATTTTAATTTTAATTTAATTAACACGTTAGTTAGCAAAAACTTTTCCAATTTTTATTTGCACATGTTCGTAAGAACATAATTATTATACATAAATGGAAAGTTAAGGAACCTTCTTTCTCGGAATCAATAAAGAAAAAAAAACTCAGTTAAGAAGTCTTCTTAAAAACATTAACCATTCCATTAATATTTACACAAAAAAACACATCTAAAAATATAACTTATTTTATTTACCTATATAATTGTATAATGAAAAATGTATTTACCTATAAAACATTTTGTTGATATTGTCTGCTTAAAGTGTATATTTAGGTCGATCTCAAGATATACCAAGAAAATCAAATTAATTTTTCTATTAAGGGGTGAACCAGGACCATGAATAAAAAATTTAAGGGTTATAGGGTTGTTGATTATGATTACCAATATATAGGTACATCTATATTATATAGATTTTCTATTTGTTCTATAAACATAGACCCAAAATTCGTTCCTAGAGCTATAGACATGATAATGATGATGTTAAATAAAATGATTTTCCCTAAAATATTGTAAAATACCAAAGTATACCTAATTTGAAATATCAGAAAGCTTAATTAAAAGTAAAATTGTGCATTTAAATAAAAATGGCAAACTTTGAAATGGTAAAGAAATAAATAATTTATCAATCAACTTTACGTTTTTTAAGTTGTAAATTAAACCAGGGTAATGGAAATTAATCGGGCTAGTGTTGTGGAAATTTTCAGTGTAAAAACAAAAAAATCGGACAAACTAAGTTCTTGAAAATTATTGAAACCACTAAAAAGTTTAGTGAGAGCGAGATTTTGAATTGGTTTTAAACGTGTCATTTCAAAAACAAAAAAGAGGCTGGGATGCGACCCACACTGATAACTTCCCATCCCGTCTGTCGATTTGTCTTGCTTTAAAGTTTGTCTATATGTATCAATTTTTACCAAACTTGAGTACTATTTTTTGCAGATTTTATTTTTTTATGTTGGATTTTTTTCTGTGAAATAAAATAAGTTTGAAGCCAATATCTCAAATTTTTGAAATGATATTTACGTCGAAAAACAATTTTTACCAACTTTTATAATTTTTTTTAGATTTTTATTTTTTGTAAAAAAAACTGTCAGTTCGATTTTTTTCAAAATGTTTCCTAATGTTGAAAACAAAATTTCTTATAAGTTATAATTAGTTAAAAGCCGTAACCTCAAATTTTTGAAAAGATATTTAAGTCGAAAATCAATTTTTACCAACTTTTGTTAAATTTTTTTTCGGTTTTTATTTTTTGTAAAAAAACTTCCAATTAGATTTTTCTCAAAATTTTATCAGATGTCAAAAACATTATTCTTCGTTGCACAAAATTGTTTTGGAAATGAAATCATATTTGAGTCGTAAAATTTTCGAGGTGACAAATTTTTTTATCAGTTTTTTTGATTTATAAAAAAACCGTTAATTGGATTTTTTTCCAAAAATATACTTGTTGTATATCACGTTACAATTTATAATATAAAATTTACTTTAAGTCTCTAGCCTCAATGGTTCATGAGATATTTAGGGCTAATCAAAATTTGCACCTTGTTTTTAAACTGCTATGGTAAAAAAAACCACCCACGCAATTTTCTTGAGGGCCCTTTCTGCATCTGTCTGCCTTATTATCTGTATAACAAAATTTATTTGAAGTCGATATCTCTTCTGGTTCTTGAGCTATGGATGACGAAAAAAACGTCGCGAACGCACGGACGTACGGACATACGGACGTACGTACACACGCACGCACAGACATCTTTCTAAAAATCTTTTATTTCGACTCTAGGGACCTTGAAACGTCGAGAAATGTCAAAATTTTCAATTTGACAAATCGGACCCATTGCAATAACTTCCCAGGGGAAGTTAACAAAGGTTACAAAAAAAGGCTTTTAACCCCTTTTTGATAAAAAAATTATGTGTAGACCGCTGCATTCATAGCGGATCCCAGGTAGACAAAGTCCTTAACTACCTCAAAGCTACGTCTGTCGATTGAGACGTTTTGACAGAGACGTTTTGATGTAGAATAGGTCCTTTCTTGACGACAGCATTAATCGCTTAACCCATTTTTATCTTGCTCAATACTCACAAGGGCCCAACTGACATCACGATGAGTTCTTCCGATTATTTCAGTAATTGTACAGTTTTTTGAAAGATAGCGCATCTAGTGTTGACTTGGGAGCTCTGCATTATTCTTTCAAGAACGATGTTAAGGAAATAACCTTGTCTAAAGTGTTTTTACACATCACAAGGTTTGGTTATGTTGTTTCAACATTTAAAGATCAGCGCGTTTTCTCCATGGCCATCCTGAACAAATTAACGAGTTTGGCGGAGATGCCAAAACTAGACATACCTTGTTCGTCCCCGTAGATATTGTCAAATGCACTTTTGAAATCGATTTGATGTTCTTGGGTTTTTTCCAGGATAAGTTATAATGTGAATATTTCATCGACTAGACTTTCCTGGTTTAAAGCCACACTGATAAGGACCTATAAGGTTGCTTATGATAGGCCTTAGACGTTCTAACACAGGGGCTTTGTTAAACTTCAGCTTATATGTGGCAATCTCTACTTTGTTTAAGTTGCAAAGACGGTCTTCTGCCGTCTACTGTTATCCATTCAACAAAATTGTTCCTACCATATTTTCAGTATTGAATGCGGTTCTACTTTGGCGTTTCCATTTTCGTCTTTGTTTGCTTTAGTTTGATTTTTATAGACTTGTGAATTCCGTTTCACCTTTTTATAGAAATTTCGAACTTCATTTCTGCTTCTGAACCTCTCAACATCTTCGACCGTATACTTCTGATGCTTTCTCTGTTTCCTTCTGAGAAGCCTGTGTTTCTCTCTCTTGTGTGCGACATTCCTCATCAAACCAGGAGTTTCTTTTTGGTGGCTGCTTTCAACCCAGCACATCAAAGTTGGCTTCTCTGATTACATTTTGTCAATGTTGCCAATGGTTCTCCATGTATCGTGTTGGCGGCAGAGGACTTCGAAAAAGGTTATTTGTGACTCGGTCGCAAAGGGATTTGCCGTTGTATCTTCTAACAACATCTCCTTGTTTTGTCTTGGATCAAAGAACCCAAAGCGCTACCTTGGCTACAATTAGGTAGTGGTCCGATGTTAGCTCCTCGAAAAGATTGGATATTTATGATGCTGAAAGCGTGTCTAGCGTCGGTTGCAATATCGTCAATCTGTTTCACTGTAGATTGGTCTGGAGAACTCGAAGTTCTTTTGTGGATGTTGAGATGTGAAATAGGCGTGCTGGCTACCATAACGTTTCGTCCACAGCAAAATCGATGAACGTGAAGCGAAACCATTATCGGAAGTGTTGTTTCTTAAGACTCAAACTAAAAACTAATTTGTCGAGTATGTACATAAATTAATATGGGTCAAAAAACATATAGTTTTAGTCTGAAACATTAAAATAATAACAAGTTTATATCCTGAAAAAAAAAAAGATTTTTAAACAAATTTAGCGTGATTTGTAACACTAAATAATGAAGTAAATTTAAGAATAATATGAAAGAAAACAAAAGAAATAGTTTGTTAGATGAATAGTTAAAAGATAGAATAAAAGATTGCTCATGCTTTACAAGAAGCAATTTCGATAACCTCCCAAACTGTTTAAAATTTGTATTTATTGTACGATGTAAAGTCTTCTAAGTTCCTGCTTAATTAGACACACAACTATAAAGTGATAAACATCATCTGGAATCTGTTGCAATAATTATACAAAATTGGAAAATCTTCTCGATGACGAACTTAATTCGAGCTATAAGAATTTCCACTCTTGCTCGAAAAATGGATCTTATACATTATTATCACCTTAAAGTTGATGATTTAAATATTTGTATATAAGCTTTGTTGACGATGCAGCAATTCAATTTAGATGTTGATTGTATATTTCGTCAACCTTAGATATTACTTTCGCAAATAACTCTCTCCAACTTTATGTAGATTAGCTTTAAAAAGATCTAACTCGAAGCAATGAACGTTTGCTAGAGCTCTCCATTCGTTGAATGGTCACGATTTTGTACGCAAACATTTATAATAATTGACATGTGAAGACTAATATAAGGCTTGTTCAATGTCTTTATCAAAAAATCGAATTTGGTTTTTCTATTTTTTCCAATATAAATTGGGGTAATACTTGACTCAACGTGGATATCATGTGTTAGAGTGCTATCTTCAAAATACCTACAACCGAAATCCTTAACACAGACTAGAATATTAATGGTAGCTTCAAAAACCCCATATTTGCACCTCAAGTCTATATTTTCGTTGACAAATAGAATTGGCCAAATACCACTTAGTACAATTTTGGCGTAATTAGACTTTTCTTGCACCAGCTTAACACAGCTACCATTTGAAGACAGCAGAACTTCCAAATACCTTAACTCTGGTACTACTTCTCTACGCCCGCCATCCTAAAACCATCAATCTTCTTTTGTTTTTCCTCTTACATTTCTTTGCTTCGAACGTCATAATTTTTGTTTTTGGAGCGTTTATCTTTAATATATAGTTGCAAGCGTTGCAGTATCGTTGAAGGTTGTTAATTTCGAGTTGAAGAGAAGAAAGGTCTAGCAGCTTTGATAAAAGCGTCAGACATAATGACTCCCCCAGACATGCAAGCACTTACATATATCATCGATAAAAAGAGCAAATAATACTGGACTCAGTGTAAATCTTTGAGAAACACCAAATCTGTAGCTTAAAAACAGTTCGTTGTCTCGGAGCCATCTCAAACTGTAAAACTAGCTCCAGCCAAAAGAGTTTCATAAATTGTCAAACATTTTCGAAATATACCAAGGGAAGCCTTTTAATAAAAATAAGAGCTTGAGGGTTGACAATGTGAAAGGCTTGCTAAAAATCGAAGAAGCCGACATACAACTCATTTTAAAGTGGACAGCTGTTGAAAATCAACGTGGTTGGTTTGATTCAATTCATTTAAAAAGTATTATGTATATGATTTTTACAAATACCCTTTTGATCGAGTTTGATATTGAAGTCCATCTGTAATATTTAGGCGAGTATGGATTTCTTTTTTTAAATAGATATAATATTACTACTTTATTAAAGCTTTCCGGAATGAATGAATTTTCAAATAAACGATTATAAAATGATAGTAAATTATATTTGAACTACAATATTGAATTGCTTTTTACCTGCACTCATGCTTAGAAATTAAAACTATATTTTATCAAAATGAAATTTGGAAAATATCATTTTTAAAATAGCAAGAGATATGGATAATTTATTTAATTTTTTGTATTGGATTATTTTTTTCAAATTCTATTCAAAATACATTCTACTTGAAATTCATATTAATTTTTATCTGCTTTTTCCTCCAAATCGGGGCTCCACTGATAACAATCTTAATTTAGATCGCCTTTTGTCTACAGAACTGTCTTCAGTTTTAAATCGTATAAATTTTATATCTTATCTTCTGTTGATGTTACTCTAAGGGGCCGGTTATAGCTATCAGTAAAATCCATCAGTAAAAATTTTGTTTTTAGTTTTTGAACATGTTACAGGTTTATTTCTAGCAAAAACTTGATGCAATAAGATGAATCCTATATTGAAGTATTTTTTTCAAAAAGAAACAATGCATTTAAAGTTTTATTTAATTTATAAATCCATTTTAATTTTTTTAATGATGAAATTTCATTTTACTGAACAGCTGACTGCCAAAAGTCAAAAGAAATTCCATTTCGTTTTATTGTTCGTGTTTCAATTTTTTGCTGTTCCGATCACATCATTAAAAATTTTACTGATGAAAGCAACAGCAAAAAAATTGTCTGAGGCGCGAACATTTAATTTAATGACGTAAATTTACTGATTGCTATAAACGCTCATCAGTAAAACATTTCAGATTCCTCCTGTTTCAAATTTTACTGATGGATTTTACTGATAGCTATAACCGGCCCCTAAGAGTTAAACTAAAGGCCTTTACATTTTAATCAAGAAAAGTAACCACATACCTTTTAACATATGTGAACTTAAGACTTAACTTGAAGGTCATGCACTTTGGCCAATAAAATATGTATATGACTTAACAACCTATGATTTCAAAATGTTAACTTTGTTCGTCTGCTAAGATTATAACTATAAACATACAAGTATCAAGTTTAATATGAAAAGTCAATAATTGTCTATCACTATGTCTTCGATTACTCCTACCTCTTATAATAATTTATTAATGACACATAAATCTAAATATAGATTTCAATAAGTATTTTAAGAACGTACGAACAAAGTTTTCATCAAATTTATTTCTAAAATGTTTAAAATAAATTTAAATTCTAAAAATATAAAAATAATAACAACTCAACACGCATTTATCAAAAAGAGCTTACGTCAGTCCTTCCACAAACGAAGTGCTAACTACTCAATTGATCTGGCTTCAAAGCTGCCACCGCACAATTAAGCACGTTATAAGGTGTAAGGAATCCTATCCTAGGAAATAAATCGATATATAAATAACAACTGCTTAAGTCCTTTAAATTTATTTTAAACAAAGTTTTTCCTTAAACGACAGAGAGGAGGCGTGTACATGTACATGAAATTCCATATCGCACATTAAAGCTTGTCTTTTATGGAATTCAAGAAGTTGGCTAAAACAATTTTGTTATGGGGGTTCTGATAAATAAAAAATTAATACGAGTACGAGTAGTAGTATGCCACTTTAGTTTTATGTAGAAAGGCCAACATCATCCTGATGGATATAATAATCAGTTAAGGCCGTTCATAAACATGAAGTGTCAAACAAAATAGCCGCTTTACGATGAAAACGTGGAATTTTCAACTTCTAATTCCAGTCATGCGATACATCTCAGAGCTGAGAAAAACGGATGTGATAAGGTAAGGACATTTTCGCAGTACGCAATCATCTCTCTTTTAAAAAGGATTTTACTCTTTTTCCTCTCTTTTAGACGCAAGCGCGTAAGACGGTATAAGAGTTTTTTAAGAGTATTGTCCTTGGAAAATTACTCTTTTTTACTTCCATTCAGCGGAATTCCATTAAACTTTCTAGTATAAGAGTTTCTTTTTGACAGGACATCTCACCTCTCTGTAAATTTAAGAGACAATTTGATAGAAAAGGACTCTTTTCAAAATGTGTTGAGGTAGGCCTTTTTGAATTTCAAGAATCAGTTAGGATAAGTCGAGCTGCCGAATGTGAAAGATGTTTTTTAACCCAGCACGAAGAGCATGAAAATGTATATCTATAGGTCAAGGTTAAATTGAAAAGAAAGAATAAATCGAATAAGTTAGTGAATTCCACAAAAGCAATTTGAATACAAAAAAAAAAACAGAACAACAACAACTGAACTGAATTGAAACTCTCCTTGAATTATAATGTGGATCTAAAAATAAATTGTTTTCTTCGTTTTTTTTTTTTCTATTTTCATCCCTTATCAGATCACAATTGAAAAACAAACATTTGCATTTTTGTGGTGAAACTTTTAAAGCCATTACACGAATTGAATGTAAATTAAATGAATTAAGATGTTGAGTAAGGTATTAATTTATTATTTATCTAAAATTATATGATTTTGTATGAAATTTAAAGCATTATTTAGTAGTTGATTTTATTGATTTATTGAAAATTTTCAAGGTGATAGATTTTTGGATGAATGTTTTGTAAGTAATTGTAATAGTAGTTGTCTTATTTAAGGATTGTAATAGTAGTTGTCTTCTGGCAGACGGCTATGCCACAGCCTATAATTTTTATTTTATTTTATCTTATTTGATTTGTATTATATTATCAACCAAATTTGTATATTTAGTTGAATGTTTTGTGAATAAAATATCTAAATCTAAATCTAAAATCTAGTAGTTGTCTTAAAACTGAAATCACGCTTTATAAAGGACCTGATTCCTTACTTTACTTTCGCGTTACAGCACATCGTGCTCCTGGGCCTCAAGTAAATCACGCCAGCTTACTTCTGTGGCCACAAGGAAAAACAACATAAGTCGACTTATGTCGAAATTGAGTTTATTATTCTATCGGAAGCGCAATATGCGAATCTATCTTCCATATTTTTTTCGTATTTTTATCTCTTATGGTTTCTGAATTATAGCCAAGAGAAAAATAACATAAGTCTTTTTCTACTAACTTTACACAAGGAAAAACACCATAAGTCAAATATTTCAATTTTCACATGGTACTTATGCACTTATTCCATAATTGAAAATAAGATCAATACACACATAAGTAGACATATGCTCTTTTTCCAAAACTGTAATCATTTATTTTGCGAACATAAGTCGACTTGTGTCCTTTTTCCAAACAAAAATTCTGTGTTATACGAAAATAACTTGACTTGTGTAGTTTTTCCTTATTCCTTCCTTACGATAATACTCGACACAAGTGAAGTTATGCTGTTGTTCCAAAAGACCGTTACTAAAATCCTTGAAAATAAGTATACTTGTGTCTTTGTTCTGAGAGCAAAATTGTGTCCAGTGTGTGACTTATGCTGTTTTGTTCTTACAAAAGTTTTGTGCTGGCGGGCAGTCGTGTTGTAGTTGTGTCCCATTTGCTGTCTATTTTAGTTGTGAGTTGCTTAAAAAGTAAACAAAGTCGTGAATTATTGTTTTATTTGTTGTTATTAATGTTGTAAAAGAAACTGTTTTGTATTAAAAACTCGAAAAAAGTGTTAAGTTATAAGAAAAATAAAATGTTATCACGTGGCAGCAGAATGTTGGCCTTGGCACTCAATAGAGCAGCTGTTTTAAAAGAACTACAAGATACTCAGCCAGGTGTTGTTTCCGAAAATGCAGATTGTAAGTTCTAAAACTTTATAATCGATAGGTATACATGATCGATATGTATACATGATCGATAATATTTCTTTGTAATTGTGTTGATTATTTGTATCGTTTCTTTAATTTATAAATGCCAAATACAAGTGTTTTAACTAAGTATTCATACAGTTCCTCAAAGTAAAAAAACTTTACGTGATCACTGATCATACGGAAACAAAGATTATCTTCAGTTCAATTTTTGTATATCAAACTTTTATTCAACCGAACGTGCACACATTTTAACAAATCACTTGGAAAACCTACATATTATGCTACGTCTTCCACTATTTTTTGTTTAATTTTGTATATTATGTTATGTTTTAGATACATTCGATGATCCTAACACCACTCCTTCAGTAAATGTAAATGTACAATCGAACGGACCTTCAGGATGTAAGATCAAACTGTACAATCGTATGTTTGTTTTGATTATTTTAATGTTTTTAGCTTGTATTGCGAACATAGATCATCCTCTTGATTTGAATAGTTTAGAACGTTCTATTTGGGAAGACTCAGATGATTCAATCAAAGATCCGGATTATCAAATAAGTTCTTGTGATGACGAAAGTATGGAGCATTGGGGAAAGATTCTCGAAAACTCGGTTGATAAGGTTTCTCATGATGCAGCGGTGTTTATGAATGTTTCACCAGGGTATGTGAATAACTTCGAAATGAATGAAAGCGAAAATATTGCTGGACCTTCAAATACAAAGAAAAAAGAAGCAAAAAGATATCGCCAGCAACAAAGAAACAATGGCTTACCTTACACTACGAAAAAAGATAAAAATCTTCAAGCCAGAAAACTTAATCCATTGTCTTCAGGCAGTTATAATAAAAGAGTACTCTACATCAATTCCTTGATTAAATTGAATGAAAAATCTTCATCAAGAACGAACAAAACTGGAGGAAAACAGAAAAACCGACAACTGACTTGTGAGTACATTATTGAACTTTCGTGTGAAAAGATCCTGGTTTGCAAAAAGTGCTTTTTGGATGTTTTAGCGAAACAAATGGTTTTATCAGAACAATTACTAGAAAGAAGATGGAAGCACCTTGCACATCCTTAAAGGATAAAAGGGGACGTTTGAGACCTCCGAATGCACTATCCCCATTAAAACAAGAGGAGATAAAAGATCATATATATAAATTCCCAGCTTACGAGAGCTATACGCGACGGGATACATCAAAGAAATACCTACAGCCTGGCTTAACAATATCTAAAATGTATGATCTCTATTGTTTGGAAACTGAAGAGCCAGTGAGCTTGTCGAAATATACTCAAGTTTTTCATGATCTCAACTGAAAAATAAAATCACCCCAGCTTGATACGATAAGCTACATCACAAGATATCAGCTATGGATAACCTTGATGAAAAATTAAAGCTGGAAAGTGAACTTACAATACACCAAGAAAAGGCTGATTTTGCTTATACATGTAAGAAAAAAGATAAAAGTTTAGCTTAAGTGAACATGAATGTTGCGGCATATGCGTTCGAACTTCAACAATGCTTGCCTACTCCATTTTTAAAATCAAATATTTCCTTTTATAAACGCCAATTATAGACATATAATTTAACTGTCCATGATTTGTCAACCAAAATTTTCTCGACTTTGCAGCATTCTTAAAAGAAAAGTTCACTTGGCGAAAAGTGAACACAGATGGGGAGAAATTTTCTTGGCGGGATTTTAGGTGGCTTCGGTACAAAAAAAATGAGTTTGGTTCTTTGTTCTACAAAAACTCACTAGATGAAAATGAGCCGTTCAAGACCATAAACTTAAAAAAACGAGGCGTTAACACTCTTAAGACATCTGACATTAAAGTAATTCAAAATGTCCCCCCGATTTCCAAGGAAAAAGCACAAGATCTACTCTTTTTACTGGATTTTATAGATCCTCACTTCCTCAGTTTCACGGGTTCTATAGAAGTTTAGTTGTTGACACCATTACTAAATCAGGAGAGATTTGTCCAGATGAATATGGCAGCGATGATGAAAATAATAATGAATAAAAACAAATATATTTTTGTTATTTTTAATTATTAATAAGTGCTAATTTCTTAAATAAAACATTATTTATACAAGTTTTTGTCATTGTTGATTTCTACTAGTTTAAAAGAAAAGATATATCGTCTACCGTGTCATTCCGTCTGTTCATTGAACGTTAGTTTTTTTTTGAGATTTCGACTTATCATTTAAGATATCAACAACATGTTTTGGAAAAAGAACATACGTCGACTTAGATCGATTGTAAACAATGTTTCTATTTTGGAAAAATGACATAAGTTAACTTAAACAAAATAATTTATTAATCTCAGTTCGGAAAAAAGACATAAGTCGACTTAAAACCGAAATATTTACAAAACTTAATAAGGAAAAACAACATAAGTCTTGTTTTTTGTAAAATTACCTATAAATAATCAAAAAAATTAACTTATTTAAATAAAAAATAATAATTATTATTATCCTGCTTATTTCCGCGTTTTTACTTTTTTAATATGTTGTATATTTTTTTTGCGAGCGCAAAGCAAACTTTCAAATTGCTCTCCTGAAAAACTACAAAAAGTGACTTATGTTGTTTTTCCTTGTGGCCACAGACTTGATCTCTAGCTTCCTGTCTACAGTTTCGAATACCAAACCGGCGTTTGTCGGCCTCAACTTAATCACTCCACAGGAGATCAGGTCTGCCTCTGCTTCTGGTTCCCTCAGGCTTAGGCTACGTTCAGACGGCGACTCTTCGATTCGATTTTTTCACGTATGCGGTTTTATCGAATACGAGACGACGTTTCACACGAGAAATATTCGATTCGATTTTTTCACATACGGGTTTTGAGGCGTGGCAGGGGACACAGCACTGTCGGCAGTCAACCGACCATCGCCATCATGGATCCACGTATTCTACTTATTTTTTATTGGTATAGAAATTTTAATGAACGAATTCGATGAAATTTTGTTCGTGTGAACGACACAATATAAAGATAAGCGCTACTAATCATGTATACGATAAAAATACATTCGAGATTTATCGAATAGTAGTGACAAGTTCTTATGGTATACGGAAAAAATTATTTCACGAATACGGGATTTTCCCGCATGGGCTTCGTGTGAACGCACAAATATAACACTTGCTGCCACTGCCACTACTATATTCGAAAAAATCCCGTATACGGTATACGAGAAAAATATGGTCGTCTGAACGTAGCCTAAGGCTAAGGCTAAGTTCAGACGACCATATTTTTCTGGTATACCATATTTTTTAAAATAAATATTTTACAACCAAAGAAAGGACACATAATATAAATACCCTTATGATATTGTTCACTGTTCAAGCTATTTGAATGTCTGCACATTGAATGTCTGCACATTGCTATAGAATTTATATTCTAATAAAAGAGCGATGGCAACGGATTTAGAGATTCAGAAAAAACAAGATAACTATATGACTATTAACAAGTAAGTAATTTACTCAATAAGGTTATAAAAGAAAAGTGTCAAACTCACAGGCAGTGTGATAAAAATCAAATTGGTAAGTATAAAACAAAAATACATTATAAATTTTAGTGTAGATGGAATAGTTAAATACGTGTAAGTGTTGCCGTTGCATAATAATAATTCATTTCGTTTAACAATTGCAATGAGAGGCAAATATTAAGCCGCATGAAGATCTCCACATTCTTCTTGTGTGGATAAAGAAATAATCTCTGACTCAAGAATAAACTGATGGACATTTATAGAAGTGCCATAATTTGAGGGGAATAATACAACTGGCTTTTTCACTCAAGAGATAAATGTTGGCGTAAAACAACGGTCAACTTTTACTTTATAAGCTCTCTTTTGATCCTTTTTGTACACTAGTTTCCGACGAATAAAGGATTAACCGATTCCAATTCCAACTAGAACGGATAGGTTAAAAACGTCTTGCAACGAATGCATAGCAAAGTAACTCTTTAAAAGATGCTTTGTGATCCGCAACATTGATTGAAGTTTTTTTTAATGTCAGTAATGTCTGCCCCAAAATTTGTTTGTCGTATCGACAGTTTACGAAAACTTTTTGTTTTTACTTTCTTTTAGCTATTAATGTATAAACAATTGGTTTAATGATTTTGAGAATTTTAAATTGACAGCACGTGCGAAATTGTTGTGCTCGAACTATCCTATTTGTAAAATAAAATATTTTTTGTCTGTATGTCATTTTCCTAAGAGCAGAAAGGTCTTCGTTCCAACAAAGAGGGAATTTTGTACGGCTGTATTTTACTGGGCATCGAAGCAGTTTCAACTGATGATTAACCCTGGACTCCAGATCTTCTACAGATTTTATGCTAATATACGAGTATTTGGAATTTTTTCTAGTTTGAGCTTAACTATTTAACCCAATTTTTCAACAGTCACTATGTTTAGGATTTCTATAAGGAGAGGAGTTTCAGACTCAATGTTGAAGAGAATCCATTTGAGATCCTAAAAAGAATTCATAGAGGAGACTCTTCAATTTTCCACCAATAGATTGCGGTTGTTAGTAGCAGTTTCATCAAGTATATCCCCCCAACCGTCATAATTTTCCGAACTTGAAAAGACGAAGGTGGTGGCATTACCTCTGTTACAGACAATTAGGTTATTATTGGTAATAAAATCACAAAGAGAGTCACTTCGTTCGTTTATCTCCGAACTACCCCAGAAAGAACGCCGCCGTGCGTTTGCATCACAGCTGATGAGGAGGTTAGTCCTATGTGACATCGCTTCTCTTACCAGGATGCTCACCTCGAATCGTAATTTTGTCTTCTAATCTGATAATTGTCAGATCGGCAGTGCTATAAGGTTGGGACACAAAAGAGCTTTGAAGTATTTTTTAGCTAAAATACAAGTTTTAAGATTGCCTTTGTTTTGGTTTGGGATTTCATAGATAAGGTCAAATTGGCTTGGCCATTAACCCATGGTTCTTTTATAAGGCTGACATCGATGTTTTCCTCCCTAAGGAACACCCTTAGTTTATCCGGAGTGGACTTAGAGTGCTTCAGATTAATGTATGGACGAAGTTGAGCTCGTTTTTATTTCCGGTGGAGCCTGCGCCATTAGAAACCACCGTGTCGTCGACAACCTTTTCTTGCATTGGAACCAGTGGATTTAACCGCTGAAGACCGCGGATTAGCTCCTCTCTGCTTGGCTTAGTGATCATGAGGGGCAACCAAATGTGAGCTTTAGGCTGTTTACGGATGTCCTTAGCTGAGATGAGCTTAAGCTTCAAGCCCTCCCGCTCCCAGTCATTGCTTACCTTAGAAATTCTTTCTCAAAAGAATTCCTTAAAAGACTCATCAGCGCACTTAATAACCCTGTACCACCTTAGCATCTAACCAGAGTCTCAAAACTAGTGTAAGGGCCCTCACTTTTATACCAGGTATAATTAAAATCATCTCAAAATGAATGAATGAATGAGAATATAGCTGTGGGAGCAATTTCGCTGCTCTGGGAGATGACATAACACAATACCTTTTTTCGCGACCGTAAAGCTTACTCTTTTTCTCATCTGGAAGGGCCTCTTCTTGAGATCTGTTACGCTTAACGGCCTTTTTCTTGAGAAACCAAAAGGTTTTTGTACTTCTCAATAACCTTTTGGTTTTTTATTTTGTCTTGAGCGTCCTTCTCATGAACTGTTCCGCCGCCCCATCTTCAAGAATGAAGGTGGCTTTGTTAAAATGGTTTCTGAGAAGAATGCCACATGACTTTTTATTTCCCCTAGTAGCTCTGCTATGGCTGTCTTTTCTACCCGTCCGAATGAGCTAGTTATTGGCTGGTTTACCCACTAGCCTTTCATTCTGCGGCAAGGATCATAAAAACGCTCACGCCACCACTGAAAATCAGGCACCCAGTGTCTATGGTCAGAACGCCTTGCTGTAGGTTGACCTATTCAAGAGTAAAGGAACCCACGAACAGTTCATCCTGACCTTAGCTTATTCCCATAATGAAAAGTCTCAAGACAGCTGTGTGACCATTACCGTCTGACAACCACGAGGAGGGTTTGATACTAGGATTTTTGTCGAGTGTTCGAATTCAACTTCAAAATCACTTTATCACTTCAGGTTTTTGTAAGTTTTGACCTGACATACATAGACCTAAAAGAAATGCTAAATATTATACAATTTTAATTACCAATTCGTCATTTTAAGTCCTTCTAGATAAAGTTTTTGAGATATATATTGAAAAAAATATAAACAACCATGAGTTGAATTTGAGCACATTATGTAGCTAAAATTGAAGTATGAATTTCTGAATACTAAGTAAAATACTTAAAAGATACGTATGTGCTTCACATGATTATCATACAAATGTCGTTAAAAACTACATATGTTCTGTTTTTCAAAAAAATGTATTAAGTTTTAAAAATGTATTAAATTTTGTTTTAACTAAAGTTATCACTAGGGTAAGCTGGGGTTCATTTGACACCGGGGCACATTTGACTTTGCGTTTTTCGGTATGATCGTGCCCTTAAAAAAGAAAATTTCAGATAGAGGAAGAAGCTTAGTTTGATTTTGATTTAATTATGAAGTTTGGCAGTCTTTTTTTTAACTCTTCGTGGAGTACCACGTGTTTTCGTGTTTTTTGCATTACTGATGTAATTTTTGACCACCGGTAAGTAAGCGATTTGTGAACCTAATAAAAGAGTTTTTTTTATGGTGAATAAATATTGTGGTAGCACGTTGCCTTAAGTTTAATAAATTGAATTCAGTTTTGTGAAAATATAATATTAGTTACCTATTAAAAAAAAAATAAAAACACTTTTTAATCTCATTCGGGACACCTTTGACTTTTGCAAAGAGGCACATTTGCAAAGTGTCAAATGTGCCGCACTATGTTCATATTTGTGTTTTTGATATTCTTTTAATTTTTTTTTTAATAAAGATATGGTTCGAAACTACAAAAGAAAGACAAATATATGTTCTATTGATAAAGAAAAAGTAAAAAGAGCTATTTCAGACATCCGCAAAATAATTGAAACGGCAACATCAGCAGCTGCAAAGTATGGAGTAAATAAAATATACGGCTCAACAAACCCTTACGAAGCTGCAAGAAATAGAATTAATGGAGTACATAAAAAAGTGTTCTTTTCACTCATACAGATTATCGTATGAAACTTTTAAGACGTTTGTGTATAGCTTTGTCAAAGCGAACAACATAAGCTGCCCACAAAGTTAATAAATTTAAAAAAAAAAAGCTGGATATGATTGGCTCTATGGTTTTTTGAAACTTAACCCGGAGCTCTCTCTACGAAAGCCCGAAAATGTGAGCTTAGCTAGAAACAAAGGTTTTACAAAATCTGCGGTTGATGGCTTCTTTAAAAACCTTGAGCAAATATATACACTGTATTCATTTGAACTTAAGGATGTATACAATTTGGATGAAACCGGTGTGACAACGGACTCACCAAAGGTAAGAACTTCAACCATTAATTGGTATAGGTTTAATCTATGTATCATAAGTATTTTTTCTCACATCTTATAGGTCTTAGCAGCAAAAGGTCAGCGTAGCGTTGCTCAGGCAGCATCAGCTGAGCGTAGGTGTTCGGTAACAATGGTGGGCATAATTAATGCCACTGGAAATCATTTGCCACCAGTATACGTGTTCCCCGCCTGCGCTTCAGCGACAGATTTTCAAATGGTTGCTTTTCTGGGTCACTAATTTTGAATTCGAAATCTGGATGGATGATTTCCGAACTCTTTATAGAACTGCTTAAACATATACAACATTTCACCAATTGTTCAAAGGAACGACCAATTTTGATTCTTCTCGATAACCATCACACTGCAGTCTTCAAAGCATCGATTACTGCCGTGATAATAGGATTGTGTTACTATCCTCTCCACCACACAACTTTCATCGACTTCAGCCATTGGATGTATCTATATTCGTCCTTTCAAACGGTTCTGTAGGGAGGCATTTTATGATTTTCTAAGCACTTATCATGGAAAGCAAATTACAATTTACGATGTCGCTAAACTTACCAACCTACCATTTCATATGGCATTCTCTTCAAAAAATATATTAAATGGCTTTCAAGCAATTGAGATCAATCACTCCAACTCCCAAATTTTCGGAGAAGATACATTTTTAGTGGACACATTGCCAGATGAAGATAATTTAGTCAAAACTGTTCCATCAGCTCCGAGTCAAACTAATAAGCCTTCAAAAACACCCACAAATGCCATTGTTCCAATCCAAGCTCTAACACCTGAAGCTGTAAGACCAATATCGCGTCTTTCCACACCCAACAGAACTCCAAGGAGTGGATGTTCGCGAATCCTAACAAGCTCAACGAAAAAACGTCGAGTAGAAGAGTGTTAATTAAATAAAATTGCACGGAACGCTAAACGAACGCTTAAACTTGCAGATTAAGGTGGGAAAAGGTAAAAAAAAAGTTTCAAAAAAAAAGCTACCAATTGAATTAAGCTCATCAGATGAAAGCGATAAAAGCGTTTTTTATGCCTAGTCAGATAAGTATAGCTATTTTGTTTCCGACCAAGAAAATTTTGAAATGGAAAAAACTGAGCTTTTTGAATACTAGATGATGAGATATTGGAAGTTGGACAATATGTTCTGGTAAAATTTGGCGAAGATTCTAAAAAGCCATTTTTTTATGCTGGTGACATTTCGGAAGTGCTTAGCGAGTCGACTTATGAAGTCAATTATTATCTTCGAAAATCATCACTTTCGGGTTGGATTTCTATCAAACCTGTCGTTGAAGATATTTCTTTGACTTTAAAAAGTTCAAACTTTCAAAACCAACAAATCCTGCTTCAACTTCTTGCTGTCGCAAAAAATATTTGTTTGACGTTGATTTTGGAAGTTTGTATATTCAATGGATTATTTAAAAAAAATATGATATTGACAAACTTAATTTAAGATTTAATGGACTGAATTTGTGTTTTTATGATTTGTATATCTTTGTTTTTTTTTTAGAAAGTGAATTAACTGTTTTTTTTTTGTCGTTACATGTTATTATTTCTATTCAAACAACAGACGTGCTAGATTCGTTAATAATTTTAGAAATATAATGCACACGATGTGAGCTTTAATCCACCATTGTCAAATGTACCCCTGTTAAAGTCAAAGGTGGCGGTCCCGAGGCATTTTTGAAAAATTATTTTTTAGAAAACATTTTTTTTTAATGTTAAAATGATTTAAAACCAAAAAAAATTATGTAAGTATATTCTTGAATATAATCAATAAATCAAATACAAAACAGAACATTGGAATACATAACAGTTTTCGAAAATACAGACCTTTAAGAACTAAGTGTCAAATGTACCCCCTTCTCCCCTACGTCTATAAATTACCTCTTAGGGTAATCAGATGAAAAAATTTAGTTTAAGCAAATACTTTTTTGTTGTTCCTTTCCACTTTCTTTCCATCTTTCTAAGGTCATAGAAGTAATTATTATCAGGTCAAGAAATAACAATAAGTAAAACATAAGGCTTCTAAATGACCGGCAGTATGGCTTTCGTAATAGCTGGTCTACTGGTGATCTAATGGCTTATCTCACCAAATAGTGGAACAATTCCTTACACCTTTTCGTTGAAACAAACATTATTGCCGTTAATATTTTAAAAGTATTTTAAAGAGTTTGGCATCAGGCTTTATTATCAAGAATGCGTGCATTCGGTTTTGACAAATCCCTACTTCGTTTAGTTAAAAATTACGTTTCGAACGGTTAAATACTAATATTGGATGGGTTCAAGTCCCAGAACAATAAAGTAAATCCTGGTGTGCCTGAGGGCTCTGTTCTGTCTCCGACACTTTTTCTCATTTTTTGTTCTCTTGCATGAAATTTCTAATCCGCTTACATGCTTTGCTAACGATAGTACCCTCAGATATTTATATTCGTTTTTAGATTCGCAACTTTGCTTTTCAGATGTGGATCTTCAACGGCAACTATGATAAGCTCATTAAAATCAACACTGTTAAATGAAGAATTAAAAATCGAGTAGAATTTATTGCGTCGAAAACTTACTACTGTCCACGCTTAAAACATAATTTAACACTTATTCCATTAAAATCAAGGGACTGCAACCTTGACATTCTCAGTGTGTGCATCTATAACCTCCAATCTCTTCTTGTGGAAATGTCTAGGTGATGTCGACAAAAATGCCCTTAAATATTTGGGTTTTCTAAGGCGACGCAAGAAGCTTGAGTATAATTCCCATTTCTGACCTGTTGCCCCTGCAACTTACTTAAAAGCCTTTTCTGCAGTACTGAACGCAGATCATTGAAATTGATTGGTGATGGTAACATAACATCACTTGAACACCGTCTTAAAGTTTCTTACAGTTATTTAAACGCATTCTTTTCTAGAGAAATAGCCAATTGCATTCTTCTTCTTAGGCTACGTTCAGACGGCGACTATTCGATTCGATTTTTTCACGCATGCGGTTTTATCGAATACGAGACGACGTTTCACACGAGAAATATTCGATTCGATTTTTTCACGTACGGGTTTTGAGGCGTGGCAGGGGACACAGCACTGTCGGCAGTCAACCGACCATCGTCACTATGGATCCACGTATTCCACTTATTTTTTATTGGTATAGAAATGTTAATAAGAAACGGTTAGTACGTCGAAGATTCTGGGTACATCCTCTTTTAGAGAATGGTCCACAGCGTGAAAAACGTTTTGAAAAATTTTACCTAAGCCTGAGAAATGAAGAACAGAAATTTTATAATTATTTTCGTATGTCGATGGCTGGTTTTGACAATCTATTATTAAGACTAGAAAAGGTTTCTTGAATAGCTTAAAAATAATAATAATTCGAAAATCGAAAACACGACGTAATGAACGTTGAACGTAATGAACGAATTCGATAAAATTTTGTTGGTGTGAACGACATAATATAAAGATAAGCGCTACTAATCATGTATACGATAAAAATACATTCGAGATTTATCGAATAGTAGTGACAAGTTCGTATGGTATACGGAAAAAATTATTTCACGAATACGGGATTTTCCCGCATGGGCTTCGTGTGAACGCACAAATATAACACTTGCTGCCACTACTCTATTCGATAAAATCCCGTATACGGTATACGAGAAAAATATGGTCGTCTGAACGTAGCCTTAGTCAATTCAATAGTATTACTCGTGTCTCAAGAAATGCTCATCAGTATACTGTCTCAAACCCACGTTCGGTCGTTCTAATTAATACAGATTCCTTATTATGAAGATACACGTGTACATTACTATTTCTGAATATACATATATGACAAAAATGGTCATTAAATTTCAATGCCTTAAATCAATAAAAGACAGTTAAATAATCAGACCAAATGGTTGTAAGCCATGGCGTATGAGTACTTTTTTTTTATCTTCAATAGAATTTCTATTGTACTTTTATTATCATAACATATTTGTGATTATATAATTAAGTAGTTATAGATTAATTATCCTTTTCTTAAAATAAATTTGAGTCGGCAAAAATCTTCATTCATAATATTAAAGAATATAAAACTGACTTTTTCTAATAATGACTTTTTGGGCATTGGTTTTGTCTGCTTGTTAATAACTTCATAAAGAGTTAATGGAGTAAGAAAGACTTTTCCTGAGTTTATATGTATGATGGCATAACAACAAACCACTTCATTTATTATTCATTAATTATGTACTTGTATTCATAATATTATCAGTATTTGTATGTTTCCTTTTATTACTGATATAATATCCATCTAATGCCTAATAACCCTAACAATAAGGATATTAGTCGATTATATATTTTTTGTGTGAAAGGCCAAGGATTATCTACCCGAAATGATGATTTATTATGATTAAAATTTCCAAAGAAGCTTTTACTGATTTTTGTGTTTTTGTTGTTCCTCAAAAAATAAAAATAAAAAATAAAACATTCAATAAATTCTCACAAATTTTATTTACTCACTAACTCTTGTTTTTTCCCCAGGGAAAAATCTCCTTTACAAATTTTCCATCTAAAATTCTGTATAAATACGTTCCAGTCAATTGGTTCTGCTTAAATATGACTATATAAGCTTGCTTCAACAAAATCAAGGCCAAATACAAGTTGGTAGGTACTTATAGGCACTTATGATGTGTATAAATGTTCTTGTAGAGAGGTATTCTGCTTATCTACTTTCCACTCACATCACAAACAAACATAATCTCTAAAATGCAAATAATCCTTTATCCTGCGAAGGAAAATGGAAAACAACTACAACAACAACAAGAATAAGAATAAGAAAAATAAAATATCTATGAGGAAACAAACAGTAGACTTTTTGTTTTGTTTTGTTTTTGGTTCATAAACCCTTATGGTTTTCGCCAAACACAATAACGACACAAACGATTTGTTAGGCTTGTATCAACATCTTTGCGCACATAAGCCCCTTTTTCCAATCATTAACATGATGTGGCTAAATGGAGTGCGTATGCTTGATGCGGATGCCGTATATACTCGTATACCTACAGTACCTACCCTACTTATCAAAAATCTTGAGCTCTGTAAAGTCTTAACAAACGAAGACGGAGCTGAAGCTAGACCACTTTAATTTCCAAGGATAACAACACAAGGACCAACCAATGAACGTACTATACAAAAATAAAAAGAAGAAGAAAAAATTGGTTTCCAATATCGGTATTCAAGTACTATGATCCGAAAAGCCATCTTGTAGGTCACGGATTAGCTATATAGCTACATACCTACCCACAAAACATATATAATAGATTAGATGCGGAATGAGAGTTTATACTCTCGGCAGGATGTGCTGGTGCCTTGCCTTAGCTTTAGCTTTAGCTTTAGCAAGATGCCAAATTGGACATTCTTGTTTATATGCTTGAGTGGGTAAAATAATGTAAGTAAAAGAGGAAATTGCTAAACCGAAGTAACTGTTCTGTTGTTCTCCCCTTTGGCGATTGTTTAGTGTGCATTTAAAGTCATTATTAGAGTCCGAAATTTTTCGGGGATGAAAGGTTGATCAAATTTCAGTGTACCTATATCCTAAATTTTCTTTGTATACGTATTATAAGTAGCTGTAGGTATATGGTAAGGATAAAGATTTTAGATTTAACGAACCTTTTTAGGATATGGAAAGAAAGACTTATTGGTGGCGGTAGCTCGAAGGAAGGGGCCTTATATTCATAATAAGTAGATAAATAAATAAATATTCGTGCAGAATATGATAGGAAAGAAAAACCACCGGAAATAGAAAAGAAATAAGATATTAAATAAATAGAATAAGGCAAACTAAAGAACATGCCAATTATTCTGGATGCTTTTCAATCGACTTTGAAAATAAAAATTAAAATATATATAGTGGTGTGATACTTTTTCTTCACGGCTTGAAAAAGTTACTGCACTTGTTAGTAGTCAGAATCATTTCCCAGAAAAGAAGACAAATTTCACAAAGTCTAATTCATTTCTGTATGAATATACATATCGGGTCATTTCTCAGAAGTTCCGATAGTTGTTGTCTATTAACAATTTAAAAATTTAGAACGTGAAGTTGGGTTAACATTTCTGTTAAGTATAAAGTTTGCCATTTATCATCGTTTAAGGCCAGAACATCGAATAATCTGTTCAAGCTTTGAGTTTTAACGCCCCTACCTATCGTCTTTATCGTTATTATTGGTTTTCTATTAAAGGTGATTCTATTTTAAAAATAAAAAAGAAGAAAAGAGGCTGGGATGCGACCCACACTAATAACTTCCCATCCCGTCTGTCGATTTGTCTTGCTTAAAACTTTGTAGGTTTTCGTGTTGGGTTAAAAAAGTTGTCAGTTGAATTATTCTTAAAAATTTCAAAATTACCAATAATATTTTATATAATAATGAAATAGTTTGATTTCGAAATTATTTTTTGTTAACGAGATTTTTAGTCGAAAACCAATTTTTACCAATTTTAGTAGCATTACTTAAAAAGTTTTATTTCTTATATAAACAAATACAAATTGGATGAATAAAATTAATTTGAAGTCAATATCTTCTATTGTTCACGAGATATCAAGAACCGAACATCAATGTTTACCAATTTTTGCTACTATTTTTTGTAGATTTTATTTTTTTATGAAAAAAACTGACTGTTGGATTTAAATAAAATATTTACTGAATTTCGAAAACAAAATTTTCTTTGAGACAAAATAAGTTTGAAGCCAATATTTTTAATTTTTGAAAAGCTATTTGAGTCGAAAGTAAATTTTTACAAGTTTTAGTATTTTTTTTTAGTTTTTTATTTTTTTGTAAAAAAAACTGTCGATTCGATTTTTCTCAAAATTTTATCGAATATTAAAAACAATATTGTTTATTATAAAAAAATTTGTTTAAAGTTAATATCTTAAAGCCTTGAAAAGATATTTAAGTCAAAAATCAATTTTTACCAACTTTTATTAATTTTTGTTTATTTTTTATTTTTTTTTACTGAATGTTGACAATAATATTTTTTAAAATATGAAATTAGTTTAAGGGCAATATCTCAAAATTTTGAAAAGATATTTGAATTGAAAATAAATTTTAACCAACTTTTATTAATATTTTTTTAGGTTTTTATTTTTTATAAAAAAAACTGTATATCAGATTTTTCTCAAAATTTTATCAGATGTCAAAAACATTATTTTTCGTTGCACAAAATTGTTTTGGAGATGATATCATATTTTAGTCGAAAAATTTTCGAGGTGACACATTTTTTTCAGTTGTTTTGATTTATAAAAAAAAACGTTAATTGGATTTTTTTCCAAAAAATATAATTATTTTGTATCACGTCAAAATATATAATATAAAATTTAATTCAAGTCTGTAGCGTCATTGGTTCATGAGATATTTAGGTTTAACCAAAATGTTCACCTTTTTTTTAAACTCCTATGGTAAAAAAACCACCCACGCAATTTTCTTGAGAGCCCTTTCTGCATCTTTCTGCCTTATTGTCTGCATACAATTTTTACTTGCGACATATAGGAACTATATGGCAAGTTTTGCATTCGTGCAGAATTTTGTCTGTCTGTCCACGCTCCTACAGCCTAAACCATTGGGTCGATTGAGTTCAAACTTGGAAGTTAAGGTTTTGAGCAGATTCGCGTTAGGCGTTTTTTTCATTTTTTTTTTAAGATCAAAACTAACAGTGGCCCCCATACAATTTTTTTGGTCAAAAAACGATAATTCGAATTTTCTCAAAAACAAACCGATAGATTTTTTTTAAATTTTCTCTAAAATTTTATTTTTTAACTTGGCTTCTTTTAATAAGAAAAACATATTTTTGTATTGCTCAGGAAAGGTACCGCTCATAGAACGGTTTTTTTGTTTTTTAATTTTCTCAGCAACTTATGAACCGATTTCAACAATTTTTTTTTTGAATGAGCTCTTATATTGCCTTAACAATATTTGATTATCAAAAGTGCAATTTTTTTTGTTTGGATTTTTAAAAAAATATTGAATTTTTTTTTTTCAAAATTCTATATCTCAAAAACGGGCCAACATTTTTTTACAAAATTCAAATGTAGAGCGTATATTTACAATCACTAAACAACTGCATACCAAAAATATTTTTAGAACAAAATTGAAAAATTTTATATATAAAAAATTAATTTAAAAAAAAACCGCTCTAACGATTTTCGAAAAAAAATTTTGAAAAATCAAGGACTTTTTTATTTATAAAATGGCATTTAAATTTTTGAAGACAAACTTATTTTTCAGGTAAAATTTTAAATCTTAAATTAATTTTTTTTTTAAATTATTTTAACTGTATTGAATGTAACTCCCAAAAAAATTGAAAAATGGAGGTTTTTTCGACAAATCAAATGGCATTTATATCTTTGAAGACAAACTTATTTTACAGGTATATTTTTAAATCTTATACATAGATACTTTTTTAAACAGACTCTTCGAATACAGGAGCAAGTTCGTGCGACCCAGTCGTGCATTTTATTTTTAAATTTATTTGAAGTCGATATCTCTTCTGGTTCTTGAGCTATGGACTACGAAAAAAACGTCGCGAACGTACGGACATACGGATATCTTTCTAAAAATCTTTTATTTCGACTCTAGGGACCTTGAAACGTCAAGAAATGTCAAAATTTTCAATTCGACAGTTGTATATAAGGTATTAATAAAGTTTTATTTATATTTGAGAGCCCAATCAATGACATCATAAATTCATTAGTTAAAAACATCCAATGGAAGTAATTGTAATCGGTCCATTATTATTGAATTGCGCTTTTATTTACGAATTACGATATTTTTCACTTTCTGTACTTTACAATTTGCATTCACACTTAATTTTTCTAAGAAGTTGTTCTTTCAGCTATCATTTTCAAAGATCCGTTTTAACAATCAATGTTCAATCGAATAAGGCAGTTGCATCACCCTCCTCAAACTTGCACTTATAACATTGGTGTTACAGAAACATTAACTTTTATTTTTTTTAATATTGGTGAACATTTTCAAATTGATCCGTCAAAACATTTTTTCATCATAAATAATTTAATACGCTGAAATTATTTAAAGAACTGGTTTTCATTTCTCCTCAACATTTTTAAATCGTCATCAAAATTATTTTATATTTTAAGTTGCATATTCATAAGACTTCAAAAAAAAAAGAAAAAGAATTTAAGAAAACAATATTTTTGGCTTATTTCAATTTGACAATTGATTTTCCAAAAACGGTGTCCCCTTTATTATGCAGTGGAGAGAATCCATTAAAAAAAATTGCTCACTTAAGACAACTTTATAAGTTTATTAACTTCTCATAGGAAGTTATTGTAATGGGTTCGATTTGTCGAATTGAAAATTTTTGACATTTCTCGACGTTTCAAGGTCCCTAGAGTCGAAATAAAAGATTTTTAGAAAGATCTCTGTGCGTGCGTGTGTACGTACGTTCGTACGTTCGTACGTCCGTACGTTCGCGACGTTTTTTTCGTCGTCCATAGCTCAAGAACCAGTAGAGATATCGACTTAAATAAATTTAGTTATACCTACAGAAATTAAGGCAGAAAGATGCAGAAAGGGCTCTCAAGAAAATTGCGTGGGTGGTTTTTTTTACCATAGCAGTTTAAAAAAAAGGTGAACATTTTGGTTAACCCTAAATATATCATAAACCAATGACGCTAGAGACTTGAATTAAATTTTATAGATATTATATATTGTAACGCAGGTATATTTTTGGAAAAAAATCCAATTAACGGTTTTTTTATAAATCAAAAAAACTGAAAAAAAAAATTTGTCACCTCGAAAATTTTACGACCAAAATATGATTTCATCTCCAAAACAATTTTGTGCAACGAAGAATAATGTTTTTAACATCTGATAGAATTTTGAGAAAAATCTAATTAACAGTTTTTTTTATAAAAAAAACATTACTCCAAGTTGGGAAAAATTGAATTTGGACTCAAATATCTTTTCAAAAACTTGAGACTAAGGCTTCAAACTTATTTTATCTTATAAGACATATTGTTTTCAACATTCACTAAAATTTTGAAAAAAATCGAATTGACAGTTTTTGTACAAAAAATTTAAAACCTAAAAAAATTTAACAAAAGTTGGTAAAAATTAATTTTCGACTCAAAAAGCTTTTGAAAAGTTCAAAATATTGACTTCAAACTTATTTTATTTCACAGAAAATATTGTTTTCGATTTTCAGTAATTTTTTTTATAAAAATCCAACAGTCCGTTTTTTTCATAAAAAAATCAAATCTACAAAAAATAGTACGCAAATTTTGTAAAAATTGATACATATAGACAAACATTTAAGCAAGACAAATCGACAGAAAGGATGAGAAGTTATCAGTTTTTTTTAAGTAATTACCAGAATTTTAGATTTTACTCTCAAATAAGCCTTAAATAGAATTCTAATTAAGATCTAAAATCCAAAATGAAACAAGTAAAAATCTCTGTTATCTTTTACAGAAAATTTAGTTCTATACTATCGCAGTGTTTTTCACGATTTTTCAACGTTTATCTTCTCTCAAAAATAAGAAATAAAAATGAAATAAGAAAGGAAATCCCTTGATGGGTACCTAACTCAACTGAAGCAAATAGAATTGATTCCGATTCAACATCCTTTTTCCTGTGTATAAGTTACACAAAAGAAAATAACAATCGTTTTTCATTCTCATTCATTTTATTTGTGTTCCTGTTCATGTTCCTTTATTTTGTCGATGTAACGCTGAGTAAGCAAGCATTTTGGAATTCTTTTATTTAAAGGTGAAAGCGACAAAAACGAATATTTCTTTTTTTTAAATTTTAACATTTTAACTTTTGAGTGATATTAAACGAAAATTTTGGTGAATAGGAATTTTTCACTTGAAAACCAAGTTATAATTTGTTAAAAAAATAAAATATTGTAGTTAAAGAAAAAGTTGGAAAAATACTTTTTTCAACATTATTTTAATTAATAGTTCTTAAAAATATGGTAAATTGTTAACTAATATCAGATTTTGGAAAAAAATCAATAGAACTAAAAAGCCTGTTGAATGTAGCAATTACTTACTACTCTAGAAGCAGTTTTAGAATATTCTATTCAAATTGAAAAAGGGACACATTATGATAGAATTGTTAGCGGCCATCATAAGGAAATCAACGGTTAGTTTGACATAATATAATAATTATAAGCAGAGTTAAAATAATTTTAAAAATTATCAGTTTGGTAAATTGCGTTTAAATTGCCGTAGTAAAATGTTCAGTCCTTTAAAACTATTCAGAGGGTTTTGAGGAGCTTTTTCTTCGAAAGTGGTATGTTCAACTGATCAAGCAAAAAAAGAAGGAATTTTATGGATATATGTATATAGGAGAATTCTATCTTGAAAAAAGGCACAGCGAAGGAGGTGATGTAATGGAATGGGGAGCAATCACCTATTACGGGGCAGTGGAGCTAGATTTTCAAAGCTCTTAAGTGACGGCAATAACTCAAAGATCGATTCTGTAACAAGCTTTTCCGCAGTTTTCTGAATTATTTGGTGGACAACGTTGGACTTTCCAAAAAGATAATGCCACAATCATACCGCACTTATACAACAAAAGCCTGGATTCAGGGACACAATGTGAACCTATTACAATGGCCCCCATATTCCCCTGGCCTGAACATCATGAAAAACGCGTGGGGAAGGCTTTCAAGAAAAGTCTACAAAGGAGGACGTCAATACCAAAAATTTTGTGTGCGGATAATAATATCAAAATGCAGAAAGGACAATAATTGAATAAATGGTTTTCTTTGCTATAGTTATCTTTCGAACCAATAACGACAGTGATTTTAATTAAATTACAATGTACGTTATTTATGCTGACCAAATAAATTTTAAAAAAATGAGGCTGGCTGCGACCCACACTGTTAACTTTCTTAAAAGGTTTGTAGGTTTTCGTGTTTTGTTAAAAAAGTTCTTAGAACTATTCTAAAATATTAAAAGTTAGAAACAATTTTTGCATATATACATAGCTTGTTTCAAAATCAATTTTTGTAACTTTTAATTTTATATGAAAAATCAGTCAATTTGATTTTACTTCAAATTTTACTGAATGTTGAAAAAATATTTTTTATAAGATAAAATTATCCAATTTTTGAAAAGATTTTTAAGTCAAAAATCAATGTTTACCAACTTTTAGTAATGTTTTTTTTAGGTTTTTATTTTTTATAAACAAACTGTCTATTTGATTTTCCCAACATTGTACCTGGGGTGGAATCGGCTAAGATGATTTTTGATTGTTGACAGTCAAAATAATCGAATTTGATCTGTGCAAGACGATAGTCAAATTGATACCTAAAAAGCTGTCACTAGAAAAAATTGATAGTCATTTTCCTACACATATGTCGTTTCTGAATAGAGCTACCAGACGCTTACAAAAAACGAATCGAAATTTGTTTCAGTTACACTTTTTATGTACAAAAACACATTCTTTTGGCCGACAAAGCTTACGTAATTCGAAAAAAACATAAGAAAAGTAAGAATGTTATTTAAACAAAGCAAATTTAATACTTTTATTTAGATATTTTATAGAAATCATTTTAAAATTTCACCATATCAACAATAAATTGTGACAATTATGTTCTGAAATTGTTCAATCGAATTGAATTGAATTGAATCAGATTACACAGACGTGAAAGTCGGTGATAGTCAATTTGACTATCAAAAATATGATAGTCAATTATCAGCTTAGCCGATTCCACCCCTGATGTCAAAAACGTTATTCTCCTATGCATACAATTATTTTTTGATTTATAAGATAAACAAACGTTAATTTGATAAACGATAAACGATAAAATTTAATTCAAGTCGCTATCGTTATTGGTTCGTGAGATATTTTGAGTTAACCAAAATTTTCATCTTTTTTTAAATTGCTATGGTAAAAATACCACCCACGCAGTTTTTGAAGAGTCCTTTCTGCATATTTCTGTATTATTATTTATTTGATGTCGATATCTTTCTGGTTATTGAGCTATGGACGACGAAAAAACTTTCCGAACTTATGGACGAACGTACGTACGTACACACGCACGCACAGACATCTTTCTAAAAATCTTTTCTTTCGACTCTAGTGACCTTGAAACGTCGAGAAATGTCAAAATTTTCAATTCGACAAATCGGACCGATTACAATAACTTCCAATGGGGAAAAAGTTGTTTTAGTTTTTTTTTTTTTTAGTTTATTCAATTTATCGATATGCTATACACATTAAGATATAATATCTTATTAAAAAGTGATAGCTTTATAATGTATACATAAGTAAGAAAAAAAAGCTAACATTAGTTGGAATACAAAAGCAAAAGCAAGATTAAAATAATTAAAACAATAATTAAAATTAAGTTAAAAGGGAAAACTGAGTAGTTTACAAATTAATGACGCTATAGAAATTAAGTTAACTGCAAAGTTTAAATTATAAATTTATTTAAGGTAAAACCGCACATTTAAAGCAAAGAAAAGTAGTTAATGAGTTTGCTCTGGAATATTTTAACATTTCCAAGCCTTCTTATATCACTTGGCAAAGAGTTCCATAAACGAATGGCGTTGACAAAGAATTGCCGCTCAGATGTTAGGCATATATGTCGTGGGATGTTAAGCTTGTTTGATCTATTTGAAGTAGGAAATTGTAATCTGTAATAAAGGTTATGTGGTTGATGCGTCTGTTTAATACTGAAGAGAAGAAGAAGTGTTCGATATTGTAGAAAATACTTAAACTGCGTGTTGAATAGAGAAGAAGCAAACTCGGAGATATGGTCATATCTTTTAAGACCGTAGATGTATCTTATTGTGTTGTTGAAGGCAACCGTAAGCTTTCGTCTACTCTCAGCATCACAGTTACAATAGATTTCACAACCATATGTGTAGTATCGAGTACCAAATAAAAGATATGTTTATTGTTTGATATATAATAATTGAATGAGTTTTTATTAAATATTAAACTGACAAATAATTATAAGGTTGTTTATACGACATCTTGATCATTTGAATTTGTAGACCTTTCAGATGTTGATGATAAAGAAGTATTATGTTCCTCTATATTTTGGGAATTTGTTGTTTCTGTACTTTTGTTTTGAACTATTTCTGTTTCTTTTTCAAATTCTGGAAAATCGGAGTCTTCATCATCTGTATCCGGATTAAAACCTTTTGTTTTCCTCAAGTGATGGTTATTTCTTCTTAGTTAAGTACCGTTAGTTGTTTTGACCATAACAGATCGAGGATACTCTGTATTTTCAACAACTCTCGCAGGGCTCCATTTTCGATGTCCAGTTTGAATTCTCACTCTATCACCAATTTTAAAAGGTTCTCTTGGTTTACTATGTAAGTCCGCAGTTTTTTTTGTTTCAAGCGTGCTTTTTTTAGTTCATATGGGATGTTTGGTACAATTTTGGGTTTCAGACTATTGATGTCGATCGGAATAATAGTGCGCGTTGAACGGCTAAATAAACGCTGACATGGTGACTTCAGCGTTTCACTGCGTGCAGTATTGCGAAGCATCAGCATTGCCTTATATACATCACTATTGTCCAGTTGACATTGTTTGATTAAATTTTTGATTGTTTGGACATTTCGTTCGGCAAAACCAAATTTGGCGAAGAAGTAATATGTTTAAAATTCCAGTCTCTTGAAAATTCAGAAAATATTTTTGAGTTGTATTGTGGACCACCATCTGTTTCAAAAATTTCTGGTATTCCATGCACTGAAAACCATTTCTTTAAACATGAAACAATTTCAGATGATGTTGATGTTTTAAGCTTGCAAAAATCCGAAAATCCCGAGTAATGATCAGCAATCAACAAATAGTCCTTTCCAGATACTTTAAATATATCTGATGATGCTATTTGGAATGGATATTCTGGAATTGTCTTTAAAATGATTGGTTCACGAATATTGCTTTTTTGTGTTTGTTGGCAAACTGAGCATCTTTGAACATAATTGTTGATATCTGTCGTTTGACCATACCAGTATAGAGATTGACGTGCTCTTGTCAAAGTCTTAACAATTCCTGCATGACCAGCATGTAATTGCTTGATAGTTGAATGAATTTCTGATTCGGGAACAATAACTTTTCGCGCTTTGAATAATAATCCACCATCTATTGACAATTCTTCTTTAAAAGTAGCATATCTACGCATAGACTTTGGTAAAAGTTTTTGATCATTAGGCCATCCCTTTTCAATTATTTCTTTTAGTAAACAAAGTTCCTTGTCTTTACTAGTGGCTACTACAAAACGTTTCTTGGCGTCATCTGTTAGAGCTAATACTATATTTACTTGATATTGTTCATCACTTTCAACTTCATTGGTTTCACAGTCTCTGCTCAAGGTATCAGCAATCGGTATATCTGTTCCTTTTACGTACTTAACATTTGGTGAATATTGCAACACATCCCATAAAATCTTCTGAAGTCGAATTGGTGCTTTCTCCATTGGTTTTTTGAATATTGTTTCAAGGGGTTTATGGTCTGTTTCTACTAACAATTGTTTGCCATAAATGTATTCATGAAACTTCTTACATGCAAATTTAATCGCCATTGCTTCTTTTTCAATTTGTGGATAGTTTTGTTGTGTATTAGAAAAAGCTCTTGTTGCATATGCTACAGGTTGACCGTCTTGAAGTAAACATGCACCCATTGCTTTAGAAGACGCGTCAACTGATAATTTCACGCTTTTGTTTACATCGTAATACTTAAGCACCGGAGTAGTTGAAATCATCTTCTTAAGTTTATTAACAGCTTCTTCTTGTTCAGCATCCCAAAACCACTCAACATCTTTATGAAGTAACTTACGCAATGGTTCAGTTAGTTTCGACAAATTTGAAATGAATTTTCCTAGGTAGTTAACCATACCCAGAAAACGTTGTAGTGCTTTAATGTTTGTTGGAGATTTTAACTGTTGAATTGCTTCAACCTTGTCTGCATCAACCTCATATCCATTTGATGTAAAGATATGACCCAAAAATTTCATACGGTTTTTTTCGTATTCGCACTTATTTTCATTTAGTTTGAATCCAGCTTTCTTTAAAGTACCTTTTACTCTTTTTGTAATATCTCGTAACTGTTCTTTACTTTCAGAGTAAATGAGAATATCGTCCATTGCAATTTCACAGTTTTCAATACCACTTAATGTTCGATTCATAACTTCTGAAAATATTTCTGGAGCTGAACTTATTCCGAATGGTAATCGCAGATATCTATATCTTCCCCAAGGTGTTGAAAATGTTAGATACATTGACGTTTTTTCACTGACCTTAAGTTGCCAAAAACCTTTTTGACAATCCATCTTCGTAAACCATTTTGCTTTACCTATTCTTGCTGTAATTTCTTCTACTGTCTGTGGATAGTGTCTACGCTTGATATTTTTATTCAATTCAGTGGGATCCATGCAAATTCTAATTTTATCACTTTCCTGAACAATAATCATAGGGCTTACTGCTGGTGTTGGGTCTGTAACTTTTTGAATGACGCCTAATTTTTCCATATTCTCTAGCTCAATTTTAACTTTGTCTCTTAAGGTATGTGGTATTCGGCGCGGTGGAATAATTTTGAATTTAGGATTGTCAATAAAATCAATATCATATTCGAAAGCAGTACAACAGCCTAATTTTGCATCTTCATCATTGTCAACAGTATAGACTCTTAGTATGAAACCCAACTTTTCACACATTTTTCTTCCCAAAATAGGTTGTAGGTTTTCTTCAACGATTTTAAAAAGTATTTTTTGTATTTTGTCATTTTTCGTTTTACATAAAATTTGTGCTTCGCCAATAACTTTGATCGAATCATTATTGTAGGCTATCAAACGTTTCGTGGCTGACTTTTTGATTGTGGCATTTAATTTGATTGCTGCTCTTTTTGACAATACATTACATTCAGCGCCTGTATCTAATTTAAGAATAAGTTTCTTATTGCCAACACTTACTGCTTCTGACCATTTGTGCTCATCGTTTAATGCATCGACTTTCATTTTGATTGAACTTATGGTATATTCAGAATCATCACTCTCATCGCTGTCATCAGTGGTTTCATCATTATGAGACTGACTTGAATTTTTTATTCTGCTCACTTTTTTGGCAGAAGTCTTCCATTTTGTATTTTTATTTTTTCTTGTTGCAGGTTCATCTTGTTTAGATTTTGACCGACACATTTGTTTGAAGTGTCCTTTGAAACCACATTTGCTGCAGACTTTGTTAAAAGCAGGGCAGCTTTTTAATCCATGGAATGTACCACATCGTTTGCAATCAAAGTCTTCATTCTTAATAGTATATATTTTGGACGACGTCGTATGCTCTAAGGTTTTCATTTCTTTTGCAGCTCTTTCAGCTGATCTACACATTTTTTTGGCATTTTCTAGTGTTAATTCTTCCGCAGTCCAAAGTTTTTGTTTAAGATCTTGGTTTGAGACGCCTAAGACGATTTGATCCAAAACGAATTCGTCAATTTGTTTCGAGTCGTAGGAGCATTTTTGAATTTGAGTTTGCACTCGATGAAGAAAATCTTCGAAACATTCTCCTGATTGTTGTTTTGTTTTATGGAAAATGTATCGTTCATAGGTCTTATTTTTTGGTGGTGCAAACTGTGCGGCTAATAATTTTTTATTTGTATTGATTTCTTTTTATCTTCTGCAGTTGCATTTATATTATTCAAAAGTTTCAGTGCGTCTCGACCAAGAGAAGATAGTAAAGTTGCAGCTTGAATAGCTTCGTCCTTTTTGGATAGTTCAATCGCTGTGGAATAGTTTTCGTACAACTCTATCCAGTCATTCCATTCTTGAGACATATCTAGTTCATTATTTATGATCAAGGGCTTCGGAGGTTTGAGCGACATGTTTATTTTAAAAGATTGGTTTTAGTTTTGATTCAATTCTATTTTTTTATTTTTAATCTGACACCATGTAGTATCGAGTACCAAATAAAAGATATGTTTATTGTTTGATATATATAATAATTGAATGAGTTTTTATTAAATATTAAACTGACAAATAATTATAAGGTTGTTTATACGACAATATGTAAGGAGTGGAATAATCAAAGTCTTAGCTAACATTTTTCGAGTTTCAATGGGAGTTAAGTATTGGGAATCTTGAAGAACCCTAAGAGCACCGTACACTTTACCAACAGTTGAATTTATGTGGTTTTCCCAAGTTAAATATCTGTTGAAAATGACACTAAGATTTTTAGCTGTTTCCACATAGTCAATAACGGAAAAACATTTTACACAGCACAAGATGGAAAGCTTTTATGTGGAAACCGCGACGGAATGGTAATTCTTGAGGAAATGTTCGGGAAATTGGAATTAGAGGAAAACACAATTACTTCGGAACCAAAACAAAAACAGCATGTCAATACAACTGTCAATGTACAGCCGTCAACTTCATCAACCTTCTTCGATGCGAGAGTAGCGCCACCTGAAGTATCAACACAACAACAAACAAAATATCAAAATTGAAACAGAGTTGCCGTCTGCCACGCAAGTAATAATAGTATAAATAGTAGTAGAAATTTGAATATTAACAAAAACGAAATTAGAAACATTAGTATATTATCACAAAATATTGCTGGTCTAGCAAGTAAATTTTTTAATGTCGATTTTTTTAAATTTGTAAAAAGACATGACATCTTTTTCCTCTTTGAGACATTTATTACAAACGATCATTATGAAACTTACAAAAAATATTTTAAAGATTATAAACTACATTGGATAGCGGCTTATCACGAACACAAATTCGGCAGAGCCATAGGGGGATCTTTGTTTGGTTTCAAGAAAAATATTAATGCTAACTTTGTTGATGTGAATGGTCTAACCTTCCTTACCTTTAATAACTTAAATTCAAAATTTTTTATCTTACCAACTTACATAAACTGCAATTCTTGGGATAACGATTTCTATAAACTTAACGATTCACTTAACACAATTGAATCCGAAAATATAATGCTCATTGGTGATGTTAATGCTAGAATTGGTGACTGTCAGATAATTCCAAACAAAACTAACTTCATCGGCAAGGAGGTCTGTGAGAAGCGCAAATCAAAAGACAAAGTCGTTAACAGAAATGGACGTCTACTTTTGGAAATGTGTCAAAATTTTAATCTTTATATCCTTAACGGATGTAGTAGGGATGACTCAAATGGGGAATTCACATTTGTAGGGGGTTCAGGAAAATCTGTTGTAGACATTTGTGCAATATCAGGAGAATGGAACGCAATAATTTCTTCTTTTAAAGTGGGAACCCAAATCTTTTCAGACCACTTTCATTTACCCTTCTTAGAAGAATTCGAGATTCCACAAGCCCAAATAAAAATGTAACCAAACAATATATAGATGTCAATCGAAACTATAAACTTCTTTGTAAAAACAAACGCGAAAATTATTTCAGGTCCCTAGCAGCAGAACTATCAACCGCAACCAACAGTAAAAGTTTTTGGGAAAAAATAAAGATATTTAAGGGTACCGACTTTGTCTGTGGTATCCATGTATCCGCATCGAAACTAGCCGAGTATTTCAAATTATTACTTAATCCCCATGACATTAGAGAAAGCATTCAATTTGCTGAACCATATATAACAAATGATCTTCTTGATGCCGAAATAGTTATGAGTGAACTCAAACTGTCACTTCTTAATTCAAAAAACAATAAAGCACCAGGCCCAGACCGCATTGGAAATGAATTTTACAAAAATGCTCCACCGGTTTTCTTAAATAAAATGCTAGCTACATTTAATTCCATTTTTAGATTGGGAGAGATACCTCAAGATTTCAGAGATGCCATTGTATATCCAATATACAAAAAAGGTGATGTCAATGCACCGAGTAACTATCGAGGTATCTCTTTCATGAACTCGATCGCAAAACTATTCTGCTCTATTCTTTTGAATAGAATCAATACTTGGGTAGAAAACAACAAAATACTAAGTGAATACCAGGCAGGCTTTCGCAAAGGCTATTCTACAGTAGATAACATTTTCACATTAACAACCATAGCTCAGTTCTTCCTTAGGCAAAATAGGAAACTGTACATATTCTTTGTAGACTTTAGAGCTGCTTTTGACTGTATAGACCGAAATGCGCTTTTCTATAAATTGTCACAACTAGGAATGTCAACAAAAATGCTCAAAGTTCTTAAAAGTTTATATACAAATACACGGCAAAAAGTGTGGGACGGCAAAAATGTCTCCAACTGGTTTGAAACCAAGTCTGGAGTGAAACAAGGATGTCTTCTGAGTGCCACACTTTTCGCGTTATTTATAGACGATATAACGGCACATCTACCTGCAGGCATAAGAATAACAGGCCAAGTCATAAAGGTACTATTATACGCAGATGATATTTTACTATTAGCGGAAACCCCACATAGTCTACAGCTAATGATAAATAAAATGAACAGTTTTTGCAAAACCTGGAACTTGAAAGTAAACCTAGATAAGTCCAAAATAATGATTGTTCGAAACCGACAAACAAAACTATTATCAACGGAAAAATGGTTCTTTGATGGTAAAGAGATTGAAATAGTAACACACTATAAATATCTGGGAATTTTATTAGAACCAAATATGAAATTCAACCTACACCTCGAAAATAAACTGGCAAGTGCCAAAAGCCTTATTAATGCGTCCTGGCGAAACATAATAAACAAACAAGAAATACCAATATCAGCTAAATACCGAGTATTTGAATCAGTAATGCGATCCATAATGTGCTATAGTGCTCAAACTTGGGGATACAAACAATATGACGAAGTTGAAAAACTCCTTCGATACTTTTTGAAAAAACTCTTCCATCTTCCTCTTACGACACCCAATTATGTACTCAGCTTAGAAACAGGTCTGTCAAATCTATTTAATTTCACATTAAAGTTGCACTTCGATTACGTACTCAAAGTTCTGAAATACCCCGAACATAGACTACCACTTATTATGACAAAATATACTTTTGATAATAAATTAGAATGGGTTAATGATTGGATAGGTCTGGCAGCGAAACAAAATTTAAGTCTTAACCCTATACTGCATACGAAGCCATTTATGGCTTTTTACATTTTAATCCTTTTTTAACCCCTTTTTTCTGAGAAATGATTAAAATGCCTAACTACCCCTTTTTAAGGTATATCTGACAATGAATTAAGAATAATTTTATCTACCTGTTTCCATATATACAGGGTTAAATTTGACCTTCAAAGTCAGTTGACTTGCAATTGTGGTTGAAAAGGGAAGTTTTAAATTTTGAACATTTTTGAATATTAATAACTTTTGTCTAAAGTGAGTGATCTAGTTGAAAAAATATATTTATGATAACTTATATATTTATCTTTTCTAAAAATAAGTAAAATCAAAAAAAAATTATTTTATTCTGTCAGTTTTGGCTTCGTATGCAGTAAAGGGTTTTCAATGCATAAATTTTTTTAGCTTTTACTTGTTTTTCACTTTTACCTACAATAAATGTTAATTAAAGTAAAATAAATATATTTAATTGTTCTTTAACTGAAGAAATGAAAACTCGTCGTTTTTACGGAAGATCCGATTTTGTGAATCCTAGTCCTGGAGATGGAGTGCAAAGTGATGATAAATAGGCAGGTGATTCGGATATGGAAGTAGAGACTGAGATGCAATTCGAAAACAAAGAAGACAACGACGTTGTGGTGGAAGAAACCGACATAGATTCAGACTATGAAGTCGAATCCAGGGTAAACAAAACAAAATCAAAAAAATCAAATTTCATGGAGAAAGGGACATATTCCTGCGTACATCAAGGAAAACTTCATATTTTGGGGGATCGGCTGAGCTACCAGAATCAGTAAAGGCCCTAAATACCCCCATCAGAATTTTTTAAATTCCTGTTTACTGATGAGGTAACTAACCAAATAACGGACGAATCAAATAAAAAAGCATTCCAGGATAATATAAACAATACGGTCAGTATCACAAAAGATGAAATAGAGCAATTCATCGGACTGGTAACGTTTATGTCCTGTTGCCGACTTCCATCTTCAAGGCATTACTGGAATAAAACTGTAGGACAACCGATCATTCACAAAACAATGACGTGAGACAATGATAATTTAATTCCACTTGGGCAAGAAGGACACGACAAATTGTTCAAGATAAGGCCACTTTTGGAGAAAATAAAGAAGAGTTTCTCGCCCTTGATGAACAAACTATACCAACAAAATGTCGCCATGAACTGAAGCAGTAGGTACAATCCAGCCAAGCCACATAAATGGGAATGTAAGAACCAAGTTCTGAGTGGAATTTCTGGATTTAGCTACGATTTCGATTGGTTTGCTGGACACCAGAGCAATTAATTTCCTGATGGCGCTCCAGATCTGGGAGTTAGTGGAAATGTCGTCACCAGATTAACATCTACTGTGGCAAAAAATGTCAACCACAAATTATTTTTTGATAACTGGTATAATAGCCCAAAATGGTATTTTGCCATTGGGAACCGTGAAGCACAACGGCTGCGGCGTACCGAACTCGAGAATCCCGAAAAATAAATTGATGAAGGAAGCATGATCGAAAAAGTGGCAACTGTTGATGGAGTTCAGCTAAGTTTAGTGTCCTATACCGATAACAAAATGGTTACTCTGATGTCACCATATGTGAGAATGAATCCAGTAACAGAGAAACGTCATTATTCACGAAAAGATAAGGCATATAAAATTCTACCTGCTCCGCAAGCTGTTGATGTTCACAACAAGTACATGGGTGGAGTGGACCTTCTTGATTCGATGCTGGGATTATATCGAATACACTTACGATCGAAGAAGTGGTACAAGCGAGTATTTTTTCACATGATAGATTTATGCATAGTGAATGCGTAGATTCTATGGCGTCGTCAACATGAATTTCACCAACCTTTGTTTGATTTCAAACTTGAAATAGTCGAGCATTTATGCAAACCTGAAAAGGAAGTATTAAAACTCCGTGGACGTCCCCAAAGTGTTTCTCGACTTGGATCTCCTGCAACTCCAACTTCTTCTGCCACCGATCCTGAAAAGGGGGCCAGATCACCTGGAGGAGCAACACCAAAGAAAAAGCGTCCTGAAAGGAATCAAGACTATCCTCTACTTTCAATTCGTTTCGACAATGTGGGTCATTTCCCACAAATTAGAAAAAACAGACAAATTTGCCAAATCGATTGCTCCTACCGCTCTTTTCCCTATTGCCCGAAATTGTAAATCGCATTTATGTTACAATGAAAAAAGAAATTGTTTTTCTAAACTTCATGGAGCTCAATAAATTTATTTTTTTATTGAAATCCCTTAATTTTTATTTGTGTTCTTACAAACATTTTCTTAACGGAAATGTAAAGGTTGTAAAACCTTTAATGCATACGAAGCCAAATTTGGCTTCTCTCCCAAAAGTTTAAACAAATTAACTTTTTTTAATTTTTTTCACTAAACATGTCTTATAATGATCTAATTAAGCAATTGAAAGCCTATTAAATTTTTTTCCTTTGTTGGAAATAATTCATACGGTAAAGGGTTAATATACAATATGTTAATCCTGGAATGTTGAAACAACAACTTTATAAAGTGTTGTAATTATCTGATATTAGTCACAGAAATGAAAGCAGAGAAAAAGCCATATCTTCAAATAACAGGCTGATATACCCCGAGTTAAACTATGACCTTATGAATAAAAACTATTTTAATGATCGATATAGTATAAAAGCGATATCTCTGATTTGCAGAGCGAGATGCGAGATGTTAAATTTGAATGGCGCACCGTTCAAAAAATCATCGACAAATCTCTGCACTATATGCAATCTTCGAATGAAAGAAGACACATTCCACTTCCTGGCAATATGTCCTATCTACAAGGATCTAAGGCTATCTCACTTTGGAAAGTTATCATTGACTATGGAACAAACGAAGAACATCCTTAATGGTGATAACTGGTTTGCTCTATACAAATTCATTGAGACTGCATACACCTATAGACATAACATTTTAACTGAATTTTTATAGTAAAAAAAAAACTAATGTCATGTTTTTGTAATATTTAATTTTTTAAAAGATCGTATTTATTTTACTCTTTTTTCTTTTTTTAAGTGAAAAATGTTATTATTATCAAGTAAAGATGTTTGAAATTAAATTATAACGTAATTTAATTTATTATATATATGTATATTTAAAAAAAATATTTGATCACGTCAATCAGGCAGACGGCAACGCCATTGCCAACTTAAATTATTATTTTTTATCATTACATATTATTATTATAGTCAATAACGATATCATTGAGCATTAAGCGAGGGAAATAAGAAAGATCAAGGGACTTTTTAGAGATAACTAAGCATTTAGTTTTCGACGGATTTAAGAACAGGCCATTTTTTTGGGACCAAAAATGGATACTTAAAAGGTCCTGATTTATGTTATGAACGCAATTTTCAATAAGACCGAGTGGACTACTCAAATAAAGTTGCACGTCATCAGCATACATTTGTATAAGCGAAAATTTCAATATCGATGGCAACTCATTTATATAAAGCGAGAAGAGAATCGGGCCCAATATTGATCCTTGAGGAACACCTTTCAAGACCGGCAAACAAGAAGACAACCTTTTGGAGAGACTTACAGCCTGTTTTCTATCACTTAGATAAGAATGAAGCAAATTAGCAGCAGAAGATGAAAAATTAAATTGATGAATAAGCTTACGTATGAGAATCGAGTGTTCGATAGTGTCAAAAGCTTTTGAAAAATCCAAAAGAACCAAAAAACTTACATTATCGACATCAACAGCTAGTCTAATGTCTTCAGACACATTCAATAGCGCTGTCAAACAGTTATGTTTTGGACGAAAACCGGACTGAAAAGGTGTCAGTAAATCGACTCTACTTAGGTATGTATTTATTTGTCTTTGCATAATCCTTTCTAAAACCTTAGAAAGAAATGGAAGTATAGAGATTGGACGAAAATCCTTGCCATTCGATGATTTTGGTACGGGGACTATCTTTGCTTGCTTCCAAATCGTTGGAAAAATACCGGTTGTTAGTACTGTATTAAACAAATGTGTAATATAAGTCAAAAGAAGTGGTAGTAAAGCTCTAATAAAAACAGGGTGTATACCATCAATTCCAACTGCATTGGATTTAACTAACATAAAGCTTTCAACCACTTCAGTACAATCAATCCTAGAGAACTCAAAAGCAGATTGGGAGGCTAAAGAATTACCTTCGTTAAATACTTCATACAGATCCAGTGAAGATGTAGAGGGCAACGTTAAAAATTGTTTATTCAACTCATTGATGTCAATGTCATTACACTTAGAACTTTTTTGCTTACCAATACCGATATCACGTAGATTGTTCCACAGTTTTCGACCATTAATGGATAAATTAAGACGATTTTTGAAAACTTTTGATTTTTCAGTGCGTATCTTGCAAACGACTTGGTTTCGAAGTAACCGGTATGATCTGTGAAGATCTTCTAACCTATATCTTTTCCAACGAAGGTATGCTTGATTTCTACGATACATGAGAGAGGAAATTTCTGGTGTAAACCATGGTTGAGACCGATGTGTTAAAATTTTTTGTTTAAGGGGAACATACGTGTTAAATAGATACTCAATGCTAGTTTGAAAAAATTCTACTTGATCGTTGGGAGAAGGCATAGAGTAAAGTCTATCCCAATCAATCATCGAAACATTTCGCTCAAGAGCAGAATAATTTACATTTTTAAAATCTCTATACTCGAAAATTGTTGGGGGTCGAATTATATTGAAATTAAAAGTGAGAAAAATCAGATCATGTTTTGAGAAGGCAGGAGCAACAAGTTGGTCATAGAACAGAACATCATTCATGTTACTAACAAAAATAACATCAAGTAGTGAACTTGAACTACTAGTAAAATGAGTAGGCTCATGTTCATTTACCGGTGATAAATTAAACGATCTCATTGTGTCAACTAACGTGCTTTCTACTAACAGATTACTATTAATATCCCCACATAAAACAATTTTAGTTGACATCACAGCAATTTCCTCCATAAGAGATACGAGAGGTGAAAGATCAACGAATCTATTGGGTCTGTAAACTGTACCAATCAATAACTTATCTTCCCCACATATCATGTCTACAAAAATATACTCTATTGGACTACCGGGGCTAGATGCACAATTAATCCTACAAGTAATGCCATCACGAACATATATTGCAACTCCACCTCCTCTATCACCTCGATCAGCCCTAAAAAGTCTATAACCATTTAAATGAAACATGGTGCTGGGAAAGTTAATGGGAAACCAAGTTTCAGAAACACATATAGCATCAACTCCAGAACCTTCAAACGCATATCTAAACTCGTCAATTTTTTTTCGTAAGCTTTGAGCATTAATATGGCAAACTTGAAAACCCATACATTGACTGCAAAGCACCCTAATCATTGAACGCAAAACCAAATCATTGCCAACACCAGAGGCATTCATACTTAAAATTGAAAATAGTATTTATGATATTATGACAAATTATGTAGGTAATTAAAAAGAGTTTTACCAATAATTTACATAAAGAGAGAAAAAAAAAAAAATAAATAGAGAAAAGAAAAGAGCAAAAATAAAGATTAAAGAATGTATGTAATTACCATTTCGACTCAAATATCTTTTCAAAAACTTGAGATTAAGACTTCAAACTAATTTTATCTTATAAGAAATATTGTTTTAAACATTCGGAAAATTTTTGAGAAAAATCGAATTGACAGTTTTTTTACAAAAAATAAAAACCTAAAAAAAACAATACTAAAACTTGGTAAAAATTTACTTTCGACTCAAATAGCTTTCCAAAAATTAAAAATATTGCCCTCAAGCTTATTTTATTTCACAGAAAATATTGTTTTCGATATTCAGTAATTTTTTTATAAAAATTCAACAGTCCTTATTTTTCATAAAAAAATAAAACCTACAAAAAATAGTATACGCAAATTTGGTAAAAATTGATTCATATAGAAAAACTTTTAAGCAAGACAAATCGACAGACGGGATGGGAAGTTATCAGTGTGGGTCGCATCCCAGCCTCTTTTTCTACAAGAAATTACAATGTAAAAAGATTACTACTTAAAATTGTTTTTTGACTCGAATATCATAGTAACAAATAATTAAATTGGCCTTAAATAAATTTCGTCTTACAAACTCAAATATCTCGGGAACAAATGTAGTTATTGATTTCAAAATTATTTCATTTTGCAACTCTTACCAATTTTTTTAAATGAATTTTTAATAAAGTAGATATCTCGGGAGCAAAGAAAAATAAAGTCTTCAAAGTTGTTTCATCCAAAATAAATATTGTTTTTAATATTTCCTAACATTTAAAAGCTGTGTTTTCGACAAAAATCAAAATCCTTTTAAAAATACTTATACATATATTGATTTTACTCCTCGAATATAATCTCGACAGAAAAATACAAAAATTGTCTTCTTACCCAAAAAAAGCTATCAGTAAAGTTACGTCTCCTCTAAGAAACAAAATTCTCAAGTGTTTATTCTAAATTTGTGTGTTATTTAAATTCCTTAAGTATAAAAGTCTTCAATTAAATGTCAAGTATTTTCGTTGCATTTTTTTTTGTTTTTTTTTTATAAAACTCTCAAAATAAACAATTTGTTCATGAAGTGTACATATGTGTCAACGTAAAATACAGTTTCTTAACTTGCTCTATAAAGTTTTCATTATAAGAAGTTACATATAATGTAATGTTACCAAAGTTTACTAAGAAAACATATAGAAGGAAAAAAGCCTTTCCGCTTGAGCCATCCAAGGAGGAGAAGACTTAATCCTGTTAGTCAACCTACTTCAGAGATTCAAGCTCGAACGCTCAAAGGATTCCTTTTCAATGAAGCATTTTCCTTTTTTTTTTTAAAGGTCCTCATCGAGTCAGTTTTTCGTAAAATTAACTTCACCACAAAGTATACTACTTGACAAGAGTACATATAGCTGAAGCACCACTCTGTTGCAGTTGCACATGTAACATGGCTATGGCAACGGAACGCAAACAACCAAATCATCATATGCACCACATTCGAATTCGGGTTTGCCAAAGTAATAAGCATGATTAAAATGTACGTTGCTGAACGATTATAATTTCTCAATTTTTGATGTCCTTGTTCTTATTCGGAAAAAATATTGCTTCCTTGTGTGGCTTTTGTATGAAAAATAGAACGCACAGAGAATGACTGTATACGTCTCCAGATGGCTGCCTGCCTGGCTTATATTAGGGTATAACAATTACACACTATGGAGAAGGACCTAATTTCAAAGCAGGACACCATAACCATACCAAACCACACCACAGAGGCACCACCACACCATCAGGCACAAAGACAGACAGTTCCAGTTCCATTTTCATTTCCCTTTCCAGTATAACATTTTCATACTTCTCATTTCGAGTTTTAGTTTAAATTCAATGAAATAGAAAGGAAGAATTGCAAATTCTATCCGCAAGTTGTTTGATTTCCCCCAGGACCATAAGCACTATATACTCACTCGTACAGCACAATAACATACCGCACAGACATGATCCTGCAGCAGAAGTAGCACAAAGGAACATTGTCCTCCTTTTTTTGGACGTTTTTGTCTGATGATGGTTAAAATTTAGAAAATAGGAAACCTCTATTAGCTTCAACCCATCTTCAAGAATTTCAATAGGATTTTTAATCAAACAGAAGAAGACTTAAGTCGATGATAAGGGAGCTATGGAAGTTATTCAGGGAACCGGACTATCCCCAAAGATAAATTGACAGATCGATGTCAAGGACATGAAAGGATTTTCCGATACCCATTTCGATAGGAAGATTTATCTCGCCATTCACTAATTTAAGCTTCCTAATTTAAATTCAAGCAGGCGAGGCGGGTCGGGCGATAGAAAAAAAGGGTGTACCTTGCTACCTTCCTTCCTTCCAACAACCTACCACTTTTTTTTTTCCTCAGAGTCGTTCCTTTGTCATTCCCAACTCGACTCGAACTTCTGCCTTAATTAACTGAGTCCCTTACACGAATTCGATTCACTCGGTGGTGGTGGTGATGATGATGATGATGATGGCCCAGTAGCCGGGAAAAGCCACTCTCAAGTGAGCTAATTTTCACCAATCGTGAAGGTTTTTGCTATATTAAGCAAGCATCTCTTTTTGAGGCGGCCACCACCGCAGCCGCCCCCGAACAACGACGACGACGAACGATGACGACGAGAAGCAGATCTAAGGATTGTTGGTATATAAGTTTGCATACACCAAATGTAGACACAGTCAGAGACACCCTGACCATCAGGACGAGGACCACCCGAACCAAGCGAAGCCAAGCCAAAGCCAAGCCACTGAAAGCCAATATCATCATCATACCATCATCCTTGGCAATGGAGTTGGAGTGGAACTCCCGCCTCTTATTTGGTGGCAGGATACGTAATTGCATTCCTATCGGTGAATTTATTGCCAGAAAATAATTCGGAGCAATATCTTTTCTTTTCATGGCTTATGCCATAGCGATGCTAATGGCGTTCACATTCTATAGATATAGTTATACAACCCACGAACGACGACGCCAACGATTCCAATGACGATGACGACAACGACGTGTGCAAAGGAGGAAGTGTGGGTGAGTCGTGTGTGCTATTGTGGTATAGTCCTGCTCCATGGAAACTCTGAAAAGATATTGAAACAAAAATAAAACGAATAACAAAATTGATGTCTCCGGTCGGGAGTCAATATTTGCCATTTATTGGTCTGCATATGACAATTGGTCGCGTTTGTTCCAGAGCTGATGGTGGTCACAATAACCCTTTCGGCCATGCATGGTGACAATCTTTCTATGGTTGCCAACTACTTTCGTAATTTGTTACTACACAAAAATATGGATTAGCATGGATGCGTAGGTGGATTGATGGATTTGAATACACATATTGTAAATTTTACAAAACTTTAATAGTTTTCCTAAAACGAAAATATCAATTTAATTTTATTTAATTTTTAATTTTTGAAATGTATGACTTTGACTACTTACCTACTTACGAAATTCAGAAAATATATGGAAATTGTTAAAATTGTTTTTGATCCGTACAAAAATCGGAATGATCCTCTTTTCTTTCTGACAATCAAACTTCACTTTTCCAATGGAATCATTTTTATATGGCCTTATATCAAATCAGGTTTTCGAAATATTACCTTTGGTATTAAAAAAAATAAAATAAGTAATTTTGTAAAGTTTAGAATAGTCGAAAGTAAATTAGTTTTCCAGATAGATGGTAACACAACCCACAAAACTCACTTTATTATCCCATTATATTTAAACTGTAATAATTGGTTGAACGACTATGAAGAATTGTACGATTTTTTAAATAATTTCAAATCCAAAAATGTAATGTTGATCGGTGATTTCAATGCCAGAATTGGGCTTTTTCAAAATTCAAACATCGAAGAATTGAATACCCAAACGGATTTACTGTCAACTAGAAACTCTAAAGATGAAACACAAAATAGAAACGGGAGAATGCTAATTGAATTACTTGAAAGTTTCGGTTATTGGGTTTTGAATGGTGTATCGAGAAGTGATGTATGTGGTGAATTGACTTTTGTAGGTGGGCAGGGAAGTTCAGTTATCGATCTGTGTGCAGTGAATGGTGATTGGCTTCAAGCTGTAAATGATTTTGAAGTTTTATTAGCAACTTTTACTTCTCATTTACCAATTCTGGTGAATGCAAACTTCTTGTATGAAACACGTGGCCCAAGCGTAGAAAAAATTCCTAGACTTAAATGGAAACCTCAGGAGGGAGAGAGATTCCGAGAAAGATTAAACCTTCACGTTGGATCGTTGCCACCCCCAAGCCCCTCGGCATTTGACCAATTAGGAGAACAAATAAGCGAAATTGTTAGATCATCTGCTTCCCGTATTTGTAGTCACAAGCAGCTGCAACCCAGAAATAAATGGTTTGATTCCGAATGTATGAGGCTCAGAAAAAAATCTTTCGCTTTTCTTAAGTTATTTAGAAGATTTAATTCAGACCACTTTAAGTCTGCATATCTAGAAGCAAACAACATATACAAACAGGTTTGCGAGGCTAAAAAGTTAAATTATACACTAAATTTAGCGACCAGTTTAGAAAGGTGTAAAGATTCAAAAAAATTTTGGTATAATGTACGAGAGTTGGGTGGAAGCAATCGTATGTCTTCAAGTATATTGCAAGCTGAAGTTTTGGTATCCCATTTCCGATCCTTGTTGACATGTCAAGATGACTTGCACTCGTTTCATTATGCTTGCCCAGACACAGCCGTTGATTTGCTTGATTCTGTTATAGTCCTCGATGAACTGGATCATGCTCTTTTTAATATGAAGAACAATAAGTCCCCAGGAATCGATGGCATTCCCGCTGAATTTCTAAAAAACTCATCTTTAGAATACAAGCAATATCTTCTTTCTTTTTATAACAACTTGTACGATTCTGCTTGCGTTCCCACGAGTTTTAATAAAGCTGTTATATTTTCAATATTCAAGAAAGGGGATCCTAGCTTACCTGAGAATTATAGAGGTATTTCAATATTAAATTCCATTAGAAAAGTATTTGCTAGAATCCTATACAAAAGACTTATCATTTGGGTAGAATCAAACAATCGTTTAAGTATGTTTCAAGCTGGTTTTCGTGAGGGCTTTTCAACAGTTGACCATATTTTTGCTTTATCGAGTATTGCTAACAAATTTATTCAAAAGAAAAAGAAGATGTATGCTTGCTTTATCGACTTAAAAGCTGCATTTGATACCGTCAATCGACAAGCTCTCATTTACAAAATGGCCTCACTCGGTATATCTAGAAAATTTCTAAATATCTACGAAAAATTTCTATGTAAAACTTATGCGACAGTTTGGGATGGGACCGAGATTTCAGATTGGTTTCAAACGACTGCAGGTGTTCCCCAAGGGTGTATCCTCAGCCCAATCTTGTTTGCCCTTTACATTGACGATATTTCAGATAATTTACCTGGTGGAGTTTATTTTTCTGATATTCGGATAAAAGTACTTCTTTACGCGGATGACTTGGTTATGCTAGCGGATAACCCATCTTCTCTCCAGCTACAAATCAATAGGGTCCAAACGTACTGCAATATCTGGGATCTTAAAATAAACTCAGAGAAAACAAAGATAATGGTGTTTGAGGCACGGAGTTGTAGAAGATTGAGAGATGAAAGGTGGTTCCTTAACAACCAACCTATTGAAATAGTACAGGAATTCAAATATCTGGGAGTGTTGATGTCTGCTAACGGTAGCTTCAATAAACATGTTCAGCGTAAGAGTAGAGAAGCTAAAGTAGCTCTTAACATGATGTGGCCATCTTTCTTCTCAAACCAAAACATAGACTTAGGATCTAAATACCGAGTTTTCGAAGCAACCATTAACACCTGCTTGTCTTACGGTATTCAAGTTTTTGGTCACACCTATTTTGAAGAATTTGAGTTGATACAACGCTTTTTTTTCAAAAGATTATTTCGGTTACCAAATTCGACTCCGACCTATGCAATTCATGTTGAATCTGGAATTGCGCCGATGTATGTTAAAAATTTAAAATTGCATGCAGATTTTCTAACAAGAGTAATGAATAAACCAAGTTCGAATCTTCACACATCTATCATGAAGGTTCTTTTGCGAACAAAAGCATCGCCTTTTAAGGAATGGACTCAACTTGCCCGGTCGCATAATGTTTCTTTTGAACTGTCTGAGTTTAACATAGATAATTGGCAAGATATCTTTTCCAATGTTATCGCAAAAGTTGATGAAAATATATATCTTCAACATCTAAATAGAGCATCATCATCTTCAACAAGAGAAATTTATAGAAATCTAAGCCACTCCTTAAATACTAATGTGACAAATTATTTCAATAATAGACTTTCTGCGAGAGCTATAGGTACAATTTTCAGAGCAAGGGTTGAAATATTGAACTTGAATTATATTCCGCATCGATCAGATCTACCTCTCCTTTGCAATTATTGTAACAGAAATGAGCGTGACGATATTTACCACTATTTGTCCGATACTACAAGAAATTCGAAGGCTCTATTTTCAACATAGTGTTCTCTCTAGAGAACAAATGTTTGGTGTAATGAACGGATCCGTTGGGTGGACAAATCTCTTCATGTTCTGTGACCATGCCTTAAATTATCGAAGAAGCTTTTCAACCTTTTAATTCTTTTTTAATTTTGTTTTTTTTTTTTTTTTTCTAAAAATATTAATTTACAAAACTCTAAAACATTTTATAATATGATTTTAAAAAAAACTTTAAATAGAACGCATAAATTAATAGTTATCAAAAGAACTTTTATCTATTTCTTTTTTCATGTGAGCGAATGTAAAACAACAAATTATATTTTTTTTTTTTTATTTAACAAGAATTGTAATAAAAACCTACCAAATATTTATTTTATAATTTTATTAAAGCAAATGTTATTTTCTGGCAGACGGCAAGCTTGCCATGTTCATATATTATTTTAATTTTCAAATTGTAAACAAATGTTTTTAATGAAATAAAGAAATAATAATATTACCTTTCAAAATTCAAAAAAAAACATTGATATTAAGATTTTTGAAGCTATTTAATTTTAGGAAGTAGCTTTTTTCAATTAAATTTGTGTGGTTTTCTGAATCCATTATCTTTTTCTACAATATTCAGTTGAAATATTTATATTATTCCATATAATATTCGAAAAATCCTCATAAGTTATCAGATTTCACCTGACTTACAAAATCTAGGAAGAAACGCTTAATCATTTATGTTAAAATAGGTCCGTAAAGCAGGAAACACCACAATCGAATTTCGAAATTCTAATGATGCAGAAATGTAGAACTCTTTTTGTGCTAATTTAGTGCTCTTATCCCGACTTGGTTCAAAAATCCTTTCCCCCTCAAACACCTTTAAATTCATAATTTCAAAAAACTTTTGAATGATGATGATGAGGGAATTTAGGGCTCTTTTTGGGCTCCTAAGTTAGTGAAACCCAATTTGGTATCTGAAGCCCTTACTCCCTTAATCACGTCGCAAAGTTGAAATTTTTGGAGACTTTCTAAACCAAACAAAATTTAAAAAATCGAATGATGGGGCTTGTTAAATGGTTTTCAACACAAAAAGGAAAACGTTTTGAAAGTAATTTTTGTTCTTTTAACGAATCTGTTGTTTAAACAATAATTCCATTATACCAAGTTCTTGAAATATATTAACAAATACAAAAAAAAAAGAGGCTGGGATGCGACCCACACTGATAACTTCCCATCCCTTCTGTCGATTTGTCTTGCTTAAATGTTTGTCTATATGTATCAATTTTTACTAAATTTGCGTACTATTTTTTGTAGATTTTATTTTTTTTATGAAAAAACCGACTGTTGGATTTTTATAAAAAAAATTACTGAATATCGAAAACAATATTTTCTGTGAAATAAAATAAATTTGAAGCCAATATTTGAAATTTTCGAAAAGCTATTTAAGTCGAAAGTAAATTTTTACCAAGTTTTAGTATTGTTTTTTTTTAGGTTTTTATTTTTTGTAAACAAAACTGTCAAATCGATTTTTCTCAAAATTTTATCGAATTTTGAAAACAATATTTCTTATAAGTAAAAACTAGTAAGAGGCCATTATCTCAAATTTTTGAAAAGATATTTGAGTCGAAAATCAATTTTTACCAACTTTTGTTAATTTTTTTTTAGGTTTTTAATTTTTTGTACAAAAACTGTCAATTCGATTTTTTTCAAAATTTTACTGAATATTGAAAACAATATTTTTTTTAAGGTTAAAGTAGTTTAAAGCCAATATCTCAAAGTTTTGAAAAGATATTTGAGTCGATAATCAATTTTTACCACCTTTTATAAATTTGTTTTTTAGGTTTTTATTTTTTGTAAAAAAAACTGTCAATTTGATTTTTCTCGAAATGGTTCCTAATGTTGAAAACAATATTTTTTATAAGTTAAAATTAGTAAGAAGCCATTATCTCAAATTTCTGAAAAGATATTTGAGTCGAAAATCAATTTTTACAAACTTTTGTTAATTTTTTTTCGGTTTTCAATTGTTTGTAAAAAAACTGTGAATTCGATTTTTGTTCAAAATTTTATTGAATGTTGGAAACAATATTTCCTATAAGGATAAAATAAGTTTGAAGCCTTAGTACCAAGTTTTTGAAAAGATATTTGAGTCGAACTTCAATTTTTACCAACTTTGGGTAATGTTTTTTTTAGGTTTTTATTTTTTATAAAAAAAACTGTCAATTAGATTTTTCTCAAAATTTTATCAGATGTCAAAAACATTATTCTTCGTTGCAAAAAATTGTTTTGGAGATGAAATCATATTTAAGTCGTAAAATTTTCGAGGTGATAAATATTTTTGTTTGTTTTTTTGATTTATAAAAAAACCGTTAATTGGATTTTTTTTTTAAATATATTTGTTTTGTATCACGTCACAATATATAATATAATTCAAGTCTCTATCGTCATTGGTTCATGAGATATTTAGGGTTAACCAAAATGTTCACCTTTTTTTTAAACTGCTATGGTAAAAAAACCACCCACGCAATTTTCTTGGGAGCCCTGTATAAAAAAAATTTATTTGAAGTCGATATCTCTTCTGGTTCTTGAGCTATGGAAGACGAAAAAAACGTCGCGAACGTACAGACGACCACACGCACGCACAGACATCTTTCTAAAAATCTTTTATTTCGACTCTAGGGACCTTGAAACGTCGAGAAATGTAAAAATTTTCAATTTGAAAAATCGGACCCATTACAATAACTTCCTATGGGAAGTTAATAATGTGTTAAACGGGTATTTTCAAAACTTGAACAAATGGTTGAAATTAAAGTTTGGGCTCCAAAAAGTAGTATTCAGAAAAAAAACCTGACCCGACCACTGTTATCTAGCCGAGAAGTTCTGTTAAAACTTTAATTTTCTATTTTATTTCCTTTTTATAAGTAAACAAATTCTAGGATCATGAAATCAAATTTTAAGAGTTGTTTCGATAAAACCAACAAAACAAAGAATAAAAATAAGAGTGTCAGCAGGCAAATTTTACAATCCATTTGACGAACACATTTTTCGGCTTCATATGTTTTTTTTTTAGCTTAGAGCCTTAAAATGTTAAGGTTTCTTCTAAAATATTAATATGAGTGCAGCAGTCACAAGGGAATAACATGTAATATCAAATTTCAAGAAACTAAATGGCAAGAAAAATACATCCGTAGCAGGTTATGGATTTGACTTAAGCTAAGTGCAGACGATTGACTTGGTCAGATCTGAAAAATTCTTTCAAGTGTTTTACTTATTCGTGTGAACTTACAATTATTTGTGACAATACTTCAATAAACATGTCTTTAGTCATTATATGATTAAGATTGAAATTTTCAGATTTCGTTGATTAAGCAATCCAAAAATTGCTGACAACTTCGCCGTGATATACACGGTGTCGGGTAAAGAAGGGATTATCATGCAATTAATAATAACTTATTTAAAACTGTATAAAATTATACCATTAAAAAAAATCAACATTTTACTGAAAAAACTTTATCAATGTACCGAATCCTCAAGTACCCTTGATTAATCAAGGCTATGCTTTCAAAAATGTATACATTGTATACATTTTTCTAGTAAAAATCTCTAATCTAAGAAAATTGTTTGTCAGATTTTAGAAAAAGCATATTTTTCGAAATTGAAATATTTATTTTAAAAAAAAAATAATTTTATTTATTTTTCAATCAAACGTACTACTTCAAAAAAAAAACTTCTTTCTTTTAGTTTCAAAAAACATAACTTTTGTTCGCTATACAACTAATATTTTTGAAATTATCAATAAATAAAATTAGGAAAGGCCTTTTTTTTATTTGATCGGCGATATATTTGCGCGAAATCAAAAAACACATTTTTGAGAGAAGCAAAATTTTGGAAAACAAGGCATACGAATAAAAATATTAGAACCCGCATTTGATTGAGCTTTATACTTTTTTGATTTAGGAATTTTATCCTATCCCTTAACTTCTGGAACTTTTAGTTTAATTCCTTCTTCATTAAAACGAAATTACTTGAACAAATATAGAAATTTTCAATTCAATCGAGGAGCTCACAAGCTCTATATAAGCCGAAGAGGAAAGAGAAACACTGACTTCTCACAAAGAAAGGGAGAGGGCATGAGAAGCGTGCGGTTGAAGATATTGAGTGGTTCAAAAGCAGATATAAAGTTCGTAAGTTTAATGAGCAAGTGAAACGAAATTCACAAACGCATTAGTCTTGAACCGCAGCAGGCTGCAAAGAAAGAAAAGGAAACATCATATCGGGTGATTTTTTAAGAGCTTGAAAACTTTAAAAAAAAAAAAACGCATAAAATTTGCAAAATCTCATCAATTCTTTATTTGAAACGTTAGATTGGTCCATGACATTTACTTTTTGAAGATAATTTCATTTAAATGTTGACCGCTGCTGCGTCTTAGGTGGTCCATTCGGAAAGTCCAATTTTGGGTAACTTTTTCGAGCATTTCGGCCGGAATAGCCCGAATTTCTTCGGAAATGTTGTCTTCCAAAGCTGGAATAGTTGCTGGCTTATTTGTGTAGACTTTAGACTTGACGTAGCCCCACAAAAAATAGTCTAAAGGCGTCAAATCGCATGATCTTGGTGGCCAACTTACCGGTCCATTCCTTGAGATGAATTGTTCTCCGAAGTTTTCCCTCAACATGGCCATAGAATCGCGAGCTGTGTGGCATGTAGCGCCATCTTGTTGAAACCACATGTCAACCAAGTTCAGTTCTTCCATTTTTGGCAACAAAAAGTTTGTTAGCATTGAACGATAGCGATCGCCATTCACCGTAACGTTGCGTCCAACAGCATCTTTGAAAAAATACGGTCCAATGATTCCACCAGCGTACAAACCACACCAAACAGTGCATTTTTCGGGATGCATGGGCAGTTCTTGAACGGCTTCTGGTTGCTCTTCACTCCAAATGCGGCAATTTTGCTTATTTACGTAGCCATTCAACCAGAAATGAGCCTCATCGCTGAACAAAATTTGTCGATAAAAAAGCGGATTTTTTGCCAACTTTTCTAGGGCCCATTCACTGAAAATTCGACGTTGTGGCAGATCGTTCGGCTTCAGTTCTTGCACGAGCTGTATTTTATACGGTTTTACACCAAGATCTTTGCGTAAAATCTTCCATGTGGTCGAATAACACAAACCCAATTGCTGCGAACGGCGACGAATCGACATTTCACGGTCTTCAGCAACACTCTCAGAAACAGACGCAATATTCTCTTCTGTACGCACTGTACGCATTCGTGTGGTTGGTTTAATGTCCAATAAAGTAAACTGAGTGCGAAACTTGGTCACAATCGCATTAATTATTTGCTCACTTGGTCGATTATGTAGACCATAAATCGGACGTAAAGCGCGAAACACATTTCGAACCGAACACTGATTTTGGTAATAAAATTCAATGATTTGCAAGCGTTGCTTGTTAGTAAGTCTATTCATGATGAAATGTCAAAGCATACTGAGCATCTTTCTCTTTGACACCATGTCTGAAATCCCGCGTGATCTGCCAAATACTAATGCATGAAAATCCTAACCTCAAAAAAATCAAGTCAATGCTGATTACATGAAAGGACCTATAACAATAATAGACTGTATAACAACGACGACAAACCGAATCCCAATGTCAGGCAGGATGATCCATTCCAAATTGACGACAAAAGCCAACAATCGCGTCTTTTCGACTTAGACGAAGTAAAGATTGTCATATCTAAGCTAAAGTCTAACAAAGCTGCCATATATGCCGAGCTTTGCAAAGTAGTTGGAGATAATTTCGTTAGGAGTATGCACCATCTTATCTGTAAATTATGGTCGGAAGAAAGCATGGCCGATGAATGGAACCTCAGTATTCTCTGCCCGATGCGAAAAAAAGAAGACCCTCTAAACTTCAGCAACTATAAAGGAATAAGTCTCCTTAACATCGCATACAAAATCTTCTCTGTCGTAATATGTGAACGTCTTAAGCTCATCGTCAACAACCTGTAAGGTTCTTATCAGTGTGGTTTTATACCAGTGTGGTCACAGATCCTGTAAAAAAAACCCAAGCACATCAAATTTACACCAACCATCTTTTCATCGATTTCAATACCGCATATATAAACATCTATAGGGACTTATTGTATAGAACCATGTATAGTTTTGGCATCCGTGCTAGTCTCGTTCATTTGTACAGGATGACCATGAGGAATTTGCGCTGCTCTATAAATGCTGGAAACAACTTAACCCAACGTTTCGATGTCAAAAATGCCTTTAGACAAGGTGATCCGCTGTCATGTGTTTTTGAATATCGTTCCACATCAACGCTATTTTTCAAAAGCCTCAGGTTGATATCAATGGGTCTTTTTTGAGGTTAATGAGGGCAAAACAAAGTACAAGAAAGAACCTACATCACCAACGTCTCGGTCAAAACGTCACCATCGACAGACCTAACTTTTGAGGTAGTTAAGAACTTTGTCTAGTGTTGAAATTAAACGAAAAATTACTCTTGCGCTAACCCATGTTTCTTGGGTGACCTCACCCAACTTGGAGTGCGCAACTGGAGACATCTAGCTAAAGAACAAGCTAAAAGGAGAAGTTTGTTGGCTGAGGCCCTATAATTTACATTGGAGTGTAGCGCCATCAAAAGTAATCCGATCAATCATGAGTTTAAAGATAAACTGAAAAATATAAAAAGTTTAGAGAATTTCAGGAATACAAAAGTCTTCCTTACAAATATTGGTCTATCCTTTTTCTCTTTGGTTGTTTGGGTTGGCTTCCTTGTCGCTTGGTATGAAATTTTGGTACGATCTCATCTACGACCAAGGCGACCAAAGTCTTTTATTAGTTTGGTCAAGTGTTCACAGTTTCAGCTTTGTTCACAGCAAACAAGGTGTTCATTTATTTTTAACTCCCCATAGGAAGTTCTTGTAATGGGTCCGATTTGTCGAATTGAACATTTTGACATTTCTCGACGTTTCAAGGTCCCTATAGTCGAAATAAAAGATTTTTAGAAAGATGTCTGTGCGTGCGTGTGTACTAACGATCGTTCGTCCGTACGTCCAATTAATGGTTTTTTTTATAAATCAAAAAAACAAAAAAAATATTTGTCACCTCGAAAATTTTACGACTAATATATGATTTCATCTCCGAAACAATTTTGTGCAACGAAGAATAATGTTTTTGACATCTGATAAATTTTTGAGAAAAATCTAATTGACAGTTTTTTTTTATAAAAAATAAAAACCTAAAAAAAACATTACTCAAAGTTGGTAAAAATTGAATTTTGACTCAAATATCTTTTCAAAAACTTGAGATTAAGGCTTCAAACTTATTTTACCTTATAAGAAATATTGTTTTCAACGTTCTGAAAAATGTTGAGAAAAATCGAATTGACAGTTTTCTTACAAAAAATAGGAACCTAAAAAAAATTAATAAAAGTTGGTAAAAATTGATTTTCGACTCAAATATCTTTTCAAAAATAAATTACAAATATTGGCTTCAAACTTTTTTTATTTCACAGAAAATATTGTTTTCGATATTTAGTAATTTTTTTATAAAAATCCAACAGCCCGTTTTTTTCATAAAAAAAATAAAATCTACAAATAATAGTACGCAAATTTGGAAAAAAAATTGATACATATAGACAAACTTTTAAGCAAGACAAATCGACAGACGGGATGGGAAGTTATCAGTGTGGGTCGCATCCCAGCCTCTTTTTTACTTTTTGTTTTATTCCAAGATCATGGTTTTCTTTACTACAAGCTTGAAAACATTTAAATACTTTCATGCGTTGAAATAACTTTGTTGACTACTTTCTGAACGCACCTAGTTGCTTTTGTTTAAATTGATGAGAGTTGAGGAAACATGATGAAGGAATGCATTAACTTGAAATCATAATGAGAGAAACCTATTTGGTGGGAACTATACATGTTACAAAAAATTTAAGTTAGGTATCAAACTTGTCTTTTTACTTGACTTTGGCAACCTTGTTTAGATTTTATGTTTCTTTCATCTTGATTTTTTTTTTAATCAGGACGTTTTTGTCCTATTTCATTTGGTACGGTAACAGTTCTTATTTGGAACCAACAAAAGAACAGCTAACAGGTTCAATTGTTCGCTTTAGAATCCAATGAAAACGAATTCATACTCTCCAAGGACTTCATAGTAGTGTACTACATAGAATATCGTGTGTGGGTGTGAGGTGATACTCTCGCAGCACAATACAAAAAATCCAGAATAGCGTTCTCAGCTTTTTGTTAAAAAGGTTAGCAGTATAGAATGTTGTTATGGTGTTGGTGGATATGGTGGCATACAAAAGATACCATAAACGACCCAAACGGAAAAACTATAGAGGAAGTGGGTGTAAAAGAGTATAGGTCTGTAGGTAGGTATAGTTACCTAGATGCGGAGAAATCGAACTGCTTGATGCTTATCACTTTTTATTGTGTTTTCAAAACAAAGGATCCACCATTGCCGCACAGTATTGGCTCACAATCGTATATTTTGTTCCCGAACAGCGATATTTTTGCTCTTGTATTCTCTATACCATACCTACATCAGGACTGTCTATTTCTTTTTTGTGTGTGTGTCCTTTTTAAGTTGAAATCCTGAATTGAATCGTAGATTGAGTTGTGTTTGCAAGAGGTCTAAAAGAAGACCCAATTGGACGTGATGTATGTCGAGACTGAGTATATCTGAGGATATATGTATATTCGCTGATGATGTCCTTTTTTTGAATACCTAGGAGTTTCACTAGAATATATACAATAATGGCTTTAAAAGAACGTACACAAGTGGCTCTGAGATGGCAAACTAACTGAGTTTTTGAATTTCATTTTTAGATATTTAAATTTCAATTGAATCTCGATGTGATGGAAATGGTCATTCTTGGCCGAAACGAGATGAACTAAAACAGAACTAAGCACTTTTCTCGTTATCTCAGATGAAAAATGAGATCAAGTCGTTGTTCATTTTTTCATGGTTGATTTCATCTTGTTAGATTTTTTACTTAATTATTCTTAGGTGTTTTCTAAAATTGTATTGGCTTTTAGTTTGTTCATATTTTAGTACAGGCTCTAGTTAGATGTCAAAACACTGGACGTGTGTTTTTAAATTAAACTATCAACGATTGAGGATTAAGTTTTCAATTTGATAACTTTTGTTACAGTTAACTTATAAATTATCATCAATTTAAAAAAAAACATTGAACGGAAGCAAAGCGAATGCATCTATTCTGTAGCTTCGGACTTGGGGTCGAGGCATAAGGTATATTAATCCAGGGAATTTGCTTTTGTGGTAGTTGTAGTTGGTTTTCACTCATATATCCAGGAGATAACCACACTTGAGGTAAGGGATAATACGCAATGTGGGTCGTAATACCCCATGGAATACAGATTATGTTGTTATATTCAATAAACAACAGTGAGTCCAACAATGCAAATAACAAATTTCGATTTTAAAGATGGGTTTTGAACAATACATTTGTACTTGTACCGAGGTCGAGTGTCTGGGAAATAGTTTACTTATTAATTAACTCCATAGCTACATTTCAAAAACTTTTGTGAAGTGTGACGGAATTTTATTTTGGCTTTTTCGAACAAAAAGTATGCTAAGGTATAAATTTAATGTGTCGGGCAGACACAGAGCCTAATGTAATGACTTACAACTCCCAACCATTCCATTCCAGTGTGCAGTCAATTTCAGTAACCTACAGTTTTTGTGCCGAATCTGAATGGGTTATCTGAAAAACGAATTTTTCATGACAAGATTATTACATTTTGAGAGTTCGTGAATTCCTCACTTGAACCCAGTATCTACCTGACAGTCCGACGACACTTAATATGATGGAGTATGAACAGTAAAAAATCAAATTCGAGCAAATAAGTCTTCGTCTCCGAGTTTTAAAGCAACGAAGTTTAAGCGCGTTTGAATTTCTACAGCCCACTTTACTAGAAGTAATTGTCGAATTTAGGACGATATCTGACGGATCACGTCGCATTTGAAATTCTGAACGAGCAATTCTAGTGCATTGGCGGTTCTATAAAAATGTTTGTTATCGGAAAATCGAAGTTCCAAAAGAAGGCCAAAATAACCCATTTCATCTGTCAAATTGGTCTTAATTTATGTGCCAAGGTCATGAAAAGTTTTGCAATGTAGATACAAACCACTCAGAGTAGGCTCGATTTATATTAAAAAGACATTTATTTAATTTTTAAATTTCAAATTTTAAGATAGGACGAGCTTAATGAAAGGGCCTATGCCAAGTGGGCTATCTTTAACTATCTGTAAGTTATTTTCAAACTTAACAGCTGTCTTCCACTCGAAAACTTGACAGAAAGTCAGTACTCCCGTGAAATAAATTAATAAATACCTCCGGCTGCTTTGCGGATGCCTTACTTACTTAAGACGGCGCTACTAGGGCAACAAACTCGGTGCCTATCTCGCTGTCTCCAGTTGCGCACTTCATCTCAAGAGTTTGACTTTTATACTTCTGGATAACTACGTGCTGTGCAGCTCGTAAAGCTAGTCGCTCCATCTTCTATTCCAATCACTTTCTAACATACGTGGCCGTAGACCACTTCTCTCTCGAAACGACGCAAGATGCTTGCAGCCAGCGGTTAGCAAGAGTAATTCGTCGTTTGATGTTAGCGCTAGTGTTATTCATAGCGGAGCTTAGGTAGACAAAGTCCTTAACTACTTCAGAGTTACGTCTGTCGACGGAATCGGGACGTCAGTGTTGTGGGTCCTTTCTTAATTATCTGCTAAACCTATTTTTGCAACTCTATCTCAATACTCACAACAGGCCCGTTGACACTAACGCTGAGTTCTTCCGATTATGTCAATGCATATCATAAGTGGACAGACTTTTGAAAGATAGTGTGTCTGGTGTTGACGTGGGAGCTCTGCACTATTCTCTCAAGGACGAAAGTATGATAGTATACAAAATTGATTCATCTGAGGATCGGAAAACTCTCACATTATTGTCAAAAATCCAATGTATCGACAGATAGTGAAAGTTTGTTGCGCCTTGAGGAGTGGTGGCATCATTTCACCTTTTTTAATTCGAAAAAGGGGTTGGAAACAGCCTTTCGATCAAAGTTGTCCATTTTTTTTTTGTAGACTTTTGTTTTCATTGAAATTAAAGATTTAAATTCGGAAAACTTTTGGTTCGTGAAGGTGTCTTAAATTAAATTCCACAATTGATCCCAAATCCTATTATCAGCCGTATTGGCGATATCAATTGGCTCAAAATGAAACAAGGCCAACTTTCAATAATTGGCTTTATTGAGACTTTTAAAAGTAAGATAAGGCCAGTTTTTATCAATTGGTCAAAATTAAATGAGAAAAAAGAGGCTGGGATGCGACCCACACTGAATATAACTTCCCATTCCAACTGTTGATTTGTCTTGCTTAAGGGGATTGTAGGTATTCGTGTTTTGTTAAAAAAGTCGTCAGTCGAATTATTCTTAAAAATTTTAAAATTACCAATAAAATTTTGCATATAATTAAATATGTAGTTTGATTTCAAAATCAGTCGAAAACCAATTTTTACCAATTTCAGTAGCATTTCTTAAAAGAAATACAAATTGGATGAATGAAATTGGTTTGAAGTCAATATCTTCTGTTCACGAGATATCGAGAACCGAAATTCAATTTTTACCAAATTTGGGTACTATTTTTTGTAGATTTTATTTTTTATGAAAAAAAGAACTATTGCATTTTTATAAAAAATTTACTGAACGTCGAAAACAATATTTTCTGTGAGATAAAATCAGTACTAAGCCAATATCTTATGTCAAATTTTTGAAAAGATATTTGACTCGAAAGTAAATATTTACGAAGTTTTAGCATTGTTTTTTTAGGTTTTTATTTTTTGTACAACAAACTATCAATTCATTTTTTCTCAAAATTTTACCGAATGTTGAAAACAATATTTCTTATATGGTTAAATTAGTTCAAGCCAATATTTTAAATTTTTGAAAAGATTTTTGGGTCGAAAATCAATATTTACCAACTATTAGTAATGCTTTGTTTAAATTTGAATTTTTTGTTAAAAAACTGTCAATTCGATTTTTCTCAAAATTTTACCAGATGTAACAACGTTATTCTTCGTTGAACAAAATTGTTTTGGAGAATCATTTTTGTTTATAAAATTTTCGAGGTGACAAATAATATATTTTTTCAGGTTTTCTGATTTATAAAAAAACCGTTTATTGGAATTTTTTTCCAAAAATATATTTGTTTGGTATCGCGTTACAATACATAATACACAATTTAATTCAAGTCTCTAGCGTTATTGGTTCGTGAGATATTTAGGGTTAACCAAAATTTTCACATTTTTTTTTAAAATTGCTAGGTATGGTTTTTTTGAGAGCCCTTTCTGCATCTTTCTGCATTATTATCTGTATAACAAAATTTATTTGAAGTCGATATCTCTACTGGTTCTTGAGCTATGGACGACAAAAAAACATCCAGAATGTACGGAAGTATGTTGATGGAAATGTTTGCTCATACTAATTTAAGCCATAATAAATGGAAACAAAAATATTCGATTATTTTAAAAAAGACCTTGCATTTGGCCCATCTTTTCAAAAACTGTAAACATTTTAAATTTTATATCATAAAGATGTAAATGTGCAACATAATGTTGCTATTCACACTGTATTTAAGAGAAAAAAGCTTTTTTATTTAAGTTGCATACGGCTGCCTAGTAAACATGTATATCCGATCTTTTTTAAGGAAATGAGGTGCACAAAAAGCTCTTAGCCTACATTATAGATTCCTAGCCGTGGCCATAGCTATAAGCCACCCGCATCACACATTACACGCCACACCCACTCAAAGAATGAGGTTGATTTTGTACACAACCTTTACACAATACCGCAACATTTGAATCGAACGTCGATGAACGCGACAACTTGATAAAGCTAAACGAGGTGCTCATGAGGACGAATGAGAGTCCATGTTTTTTTTTTAAATATATGTTTATGTATCTAGATTTACCTCTATACTTTCTACATGCGGATTCCCATCAGAAAAAGGGAAATATAGCAGGTGGGTTAATGTCCTGGCATCCGTATACCGTATCCAAACCATATCGACTCGACTCGACTCAACAAGGGCTATAGACGAACGAACATTCTAATAACATATTGTGGTAGGCCTACACATTTAATGGTTTTAACTTGTGGTGCGCCAACACCCTATTTGTTACAACTCTTTCCGGTTCGTTTTACTCGAATGCCATATTGGCTAATGATGTCACCTATCCTATGTAGTCCTGCATGTGGCTAGCTATAGGTCGGTCGCTTTGTTGTTCGGTCGAACCGGTCGATGGGATGGGTAAGGAATACTTTCAGCATCCCGGAACACGGTTGTATGTCATCCGTACAACATAAAACACTCGTATCTCTTTGTAATGACGGTATAAACAAGCAGCAAAACAACAACAGTAACAATAACAGTACACCATCAGTAGTCCAGCATATGCACCCCATTTTGTATATTATGGGCTAGACCCATACAGGATCATGTTGGCCAGAAAATGTTCCTCCAGAAATGCCCTTTGTCCATCTTGTGTATAAATGTTACAAGAGAGTCCCTGGTTTTCCAATCTGGACGAATTTGAAGTTTTCTGTAGGCTTTCTCTCTTCCTGCTGCATCACTTATACTACAATGGGAGATGACCTTTCGTCCCGGAAGGTGGCCACCGACCGACTGACATACGCACGCCCACGACGACGATGCCAACAAACGGGATGCCGGAAGAGGAACAGATTGGCCGACTGTTAATTGAACTTATTTTCAATATTTTATGCGGCATTTGGTTTAGTTTGGGTTAAAAAAGGGTCCTGTTCCTGATGTGACTCTTGGACTTCAATTTTGTGCAAAAGACCGTACTGGGTATAATATGGATAGCGATGGCATGTATTCTGCTTTCCCTATGGATCTAAGTACCTACCTACTACGGTTTTAGAAGTTTATAAATGCACAAGTTAGCCGTAAGGAAATTTCCCAGCAAGGACCTGTTGTTCTTTATTATGTTTATTTCTCAAAGGATACCATCATACTATATCCAGGACGACTCGACTATGTTCTGGATTCTGGTTCATGTTGTATAGATTGTAGACTTGTAGATGTATGTTTCGGGTACGATATTTATGCTCATGCAGAATTCTTGTAAACTTCCAGTTCAACATATTGCGGTCGAAATTGTGTGTGTGTATATGTTTGATAGGGTGTATTGGCGCATCCTTGATGCATGGCATAAGGAATCGTATAAATTTAGGATGGCAAATAAGTTGTTTTTAGTAGCGCTACTAGCTACTATCTATACAATCGAAAGAACCGAAAGACCGAAAAGAGAAGAAGTAAGTGCATTTTGTTGTCGTTGTATAACCATAAGAGATGTGGCTATAAAGATGATACTGATGGTAAAATATAAGCAATCAAGCAACATTTTATGACAATTTAATAGTAGGTGGTGGGTGGTGGATGGTAAAAGGAGACAAAAGGGGATGGTATTTGTTTGTTTTTGAGAAGTTGCCTCTTGTGATCAATGAACCAAAAATGGACAGGACAGTCCCCATGTATCCATTTTGTGATAGTATTATATAAAATACTGAATTAATGGACACATTTATTTTCAAATGTAAATTCTTTTTAAAATACTTAATATTTTATGTATCAAAAGATGTTATGTACCAAAGACAAATTTAAAGTATAAGTACCTATACTTTTAAACATACGAAATAGATAGATTCAATCGTTTTTCAAAATGAAAAGTAGCATCCTTTAGAAAGCCAAAAAGTAACTGAACCAAGCAACAAGTCAGCACAGGGGACGTAAGATCTTTAGACAAGGGACTGTAAAATACTTGTAGGGTTTTGGTTTTGAAGATTTAAATTTAAATAAATATTTCTGTTCTCAAAAACAAAAAATGAGGCTGAGATGCGACCCACCCTGTCGATTTGTCTTGCTTAGAAGTTTGTAGGTTTTCGTGTTTCTTTTTTTAAAGTTGTCAGTTGAATTATTCCTAAAAACTTAAAAATTACCAACAATATTTTGCATATTATGAAATCTATTTTTTTAACGAGATTTTTATTCGAAAACCAATTTTTACCAATTTGAGTAGCATTTTTTAAAAATTTGTATTTTTTATACAGGGTGTCCCATAAGTAATGGTCCAAACTGTATATCATGAATGGTTATGACCTACCAGAATTTGGTAATTTGTCTATACCGCATCCTAACGGTTTTCGAGCAACGGTTGTTTTATTGAAATTTTCAAAAACACCTAGGGTAAGTTCGGGCATTATGGCGCACCTAACGTTAATCTAAAATAACTTTAAAACGAACAACATTTTATAATTCAGTATTTTTTTTTTATTAAATAAGAGAAAACAGTAACATAAATAAATCAAATAAAAATAATAATTCAAGTTCATTAACAAAAAATAAATTAGTTTAAAAATAGTTTAAAAAAAAAACCATATTGCCCTACCTGCGGGCAATATGGCGCACCCCTGAGGGCAATATGGCGGGGAGATTTCATTTTTGATTTAAACGCCCACATCCATCACAGGTGTTCTTAAATCCCGTACATGATTCGTGAGACCACTGTCCGAAAAGGACACACTGCATCCACTCGTCCTTTTTGATTGTAGTGGTGTAATGCTCACCACATCCAGCACAAATATTTTCCTCGAAATCTTCGGGCCCATCCGGCTCGTCGGCTAGCTGGATCTCAAGATTTTGTTCGTCGGATGATGTTGATGATTGCCGCTTTACCTTTATTTGTTTTGGCCTTGGAATCTTAGTCTTCAGTTGTTGTTGTTTTTGTATTGAAGAGACATACGTATGAAACTATAATTTACATGAAAACTTCATAAGGGCATTATGGCTTACCCGCGCCATAATGCCCTCACAGTATCTGCGCCATATTACACAAAAAACACTTATTCACAACACATTACAAAAAAACTAAGTTCTCTTTTCGTTTCAAAAATTTCCCGCTACACAACAAAACTGAAACTGTATTCTGCATTACACTCTTCACACCGAACACCTGCGTTATATACTTACCGAGAAAAACGAATCCAAACTCCAAACACAAAGCAAAATTATAAAAACACGAGGAAACTGTAAATTTTTTTTGTATTCTTTTTTTTGTCCAGCGAAATTCGTCGTATCGACTAACGATGTTTACAGGGCACGTGTTCGGCAGAGATTGAAGTTTTTGCATTGTTTTTATTTTAATTAGAATTTTAGAAGTATGATATTTGCGAGGTGCGCCATAATACCCCATGCGCCATAACGCCCGAACTTACCCTACTTTTAGTCGGTTTTTCAATCACCGTGCCCACAAATGATTTTTGTTTTTACTACATATATGTTAATATTTTACAATCTATATATATAAAAATGAATTGCTGTTCGTTGGTCTCACTAAAACTCAAGAACGGCTGAACGGATTTATCTTATCTTAGTCTTGAAATGTTCGTGGAGGTCTAGGGAAGGTTTAAAAGGAGAGAAAAAATCGAATAATTTCCGGGAAAACCCTAAAAATAGCCCTTTTCTATTTCCCATACAAACGTTTTCTAGAGTCAATTTGAACTTTATTGCTATTCAATAAAGTTCATATTAAATTATATTAATTGTTTGGAATGAATGCACATGCACATTGCACAATGGCCCATAAGAGGTCACTGGAGGCGCTAGACAGAACATTGAAAGATCTTCGTGACAACCTAAATATTTTTGGTGGGGCCATGATTCTGTTGTCACGTGATTTTCGTCAAATTCTTCCAGTTATTCCCCGATCAACTGTTGCTGATGAACTAAATGCATGCCTAAAATCATCGAATTTGTGGCAGTACGTAAAGACACTCCAATTAACAACTAACATGCGAGTATTTTTGCAACATGATGAAACTGCAAATGTGTTTGCGAAGCAGTTGTTAGATATTGGAAATAGTAAAGTTGCAATGGACACCTCGACTGGATTCATCACATTACCCACAGACTTCTGTCACATCACAGATTCAAAAGAGGAGCTTATTCAGCGTGTTTTCCCAGATATAGCGCGAAAGTTCAATAACCATAATTGGCTGGTTGAACGAGCAATATTGGCAGCGAAAAATAAAGATGTCGAGAATCTCAATGCGACCATTCAGAATTTTCTTCCAGGACAGTTTCCTTTAAATTAGTCGACACCGTTATGAACCAGGATGACGTAGTCCACTATCTCACGGAGTTTTTAAATTCGCTGGAATTGCCTGGATTACCACCTCACAATTTGCAGTTAAAGGTAGGATCAGTTGTCTTCATGCTGCGTAAAATTAGTCAACCTCGACTGTGCAATGGAACAAGACTGGCTGTGAAAAAGCTGATGAATAACGTCATTGAGGCAACAATCATTAAAGGAAAATACAAAGGAGAGGATGTCTTGATCCCGCGAATAACGATGATTTCAACGGATTTACCATTCGATTTTAAACGCTTACAATTTCCAGTACGTCTGGCCTTTGCGATGACAGTAAATAAATCGCAAGGACAGTCTTAAGAAGTTTGCAGAATTAACTAGGAGTTTCCCTGTTTCGTGCATGGATAATTATACGTCGCGTGTTCGTGCGTCGGAAAACCGTGTTCTGTGTTTATTTACGCACCACAAAACAAAACAAACAATATAGTTTATGAGAAAGCTTTAAATTAATTAACAAACTGTATCATAACAGTGTGTGTCTGTTAATAAAAATGTAGGTCTTTTATTTATCGATTGATTCAGTACGAAGTCTGCCGGGTCAGCTAGTTAGTTAATAAATTTACTAGTAGTTCCCGTGGGGTAATAGTTAGTGCGTAGGACGGTCTTGTTCTCAATCCCTGCCTGTGCCATCTTAAGTTTTATTTTTCAAGGGTACTGCCTCTAGCAAGTAATTGAGAAATAATCCAATTCGTGTCCAATTAAAAAAAAATAAACTAACTTTTCCATAATCATTCAAAAAAGCAATGTCAAACTTCTTTATTCGTCGTTTGAATTTTATATGCCAAAAATTGGGAACATGCATAAGCCTCGAATTAAAAGCTGCAAAGACGAAAATGGAAACATCATAGTAGAACCGCAGTGAATTCTGAGGATGTGGAAGAACCACTTCTACATACAGCTTAAAAGTGACGATAAACCGAATTCCGATGTTTGGTAGGATGATCCATTCAATATAGACGACGGAATCCAACAATTCTATCTTACCGACTTAGACAAACTAAAGATTGATGGTTGCTAGGTTAAGTTTAACAAAGCCGCTGGACCAGATAGCTTAAATGACGAGCTTTTCTAAGCAGTCGGAGATAATTTGGTTATGCAGGAATCAGTCTCCTTAATATCGCATACAAATTTTCTCTGCCGTATTATGTGAACGTCTAAGCCACGTCGTTAACAGCCCAATCAGTCCTTTTTAGTGAGGCCTTAGACTAGAAAAGTCCACAATCCATCAAATATTGAAATTAAGACAGATTCTAAAAAAAAAAAAAGAATATCAAATCGACACCCACCATCTTTTTTTTCATCGATTAAAGGCCGCATATGACAGCATCTACGAACTGTACAGAGCCATGTCTAGTTTTGGCATCCCTGATAGAGAGGGTTTGAAAGGAGATGTCAGTGCACATTGGTTTCGAATTCCTGAATATTACAATGACTAGGAAAGACAGTGTGTGGTAAGGCATTCCACATTCGCTTAGTACGGCTAAAGAACGAATCTATGTATTTGACAGTACGGCAGAAGTTGGACTCGATAGTATAGCGTTATAAAAACGTTACCATGGACGGACGTTACTATGAGCTTGTTAAGGTTTTTGACTATCTTAGCTCCGATATAAATCAAACAAATAATTACTGTTTCTAACCACTGCGATGATTCTTTGGGCTAAGATAGCAATCGTGTAGCAAAGCCCTCTCTCGAGCATCAAAAGTGTCGATATATAAGACCCTTATCATCAGAAATCAGCTTGTGTAATTCCAAGAGAAATGTTCTTTTTGTGATCTACGGTCCCGTTTGCAAGTTGAATGGAGGAGAATATTCAACGACGAGCTGTACAGTGACGTAGATTTAGCCAGAAGATTGAAAATCCAACTACTGAGACGGCTGGGTCAAGTAGAGCGCAACCAATGCTCCAATCCGATAGTCTTCTTATCCACGCCTACGGGATAGGGTATAAGAGAAAGGCCGTGGAACAGTAGAAAGTACCTCACTCAACTTAGAGTGAGCAACTGGAGACATCTAATTATGGAGAAAATTTTCGGGTATGACCATATTTAACACAGGTCTGCTGTAGCGCCAACTTAAGTAAGTATTTTTAATACGGGAAGCAAAATACGGAAGTGGAATTAAATTGAGGATACATTGAACATTTTCTAATCAAGAAAATAAGGGTATAGCATAATTATGTTTTTCCATTCAAAAATTCAAATTTACCAGGTTTAGATCGTAGGCACATCTGATTGATTGATTCTTGGTTACATTTAATTTACATACAAAATAATGTCAGTTTGGAAAGCTTATAAACCCTTATAAGGCCTTAAATTTGTTTTAAAGAAATTTTAAGTTCCTCCTCCCTTTTACATAGGTACATATATGATTTGTATCCAAGTTAATAAAATAAGCTACCGCAAACAATGAACTATATGATTTGTAGACGTAAGAAACTATGCATCCGTCATCTTTATTTTCTTTAAAAATTTCTAAGAAAAACATTGAAATCATTTGTCGGAAATAAACACAAAGTTCAAGATTTAATTCTTGTTTCCGTAAGGAAACTTCTACCTACCCCCACGGCCGGTGCACCGTGAAAATGTAACGCTCGCCGCTTCGGCTCTCAGCCTCAATCCTCAATCCGGTGTGATTCGGTGGCTTTTGCCTTTTGAAATATTATTTATCTGATTACATTTGTACTTTTGTACCTCCTGCAGCTCCTTCAGCGCAATCCAATGAATGTAAGTACACACACATCATATCCTTTGCCTCTTCAAGTCCTGGCATTATTCTTCCTCGCGCAGTTAAATCCTGTTTTTTGTTCATTTTACAAAGAAAAAAAAAGATTTACCTATTTTTTTGTGATTTGTAAATTTTTCACCTGTATACGCGGTGGGTGATGGGCGAGGTCGGGCGGGCCGGGCGGTGGCGGCCAATGCTGAATGCAATGTAGGAATTGTGGTAACCTTTGCTTTGTAAGAAACAAAAATGCAAAAGAAATGAAAAGCGAATGCAAAAATAAGAAAAAACACACAAAGGAACCGGAAGTGATGCATAACAATGAACAGCGTACATTGTTGTAAGGCACATAGTGCACTCTTGAAAAATCTTCAATAGAACACGTTAGTGAAAGAATGAGGTTGGTCTTTAGACGACTGTGTACATCGGTCTCTAGCATGTAAAATAAAATACTAAGACTTACACTCCCTCTCCCATTCACTGACTATGGTAGGAATGGTAACTGGAGGAGCTCTTCTTCAAAGTAGTCACACTTCCAGTTCCCGTTCCAAATTTCACCTACCTACCGTACATATCCAGAACCATTCTGCCAAATGAACAACGAATCCAACGACGAACTGGGCCACAAGCAAATAGCGCCGAAATGAGATGGTAGCAGGAATAAATTTAAATAAATGCCGGTCTAGGGATTTTTATCCATTTGCCGCATAACAAATAGTTTTGGGTTCAGTTTCAACTTCATCCGAGAACCGAAGAGCCGAACCGGGAGCAGGGAGTATAGGAAGCCGGGAATCAGGAGCCAGAAGAGAAGGAGAAGTGCATGATGGAAGTAAAACCAAAAACTATATGGCTGGTTGTATATGTGGTTCGTGGGTCCCTGGAGTTGTTAGCTATGCTTCTTTGTGTGTATGTTATAAGACCTATAGCCATGAGGACTTAGATTGGTCCTTTAGCAGTCCGTTTTGGTGTTTCCACTTCCACTTTCCGCTTTCCTTCCCGTTCCTGACTGTTTCTGTTTCTGCGTCTGCCATTGCCACTGCTTCTGGGGTTTCGTGCACGGCCACTAATGCTGATGGGTTCGGCTTGCAGTGTCTCACCTATAGACCACTTTATGCAAAATGACGACTCCACTGATAGTACAAAGGTGGCGATGGGGTTTGCATAATATCACGTGTGAAGTATAATGTACTTTCTATTCTCTAGTTCAGTTCGGTTCGGTTCAGTTATATTCTGTTCTGCATCAATGTGGCCAAGTATACGGACGAAACGTGCATTTACTTTAATTCTTCAAAGCATTTCCTCTTGCGGTCGGGTGGTGTAAGCTTGAGTTTGAATATGGTATCGTTTCATATTGCAAAGACCATAGGGTGCAGAGTGCAGAAAGTAGGGTTGAATGGCTCCACTCTATAACAATTTCAAATCCATATTATATCAGAAATTTTGAACAAAACCAATATAATAGTTATGCTCGTTACATATAGAACTCAAATGCGGCGTGGCGTGGCGGCGGGTATACCTATAATATAGAGATGAAATGATTATTTCGCTGGAATTGCTTCAGGATTTGTGTTTTGGAAAATTATCTACATATAATCCAATTATTTGCACGAAAAGATGGACACGATTTATAGCTGTAACTTGGTAAGGATTGTATAGTTTGTGTATTATTTTTAGAAATAATTGTAACAATCAAACAAAAATATACATATCTACATATGTAGCTACATTTTTATCCAAGTTCAAACTTTAAATATAAGAACCTAAACCTATAAATATATTGAGAATGGAAAAGGTTCCCATTTTTATTCATATATGTACATAAAGGTCACGTTTCTTACAGAAAAATCGATATTGTTAGTTTGTTAATTGGCAGCCATTTTCTTTTAAATATTTCAATATTTGTACAACGATTTTGGTAACTTAGGAAAAAAAATGATTGAATTTTCAAATAAAGAAAATAAAACTACACTAGGAAAAAGAAACGACGATCTTTTTTCAATAAAATCATATTTTGTACGATGTTAGTTTAAGACCAATGTAAAAATCTTCATACTTCACATTCAGTGTTTTTGTTTACAAAATTCATAATTAAGGGAAATAAATCTAATTCATTATTTTTTTTGAAAAATGTAATAAATATTTGCCTATAACTATTTCTAAGATCAATATCCTGTTTGTATTTATGGTTTTCAATAACAACTTGCAAAATTTTAAATTGATATGTGAACTTACACTTTTACTTATCATCAAACTATCATCGTCAATTTATTCAGTAAACTAAAAATTTTCATCAGGACAGAGTAAACGGGCGAGCAAATCCTAAAAACTTTCTATCAAAATTTCGATGTCGGTGACCGGAACTCTAAGAGCATTTTCTCCATTTTTCGGTAGTTTAGTTTACAAAATTATAACGAATACGTAAACTAAACGATGTTTCGGTCTCAGTGAAATAATAGTTGGTCAAAGTGTCGAAAATAACACTACCTGAACAGTCCGTAAAAAACGTCAAAAACAGTCAATTGCACGGTGTCCTCAAGAATTGAGCTTTTATGAATTTCATTTTTAAAATCTTCTTCAGTGACGAAGTATTTTGTTGTTTTGTTGGGTCAATGCAGCAAATCGATTGATTGGGTTCATCAACAACACTTTGGGCGAGGAACAGGCCTTACGACATTAGTAACGTTTTGACTCTCTTCAAATTTCGTTACAATTTTGCGTATTTCTTGAGCGGTTGGTAAATAATGATAACTATAATCACCGCGCGATGCTTAAAAAGTGAATACGTTGGAATCACCATTTTTGTGAGCTTTAAAAATTTAAACGAGTTAGAAAGCAGTTCAACATCAAAAATTTAAAACAGGCAACTTATATTATCACACTTCAAATCACAGCTGAGTTTGACAGGTATCAAAGGCCAGCTCAACCAACTTAGAAGCACGAAATCAATAAGCCTAAGGGCTGCGTAAAGAAAAGTTACTTCAACCAACAAGTTAAAACTTTAAAAATAGTATCCATTCCGAAAAGATTGGTGATTATAAAATAGGCGCAGAAAAAATGTTTCCGTTGTTAACCCTACCCTTGATAAGTTCAAATGAGCTTAAAAACATATAATGGTAATATTCTGTCAATTCGACGCTGTTTGAAAAAGGCACTACTCCTCCAGTGCTTGAGAACGTAAGCAGGTGATATTTTGCATTCGTGATGTAATTTTGAGAAAGATCTTGAAATGAGTATACAAATAAGATGGCTGGAAGCACCGTTTAACCTTTCTTATTGTCCATCTTGTCTCTAAATAAAGTTTATAATTTTTCCCCTCTAACTATTGTCCAATTGCACTTACGTCCCTTCTTCTCAAGCTGACATGCTCCTTTAATCACCTTAAGAAATGATTAGAGGTACTAAATCTTTCATAGGCTTCCATATCAACAGGTTCACTTTTGAATCTTCTTTTAAGAAAGTAAGATAAATGCACTTGATATTTCAATAGCATTTGATAATGGATGCTATCAAGTTTTCTTAAAAATGCGTTCTTTCGGTATCGGTGCAGGTATTTTTTTTGTTTAAAAGCTATTTGTCTAATCGTCTGAAGCTCACAAAATAAATGCTGTTGCTAGAAAGGGCTCCATTATGTCTCCAACTTTCATATTTTAGTTCATAAACGATATATTGTCTACAAATTCTAATCCATAGAACAGTTCGCTGAAGACAGTGTTTCTTATTAACTTCCCATAGGAAGTTATATATCGGTCCGATGTGTCGAATTATTTTGACATTTCTCGACATTTCAAGGTCCCTAGAGTCGAAATAAAAGATTTTTAGAGAGATGTATGCATGTGCTAGCGTGTGTACGTACGTTCGTACGTCCGTACTTTAGCGAAGTTTTTTTCGTCGTCCATAGCTCAAAAACCAGTAAAGATTTCGACTTCAAATAAACTTTGGTTTACAGATAATAATGCAGAAAGATGCAGAAAGGGCTCTCAAGAAAATTGAGTGGGTGGTTTTTTTACCATAGCAATTTAAAATTTTGCAAAATTTTGGTTAACCTAAAATATCTCACGAACCAATAACTCAAGCGACTTGAATTAAATTTCATATTATATATTGTAACGTGATACAAAACAAATATATTTTTGTAAAAAAATCCAATTAAAGGGTTTTTTTATAAATCAAAAAAACTGAACAAAAAATATTTGTCACCTCGAAAATTTTACGAACAAAAAATGATTTTATCTCCAAAACAATTTTGTGCAACGAAAAATAACGTTTTCAACATCTGGTAAAATTTTGAGATAAATCGAATTGACAGTTTTCTTACAAAAAATAAAAACCTAAACAAAAATTAATGAAAGTTGGTAAAAATTGAGTTTCGATTCAAATATCTTTTCAAAAAATTGAAATATTGGCTTCAAATTAATTTTATTTTATAAAAAATACTAGCTGTCCCGGCAAACTCTGTTCCGCCTTAAAGGCAATAAATAACCAGATTTTTGAATTTTATATTTTTCATTTTATTAGAAAATACAAACAAAAATCAAGTACCTATACATTGATCATTCATTATTGTTTGTGTATTTTAGTAAATATGTAGGTTGCTCTTTAGTTAAGTTCCTTGTGATACACGACATTTTGTGTTTTATTATCAGGCGCGGAAACAAACAATGCAGATGGTCTTTCGAACATGCCACTTATAATTGAACATGGGAAAAACATGGATGTTCTAGATTCAAACCACAAACTTTTAAGGATTGGCCTTGTGATTTGTTGATGGTCATGATCATGACAAATGCAAGACGGATCGGAAATTGAAGTCTTTTAAATTCAAATGGTAATGTCGGTTGGGATCATCGGGATCCTGGGAATGAGAACTTCCTCACCTTTGAATTTTCCTTTCATTATTTTAGTAGTTAGAAATAATGTTTGGAAATACATTCTTGATAAGTTCGTCTTTTGATGAGACATAACTACAGAAATTATTTGGAAATGATATCAATCCGCTCGATTTATCGACATGTACTTGACCATTACCGATAGTCAGCAATTGTTTAGAGAAATCTTCAGCAGAAGTATCACTAAGCTATGCAACTCTCATGTTTGTTGTCAGCTGCAGTTTCTTCACATGGTGCCATAGATTCGACGATTTGAGGCAAGCGTTTATTTCTCCAACAGCTGTAGATCTTGGAATTATTGGTAGTGTTTGTTGGCAGAAATCTAACTAACTAACTATATTCTAATTCTGTCGGATTAAATCCTCGTTCTTCGATAATATCTCCCCCAAATGACGTCATTTGGAAACAACCATTGTATTTTTGAGTGTTTGCAAGAAAGTGGAGTGATTCATTTGTTTCGATACAAAGCAATGAATACAATGGCTCAGGTGGAGGAGTCAACATTGGCAATATCACTTTACCACTAAGGCAGCATAATCCGGGAGTTTCTCCGGAAAACTTTAATGCACCACAATACTGGCAAACAACGTCGATTTGCCCAATGTCATTGCTGCAATCGTATCGAAAAGCTACTCGATTTAAATCAGCATTTGATTTACCACCTTTTATAGTTCACTTCACTTTTTATTTAAATAGGCATTGGTTCCATCATTACATTATGATTGTTAAGTATTTATTTAATAGAAATAGTTTTAATATTGATTTCTTACAAAAATCAAATTGTCACCCATACTTCCATTGCATAGCTGTCATTTGCGTTTTGTTATTCCAAGTCTGATTATTTTTTGTAATAGCACATTTTATAGTGACTGACGTTTTATGTCAACTCACACGGGAACGCTGTCGAACGGGATAAATAGTATCCTATGTCCGTCTCTTGGCTCTAAGCTAACTACCCACCAATTTTCAGCGATATCGGTACAGCCGTTCTTGAGTTATAAATAGTGTAACTAACACGACTTTCTTTTATATATATAGATTGTTCTCAACATTCAAATAAATTTGAGAAAAATTGAATTGATAGTTTTTTTTACAAAAAATAAGAATTAAAACAAAACATTACTAAAAGTTGTTAAAAATTGACTCTTAAGTAATTTTCGACTCAAATATCTTTTCAAAAATTTGAGATTATGGCTTCAAACTATTTTTATCTCACAACAAATATTGTTTTCGACATTCAGTAAATATCCAACAGTCACTTTTTTTCATAAAAAAATGAAATCTACAAAAAATAGTACGTAATTTTAATAAAAATTGATGTTCGGTTTTCGATATCTCGTGAACAATAGATTCATCCAATTTGTATTTGTTTTATATAAGAAATAAATTTTTTTAAGAAATGCTCTTAAAAATTGGCTTTCGTCTAAAAATCTCGTTAACAAAAATAGACTTCGAAATCAAACTATTTCATTATATAGAAAATTTTGTTGGTAATTTTTAAGTTTTTAAGAATAATTCAACTGACAACTTTTTTAACAATACACGAAAACCTACAAACTTTTAAGACAGACAAATAGACGGACGGGATGGGAAATTATTAGTGCGGGTCGCATCCCAGCCTCTATTTTGTTTTTAGTTTCCAATCTTTGTTCGTTGGATGTGAAACTTAATGCTTAACTCAACCCTAATACCACGAACAGCACTAAGCATCGAGAAAACTATTAAATTAGTATCGATTTGAAATGTTGAGAAGTATTGATAATTTTTCTGAAGATGCAAGAAATTGTTTTTAAAATCCTAATTTCGTGCAACTTTAGAGTAACTGATACATAAATGTCTTTACAAAAGAATCCAAAAAGAGCTTTGAAAACAAAAGGCTATAGAACTATAACCGACATTGGACATTGGTTGGTAATGTACTCGTATAAGTCTTTCGTTTGTAATCGATACTTTTAGAAAAAATCTTCTACCCATTGGCATAGCCAGTTTAATTCCCACCATTGTTTTCTCTCCCAATTTAAAACGTATTTGATATTTAAAACACATTAGAGATAGTCATAACTCCTTAAGGACGATTATGGTCATATGGCAAAACAGACCAAATATATGACAGTTAATGTGACCGGTTCAACAATATGCCCACTATCTACTATTATAGAACTTGCGATTTATTTATTGGAAAACTCTTTACATTCAATATCAATAAAACTTAATTTGATTTATTTCAACTCAACGTCTTTAAGAAAGTTAAAAACATTTTATTGCACAAACAACTCAGCAATTTTTGTATAGGATTAAATTTTGTAATAAGTTCATGGAGTAAATAACTCTAAATCCTTTTTGTGGAAAATCTACTGCTAAACAAACTTCCTAAGTTCACTGGCCCAAACCCGCACCAAAGACACAACAGTGCAAGTAGTGTGCAGCATAAACTAAGAAAACCATACTAACTTCACCAACAACAAAATATTAGGCAATTTACGACTTCAGTTCAGGTCCTCTTGCGGAACTTCTATATAGGTAGACACAAAGTACAACAAAGCTAAATGTATAACTTCTGACTGAACCTTCTTATACTACCGCTAAAGCAAAGAGGGATTATCCATCCTTGTTTACTGTGTGTTGAAGGATATATACGTAAGCGAACAAAACAAACAAAGAAACAAAATGAAAGAAAGAGCCAAAGCTGAAGCCCGTGCAAGAAGCCGAAGGAGCAACCAAAAGCTATGCCTAGTGGAGCATGGAAAAGGTGTCACTACTTAGCAGAGGCAAAAGTTCAAAAATGTTCTCTTGTTGGACGTTCGCTGCTCTTGGTTGGAGCTCGATGGTTTCTAGAGAGTGCAGTAGCGACGACGACGCCGGCCGCCATATTCTTCTTTGAGCATCCAGAGTTAGGTTGGTAGACCATTTTCTTTCATATTTTTATTTTTGTTTTTCTTAATGCAAAGTTTATAGTCTTATAGGTACTTCAACTAGGTACCTAAGTAAAGACAAAAAGAGCGAACAGCATGTTATCATAGTCGCATTAAATTCAACCGAAAAACTTCACAAAACTTCAAGGAGGCAAAATCTTGTTGTTTTTTCTTCTCATTTTTATACATTTCTTTATTTCATTTTTGTGTGTGCTTATAAGTCCTGATGATAAATTTAGCTGCAGAAATTTTTCTCCCTTAATGTAATGGTGTATCCGTATAGCTCTCTATCTCTATACTTGTACCTTCTTCCTAAGAGCCATAAGATTGAAGTTAAAATCGCACTTTCTCACAAGGACAACGAAGACGACGACGACGACGGACCAAAGATCATAAAATATGATTCACCTAAGGGACATTGTGTACCATGCTATAGAGAACCTAGAAAAGTTTTTAGCTTATCTTCTGTTTTTGTTGTTGTTATTTTGGTGGAATATGTATTCGAGAGACGAATGATTTCTATTTTTGAATTTGTCGTATTTTTGTTTTGAATTTTTCAAAGGACCCTTGGGTGTGAGTGATATGCAGGATGGGTCGATGGGATGAGCATGAGATGGCCTGAGATGGCTGTTAGATTGCTCTATATTTGTCTATTTTTTGTAAGGGAAGAGGGTCCCATTATAGAATGAAAACTTATTTGGTTGAATAATTCTTCAACCGGAAATATGAAGTTTGCTTTTAAGTATAAATGTTCATAAGTTCACATTATCAATAAAATTATTCATTAGAATAATAGGTTCAGCCATTAGAGAAAAAGACAACAGAAGCTTTCTGTATGGGATCATGGGAGATTCAATTTACATTTTACATTACGTATATATCTCAGAGACAGAGTTTAAGCATTATAAAAAAAGGGAACGGGCTCTCTCATCCCTTCGATGTAGCATAAATATTGTAAATATATAAATATTGGTTTTGAATTCTTGAAAATTGCAATGGAAAGAAAAACAGACCGTGTTAACACATTCCACATTCGTATAGTACGTCTAAATAATGGAAATCTTTACTTCACAGTAGGACCGAGATTCTTTGATGCATGTGCTAATAATAGATATTGGCAAGAGGGTTATAATCTCGGTTTTACGATACAAGTCACCATTGACACCATTAAATTAAACACTGTTCAAGTTGCACTCAGAAAATCATTTATAGAAAAAAAGCTGCAGTGTGACCCACACTGATAACTTCGCATTCGTCCTCGTTTGTTGACATTTCTTAAAGTTTTATAAAATATTAATAGCAACATTTTGTGTACGAAAAAAAGCCCGAAGTCAATATATTCCTTTGTTCTTGAGAGTTTGATTTCAATATCTGTAATTGTTACAGAGATATTTTGTAAAACCAATTTGTATTATTTATTTATTTATTTATTTTTTTGGGGGGGGGGTCAACCAAATTATTAAAAACACAAAGGTACTCAATTTTCGGAAAGTCAAGGGGACCCTCTTAATTGCGCTAACTACAGAGGCATCAGTTTCCTGAACATTGCATATAAAATCCTTTCTGCTGTATTATGTGAACGTCTAAAGCCGTTCGTCAACAACCTGATAGGTCCTAATCAGTGTGGCTTCAGACCAAGGAAGTCCACCATTGACCAAATATTCACATTACGGCAGATCTTGGAAAACTTATCCGTTTGTGCAGAACGACGATGGAAAATGCACGCTGGTCTATCAAGGTTGGAAAAGATCTCACCGATGCATTTGATGTCAAAAAAGGTTTTAGACAAGGCGATGCACTGTCATGTGACTTCTTCAACATCGTTCTGGAAAGAATTGTGCAAAACTCAACGGTCATAACTAGAGGCACAATCTTCCTAAGGTCCATCCAATTACTCGGATACTCAGATGATATTGACATAATTGGAAGATCAAAGCGTGTAGTGAGTGGAGCGTTTTTGAGAATTGCAACAGAAGCGAAGAAGATGGGTTTAGTGGTCAATGAGGGCAAGACCAAGTATATGCTGTCATCAAAAAAGAACATTGAACGACGAACGTTTGGAGAAAACGTCACCATAGATAGCTATAACTTTGAGGAAGTTGAGGATTTTATCTACATAGGCACCGCTATAAGCTCAGACAACGACACCAGCGCTGAAATCAAACGAAGAATAACTCTTGCAAATCGCTGCTTCTTTGGACTTAGAAGGCAATTGAGTAGTAAAGACCTCTCTAGAGCATCTAAAACCACCATCTATAAGACACTCATCATCCCGGTTCTCATTTATGGAACTGAGGCCTGGAACCTGTCAAAGAAAGATGAGAGCGTCTTAGGATGCTTCGAGAGAAAAATTCTTCAGGTGATTTTTGGTCCCGTCTGCATAGATGGAGAATGGAGGAGAGGATATAACGACACTGACCTAGTTAACAGAATTAAAGTCCAACGGCTTAGATGGCTAGGTCATGTAGAGCGAATGGACATCAACGCTCCAGCCCGGAAGGTCTTCGAATCCAATCCCGAGGAACGGCGCAGTAGAGGAAGACTGCGACTCAGGTGGCGCACGCAGGTGGGTGAAGACATCAACCAACTTGGCATGCGAAACTGGAGACAGCTAGCTAGGGACTGAGCTGGCTGGAGACGCATGTTGGTTGAGGCCCAGGTCCGCCCCGGACTGTAGCGCCACCTTAAGTAAGTAAGTAAGTCCAAGCCGCCACTCCCGTCGTTACAACAACTAGCCAATACTCCATCACTCGGTATTTTAGTTTGCCAACATATAATTCACATCCACTAAGAACTGAAGTAGATCATATGAAAACATATTCGAGAGTAAGCAGGTATGTCAACTTTTCGATTTCGCAAGAATCGTATCGTATAGATGGTTCCCTGCCGATCTCGGGTAAGGATCAGCTTAGAAGATGGAAGGAAATTTGTTCTTAGGTTTTAAACCACACATTCGACAAAAACGTGCAACTATGACATCTTCTGAGTTGCCCGATGCAACTAATTCCCGAATACGTACTACACCCTCCTGTAAAGAAAAGATATGCGCCGTGATCAAAGCGCTTAAGAACAAGAAAGCGGTAAAGCTAGATGGCATTTCTGCAAAATTGTTTCAGGCACCACCAATCCAAGTTCATTGAGTGACATGCTGTAACCCCTGTGATTCAAACAGCATGGGTCTCTGAACGCTTTCCTGAAGAGTGAAAAAAGGGAATGATTGTCAAGCTCCAAAAAAAAGAAAGAAGGTATCATCAAGTTCGAAAACTGGAAAGGTACTTGCGTTTTGCCTGCAGTCAAAGATTATCAGAAGCAACACTAGACGCTAAACAAGAAGAATTCCACACTGGATCCTCCTGCATTGATCACATCAATACCTTGCGGATTGTCATCGAACAGTGCGTCGAATATCGATCACCACCTAACCTACTTTTCATCGATTTTGGAAAGGCTTTTGACAGCATTAACAAGTAGTTTATCTGGCTTGCTTTGCGGAGGAAGAGTTTCTCGGGTAAACTCATCTCATAAAGACGACTAAATGTCACGTCAATCTTCCCGTACAATCTACATCCATGTAGAAGGTTGTCGGGAAAGTTTAAAGTCCAAAGTGTAGTCAGGCAGGGGTGCATAGTGTCACCAATTCTTTTCTTTGATTGAGTTCTTTTCTTATTGGTGATCGTTGATGGACTGACAACATACCTAAAACATCTTGATTACTCAGACGACGTATGCTTGCGCTATCTGACAGGATAATGGATTTAGATCAAACGGAACAAGGTTGGAGAAAGAAGCCGAAACCTTGGGGCTGAAAATAAACACGGGAAAAACTAAGATGCTCAGCTTTGAAACCTCGAACTCATCCTCTTTGGTAAACATTCTACACAATCAGTACAAAAAGTAGAGAGTTTTTAGTATCATGGAAGTATGGTCTCTACTGAAGTCGGAACTGAACAAAATATCGCTAGGCGTATCAGGGAATCTAAGGCTAAGTTCGGGATGTTGTCCAATGTTAGGACGAACAACTCTCTCAAACGTCGAATCAGTACTGTACTGACGGTTGCATCACATGCTCTTACCAGGAAACTGCAGACTTTCATTAATAAGGTTTTAAGAGCTTCGCTGTGATAAAGTTTAGCGTGTTTATTTGTTGTGTGACTGTGTGAGACACAATAGACCGACTAGCAAACCCTCGGCAAGAAGATTAAAGAGCTCATCACAAGGTAGTTAATATGTAGGTTCTTCAAAGGAACTACAGAACATCAGAACAATGTTTTGCTATAGTTACAAATGAAATTGATTATATTTCAAAAAAGTTTCAATTTATTATAATTTGTTTAATAATTTAAAATATTGAAATTAATAGTAAAGGAAAAAATAAAATAAGAAATATTCCTGAACAGACATTTTGCTTAAATAATTTTCACACTTGTGGCATTATTTTATATCCACCTACAATTTATATCAAAAACTCAAATATTATAAATCTTTGAAGAAACAGAATGCCATTTCAAAATATTTTTTCATATCTTTTCCCTTCCGCCACATAAATAGTAAGAAAGTGTGAAGAAAAAATAAAAAGAATTTCGTTCTTTTTGCTTTTTCTTTCAATATACTGTTACAAGCTACAAGCACCAAATAAAAAGTCAATCTTTTCAAAATGAAACGTAAAAACCTAGAAACTTGTTCCACAATTGCCAATCATTTCCCTCCATTGGCACCTCCTTTATCGTTATTGCTTCATAAACATTCCAATGGAATTCCAACACATAAGTTCTTTCTACCACAAACCATTAGTTTTCAAACAATGAGTTTGAGTTAAAAAATAAAAATAAAAATAAAAAAGGAAGCAGAAAACTGAAAACAGAAAACACCCAAGCAAAACAATGCCAAAGGAAAACATGTTTTGTCATTATTTCGAAACCATGCTAAAGGATATATTGTTTCTTTCACATCCTGGCACTTTTCAACACAAAATCACATATGAGCGAGTGAGTTGAGTCTTGAGTATTTGCTTCAACAACCCATATACATATGTAGCCCATCATAGTAGGAAGGGTTGGATAAAGGGTATAGGTACGGTATGCACTGCACTACTGTACACTTGAAGCTTTTTGTCAAAAGCCTATACAACAACTTACTACGTACGTAAGCTAAGTTTTAGAATCAAAACCACCAGACAAGTAAACATTTCTATGAGCTTGGGTTTTTATACATCATCGTTACATATGGAGAAGCTGGAAGCCACTTCAAATAAACGTTGCACCGTAGCAGATGGCCCGAGAATGCTGTGCAATGAGCTAAGGAAACAAGGATAACGAAGCAAAAACAAGTCAACGTGCCAAAGGATCAAGTGTGAAAGACCAATACAAGGCTTATAACAACCCAACAACCATTGCATCAGTATCAGTTCAACCACCCAAAAGACCAAAGACCCAACTAACTGAAAGCCATCTATACTACAGACATCATCTGACTCAATCTGACAGAAGGTAAGATGACGGTTTACGTTTTGTTCCGTTCCATTCTCCGTTATAGAGAGCCAGAGCTAGAGGAAAAATATGAAAACATGATATAATGCAACTGAATAGGTAGGTATACGACCATAAGGATATCTTCAAGATGAAGTGACTGCAAAAGACAAAAGAAAGAAAAACAAACATATCTAACCTACCTCCTATTGAGAAAAATAGAAAACCAAACAAACATGAGCAGCAAAATGAAAGTATTTTCCACTTGAAAACGTGGATACTTTCCCCGAGTCTTTTTCATCGTTATCGTCATCGTTCTTCGTCGTATCGTCCTCGTTGTAGTCATCGTCGTCCTTCAACGATATCCTCATCTTCGCACACCACCCCATAGCCTTATATTTACTGTTTGACCATCATAGGACAGCAAAGGAACACAACACTCTTTAACGTCCTGATGACGACGACGACGACGATGATGATGATGATGATGATCATGATGATGATGGTGATGGTGATGATGATGGCGTCGAAGATAAGGCTAACGATGGAGATGTGGAACGACGATACCACCGACCGCCATCACACAACCATCACGGATACGGAAGAAGGCAAATAGCCTTTTGCCCTTATTCTTTTCAATTCACCCGCAACGGTCTCCACCAAACGCAAACCGTTCGATATTATCCTTGTTATCATTTGTATGTCTCTCTATATAGTATAAAGTCTCTAGTCTCTAGGCCCCTATTTAACCCTGGGATCCTGGTGTGTCTACCTACATTCTAGCTTAGCATTATGTGCGCAAAGGTTAAAGAACCTCTAGAGTCCATATATAGCCAGAGAGAAGGAGAATTAGAAGAAGGTAAACAGTTGAGCCAAATGGTACAAAGAAAGAACAACTGTTCGGAGGTATAGATGATATGAGCTTAAAGGTATAGTTCCAGCAGGTACAGTCAATGCGTGTCAGAAAATATACGTACATACCTACAGAAACAGCTCTTTGAGTCAGTGATGTTTTCATATTGGGTTTTTTGGATTTTGAAATTTTTAAGACTTAGTTTTTTTCCAATTTTATGTCAAAGTCTAAGGAAAAATGTAAACTTAAGACCTTCTTTAAAGGAAACCTTCAAAATAACAGTTTTATTTTACTTGAACCCGGTTTTTATGTAAATAAACTACACGAAAAGAAAAACAAAATACTTAAAACCGGTGTTAAGGGTTAATTTACAAATTTAATTAAACGTCATAAAATTTAGAAAATCAAATTTTTGCTGTACCATCTTTTATTTCTTAGTCGAGATTTTTAAACTTACTTACTTACTTAAGGTGGCGCTACAGTCCTGTGTGAACTAGGGCCTCACCCAACAAACTTCTCTATCTATCTCGGTCCCTATAGCTAGATGTCTACAGTTTTGCGCTCCAAGTTGGATGAGGTCACTTTCCACTTGGGCGCGTCACTTGATCCGTGGTTTTCCCCTACTGCGCTGTCCTGTGGGTGTGGGTTCGAAGACTTTCCGAGCCAGAGAAATGGTTTTCATGAGCTCTACGTGATCCAGCCATTTTAGCCGTTGGATTTTTACCCTTCTGGCTAAGTCTACGACACTGTACAGCCCGTACAGCCCATCGTTCCATCTTCTCTTCCACTCCCCTCCTGTTTATACGACCGTAGATCACACGCAGAACTTTTCTCTCGAAACGTCCCAAGGTTCTTTCATCCGCTTTTGTCATAGTAAATGCTTGTGCACCGTATAGCAGGACGGGGATTATGAGGGTCTTATATAGCGACAATTTGGTCTCTCGAGAGAGGGATTTTTGCACTCAATTGCTTTCTTAGCCCAAAGAAACAGCAGTACGATGTTAAAAAAATCGCATGACAGTGCATCACCTTGTTGTTTCCAACCTTTATGGAGCAGCGTGAATTCTCCATGGTCATCCTGCATAAACGGACGAGTTTGGCAGTCATAATATGCGGCCTTGAAATCGATGAAAAGATGGTGAGTGTCGATTTGGTGTTCTTGGGTTTTTTCCAGGATCTGCCGTAATGTGCATATTTGATTGACTGTGGACTTTGCTGGTCTAAAACCATACTAATAAGGACTTATCAGGTCGTTGACGATGGGCTTTACACGTTCACATATTATGGCAGAGTAGATTTTGTAGGCGATGTTAAGTAGACTGATTCCTCTATAGTTGGTGCAGTTTAGAGGGTCTCCTTTTTTTAGGATCGGTCAAATAATACTGAGGTTCCATTCATCGGGCATGCTTTCTTCCGAGATTTTTAAACACTATAAATTTTACTGAAACTATAATTGAGGTATGCAGAATCCAGAATAGGTCGAAAAATAGCCCAAGGGTAAAAAAAACTTGATAATATAAGCCGGTTTTTCGTTTAATCGGTCTCCCAATACTTCTGCCTTCTCGAGTAAGTGGATTTAACTAAATTGCTTGAAATGACAACGCAGTCTTTACCTTTTCGAAGCGTTAGTTAAATCAACTACCACCTCCGTCTTTTTCTTCGTATAATAGTGTCTATGGATTCCTAACACGTTTTTCTATACTTCCTAAAATTTTTTGTTGGAGATACGATTGAGCCAGAAAAGCCCTTAAATGTTTCGTAGGTTAGATACCAATATATGAAGATTTGCTGTTAGTTTCTTGGTGCTGCATCCGTTAAACAGTATTGATTCTGCGTTTGAGCGAAACAGTCGTAGCTTTGTCTTTAAGCTGAGAGAGTTATTCTTCTAAAAATTAGGCAACATCATGAATACAGCGTTGATTTCCCTAAACGATTTCGGGAGAGACAATACTTACAAGATACTGGAAATTCTCTACCTTTTCCACTGATTTTTGAGCAATGTTTATCAAAGACATTGACTACAAGGTTAGTTTTGAGCCCGATGCTTCTAACCACCTTTGTTGTAATTTGATGGAAATCCAGATCCTATGGGAGATATTTTTTGAGATATAAGTTTCCAAAGCCTAACTTATTCATCCTTTTCCTGTCATAGTTGCCTGCATAACATCACTGAAAACCAATAAAAACAGAATTGGGATAGCCCTGTCTGAGATCATTTTGGATTTCAAACTTTTCTGACATTTATCATAAGCAAGCTAGATAAACTCCCTGTTGACGTTGTAGCCTTATTAAAATCAATGTAACAGGAGGTAAGGTAGTTATCGGTATACGACACACTGATCTATTATGATTCTCAAGGTATTAATGTGATGGCCTGTTCTGTATTAAAATTATTAGAAAGTTAATTTGATTTTAATTTTCGCTTTGAATTTTCGGATAGCAGGTATTATTTTCATTTCTGCCGAAATGAAACCTTTCAAGGGAAACTCAAAAATCTTATTCAATTATTTAGTGTTGTTACCTTCAAACTTGCTCTGGAAGGGTAACGCTGCTATAAAAAGTCAGTAAACTACTTTTTCATTGAAAAATCGCCAAGACTTCTGTTTGAACTGTCTTGTGCTCATGTTCAATCCGGCTGTGGAACATAAAAAACATATCTATTTAATTTCTTTCTATTTTTAAAAGTAATATCCAAATTTTATCTAAAAACCGTTAAAACTCCAAACAACGCATAAACTAAAATATTTTTTAATGGTCTCAACAATATTTCAAACTGATATAACAACCCTGTCCCAACAAAACAAAACAAAGATCTAATTCATCGTATATGAAGGTATTTTGTAGAAAATCTTTGTCTGTTAGATTTTATTTGTTATGTGGTAGTGGAAGGGCATAAGTTGGCCAGTTAAATTGAAAGAGGTGTTAGAAAACGTTCTGTGGTAATGATAGGTGGGTGCAAACACGTTGACCAAAGGATATACTATGAACCTTCCTTAGAAGCCTACAGAATGGAAAATCTATAGAGAACTTCAGAACAAGAAGGGAAGTCCTTGTGTTATAGGTTTTCTATATAGGTAGGTAAAAAAGGTATAGCTTACCTAGGTACCATCAGGAATGAGAGCACAAAAAGCTAGTGGCAGAAGGCATTTCCGATCATTATGCAACACAACGGAAACAACCACCAATTGAAGAGTTTCCGGTCTGCAAAATGCGGCATACAATGTCCCTTACCATACCAGATACACGTTCGTAGTAAGAGACGTTCAAAAGGAAAAAACACCTTTAAAGAAACAAAAAGGCTGACACAACATGGTGTAATATGTGTATAGAAATTCACTTTGTCAGTATAATAGGGGTCGGATAAAGATCAAAGGGTTTTGCTTTTTCATTCAGTTCGTCCAAACAATGCATGAGTTTTTGAAAAAGCTATCATTCTCGCATAAAAACAGAACAGGGACAATCTGATTTCTAAAAACAGCAACAACAAAAAATAAAAGGTGACCGAATTCAACATACTTTAGATAGGTAAGTTACAAGAGCATACAAAATGTTAGGAATAAATAAGGTGCAATAATAAGGGTTGTTAAGTCTTCGAGACAATTGGCATAAAATATTTTAAATTAGCTTCATAACATTTCTAGCATATGATATTGAAAAAAGGAAATATTATTATCGTCGGAAATAACACAATATTATGTGAATTTATTACAAAAACACATAGTAATAGATAATATGAAAGTAATTACACGTGTAGTAGTACCCGTGGCATGATGGTTAGTGCGTTGGACTGTCATGCGAGAGGTCTTGGGTTCGATCCCTGCCTGTGCCACCTACAATTTTTTTCACGGGTACTGCCTCTTGCGAGGAATTGACAAATTCTCCAAGAGCAATTCTTGTCATGAAAAAGTGCTTTCTCAAATTAGCCGTTCGGATTCGGCATATAAACTGTAGGTCCCCTCCATCCCTGCAATTACTCGCACACAGGAATGGTGGAGAGTTTTAAGTCACTAGGCCCTGGTTCTCTACGGACTGTTGCGCCGCCTAATAAAAAAAAAAAAGATAAGTGAAAAGATTGCGATATGACTTTTTACAGGATATCGAAAACTGGTGGTCCTGATGTTTCTCCTTTATGGGAAGTCTGATTAATTAATTAACACCTTAAGAAATAATTAAATAGGACCACTTGTAAGTTCAGGGTTCATCTTATCGAGAAGTAAAACTGGATATTTCAAAAGCATTTGATAAAAAAGTATATTCAAGTCTAAAAACACAATAAAAAGGCTAGATGAAAGTCATTGTTATCGGAATGATTTTTTGAATACAACATTCTGACATCTCTCGATGTTTTAATGTCCCTAGGATCTAAAGGTGTTTTAGAGAGATTTGTGCGTTTGTACGTACGTTCGTGTCTCCGTACATCTGTTTGTTCAGGCTATATGCAGACATTTTATTTTCATTTCGAATATTTTGCGAACAAAAATTATATTACCTTCAAAACAATTGCATGCTTCAAATAATACCGTTTTTAACAATATACAATTGACAGTTATTTGATAAAATACTACACTAAATTGGTAAGACCTGATTTTCAACTCGACTATCTCCAATTTGTATAAATAAGATATACACTGCCGGTCATAAAGTTAGAAGCAGGCATTTTCGAGAAGTAAAATCGATATTTCTCCCGTTATATGATGGATTAGAAAAAAATAACTATGGTAAATGAGGGCCTATTTTATTATCAACAAAATAAAAAATTTGGGTATAGGAGAGATGTACCTTACGGAACTTTCATGGCAAATTGTTTATTGAGTCAAGAATATGCGAAAATAAATCGGGTCATTAGATTAGAAGCACATGAAATAAATGGAAATAAAATGCAAGTGTTTGTATTTTGTTATGTTTTTTAGTTTCCATTAAGTTTTTGATAATGTGTGCTACCACCAGCCTTCAAAATAACTTCAAAAATTCTATCTTTTAAAGATTTATAAAGAGATTCCAAGTACACCAAAGAAATCTCACTCCAGGCCAATTTGATAACATGAATTAGCGCTTCCTTGTCATCGTATTGCTTTCCTCCTTCATGTACCTTACTTGTAAGCTAGCCCCACACATTTTCAATTATGTTAAGGTCCGAGGAATATGGTGGCCAAGGCAGCAAGTGGAAGTTTTGGTTCGCAATAAGGGATTTTACTTCTCGGGCTTTGTGTATGGGAGCGTTTTCCCGCTGAAAAGCCATGAAATTGGTTCAAAGAGCTCGCTAATATTGGGGAACACTGATTCTAGCAAAGTCTTGTATGTTTTCCTAGTCATTTGGTATTTTGGGCTACCAAGTCTACAGTGCCATACAATAAAATTGAGCTTCAGACGATAACGCCTCCTTCTTTGCTATGGTGACGGTTTAAAAATCACTACTCTCTCCTCAGGTGATGGAAATAATAATTATAACCATCTGGCCCATCTAGGTTAAATTTTTCGTTAGAGAAAAAACAACCCTCCGCCAATCATTTGCGGTCATTTCATTTCGCACATCTCAGCTCATGTGATCTTTCTCGAAACACAAGCGTTCCTTCTTCCTTGCGTCATAAAGTGGTGGTGTTTTCCTAAGCATTTAACAGTGGATAAGCTGGCCTTAACATTAGCTTTCTCCCTAGTTTTAACTGTCGATAAAGCTGAATTTGACGCTATTCCAAGGACATTTCGCGTTTCGCGAAGTCTTAAGGCAGAGGAAGTGTTTTTTTATAATTTTTCGAGTAAGACAATGGTTTTTTAAATAATTGCTGACGCAATGATGACTTCGATTTTTTTTTCAGGCTATAGCAAAGCATTAAAGACCTTTGGAGCAATAAACATCCTTTCTTGTCCTTTCCTCCACTGTCAAACATTTTATGTTGCCCATTTCTGTTAACACTCAATGAAGAACAATTAATTTATAAATTGTACCATTTTTCCGAAAGAAAAATGTATGCACTTCACAAAAAAATGTTGATTTATTCACTGCTTCTAATCTAATGACCCGATTTATTTTCGCATATTCTTGACTCAATTAACAATTTGCCATGAAAGCTCCGTAAGCTTAATCGCTCCTTTACCCAAATTTTATATTTTGTTGTTAACAAAATAGTCCCTCATTTACCATAGTTGTTTTTTTCTAATGCACCATGTAACGGGAGAAATATCAATTTTACTTCTCGAAAATGCCTGCTTCTAACCTTATGACCGGCAGGTACAAATCTTCAAAAAATACAAAGCAGCTCGAAAAAGTTCTTTTGAATAGCTGAGAGCGTTTGGAAAACATAATGACCAATGTTCTAAAAGATTTTACACCGGAACAAACAAAAATTAAAACTTATCTTCCAAAGGAAATAGATCTTTCCTTATGGAATCAAGAGCTTCACTACTGATTCATTGCATTTCACACATTTAACATAAAGATCAGTTTTCGAGCACCGCTTTGAATTGTTCTTTAATGTTTTCTTAAGGATTTTGCCAAAATTTAAATAACATCATGTGTCTTGACCTTATATTTACATATTTCAAGGGGTAAAGAGACAACTTCAGTTATTAGATTATTTTAGAACATTGTTGTCCAACTAGATATGGCCTATTAATTTAGACGACTCCCTACATATGAAGCATTCCGAGATTCCAATAGCATTCTAAATATGTATGCTAAAATACAATAGCTTGGAGGATTTTTGGTGCATTTCAAGTTAATTCCTACGAAAATTAAAACAAAATAATATCTCAGGAGGGATTTATGACCCCTACGACCCCTTCCCCTTGGATCCGCCATTGACTGTTGGACTCATTCAAAAACCATGATATTCAAAAATATACTTAAACACTTCTGATCTAGAAAAATGCCGTGGAATATCTTTTTTAAATACCTTTATATTTTTGTGAAAATCCTTAGTGATCGCTTTGCTGTTTGGATAAACCATAACATAATATTTAAAGAATGCCAGGCGAGCTTTCGCAGCGGTAACTTTACAAAGGACAATATAATTATCTTGACAAGCATTGCGGGTACTCTTTTGGAGCAGAAAAAGAAACTGTATCTACTTTTTGTCGATTCGATACAATCGATAGAAAAGCCTTTTTTTTACAAGCTTCACAGCAAAGAATTATTAAAAAAGTTTGAAAAAAAAATGTTCCACAACTAATGCTACAAGTAATTGCATTGTTACATTTTCGAATATCTTTGGATCATGCCTGGACTCACGGTGTCAAGTTAGCACTACATACCTCCTTTAAAAAAAAAAAAAAACAAGTAAAAAAATATTCGGAATTTTTTTCTTTCCACAACAAATTTACAACATCAACTAATTGCGTACTTAGTTTTAACAAAATCAAAGAGTTTAGTGCTAACTTGATATCAACCTAGCACTTTTTTTAAAAATCGTAGAGCTACAAATTTTTGTCCACAACTAATTTACAACAAAAAAGCTACAATTAACTGCATACCTACTCAGTTCTTTAAATTTCGAAAAATGTAGTCCTTACTTGACAGTCATTAATTATTGAAACTGGTCTATCACCACTTTTCGTCAGAACACTTGGGAAGCACATCGATTATCTTTTATAAATTTTGAATATGGGTGATGACAGATTTTTTTTTTTTTTTATAATTAGCGAATACTAAAAGGGTTTTGTACACCTTTAATATGTCAAAGACACTGTGCGAGCATTAGGAAAAGAGGGAAGGGTTGGATAGGAGGTGTCGGTGTACATTGATTTTAAATTTCTGAACATTGCAATGACAGGGAAAGATAGAGCGTGGCAAGGCGTTCCACATTCGCGTAGTACGGCTAAAAAAAGAATCTCTGTACTTCATAGTACGGCCGAAGTTGGGCTCAAGGGTAAACTGATGGGCATTCGTAGAAGCGCGGTTATTACGGTTAAATTGTTTAAGGGGGTATTCTAGTGTAGAATTTTGAAAAAATCAAAACATTTTTTTTTCATATTTCCAAAGTTTAGACATTCAAGAATATGCGTTTAAAAGGATTTTTTAATATTCCTATTATTTCACAAGTTAATTGAAGGTCATAGAAACTGAAACGCGTATCGAGCGCTCGGAATTCCGGACTTCAGAGGCGTCAAAGGAGGGTAGAACTGCTCGTCTTCATAAGAGAACATCGAATGAGTATTTTGAAGTAGAAGAAGGATTCTTATATGGAGCAGGAATCGCTGATTAAAAATATGTACGTATTCTGTATCATTCTATAAGTAAAACTGTCGAAAACTTGCCTCAAAACTCTGAACGCGTTTTTCTCGAAACTACTTTTTTCGAGCTGGCGGTAAGGATATATCGGAGATATATTTGGAGAGGATGTTCTTTATACATCTCTTTATCGTGTGGTCCTTGCCCAAAAATATAACTTCTCATTTAGTATTTTTAAAAATTCGGAATTGTTGAAAAATATGCAACAAGAACATTTTTTTTTTTCAAACTGCTGCCATTTTGTTAAAAAGTTTTTTTTTAACTTATCCAAGGGTGAAACAATAGCGACACCTATAATTTTTAAGAATCCGTCTGGTTTTTGTTTTTCAGATCACCAGGAGGGTTGGTAGGATGCACGCCACGACACCCTCTTTTATTTAGACCCCCACTTTGACTGCTTGTAACTTTGTTAATTTTAATTTTTTTTTTTTTTATTAATTTTTTTTTATGTATGAACAACAAATCAATAAACAAATGATAAAAAAATTTATAGCAAAAATATTTTTTGTTTCCTTTATACAACGCTTCAAAAACTGGCCGAAATTCAAGTCTCTACACTAGAATACCCCCTTAAGGAGAGGAATGCAACTGGCTATTTCACTAGAGCATAGTCCGTTAAAATAACGGTAAAAAAGGGTGAGGCAAGAAACCTTGCGTCGATGTTCGCGTGACGTAAACGAGTTGATGATGTTAATGTCATCAATCATAAGCTCTTTTTTGAATACTGTCCAGGAGGCTTAAATAAGTTACTGGAGCACCAGCCCAGAGATGAGAGTTATATTCAAGTTTCGGACGTACATATGTATATAAGTTTTGTAGATTGTAGCCAGATCAGATGGAGAGAAAAATTGCTTGCAACGTCTCAATTGTCTAGAATAGCTACTTTTGCTAAAAAGTTTTTTTGAATTGATAGCACGGCGTACTAACAGCTAGGTATGTGAGGGGGGGCATGCTGCCCCCCGTGCAACCCCCCTGCTTGGGATCACTATAGGATTTGGGGTGGGTGCGAGTTTGGGTATATGGAACCTCGAACGAGATATAATTAATCTTCGATTATAGTACCCTAATATATGTATAATGAAATTTTTGGAAAAACTTTTTGAACACACGATTTTTAGTGTAGTTATTTGTTTGCTTTTTCTTTAAAAAAAATATAATCTTTTTGTAAGGTTTTTGTCATCATCACATTTGTAACAAATTTTAAATTAGTACAAAATTGTTGTAGGGAGTAAAAATGTATGCATGTGTATAAAGTATGAAAAATACAGGGTTTTTCAACAGGGACGCTACAAAAGTAGAGCGACAGGAACAGCAGACGACGCAATATTTCTTGCCGCTCTTTTGACATTTCTCTTTAGTATGGTTTACCATTTCATGATGGAAAGATATACGAGCCAACAACGAGTCGAAATTATTAAAATTTACTACTGAAATTCGGATTCAGTGGCCTCAACGTTAAGAGCGCTACGTCCACCTTATGGTCGTCATAATCGTCCTAGCAGATCAACAATTGAGCGTCTAGTGACAAAATTTGAATCCTCAGGTATAGTACAAAATTTTCCCGTGCCAATGAGACAAAGAAGAGGCCGTAGTAACAAGAATATTGCTGCCGCTGAGGATTCAGTTGCAGAAATCCCAAATGTGTCTCTCACACGTCGTTCTCAAGCGTCGGACATCTCTGTGACGTCGATGTACCGAATTTTTAGAAAAGATCTTAGCCTAAATCCTTACAAGATTAAATTGACGCAAGAACTGAAGCCGCTTGACCACCAGAAGGGTCATATGTTCGTGAATTGGGCTGAAACTTGAAAATGATTCGGATTTTCATCGAAAAATCATCTTCAGCAATGAGGCTTATTTCTGGCTGGATGGCTTTGTCAATAAACAAAATATGCTGCATTGGTCAGGCAGCAATCCACCCGTACTCCATGAGTCATCATTGAATTACGAAAAAATTACGGTTTGGGCCGTGATGATCAAGACCGGCCCGTTACTGTGAATGGGGATCGCTACCGTTCAATGATAACCGAATATTTTTGGCCCCAATTGGATGATATGGACTTGTAGGACATGTGGTTCCAACAGGACGACGCCACAAACCACACAGCAAATTCAATTTATTGGAAACCAAGTTTGGAGAACGTGTTATCTCACGAAATGGTCCAATCGCTTGGCCACCTCGGTCGTGCGATTTGACGCCGATAAAATATTTCCAGTGGTCCTACGTCAAGTCTATGGTATATGCCAACAAGCCAGCGACGATTGATGAACTTCGTACGAATATCGAAATCGTGAAATTGCAGTAGTATCGACAGATTTATGCTTGAAAACCGTCGAAAATTGGGTTCAGCGTCTGGACTTCTGCAAGCGCGCTTGTGGTGGCCATGCAAAAGAAATCGATTTCCATACATAATGGCATCAAAAGTTCTTTCACAGGAATAAAAAATGTTATTGATATCCAAGGCCGTTTTTGTTTTATTAAAAAAAAACTTTTGTAGCGCTCTTATTGAAAAACCCGATGTATACGTTTTACCCACCTAGCTGGCAATTCATCCTTCATATAAGGTCATGATTTCAAAAACGACCTTTTTAATTGAATTTTATCCAATATAAGCTGTGTAGGCTTGCGGTCAATAGGTTCTCACTGACCAGCAATCTGTGGGTGGGCATGGGCAATCAAATCTAAAACTCCATCAGTGGAGAAATGGCTAAAACAATAGAGGACAGCGCGGCGGGCGGCGCGGTGGGTGGTAAATGGTAGGCGTTGGAAAACTAGGTCCATTATCAACTGATGGTTGTTGGTCACAGAAGAACACCATTATGACGATAATGAAACACTGCAGCTGCATCGCAATCACAAAGTCCTCAATTCAATAACAGAAGAAAAAGAATATCTACTAAATGAATAATTCCGATGGAGCGTAAAATAAGGCGGCAAAACAATTCGCCGACAGACGATCCCTTGACTCCATGAACCATCACGGGTGAGGTGGTGACGACAACGCCAACGACAACGACGACCGGCAAAAAGAGGCATCAGAAGGATTTGCTGCGGAATTCAAGTGTGCAGAGAAAATTCCTTGCAGTGATCTCTTTCATTTGTCATTTTAATTCAATTTGGCTATTCATTTATTTGTCTGGATTCCTGCATCACCACCTTTTAGCTCGAAGGCAGCCAGGCAGGCAGCCAATGCCAAAGCCAAAGCCTCAATGAACGAATTGAGCACATCCTGATAAAATTGTCACCCAAAAGACAAAGAACTGGAGAGAAGAGCAAAGAGGCCGTCGAATAATTGGTTAAGGTTCAACTAATTCCGCATATACTCGCGTACATTCATATAGAAACAGAAGGACTATTTATATGGTTTCAGTCTCGAACGCGGCCCATTAAAGCGGTGACTGAAGTTGCCTCTTATTGTATAAAGCCCAATCCCAACTACATTGTTGCCTGAGAGTTCCAACAATGACAACGATGACGACGACGACGACGATACCGCGATGTCAAGTTAGAAAATGCTGCGGAGACTCACTGAAGCACTATTAATGAGATAATAATTAGTTGAAATCGCATATCCTTATTATGAACTAATTAAAATGGAACAATGAAATAGTTTGTTGATGCGATGCAGGAGGCGACCCTGATTAAATTATGTGTGATTTTGAGGTCTTTGTTTTGTTATTGACAGACGAACTAGGAGCAGAAGTTGGTTCTTGTTCTTGTTGTATTTAGATGCAAAAGGTGAGAAGGAAGTTGGGTAATGGGGGTAAGATACTTCAATACTTTTAAGTACTGTGATAATTAGGGTATTACTTCAGTCGTGTATGAAATTAACTATTAACTTAATATTCAGTCATTGATGTCAATGTCAATTAATTTTATATATATAAACAGCTCAACATGAAAAGTAAGTACAGCCTATGAACTTATTTGTTTGTAACATAATTCAAGACAAATAATGGTGGAAATGAAAGAGAATTCCGTGGAAATGTAATTAAAATTGGTAAGGAATTGATTTAGATGTGGGGCTTGGCACAGGCTTGGTGGTATATAAATACACATCAGAAAAAGGCTGAACTTACGTACGTATGTAAGTTATTCAAATTCGTTTTTGATTGTAGAAAATAGGGCTTAAAGTTGACAGTGCCAGAGCAACGCTTTTTAAAACTAAATTAACCCGAATCATAAAAAGTACACAGAACGAAAAAAGTCATCCTATTGACTATTTTGGTAGTCAATATGACTATTTGGTAATCAATGTTCAGCCGATAACCGCGATAGTCAATAGAATAATTTTCGGTTGTCAATTTTGGGATCCGAAATTTTTTTACAATTTGGTATAGTCAATATGACAACTGTAGTAGTCAATATTCCAACTTTGGTTGAAGGAATTTGAAACTCCGGTTGTCATATTGACTAATATGACAACTGCGGTAGTCAATATGACAACTTTGGTTCAAAGAAATTGAAACTACGGTTGTCGTATTGACTAATTTGGTAGTCAATACAACAACTGCGGTAGTCAATATGACAACTGTGGTAGTCAATACGACAACTGCGGTAGTCAATATGACAACTGCGATAGTCAATATGACAACTGTGGTAGTCAATATAACAACTATGGTTGTCAATACGACAACTATGGTTGTCAATACGACAACTGTGGTAGTCAATACTACAACTGCGGTAGTCAATATGACAACTGCGGTAGTTAATACGACAACTGCGGTAGTCAATATGACAACTGCGGTAGTCAATAATACAACTGCGGTAGTCAATATGACAACTACGGTAGTCAATACGACAACTGCGTTAGTCAATACGACAACTGCGGTAGTCAATATGACAACTGCGGTAGTCAATACGACAACTGCGGTAGTCAATATGACAATTGCCTTCTTCTATGTTTACCCTCCAGTTTAGTTTGTATTCTAGAATGACGCCTAGATATTTCGTCCTGAAAGATAAGGACAGGATTTGACTGTTCAGTCGGGGTAGGGTGAAGGCAGATATTTAGGTTTCGGTTGTAAAGAGCATCAGTTCAGTTTTGCCCTGATTAACAGATAGTCCACGGCTCGTGGCCCAGTTTCTAACTTAATTCAGACCCATCTTAGAGCGATTTCGCTTATTACGTGACAAACTTTCCCGTCACCAGTAAGACAAAATTATCAGCATAAGCTACCGCCTTCACCCCACCACTGTTTAACTTAAAGAGGATTTTATTTATGACTAAAACGTATAGGAGGAGGGAAAGAACACTGTCTGGGATGTTCCTTTACTCACATTTTTGGAAGAGATTGTGTTACCTAACGAAGCTTGAATCCTTTTATCACTTAGCATAAAAATTGTGTCGGAAGACATTGGCAACACCAACACCAACACCAACAACTACAATATAATATTATATTATATAAATAGGTATATAAGTCACACCATACTAACAGCACATTTTGTCAGTTATGAAATGCGAATAAATACAACTATTTCTGATGAGCAAGAGCATTCTTGTCAAGCAGTTAACTAGAATAACACATGGTGGCAGCCAGGCAGAAGACATTCTACTTTCCTTTGGATTAACCGATGGTGAGTCGAAAAAGTTTTTATTGATTATGGAGAAGTTTGATAATTACTTTGTTATTCGCCGTAATTATTTATGAACGCGCCATGTTCAATTCAAGGAAACAAGAAGAAGGTGATCCGGTGGACACATTTATCACTTCGCTTTATGCATTGGCCGAACACTGCAATATCGATGCACTACATGATGAACTAATACGCGACCGCATTGTAGTTGGAGTGAGAGACCACAATCTATCTGAAAAACTGCAGATGGACAATGCTCTAACGCTCGAGAAAGCCATTCAACATGCGAGACAAAGCGAAGCCGTCAAGCGGCAGCTGCGTGACCTTGTGGGAGACTGTGAGGGAAAAGCTGTCGATTTTGTCGCATCAACATTTAAATCAAGCTACGATCGACATTCAAAAACAAGTTCCAGTGACAGTAAACGTCAAGAGATTCGTGCGTGGCGATGCAGGTGGTGCGCAGGTAAGACAAGACACAAGAAGAATGACTGTCTAGCTAAAGGTGAAACCTGTAACAACTGCAACAAACAAGATCATTTCGCCCGTGCTTGTCTCACAACGAAAATAGTTAAGCAAGTTATAGCCGAACCAGACAGCAATGCTACAAACTTTCTCGGAGCTGTGTCAATCAATGTAACATTCAACGATGCCAAAAATCGCAGCAAAAGATGGTCAGCTGAGGTAGCTGTGAATAAAGTTATGATCACGTGGAAGTTAGATCCTGGAGCTGACGTCACAACAATCCCATTCGACATTTTTCAACAAAAATTCAAGATGACTTCACTCCTTCCTGCGGACCAAGTGCTTTGTGGTCCAAGTAAAAATAAACTTCAAACAAAGGGTATGTTCCGAGGTGAGTTAGTCTATTTACAGGAGCGAAAGTTTGAGACAATCTATGTGGTAAAGGGCTTGGCACAGCCTCTTTTGGGTGTATCAGCGTGCGAAGACCTTGGGCTAGTCAGACGCATCAACCACGTTTAAAATCAAACAAAATTGCAACCTAAACAAGAGTTCACCAAACTTCTCAGTGGACGGGGTACAATAAACGAGCCATACCACATCAAACTGGAAGATGGTGCCGTTCCATTCGCTATTCACACACCTAGGCGCGTGCCAATTCCGCTTCTAAGTAATCTAAAGAAGCAATTGGACGACATGGTGCTTTAAGGGGTCATCGAACCGGTAGATAAGCCAACCGACTGGTGCGCTCGATGGTCATCACTTCCAAGAAGAATGGAGGCATCCGCGTCTGCGTTGACCTGATACGGCTCAATAAACTCGTTAAAAGGGAGCGTCATTCTATGCCTTCTATCGAGCACACCCTAGGACAGCTGACAGGAGCAAAAAATTTCAGCAAGCTAGATGCCATTAGTGGATTTTGGCAAATAAAACTCACTGAAGATTCAAAACTACTAACTACATTCATCACACCCTTCGGGAGGTTTTGTTACAACCGGCTTCCATTTGGTATAACTTCTGCTCCAGAACACTATCAGAAGAGAATGTCCAGCATAGTCCGAGGGCTGGAAGGAATCCTTTGTCAAATGGACGATATTCTTGTGTGGGGCAGCTTAGTTAACGAACACGACAAAAGACTTGGTGTAGTACTACAACGTCTTCAAACCTCAGGGGTCACACTCAATGATGCTAAATGTCAGTTTGGGGTTCAACGCATCAAGTTCCTCGGGCACATTCTTGATGATGGCGTGCACCCAGATGGCGATCGTATTACAGCTATATCATCAACATGGAACGACCGGAAAATGTGCATTAAGTTCGCATTGTGATTGGACTTATTAATTATCTTGGAAAATTTACACCAAGACTATCGTAAGCCCGTTCACAAATTAAATTCAAAGTTGTCAAGTTTCCCTTTTCTCAAAAACGGTCCTATAGATTTTTATAAATTTTTTCATATCAGTTCTTCTTTTATACATTGACTTCTTTGAAAGTTAAAAAAAAAAGACTTTGTACTGCCAAATAGAAGCATCATTTACGACATTACTTAAGTTATAGCTCAAATATTATTTAAAATGTTCGAAAAAGTGATGAAAATCAACTCACAAGTCTGCAATTTGTATGGTATTTTTCAAATTTGATCTTTGACTGAATTACTTCATAGTTCAAAAACTTTCAAAAATAAGTTTCTATTTTTGAGGTGAATATCTTAAGCTCATAAATTCGATTGGTCATGTGTGCAAATTTCAATAATTATTGCCAATTCTAGACGTAGAATTTCAGCTAACTGAATTATCATATTTGAATTCCATTTATACCCGTTGTATAGCATTGTATTCTTTACTGAACAAAATTAGGACCTAACATTGAACTTTACAACCATATTGCCCTCAAAGCCATCAAGCTTCTCAATTACCTTAACGCTATGAGTAGGTACCCATATCATGGCATGACAATTTGCCACTTAATACGCTCTTGCAAACCGCATTCAACCAATCCAACCTATTTAATAGTTAAAACCACAACAATGCAACTGACGACATAGACGATAATGTCGACTTCGACAACAACAACGGACGGAATGAATATTGGAGTCTCGTGTATAATGTTGATGATACTTTTTCAGCTTTATTCTTTTTTTTTTTAAGTCAAGACTGCCCACAGTTCTGTACAAGTTGAGAAATAAAGAAACGCATTTCGTGCAATGTCATTGTTTTATTGCTAACGGAACAGAAGAGAAAATTCTATTGAAATACTGCCTAAAACCGCAAGAGCCTTTTAGGAAAACGCACAATTGAAAATGACCAAAACATTTCTATCCAACCCAACTCGACCATCGCATCATGTCATTCCCATTTCCAAAGGGTTGGTGGTTGATTGTTCGTCGAAGGGACGTCGTCGTCTTCGTCTCCTTCTCTCTCATAACGCATCACAAATGAATTCTGCAGAGAAGCCATAACCACAATCCTAGACTTTTAGTCGTAGCTCGTAGGTAGAACTAGGTAGATATGTAGGTATAGGAACCAATTTTCATGTTCAGTATACTCGTAAGCCATTATCAAGCTATACCTGACCAAGCTGCTATAAGTAGGTTACCTTGCTCCAATTTACTTATTCATTGGTCTACTTACCTTGACGTAATAGGTTGATCTATACTATGTTCAACTCTACGATGCACGACGACTAGCCACTCTCTATCTATCTCTAGTACTATAGAAGCTATATGCATAGACGATATATAGACCAACTTCCTCGGATCATATTTCCGAACAATTTGCGGTAATGTTGGAGTTCGTATTCGTACGTGGATCTGGATATATTTAACTTATCGTTGGTATAACCTACACTAACCATAAGTACCTATATGCATTTATATATAGAAAGTGTAAGTGGCTATGACAATGACTTGGTTAAGGGGGTAATTCAATGGGTGATTTGGTACCAACTAGCTTTGGTGGTTTATCTAGCAACTTATGTCCATTATGTGTGAGGGTAGCATTTTTAGAAAACTACTGCCTTGAAATTGATTAATTGAAGCATGAAAAATGCAAAATTTAATTTTACTTCGGCTGGAATATGTAAGTTGTGGTTATCTAAAAGGCCTAACAATGACGATGAAAAAAGGCAGATAGGTAAAGATAGACACGTGTGTATGTTAATATTAAGTTCTTTACCATGAATCTCGAGATTGAGTTCAAACGCCTTTCTTTTTTTGTTGAACGATTTAATTAGAAACTAGTTCGAATACAATTGCAAAAAACGAGCTTGGATGTGGCCTACACAGATAACATTCCAATACTGCACGTCTGTTTTACAAATTTTCAGTAACAATATTTTGTGTAAGGTTTAAAGTCAAAATAATTACTTTTCTCTCATAATACCTACTTACTTAAGGTGGCGCTACAATCCTGTGTGAACTAGGGCCTCACCCCCAACAAACTTCTCTATCTATCTCGGTCCCTAGCTAGATGTCTCCAGTTTTGCGTACCAAATTGGGTGAGGTCACTTTCCACTTGTGCCCGTCACCTGATCCGCGGTCTTCCTCTACTGCGCTTTCCTGTGGGTGTGGATTCGAAGACTTTCCAGGCCGGAGAATTGATTTCCATGAGCTCTACGTGATCCAGCCATTTTAGTCGTTGGATTTTTACCCTTCTGGCTAAGTCTACGACGACGCTGTACAGCCCGTACAGCTCATCGTTCCATCTTATCTTCCACTCCCCTCCTGTGTACACGGGACCGTAGATCACACGAAGAACTTTTTTCTCCAAACGTCCCAAGGTGCTTTCATCCGCTTTTGTCATAGTAAATGCTTCTGCACCGTAAGCCACAATTGGGCGCTCGAGAGAGGGCTTTGCCGATTGCTTTCTTAGCCCTAAGAAACAGCGGTTAGCAAGAGCTATTCTTCGTTTGATCTCAGCGCTGGTGTTGTTTACTGCGTTCACAGCGGAGCCTAGCTACAAAAAAAAACGTCTGTGTTGCAAGTCCTTTCTTGATGACAGCATGTACTTTGTTTTGCCCTCATTAACCGTTAAACACATTTTTGCCGACTCTGCCTCAATACTCACAAAACCCCCATTGACATCACTCTGAGTGCTTCCGATTATTTCAATGTCATCAGCATATGCTAGTAATTGGACAGACTTTTGAAAGATAGTGCCTCTAGTGTTGACATGGGAGCTCTGCACTATTCTTTTAAGTATGATGTTGAAAAAATCGCATGACAGCGCATCACCTTGTCTAAAACATTTTTTGACATCGAAAGGTTCTGTTAAGTTGTTTCCAACCTTTATGGAGCAGCGTGAATTATCCATGGTCATCCTGCACAAACGGACGAGTTTGGCAGGGATGCCAAAACTAGACATGGCTCTATACAGCTCGTCCCTGTAGATACTGTCATATCCGGCCTTGAAATTGATGAAAAGGTGGTGAATGTCGATTTGATGTTCTTGGGTTTTTTTCTAAGATCAGCCGTAATGTAAATATTTGATCGACTGTGGACTTTCCTGGTCTAAAACCACACTGATGGGGACGTTTTTTTCAGAAGCATTTGATAGAGTTTGGCATCAGGCTCTTTTATCGAAAATGCGTGATTTCGGTTTTCACGAATCCCTGCTTCATTGGATTAGTAATTACCTTTCGAATCGTTCAATACAAGTAGTATTGGATGGGTTCAAGTCTGAAAACCAAAAAATAAATGCTGGTGTGCCCCAGGGCTCTGTTCTATCTCCAACACTCTTTCTCATTTTTATTAATGATCTCCTGTCTACAACTTCTATTCCAATACATTGTTTCGCTGACGATAGTACTCTTAGCTTTTCATATTTGTTTTTAGACTCACATCCCTACTCTTCGGATATGGAACTGCAACGACAAAATATGATAAAATCATTAAATTCCGACCTAAACAGCATTCTACCATGGGGATTAAAAAACCGCGTGGAATTTAATGCTTCGAAAACACAATGCTGTCTTGTATCGTTAAAGCGAGATACACCCCCTTTGCCATTATCCATGGATGGCACTTGCATCGAGGAGACTGAACATCTCGATATTCTCGGTATGTGTATCACCAACCACCTTTTGTGGAACGAACACATACGCAATGTCGCCAAAAATGCCGCAAGATGTTTGGGTTTTCTAAGGCGATGCAAGAAGTTTTTCTCCCCCTGATCTGGCTGTTATTTACAAGACTTATATACGTCCAAAGCTTGAGTATAACTCCCATATCTGGGCTGGTGCTCATGCAACTTACTAATGTAAGCCTCTTTGACAGTATTGAACGTAGAGCATTTAGATTGATTGGTGATAATACAATAATAGGATCATTTACGTCGCTCGAACATCGTCGTAAAGTTTCCTGTCTCACCCTCTTTTACCGTTATTTTAACGGTTTATGCTCTAGTGAAATAGCCAGCTGCATTCCTCCCCTTAAACAGTTCAACCGTAATACTCGCGCTTTTAGGAATGCTCATCAGTATACCCTCGAGCCCAACTTCGGTCGTACCGTCAAGTATAGAGATTTGTTCTTTAGCCGTACTACGCGAATGTGGAATTCCTTACCACACTCTGTCTTTCCCAGCCATAGCAATATTCAGGAATTCAAAACCAATGTGCACCGACACCTCCTTTCAACCCCTCTCTCCCTTTCCTAGTGCTCACTGTGTCTTTACATAATAAGGGTAGTAATATCCTAAATATCCTAAAAACCTGAACGTTTTGGAAAATAATATCATTGTTTATAAAGTAAAAATGTCAAATTAAAATTATAAACAATTTTTAAATGTTTTGTGTAACACAAAGAAGAAAATATTTCAAAAAACGTTAGTAAACTTGCTGAAAATGTATTGAATGCATTTAGTTTGGTCGAGGAATTTTAAGATGATGGTCATTTCGTAGACATCTTAAATTCACCATATTATTTTCACCATTTAAGTGCACAAAAGATATCTGTCTATGGTAGCAATAAAAATCACAAAACCAATATGAACTTATCTCAAAGACAAGCCAAAGCAATGCCAAACTAAACAGTAGGTATTTCTGATTTTGACTATGTCAAAATTGAAAATTCTGAATTTTAAGACTTAAAAGACACATCATTTTACGCGACAGGTCCTATTATTATAGCATGCGTTTCATCCATTGAAATAAAAAAGGACCTTGTCTTTATTTTTATTTCAATTTTTGTTTTCTTTTAATTTAAGCTCCCTAACAAAGGAAAGTTCTACCTTACACAAGAAGATGTCGTCGTCGTCATCAGCATCAGCATCAAGGATAACGTAACGACGACGACGACGATGGTGATGATGTTAAAATGGATGCTGGGAAAATAACGAAGAAATAAAAGCAAGAACACTAACAACAACAACGAAAAAACTGAGGTAATGAAATTTTCTTACACAAAACATTTTACTGGACAAGAAAATACGTAGGTACAACGAAATTATAAAAAAAAAATCACTTCGCTTCGGTTCTAAAGTTGACAACAATTGCACAATGGCAAAAAGGATGAATAAAATTTATAAACAAATAGAAAAGTTTTCACTCAAAATAATAATAAAAACAAAAAAAAATACCACCAAGTTCCTGTTGTGTCTCTGTGTAAGTACGACTATTTGTATACGAAAAGGACGATAAAACAGGCAAAAGGAAAATTAAAGAAAATTTCACGTGACTTGAAAATCGCATGCAATTGTTCATAAGAAGTGAAGTAATAGTTAGAAGATTTTGATAAAATAGGACCTTTGGCAGAAGTGTTGGCAATATTTAACGGAATTTGGAAGGTGACAGTTAAGGGTAAGTTTAATTGAAGTATTACCTTGTAAATAAATCCTTGGACCTATAACGTATGTGAAATTCCTTTTACTAGGCATAGGACCTCCACTTATCCTATTATTATTACAGGAAATATTTGTATCACAGCTTTCTTCAACTGTGCTTATTCTTGATTCTTCGACAATTATTTATTTACTTCTACGTCGGCTCATTTTTCTGCCCTCTAATTTGAGTGGACTCCACGGCTTAGCATGGTCCGCAATAGACTTGACACCTTTTCGAAGTGTAAGGCCAATCTGCCTGATGTTGGTAAAATAGAATCCATGGGTTCCTGACCGGCCACGCATTACGCTCAGCATTTAATCATTTCACCAGTTTCACCAACACCCGAAGAGATGATACTCCTAATATATTCAAAATCTTCTACCAGCTGAGAATGAGGAACTTCCAATGTTGATTGCAGTTGTAGTTCAGCTGATCTTAGCCCCACGATTTTTGATTCTTTAAACACGCTTGTTGTCACTTGAAGGCAGCATCGTCAAGTATCCTCTCGAAGCATTGAAGCTGGTGCAAAAATATCAGCTATTGGAAACAGATAATGTTGTGGAGTAGTAGTAGTAGTACCCGTGGCATGATGGTTAGTGCGTTGGACTGTCATGCGAGAGGTCTTGGGTTCAATGCCTGCCTGTTCCACCTAAAGTTTTTTTCACGGGTACTGCCTCTTGCGAGAAATTGATGAATTCTCCAAGAGTAATTCTTGTCATGAAAAAGTGCTTTCTCAAATTAGCCGTTCGGATTCGGCATATAAACTGTAGGTCCCCTCCATCCCTGGAATTTTTCGCACACAGGAATGGTTGAGAGTTGTAAGTCACTAGGCCCTGGTTCTCTACGGACTGTTGTGCCACCTAATTTATTTTATTTATTAATGTTGTGGAGAATTGAGACCGTGCGCGTATTTCAAAAACTACTTAAAAAGAGGTTGAGATGAAACCTTAACCATTCATGTCCGCCAGTATATTTGTTTTTTAAATATAAGTAACAACATTTTTCGTAAGACAAAAGTTTGAAATCAATATCTTTCTTTTTGCTCACGATACTTGTTATCTGAATGCATTTTATCAGTTTTTAGTTGTTATTTTAGATTTTCTTTTTTTGTAAAAAAAAAGTTGTCAATAAGGTTTTTCTAAAAAAAAACTAACTAAAATTTGAAAACAATATTTTACATTTATGATAATCTATCTATATATATAAAAATGAATTGCTGTTCGTTAGTCTCACTAAAACTCGAGAACGGCTGAACGGATTTATCTTATCTTAGTCTTGAAATGTTCGTGGAGGTCTAGGGAAGGTTTAAAAGGCGAGAAAAAATCGAATAATTTCCGGGAAAACCCTAAAAACAGCCCTTTTCTATTTCCCATACAAATGTTTTCTAGAGTCAATTTGAACTTCATTGCTATTCAATAAAGTTCATATTAAATTATAATCACTCACTGTTGTCTAAGCAATTTAGGTGTGTTCCTAAGGTCAAAGAGTGAGTTTGCAATTTATTACCGCTGCATAAAGTTCAAATTCAATCATATCTATGAAAATAGTCTTGCAATTGTTGTTGGTGAATGTTCGTGGTCTGACATCGTTCAAACAACTGAGAACAGTTAATGGACAGCTGTGTGCGACTTACCGTGAGGCATGCCAACTATAACATTTACTTGAGAACGATTCGCACTGGGATGATACGCTCAAGGATTCCGTAATATCTTCATAGCCGCATCAAATTCGTACATTGTTTGCGATTATCATATCGACATGTTTCCCCTCGAATCCAAAAGATTTGTGGGTTAAGTATAGAGATGACATGTCTGAGGATGTTTTGCATCGTGTGCGCCACCGTGAAACTTTGAATCCTACACTACAAATGACTGAAGAAATTTACAATGAGACATTGATCATGATAGAAGATATGTGTTTATTGATAGCAAATAAAGTATTGTCGTGTTTGGGAATGACATCACCCAATCGTCATATGCATGATGCATTAAACCACGAGTTGCAAAGGGAACAACAATACGACATTGAAGCATTGGCCGAAACAGTTCGTACAAATGTTCCACAATATCAACAACAAAGAATTGCTTACGACACTTTGTTAGAAGCTGTGAACAGTGGATCTGGTGGAATTTATTTCATTGATGCTCCCGGAGGAACCGGAAAAACGTTCTTAATTTCATTGCTTTTGGCGAGGATCAGATCGCGAAATGATGTTGCTCTAGCGTTGGCTTCATCTGGAATAGCTGCGACTCCGCTAGAAGGCGGACGATCTGCGCATTCTGCCTTGAAATTACCATTAAACATGCAAATCACCGAAACACCAATTTGCAACATTGCCAAAAATAGCGCAATGGCCAAGATCCTACAGGTATGCAAATTAATTGTTTGGGATGAATGCACAATGGCCCATAAGAGGTCACTGGAGGCGCTGGACAGAACATTGAAAGATCTTCGTGACAACCAAAATATTTTTGGTGGGGCCATGATTCTGTTGTCAGGTGATTTTCGTCAGACTGTTCCAGTTATTCCCCGATCAACTGTTGCTGATGAACTAAATGCATGCCTAAAATCATCGAATTTGTGGCAGTACGTAAAGACACTCCAATTAACAACTAACATGCGAGTATTTTTGCAACATGATGAAACTGCAAATGTGTTTGCGAAGCAGTTGTTAGATATTGGAAATAATAAAGTTGCAATGGACACCTCGACCGGATTCATCACATTACCCACAGATTTCTGTCACATCACAGATTCAAAAGAGGAGCTTATTCAGCGTGTTTTCCCAGATATAGCGCAAAAGTTCAATAACCATAATTGGCTGGGTGAACTAGCAATATTGGCAGCGAAAAATAAAGATGTCGAGGATCTCAATGCGACCATTCATAATTTTCTTCCAGGACAGTTGGTTTCCTTCAAATCAGTCGACACCGTTATGAACCAGGATGACGTAGTCAACTATCCCATGGAGTTTTTAAATTCATTGGAATTGCCTGGATTACCACCTCACAATTTGCAGTTAAAAGTAGGATCAGTTGTCATCATGCTGCGTAACATTAATCAACCTCGACTATGCAATGGAACAAGACTGGCTGTAAAAAAGCTGATGAATAACGTAATTGAAGCAACAATCATAAAAGGAAAATACAAAGGAGAGGATGTCTTGATCCCGCGAATACCGATGATTCCAACGGATTTACCATTCGATTTAAAACGCTAAGAATTTCCAGTACGTCTGGCCTTTGCGATGACAATAAATAAATCGCAAAGACAGTCTTTAGAAGTTTGCGGGATCAACTTGGAGATAATAAAATGCTTTTTTATTCAATACGTTCTGTTTGTTTTGAAATTAATTTATACAAAAGTTTAGGTCTTTTATTTATCGATTGAGGCAGTACGAAGTCTGCCGGGCCAGCTAGTGTAATATAAACTTTATTTAAAAAAACACTAACTAGATTCTGAAAATCCTTTTTGCATCTTTTAATGTTATTATCTGTAAAACAAAATTTATTTAAAATCAATAACTAACCTGGTTCTTGAGATATGACAAAGAAATTTCTTTTAAAATCTTTTTCATAATAACGGTCTTGAAACGTCATGAAATGTCAAATTTATTACTTCGACAAATCGGGCCGATTACAAAAAACTTAATATGGGACGTTAAAAATTGCTTCTGTTAGCGCGTATAGTGTTGAAGGAAACCCAGCTTTCTATATTAATCGTCGGTCTTTGTAATTAGTAACTTCACAAAAAACATTGCACAGTATTTTGCATAAACGACTAAGTCTCGTGGATTTTAAATTTTATTAAATACATATAATCAAGTCGGTGGCTCACCAGAAACGTTATAATATCTTCGCTGATAAGGTCCTTGAAATGTATCAAAATGATGCGGATTTTCGTCAAAAAATCATTTGCAGTGATGAAACCTATTTTCACTTTAAAAGCTACATTAATTAGCACAATGATCATATTTGGGGACTGACAACTTCAAGACTTATTGTTGCAACGACTCTGTATCCTTGACTTCTCACTGTTTGATGCAGTTTTTGGAATGACAATTACGGCCAACGTTAATATTCAAGAATACGATGGTGCTGAATTAATAACCCGATTTAGATATTTTTTTTAAGACCATGTAAAATAAAAAGGCTATGCAATACCTACTCCACCAATTAAAGATCTTAAACATGGAACTTATAAGTAATAAAGGAAACATACATAGCTCCAAATGCATAAATTGGCCATGGGGAACTTTATGAAAAGTCGCTGAAACTGTAGGTCATTTTGCTGATATCATTTTGCGTATTTATTATACCTTCCTCTTTACAGTAAAACAAATATACATTGATTTTTGATGAACAAAATACTGCTTTTTTTTATTGTAGTTATTGTAGTAGACTTGTCAAATTAAATGTTTTTATATTTCTTGACGCTTCAAGGTCGTTTTTTTTACAATAACTGCAATTTAAATAAAATTCGTGCGAAATTGCTCTTGTATCCAAAGAGTCTGTTAAAAAATATTTTCTGTATTTTAAGATTTAAAAATGTATCTGCAAAAAAGTTTGTTGTCAAAAATTTAAATGGCATTTGATTTCTTAAAAAAAAGTCAATTTTCAAAATTTTCATTTGAAAATTATTGTTAGATGGTTTTTTTTTTTAATTAATTTTGTATGTATACAATTTTTCAATTTTAGTTAAAAATATTTTTGTTATGCAGTTATTTAGAGTTTATTGATATAAGTTTTACGTTTCAATTTCGTCACAAAATGATGATTAATTTTCACGTTATAGAATTTCGATTTAAATTTTTATCTATCTATCTATCTATTGAAAGCAGCCAAGAAACTAAGTTTAAAAGAAAATACAAACAGAGGCTGGGATGCGACCCACACTGATAACTTCCCATCCCGTCTGTCGATTTGTCTTGCTTTAAAATTTGTAGGTTTTCGTGTTTTGTTAAAAATGTTATCAGTTAAATTATTCTAAAAAATTTAAAAATAACCAACAATATTTTGCATATGATGAAATATGTAGTTTGATTTCAAAATATATTTTTGTTAACGAGATTTTTAGACGTTAACCAATTTTTGACAATTTTAGTAGCAATTTTTACCAATTTAACTTTGTTAAAAGTTTTTATTTCTTATATAAACAAATACAAATTGGATGAATGAAATAAATTAAAAGACAATGTTTTCTATTATTCACGAGATATCGAGAACCGAACATCAATTTTTACCAATTTTGCGTACTATTTTCGGTAGATTTTAATTTTTTATTAAAAAACTGACTGTTAGATTCTTATCAAAAAATTACTGAATGTTGAAAACAATAATTTTTATAAAAAAAAATAATTTGAAGCCTATATCTAAAATGTTTGAAAAGATATTTGAGTCGAAAATCAATTTTTACCAACTTTTATTAATTTGTTTTAGGTTTTTATTTTTTGTTAAAAAACTGTAAATTCGATTTTTCTCAAAATTTTACTGAATGTTGAAAACTATATTTCTCATAAGATAAAATTAGTTCAAGGCCAATATCTCAAAGTTTTGAAAAGATATTTAAGTCGAAATCAATTTTTACCAACTTTTGTTAATTTTTTTTTTAGGTTTTAATTGTTTGTAAAAAAAAACTGTAAATTCGATTTTTCTCAAAATTTTACCAGATGTCAAAAACGTTATTTTTCGTTGCACAAAATTGTTTTGGAGATAAAATCATTTTATCTTCTTAAAATTTTTGAGGTGACATATTTTTGTTTCAGTTTTTTTGATTTATAAAAAAACGTTAATTGGATTTGTTTCCAAAAATGTATTTATTTGGTATCACGTCATAATATATGATATACCTAATATTTAATTCAAGTCACTAGCGTCATTGGTTCGTGAGATATTTAGGGTTAACCAAAATTTTCACCTTTTTTTAAACTGCTATGGTAAAAAAACCACACACGCAATTTTCTTGGGAGTCCTTTCTTCATCTTTCTGCATTATTATCTGTATAACAAAATTTATTTGAAGTCGATATCTCTTCTGGTTCTTGAGCTATTGACGACGAAAAAAATGTTGCAAACGTACGTACACACGCACGCACAGACATCTCTCTAATTATCTTTTATTCAGACTCTAGGGACCTTAAAACGTCGAGAAATGTAATAATTTTCAATTTGATAAATCGGACCCATTACAATAACTTCCTATGGGAAGTTAAAAAATCTACCGGTTTGTTTTTAAGAAAATTCGAATTTAAATTTTTTACTGTGATTTTTACTGTTTTTTTTTCAGTCTTAAAAAAAATGTTAAAAAATGTCAAGCGCGAATTGGCTCAAAACCTTAATTTTGAAATTTGAAGTCAATCGACCCTTTGCTTTGGGCTGTTTGCGCTAGGACATACAAACAGACTGTCGGGCGGAATTGCAGAAACCGCTTTTTTCGACGTCTCTACCATCGTAATGTCATGTTTGATTAAAATCCCGAGTTCGAAATTTTTTACGAATACAAAAATGTCCATATAGTTCCTAATTTCAGAACAATATAAAGTGAACATTTTGTTTGGCTCAGAATTTCACTCGAACTAATAATGCAAGGGACTTCAATTAAATATCATACTATAAAGTGAAGAATAACGTTTTTGATATCCAGTTAAATTTTGAGCAAAATCGAAGAAACGGTTTTTTACATATAAACCTAAAAAAACGCTTTTAAAAGTTGGTAAAAATTGATTTCCGACTAGAATATCTTGGTAACAATGAAAGATGTTGCCGTCACATTAATTTTGTCTTATAAAAAGTATTGTTTTTAACATTTTACTAAAGTTCCTAAAAAATCCAATTGTAAGTTTTCTTTATAAAAATTAGAATCTTAAAAAAATACTGAGCAAAGGTAAGAACTAATGTTCTATTCGAATATTTCGGGATAGATAAAGGTATTGAATTAAAAAGTATTTTATTCTAATTTTGTTGTTAACGTAGAATAATGTTTTTAGAAATCCGATTGTTATTTGTTTTATTAGAAATTAACACTTTCAAAAAATGCTGCTATGTTTGATAAAAATTGTTTTTCGGCTAAAAATTTCTGAAACAAAACAGTTATTGAAGTCAAACTTATTTTATCATATGCAACATATTGTTTTTAACATTTAATTCATTTTTTTTTTTCTAATATTGATATTTTTGTTTACAAAGCACAAAAACCTACAAAAACAACACAAAACTGATATGAAATAGTTTTTGACTCAAGTATCTTGACAAAAAAAAAGAAAGATATTAAGGTCAATTTTTTTTATCTAACGCAAAATATTTTTAAAGTCCTAGAAAAATCTACAGACGGGCACGGATCATCTTTTTTGATGTAAAAATGAAACCTCTGATTGGAAAACCTTACGTTTAGCCTTGAATATTTTACTCATCCAATACTTGCCCTTAAGCAAAGTTAAATAAGGAAGAATCAGGATAAGGTACAAAATGTTTTTCGAAATTTTATCTGTTGTTTTGAAAACAAACTTTGAAGTTTTTTTTTCACTCAGAATGCAAAATAAAAATAAAAATAAGAAGTTTTTTGTCCACCTAGTATAAATCTGCTCATCACTGCATTCGTGTTTTGTGTTGCTTACATTTTATGTAATTTAACCTTTGTTTTTGTAGTTAAGCGTTATTTTATAGTTTGTCAACGAATAACCTGCTATACAGTTATTTTTCGTCCTTTTTTTATTTTTTGTTTAAGATTAAATTTAGGAATATTAAAAAAAAAAACATTCTAAAGGTGATTCAGACAGGACTAAAAGAGAAAAGAAAATGTGAACGAAAAATAAAACTGAAGAAAAACACTGCAACGAAACTTTCATAAACAGAAGGGTTTCGAAGATATTCTCATTACAATTTATACAAAACTTCGCATAACAGAAAGTTCACATCAAAGACGACTTACAAGTATAAAGTTCCTTTGAAAACAACATCTTGAAATTTGTTCGTCCTTAAAGGTAATGTTTTTTCTTGTTTTTTCTTTTTTTGTTTCTTTTTTTTTTGAGCTCTTATATAGAAGCTTTCATTTAAGACTAAGAACATTTTTTTTAAGTAAAATAATAATAATTATGTACATAAACTTACGTATACGATTATTTCGCATTTCAAACGAATTATTAAATCTACAAACAGAAAAATACGTAGTTATATCATTCCGATAAAATGTTATGTTTTATTCAGGAAAAAAGAAATCGAAAAAAAGATCAAGATGTTGCAATGAATAAGAAGTCTGCATCGGATTTTGTATACATCACATGTTTTTGAAATCTATATTTTTATATTATACTTACATAAACTATAAATTGGGCTAGTAAAAATTCCATGTGATGCAAGTTCTAAGGGTGGATCAGCGTTTATCGCAAACTATTATTTTTTTAGTATCCCATTTTCATTGTTCCGATTTTTCAAAATGAAATTTTTGAAATTTCTCAACTTTTAATGCTCTCTAGAATCCTAATCCTTTGTAAATGTGTCTTCGTTCATTTTTGTTAAAGGTATCTTTTAGAAAGGGATTTTTTTTTAGACGTGTGGTTTTCAAGAAGAATAGAAAAGCATAATGTTGTGTTAAAGAATTTAGCTTAGTTATAAAGATAAGCGTTTGACATTATGTTTTACAAATTGTTCTGTGCCCAGCCCTTGCACAGTCGAAAAGACTGGGTTCTAACCCCAGAGAAAAGTTGTTGGGGGAAGCAAACGAGAGATGGGGGGAGGTGTTGCCGAAGAATTAGCGGAGGCCCTAGACTCCTATAAAGCAGACATCACTGCCATCCAGGAAATACGATGTAATGGGCCGGGTAAAAAGAGGATGAAAAACTGCGATATCTACTATGGTGACTGGTGACTGCTACCGAGAAAACCAACAACGCTTATTTGGATGCGGCTTTGTCATTGGAGCCAGACTTACGCAACAAATCTTGAGCTTTAGGTGCATCAACGAGCACCTCGTAACCATCCGCATCAAGGCTAAATTCGCCATTAGCCTAATATGCTCACACGCCCCCATAGAACAGAAGGTTGACAACACCAAGAATATGTTCTTCGAACTCTTGGACAAAACATGTGTCAAACTAGAAAGAGAAGACATCTTTGGTGGAATAATCGGAAAAAACAGCCTGTACGACAATACTTCCGATAACGGATTCAGGCTCATATATTTTGCTGAGGGGCAAAACATCATGGTAGCAAGTACGCGTTTTCCACACCCCAACATCCACAAAGGAACTTGGAGTTCTCCAGATCAATCTAGCGGTAAACAGATATTGACCATATTTCGATCGACGCTAGACACGCTTCTAGCATCATGGATGTCCGAACTTTCCGAGGAGCTATAATCGACTCGGACAACTACCTGGTTGTAGCCAAGGTAGCACTTCGGGTTTCCAGACCCAAGGCAAAACAGGGAGATGCTGGGAGAAGGTATAACGTCGAACGGCTACAATCGCAAGAGATCGCCAAATTCTTTGCCGACGAGTTACAAATAACCTCGCTCGAAGTTCTCTACCGCCAACACAATGTATCGAGAACCAGTGACAACATTGCCAAGATGCAATCAGGTTTCAAGCAACCACCAACAAGGAACCCTAGTTTGATAAGGAATGTCGGCAGGCAAATGAAGCCAAACAACAGACACGCAAAGCAAAAGACGAAAGCTGCTCCCGAGCTCGATGAGCAAAAGGGGAGAGAGGAAAACCGACTTCTCAGAAGGAAAAAGAGAGAGGTTCAAAAGCAGAAATGAAGTTCGAAAGTTTTATGAGCAGACGACGAAATCCAACAATCCCGTCCTCCCGACTTAGACGAAGTAGAGATTGCCATATCTAAGCTGAAGGCTAAAAAACCGCTGTAGCAGATGGCTTAAATGCCAAGCTCTTTAAAACAGCTGGAGATAATTTGGTTAGGAGCATGCACCGACTTACCTGTAAGATATGGTCGAAAGAAACAATCTCTAAACTGCACCAACTATAGAGTCATCAGTCTACTTAACATCGCTTACATAATCTTTTCTGCAGTAATATGTGAACGACTAAAGCCCATCGTCAACAACCTGATAGGTCCTTATCAGTGTAGTTTTAGACCAGGAAAGTCCTCTAGTGTTGACGTGGGAGCTCTGCACTTCTCTTTCACATACGATGTTAAAGAAATCACATGACAGTACATCACCTTTATCCAAAGACTTTTTAACTTCCCATAGGAAGTTATTGTAATGGGTCCGATTTGTCAAATTGAAAATTTTGACATTTCTCGACGTTTCAAGGTCCCTAGAGTCGAAATAAAAGATTTTTAGAAAGATGTCTGTGCGTGCGTGTGTACGTACGTTCGTACGTCCGTACGTCCGTACGTCCGTACGTCTGTAAGTTCGCGACGTTTTTATCGTCTTCCATAGCTCAAGAACCAGAAGAGATATCGACTTCAAATAAATTTTGTTATACAGATAATAAAGCAGAAAGATGCAGAAAGGTCTCCCAAGAAAATTGCGTGGGTGGTTTTTTTACCATAGCAGTTTAAAAAAAAGGTGAACATTTTGGTTAACCCTAAATACCTCATGAACCAATAACGCTAAAGACTTGAATTAAATTGTATATTATATATTGTAACGTAATACAAAACAAACATATTTTTGGAAAAAAATCATGTTTTTGACATCTGATATAATTTTGAGAAAAATCTAATTGACACTTCTTAATATATATAATTCTTCTGTGAGTGTGTATGTCACAAAACTTCTCTTAAACGACTGGACTGGTACAAGACTATTGATCAAAAAATTAAGAGATAATGTGATTGTAGCAACTATCATTACAGGTCCCGTGGCTGGTCAGCTCGCACATGTTCTGCGGATTCCAATGATACCAACTGATTTTCCCATATCTTTTAAAAGGTTACAGATCACTTTAAAAATATCCTTTGCCCTAACAATAAATAAATCCCAGGGACAAACTTTTCCCATAGTTGGTATCGACTTCAGGAAAGAGTGCTTTTCCTACGGGAAATTGTATGTGGCACTTTCTCGAGTAGGATCTCCTGAAAATTAATACATTTTGTTGCCACCTAGAAATACCACAGCCAACGTAGGGTACAGGGAGGTTTTAAGATAAGCATACAATTTTTTCTAATTTAGTGATTCGTGGTCGTTTTAATTAGCATGCTTATAACTTAAATATCTGTACCTAATTTTGTCTATCCGTGCGAAGCCGGGACGGGCCACTAGTTTTTTTATAAAAAATAAAAACCTAAAAAAAACATTACTCAAAGTTGGGAAAAATTGAATTTCGACTCAAATATCTTTTCAAAAACTTGAGATTAAGGCTTGAAACTTATTTAATCTTATAAGAAATATTGTTTTCAACATTCAGTGAAATTTTGAAAAAAATCGATTTGACAGTTTTTTTTACAAAAAATAAAAACCTAAAAAAATGTATAAAAGGTGGTTAAATTGATTTTCGACTCAAATATCTTTTTTAAACTTTGAGATATTGGCTTTAAACTACTTTAATCTTTCAAAAAATATTGTTCGCAACATTCAGTAAAATTTTGAGAAAAATAGAATTGACAGTTTTTGTACAAAAAATTAAAAACCTAAACAAAATTTAACAAAAGTTGGTAAAAATTGATTTTTGACTAAAATATCTTTTCAAAAATTTGAGATAATGGCTTCTAAATAATTTTTACTTATAAAAAATTGTTTGTTTTTGTTATTTTATTTCACAGAAAACATTGTTTTCGATATTCATATATCATTCGATATAAAAATCCAACAGTCCGTTTTTTCATAAAAAAATAAAATCTACAAAAAATAGTACGCAAATTTGGTAAAAATTGATACATATAGACAAACTTTTAAGCAAGTCAAATGGACAGAAGAGATGGGAAGTTATCAGTGTGGGTCGCATCCCAGCCTCTTTTTTGACATCAAATGGTTCGCTTAAGTTCCTTACGACTTTTAAACAGCAATGCGGATTCTCCATACGCATCCTGCACAAGCGGATTAGTTCGGCAGGGATGCTAAAACTAGACATGATTCTATATACAATTCGTCCCTGTAGATGCAATCGTATGCGATCTTGAAATTGATTATTCAGATTTGTAGCTATCTAATAAGCTGAGTGTTTTCGCTTCGAGATATCGGCTCCCTTTCCCATAACCTCCACTATTCTTTTGGTTGATATGGTCTTAATTTACAGCATCAATTTAAATTAATTGCATGACTGGATCCAAATGCTCAAAGATTAAATACAATTTCAATTTTTTAATTCCTCTTTAAATGGATTTTAAAAACTGCATAGACACTAATAATTTATCCACACCACATACGAGGATATCCAAATGTTATGATGATGCGGTCAGCTTATACCTTTCATTGGGCAATTTAAATGTTGAAAGGATTTTCAGCAATTTCTATTTTTCTATAAATGTATGGACTTTGATGCAAGGTGGATGCTCCTTAAACTGAGTACTTTAAAGAAATCCAAAAACGAAAAAAAAGAAACAAAAAAATATTAAGCATCATTCTCCACTCATCCACTAAATCATTCTGCATTTAAGTGAATTCATGCATCTTATTTATGAGGAGATGCATCTGCCATCAGAGTTGGCACTGAAAAATAAAAAGAACTAACGTTCATATTGGATACCATGAAGTAAGATATTTTTTATACCTTTTCAAGATAGACGTAGGTTTATGAGTATCTCTACCTTTGGAAGGTAACTACCTATAACTCTAACTATATGTACGCTAACCCCTTTTTTACTACTGGATGAGATGGTCTGGTCTTCCTCTGTTTGCTGCAGCATTTCATGTACTCAAGCAAATGCATTTCTATTTTTCAAAAAAAAAAAAAACTAAAAAATAACTAAAAGTACTTGTGTCTGAGGAATTGGAAATTTTATTAGAAAGGTAAATGGCTCGAAGTGGAATAAATAGTTCCTTTGGCTATGACAAGAAAAAGGACCCAATATATATATGAAGATAGGTACCTTTATATGTATAAATGCAGATTAGTAAAATATTCGCCCAAAGCCCTAAAAAGGTAAAAAATAATTCTATGCAAACTTAATATAGAATCGTAAAGAAGGACACATCACAGACATGATAATATAATCGAGGGTATTATTAAGGTTTATGGTGAATGCAGTAGGTTTTGTATCGACAAGACATAACCGCAAGGAATGAAATAATTTGCTATAGTAAAATGCAGTTATATGCAATGATATTAAATCTACAAAATCTGAAAAAAGGATCTAGTTTTTTTGTCAACCAAAGGACTTTATGGTCGAAAATAAGGAAGGAACTTGAAAGGAATATATACACATAACTTGTCGGATCCTTAACAAATCTGCAAAAGAAAGTGGTTTTATTTCGTTGGTTGTTTTAAAAAGTGATCAATTTTTGTAATATTTTTAAAGATTACCAACCAGATGACCATTTTCTGTCACTCTTCAAAAAATAAAACTTACACTAATATAAAATGTTTGAAAATGGAGGTTTTTTATAGTTTAAAGAGTGGTCAACACAAGTAGGAGGATGCAGCCCCGTCGAGAGGGGGGAAAGGGGGGGAAACCCCCCGGGCCCGGGATTTTCTAGGGGCCCGTAAAATTAAAAGCAATGAGAATATACTCTTTTTATCATCAGCATACATACCTATTTCCAATTATTTCTAGAGGCCCGAAAATTTGAAATCATTCATGCTTTCGCAATCGGGCCCCTGTTTGCATGTTATCTGCCAATCTATCAGTCACAAGCTTGCCGATCTGGGCCCCTGATTATTATTGGCGTACATTTTTGTTAATATTTAATGGAAAATTGGGCAACTGAACTATTGAAAGAAAGTTATAATAAATTGTTTCGCTTTTCTTATTTAATTTAACCTAAATTCCAAATTTATTTTATTTTGAAAATTTTTAAAGTCAAAATAAGGGGCCCGGGACATTAAAACAAAACACAAATATTTATTTCGGTTTCTGTTTTTATAAAGTTTCTTTTCTTCTATTTTTGTTTCTACTGTAAACGAAATTTTTGATTCGGTTTCGGGGGACCGGAAAATCCCACCAGGGGACTAGGAATACGCGGCGATGGCAATCTTATTGGAGAGCTAAATAATGGTAATTTTTTGGGCATTTTTGGAATTAATTAGTCATTATGACCCCTTACTTCAGGAGCACTTGGAAAAAGTAAGAATTTCACAACAAGAGCACAAACGTTTGCAAGTCCACTACCTTTCCGTTGAGATTCAAAATGAGTTCATTAATATTTGTGCCCAATATGTGAATTCAGCTATTTTGCAGGAGATTGCAAACGCCAAATACTTCGCTTTAATTGTCGATGCAACACCCGATTCAAGTCATGAGGAACAAAACACATTTATTTTGCGATATCAGTGCTTGGAAGAAAATGTGTTCACCATTCAAGAACGGTTTTTGGAATTTGTCGATTGCAACAAAAAAACCTGGCACCGCAATAGCTGATTTGATCTGCGAAACATTGGCAAGAAACGAAATCCCTTTAGAAGACTGTTGTGCACTTGCACAAGGCTATGACAATGGAAGCAATATGAAAGGACAGTACAATGGTGCACAAAGTGATATTTTAAACAAAAATCCGAATGCCGTGTATTCACCATGTGCAGCTCAGAGCCTTAACTTGTGTGGAGTCGATTCAGCGAAATGTTGTACTGCCGCAATCACATTTTTTGGAGTTGTTCAAAAATATTTCAACTTGTTTAGCAGCAGTGCCCAACGTTGGAAAATTCTTAAGAAAAATGTGCCCGGATCCCTTTACAAACTTTCCGATACAAGACGGTCAGCTAGAATTGAGGCAGTGAAACCATCTGAAAAACCTTAGAACATCATTAGAAGCCTTAAGTGATATTAATTTAACTGAAACTGAAACTCGAAGAGATGTAAATGGCGTTTTAAAATATATGCACAAATTTGAATGTGTCCTGATGTCTTCGATTTGGTGCAAGGTTCTTAGATTTAAAAATGAAAGAAGTATCATTCTTCAAGCCAGAAACATGACTATATTTGACGTTGAAATTCGAAATCTTGACAACTTGATCTCCGATTTGAACTTTTTTCGAAACGAATGGGATCAAATTTATATGAATGCAAAGCAGTTGCTACTGGATTGGGGGATTTTCCAGAATCTTTCCCATCGAACCGAAAAAGGCAATTAAAGAGACATTTTGGAGAAAATCGAGGAGCCGGAGAGCAAATTAAAACAGACGAAGAAATAAATTTCAAGAAAAACACCTTTTACGTCATAATTGATTGAATTATATCTGGAATTTATCGTCGGTTCGATACGATGAAGAATTTGAATGATACATTTTCATTTTTATGGCAGTTTTCAACAACTGACGAAATTGAGATTAAAAACTCCGCTACAAGGTTCATCCAAAAGTATAACTCGCATGTGTCTCAAGAGTTGAAAGAAGAAATAATTCATCTGAAACACATTTATGAAGCCAATTTTGAAGCAGAACTTCCGCCATTGAGTTTGCTCAATGCTATTTATTCGAAGAACTTGGAAACGATTTTCCCCAACATTTGAGTTGCTCTCCGTTTGTTGTGATAATATTTTAATATAAAGAAAAACAATGAAGAGTATTTAATGTAAACCTTTTAAAATACATAGTTTTTTTTAAAGACAAATTTCAAATACTTTTACTTCGCTCTATTTTATTTTCATAGTAGGTAATAGATCTTCATTCTATTTTTTTTTTAAATAGTTAATCGACCAAGCAACGTGTCGTTGGCAATATCGAATTGAATGTATGATTCTGTTCGGCTCACTTTGTAAATGAAAAATTATTATTTCCGTTAATTCCAACCAATTTCATGCTATTCGTAATTGAAATTAGAACGTACTTTATACTATCAATTTAATATGGGGGGGCCCGAGATTTTTCCGTCCCGGGCCCGGAATTCCTCTCGACAGCCCTGGGAGGATGATAAAGCCGGTCTATTCATTTTTAAGACCAAGTTCATAAAGCTCGCTTTTTTGTTATACAACCACCATTTAAGGCCCTTCTCAAGAATAAATTAGAATAACAATACCTTTTTTTCATATATTTAAACTTTATTGCCAATGGATTGATCATGACGAGTTTGAAATGGAAACCAGAAACGTATTTAAAAAAGAGGCTGAGATGCTACCCACACTGCTAACTTCCCATCTCGTCTGCCGATTTGTCTTGCTTTAAAGGTTTTGTAGGTTTTCGTGTTTTGTTAAAAAAATTGTTAGTTGAATTATTCTTAAAAAATTAAAAATTACCAACAATATTTTGAATAAGTTTGATTTCAAAATCTATTTTCGTTAAAGAGATTTTTAGTCGAAAACCAGTTTTTAGCAATTTTGGTAGCATTCGCGTCCTATTTTTTGTAGGTTGTATTTTTGTATGGAAAAACCGTCAATTCGATTTTATTCAAAATTTAATCGAATGTTGAAAACAATATTTCTTATAAGATAGAACAAGCCAAAATCTCAAATTTTTGAAAAGATATTTGAGTCGAAAACCAATTTTTACCAACTTTTAGTAATGTTTTTTTTAACTTCCCATTGGAAGTTATTGTAATGGGTCCGATTTGTCAAATTGAAAATTTTGACATTTGTCGACGTTTCTAGGTCCCTAGAGTCGAAATAAAATATTTTTAGAAGAATGTCTGTCCGTGCGTGTTTACGTACGTTCGTATGTCCGTACGTTCGCGACGTTTTTTCGTCGTCCATAGGTCAAGAACCAGAAGAGATATCGACTTCAAATAAATTTTGTTATACAGATAATAAGGCAGAAAAATGCAAAAAGGGTTCTCAAGAAAATTGCGTGGGTTGTTTTTTTACCATAGCAGTTTAAAAAAAAGGTGAAAATTTAGGTTATACCTAAATATCTCATGAACCAATAACGCTAGAGACTTGAATTAAATTTTATGTTATATATTGTGGTGTGATACAAAACAATTATATTTTTGAAAAAAAATCCAATGAAAACAAAAATTTGTCAACTCGAAAATTTTACGACTATAATTTGATTTCATCTCCATAACGATTTTTTGCAACGAAAATAATGTTTTTGACATCTGATAAAATTTTGGGAAAAATCTAATTGACAGTTTTTTTTATAAAAAATAAAAACCTAAAAAAAACATTACTCAAAGTTGGTAGAAATTGAATTTCGACTCAAATATCTTTTCAAAAACTTGAGATTTTTAAGCCTAAATCTTAAAAATCTTATTTTATCTTATAAGAAATATTGTTTTCAAAATTCTAAAAAATGTTGAGAAAAATCGAATTGACAGTTTTTCTACAAAAAAACCTAAAAAAAGAATTAATAAAAGTTGGCAAAAATTAATTTTCGACTCACATATCTTTTAAAAACTTTGAGATATTGGCTTTAAACTACTCCTTCTTAAAATATTGTTGTCAACATTCAGTTAAATTTTGAAAAAAATCGGATACAGTTTTTGTACAAAAAAATAAAAACCTAAAAAAATTTAACAAAAGTTGGTAAAAATGGATTTCCGACTCAAATATCTTTTCCAAAATTTGAGATAATGGCTTCTAACTAATTTTATCTTTTAAGAAATATCGTTTTCAACAACGTTTAGGAACAATTTTGAGAAAAATCGAATGGACAGTTTTTTTACAAAAAATAAAACCTAAAAAAAAACAAAACTAAAACTTGGTAAAAAATTTACTTTCAACTCAAATAGCTTTTTAAAAATTAAAAATATTGGCTTCACTTATAAATTATTTAATTTCATAGAAAATATTGTTTTCGATATTTAAAAAAATAAAATCTACAAAAAATAGTATGCAAATTTGGTAAAAACTGATACATATACACAAACTTTTAAGCAAGACAAATCGACAGACAGGATGGAAAGTTATCAGTGTGGGTCGCATCCCAGCCTCTTTTTTTCTAATTTCAAATAAAATTCAGTGAGTAACGAAGTTGAGGCATATAGTTAGACAATTTTACATTGAAAATGAAACTGGAAACGAGTTTTCTATCAACCAATAGGTGTTTCAGAGCCACGTTTATTGAATTATTTTGTTTTAACTGAAATTAAAGAGAAGTTTTTGGACAACCTTTAACTAGGAGCCGTAAAGAACTAGAATCATCGAAGCAATCTGTGAGCTATAGACCAAAAGTTATCAAAAAGGTCTTGAAAAATTGAAGAGACAAAATCCTGACAATTGACAAACTGCGCATACCAGCCAAGTCAGGCACTTGAACATGGTTGTGTTTCGTAAATATTGCGAATATTCTTGAAATTCGTGAGAAGTTGTTTCTTATCTATGGTTTGACATTTTAGAATGTTAAAATCTATTGACATTCCTCTTCAGAGAGCTTAACAATTTTTCATGACTCTTTAACTCCAGGGAAACGCTTTCAAATTGTTGAAATTTACGTATAAAATATATAAATCTGTTAGCGAAGTTCATAAGGCCATTTTAATGCGTTTTCTGAAAAATCACATTTTTGGTTAAATGGCTTCGTCAGTAAGCCAAATTGAAGTAAATGGAAAGTAAAGGCATCAACGAATAACCAAAACACCCATTAAAGTTGACCGTTTACGATGCGATTAACGCACTGGCTTCGTCATTGCTTCTTATTTTTTCCGTTGTAGTGAATGAAGAACACTTTCGAGCCACTGTTACTGAAAGTGCTTCCAAAAATTAATCAGCTAATCATCGAGGACATTTTCAAATCTTTCTTTAAACAGTTTTTCTGTCTTGTGTTATTATTTAAAGTTCAAATAACTCCCTCAAAAAAAAACTCCCGATTCATTGAAAAAACTTCATTATGTTCAAACTTGTATTTGGTCTTTATGAAGCTTCATTTTTATCTGAATGAGATTTTTCAACAAAATTCTGCTTAAAAACCAGATGCATAGCCTCTGGAAAGAATCCATTCCTAAATAAGTCCATAAAATAAAACTAACGCACATATTGTCTGTCAATTTATATAGAACCCTTCGTTTTTGCGTATTTAATATTTTTATTTTACAAACTTCTCCCCAGTGAGCACATTATGGGGGTTATTTTCTGCACCTACCCTCCAGTGTATAACCGTTTCGCTTTAAAACGTTCGCAAGTCACTAGGGTTGCATTTATAAAACACGATATTAGCTTCTAAGATAATTCCATTAAAATTATGTCATTTAACTTAGAAACCGATTAAAAGCAATGCCATCGTTATTAGGTACACTTACAACCAATCAACGCTCAGGTGTTTTTAAAATGGCATTAGTGGGACTTTGGGATTGCATATATCAGAATTCGAGTCACGCTAAACGATTAAGCGCAAATAATGCTTAATTTATAAAGTTTATATAAATGACGATATAGATAAGGTTATTTCGATAAGTACCATAATCAAGGATTGAAATACTTCGAGCATTCACGATGACGCTCTAGAGAGTTGGCACACTTCTTATACTCTTAACGTATACACATCTTACAACGGTTTTTTTTTTTTTTAAGAAGAAGAAAAAGAAAAGAACATACGTCAGGATGACGTGCTATCAATGTTCCAATCATTTCTTATAACTTAACGAGTACGAGTATCCTTGTACCAAACACCTCCTTTCATTGAGAGAGTGAATTTACTCCATAAACCAAAACCAACCCGTTGTGGATGTGGGAATGTGGATGATGCCAATAGGAAGTGTCTAATCTTAAAGTCATAAAGACAACGAGAACAAAAACTGCCGTTACTGTGATGTGCATTGAAATCATTTTCAAATACAGCAAATCCTTTTAGGGGGAAAAGAAAGAGTGAGAAAGAGGGCGCAAAATGAACCCCCTTATAGCCCATTCCAAAGGATATATCTTCATCTACAGCTACACTTCTGTGCTTGGTGCTTGGTGCTTCCTCATAATCTCTATCATAGCTTAATTCATCTAAACAGCTAGAAACGACGTATATAATACGCTCTCACTATCTGCAGCTATTACTTAACGCCTAACATCTCTAGCTAACACATTCGAGCAATTCAGTCATTCTCTCGAGCACTTCTTCGTCCTTTTTTCATTTTGTTTGTATGTCGTTTTACTTGTGTTTTGTGTATGCTTGCTCTCGCATCTCCTGACACAGTGAATAAATAAGAAATTGAAGGATCCTTTCTTTTGGCTCGAAATTGCTTGGAAATAAGGTTCCGAAATGCTCGGGGGAAATCATTTTATCTGTCGTCTTTAATCTCTTGTATTGCACAATTGTTTGCTGCTCTTGTCTTTTTTGTTGTTGTCTTTCCTCTGTTTTCTTTCTGTTCGGTTTTTACTCTTGTTTTATTCTTTATTTTTCTTTTTTTTTTCTATATATTCTATATATTTTTGTGTGTCCTTTACTACTCGATTTGCTTTCTTCTGCACTTGAAGAAAATTTAATCTAGCCGACTTCTATGTAGATGGAAGAAGTCGTGGATGTTCATGACACTGTCATTAGGGTTACCAGCATCGATAAAAATGAGCAAAGCCTTCTTCAAATTTCATTCGTGCCCGACTGTCAATTTTCCTAAACCATTAACATTTTTTCTAAAGCAGATACAAAATTTGAGGTCTTTGTTCTCATAATACCATTTCTTACCAATTTTTTTTTTGTAGGTTTTTGTGTTTTGTGAAAAAACGGTGTCATTTGAACTTTTCTAAAAATAAAATTAAAAATACCAAATCAATGCAAATTATACCCATGAAAGGGGAACTTCAAACCCATATAGATACGGATTTTGAGGAAAATGTCTTTTTTTTATCAAACAGAAAGATGCAGCACTTTTAAAAAAATTGAGTGGGTGTTTTTTTTACCATAGCAGTTTATAAAAAAGGTGAAAATATTGGTTAACCCGAAATATCTCACGCACCAATAATGCTAGCGAATTGAACTAAATTTTACATAATATATTGTAAAGTTTTTGGAAAAAAATTCAACTAACGTTTTTTTATAAATCAAAAAAAACTGAAAAAAAAATAATTGTCACCTCGAATATCTTACGAACAAAAAATGATTTTATCTCCAAAATAATTTTATGCAACGAAAACACTAACGTTCTGGTAAAATTTTGAGAAAAATCGAATTGACAGTGTTTTTTTATAAAAAAATAACAACCTAAAAAAAAAAACAATACTAAAAGTTGGTAATAATTGATTTTCGACTCAAATACCTCTTCAAAAATTTGAGATATTGGCTTCAAACTAATTTTATCTTATAAGAAATATTGTTATCAACATTCATTAAAATCTTGAGAAAAATCGAATTGACAATTTTTTTTACAAAAAATAAAAACCTAAACAAAACATTACTAAAAGCTGGTAAAAATTGATTTTTGAGTCATATATGTACATATCATTTCTAAAATTTGAGATTATGGCTTTCGTTAAAATTTTGAGAAAAATCGAATTGACATTTTTCTTACAAAAATAAAAACAATACTAAAAGTTGGTAAAAATTGTTTTCCGACTAAAATATTTTTAAAAATTAAAAACATTGACTTCAAGCTTAGTTTATCTCACAGAAAACAATGTTTTCGATATTCAGTGGTTTTTTTTATAAAAACCCAACAGTCAGTTTTTTCACAAAAAAAATAAAATCTACGAAAAAAAAGTACGCAAATGCTACTAAAATTGTTATAAATTGCGTTTCAACTAAAAATATCGTCAGCAAAAATAGACAGTCGGAATGGGGAGTTATCAGTGTGGGTCGCATCCCAGTCTCTTTTTGTTTTAATATTGCTCTGAAAGTCATTTATTGTTATCGGTTCTATTTTTCATTTGAAAATTTTACGAAGATGGTGAAAATTGACTTAAGACTCAAATATCTTGAGATCTAAGAAAAATTTTGTCTTCATTCAAACTTAATATATGTATTTCATATAAAATACTAATTTTTACATTGTTTTAATTTTATAAAAATCAAATTCACAGATTTCGATCATTAAATATTGTTGTGAACGCCTGGGGCGATGCCGGCAGCCATCTCCTGGGGCCCACTAAAATAACATAATATTAAGAAAAAAGAATAAAGTTTTAATTAAAATTTTTATTTTGTGTTACTTACCCAACCTCACCGCCATCTTTCATCTGTGCCTGTTGACTGTTTAGAATAGTTAGACAACTCTCAATTCTCAAACATAGAACCAAAGATTATCTTATTCAGGAATACAAACTTCTGTTGACATTGTTGATGGCGCATCCCAAACAGCTGATGCATGAGATCGTTTAGTATGTGGCAGTGAAGATCTTCCGTCATCTTTCTACGTTTTAGGTTAGTATTCGTTGCAGTGGCAGTGACGGTTTGCAATGAGATGTAGAGTTGTTTATGAGTTTGAAACGGCACGAGGTTGATGTTGTACGACGAATGTGATACAATTAGGGTCTTGATGTTGTTGGCTTACGCTATCTATTTGTCAGGTTTCAAATCAACGTAATGGAAAGGTGACGTTTTGAAACAACCAACGTTAGAAATTCGTAACACCAATACCTAACCGGGTAGAAATGACTAGCGGATAGGTTAAATCGGATGATATCCGAATAATGTAGGAGGAGGAATCGGGAAAAATGGTATGTTCGAAGGAGAACCGTATCCATACCGTATCCAATCGAAAACTTTCGACCACAAAGTACAGTCGCGCGAGTTAACACCCTACTATAATACTTATATATAAGATAACATATTTTTCCTAACATTATATCTGTTAACACACCTAAACTCACACAGATATAAGGTAACATTTATTTCTTAACTATATATCATATAAGTCTATATTATTAAGGTACTCAAACCAAACAACCAACACATATTCACGTACATGATAAGGACTCTCTTTGTACCTGCCTATCAACACAGAAGAAAATAACATAAATACCAGGAACGAAGCGATGTACGATCACTTCTACGGTGACAAGCGACGAATGAAATATATTTAAATTTAATAAGATTAAGTCAATGGAGTGTAGTAAGTCAAAAGAAAATATTTGTATTAATAAAGGACATAGTTCCATAAAATATTTTTTTATATAATAAAACGTAAATAGTTTTATTTAATTGGCGATCCTGCCAGGAGTTTAACATACTGTTTTACTCTAGTGAGCGGACCAAAAGGAAACATTTGAAAACCAACAGATCTAGCATAGCAGACGAGTAAGTAAAGTGAATTCCAGTGACATATAGTGTTATACAATCAATAGATACATAATATCATAAAATAATTCAGTGAACAAAATAAGTTAAATCTACGAATCTAAATTAATTCAGTGTATGAAGAAATTTAAAATCTTCGATAATCGTAGACCCGCATTACAAGCAGAAATGGCAACCGAAGACCAAATGGCTCGTATTCTAGCAAGGCTTGAAAATTTAGAAATAAATAATCAAACATTGTTGCAAGAAAATAATAACTTAAAAATAGTCTTGAGGCAACAAGACAATATTAATAAAGAGCTTCAATCAAGAGTCAGATCGCTCACAGAAGAAATCAAAATTGTACCTGATGTACCCACCTTGAAAGAAATTACAACAACAATTTCGAATGGTAATGATATCCATTTAGATGCATTTAAGGCATTGCCAGAATTCAGTGGTGATAGGAAAGAATACAGATTATGGAGAGAAGAATCTACAAGAATAATGAACAGTATTAAAGGATTCGAGACACATCCTAAATATTACACAGCCTTAACAATTGTGAAAAATAAAATTAAAGGAACAGCGGCAGAAGTCTTAACAAATCATAATACTATTTTTAATTACGAGGCAATTCGTAATCGACTCGATTATACATATTCCAACCAGGAACCTCTCTACGTGCTGCAGGATAAACTCCGACAAATCAAACAAGGAAGATTATCATTGAGTGAATATCACGACAAAATAAACCAAGCTTTGAATCTAATTATAACAAAGATCTCAATGAGTGGAGATTCAAAATTAGTGACAGAAAGATTAACAGCTAATGCTAGAGATGATGCGGTGAGAATTTTTATTGATGGAACAAGTGATAGTTTCACAAGGGGAGCTTTATATACAGCCAAAATTGCTGATCTAGAACATGCATTCTCAATTGCATTAAAAATCGAACATGACAATGCTCACAGAGGACTTCACCTGCAAGACAGACATCGAATACACAGCGACCCAAGAGAATTAAAAACTGAACGCCGATCAAATTATGACCAGAGGCCTCACCAACAACAACCTCAACATAACAATTTTCAACAACAAAACGGCGGCGGTCAACAAAATAACAGCCAACAACACAGGCATCCGTTTAGAGAACAAGGTCCAAGACCAATGGAAGTCAACAATAGAAAAACAACGATTGCACCACGTCATTTCAACAATAACTACAATCAACAGGGACAACGCCCAAACTTCAATGAATACCAGGGAAAGAGAGATCGCGAAAACAGCGGGAACTTTCATCAACAGAAACAGCTAAGGGTGAACAATTCACAACACCAACCGTATGATGACCAGGAGAGCACATATGCAGAAAATGGAGATATGGTAAATAATAATTTACGTTTAGATCATTTAAACTAATAGGCGGGTTGCCCACTCTTACATTAACTAGTAAATTAAGTAATAAAACTTATAAAATAATGATCGATTCAGGTGCAACCCATAATTATATTTCTAAAAATTGCGATTCCAGCATAAGTACTGCAATCAAACCTATTAAAATGAGAACTATGCACGGTTTCTCGATAGTAGATAAAATTAAACGAATTATTGTAATAAATAAAAGACTCACATTCTATGAACTTGATAAAATAGAATCTTTTGACATGATTTTGGGAATACAGGGTTTAAGGGAGTTAAATGCTGAAATTAACCTAAGAGATCTAACCTTAATCACCATGTGTAGTGAGACAGTAGATCCAGAATTAAATTATGTTATAGGAGAAGTAGATGATGAATATAGACAGGAAGTTGGTGAATTAGTAAAAATTAATACTGGTGTAGGCCCACTGCCTTTCACTAATACTATTGAATGTACTATTCGAACAAAGACAGACGAACCAATTTACGTTAAACAATACCCTTACCCAATTGCAGATAACGATTTTGTCAATAAAGAAATTAATAAATTATTAGGAGAAGGAATAATTCAGAGAAGTAATTCTCCTTATAATAGTCCTATATGGACAGTGCCAAAAAAGGGTTTAGATGATAATGGAAGACCGAAACGACGTATGGTCGTCGATTTTCAAAAACTTAATACAAACACCGTTGCTGATAGATACCCAATTCCAGATGTCAATATGACAATACAAAATTTGGGTAATGCAAGCTATTTCACTACACTTGATCTAGAATCTGGCTTCCACCAAATCCTCATCAGTAAAGGAGACCGTGAGAAGACTGCATTTGCTATAAATGGCGCAAAATACGAATTTGTACGTATGCCATTTGGATTGAAAAATGCTCCCAGCATATTTCAACGCTGTGTAGATGACATACTGAGGGAATTTGTAGGAAAATTCGTACACGTTTATATTGACGATGTATTGATATATTCTTCCACGCCTGAAGAGCATATGCAACACATACGACAAGTGTTTGATGTACTAAATAAAGCTACTCTTAAAGTATCAAATGAAAAAAGTAAATTTTTTCAATCCGAAGTTGAATATCTCGGACATATAATAAAAAATAACAGAATTTCAACAAACCCAGAAAAAATCCAGGCTATAGAGAATTATCCTATACCTAAAAACATTAAGGAACTTAGAGGATTTTTAGGGCTCACGGGCTATTACCGTAAATTTATTAAAAACTATGCATTAATAGCAAAACCTATAACCATTTATCTTAGAGGAGAAAATGGTGGAGCAAGCAAAAATAAAAGTAAAAACATTTTAATTAATTTGGACGAAATCGCCATAGAAGCGATAAACAAATTAAAAAATGCACTGAAAGAAAGAGTTGAATTATATCAACCAAATTTTAATAAACCATTCGAGCTAACTACAGATGCTTCAAACATAGCAATAGGGGCTGTACTTAGTCAAAATAGAAATCCTATTTTCTTTCTCAGTCGAACATTAACCAAAAGTGAAGAAAAATATTCCACTAACGAAAAGGAATTACTAGCTATAATATGGTCCTTACAGAAACTTCGTAATTATATTTATGGTATAGCCGATTTGACTATATATACAGATCATCAGAGTCTGACATATTCAATTTCAGAAAAGAATCCAAACACTAAATTAAAGAGATGGAAAGCAATAATTGAAGATTATGGTGCCAAAATTCAATACAAACCAGGTAAAGAAAACGTCGTAGCCGACGCCCTTTCCAGACAAGAAATAAATTCAAGTACAGTCAGCACTATGCATTCACAAGAAAGTTCAAGTGAAGAAGTAATAAAAACTGTAAACAGATCCTTTAACTCATATGGTGAACAGATTGAAATAAAAGAATCACAAACCGATTCAAACATAGAAACAAAGAATATCTTTGAGAAACGAATTCGACACGTGGTCACGTTCAAAAATAACAATGAACTCATATCCTTGTTAAAACAGATCATAAAACCTAATAAAATTATTGCTATCCACACCACACCAGAATGTATTTTTAAATATGGTGGCCTCATAAAAAAATCGTTTATGACCACACGGTTTATTTACACTCCAGTAAAACTTGAAGATATAATAAATCGTGAGCAACAACTAAACATCATATCCGAAACGCATAATAGAGCTCATCGAGGCTATAAAAATAACATAACTGAAATAAATGAAAAATACTACTGGCCAAACAATAGTAAAGATGCAAAGGTTTATAACAAAAGATGCACAGCATGTCTTTTCGGCAGGTATGACAGGAACCCTCCTAAAGAACCATTAAGCGAATCAAGTATTCCAACACAAGCTGGAACACACATACATATGGATATCTATTTTAATGATAACCATACATTTCTTACTGTAAAAGATAAGTATTCGAAATATATAGTAGTACGTTATTTAGATAACCGTATTCATTTGTATAATAAAATAGAAGAAGTTTTGGTAAACATTTTTCCCAACTGCAAACGTCTTATGACAGACAATGAAAACTGCTTCAATACACCCATGATCAAAAACATGTGTGAAAGATATGGAATCAATAAAATAACAACACCAGTCTACCGATCAACTGCGAACGGTCAGGTTGAGCGTGCCCACAACTCAATTTCCGAACTTAGCCGTATTTTCATGATACAAAACTGTACCAATTTCCTTGAAGAAATATTCAACACAGTGAAAGAACTAAATAATACTATTCATACTGTAACTGGCTACAGACCAGTAGATATATATTTTAATCAAAATAAATTTAACAATAACAGTGATATAATTAAAAAACTAGAGTGTGCATCAAAAAAAGTGTTAGTAAGACTTAACAAAAATTCAAAACATATTGAATACAACGAAGGTGATCAAATATTGTGTATTATTAAAGGTCTTAGGAAAAAATCGAATGCTAGACACATCCGACATATAGTTAAAGAAGACCAAGGTGAAACAATATTAACAACTAAAGGAGTTGTAGTGCACAAAAACAATATTAAATCATACCGTTTTGATAAAAATGAGGACATTATTATACCAAATATTACTCGTGAGTGTAATAACGCATATTCACGGAATGATAAAAATAAGAAACGTGAATCACGAAAGATTCATACTGACGAGAACTGATGACGTTTGTTTATATTCGCAAGAAGATTATCTATTTCATATAATCAATATAACTCAGATCTTAGAACCTTATATTAACATAATGAACTCGGAATATAAACCTTCTAATGAAGAGCAATTATGGATAGATAGGATAGAAAATTTAATTAAACAAATAAATCCACATCCAAATTATAGAAAACGAAGAGCATTCAATTTCATAGGCAAAATGATAAAATATTGCTATGGCAATCCAGACCATGACGATCTGATAGCTATCGAAACAAATCTGAATAATTTAATAAATAATAATAATAAGCAGAAAATTATAAACGAACAATTTGATGGAATGTTTAAAAATAGCATTAGAAATGATTTACAACATCTAGTTATAGAGGATACTTATGTTAATATGTTAACAATTCTGAGAACAATAAATGCAGGGAAACAAAATGAATTTTTATCAGAAAGTATAAATATTAAAGATATAGAAAAAATTATGTCAAAGGAAACTATTAATATTCCAATCATAAACATTTTAGAATATTCTACAATAATTGTTACTAGAACTGAAGATTTGATTGTAGTAACTTACAAATACCCATTATTAATAAAAAATTGTGAAATGTTAAAAATAACCCCTATTTCAAATAAATATGGAAAATTAACTATAGATGAGAACATTGCAAATTGTACTAATATATTTATAAGAATAACAAAGTGTCAAAACTACCTAAATAAAAACATTTGTAAAGAAATACAAAAAGATGAATGTACTATACCTATATTAAATAATGCTAAAGCAAACTGTAACATATCACAAGAATACGATAAACCTGTATATGAAATAGATAATGGCATTTTATTAACTAATGGAAAATTTATTATAAATAATAAAAATATTGAAGGTAAAAATATAGTAGAATTTTCCGAATCAATAACCATAAACGATAAAAATTATACCAATTTTAATTTCAAACTAAAAGAAGCAATAATAAAGCAACATAATCAGAGTATAAGCATAAGACACATATTAGAAACAAGTTCTCCTTATTCATTTAATAATATCGATAAACTATCTAAATTTATAATTCCGTATGAAGAGAATTTTGTAGAACACACATTTTATACTATAGTGTTTGTAATAATAATCATAATATCTGTATATTTACTCATAAAACTGGTAAAATTTGTTCAAAATTGTAAGAAATTAAATAATGAAAAAAGATTTCAAAAAATTTACCAGGAAGAATTAGAATTAAGAAGATTGAAAAATATGTCATAAACCAGGAGGTTTATATTTTTAAGGGAGGGGGGAGTTAACACCCTACTATAATACTTATATATAAGATAACATATTTTTCCTAACATTATATCTGTTAACACACCTAAACTCACACAGATATAAGGTAACATTTATTTCTTAACTATATATCATATAAGTCTATATTATTAAGGTACTCAAACCAAACAACCAACACATATTCACGTACATGATAAGGACTCTCTTTGTACCTGCCTATCAACACAGAAGAAAATAACATAAATACCAGGAACGAAGCGATGTACGATCACTTCTACGGTGACAAGCGACGAATGAAATATATTTAAATTTAATAAGATTAAGTCAATGGAGTGTAGTAAGTCAAAAGAAAATATTTGTATTAATAAAGGACATAGTTCCATAAAATATTTTTTTATATAATAAAACGTAAATAGTTTTATTTAATTCGCGCTAAGGAAAAAGAATTTCGTACAAAGAAGAATACGGTGCGTTTTTTAGTTTGTCTGTGGTTTTGTTTTAGTTAAGTAGGTTTTTACCTTTTTTTATAGTGCCTTTTTCGGTAATATCCTGCTCCAAAAAAACCAACAAAAAAAAACCTGAGATAGTGCCTAAAATAGGATAGCCCAAGGGCAAGAAAAAAAGTGTAACCTAAGTGTTGGTGAGTTTAATAGTTTATATGTTTTACTCTGAATTTAAAAAAAAAAAGTGACTAAAACTACAATTTTTAACTTAGGCTACGTTCTACACATGAATTTTGGCGGTCCCAAGTTGATCAAACAACTCTGGGCTGCCATTCAAATTTTATTTTGGGCCGGTGATTCTACTGTCGTATCAATACCACGGCGCCTCTCTGCCCCGGTGATCACCATAATTTTTGGTTTGAAGGGTTCAATTGCCCAAGGACCACTGACTCCGTCACCGAGCTGGAAGACGTCCAGTTGCCTAATTACGGTGAGGTACCTACAAGAAAGGGACATTAGTGACAGCTACAACCAAAAAAAAATAAAATCCACGACTGGGTCGCACGAACTTGCTCCTGTATGCAAAGAGTCTGTTTAAAAATTACATATACTCTTTCTGCCCCGTTTCCTTAACTTGTGATAAGTATTTATTCTTCTATTTAGTCGAAGGCAAGTAAAAGAATAATATTTTAAAATCATATATACAAAGGTACCAAGATATGACTTCTTGATAGACTCTTTAAAATAGATTGTTGATTAAATATATCATATTCGTTAATCCGATGTAGTGGTGCTACACGGCCATCGTTGGTATTTACAATAGTTATAGTATAAAATACATAAATATGTACCAAATGCATTAATTTGGATAAATGATAGGAATGTAATTAAAATTTTGTCAAAATAATACGCTCTTTCGGGCTCATGCATAGGATTTGATCTGGTGAGATGCTAGGAGGTTACATTTCATACAGTTAAAATAATTTAAAAAAAAAATATTTTAAGATTCAAAATTTTACCTGAAAAATAAGTTTGTCTTCAAAAATTTAAATGCCATTTTATAAATGAAAAAATCATTGATTTTTCAAATTTTTTTTTTGAAAATCTTTAGAACGGTTTTTTTTAAATTATTTTTTTATATATAAAATTTTCCAATTTTGTTCTAAAAATATTTTTGGTATGCAGTTATTTAGTGATTGTAAATATACGCTCTACATTTGAATTTCGTAAAAAAATATTAACCCGTTTTTGAGATATAGAATTTTGAAAAAAAAATTCAATATTTTTTTAAAAATCCAAACAAAAAAAAATTGCACTTTTGATAATCAAATATTGTTAAAGCAATATAAGAGCTTATTCACAAAAAAAAATATTGAAATCAGTACACAAGTTGCTGAGAAAATTAAAAAACAAAATAACGGTTCTATGAGCGGTACCTTTCCTGAGCAATACAAAAATATGTTTTTCTTATTAAAAGAAGCCAAGTTAAAAAATAAAATTTTAGAGAAAATTAAAAAAAAATCTATCGGTTTGTTTTTGAGAAAATTCGAATTATCGTTTTTTGACCAAAAAAATTGTATGGGGGCCACTGTTAGTTTTGATCTTAAAAAAAAATGAAAAAAACGCCTAACGCGAATCTGCTCAAAACCTTAACTTCCAAGTTTGAACTCAATCGACCCAATGGTTTAGGCTGTAGGAGCGTGGACAGACAGACAAAATTTTGCACGAATGCAAAACTTGCCACATAGTTCCTACATGTCGCAAGTAAAAAAGTGATACGTACCAGATCCCGACTCCGTTTAGATTTGAGGCCCTTCTCATGATAGCAGCCGCGATGGGAACAGTTACCCTATAAAAAGATAAAAATGAAAACAAGGTGGTGTTTAATCGAGCCAGGTGTTTATACCCTAAGAGCAAAGGGTGAGCTGGAGAATTTCAAGATAAGATAAGCGTATCTAATTGTGGATTTGCTGTTTTTGTATGACCTATGTCATTAAAATATGTAAAAGTTCCGTTGAAGTTTTTTTTGTGTTTATTTATTATATTTATTTTTTTATATGTATAACTGTCTTTTCTTAATAATCCTTAAAATTTTTTAAATTGTAAGTGCTAGGTAGTGTTTCCGTCGATGTTTGTTTAAGGCCGCGATACATAGTTCTTTTTTACTTGCGACATATAGGAACTATATGGCAAGTTTTGCATTCGTGCAAAATTTCGACCTCGAGATTTTAATCAAACATGATATTACGATGGTAGAGAAGTCGAAAAAAGTGGGTCCCGCGATTCCGTCCGGTCAATTTTGTCTGTCTGTCCACGCTCCTACAGCCTAAACCATTGGGTCGATTGGGTTCAAACTTGGAAGTTAAGGTTTTGAGCAGATTTGCGTTAGGCGTTTTTTTCATTTTTTTTTAAAGATCAAAACTAACAGTGGCCCCCATACAATTTTGTTGGTCAAAAAACGATAATTCGAATTTTCTCAAAAAAATGTATTAAATGTAACCCCCTCCCAAAAAAAAATGAAAAATGGAGGTTTTTTCGACAAATCAGATGGCATTTATATCTTTGAAGACAAACTTATTTTACAGGTATATTTTTAAATCTTATATACATAGATACTTTTTTAAACAGACTCTTTGAATACAGGAGCAAGTTCGTGCGACCCAGTCGTGCATTTTATTTTTGTCCCTGATATACCGCCTTCAACGAGCTCGTTGCAGGTAGGGAATTAGGAGATCGTGTTGATAGAGTTTTGTTACCTTATACAGTAGACGCTCGATATAGTGAAGTAATAAAAACCAGCCATGGTCACTATTTCGAGATTGTTCACTATTTCGAGCGGGAGCCTAGAAACGCTTTCCAAAGTTAAATTTGATCAAAAATACACATTTTGTTCAGTGTGAAGATAACTATATTTATTTAATGAATAAACTAACATTTAATCAAGTTAAAACAGTTAAAAACAAAAAAAAATCATAATACATACTTATTATTACAATTACAATGCTGTACAAAAGTAAGAACACAGCAAGAACTTGTGTTCTACTAAATCAAAAGACTACTTTCTTTTGTGATTCAGTGTGAGATAAGCATGAATTAACGTTAAAATTTGTTTAAAGGCAGTCGACATGCTGTAGACGTATTGCCACTGTAATATTCTTTTGAATATTTGAATTGTTCACTATTTAGAGTAGTACATGTAACATTTTGGGTGTTCACTATACTGGATAGTTCACTATTCCGAGGTTCACTGTATCGAGCGTCTACTGTAGTACCAAAAAGGGTACCGACAATTTTTATTACGGAAACATCGCTGGGTCACGTTAAGTTTTTTTCTTTCTCTCGTTAATTTCTTTTGTTATTATTATTTATATTTCCAATACATTAAAGTCTATAGTTAATTTTTTTTATATTAATGTTAATTTTTCACAAAAATAAAACTTACAACGGTTGTGGATGAGATTTTTGTGTTTCTCTGTTTCGTTTCAACGAAACATGGTTCTCTAAGAGAGTAATTTTTCAGGGGGGCTGAAGGTAGCAGATTTCGACGGTGAAGATGGGATAACTGAACACGGAAATTGCCTTGTTTAGGGGAAATCCAACCAATTGCCATGGATTTCATAGGTTGGGAGGGTTGGCATCACTACAACAACACCAGTAGTGCCCTCGAAGTGGTGATATTTCCGTCCGCGGTCCTCAAGATGTTTTTTTTCGTAGGCCTGATTTGTGTTTTTTTTTTGTTGCAGGTGAGGTTAAGATCCGGGGGCAAGATCCCCCCCCCATTCTGGCGAGCTAACTGCCGCGCTCAACAAGCAGGCCGCGTCCCCCGGAACTTGACATTTCTTTATTACCTAGTTGACCTCTTCCTATTCAGTTTCCCTATCCATTCCGTTTCCGGTCGACCTATTTCCAACACGTCCGACCAAAATATTAAAATCGGTTTATTACTTCTTGAGAAAACTTAAAAACTAAATAAAAGTTCTACCCTTCTGAAGCAATACAAACGTTTTTTCAAAAAATTAGAAAAAAATAATAAAAGCCTATCTGTTGGTTTTTGTTAAAATTTGAATTATTGATTTTTAAAAAAACAATTTGTATGGGGACTGTTAATCTTAATCTAAAAAATAAAATTAAACTGCTTAAAACCCTAATTTCCAAATTTGAAGTCAACCAGAAAGGCAGACAGACGGACGCTATTGTGGGACCCACTTTTTTCGACTTCTATACCATCGTTATGTCATGTTTGGAATGCAATATACATATCTACTTGCCTTATAGTTTCTATGGGTTGGGATCGAAATACTGTATTTCAAAATACTGTATGTACAAAATACTGTATGATCAAAATGCTGTATCTCAGAATTCTGAATTTCAAAATTCTGTATATCAAAATTCTGTATTTCAAAATGCTGTAAATAAGACTAAAAAATAAAAATCGTTTTGACAATGTAAAAAAGTGCGCACTTTTTTACATTATCAAAACGATTTTTATTTTTTAGCCTTATTTACAGCATTTTGACGTACAGAATTTTGAAAAGTGAAAACAGAATACTTTTTTTAAGAAAACATAATAATAATTTTTCATTAGCATAATGTTCTAATATACTTCCCTTGAACAATAACATGTGTACCTATGATAAACTATAAGTCTCTGAAATAATAAAAACAAAAATAATATAAATGGTATCTTCTTTTTATTTTCTCTTTCTCATTTTCTTCTTCTTAGGTTTTTGTATCTCTCTCACATTTGTACATGAATTGTTCCTATCATAATCAACAATTGCATAAACAATTGTACCTACCAAAATAATTGATCTGTCAAAACTTCCAGTATTATGAGATACAGTATTTTGACAATACAGCATTTTGAGACACAGTATTTTAAATGTACAGAATATTAACCATACAGTATCGTACAGTATCATACAGAATTTTGAACATACAGTATTTTAAAATACAGCATTTCGACCCGCTCCCAGTTTCTACATATATGTCTCAAGTAAAAATCAATTTTCAACCAGAATAACTACAAACAAAAATTAATATTACCTTCAGAATAATTTATGCAACGATTTTATAAATATAATACCTATTTAAATAACAATCGCCAAAAGTCGTCAAGTTATGATCATTCCTCATCCTAGGCGTAGTTTTGGTTAGCGTATAGAATTCAATTACGAAGAATGCTAACCACCATAACTCCGCACCAATTATTAAAAATTTACTTGAATATCTTAAAATCTGAGAAAAATATTGTCTACACACATTTTCCCTCTCATACAAAATATTATATCTTACATTTTTCTTTAAATTTCAAAAAATCAAATTGACAGTTTCTTACAAATAAATAAAACCCTTTAAGAACCTAAAAGCCTACCTAATTTTTTGATTCCATACTGTAAGAAGTTCTTAAAATAACTTATCAATTTACAAAAAAAACAGAAATTATTTAAAGCCATTACTTTAATAAATTACAATCTAGTTCAGGCATTTCATATTTTTAAAAATGTTCTGAAAATTCCTAAAAGTGTTTCACACTTACAAGACTATCATTTCCTCAAGAGAAATTACAAAATTGTATTTGAAAATGAGGTGAAGTTGTTGTTGTTAGAATTGTTGGTTCTGCTCGAAGCAATTTTTTCACTATTAAAGAAAAATAAAAATTTAACTGAAAATATGTTTCAGATATACACATTTTTTACTAAACCTAGTTTCATTGAGTATAAGTTAAGTGTTTCAAATAAACGAGTATTATTCTAACCGGGTTTAATATTTCAATATCTGAACGAGCTGCATTTACTAATTTAAAATATTAAATCGCATTAAATCCACAAACAATATTTTAAAAAAGTCTTTTTTTATAATTGACATTGGTATGAAGTTATATTATGTTATGACACTTCTGATGTCATCTGGGTTTGACAGGTGTCAAATTCTAGCTTTACCGAATAATGACCGACCAATTCTATGAAATCTGTCATTAGTCTTGGATACCATCAATATACAGAATGTATTGCTCCTTATTATGTAGGGCGAAATACTCATATGGAAATAACTGTGTGTAAGAAAAAGTTTATATATTCATAAAATATTAAGAATCCAAATTCTATAAATAAGCCAAAATAAATTTCCTCTTTTTTGCCTAGCATTTTAAATACAGCAAAACTACACCATTATTGATGCAGTTTATTGAGATAGAGAACATTGAGATTCATAGCTTCCAAAAAAATTAAATTTCTATAAGAAATAAATTGAAAGAAGCCAAGATGAAATATGTTTGTAACTACTGTTTTAAGAACTATTATATATTATAGTCCAAAATAAAAAAAAAAAAAACCTTAGCCTGGCCACACTAGTTCGCAATAATAGTGTTCCTGTGCTTCAAATCCTATTAGCTTTTTATTGAAAGAAGAAAAGGAAAAACAAACACTTCCGATGTGGTGATGTTGAAGGAGGCTTATGAGCGATATTTTTCCTTTTTCTGTAATTGACGCCCGGGTATATCCTCTTAAATGGATACAACATCTCCACTTTTTCTTCCTTTTCTTCTTTTTCTTCTTCTTCTACATCTACTTCTACTTCTTTCTATCTCCCTTGTGAGTACTTTTTATTTTTGTCTTCGCATTTAATCTGCAAGTCAGTGTTGCAAAAATAAAAAAAAAAAACATACAACAATAACGAAAAAAACAAAAAGTTTTATTCAAAAAAGGACTCTTCTTTTTGAAATGCCATCAGCTATTGGAAAAGAAGCTTTAGGGACCCTAAAAATACCATAAACAAGCGATTATAGCAAAGGATTTATGAGTTAATTTCATTGTAACCAAAAGATATACATATATATTCATCTACATATGTACTTTGGGTCCTTTTATTTTACAATTTTAAAATCTTACAACACTATACACGATATACCCGTAAAAGCCTTTTTTTAAGGGTGAGTTCTTGAGTGTTCAACGTTAGCCTCACTAATTCAATTCTTAATAGAGACAAAAAGTTGTTGGCTACAAAATCAGACGACTTATGAAGGCTTCAAGGGTTCATTTGTTTTGTATTTATTTTAATTCCCTTGCATGGTATTAAGATGGATTAAATTTCTTAGTTGTATACTTATTTGAAGTTTTATTTTCGAGTTCATTGAAGGCTGAGTGAGTGTGGGTGAGTGAGTGATAAAAAAAAAGCCACCCGTCTTCGAAAGTTCTTAAAACCACTATTAACCTAACTTAAATCACATTTCGGTCTGTTTTTTAAAAGCTATAAAAGATCCACCAAATTTGATTTATGTTGGATGTGTGTCATTAAAAATATCTGACCATCACACCGCCGCAATGAAAAGTTCTTTGTTTAACTTCCCGGTCTTTGCTTACGTCTATAACAATGACTAAGTACCTATCTATAAGCTTCAACTTAGCTTCAGGTTTTTGTGCTCAAAAATAAAGAAATAAAATTTCCAAATTTTATTGGCGAACTTTTAAATGAGTGCAGCTAAAGTTTTTGTTATACCTGCGTTTTTTTTTTGGCTGCTGTGTACCTGTACACAGTTTACACTCTAACTACCTTCAGTTGTTAAGATAATTCTAGGTTTTGATTGGTGGCGGCGCGAAGGCGGTGGTAGAGACCATAAACATTTTACACGCTACTATTTGCTTCATCAGTGTTTTGTGATTCTTAAGGACTTTAAAAAAAAAAAAAAAAACTTCCTTAAAACGTTGGTTTTTTCGTGTACCTATGTGATGATGGTTTTGTGAGCACTTTAAGTTTTTAGAGGAATTGATTTAACGACTCTGAGAATACGTATCAGTAGCTAAATGTGTGTGCTACAAGCGTACATTTTATGATTTTATGTGAATTGTCATTTAACTTTTCTAATTTTATTTAGGATAACATAACAATATATGTATATATGAAGTTTAAGTAAAATATTGGATAAGTGTCAATTTTATGATCAAATTTGTTTTTTAATTTAAAAAAAAAGTTAAGTTTATAATAAACAAGGGAGTAGGCAACAACAAGTTGATTGCTGACTATCATAAAGATGGCTAAAATATATGGTTTACAAAATAATACTCTTAATACGAATCTTAACTAATTTCTAATTTCCCCCTTAGGTCATATTTTTGAAACATTTATCTTTAAAACTGCTACACAAATCTACGGTAAGGTGTTTTTAAAGTTAAGATAGAAACAAATATTATTTGTGTGATGATTGAATTTGATTTTATGATTTTGAAAAATTGTTTTCCAACCGTCATCGGTTAACTGGGATAACTTTCCATTGGTGTCATCTGGAGCAGATGGCTTGAATGCTGAGCTCTTCAAAGCAGATGGAGATTGGAACATCAGTGAAGAGCAGCCAGAAGCATTCCAAGATCTAAAAAGAGGCTGGGATGCGACCCACACTGATAACTTCCCATCCCGTCTGTCGATTTGCCTTGCTTAAAATTTTGTCTATATTTATCAATTTTTAATAAATTTGCGTACTATTTTTTGAAGATTTTATTTTTTTATGAAAAAGCGGACTGTTGGAGTTTTTATAAAAACAATTACTGAATATCGAAAACAATATTTTCTGTGAAATTAAATAAGTTTGAAGCAAATATTTTTAATTTTTGAAAAGCTATTTGAGAAAGTATAATTTTACAAAGTTTTAGTATTGTTTTTTTTTTAGGTTTTTATTTTTTGTAAAAAAAACTGTTAATTCTATTTTTTTTTTTAAAACAATATTTCTTATAAGTTAAAATTAGTTAGAAGCCATGATCTCGAATTTTTGAAAAGATATTTGAGTCAAAAATCAATTTTTACCAACTTTTGTTAATTTTTTTTAGGTTTTTAATTTTTTGTACAAAAAGTGTCAATTCGATTTTTTTCAAAATTTTACTGAATATTGACAACAATATTTTTTGAAAGATTTAAGTAGTTTAAAGCCAATATCTCAAAGTTTTGAAAAGATATTTGAGTCGAAAAACCTTTTATACATTTTTTTTAGGTTTTTATTTTTTGTAAGAAAACTATCAATTCGATTTTTCTCAAAATTTTTCACAATGTTGAAAACAATATTTCTTATAAGATAAAATAAGTTTTAAGCCTTAATCTCAAGTTTTTGAAAACATATTTGAGTCGAAAATCAATTTTTACCAACTTAGAGTAATGTTTTTTTTTAATTTTTATTTTTTATAAAAAAAACTGTCAATTAGATTTTTCTCAAAATTTTATCAGATGTCAAAAACATTATTCTTCGTTGGACAAAATTGTTTTGGAGATGAAATCATATTTTAGTCGTAAAATTTTCGAGGTGACAAATTTTTTTTTCAGTTTTTTTTGATTAATAAAAAAAAACCGTTAATTGGATTTTTTTCAAAAAATATATTTGTTTTGTATCACGTTACAATATATAATATAAAATTTAATTCAAGTCTCTAGCATCATTGGTTCATGAGATATTTAGGGTTAACCAAAATGTTCACCTTTTTTTTAAACTGCTATGGTAAAAAAACCACCCACGCAATTTTCTTGAGAGCCCTTTCTGCATCTTTCTCCTTTATTATCCGTATAACAAAATTTATTTGAAGTCGATATCTCTTCTGGTTCTTGAGCTATTGACGACGAAAAAAACGTCGCGAACGTACTTACGTACGGACGTACGAACGTACTTACACACGCACGCACGGACATCTTTCTAAAAATCTTTTATTTCGACTCTAGGGACTTTGAAACGTCGAGAAATATCAAAATTTTCAATTTGACAAATCGGACCCATTACAATAACTTCCTATGGGAAGTTAAAAATTCATTTAGAGGTTACAACATTTAAAGTATTAGGTACTTGCGACAAATTCAAATTTATGTACCTCTGTAAATATACGCAAATGTACTAAACCATCAGCTTCCAGCCATACCTTCCATTGAGGACACTGACAAATCCATCATACTAAGGATAACTTTTATTAAAATAAAAACTGCGAATTTCTTACAAAATAGGATATGTCGCTTAGAAATGGTAGACGTATAGTAATTAAAATTTAAGTTACACAAGCCAACACAAACACGCTTATGTAGAGTGCAAACTGAAGAAAATATCGTAGCTGTATCGGCCAGTGTTAATGATGACGTTCGCTTCGCAGCATTTGGGCCTCTGTTACTCAACAACGTGGAAAATTTTGCGGAAGGATTTAGGTGTGATGCCTTTCAAAATACTTTTGGTGCAAGAATTGAAGCCGAACGACCTACTGCGACGTAAAATTTTTGGTGAATGGGCTCTTGGAAAGTTGGCCGAAGATTAACTTTTTTACCGAAAAATTGTGTTCAGCGACGAAGCTCATTTTTGTCTCAATGGGTACGTAAATAAGCAGAATTGTGGATTTTGGAGTGAGTATCAGCCAGAAGCATTGCAAGAGCTACCAATGCATCCAGAAAAGTCACAGTTTGGTGTGGTTTATAGGCTGGTGACATTATTGGACCGTACTTCTTCAAAGATGATGCTAATCATAACGTAACTGGGAATGGTGAGCGCTACCCTGAGATGGTATCCAACCTTTTTTTTCCCAAAATGCAAGAGCTTGATTTGCATGACATGTGGTTTCAACAAGATGGTGCCACATGCCACACAGCACGCGCAACAATGGACTTATTGAGAGGCGAGTTCGGTGAACATTTTATTTCATAACGCCTTTAGATTATTTTTTGTGGGGCTATGTTAAGGCCCGCTTCAATTGACGCATTTGAAGACAACATTGAAGCATTTATTCGTGAGATACCGGCCGAAGTGTTGGAAAGAGTATGCCAAAATTTTACTAATCGGATGGACCATTAGAGGCGCAGTCAAGGTCAACATTTGCATAAAATAATCTTCAAAAATTAAATAAAATGGGCCGTACTATCGATTCCAATAAGAACAATGCATGTTCTGAATTTTATGTGTTTTTTTTTTTAAACTTTCTTATAGCTTTTAAAAAATCAACCTTTACAACATTTCTGTTCTGATTTTAAATATATATAAGGCTTATAACAGAGGCAGAAAAAATACTTTCTAAAATAATTGTTTTCACCTAGATTTAAATCAAAAATTGTATGTACATAGGTACAGCTCTAAAATTATATAAATATATAGTTCTAAAAGCAGACTTCCTAGCCTTATCGTTCGTCTATTCGCAATATAATCATACAAAATATTTTGCATTCTGCTCATTAATTGTACTTACATTGAAGAAAATGTAATCCAAATCCAGCTCCTGCCAATTTTAAAAGTAGTATAACCAATGGCGGATCCAAGGGGGGGGGGGGTCATAGGGTCATGATTCATGATAATTTTTGAGAAAAACTTATTTTGCAGGTACATTTTTAAATCTTAAAATATAGGAAATATTTTTAAACCGTCTTTTTGGAAGAAATAAGCAAGTTCTAATTTTTTTTTCAGTCGTGAATTTTATTTTTTTCAAAATTGATTTTCTGTTGAATACAAAAGATATTAAAAAATTAAATAATTCTACTTTTGAAGTGAATTTGCTTTGGATGTTTTAGAACTGAGATTTAAACACGAATTTCAATAATATAAAATGTCCAAAAAACTGCAAAAGTGACACTAATGGCAAACGTGTAATTTGTGAGTGTCACACTAAAATTTCTTTCCAACTTATTTATTTACCTTAATTTGTTTAAAACTAATTTTTTAGAGAAATCATGTACTAAATGCAACTATTTCCTTAAATTCAACAACCAAACATTTTTCTCTCTTCAACTCTTAAGTTTTGTTGACTCCTTTAAGATCAAAATATTATATAGATACGCAAAACAGTAATTTCTTACAAGTTATCTTCTAGCATCAGCTTCAACCTACGAGTAAGCAGACTGATAGCGATAGTAATAATAGACTCCCGAAAATTGAGTCCGAAAAAACTACGTAAAAAAAAGCCCGACAGTTCTTCATATCAGATCGTCTCTCTTGAATTTTTGTAGCGTTCTTCGCATTAATAGAAATCGAAACAGGAAAAGTATGTATATTTTACTTTTCAAAAATAAGCTACGTTTGAAAACAATTTCTTACATTTCTGCGTAAAATGGCATATTTAGAAAACTGTTGGAATCTTGGAATGCTTTCATATATAGGGAGTCATAAAAATTAAATTGTTAGACCATACCTTGCTGGACAACAGTGTTCTAAAATTATTTGATAAGTAAAGTTGCCACTTTAGCAATTGAAATCTGTAAATGTAAGATTAAGATCCACATTATGCTATTTAAATTTTGTGTGCCTCCTTTACAAAACATTAAAAAACATTTTGAAGCGGTGAGTAAAAACTCATCTAAGTGTGTGACAACGCAACACCCCCCCCCCAACCCCTGATTAAAAAAATTGTCTGGATCCACCCTTGTGGGTAACAGTTAGCCGCTTAAATAAGGCAACTAATTGCAAAACTATTTTGTATCCAAACAACTTCTTTCCCTTGACAGTTTGTGTGTCTTGAATTATATAAGACTTTTCGCTGAAATTCTGTTTTGTTTTTTAAATAAACACTAAAAGAAGATGAACATGTTCGCATGTTCTGTAGAATAATTGAGTTAATGATGAGTTTTCCAATGAGTTTTAAGGTTGTAAGTTTTTTTTTACATTTAAATCAAATCACGGATATAGGACACTTTTACTATGTGATTTTTCACAACAAGCCCAATTTGTTCGATAAATATCACGATCCTAATTTTTTTTTTTCAAATTCATCAAATTAATGACCAACGATACAGATAACAATAAATTTTCTTTTAAAAAGTTCAAAAATGAAAATATTAGGTTGAAAATCGAATATCCTTTCCTATAATAACTGATTCAGGAATAACATCATGGTTATTTAACTACATATGAACTATTAAGATAACATTTATTTTAATTTGGTCTCTATTTTCAGTTTTTCAATATCAATTTTAAAACAACTAATCATTTAAAATGTAATTTAATTTTCCAAAAAAAAATAAAATAAATGTCAAATGAAAATTCCAAACAAATTTGCTGTAATAATTCACATTGCACAATTCATTGAGCAATTATTTTCATTAAAAGATGAAACACAAAAAAAATAACAGAAACATTTTTATAAAAACGCAAAACACAATTCATATAACGTAACGTTCCGTGCCTTCGTAAACATAGCTAGTATGTAGTTATCCTTGCAAAAGAATTCAATTAAATCAATTTAAATATAAATGAAAACCAGGACTAAAAATGTTCGCCGCTTAAGGATTTATATGCTTAGTTATTAATGTTCGTTCTGTTTCGTGTTTCGTGTTTTTTTTTTTTGTTCATTTTCAACCAAAAGCTTACGTAAAAATACCAGAAAAACTAGCCTTAACGGTTTCTATTTCAAAGTCATAGAATTCAATTTTTACTACAAACTCTGTACACCCACCTAAACACACAGACTTATTTTTAAAGCAATAGAATGGCAATGCTGTAGAGAAAAATCTATTTTGTCCTTTTTTTATTTCAGAAAATAAAAGAAAAATACAAATGCATAGATGAAAACGGTCAAATTGAATAATTTTCACTAAGCCCAAAAGAGTCACGAAAAGTGAAAAAAGGGGAAAAAAAACTTTAATTGGAATACTTTTTTTTAAAGCTCTGGCAAACTTATACAAATGTACCTGGCATTTCCATGTTGTGGACCAATTATGAAACCAAAAAATATACCTGTAAAGCACTAGGCCCAGCGTGGGCTGGTTGAAGTGAAAGTAATCTCACGTATTGAAACAAAAAGATGGAGTTATTCGAACGAATTCGATTTTATAACAGTGGGATGAAAAAGTTTGAATCAATGATTTTCTATGGTCTAGATTGGGTTTTTGTTGGGTTTTAAGTATTTTACTTGTTTTTGGTTCATCTGAAGGCTCTTTAGTTCAATAAGGCCAAAAACTGTGAAGACTCTTTTACAAAAAAAGTTAAACTTGATGTTGCATACTTTAAGGATCAAAGTGAAATTATTTTCTTCTATGGACACATTATTCGGTCAGCGCGCGGTCAGCCATCCGCCGAATAGGGGAATGACTTATAGCATACGGAAACATGAACGTTTCGTAACTATTTGAGACTTATGTAAGTGTGACCATAACCTCTAGAAACAAACTTCAAAAGGTTTGAATAATATTGTCAGGCTTATTTCTCAGGTTGGCGACAGACTCATAATCTGTCCCGTAAAAAAATCTCATTACGAGACCACCAACAAGCATCGGAAATGGACTGATTTTGCACGAGAAAACTTATGACAACCGATCGAAAAACTTGGTTGTTGCGAGTACGAGGTTTCCGCATAAAGATACCTACAAAGCCACCTTTGTATCACCTGATGAAGTCACTCTTAACCAAATCGAACACGTGTTGATAAACGTCGCGTCGCTACTACTCTATGCTGATGAGGCAACAACTGTACAAACGTACCGAGGTGCCAATAACGACTCGGATCATTATCTTTTTCAGTTTCAGCAGTCTTATTTTCGGATAAGTAAGCTGCAGTCACACGGCCATCGCCAGCCAAAAAACCACTCCAAACAGTGACACATAGGAAATAAAGAGGTTTTGTAATGATCGTTTTTGGATTTTGCGAGCCCAAAAATGAAACCATTCTTAACGTAGCCTCTCTCCGAGGTGAAAATAAGCTTCACAAGTAAAAATGAATTTTCGGTGAACATCCCGATAGTTTTAATGCATTTCAAAGACCAACCCCCATAGTTTTAATGTATTTCGAAGATACGAGGCGTTGCTGATGATCGATGGACTTTTGTTCTTGTGCGTACTTAAAATGAACTTTAAGGCCCTAAGGACCAAGGAGGAATCGACAAACTTCGGTTAGCTTCAACACTGTCAACTATAAAGGTGTTACACGATGACCAAGCATTGTTCCATTTTTAGCAATGGAGAGCGATGTATAATTTCTTAAAAGGCAAAATATAGCAGTTTCAAAAGTGACAGCTACCCAACTAGCGGGCTATTAAAAATGAAACAATAGATTGATTTTTGAACTGGTAAACTATTAATGAATGCATTCTTCTGTACTAAGTTTAGCCCTCTCTATTTAAGCTTTGCATCCAAAGATATTCCAAGGTATTTGGGAGAATTGAAATTTTATGACCAAATACTAACTTTTCAACTGAAATTTTAGAATTTTATTTTTGTTGTGTAGCCTTAGCAATGGATTTATCTTGCAACAATATTGTAGTATCAAAAATGGCAATGATAGCGTTGATATCTACTGGAATATCCCTTGTATATGAAAAGTACATAATTGGTCCTAAGACACTTCCTTGGAGTACACCGGCTTTTTCTTAGTTCCGGATCATTTTGGTTGTACTGTACCCTAAGGCCCCTTTCACACCAAACGAATCCGAATCAATCAGAATCACTCCGAATCAAGTTGAATCTGATTGACCAAGATTCGGCTTCGAGCGCTCCGTTTAAATGTGAAGGGATTCTTTTCCAGCCTTCAGACCGGAAAATTTCTGGTTCAATCAGGTTTGATTCGAGGTCGCACTTGATTCAACCTGTCAGATTCCTCGTCCGGTCAGTCTTGAATCAACAACTATACGAGATAGAGAGCAACTAAAAGAAGGAAAACAAAAAGAAGATGAAAGGATTTTTATAGATTCAGGTTGATTCAGCTAGTGTGAAAGAGTGGAGATGACGAATCAGATTCAACTTCGGATTGATTCTGATTGATTCGGATTCGTTTGGTGTGAAAGGGGCCTAAGGAGTTGGATTGAACATAAGATGCCAGTATTTCGTAGTACTGCCATATAAAGGTCGCTATGCATTTCATTCTCAATTCCCAAATACTAAACCTTGTCAAAGGCTTGAGCAATATCTAAAAATATAGCCGAGCATACTTGTTTTCCTTGAACTGCATTTTTCACCACATCCGACTCGATGTACTTGGCCTATCTTTGAACTTGTATTTCTAAATCCAAACTGATGATTTGGAACTATTCTTCTTTCTTTGATTATTTTGCTGAGTCTTTCAGTATTAGTTTTTTGAAAACTTTTGTCATGATTACCCGTGTTTTGTTGGAAAATCTATCCATAGTATAGTAGGATTTTATACGAATAACAAAAACAATATCCATAGTATGAATAACACCGATAAAAGTTAGAGTAGAATCTTACTATGGATGGGTTTTTGACATTTATACGAGTCTCGAATGGATCTTATGTGATTTCGTTCTAAAATGTTGGTACGATTGATATTGCATTTGTATCTCGATGGCTGTGTTCGTTGAGTAGTTGTGCATTTGGAATCATGTGTGTTTTCCATTGGGGAAAAAATCAATCTATTACTGTTGATATTATTTAGTTTTGTTAGTTAGAAAATGGACTAACTGGGCTTATTTAATGAAGAACTGGTTAGTTCAGCACCATATAAGAATATGCTACCTATTCCATGTCCATTTTTTTTTTGTAATTTTATTAAAACGAAATTATATTTTTTGTTCACAAACATGCAAATAAACAGACCATAATGCATTATCTGTTAAACCAACTCCTCTACACAGGTTTTTCTTCTCAAATTTTGACTCGACTCCGATCTCCGACGGGAATCGAGTCAAATTAAGCTCATTTTAACTCGATTCAGGTATATAAAGAATTAAGGTGATCTTCAAGCTCGCTTCAACATCACATGTTAAAATAGTTTAGTCTACGAACAAACCCCGTCCTTGAAGTAGTTGTTAAATGAACTTTTTTTTTATAGAATCTCAATTTCCAGATATTTTCTTACCATTTCTTCTTGAAAATTGTCCATTTTATTAGTTTTAGTTAGTTTTTTTTTGCTAAGTTAATTTTAACATTTGATTTTCACAAAACTTTCTTCTATTTGTGTGTTTTTTTAAATTATTATTCTGACAGATCTTCTTTCAGTTGTACCAATTTTTAAATACAAAAATCTGGCTACTGCGGATCGTTTTGTTGGCAATTTCTCATTGTACTTTATATGGAATACCAAAAAAACGCACTTATTGTTATAATGTTACTTCTCTTGGTGGCTTACCTTCTTTACAATTAATTTTTTTAATTTTCCAAATTCTTTGAGCGTGACAAAATTAATTTCTTATTAGTCGTTTTTATTAACAAACTGTATGGGATCTGTAGTTGTATTTGCTGGGAATGCTTTAAAAATATTCATGAGATCTTCAGCACCAAATTAAATTGGGAATATAAGTTAAAAAAAAAGAATCAAAAGCTTGTTTTAAACTCTGATAATAAAGGGTGATTTTTTGACCGTTGGGGAAAGCTGTTAAATGTCTACCAGAAATCATCTCCTTAAAATCATATGTTTTATGTTTATACAAAAGTTATTGGTTTAAATGTTTAATTATTCATGAGAACCAAGAACCCAAGGAAGCCACAAAAATATTAAATGTTAAACGGTGTTTTCAAAAAAAAAAAGATTTAACTGGTGTAATGCTGAGAATAAAGACATATTTTCCAGCCTACGTCTTAAAGTTGGCTATACTGGATCAAGCGTAAAAAATTCTTACCTTTAGAAGTTAAATTGGAGTGACACATAGATTAGATTGAGAAAGAAAAATGTTATAGCTTGAACCAATTCAGTTGGCCATTCTATTCTACTGCACAGTTCTCTTTTAATTTCTCTGATTTACTTTTTAAATCTGAAAGAGACAGACAAATCCCTGAAAAAAAGAAAAAGCGGATGAACATGCTGGCTTTGTTGCCAATGACGCTGCTGCCATCGAGAAAGAACTAACTAAGAACTAATAATTTAGTTTTTTCTCTCTGCTGCTGCGATCATACTAAAGCACTAAGGTAAGGACTGAGGAGGGTGAGTTTTGTGTATAGCTTTGCTCGCAGTAAAAAAAAATTAAATTCCAGCGATGGACTTTCTCTGAATAAGGTATTATCATGTTTTATTTTTCTCTCAAAGATTGATGACTGAAAAACTATTCCATTCCTGGTGAGAGAAAAAGAAAAAAAAATTAAGTGTAAACTTTACTTCGAAAAGATAAAATTAATAATTTTTAACTTCCCATTGGAAGTTATTGTAATGGGTCCGATTTGTCAAAAATGAAAATTTTGACATTTCTCGACGTTTCAAGGTCCCTAGAGTCGAAATAAAAGATTTTTAGAAAGATGTCTGTGCGTGCGTGTGTACGTACGTCCGTACGTTCACGACGTTTTTTTCGTCGCCTATAGCTCAAGAACCAGAAGGGAATAAGGCATAAAGATGCAGAAAGGGCTCTCAAGAAAATTGCGTGGGTGGTTTTTTTACCATAGCAGTTTAAAAAAAAAGTGAAAATTTTGGTTAACCCTAAATATCTCATGAACCAATGACGATAGAGACTTGAATTAAATTTTATATATTATATTGTAACGTGATACAAAACAATTTTATTTTTGGAAAAAAATCCAATAAACGGTTTTTTTATAAATCAAAAACACTAAATAAAATAAAATTTGTCACTTCGAAAATTTACGACTTAAATATGATTTCATCTCCAAAACAATTTTGTGCAACGAAGAATAATGTTTTTGACATCTGATAAAATTTTTCGAAAAATCTAATTGACAGTTTTTTTACAAAAAATAAAAACCTAAAAAAAAACTTAATAAAAGTTGGTAAAAATTGATTTTCGACTCAAATATCTTTTCAAAAATTTGAGATTATGGCTTCTAACTAATTTTAACTTATAAGAAATATTGTTTTCAACATTAGTAAAAATTTTGAGAAAAATCGAATTGACAGTTTTTTACAGAAAATAAAAACCTAAAAAAATTAATAAAAGTTGGTAAAAATTGATTTTCGACTCAAATATCTTTTGAAGACTTTGAGATATTGGCTTTAAACTACTTTTTTCTTTCAAAAAATGTTATTTTCAATATTCAGTAAAATTTTGAGAAAAATCGAATTGACAGTTTTCTTACAAAAAATAAAAACCCAAAAAAAAATATATAAAAGTTGGTAAAAATTGTTTTTCGACGTAAATATCTTTTCAAAAATTTGAGACATTGACTTCAAACTAATTTTATCTTATAAGAAATATTGTTTTTAATATTCGATACAATTTTGAGAAAAATCGAATTGGCAGTTTTTTTTACAAAAAATAAAAACCTAAAAAAAAAAACAATACTTAAACTTGGTAAAAATTTACTTTCGATTCAAATAGCTTTTCAAAAATTATAAATATTGGCTTCAAACTTATTTTATTTCACAGAAAATATTGTTTTCGATATTCAGTAATTTTTTTATAAAAATCCAACAGTCCGTTTTTTCATAAAAAAATAAAATCTACAAAAAATAGTACGCAAATTTGGTAAAAATTGATACATATAGACAAACTTTTAAGCAAGACAAATCGACAGACGGGATGGGAAGTTATTAGTGTGCGTCGCATCCCAGGCCTCTTTTTTATTTTTTTCTATAAGTTCGCTGAAATTAGTCAAATCAAAAAATTAAACTCATACATTCCATCTCATTTTAATTTTAAAGAAAAACAAAGTTGAGTTAGGCACTGTAAGATTCAAGGAAAAATCTTTACTCATTAAATATTTGGCGCAACATTTTTGTTCTCTTAATCCTCTCTCTTTGCAACCGACCGTTGGCCAACTGAATTGGTTCAAGCTCCATCTAGATTTTGATCTAATATCAATCCACAATTAAAAAAAGTGTTTCTTCCTTTTTTACATCTACTGTAAGCTCGAAACTCTTGATCTAGAGACAAAAAATCGCCCTTTTGAGAGTACGAAACAAAATCCATCGAAATTCGACATGAACATCATACATGCACGTAAATTTATTTACAAAAACACAAATAAAGATATGCATATCCTTACAAATATAGAAATGCACATATACATGTCTATGTATGCAGATATCAGGACAACCACATGTGCTTGGCCAATTTGAAGTGGTAAAATGCATGCTGGACGACCGTAAGCAATGTGTGTAGTTTTGCGCCTACATTTGCATCCGGTATAGAAATTTGTTTATGTATAATATATACTATACGTGACGTTTAACAAAAAAATGTCCTTCAGCTGAAAATAGCGCAATAATCACCAGTGCAAAAATCACATTCGTGAAAGTCCAGGCGAAACGTAAATTTTTCAATAAAATATTTGAAACAATAAATTTTGTGAAACGAATTCTGAATTGGCTACAGGACTTCCTATACTCTTTGAATATATATGTATATAGTCAAAGCAATGTCCTTTTATATAGAAAAAATAAAAAAAACCTAGGCAACAGGAACAGCAGCAGCAAAGCATCGATCCTCCATCAGTTACGAAAAAATAAAATGAGAAAAACAAATTAAATAAAATCCAACGTGTTTTAATATGTGACATCAGAATAAAGAGAGAAAGCAGGTCCCAAAGGGGCATAGGATCGGCCTTGGGGGTTGGGTTTGAAATAAATTGGAAAATCCAAAATGGTTGGAAACGGAGCCTTTATCCCCCACCCCCTTTCTCCCATCTGAAATCAAGCTAAAAAGGATTGACATGTAAAGTGGCAGAAGTCTGAAAATCTGGTGATTTATTTACGCTGATAAAAAGATCTGGAGTACCTAGAGTATTACCTTTATAGAAATGTTCGGTTAACAAATTTAGAATTGAACATTATAGATTCATTTAAAAAATTAAAAAAGAGGCTGGGCTGCTACCCCCATTGACAACTTCCCATCCCGTCTTTCGATTTTTCTTGCTTAAAAGTTTGTCTGTATGTATCAATTTTTACCAAATTTGCGTACTATTTTTTGTAGATTTTATTTTTTTATGAAAAAAAAGGACTGTTGGATTTTTATAAAAAAAATTACTGAATATCGAAAACAATGTTTTCTGAAATATATAAGTTTGAAATAAAATACGTTCGAAGCCAATATTTGGAATTTTTGAAAAGCTACTTGAGTCGAAAGTAAATTTTTACGAAGTTTTAGTATTGTTTTTTTTTTAGGTTTTAATTTTTTGTAAAAAAAACTGGCAATTCGATTTTTCTCAAAATTTTATCAGATGTCAAAAACTTTATTCTTCGTTGCACAAAATTGTTTTGGAGATAAAATCATTTTTTGTTCGTAAAATATTCGAGGTGACAAATATTTTTTGTTTTTTTTGATTTACAAAAATAAAGCGTTAATTGGATTTTTTTCCAAAAATATATTTGTGTGGTATCACGTTACATTATTGGCTCGTGAGATATTTTGGGTTAACCAAATTTGTCACATTTTTTTTAAATTGATATGGTAAAAAAACCACCCACGCAATTTTTTTGAGAGCCCTTTCTGCATCTTTCTGCCTTATTATCTGTATAACAAAATTTATTTGAAGTCGATATCTCTTCTGGTTCTTGAGCTATGGACGACGAAAAAAACGTCGCGAACGTACAGACGTACGGACGTACGAACGTACGTACACATGCACGCACAGACATATTTCTAAAAATCTTTTAATTTGACCCTAGGGACTTTGAAACGTCGAAAAAATTTCAACATTTTCATTTAGACAAATTGGAGCAATTACAAAAACTTCCTACGGGAAGTTAATAAATAAAGTGGCGCAATAGCTTGTAAAGAATTAGTGTCTAAAGTGACTTACAACTTTCAACCATTCCTATGTGCTAGTAATGTCTGGGATGGAGGGGGCCTACAGTCTTATGATAAATTGGACGGGCTAATTTTAGATACCACTTTTCATGACAAGAATAATTGATCAATTCCTCACAAGAATGCATTACTCTAATTACTTTTCTCAGAGACATTTAAAACTTGCGCTAAACAAAGAATTCTTTGGATTTTCAAATTTTTGATTTAAAATCGTTGTTATTGGTGACTATAATTTTGCAATATTTTCAAAACCTATACTTTGGTTTTTGTTTAACAAAGAAATCTATAAAATAAATAGTAAAATCATCGCGTTTAGGTAATAGAAAAATGATTTTGATTAAGCTTTACCCCTATTTACTTTTTTAAGAACTCGAATTTCGAAAAATTCCCTTGTAGTTTTCACTTTCAAATGTCCGGGAATTATGCTGACATTTGTTTGTAATATCCTTTCTTTTACACAAAAATCAATCAGTGTTTTAATTTATATCATCAATCAATGTAAATATTAAACATTAGAAACAGGATGCAAATTTACCCAAATTGTGTAGGCACCTACACCTTGAACCGTGGCCTACGGACATGAAACGGGGAGTGGTGAGGCTTTAGAAGTGCTAATTAATTAACTTTCTATAAGTCGATTGATAATAGAACATTTCTCATTAAATTTCCTTGTTAGGAAATTATCCTATATAGACCTCAGCACAACGAGTATCATCAGTTCAACTTAGAAACTTTATATACCTAATATCTTATCCCAATTCTATCGAATTCCTTGTACGAGAGTAAATGTTGTGTCCTTAGGTCGTGAATGATGAAACGAGACATCTACATTCTCCAATATGTATCTAATAATCTACAGAATATTCAAGAGAGCTTAATGTGAATTTTGAACTTGAGGTTAGGATGTTTGTACATTTCCTGGCTTTGTGTGCGTTTATCATCTATGTAAATGTTTATTTTGCTTAAGACAAAGGTTAAAGGGAGGTAAATCATTTTCGAAAGTGTTCTGTTAGACCTGTAGGTCTATAAACACTGTATTATAAGCTTTACATTTACAAAGGTATAACTTTGTTTTTAGAAGGAAAAAAGAAGAAGTGTAAGGAATAATGTTTTATCAACTCAAATAACATAATTTATGAATTTAAGTCCTTTAATACTCCTACATATTTCAATATCCTTAAGATATTCAAGTTTTCAAAAAGTGAGTAAAAACTGATTCGCAAAAAGAGGCTGAAATACGACCCATTTCGATAATTACCCATTAGTGCTCCTACAATGATTGTTTTGCTGTAATAAGCCGAATTTTCATTTTTCAAGGAACTTCGAAAAGTATACCAAAGTTTAAACTGTGTTTGAACAGTATATTCAGAACATCAATCTAAGTTGGTAGGGTTTTATTATTTTTTAAACTTCAATTTCTTTTTAACTTCCCATAGGAAGTTATTGTAATGGGTCCGATTTGTCAAATTGAAAATTTTGACATTTCTCGACGTTTCTAGGTCCCCAGAGTCGAAATAAAAGATTTTTAGAAAGATGTCTGTGCATGCGTGTGTACGTACGTTCGTACGTCCGTACGTGTTTTTTTCGTCGTCCATAGCTCAAGAACCAGAAGAGATATCGACTTCAAATAAATTTTGTTATACAGAAAAAAACGCAGAAAGATGCAGAAAGGGCTCTCAAGTTTTTTTACCATAGCAGTTTAAAAAAAAGGTGAAAATTTTGGTTAACCCTAAATATATCATGAACCAATGACACTAGAGACTTGAATTAAATTTTATATTATATATTGTAACGTGATACAAAACAAATATATTTTTGGAAAAAAATCCAATTAACGTTTTTTTTTATAAATCAAAAAAACTGGAAAAAAAAAAAGTTTCACCACGAAAATTTTACGACTAAAATATGATTTCATCTCCAAAACAATTTTGTGCAACGAAGAATAATGTTTTTGACATCTGATAAAATTTTGAGAAAAATCAAATTGACTGTTTTTTTTATAAAAAAATAAAAACCTAAAAAAAACATTACTCAAAGTTGGTAAAAATTGATTTTCGACTCAAATATCTTTTCAAAAATTTGAGATAATGGCTACTAACTAATTTTAACTTATAAGAAATATTGTTGTCAACATTAGGAAAAATTTTGAGAAAAATCGAATTGACAGTTTTTGTACAAAAAATAAAAACCTTAAAAAAAAATTTATAAAAGTTGGTAAAAATTGTTCTTCGACGTAAATGTCTTTTCAAAAATTAGAGACATTGGCTTCAAACTAATTTTATATTATAAGAAATATTGTTTTCAACATTCGGTAAAATTTTGAGAAAAATCGAATTGAGAGTTTTTTTTACAAAAACTAAAAACCTAAAAAAAAATTTATATAACTTGGTAAAAACTTACTTTCGACTCAAATAGCTTTTCAAAAATTAAAAATATTGGCTTCAAACTTATTTTATTTCACAGAAAATATTGTTTTCGATATTCAGTAATTTTTTTATAAAAATCCAACAGTCCGTTTTTTCATAAAAAAATAAAATCTACAAAAAATAGTAAGCAAATTTGGTAAAAATTGATTCATATAGACAAACTTTTAAGCAAGACAAATCGATAGACGGGATGGGAAGTTATCAGTGTGGGTCGCATCCCAGCCTCTTTTGTTTTTTAATATTACCAGATGTAAAAAGCAATACAGCGTTGTTGCTGAGTGCAAAAGGTAGAAGCACTTAAGTCTATTTTCATAATATTTCAGAAAGTGGATTTTTAACTTTCAATCAGTTCGGAACATATAGCCAAACATTTTATGTCTGTCACGTCTCAATTTGACAACACGTGAAATTTTTAAGATATAGAATATTGCTCAACAAACTGTGGCATGGAATTTGAAAAAATACTAGCAGAGAAAAAGGCTCAAGGAAGCCAAAGATCGTTTTTTGTCGTCGGCATCGGTTCAGGATTTCGGTGTACCTTAAAAACTATCTGTGTCGAGCTTGAGGCAAAGTAATTTCGTCAAGCTCAGTGAGAAAAAGGCTCTTGAAAGCTGGACTTAGAGCACTAAGCCGGTGCTGAAACCGAATTTCCAAAAAAAAAGTAAAGGAAAAAACGATTGCCTTGGGTTCAAGATCACCTAAAATGCCCTCCAAAACTGATGATGTGATAGTGTGGGGATGCTTCTCTGGAGATGAAAAAGGTAGAATGAGCTTTCTAGAATCCAAAGTCGATGCAAAAGTTTACCTTCGACCTTTTACCTTTACCTAAAAAACTCATTTTTCGGTATAATCACTTTTTGCTCCCGTGACCATTTTAGAAAAATTGTTATTGTATCATAAAACGATTTGAACCGCATAATAAAACAAAACCTCATTAAAAAAAAGTTTGTTATATGAAATAACACATTTGACAAAATTGGAAAAAAATGTTTGACCAACATTTTTCGAACGGCACTGCATATATAAAATTATTTGAAAAATAAACTGGAATTTTGATAAGTGAAGTATTTAATGCATTTATCGATGTTTTTTTTTTGACCAAAACAACATTTACAGTTTTTCATTAAATAAGTATCCTCCAATTCGAATTTTTAATTGATTTGAGTTTTAAGCTGTTTTACTTTAATATACAAACAAAGTTAAAGTGGCTGTCAGTGATGGAGTAGGACACATTAAGGCTAGTTTAATGGCCCATTGTGATACCACATGAATCTTGAGGTTTTCTTCTAAGTTCAATGAAACCATACAGTGTGATAAGCGTTAACATCGCTTCCATTTATTCGGCTGATCTTCTGCTGTTTCGCTTCAGTGATGATTCTCTCAAGGGTCTTACCAGGAAGAGGGCCAAGGTAGTCATTTCCAAGATACGCCAACACTAGCCAGTATTTTCCTCTGGCTGTTTACAGCCTAGCTACGGTGGTATCTCTATCAATAAAATTATGGAGTGAAAGTACATTTAAAATACATGGAAGGTCGAGTCGTGATCGGAGAGGGCATGTGTACGTATACATCGCCAACCTCTTGTCGGAGGGAAGACTATATCCCTGGCCTTCCAACAGCGAGTTAACCTTCGAGTGAAACCAATAGCCTCGATTGGGATCCAAATGGGTGCTCTCGGTCTGCTATTATTTTCTTACTTAGCAACTACCTCAAGTTTCACACCTGCCATGTCATGTCATGTTGTCCTGGAAGCTCTCTCAAAATGCTTAAAAAGCGACCCGAGAGCTTTACCTTGACCAACTGATAACGATCAGTTGAAATTGGGCCATCATCATCTCGCTTCTGTCAATGACCGCAACCACGACTTTGCCCTTCGTGACGTCACTGAAACTTGCATTTTTGATGGGATTGAGGGGATTGCTGGTGATGTACACACGAGGCCGCTTTGGTGTCGGTGTGGCCCCTCCAGAAACCTTTCGCGCTTAGACGTAGAGTCTTTGCAAGAACACTTTTCGCCCATTCAACGCGAGCGCTTTGCTGCGGTGTCCTTCCGGCCTCCAATGATTCACAAGAGGCCTTCAGGATTCTTGAAGCTTGCTGACTTTCTTTGTAAAGGCTTTTTGAGAGTATCAGCAGTAGTGATAGGGCTATCGTTCACAACTCTGCGCCTTCTGAAATTAGGTATCACTAGTCACTACCTTCCTATTCTCGTTGCTTCCAACACCAGAAGAGGGTCCATTGATAACCACTGCTCTCTTCTATGTTTCGGCCGCAGGAGATACGGCAACCGGCTTCAGTGCCAAACTGCCACCCGGTCTTGAAGAGATACCGGTCAGCATTTTCTTAATTTTTGTTTGTTTTGATTTTTATTGGTCCCACGAGTTGCGATGAAAGATAGGCCCGTCTGTACAGAGATTCGCATTATAATAGATAAGGCTAGTTAATTTGGAGGTCGCCAGATATCCAGATACTCCGTTAGACACTGCGCTATTTTTTGAATTGGTTCCCCAACCAGGCTGATCATCGGCACGGGTCGTTTAACACCTTAGATCCATCCCAATAGTAAAAACAGGCAGGTGGAAGAAAGAGATAGGGTGAGGAGTCAGTTGATGTTAAGAACATCATGCTGTAATGTAAGGGAATGATTAGGACATCAGTTTAGCTTTGTTAGGGTGAGAAGGAGAACTGGAGAGAAGAGCGCTGGAAAGCTTTTTCGCCATTACAGCGTGATATGTGGGATGGGAATTGATGACATAAGCCATGGCTTATATGCTTATGTGGGAGGGGGTAGTTATTATGGAGAGGTAGATGATATGAACGTCTTTTAGTTTCAGGTTTTACGCAGGCAAAAGAATGTCGGTTCTCATATGACAATAACGCTCTGAATTGACAATGACAGTCGTTCCATCGTCGTTTTCGAAGAAGTACGTTCCAATCACACCTCCGGACCAAAGAGCGCACCAGGCAGTGACTTTTTGTGGATGTAATGGCCTTTCTTCAATTACTTGAGGATTATCAGAAAATTTTGTTCGAAAAATCGCTGTCCACCACCTATTGTTCAAGCACCCATTTGACGTATGTATCTACAAGACGTTGTGAAGCTGAAGCTGGCTTCAGCTGTTGTGAGAACTGGACTTCATTATGGATGTAGATGTAGATCCAAATGTAAAATACGCCATGTGCCATTAGAGAGCCCTAATTACTGAGAAAAACGAGGACTCAACACATTCGGGTCTTCGGCAACACTTTCACTTACAGCAGCAATATTTTCAGTGGTACAAGCGAAATGTGATGTACAGGCCTTACAATATCTCTATCCAATCCAGTCTCTTCAAATTTCTTCACAATTTTGCCAATTTCTTGGGTAGTTGGACAATTATGTAAACCATAATCTCATCTTAAAGCACGATATGTGGCTGTGGCAGAATCACGAATTTAGTAGTAGGTTTTAACAATTGGTATGAGTTGTGCGATAGTTAAGCTATCCATTTTCCTAAATGCCAGACTTTCATCTGACAAAAAAATTGATTTAACGACTTAGTTTGACAGATGTCAAATTTCAGTCCTATATACCTCAAAATGTATGACCCGTTATTTTAGTTAATTGTGTAGTTCTATGACGATTCGAGTAACGTAAAACAATCAAGGAAAATACAAATATCACGAAACAAAATTTAAAGCTGCATTAAATATATAAAAAAAAAGGAATATCTGAAATAAATTGTGTTAAAACTTCGATCCTGTTTTGTTTGTCGTCCTAGCTATTAACATGTAAAATGTGAGTATATATGTTTGTAGCATGAAGGTATGATGTATGTACATATATGCATAGATTCATAGTTATGGAATTAACTAACTTTTGTTGTGATGTTTAACTTAATTTGGTTTTATTTAATGTTTTGTGTAACTTTTTCGTTTGTTCCTCTGTTGCCTGGACTAACATTAAAATCACAGTTAGTGAATAGTAAGTGCATATAAATACATAACATAAGTTTGCATTTACAAACGCTCACACACACTTTTCAAAATTTATAATGAAGTTTTTCCGTAAATAATATGAATACAGAGGGTACATATGGTATATGGTACCTTACGCTTACATTAATATTACATCATGTTTGGCACTATACATTTTTACTGTATGTGTACAATATAAACAACTGTAAAGTGTACTTTACATTTTTGTTTTTAGTGAATGGATGTTTGCTTGATTGTGGTTTGTTTAGTTGGTTTTTGTAGTTTAAATTGTGTTGTGTCAATTTTTGGGAAATTATAAGGGAAATTTTTCAAAAATATTTTGCGCTTTTGTTTTGCATTTATTTTGACAGTATTGTGAGGTTTAAAGCTTTCGTTAGTTTTGTGTGTATTGAATTATAAATTGTATGTATTTTGTTAACATTTATTTGTATCGTGTGTCAGGATATTAAATTGATAAAAATTAAAGTAATCTAATGTTTTATTTTTGTTCAAACATATAACGCTGAATATTTGGTATATTTTGTGTTTAGAAGTTTCTGAAAGTTGTATTAAATGTTAATTAATACTTAATTTTATCGAAATACATTCAGATTGTTATTCTATTGCATAAATGTATAATTTTTCAATTATACACCCTTAACATGCCAAAAACATAGATAGAGCACTAGGAAAGATTCGTTGGGGTGCATTGGTTTTTAATGTTTGCACATTTTACTATCAGCATAAGGATATTGTAATATTCGGCTTGCTCTGACAATTAAAACTTATTCACACTTGTAAATAAAACACAATTTTACTTTATTTAAATTGTTCCAAACTTATTTATTGAACACTTTCAATTATTACTTTTCAAACACAGTCTTTAATAATTACTTTTTAAACACAGTCTTTACTTTATCGCAGTTCAAAACCAATACTGAACCGCTTTGTTTCCGAGCGCCTATTTATATACCTTAAATCGGTTCGAGAAACTACAAGTTTCTTGTAGGCGCTAAATGTTCTCGAAGTTAGTTCTCCTCTTAATCACTAGATGTTTCTCGATGCTTAACGAAGCGAGTTCTCCTCTTAATCACTAGATGTTGCCCCTTATTCTAAATGTTCTACACAAGTGTTTACTACTATCTACAAATAAAACGGTTGCTACGTACTTATTCTACTATAACACGATATTAGAGTAAAAAAAATAAAGAGTGTATACACATTACAATATCAACAAAGCCACCTCGGTATCACTTGATGGAGTCAACTGCAACAAAATGGATCACGTGTTGATATATCTTCACCAATACTCGAACCTGATGATGGTTGGAACGTTGCGAGGTACCACTATCCACGAGAATCATTATCTTGTCGGTTTGGTGTTCCGAGGGCGGATCAGGTTTGAATTAACACGGCTGTCCTACGCAACGAGAATGCCAGTAACTACTTTGGCCAAGCATTAGGACTCACCCTCCATGATCTCGATGGAGGGAGAGTAAGCCCTGGAGCCAATATGCTGGGCGTAGAAGAGAAGTAGGCAAGATTTAAAAATACTGTCATTATAATACTTCCAGCTTCATTTTAGGCAGCAGTTGCAGAGATCGGAGCGACTGGTTCGATGATGAAAGCAAATTAACGACTGAAGGTAAGAAAGTTGAATACCCTGCAATCTCATAGAACGCGTGCATTTGAAGAAGAATATAGAAGAACAGAAAAACGGCTCCACAAATAGAAGAAATCAGCCACAACGGAAGTTCTACCAATCCATCACCACTACGCGGTACATATTGCAAGGACAGAGAAAAAGATCTGATCACTGATCTTGCAGGCATACTGAAGCGATGGGAAGTGTACTTTAATGAATTGCTTAACGGTCAGCTTACTGAAGAGTTGAAGAATCCACCACTTCAAGAAGAAGTCATTATGCCACAGCCGCGCCGCCCGCCACGCATAGAAAAGTCCGAGAAGGCTATAAAAAGGCTCAAACAAATCAAAGCCCAAAAGATTGTCAAATCTGCCCAATACACAACTTGCAGCAACTATAGACGAATCACGTTGTTTGAGACCACCTAAAAGATAATCTTCTCTATACTACAAGATCAGATAGCCCCATACGCTAAAACTATCATCGGAAAATATCAAATCAACAACCGATCAGACTTTTACCCAAAGGCAGGTGATAGAAAAATGTCTTGAATTTAATAATCCAACCTTCCATCTGTTTAAAGACTGATTATGGGCCGTCTATGAAAGCATAACATGGGTAAAACTATACAAAACTATGAGAGAATTTGGAGTTTCAAATAATATGGCGTTTGAGGAAGCAATCCATGACTCTGGCACGTCAACAAGAAGGACCATCGTCACCAGGTCCAGCTAGATACTGGCGTACTCAGACGACATTGACATCATCGGAAGAACCGAACCAACTATACACGATTCCTACATCCAGATTGGGAAGGCCGTACAAAATCTGGGGCTCCACATTGGTGAAGGAAAAACAAAGTACATATTGGCGTCGACTGTGATGCAGAAGCATGAATATGAAGTAGTGCAATCCTCCGAAAATACCATAACAACATAGAAGAAAAATACGCTAGCGGTTGCTTAAAGCCAACTGAGCCTACTGCAGTCTTTCAAAGCTTTTAAAATCCAGAAATCCTAAAGCTGATGTTGTACAGAACGGTTGTGGTTTTTGCAGTACTCACATTGTAATGACGCATTACAAATCTACAACTAAACCACTAACAAATTACATGCGTTCGGTCACTACACCGATCATTGAGTTCACACTCAATTCAACTGGGCCAAAACATGGTGACATTAATGGGCAAAGCTGATTTTGTCATTCGCAAAAATATAATTCACACTAGGTTGTTACCAAAAGGTTGCCTAGTAGAACCGAACAAGAGAGCAAACAAGGGAGTGAACGAAGTAGAAAGACGAGAAAGTTCAACGTTAAGCGAGGATTAGAGGTAAGTAGTTTTGATATACACAGAGGCTTCCCCCCACCAGAGGAAAAGGGCTTTTGTGAAATATTCAAGATTAATTAATTTACCAGTTCAACGGTAAACAAGGATTAGTGGTAAGTAGTTTTGAATATAAACAGAGGCTTCCCCCCACCAGAGGTAAGGGGCTTCTTGTGTAATATTCAAGTTTAAGTAAGTTACCGGTTTTGGCCTTGTGTTACCAGTTTCGGCTGTGTGTTACCAGCTTCGGCTGTGTGTTACCGGCTTAGGCCGTGTGTTACCAGCTTCGGCTGTGTGTTACCAGCTTCGGCTGTGTGTTACCAGCTTCGGCTGTGTGTTACCAGCTTCGGCTGTGTGTTACCGGTTTAGGCCGTGTGTTACCGGTTTCGGCCGTGTGTTACCAGCTTCGGCTGTGTGTTACCAGCTTCGGCTGTGAGTTACCGTTTCGGACGTGTGTTGCCCACGATAAGAGGCGATTCACCTGCGTAACGGCGATTACCCCAGTCCTGATCGAATTGACGGAAGAAACGAAACCCGCGCCGCCTGCTGACCGCCACCTACCGCGTAGACTACTTCAGACCAGTGGAACAAGCCAAGATCCAGATGAGGAGAAGTATTATTACCAGAAAATAGATTTAGAACAAAAAGAATGTTAACCGATTATATGAAATAACTTCCAAATAATATAAAGATAACAAAAAATAAAGACAAAGACCTATTGATGTTAAATTTTGGTGTTTTATTTAACTAAACCCTCGACACCGTGAGCATACCCCAGCTGGGAAATTTAAAACACCCTCACAACATATGAATCTGAGTACTTTAGTTAAAGGCGCTCCGACCTCTTAGACACGTTCGAGAGGAAGGTCTTGCGGAGAATTGTTGGCTCCTTATGTGAGGAAGGACGATTTTGGAAACGCTACAATCATTGACTGTATTTAATCTACCTCAAAGCTGATATTGTGTTAAAAATTTAGCTCGGTAGATTTCGGTGGACTGAACACCTAGGTCGTATCGTATGAACAAAGAGGAACCAGCCTGCAAAGTCGTTTGTAGTACATTAAATCTAAATGGTAGGCGATACTGTGTGCAGACCATGCTTACGCTGGAGAGATGTGGATTGCGCAACTGGATGGCGGGGTAAATGGATAGACTTGTTGTATATGAGGGCAGGACTGTATATCAGTTGCTCTGCCAATAATGATGATCTTGATAAATAGCAGGGCAACACATTCGCTTAGTACGGCTAAATAATGAATCTCTGTACTGAACTGTTCTTCCAAAATTGGACAATTCTTGGAGCGCAAGTATTTTTCATTTCGATGCATAAAAAACGAGTATTCCTTAAAAGATATCAAAAGATGCTGATTATATTGAGTGGAAAACAATATTAGAAAAGAGGCTGGGATGCGACCCACACTGATAACTTCCCATCCCGTCTGTGGATTTGTCTTGCCTAAAAGTTTGTGTATATGTATCAATTTTTACCAAATTTGTGTACTATTTTTACCAACTTTTGTTAAATTTTTTTTAGGTTTTTAATTGTTTGTACAAAAACTTTCAATTAGATTTTTTTCAAAATTTTACTGAATGTTGACAACAATATTTTTTTAAAAGATTAAAGTAGTTTAAAGCCAATATCTCAAAGTTTTGAAAGATATTTGAGTCGAAAATCAATTTTTACCAACTTTTATAATTTTTATTTTTTAGGTTTTAATTTTTTGTAAAAAAACTGTCACTTCGATTTTTTTCAAAATTTTACTGAATGTTGAAAGCAATATTTCTTATAAGATAAAATAAGTTTGAAGCCTAAGTCTCAAGTTTTTGAAAAGATATTTGAGTCGAAATTCAATTTTTACCAACTTTGAGTAATTTTTTTTTAGGTTTTTATTTTTTATAAAAAAAACTGTATATTCGATTTTTCTCAAAATTTTATCAGATGTCAAAAACATTATTCTTCGTTGCACAAAATTGTTTTGGAGATGAAATCATATTTTGGTCGTAAAATTTTTGAGTTGACAATTTTTTTTTTCAGTTTTTTTGATTTATAAAAAAAAACCGTTAATTGGATTTTTTTCCAAAGATATATTTGTTTTGTATCACGTTACAATATGCTTCAAACTTAATGCTTCAAACTTTTTGTATCTTATTGGAAATATTGTTTTTAACATTCTGAAAAATGTTGAGAAAAATCGAATTGACAGTTTACAAAAAAATTAAAAGCTTAACAAAAAATATCTTTTCAAAACTTTGAGATATTGGCTTCAAACTAATTTTAACTTATAAGAAATATTGTTTTCGATATTCGATAAAATTTTGAGAAAAATCGAATTGACAGTTATTTTTACAAAAAATAAAAACCTAAAAAAAACAATACTAAAACTTGGTAAAAATTTACTTTCGACTCAAATAGCTTTTCAAAAATTACAAATATTGGCTTTAAACTTATTTTATTTCACAGAAAATATTGTTTTCGATATCCAGTAATTTTTTTTTTTAAATCCAACAGTCCATTTTTTTTATAAAAAAATAAAATCTACAAACAATTATATAGACACACTTTTAAGCAAGACAAATCGACAGACGGGATGGGAAGTTATCAGTGTGTGTCGCATCCCAGCCTCTTTTTAATCATCAAATTTGTCTATCATAAATGTGGCAATCACTTACCACTTGAGCCTATTGCCTATATCCTATAGCATAAACCCTGTTCTCCTCCGATTTTTTTTTTAAGCTTAGGCCTAATTTTTCATCGCAAGATCAAAGACGAGTGTATACGAGTATACGACATAATTATTAAGATTACTAATGGCCGAATTCTAATCAAGGTTAGGTTAAATTAAATGTAATTCCTACACTTCCCCCCATATTTGGAAGACAAGATTTTTGTTTTATTCGAAAAGGTTTATCCGCTGCTATCCACACCATGGGTCAACTTAATTTTCCTCACAGTTTGACAATATTTTGGTTTATGTATTCAATTCAAGCCCCGGAACGTATAGAGGCACCATCAGCAGAGACATTTTCTATATTAGGAAAATAGAAATAATAACGTTATGACATTAATTGAGCAAAGCGAGCACGTAAAGTAGGTAAAATATAGAATAATTCTTTTCTAATTAATACATTTTTTGATTGTACATATAAATACGACATACGTTCGTATAACGTACATTTATCATAATTATTATGAATGATGGTGATGAATAAAATGTTCTGATGAATTTTACCTACTTCCAAGTAAATATGCCAAATCATATGTGAATGAAAATATGATTCGTTAATATTCTGTGTGAATAGTTGTCGGCGGATTTTGTTGTCAAATTTGTGGGATCTATTTGGGGTAATAGAATAGTTTTATTTTTTGCATTTGGCAGGTGTTATGGGGGCCTAAAGTATTTAGGTTATTTGAATAGAATTTAATATTGAATTAGATGTCTACTTTCATTTAATAGTTTGATACGACCTATTTTGATAAATGATAATTTACATTATTTTAAATTGGATTTCATGTAATATATTACTTTCGGGATGTAATAAAGGTTTTTGGTTATTAAATATATTTGATTCATGGGAAATGTAAATAGTCTAAAACCTTAAACCTTATATATTTTATAGAATTCAATCATGTGTTTCAAAAACTGTTTTTATATTGTCGTTCTAATGTGATGTTAGAACGAATACTTCTAAACTGAAGTGAATCTCGAAATTTAATTGAAAACACTTTTTGACTAAAATATTTTGCATAAATTCATTGTTTAAAATAAATGCATTCAAATTATTTTTTCAAAAATTTAACAAAAACTAAGCTTTAAAATAATAATATCTACTCAACATTTTTTAACATGTATAGATTTGGAATACATGTAATTAAAATTTAAGAAGACTTGTTTATGGGTTCCCTCGATGAGCTTTTACTATATATATAGATTTAAATAAAGCAAAATGACATGATTTTAAATATAAAACATAACCAAATCATACTGTGTCTAATAATTTTGATTGCTTCAGTTCAAATCGGACTTCAAAATCAATCTACTACGTAAGGTTTTTAACTTTTTATAATTTGAAAAAAAAAAACCTTACATTAGGCTTTTGCGACTTTGAGACTTTGTTGAATTAAGTAGTTTTCTTTTTCAATAAAAATACGTAATGATTTTCCAAATCTACAATCTCTTACTTCGATATTTCGTTCAAAATTATCATCATTAGTTGTAAGCGTACACATGCAATACATAAAACTTTAAAGAACGCTAAAGCATTTATGCTATGTGACTGTTCTTAATGGAAAACCGCTAAACGGTATTAAGGCAGTTTTTGATCTTATTACGAATTCTTAGTCTTGTAAGGTTGTAACATCGAGTTTTTGGAATATACATACATACATATGTACCTATTAAAAAAAAAAATTATATTGAAAATGGCGCTCGGTCTTTTCGGCCAAAACCATAACGCCTAAATCCTAATATGCCATAAAGTCTAAAAATAGTCACAAGGCCCAAAAAGTTGAAGGAAAAAATCGCCAAATCTACTATATAAAAATAAATCAGGTTTTCCTTCCTGACGCTATAACTCCAGAACGCACGAACCGATTTCCACGGTTTTGCATTCGTTGGAAAGGGCTCGGGCTCCGTGAGGTTTATAGCAGACAAAATTCAGGAAAAATTTCAACAGAAAAGCGTTGACCTCCGTTAAGCTTCCCATAGAAAGCTATTGTAAAAGTTCCGATTTGTGGAATTGAAAATTTTTGAATTTTTTGACGTTTCAAGAGCCCTATATTCTAAACCAAAGCTTACTTTTGGGAACCTTTTTTAGTCAACCATATCTCTAGAAACGTCAGAGATATCGACTTCAAATAACGTTTGTTTTAAAGATAATAAGAAAAAAATGCAAAAAATACTTTTGAAAAAATGTAGTGAGTGTTTTTTTTTATCATAAAGCAATTTTAGAAAAAAGGGACAAATTTGGTTGAGGTCGAGGGCTGCAATACAATGTTGATACATTGCAGGACTTCGTTTGAAATAATGTGCCGTTGCTGAATGAACAGCAAAAACAAGTATACGAAACATTAATGCAAGCGGTGGACAATAATACTGGTGGTATATTCTTCGTGGACGCAAATGGAGGAACAGGGAAAACATTTGTCAGTTCATTGATTTTGGCCACTATTCGATCAAGATGTGACATAGCTTTGGCGTTAGCATTATCTGGAATTGCGGCAACTCTTCTAGATGGCGGTCGTACTGCACATTCTGCGCTTAAGTTGCCACTCAATTTAAACACAATTGATACTCCAACATGCAATATTTCCCGATTGATGCAATGTAAGCTCATTGTTTGGGATTAGTGCACAATGGCACATAAGAAATCACTTGAAGCACTTAACTTCACACTGAAGGATGTTCGACGAAGTATCAACATCCTTGGCGGCTTGATGATATTGTTGGCAGGCGATTTCAGGCAGAAGTTGCCAGTAATTCACCGCGGAACGCCTGCAGATGAATTGAATGCTTGCCTGAAGGCATCACTTTTGTGGAATAACGTACAAACATTATCGCTAACCGCTAATATGAGAGTTCAACTTCAAAACAATTATTAGCTGTTTGGAAATGGAAAAGTGCGAGTTGATGCGACAACTGGATTAATCACTCTTACTAACAACTTTTGCCAATTTGTAGACTCTCAATTAGCTCTTATTGAAAATGTTTTCCCAAAGATTAGTGAGAATTATCAGAATTATATGCTTGGTTAAGTCAACGAGCAATTCTCGCCGCAAAGAATAATGATGTACACGCACTTAATTTCACCATTCAATCAAATTTGGTGACATACAAATCCGTTGATTCCATAACAAATCCCGATGATGTAGTAAATTATCCAACGGAGTTTTTGAACACTCTGGAGTTACCAGGATTTCCACCACATAACTTGCAACTCAAAGTTGGTTCAGTTATTATGATATTGCGTAATTTGAATCCACCACGACTTTGAAACGGTACTTGACTTGCTATGAAAAGACTTATGCCGAATTTGATTGAGGCAACCATTATTAACGGAAAGTACGCAGGTGAAAATGAATGTATTCCTCGAATACCAATGATTCCGACTGATCTTCCGTTTGACTTTAAACGATTGCAATTTCCGGTTCGCCTTGCGTTCGCAATGCCAATTAACAAGTAGCAAGGCCAATCGCTTAGTGTTTGCGGGATAAATTTAGAAAATCATTGTTTTTCACATGGGCAGCTATACGTTGCGTGTTCACGAGTTGGAAAACCATCCGCTTTGTTTGTGTTAACGTCAGAAAATGTGGTTTACCAAAGAGCATTTCAATGAAAATTAAATTTGCAGACAAGTATAACGCTTCGATTTATTTTTGGATTTTTACTTTGGATTCACTTTCATTTTTTACTTAGAGAATTTCAACAAAATTACACTTCATTTTTGTAATCGAAATGAATTCATTACTATTGTGAAATGAAATAAATTTTTTCCTTTTCAAATATAAAACAAAAAAATAATTTTTCTTCATCTTTTAATCCCCAAACAAAATGTTACAAAAAACAAAGCCATCTGGTGGCGAAACGGAGTTCGTCGGGTTTTCTAGTTTTTTATAAAAAAAACTGTCAATTCGATTTTTCTCAAAATTTTGGCAGATATTAAAAACGTTATTCTTCGTTGCACAAATATGTTTTGGAGATAAAATCATTTTGTGTTCGTAAAATTTTCGAGGTGACAAATATTTGTTTTAAATTTTTTTCAATTATAAAAAAAAACCGTTAATTGGAATTTTTCCAAAAATATATTTGTTTGCATTTTGTGGCAGTATGACAGAGTAGCTTATGTTAAAAAAAGTTGTTTTGAGATATTTACATTTTTGTCTAAAAGTTGTATTTATGGTGGTTATTGTTCTTTGTAAAGTCCAATCATTAAATAAGATAAATACATCATGATTTATGTTATTTTTGATAAAAAATATTGAGCGCAAAGTAGAAAAAATTGTGTTTTTAAACTTAGGTTCTTCTGTAAAAACCAATTTTCAAATAATGCTTGTCTTAAGTAACATAAGCTTCTCTGTCACATTTACACAAATAGATAAAAGAACCTTAAGTTGACTTAAGATTTTATGTCGGATTCCAGTTTTTTAAATAAATAGACATAGTGTATTTTTTGATAATTTTTATTTTTGCTTATTATTAATATTAATGGTTATATAAAACAATGAAAGGAACATAAACCGTACAAAATTCATTTAAAGCTTAGAGTTAAAGTTTTTATTTAAATAACTAATAGTAATGGTTTAAAAAAAGCAGTAATAGAAACTAAATGGTACGAAATTCATTTATTCAACTTAAATTTAACATAAATAAAATGCACGACTGGGTCGCACGAACTTGCTCCTGTATTCAAAGAGTCTGTTTAAAAAAGTATCTATGTATATAAGATTTAAAAATATACCTGTAAAATAAGTTTGTCTTCAAAGATATTTTTGGGAGGGGGTTACATTCAATACAGTTAAAATAATTTTCAAAAAAAACTAATTTAAGATTCAAAATTTTACCTGAAAAATAAGTTTGTCTTCAAAAATTTAAATGCCATTTTATAAATAAAAAAGCCCTTGATTTTTCAAAAATTTTTTTCGAAAATCGTTAGAGCGGTTTTTTTTTAATTAATTTTTTATATATAAAATTTTTCAATTTTGTTTTAAAAATATTTTTGGTATGCAGTTATCTAGTGATTGTAAATATACGCTCTACATTTGAATTTCGTAAAAAAATATTAACCCGTTTTTGAGATATAGAATTTTGAAAAAAAAAATTCAATATTTTTTTAAAAATCCAAACAAAAAAAAATTGCACTTTTGATAATCAAATATTGTTAAGGCAATATAAGAGCTTATTCACAAAAAAAATTATTGAAATCAGTACATAAGTTGCTGAGAAAATTAAAAAACAAAATAACGGTTCTATGAGCGGTACCTTTCCTGAGCAATACAAAAATATGTTTTTCTTATTAAAAGAAGCCAAGTTAAAAAATAAAATTTTAGAGAAAATTAAAAAAAAATCTATCGGTTTGTTTTTGAGAAAATTCGAATTATCGTTTTTTGACCAAACAAATTGTATGGGGGCCACTGTTAGTTTTGATCTTAAAAAAAAAATGAAAAAAACGCCTAACGCGAATCTGCTCAAAACCTTAACTTCCAAGTTTGAACTCAATCAACCCAATGGTATAGGCTGTAGGAGCGTGGACAGACAGACAAAATTCTGCACGAATGCAAAACTTGCCATATAGTTCCTATATGTCGCAAATAAAAATATCAGCATTTTTGATAAATTTTAGTTCTCATCTTCACCTTCGGTTAAATCTGGATGATAGTCTTCCTTTTGATTTGTGTTTAGGTTGTTATAAAAAGGATGGTAAATATTGTCTATCAATGGCAGCATATCCAATAAATCATTCTTTTTCTTTTCGTTTACTTCCAGAAATGAAGAATAGCATTTCTGCAAATCTGTAACTTTGATCGACTGAAAACCACGGCGTCTGATATTAAGCACTCTAAACTCTTCGGCTTCGTTGAGTGAAGTTTTAAAATAAACCATACCGAAATCCTTCGTGAACCTCATCCATTTTACATTCTGCCAACAAAATTTCTGCCCGTCACTGTCCACCTTGCGCCACATAAATTTTTCTTTGGAAATGCCCGAGAAACTAAAAATATCATCTTGGGTTATTTCCTTTACATCAAATTTGTGTTTCACGCCCACTGTCCTTACAAACTGATACCAATCACGGGGATGGTGTATTTTGACAGTTGTTAATTTTTTCTTTTTTTCGATTAGGGCATGATCAACGTCGCACTCCATGTGCGTATGGCCAGGAAGAAGAAATTTGTGATCAATGGTTTCCACATTGTTTTCGAGTTGTAAGAAAGTCGCAAACATTGAAGCAATATATGAATTTTTATTTTGTCCTGGACAACAATCGCTATATAGGATAACATGTCTAGTCTCAGATGGAAGGTTTTGAAGGTGGTTAAACACACATGAGGCGATCTCATTTCCACCACGATTTCCTATCGCTTCATGCCACATATAACATATTGGCTGTCCCGTCTTAGAGTCTTGGACTGTTAGATTATATGTCCATAATGGTCGTTTATAAAAAGAAACCGAAGATCTTAAAAACGGTGTTGGAAGGCACTGTTGTAAATCAAATGTAAGAACTTTTATAAACGTAGAGTTATCAGCTTTTAATTTGTCTGCCGCTTTCGATTTATACGCCAACTCAGCTTCAAGATGGTGATTGTCTCGTTCCTTTTTAAGATTATTACGTTCGTCCTCAGTAGCAATATCAATTTTCATTTTAAAAACTTCACACTTATGACAAGTATCTAATTTAGGCTTTTTAAATTTTATATTTAGTGTGTTGAAAATCTTGGAAAACTTTGAAAGCGAAACTGGTTCATACTTTTCAGAATAGAGCCGAAATAATTCTGCAATAGATAAATCGCTTGGCAAGTATCTTTTAGAGGTATCCCGCCTAGTGTAATGTGATTCGTAGGACGGGAAGCTTTTTATAAATGTAATTATCTCATTTTCTTTTTCCGGTGACAATTTCTTAGGACCAGGGGTGGAATCAAATAAGCTGATAATTGACTATCATATTTTTGATAGTCAAATTTGACTATCATTTTCATTCCATCTGTGTAAAATGATTCAACTCAATTCAATTCGATTGAACAATTTCTGATTATAATTGTCACAATTCATTGTTGCTATGGTGAAATTTTAAAATGATTCCTATAAAATATCTAAGTAAAAGTATCAAATTGCCTGTGTTTGAATAACATTTTTATTTCTCTTGTGTTTTTTCGAATTACGTAAGCTTTGTCGGTCACAAAAATGTGTTTTTGTACCTAAAAAGGGTAACTAAAAAAATTTTTCATTCGTTTTTTGTAAGCGTCTGGTAGCTCTATTCAGAAACGACATATTTGTAGGAAAATGACTATCAAATTTTTCTAGTGACACCTTTTTAGGTATCAATTTGATTATCACCTTACACAGATCAAATTCGATTATTTTGACTGTCAACAATCAACAATCACCTTAGCCGATTCCATCCCAGGGTGCTTTCCACGCATATCACCATTTGAAAAAGAACCAAACCCCTCTAACTTTTTCTTAACTACAGTTTTGATGAATTGTTCCGATTCAGACAGGGTTTATCTAAAACATTTTTGGCATACTGAAACCCTTTCACCACATATTTCCAAAAAATATTTATTAGTGTGCTTTCTTTTTCTCGGATTAGTGAGGCTCTTTTGTTTTCGTTCAAACTTTGTATCCTCAATCACAATCAACCCCAAAGCGAAAGCTTGTCTTAACTCATAAGAACCAAGTTCCCAGTATTTTTTAAAAATAAGCTGCTGATTTTGAAACGTTATTTTGTCCTTGCACTTATTACGACAGTTATCCAATTACCGTATAGTTCGTTCTTTTACAACTTTCCCAGCTGTGGATATGTAACTTTTACCTGTGTTTCTTTTTTCCTTGCGCATCTTTTTTGATTGTTTTGCATTGTTTCCATTATGTCCGTCTTCATTTTCTGAACGTGTAGATTCAAAGTCTCCAAATAATAGGTTATGTTCCAACTGACTGCCAGCGTTTTTTGTTTCTAATGAAATGTCAGATTTGTCACTTATATTATCAAAAATAGACGGCACAAAATCAGGATCACACATTGAGTCATCATCATCGAAATCTTTTAATGTTTCTTCCTCCGTTAAGACATCAGCATTTTTGTCACCAATATTCCCTTCATATTCTGTGCTCTCAAAATCTTGATTCTCCGACATGTCTGGCACTTTAATTACATGTAAAAAGTTAATGATTTCACTTTCCTATTTTATAATTTAAATTCTAGTAATAATGCCTTACCATTTAAGAGATTTGCACCATTTTCGTCACTTATAGATGGTTCTGCAGCTTTGTCAAATAGCTGGCTTTGTTTTTTTAATGCCATTGATAACATTTTTCTTACACGTTCTATTCTATTTTTTTTCTAGTAACTACGTTAACAAGTTCACGTAACTAGGAATATTGTATTCAAATTAAACACACAATTAAAATTAGTAGTATTAAAAAACACGAAGCACTTCAATGTGAAAAACGTATTCTTTCAATAAAAACACTTCTGATATCTTTGAGTCTAAAAACACAACATTCCCGCTTAAGTCGATGAAGCAAACTGATATGCAGCCAACAAAACAAACTTATGTTGACATAGGTTACCGTTATTTGAAACTTGGTTTTCAACAGAAAATCTTATGTTGACATAAGTTTTTCTGTTAAACTTAATTTTTTTCAATTTCTATTTTCTTAGTTTCGACAGAAAAACTTATGTTAACCTAAGTGTGTATAAAACCCAAAAAACAATTTTACAAAACAACTTAAGTCAACATAAGTTTTTATGAAAAAGGTAAGGGGAAATATAAAATTAAACAAATCGCACGGCTTACTTCGACATAAGATTGTCTGTTGAAATTTAAAATTTGAATTTTTTAGACATAAGGAAATTTGTTGACATAAGATATTCTGTTGAAAGCATTCTATAGTCATTGAAACATAAGTGGTTAGGAAAACAACAATATTTTTGCTCGGGAGAATGATTTTAAAATGGGAGTAAGACAGAATTGTAGATTTCTATCTGTAGAGTATTACCAGTTAAATAACGGAAAAAACACTTATGTCGACTTAAGCTACTCTGTCATACTGCCACTATGTATAACAAAATTTGTTTGATGTCTATATTTCTACTGGTTCTTGAGTTATGGATGACAAAAAAACTGTTGTGAACGTATACGTTCACACGTACGCATAGACATATCTCTAAAAATCTTTTATTTCGATTCTAGGGGCCCAGAAACGTCGAGAAATGTCAACATTTTCAATTCGACAAATCGGACCCATTACAATATTTTCCTATGGGGAGTTAATAACTAATTGAATGTTCGTATACGCTTTGATTATGTTATTTCTTAAGCAATCTTGAACCTTGATGCTATTTAGCGTTGGTTTAATGAATTCTTCGACACAAACGTAATGAAGTCCATTTTTACTACATTTCCACAAATTAAATTCTTGACCTCTTGTGGATCTCTTATAATTAATCGACTTTCTTACCTTTTCTTCCTCCACCAAATTATTTTTGATACCAATGACTCCCGGCATTCTTTGATTTCTCTGGCCACTCTGCCCCCTCTTTCAACAACCTGCTCTCTATACTTATTATGGTCACTTAACACATAAATAGAATTTTAAGTCTAGCCAATAATGCAAAACAGATTCACGAATTCTACCATAATTCCTACTCTAGCTACCCTAAAAACCCGCGCCACAACAATTTAATAAGTAAAATAAGTTAATTTTTTTGTATTGACTAGTTTTATCAATATATATAATAACTTTATACACGTATACTGAAATAATTGACTCAGAGTGATTCACTCTCCTGCAAGACTTGTTGTATGAGGCCAGGACCAGATTTCGACTGTAGAGTAGATGATGATGATAATAAAGACAATTATGGTGACCGAATTGGCGTTAAAACACTCAATAAATGACAATCTAATTGACAGTTATATATATTTCTTCAACAATAAAGTTGCTTTCAACTGTTGAATTTCATAAGTTTCCATTGGAAGACCCTATAGAAAAAAAACAATTTGTTTTCAAAAGATTAACAATCGGATTAAGAATGCCTAACAAGCAAATAAATGTTGTAAACTTTCGTAAAGCCTCAGACTTACGGAAAGAATTTGATAGTTCATGGCAGTCATCTTACTTCTAACTTATATGCTAAGAACTTTGTTTATATTTTCCAGATATCAAGTAGGTAACAACTTCAATCAAGTCGTAAAAATAATAATTAAACTTTGTAATCCTCAAAGTGTAGAACCCAATTTTCGGAAAACCCAAAAAAAAACCAATAAACGATACTCTCCAATTTTACACATAAAACAAAACAAATAGAACACAACTCTTACCAATTACAATTCATGTCAATATCAACAAGTTCTCAATCAAAAAGTCATCATACAGTGAAAATACAGTTTTCTTGAACCTTTAGCAGAATGACCAGACCACATCAAACTTGTATAATTGCTTAAAGATTTCTTTTGATGTTCCATAACCTCTCTGTGTTTACGTTCTTTATACATGCGTTACGTTTATCTGTTTCTCAGTTCAAAGTAAGAGAAGTCCTGTATCCTAAGGCATTTGCAATAAAGTTTTCCACCCGCAAAACAAACCACAACTATCACTAACTGACGACCAATTCATTCCATTCCAATTCGATTCCTTTAATAAAGTCATCATCGTCGTCGTCTTCGTCATCTTTTGAAGTTTCAGTCCAAATGCATGCCATGTGGCTTCTGTGAGAGATACGACTGACTGAGGAGACTACGACGACGATGATGATGATGATAGGTTACCGTCTCGGTCACGTTAACTCATTTCCATGGCCCTTTGGGCGTGCAATTGCAAGTAGTAAAACTTTGATTGCAAGCTATACCTTAACTGTACCTACGTACCCAACCTAACGTTGACAACCTTTCAGACGTTATGCCTTCTTTCACAAACCAAATAACCCTAGCTTGATTCTATACTGCATCATGGCGTGGACACTGTAAAGGTGTGCAGGGGCATACGAAGACGGACCCCCACACAACAAGCTGAAAATAACTGCATTCTCCATTAAAGCTATGATGGCATATCACCGTTAGAATGATTTCCTGCACTTGATCGAATTCAACTCCGACTCTGACTGACGACCCAACCGCCGCCGCCGGCCGTCAGTAATGAAAAAAACCCACAGCCGGCTTACCTCTCAAACCCTCTCCTCACCTGTTGGTGCAGGTATTGGTGATTTTTTCGTCGTTCACTTGGCAGAGAATTGTAGGCAATTGTAGAACGCGGCAGCGACCGTTCAGAATTCATAATCTTCTCCGGGAGACTACGTGATGCGTTTGACAAGTTGCACGAAGGCGCTACGTTGGAATCAATGGCGATAATATGTTTATGGCGAAGTCGATATGGTGATGGTGGCGGTTGACTATGCTGTAATCGTAGGTATAGCTTAGTGTAATGAACGTTCCTTGACTTTGTATATCTACATTCAGCAAATTACGGTAAGAGAATGGACTATCATTAATCTCTAAGTCTCAGGGCCGCTTGACAGTTCAAATACCAGATGGTATATACCATAGATATGTCGATACTGCAGAACATAACAGTAAATACATTCGATTCATGTAAATGAGAAAAGAAGCTGCACGTAATCACTTAAAAACTAAAATGCAAGCCGAAGGTATAGACAAGCCATAAGTCTGCTGACAGGGGCTTGAGAGCTTGAAAGGGAAGGAAGGCATCGCATCGGCCGTACTCATCTTTGACGACTTCGATCAATATTGGAAGTTGATTCTTCATCTATATAGGTACTCGTAAAAACTAGAAATTAAATTAAGGTTAACGTTTCGGTTATAGATGTTGACATCGCATCGAAATCTATCACTGTCACCATCATCATAGTAGCGGCGTGTCGTAGTCATTTCTCCACTCCAATACTCCACTGACTGGAATACCGTTTTATTTTTGTTGTCATCGGAGTCGGAGTGATTTTTAGTGTTAGTCATTTTTAGTGTCAACTCACCTTGATTGGATTCGTGGCAATTTTGTGATTGTTTTGTTCACTATTCGTCTGTCTTTCTCACTTAGGCATCATTTTGTCGATAGGAATTTATGTAAGTTTTAATGTTGTCGTTTATTTTGTATTTCAGTTGAATTTGTTGTTATGTTAATTTACAGTTATGAATGAACCAGTTGACATTTAAGCGTATGGAATGCGTGAGTAACATTGTAAATGTGATTTAATTGTATTTTTATTTGTTCTCACCGTTTTTTTTTTTTAATTCAGTGAAGTGAAGCAGTGGAATATAAATGCAGAGTTTATTTTTAAGTAAAGAATTCTATATTATTGTTACATAAAGGTTGACGAAATGGGAATCTTAAATGGAGCATTGATTGACGTGAACTCTTAACTGCATTAATTTGTATAAACAGAAACATGCCTCTGTTATATTTTTAGCTGTTTAGACTTATTGGATGTACTAGTGTTATTAATACCCTAAACATGTTAACGATTACACACAGTGCGAGCAGTAGGAAAATAGGAAATTATTTAAGAGGTTTAAAAATTTTGAGTATTAAAATGGGAGGGAAAAAGAGAGTTTGGTAAAGCATTCCACATTCTCGATGAGTGGTTAAAAAAAGAATCTCTATACTTAACAGTACGTCCGAAATTGAGCTCAAGGGTAAACTGATGAGCACTCCTGGGAGTGCGGGTATTACGGCTGAATTGTTTGAGGTGAGAGGTGATCTGTAGTACACATACTGAGGACTGAAAGTTGGTTAGTTTCCTGGATGCAAGTGCCACTCATGGATAGTGGCACCGGGGGTGGGTTACGCTTTAACGACAGGAGACAGAATTGAGTTTTCTGATTCCCTATTGGACAATGCTGTCAAGATCAGACTTTAATGAGCTTATCATACGCTGCCGTGGAAGTTCCACATCCGAAGGACAAGGATGTGAATCTAGAAACGAATATGAAAAGCTGTTGGTACTATCGTCAGCGAAACAGTTTAATAGATTACGAGTGACAGGCAAGAGATCGTTTATGAATGTGAAGAAGAAAGTCGGAGACAAAACGGAGCCCTGTGGAACACCAGCATTTATTTTATGAATTTCAGACTTAAAACCATCCAATACAACTTGTATTGAAAGGTTAGAAATGTAATTTCTAATCCAATACCAAAAGCACGCATTTACGATAAGAAAGCCAAACTCTATCAAATGCCTTTGAAATATCAAGTGCAATAATCTTACTTTCTCCAAAACAATGTAAAAATATGTTCCACTGTTTGGTGAAATAAACCATGAGATCATTTCTAAAGCCGATAGTTGAGCTATTATAAATTTTATAATATTTTCGATTAAAATTTGTTTTTTAACATTATAATTTTTTTTGTTTTATGTGTAATATTGGTAATATTTTTCGAGCATGCATTCATGATCTTATAAACCCATCTCTAGTCTTTTCAAGAACTGCCATTGAATCTTGTGTCACCATCTTCAAACATCAGTGCATGCTCGAACAGTTCGTACTGCAGAAAATATTGCTGCAGCTAGCTATAGTGTGGCTGACGGGCACTCCACCTAAATTCGTCGTCGTGCCCAACAATTGCAACTGTCACGATCGTCTTTGATGAATTTTATGCATAAGGACTTTCATTTACACAATTACAAGGTGCAATTGGGTCAAGATCTATAGCCTCTCGACCATTTCAAGCGAGGCTCGTCAATGGTGAGAATGGTGGCAAGAAACGAGAACAGTGGATGATCAATTTTCGAATTCATCAATAAGCAGAATTGCCGCATTTGGGCGAATGATAATCCAAGAGTGGCTGTCGACAAAACCAATGCACTTACAAAGAATGAATGTTTGGTGCAGTTTATTAGCTGGCGGCATCATCGGGCCCTATTTTTTTGTTTTCCAAAATATATCTAAGAAGCCGGTAATCCTCTGTTCTCTGCTGTTCGTAGAGCTCGCGAGCAGCTCTGGTCCTTCTGTGCAGCCGGCATTCGTTGTCAAACAAGGGGTTTCGCTGTGGTGGCCGTGTGAAACCTAGCACTTCAGAGGCGGCATCTCTGATGGCTGCAAGGCAATGTTGCCACTGGTTTTCGATGCAGCAATATAGGACTTCTTAAGAGGTTAATAAAGACTCGATCGGAAAAGGACATGGCAGTCTATTGTGATTGTAGCCGTCTAACGTCGAATATTCTCACAGTAATTCCTTATTTTGGCTTGGATCGGGATATCCGTGGCCGTACCTTGGTTACAACTAGGTAGTAGTCCGAGTCAATGTTAGCCCCTCGAAATGTGCGGACATCCTGTATATACTGGAGAAGTGTCGTGCGTCGATCGCAATGTGGTCAATCTGGTTGACAGTTAATTGATCAGGAGATTTCCATGCCCCTTGTGGATATCAAGATGTGTGAACTGCGTACTAGCTACCAGAACGTCTCGCCCCGTAATGAAATCGATCAGCCTGAATCCGTAGTCGGAGGTGGTGTCGTGCAGGCTGTATCTCCCGATTGTGCTACCCAAGATTTCTTCTCTTCCTAGCTTTGCGTTAAAATCTCCTAACAAAATTTTAATGTCATAGCCAGGGCACTGCTCATAAATGTCTTGTCCAAGAGCTCGAAGAATATGTCTTTGGTGTCTTCATCTTTCTCCTCTGTTGAAGAATTTTTGTCTGAGTCTACTTCAAACCCAAATAGACGCTGTCTTAGTTCTCGGTAGTCGGTAGCAGTCGCCGTAGTATACATCGCAGTCTTTTAGTTTGCGTTTGCTCGGTCCATCCCATCGCACTTCTTGGAAGGCGGTAATAGCTGCCTTACAGCAGTTTAGGGCTTCCGCTAATTGTTTAACTATACGTGGTCTGCTAAGGAACTTAAAATTCCACGTACAGATCCGAAGTTCGTTGACCTTATTTCGTTTGCGTGGGTTGTCAACAGTAAATCCGTCCGTATCCGAGGCTTGTTGGTGCTTCGCAACTAGGATATTTATACGTTGTCAGGAAGTCACCCAGACGGCACAACCCCCAACCTGAAGGGCCAGATCCTTAGTATAACTCCAAGGACGGGGAGCCAGATAAACCGCTCCTTATAGGACTGGGCTCTGAACCGAATATGTCGTAGAAGCCCTATAAGGTAGTTCAACCTTACTGGAACTGTAGACGCCATCGTTGATTCCATCTCGGAAATTCCCCTGCTGACGTCTGGATAAGGAGAGGTGCCTTAGTTTAAACACCTCTCCCCCCCACTCTCGTTTGCTGCCCCAAACAACTTTCCACTGGGGTTAGAACCCAATCTTCAGTTGAGGTACTATTAACCCGATTTTCACAGCGGGGATGTGAGAGTAACAGTTGATAGACAGAGGTGGGTTTTGAGAAAAACCTGTGGACGCTTGTTTCCTCTTGAATGCACAATGCACATGTCTACCATTTGAATGTTAAGTCTTTTAATTTTCGGTAAAATGGGGCAGTAATGAAAATGTACAAACTTCACAGCATTCTTGTGGGACTTAATTTGAAAACAAATCTATTAGTAGTGTTGCTAAGGTTTCCCTAAGCTTACTTTTCTACTCTTCCCATTATTAAACAAACAATATTATTTTGAAAGAAGAGAATTTCAATCATTCTAACCCTTCCTTTTTTCAACACTTCAGTACTTTTTAAAACCAGACTTGCAGAACATGTAAATAAATAAATAGGGTGGCGCAACAGTCCGTTGAGAACTAGGGCCTAGTGACTTACAACTCTCAACCATTCCTATGTGCGAGTACTGTTGTCAGGGATGGAGAGGACCTACAGTTTTACGCCGAATCCGAATTTTTAGATGATATAGGTAGGGATCGAACCCAAGACCTCTTTTCCAAATTCATTTTTATTAATTCATTCTTAAAACTATCTTAAAGCTAGACAAAAATTCATAAAACTAGCCTAATTATTCATAACTTATTACTAACCTACTGGACCCATACGGACACTCTAAGTTAAACTAATGGGTGATTTTTTTGAGGTTAGGATTTTCATGCATTAGTATTTGACAGATCACGCGGGATTTCAGACATGGTGTCAAAGAGAAAGATGCTCAGTATGCTTTGACATTTCATCATGAATAGACTTACTAACGAGAAACGCTTGCAAATCATTGAATTTTATTACCAAAATCAGTGTTCGGTTCGAAATGTGTTTATCGACAAATTTTGTTCAGCGATGAGGCTCATTTCTGGTTGAATGGCTACGTAAATAAGCAAAATTGCCGCATTTGGAGTGAAGAGCAACCAGAAGCCGTTCAAGAACTGCCCATGCATCCCGAAAAATGCACTGTTTGGTGTGGTTTGTACGCTGGTGGAATCATTGGACCGTATTTTTTCAAAGATGCTGTTGGACGCAACGTTACGGTGAATGGCGATCGCTATCGTTCAATGCTAACAAACTTTTTGTTGCCAAAAATGGAAGAACTGAACTTGGTTGACATGTGGTTTCAACAAGATGGCGCTACATGCCACACAGCTCGCGATTCTATGGCCATTTTGAGGGAAAACTTCGGAGAACAATTCATCTCAAGGAATGGACCGGTAAGTTGGCCACCAAGATCATGCGATTTGACGCCTTTAGACTATTTTTTGTGGGGCTACGTCAAGTCTAAAGTCTACACAAATAAGCCAGCAACTATTCCAGCTTTTGAAGACAACATTTCCGAAGAAATTCGGGCTATTCCGGCCGAAATGCTCGAAAAAGTTACCCAAAATTGGACTTTCCGAATGGACCACCTAAGACGCAGCCGCGGTCAACATTTAAATGAAATTATCTTCAAAAAGTAAATGTCATGGACCAATCTAACGTTTCAAATAAAGAATCGATGAGATTTTGCAAATTTTATGCGTTTTTTTTTTTTTAAAAGTTCTCAAGCTCTTAAAAAATCACCCGATATAATACTTAATACTAATGCCTTTCGGCCCTAAGATCTATTTTACTTCAGTTAAATTTTATTTATTTTGTATTTATTAGAAAATTTGAAAAAAAAAACTAATATCAATATCCTTTTTTATTTTTACTTAAAAACTACTTAAAATAAGGTCCTTAATATAAAACTTAAAGCTAACTAAAACTACCTATTCTACCTATAAACTACTTAAAACTAGAACAACCACAGCAGCAAATCTAACTATCTAACGTTTTTTGTTTTTCATATTTTGTTGTCTTTTTTTTTTTTAAATATATTCCATGTTTTTTTTTTTTTTTTTTTTTTTTTTATTTTTTTTTGTATTTTTTTTGTTGTGCCACCATGCCTATTCTACTTAAAACTAAACCCTAAAACTATAAAACAAGTATGCAAGCCGGCCAAGGCTTTAAACCCCATCCCGACTACCCACTATCAAGTGCAGATTGAAGCCACCAAAACTGGCTCTCCTGCTTCACCCTATCACATCGGTCCCGTTCGGACACAGCCCTACTGAACCGAAGGAGCTCTCCGCCTTGTGCCATGACGTCCCGATTGTACAGGAGTCGCCTATCCACGGTTTGTCGTCTGACGTGGTAGATTAACGGAACTGCCAATCTATCCTGCATCTATCTAAAAAGAGGAATGCCTCTGGTGGAATGAAGCCGCTCAAGCGTGCACTTTCAAAATACTCGTCGTTCGGATAGAACGCCCCGAAAATTAAACTGTTGGTCGAAGACATAGCTCTTGCAATATGACCTCGAACGAGTTTTATCACGAAATTGTCAATTCTGTTGATTCGAGCCCCGTTGTATAGGACCTCGTTGGAATAGTAATGCACGTAAGAAGATTCGGCTGTTCGATATAAGCCGGTACAGCGTCGTAAACACTGCCGCTCGAACACCCGAAACTTCTCCATCTGGGAAGGGGCAACGTTGAACCACACAGGACAACCATAAACGATCATCGGCCGTATGAGGGCCATGTAGCAAATTACCTTCACTCTGGAGTCTGGGGTCAAGCCGACTGCTAAAAAACAGCCGTTTCGTCAGAGCGAAGGCTCCTCTGGCCCTGGTTCAGTCCAACGCACTAACCATCATGCCACGGGTACCACATGCAGAACATTTAGCTTCTTATAAACAAATAATAGGTATTTCAACACCTTTCGAAAAAATTTTCCACGTTTGTAAAATTTCCGAGAAAATCTTCAAAAATATTGATTACATTTGCTTAGTTTTTACTTCTCATTTATAAATCAATAACTTTTTTAAGATCAAAACCAAAATAAGTGAAAAGAAGCAAGAATTTGAACATTGACTGTAGTGAAAATCATATCTTCGAGTCGGAACCCTTTTGTAAGCCAATGTAAGTGAAATGAAGCAAAAATCATATCATTTGGGTTTCAAACCTTTTTGGGAACTGACAAGATTGTCGTACTTAATTGTCAATAAAAAATTAGTATACAAAAATGTTGTGGTCGTGTACATACGCTACACGTCCACATAAATTCAAAAAAATCCAATATCCATCCTTTTTTTTAGATCTCCATCAAAGCAATTTAAATTAAATTTTAGTGTAGATAATATTGAAACATAGGTTTATACGTATAATGTATAAAACTCGCGTACAATTCTCTTTTTCCAAAAAATATGTAATTAAAACTCAATAAAAATCCGTGTAAACCACATTCAATTCAATAAATGAATCAGCACAGGGCCACAATACGATTAGTACCAATTAATCTCTAATTTTATTAAAAATTTAATTTGAAACTCCATTTTCATTTTCCCAAAGGGGCAAGTATAGAGAAATAAAATAACAAAAATCTACCCACTACCAACTGAAAACCTACTCTACTTCTGCAAATGTACATTGTACATGTTTGAAACAATGCAATGAAATAATGAAATTTTAATGGAAAATCACAATGCGGCTTTGACTATTCAATTTTTAGTTTTAACCCGTGCGCTGATTCTACACGCGTCCTGCAACGAACGCGTATAGGTATACATAGATGCATAGGATAGGATATACTCGAACTGTAAACCTATACTCGTACTTTGACTCTCGTCCTCGCGGTGGAAACAGCAGCAACACTATAGCAGCTGTTGTATGCCTCGGATGGACTTTATTGTTTGCGTGGAGACAAAACGCGTGTGTCCTTCTGCCTGCCTTTGCCCTGTCTACTCTCTGTCACACTCGGACTTTTGCCAGCTTGCCACACATCCCAATTTTCATTATATCAAATTTGATTTCGGCCACAATTGGTTGGTTTGAAAAATTAAGCTCTCTCTGTTTTTGGGCTGGGACAGGGTTGTTGGGGCCGGGTTTGGGGAAACAGTCGACCGGAAAGGTAAAACAAAATAAAAAAAAAGGACACGCACATATTCTACTCTTGTTCATTCGGATGTTCGGAAGGATATTCAAATAATTCAAAATCTCTTCATCCGGTGGTGGCGAGGTGCTGCGTGGTACGGCCGGCGTGGCACAGCGCGGCGGTGGTGGTTGCTGGCCATGCGTTCGGGTGTCATGTAGCAGCAGTTGACTTTAGCGGTTTCATTTAAAATAATATCCTTTAATACGGTTAAAAATGTGAAGTCAGTAAAAAAAATAAACGGAAAACAAAATATCGAAAATTAGCTGCTAATTGGAAATACCACACTCATATACATACGTACAAACTATACAAATTTGTACATAGACTGCGAGAGAGAAGTCCTTTTAGGTCCTTTATTGGAAAATTCACTTACAACAAAACACCCACAAACATTGACAACATGAATCTATTTCGAATACAGTTTTTAAGTCGAGCAAAAGGGAAATATAGAAGGGCTGGGGCAGAAGACCCCGGTCATTAGGGTCCCGGTGATGATGTTGGTTCTCGTGGTCATGTTCAGCGCGGTCCAGTTGGTGTTACAGGATTAATTCTTTGCAAGTGTCAAATATTTTGTGCCGCTGGCAATGATGTCAATGGAAGTTTTTGGTTGGATTATTATGTTGTCTGGATCAGTGGACGCCAAACACAATGTTGCTCCGCCACGCTGCGCCCGCGCCGCCCGGTGCCTGCTCCTTATTCATGAGTCCTTGTCGGTTGGTCTGTCGGTCGGTTGGTTGGTCGGACAGATTGCGCTTTGTGTTGCTTGAAAATGTGTACATGCGGAAATGATAACCTAATTCACAACAAGCAACATCCAAAGATAAAATTTTTGAAAGTCGAAAGGGTGGACTGGACATGTTGAGTTTGTATTTCTGTTTGTTGTTCGTTGCAGAGTTATAAAATATGGAAGAAAATAGTTTCATGGTTATTTGTACAGTGTTTAGAAAAAGAAACTATCCAATAGCTTTATTAGACCAGCAAATAAACCAGAAGCAAGAATTGACTAATCTCTCTACCTTCGTCTACGTAATGTCAATGGCAAAAAATAAGCCCGATGACATGTCACACACACTCATGGCAAACTACTCTCACTTTGCGATAAACAGTGAATCAAAAACGGAAAGCAAATTTTGATAGAAATTCTTTTCAAGATTTCCAAAATTTTTCAAGTTATTTGAAAGTCTTATTTTTGAAATTTGAAATCTAAAATTACTTGTTATATTGTTGAAACAATGATTTATTAAAAAATGTATTTCTTAAAACAGTGCCATTTGAAACAGTACCAATAGTTTTAAACTTAAAAATTGTACATAAACGATAAATTTATCTTCAAATATTTAATGCCAATTAATGCTTCAATGTTATTTTTTCATTTACAGAAATATCAAAAAGAACAAACAATTAACAAAAAAATAAAAAAAAATGTAATTTCTGAGGTTTTTCTTTTTCATGCCTTAAAAAAATATATAAAAAAAACTTAAGGCTGGCTAGGGTGTGGTCCTCCAAGTGGTCAATCGTATTGAGCTTATTGGCATTGGCTAATTGTTAACAGTAACATACTTCCAAATAAAATAGTCAAAAGGTGTTAAATCAATAAATCAAATGAGGCATGAGCTGTCTGAAATTTGTTGCCGTTATTGTTGAAACCACAGCTTCTGCACATATTATTTCTGCAATTATTCCACCAATCCATAAAACAGACAAAATACTCAGTTTTGTGTATGTAATGGAGTGTCAACATATACACACAACACATGAAGCGTTATTTAGGCGTCAGTATTTTTATGTTGAAAAGCCAAAAAAAACGTTAGATTAATAAAATGGCCACCGGTCGGAACAGTGTTACCAATCAATATCTCTAATCGCTCTATCTCTCCCACCCAACTATCCATACTTCATGAACTCTCATACCTTAAACCAATTCTGCGTCACTTTTCACACCGTCTGCTCATAATCAACCTAAAATTAAAAAAAATAAAACATCTGTTCCTTCTTATCCTATTGTTAATCCCCGCATTTTTTATCTAATGCTTCCTTACTTACTTAAGGGGGCGCTACAGTTCGGGGCGCACCTGGGCCTCAACCAACATGCGTGGCCAGCCAGCTCGGTCCCTAGCTAGTTGTCTACAGTTTCGCACGCCAAGTTGGTTGAGGTTTTCTCCCACCTGCGTGCTCCACCTGAGTCGTGGTCTACTTCTACTGCGCCCCCTCTCAGGATTAGATTCGAAGACATTCCGGGCTGGAGCGTTGATGTTCGTTCGCTCTACATGCACCAGGCATTTAAGTCGTTGGACTTTAATTCTGTTTACCAGGTCAGTGTCGCTGTACAGCCCGTACAGTTCGTCGTTGTATCTTCTCCTCCATTCTCCATCTATATGCAGACAAGACCAAAAATCACCCGAAGAATTTTTCTCTCGAAACATCCTAAGACACTCTCATCTTTCTTTGACAAGGTCCAGGCCTCAGCGCCATGAATGAGAACCGAGATGATGAGTTTCTTATAGATGGTGATTTTAGATGCTCGAGAGAGGACTCTATTTCTGAATTGCCTTCTTAGTAAAAAGAAGCAGCGATTTAAAAGAATTATTTTTCGTTTGATTTTAGCGCTAGTGTCGTTGTCTGTATTTATGGAGGTACCTAGGTAGACAAAGTCTTGAACTACCTCAAAGTTATAGCTGTGCATGGTGTCGTTTCTTCCAAACTATCAGCAAGCTCAAAGCAGCTTTTCATCTTTTTTTATATTCCTATATCTCGAATACATTTATTAAGGTAAGATAGCCTGATTAAGGATCCAACAGGCTTGTATCAATTTATTAACCATAATTGTACATGTACATCCTTAAAGTTGATTTCTCACCTGACCCGAAACTTTTGACTGCAATATTAGTGAAAAGAAAGCAAACCTCTTTTAGCACTCTTTCGTCTATATATTTCTCATGCCAGCTTTCCAAGGCTTAAAAAAGATTGCTTTGTTTTTAATGTTCATAAAAGGAGCAACAATTATGTTATGAGTTACTTTACAACAACCTAGCTTACATAGCTTCTCAAAATGCAGATCTGCTACAACCAATTTTTCTGAATTTGTGTCTAAGACTCCGAATGAATTAATAAAAAGGAAATGAATGTTATCACCACAGACCTTAGTAAATCCTTTGATAAAATCACTCACCAAATTAATTATATTTAACTTAAAGACCTTGATTGTCCACCCTATTAATAACATGACTCACAGCATACCTAGAAAACCGTTAACATAAAGTTGTGTTCAGGTTCTCAATTTTCGATCCCATTGATGAATACTCAGGACCAGGAGTTCCTCAAGGGAGCCACTTTGGTCCTTTGTTATTAACCATTTTTATTTCAATGATTATTCAACTGTCTCTGTTTACGCTAATGACATACAGAAAGGTTATTTCTACTCCATCTGATTCTTTCCTACCCCAAAATGATCTTGACTTGGGGTAAATTCACAAACGTCAAATTCGTTGGTAGTGATTAGGCATCACTGCTTTTTTGCGATGCTGATCGTTGCTCAGCTGATTACGGTGCGATACTGATTGTCAAAAAGTTTTACGTTTAAAAACAACTTTTGCTTTATGATGGATGTGATACTAATAAAAACTCTCATTGTAATTAAAATCTGGAGCTAAACATTATGTCTCCTCTACAACTTTTCTCCACAACCCTCCAAAAACTCCGCGAAGTTGCTGATATTCTCTTGCTACACCAGCTTTTAGCATAAAACATAGACTCACTATTTGTTATAGAAACCATTAAATAAAAAGAGGCTGTGATGTAAAAAAAAAACTGTCAATTCGATTTTCTCAAAATTTTACCGAATGTTGAAAACAATATTTCTTATAAGATAAAATTGGTTGGAAGCCATAATCTAAAATTTTCGAAAAGATATTTAAGTCGAAAATCAATTTTTACTACCTTCTATAATTTTTTTTTTAGGTTTTTATTTTTTGTAAAAGAACTGTTAATTCGATTTTTCTTAAAGTTTTTCCTAAAGTTGAAAACAATATTTTTTATAAGTTAAAATGAGTTAGAAGCCATTATCTCAAATTTTTGAAAAGACATTTGAGTCGAAATTCAATTTTTACCAATTTTGAGTAATGTTTTTTTTTAGGTTTTTTTATAAAAAAAAATGTCAATTGGATTTTTCTCGAAATTTTATCAGATGTCAAAAACATTATTCTTCGTTACACAATATTGTTTTGGAGATGAAATCATATTTTAGTCGTAAAATTTTCGAGGTGACCAATTTTTTTTTCAGTTTTTTTAAAATATATAATTGTGTTGTATTACGTTACAATATATAATATAAAATTTAATTCAAGTCTCTAGCGTTATTGGTTCATGAGATATTTAGGTTTAACCAAAATTTTCACCTTTTTTTAAACTCCTATGGCAAAAAAACCACCCACACAATTTTCTTTCTTTCCATTCCTGTGTACTGTTATCAGCGAAAGAATAGACTTACAATTTTAAGCCGAACCCAAACGGCTAATTTGAGAAAACACTTTTCATGACAAGAATTACTCTTGGAGGATTTGTCAATTTCTCGCAAGAGGCAGAACCCGTGAAAATAAATTTTAATGGCACTGAAAGGGATCGAACCCAAGACCTCTGGCGTCTGGCATGACAGTCCTACTCTCTAACCTTCACGCCACGGGTACACAAATCATTGTCACCTCGATTGTTTTCAGAACAAGAAAGGATTTTATCTCCAAAATAATTGTATTCAACGAAGAATAACGTTTTTGACATCTATTAAATTTTTTGGGAAAATCGATTTGACAGTTTTCTTACAAAAAGTAAAAACCTAAAAATAAAATTACTAAAATTTGGTACTAATTGATTTTTGACTCAAATATCTTTTCAAAAATTAAAAATTGTTTGTTTTAACTAATTTCATATTTTATAAAATATATTTTTCGACATTCAGTAAAATATTAGTAAAAATAAAACAATCAGTTTTTTTCATAAATTAAAATCTACAAAAAATATTAAATTGGTAGGAATTGATACTCGATTCTGGATATCTCCTGAATAAATTTAGACCTTCAAATTTATTTAAGAAACAGTTTTTGACTCAAGTATTAGGAGAACAAAGAAAGATAATGACTTCAAATAAATTTATCCTACACAAAATATTGTTGTGAATATTTTGTTAAAATTTTAAGCAATACTTATCGAAGGACGGGATGGGAAGTTATCAGTGTGGGTCATATTCCAGTCTCTTTTTTTGAACTTGTTTCAGACAAATGTATGACCTTTTTACAATACATAAATTCTGGTGAAATTTCTTATACTTACATCCTACATTTAAAGTGTTAATTTTAATTTTAGATTGATTAAGATTAGATCTGAGCCTCCCACTCACCACTTTTATGAATTTTTTAACAATTGTGAATATTCAAAAAAAGAAAACAAGAAAAGATGGTTTTAGTTAAATATTTTCTCAAAACGTTTCCAACTTTGTCTAAGTTCTAGATGTTTTTAAAAAAAGTATAAATTCTAATTTCTACTACACTACACCAAAAAGTATACCAAATATAATTATCCTTCTTCAGTCGAGAATAATTAGCTAAAATCAAATTGAACACAAAACCCATCCCCATATAGCTCAACTCGCTTATGTCAACACTCAAGCAGATAACAATTTAAATTATATCTCTCAACAAGAAAAACAAGTCATTTAGCTAAATTATATCCTTTTGCTTTTTCCATTACCTTAATTCGACATTAAACCTTCGAACCTCTGAGAGTCCTTTTTTTTCTGTGTGTTGTGTTGTTTATTCAACATGAAATAAAGACTTGTTTATCTTTTGAGTTTTTGTTAATGTCAATTTCTCTCAATTAACTTTCAGGCAATAATTTTGGAATAAAGTTGTTTTTGTTGTTGTATCATTCTTAAAAGTCAAATAAAAATTGACGTCTCTATAGGTCTAACCTTTATTTTTTGGGTATAAAATAATTATTAATAAGACTAACGAATGATCCTGTTGGACTTTTGTGTTTGTCTATCGTTATACAAATTTAATAATTGTCTTAAAAATTAAAAAGAATTTACATAAATTAATTTTATCTCAATTTAAACAATAAAATATTTATTTTGCAAAAGATTAAAGTTTATTAAACTTTAAATTGACTTTATAAAAAGTTTAAGTTCTTTTACTTCAAAACCGACTGTTCCTATGTATGTATAAAAGGATACTCTGATAGGGTCGAGGTCCTGCAATGGTCCAGTGGAGAGAAGAGTTGACTCATTTCTTTGATGATAACGAATAACGAAGGCGACCGCAATGAGACATTACCCATAAAATTCTTTATGCTCTGACTCTAATTTGGAAAGGACGACACACAGGCGGAGGGAGGAGCTGTGAGTCCTGATGGTCATAGTTATTATAAGGTCCACTCTATTCTGACCACATGCTTGGTTCCAAAATGTGATTACACAAACTGAATTTATTTATTTCGATTAACTTTCGATTTTTTTTTGTTTATCATTTTTGTGTCGTCGTCGTCGTCGTCCTCCCATCCTCCCCGGGCGACAAAGACGGAGCCATTCTCTATCTTATGGGAAACTTTCGCAGTTATGGGGTTTGAGTTTGTGGGGTGGGCAGGGTAGGGGAGGGGTAAGATATTACGTCGAGTATAATGCTGCTGCAAAAATCGTGCAGTAATTTTGGAGACAGCCAAAGCTTAGGAGAAAAAAGAAGAAGAAGCGACAAGCGAAGCCCCATGACTTGGTTTGGTTTTTGCTATTTTATGCCAGTAGTCTGTTTATTTCTTTGAATTCGCCATTAGAAATACACGACGACACTTTGGTATCATTTGCAGCTTTTTTTGGCCTTTTTTTTGGAGGGAATTAGTATTCAAGATTGGTTGTGAGGCAGTCAAAATCATGTATATATGTATATTGGAGAGGGTTTGAGAAGAGGGACATTTCTTGTTCGTTGTTTTTGGGTTTTTAACAGTATCTTGTTTATGTCACCAAAATGTGGGATTAAATTAAGATACGACGTGCTTGCTCTGATGACGTCGTCGTCGTCTTCGTGGCTCGGAGAAAATGTGATGATTAGGAATTTTTTTGTATCACCAGATGGTTTTTTGGCTGACGCATTTTCAGAAGAGGGGGGAGGGGGGAAGGAAGGTGAGGTTTTATCAAAAAGAGAGCTTCTTTAAGATATTGTTGATGGGTTTTGAGTTTATCGGAATGCGTGCTCCAGCTTAGCGAGAGTGCGATCGTGGGTTTGGCCTGGGATAAATAACTTCCTACCTTAATACCTACAAAAAAGATACAATTTGTTTCTAACAAAATGAGAAAGTAAAAGGAGACAATCCACGGCGCGTTGCGGCGTCGTTGTCGCCGCCGGAGAAGTGCTTCTCGACCTCATGGATATAATGAGCATAAATTTTAAAAGTAAATTGCGTTTGATGATGATGGTAAATGATGTTCGATAATGTGTGAACAATGCTTGTAATCGAATTTTGTTTTGGGTACCGCTGTATAGTATACTCCCATCCTACCCCCATCTACCCCCTATTAACACCACGCACCACCTCCTCCAACACTGATACTCCTATGTCAAAAACAATGAGCTCCTTAAGGATCTTACCTATACACAGGAGCTAAATCGAACAGGTTGATTTATGTGGAATTACTTTTAGGATAAACGATTGAATTTGTGCAGAGTGATTTTATGGGATAAAGTATGTGCCGTTATAGGTAAATGTGTTAAAATAAATTTATATCTTTTTATAACAATTTAGAATATTTTTTACAGCAAAGTGAGAGAGAGAGAAAAAATAAAATAAAACCATATACGCGCTTTAGGTTTTCGGTATCTAAGAACATTAAATTAAATATCGATTTAGAAGGTGTTGATAATTTACAAAATGTATAGACACTTATGTTATGTTGGTATTTAACATTGTGATAAAAGGAATTGAATTTTGGAACGATCCCACATTATCGTTCTTGAGCATGCTTTTACATCCAATTACTTTTTTTTTTTATCTGCCAAGAACAATAATGTAAGATTTTATTACTTTTATCAAAAACTTAGATTTATGTACCTTCAACATTGCATTAAGAGGAGTTTAGGTACTAATTAGAAAAGACCTTTTAGAAAGACCATATAAATTATTTTAAAAAGTTTGAAATGTCTCAATTATGACCTAAATAAAACATAGAGAATAAAGAAGGAAGAACGTTAACAAGGTTTGTGGTTACTTACTTACTTACTTACTTAAGGTGGCGCTACAGTCCGCTGCGGACCTGGGCCTCAACCAACATGCGTCTCCAGCCAGCTCGGTCCCTAGCTAGCTGTCTCCAGTTTCGCACGCCAAGTTGGTTGAGGTCTTCACCCACCTGAGTGCGCCACCTGAGTCGCGGTCTTCCTCTACTGCGCCGTCCCTCGGAATTGGATTCGAAGACCTTCCGGGCTAGAGCGTTGATGTCCATTTGCTCTACATGACCCTGCCATCTAAGCCGTTGGTCTTTAATTCTGCTAACTAGGTCAGTGTCGCTGTACAGCCCGTACAGTTCGTCGTTATATCTTCTCCTCCATTCTCCATCTATACATACGGGACAATAAATCACCCGAAGAATTTTTCTCTCGAAGCATCCTAAGACGTTCTCATCTTTCTTTGACAGCGTCCAGGCATGAGCTCTGTTTCGTTTCTGCCGTGCTTCCTTGTAGTAAGGGAAGAGCAGATCACGGAGAGTTGAAAATAAAAGACTTTAGATTTAATTTAAGTTTTATTTATTTGGTTTCTTTTCAGTAAAGGCCCGCTGTCTCAATGCGTGGCTGCGACCTTAGCTGTTAGTATTCTAATCTCAACTCTGCCATTCTTCCCATTTGGTTCTCTATTTATCAGTTTTCGTATTCTCTACTTTCATATACTTTACTTACCATCACCAAAACCAGGTCACTTTCATCGAGTTTACCACCAGGCCACACACCGTGGTCACAATTCTTCATTCATTGTTACGTAGAACATACCTAGACCTTTATGCCGATCGTATGGTGACCCACTCAAGTACTTCTGGGTGTGTCATCATCGATCGCAGATGGTAGGTTTCCTATTGCACATTGCACTTGACATACTCTATTGCATTGCAGTTGTTTGTTTACATTTCTGCATTCGCTACAACAGAGGCGCGCATATGGCGTCATTATGTAAGTATTGCAAAGTATTGTTCTATAATAAGAATGAAATGAAAATTATGCTTGGTCGGTGTTTTATTTCATGGTTCATTGGTTGGGTGCCCTTTCGATGGGAATTGGCTTTCAATGAATGGTGTTGAATGATTTATTTGGGGTTTGAGAATAGTTGTGGCTCGCGGGTCACAACATCCTCCCCCTCTTGAAAAAAGAAAATTCGTAGCCTAAAAAAAAAAGGTTAGGAATTTTCGCAGAAACGCGTAGAGTTGAACCAAGTGCGAAGAAGTAGCAGTTTTACAATTTTCGTTTTTCTTCTTATAGACAATTTATGTAAGTATATTTTTTTTTTTTTTTTTTTTTTTGTTTACAATTGACAATGATTCGTTTATATTTCTTATGATTGCTAATATATATATATTTTTTATAAGTACATTTTCAATTTAGTAGATGTAGGTATAAATCTTTTTGTATTGCTATAAGCAATTTTTGTTTTTTTTTTCTTTTACTGTTCTATGATTACCTATAAGTATCAAATGCGCATATTTTATTTATATTTTAAAATAAAAAATAAAAATATTTTATTATACCTATATTTTTTCTATTTATATGTTAATGTATCCATTAAATAATATTTATGTTTTGTTTTTATACGTGTATAATGTTTTTTTTTTTTTTTTTTTTCAATATAATTTTAATGATATAATATATGATGATAATATAATTTTTTTTTCAATTGCTTAACACGAAAATTGGTATATCGTTTTCTTTATTGTTTACTTGGACAATTTTACCCTTTTCTAAATTTGTTGTTTTCTCATGTTTTAATCTGTACGTTTTGTATTGTCTGTAGCAAAGTGATATTAAAAGAATGGTGAAGATTAAATATATAACTGTATAGTGATGTAAGTCATGCTTGTCTATTGTTAAGAATGGTGTTAGTTCTCTATTTTTTTGAAATTGTATATTCTTGGAGAGAAGTTTTAGTTCATCGCGACTAGAATATTTAACAAATGTAACTTCGGGTTTTGCTTCATTTTTCGGGTAATTGTCTCTAATTTCTGAAATATTTAAGGCAGGAATGAAGGAGTTATACACAAAAGTGGATTTTTCGTTTTTTTTGACCGTATAGTGAGATCTTTTGATTTTAGGAAACAGTTTCCGGAAAGTACTAAGATAGCTGTTCCTTCTAGAGTATGTGTTACGACAGTATCTTGGCATATTTCGTCTACTATAGACCCTTATCTGAAGTAAAAGGTGGATGCAGTTATTCCTTAAAAAGTTGTAAATTGTTGTTGTGTATAAGTTTGGATTTCTTACCCATCCTGACTACTGTGTTTTCATCCGAATGGATTCTTATAACCTCATACGGTCCATCCCAAAGGGTCGAAAGCTTGTTCTGTCTAGTTTGATTCTTTACCAAAACTTTGTCGCCTACGTTGAATATTTTAGGTCTAGCATTTTTATCGTAAAGAGTTTTTGATTTCTCTTTTTTCTTTATTAGGATAGAGTTTGCTGTCTCATATCCGTATTGTAGTCTAGCCTTAAGTTCGTTGACGTAGTTGTCATAGTTGTAAGATATTTTTGGTTTTTGTGACAGAACACTTGGTATGTTAGCGGTAAATCCGTATAGGAGTTCATAGGGTGAGAATCCAGTACTACTATGTGGTGTTGTGTTATAGACAAACATTGAATAAGGAATCCATGTATCCCATGATAGAGGGTCTTGGTTCACATAGTGTCTTAAGTACTCGGCTAATGTCCTATGACTTCGCTCCAATGCTCCATTTGTTTGAGGATGGTAAGGCGTTGTATTCAATTTTTTGATTTTCATTAGACTACACATTTCTTTGAAAAGGTCGCTTAGGAAATTTGTTCCTTGATCTGTCAAAAGAGAGAGAGGTATTCCGTGGCGACAAATTATAATTTCCACGAATGTTCTAGCTACAGTTGAAGCTTCAGCATTTTGTATTGGCATAGCCTCTGAAAATTTTGTCAAATCATCCTGGAATGTGAGTAAGTATTTGTGTCCACCGTAGCTAACGGGAAGTGGTCCAACTATGTCTAGGGCGACTCTTTCAAATGGCCTAACACTAGTAGTTGTTATTTTCATTGGGACGGGTGGATTTTTCCTACTCTTATTCCGTTGACATGATGTACATTTACTTACATGATTTTGTACGTCTGTTTTCATGTTTGGCCAGGTATACTTTGCCTTCAGACGGTTGTACATTCGTGAAACACCTTGGTGTCCTCCGAAAGGGGAATCATGGTATTCGGATAAAATTTTCGCGATTGTGTCTGAGTCATTCAAGGAAATCCTTTCATCGATATGTAAATATATGTCTAATGTCATATCTTCGAAAACTTTATTTAATATACTTTTGAAGGTATGCCTAACTTGGTTATCTGGGATAGGTAATGAAAAGGAAATAGTTTGTTCGTCTTTAATTTGTTCTTTAATCGTTTGGAGACTTTTTTCAGTTATTTCCTCGTCCTTCGTTTCTCTGAACGGTAAAGGTAGAGTAACTACCATTAGAGAATCATACACTTTTACTTTTCCTATAGGGGGTTTTGTAAAATTTTGTATTCTTTTTGCTAGGGATTGCTCATCTGTTGAGTCTATTAATGGTAGAATTATAATTTTGCGGTTTGAATTTTTATTTATGTATATGGACTCGAATTTTTCAATTACATTGTATTTTGGTCTTGAGTTATCAATAGGTGCTGTATTTACATTACTTTGAATGTTATTTTCATTTAATCTTTGTTTTTGGCCTCGAGTTACCACCATTACTTTATTTTCTTTATTTTCTTCCGATTCACCTATGTTTCGGCTTAAAGCATCTGCGTTTAGATTTATTTTCCCCGGTTTATGTTTAATTGTATATTCATATTCAGATAATAAAATTTTCCATCTTGCTAGTCTGGACATAGGATCTGTGCGAGAAAACAACCATTGCAGAGGCTTGTGATCAGTGCAAATAGTGAAGGGTTTACCGTAAAGGTAGGGACGAAACTGTTGTATACCATAAACGATTGCTAGTAGTTCCTTTTCTGTTGTATTGTATTTGAATTCAGTATCATTCAGTGTTCTACTTGCAAAAGATATCGGCTTATCTTGTCCGATGGGACCCTGTGACAGAATAGCTCCTATTCCGACATCGCTAGCATCTGTGGTGACAATAAACTCTTCTTTGAAATTGGGGTAAGCTAAAACTGGGGGGTTTATTAGTTTGTTTTTCAGATCTCTGAAAGCTTCATCGCAGAAGGCATCCCATTTAAAAACGCAATTTTTCTTTAGCAGCTGGGTAAGAGGTTTTGCTATAGTAGAAAAGTTTTCTATAAACTTCCTGTAATAGCCAACGAAACCAAGAAAAGATTTTATACCCTTAGCATTTTTAGGTGTAGGATATGTTCTGACGGCTTTAATTTTTTCTGGATCTGGTTTTAGTCCATCTTCAGAAATAAGATGTCCCAGATACATGAGTTCGTGCTTAAGAAAATTGCACTTCTCTGGTTGCAGTTTCAGATTATGTGTACTTAATTGATTGAGGACTTTCCTAAGCTTGGAGTTATGATCTTTAAGGTCGTACCCGTAAAGAACTATATCGTCCATATAGACAAAGCAATCGAACCCTTGTAAACCAGTGAGGACTGTGTTCATCAGGCGTTGGAAGGTTGCAGGAGCATTTTTTAACCCAAATGGCATCCGATTATATTCATAGTGTCCAAACGGAGTGCTAAATGCAGTCTTGCATCGATCTTTCTTGTCCATCAGGATTTGGTGAAACCCTTTAGCCAAATCCAAAGTGCTGAAATATTTAGCTCTACCCAATTGATCAAAAATATCGCTAATATTTGGTAATGGGTAAGCATCGCCGACGGTTAAGTCATTCAGTTTCCTGAAATCTACAACCACCCTCCAACGTTTGCTTCCATCACTTCCGGGTTTCTTCGGAACGAGGAGCAAGGGTGAGTTCCAGGGACTCGAGCTTGGCCGCACGATGTCATCGTCTAACATCTCCTGCACCTGTTTATGGATTTCTTCCTTTTGGCTTTCTGGGAGTCGGTAGGGTTTTATGTAGAGGGGGGCTTTACTTTCGTCAGTACTGACTTTATGAGTGATGGAGTCGGTATTGGTGAGGTGATCTCCCTCCAAATAAAACAGATCGTTGTACTCCCTACAAATCTTGAGGATCGATTCCTTCTCTTCGATGTTACAATGGTCTAATACTAACATGGATTCTAATTTTTCCATACGTTTTTCAATTTTGCAGTGGAAATTACTTGTATCAGCTTGGTCGTACTGATCTAAGTTATCCCAATTCAAATGTTTATTATATATCTCTATGGGTTTTTCCGTTTCTAGGGTGTTCATTGCTAGTACTTTTATCTTATTGTTTTCTGGTCTAGCAATGGTTTCACCTATATAAACGCCTGGGGAAATTTGTTGTTTCCTAACAACAATGTCCTTGAGACTATTACCATGTTCAGTAAACGGGATTTCAATCATTTGTTGACTACGGGGGGGAAGGGTTATTATTGAATTAATAGAACTTTTAATATTGATACTTTTGGATGTATCCTCCTTTAAATTTGTTTCAATTATTGCTTCAGTTTCCTTGCTCTTTTGGCTTTTGTTTTCTGAAGTTTTTTTATTTTTAATGTCTGCTTCAGTTTCCTCGCTTTTTTTGCTTTTGTTTTCTGAAGTCCTATTGTTTACTCTACCTGCTACGTCCTCTGCCGGTGTAGTCTTATGGGTAGTTTTTTCTTCTACTTTTAACGGAGAAGGTGATGATTCTCTGCCGCTGGAATCAGTATCCATTTTTTGCTTATTGGATTTTTGGTTGATGGTGGCTTCATTGGATTTTAGAACAGAATTGTTCTCCTCCGCCTTTTCATCACCTTTTGTTTCCAAGTCATAGCCCGTAGGCACCGCCTCGTGAGGGGTAGCTTTGTTGGTACCTTTTTCAGCTACAGAGTCATCACTTAAACTCATCTCGTTAATTTCTAATACCCTTTTTTTGTAATTTACCTTACATCTGTGTTTACTGAGGAAGTCGTTTCCCAGTATACCATCGTAGGTTAGATTAATTCTTTCCGTTAAAACTTGGAAAGGGTGTTTTAAAGAAAGATTCTCCTTTTCGTTTACTACAAAAGAACCTGTTATCTCTCCTAGAGTGAAAGTCGTGCTACCCGAAATCGTGGATAGAGATAAAGAGCAGGTTTTATTTAGATTCGCATCTGCCCCTGGTCTGTATTTAAACAGGCTAATTTCCGCCCCAGTGTCGACTAGGAACGTGGAGTATTTCCTGTCAGAGGGCCGAAATTGAATTCGCACAACTGGTTCGTCGAATTCTGGGCAAAGCGAAACTGTAATGCTTTTAGTATCTAATTTGGACAGTCGACCTTCGCATCCATTCGGGAGGGATGGCCGATGTCTTCCTCCCGAACACATTCGTTTCCCGAATCATGTTGGTAGGGATAAAAATCTTCACCCGATTGCCAGTTTCTGTATCTTGGTCGGGCGTTGTACTGTCGTACATTGCTAGTAGAATGGGTTTTGTTGTTGTTATTCGGATTATCCTTAAACGGGTTAGACGTGTTCGAGGTTCCCTGACCTGTCTGCAACCGTTTAAGTCTACATTCCGATTCACGGTGATTGTTCTTTTTGCAATAATTGCACACGATCGATTCTCGCTTTTTTTGATTTGAGGAGTTGGAGTTGGAATTTCTATTTGGGTTACTGTAGCAGGCTTCCCTAGAATGGCCTACTCTGTTGCAGATCTGACATGTTGGACTAGACGTTTGGGAGAAATTTGAATATGAGCGGCCCTGGTTGATCGATGTGGAAGGGGCAACTCGTTCCAACCTATTCGAATGTTCCTCAGCATATGCGATGGATCTTTTTAAATCCGACTCCCCATGTGCTTGAACCATGAATCTGAGGTTTTGATTCTTCAGACCATCCTCAAAGGTTTGGATTGCTAGTTTGTCATTCTCTTTAAATAAGAAAGTAACAACTGCCTCTTCTGTGGAACTAGCGTACGTAGCAGAGTTCAGAGAGTTGAGAAGCTGGCTTATGCGATCGCCAAACTCCTTAACCGACTCTCTCGTTCTCTGACGAGCAGCCAGTAGTTCATTCTGAGCGGAGGATCTTGATTTCACCACCATATATTCCTTTTTTAGGAGAGAATGTAATTCCTCCCACTTGTTCACTGTTTTGAACTGAATAAATTCAAAAGCTGGACCTTCGAGTCTAGTTTTCACTAGGCTTAGGAACAATTTTTGTTCAGTGTCTGTTTTAACAGACTTAAACAATATGTCCCCGCAGGCCAAAAATTTTGCTAGGTCTCCCGGTTTCCCGTTAAATACCGGTACTATTGTGAGTATGTCGTTTAGACTGATCTTATACTCTGGGTTAGTCATTTTATTGAAAAAATGGAAAGGCAACTCCTCGAAAAATGAAGCTTTTAGAAATTGATTACGGGTAGTAATTTTGGAAGGTAACGATAATGACACTTATAAGAAAACCGACCGAGTTTAAACGCACTCGAAAACAAGGTATAAAGAATGGTAAAAAAAATCCAAGCAAAAAGAAATAATTTGTAGATATAATGTATGTAGTGACTTATATAAATTGAAAAATATTAATAAAGGAAATTTTGATGCACGAAAAAAAAATTTCTATTTGTATTTATTTGTATTTATGAAAATATGGTTTTGACTAAATTAATAATAGTGATTTTTTTCTTACTAATGTGATTTCTATTTGCTGATGTTGATTTTGTTGATTTTGTTGATTTTGCTGATTTTGTTGATGATATTGATGAAGGCGGGTGTTGTCTTGTTTTGTTGATGTTGATGATGATGGTGATGATGATGTCTTCAGATGTTGTTGATGTGTAGTGCCAGGCAAGCTTCACGCCCTACAGTTGTTATAATTACAACCTGGTCTTTTTCACTGCCTACTGTCTGCCAAATGCTTGCGCTCTATAGCTAGCAAGGACTTACAATTGTAGGACTTCTAACACTTTTTTTTTTTCACTATTTTCACCCCTTTTTTTTTTCGCTTATTGTCTCCCTTTTCCTTTTTTTTTTTTTTTTTTACTTTAAACTTTAAATTTTTTCTTTTAATCTTTTCACTTTTACACTTTTAAAATTTTCTGGTGTATAGCCCCAGAACGCATCAAGAGTCAGTATGTCTTGTTTTGGTAGTTATCCCACCGCTGCCACCAATGTTTCGTTTCTGCCGTGCTTCCTTGTAGTAAGGGAAGAGCAGATCACGGAGAGTTGAAAATAAAAGACTTTAGATTTAATTTAAGTTTTATTTATTTGGTTTCTTTTCAGTAAAGGCCCGCTGTCTCAATGCGTGGCTGCGACCTTAGCTGTTAGTATTCTAATCTCAACTCTGCCATTCTTCCCATTTGGTTCTCTATTTATCAGTTTTCGTATTCTCTACTTTCATATACTTTACTTACCATCACCAAAACCAGGTCACTTTCATCGAGTTTACCACCAGGCCACACACCGTGGTCACAATTCTTCATTCATTGTTACGTAGAACATACCTAGACCTTTATGCCGATCGTATGGTGACCCACTCAAGTACTTCTGGGTGTGTCATCATCGATCGCAGATGGTAGGTTTCCTATTGCACATTGCACTTGACATACTCTATTGCATTGCAGTTGTTTGTTTACATTTCTGCATTCGCTACAACAGAGGCGCGCATATGGCGTCATTATGTAAGTATTGCAAAGTATTGTTCTATAATAAGAATGAAATGAAAATTATGCTTGGTCGGTGTTTTATTTCATGGTTCATTGGTTGGGTGCCCTTTCGATGGGAATTGGCTTTCAATGAATGGTGTTGAATGATTTATTTGGGGTTTGAGAATAGTTGTGGCTCGCGGGTCACAACAGCTCCATAAATGAGAACCGGGGTGATGAGTGTCTTATAGATGGTGATTTTAGATGCTCGAGAGCGGACTTTACTTCTCAATTGCCTTCTAAGTCCAAAGAAGCAGCGATTTGCAAGAGTTATTCTTCATTTGATTTCAGCGCTGGTGTCGTTGTCTGCGTTTATAGCGGTTCCTAGGTAGACAAAGTCCTTAACTACCTCGAAGTTATAGCTGTCCATAGTGACGTTTTGTCCAAGACGTCGTTGTTCAATGTCCCTTTTTGATGACAGCATATACTTGGTCTTGCCCTCATTGACCACTAAACCCATCTTCTTCGTTTCCGTCGCAATGCTCAAAAACGCTCCACAGACATCACGCTTTGATCTTCCAATTATGTCAATATCATCTGCGTATCAGAGTAATTGGATGGACCTTTGGAAGATTGTGCCTCTAGTGTTGACGGTTGAGTTTTGCACAATTATTTTCAGAACGATGTTGAAGTAATCGCATGACAGTGCATCGCCTTGTCTAAAACCTTTTTTGACATCAAATGCATCGGTGAGATCTTTTCCGACCATTATAGAGCACCGTTCATTCTCCATCGTCATTCTGCACAAACGGATAAGTTTGACAGGGATGCCAAAACTAGACATTGCTCTGTAGAGCTCTTCCCTATGGATGCTGTCATACGCGGCTTTAAAATCGATAAAGAGATGGTGGGTATCGATTTGAAGCTCCTGGGTTTTTTCCAAGATCTGCCGTAGTATGAATATTTGGTCGATAGTGGACTTTCCTGGTCTGAAGCCACACTGATAAGGACCTATAAGGTTGTTGACGATCGGCTTCAGACGTTCACATAATACGGCAGAAAGGATCTTATATGCAATGTTAAGGAGACTGATACCTCTGTAGTTGGCGCAAATTAAAGGGTCTCCTTTTTTATGTATCGGGAAAACTATGCTGAGATTCCACTCATCGGGCATGCTTTCTTCCGACCATATTTTGCAAATGATTTGGTGCATGCTCCCTACCAAGTCATTTCCTGCGGCTTTAAATAGTTCGGCAGCGATGCCGTTAGCTCCAGCAGCTTTGTTTTACTTCAGTTTAGATATAGCTATCTTCACTTCGTCTAGGTCGGGTAGGCGGAATTGTTGATATGCGTCGCCTAGGTTGAGTGGTTCTATCTCCCTTACAGCGGAATTCGGTTCGTCATCGCCGTTATATAATTTGGAGAAGTGGTCTTTTTTTTTGTGAAAGGCATTGACCAGGCCATCACGGTGAACGGTAAACCTGCGTAGCGACATAACGCATTGACGATTCAAGAACCTCGGTTTTAGCAGGCTCAATGTTGCCATTGAGCCTGCTACTTGGCAAATGCCATCATCGCCGAGCAAAACGAGACTTATACCCTATTAGTCACGAAGATAGAGCTCCAGCTCCAGCTCATCTTTGATTCATTAAGGAAAAAAGAATTCAGCAGGTCTCGATGGTATATATCCAATATTGTACGATGACATTTACTTCAGGAAGCTGTAGACATTTATACCACTCTGTTTAACAACGTTCTGAATAATGCATATAATTCGGTCAGCTGGAAGATAGCTGTGGTACATCCTCTTCCGAAAAAAGGAAAGGACAACTCCAATCCGGCGAATCTCTAGTCGATAAGTCTTTTGTCGAGTATCAGTAAGGTATTCGAGAAGGTTATAAATAGAGCTCTGTCCAAGTGGCAGAGAACAATAAAATAATTCCGGATAATCAGTTCGGCTTTAAGGCGGGACATGACACTATTCATGCTGCGTCTAAGCTTGTTTCTGATATCCAGTGGAACAAATCTAAAAGGAAATGTACGGGTGCTTGTCTAGTTGACATGGAGAAGGCCTTCGAAAGCGTATGGTTAGAGTGTCTATATCTAAAGCTGACCAGACTTGGCTTAAGTAAACCACTGTTATATATGCTTTATGACATGCTTAATGGTAGACGGTTTGTTGTCAAAATTGGCAATGTAACATCTACCAAAATCTTTGTTATTAAAAATTGTCTTCAACAGGAAGCAGTTAAATCGCTTGTTCAGCATTTACACCAGTGATCTGATAGCAAGTCTGATTCAGGCAATAGCGTACGCCGACGACCTAATTGCGTACAGAACGGCCCCAAAAATTTAGGTTATCAACCTACTTTTGCAAGTGACTTCGACAAGATTCAGCAATATTGCGATGACTGGAAGTTGAAAATCATTTTTCAGAAATGCGAGAATATTCTGTTCGGGACTCCGCTGTATGGAGCCTCAAGGGATACGAGAAAGAACTGGAAAAATCTAGTGATCGTTTGGACCAAATCGACAACCACTGGCGAAAAAAAGTGTAGTTAAGTACCTTGGCATCTGGTTTGGTGAGTACTTGTATTTCGACATATGAGATAGATAGATAGATAGATAGATAGATAGATAGATAGATAAATTCTTTATTTTTTCATCACAAAGTTTACAAATTTTTATACTTATAAGAATAAGGACATGGCAATACTGCCGTCCGTCTGCCTGACAGACATATGAGTGCTGCTCTGGACGGAGCTAGGGGAGCCTTTGCCCTGACAAAACGGTTGTTTTTTAGCAGACGTCTTGACAGCAGGGTGAAGGTGATTTGCTACATGGCCCTTATCCGACAGATGATTGCCTATGGGTGCCCAGTATGGTTTAAAGTTGCCCCATCTCAAATGGAAAAGATTCGCGAGTGTTTGAAAGACAATGCCTGCGACGTTGCTTGAAATACACAAAACACCAGATTCGTAGTACAAACATTACTATGCCAACCAGGTTCTATACAACAGAGCCAACGAAAACAGAATAGATAATTTATTGCTGAAGCTTGGTAGGGGTCACATTGCAAGAGCAATGTCATCGACTAACAGCTTAATTTTTGTAGCTTAGGGACCAAAGAGATTGGGTGAGTCAGGATAACCAGTTTAGGTGGGTTCGAATTGAAAATGTCATTTAAAGTTGTCTAGGGCGTTTGGTCTTGGCCGGCTTACATAGGTTTAAGGATTAGGTTAGGGACAGTCAGGGTAACAGCAAAAAAAAGAGGCTGGGGTGCGACCCACACTGATAACTTCCCATCCCGGCTGTCGATTTGTCTTATGCTTAAAAGTTTGTGTATGTGTACCAATTTTTACCAAATTTGGGTACTATTTTTTGTAGATTTTATTTCATTGAATATCGAAAATAATATTTTCTGTGAAACAAAATAAGTTTGAAGCCAATATTTTTAATTTTTGAAAAGCTATTTGAGTCGAAATTCAATTTTTACCAACTTTTAGTAATGTTTTTTTTTAGGTTTTTATTTTTTATAAAAAAAAATTTCAATTAGTTTTTGCTCAAAATGACAAAAACATCATTCTTCGCTGCACAAAATTGTTTTGGATTTGAAAGCGTATTTTAGTCGTACAATTTTCGAGGTGACAAACTTTTTTTTCAGTTTTTTTGATTTACGTTAATTGGTTTTTTTTTTTAAATTGTATTTAATTTGTATCACGTTACAATATATAATATAAAATTTAATTCAAGTCTCTAGCGTCATTGGTTAATGAGACATTTAGGGTTAACGGAAATTTTCACCTTTTTTTAAAATGCTATGGTAAAAAACCAACCACGCAATTTTCTTGAGAGCCCTTTCTGCAGCTTTCTGCCTTATTATCTGTATAACAAAATTTATTTGAAGTCGATATCTCTTCTGGTTCTTGAGCTATGGACGGCTAAAAAAACGTCGCGAACGTACGGACGTACGGACGTACGAATGTACGTACACACGAACGCACAGACATCTTTCTAAAAATCTTTTATTTCGACTCTAGGGAGCTTGAAACGTCGAGAAATGTCAAAATTTTCAATTTGACAAATCGTACCCATTACAATAAATTCCTATGGGAAGTTAAAAAATATAAAAATAAAAATCTATACAAAAAATTAATAATAATAATAATAATTAAAAAAAAAAAAAAGCTTACGGTGGCTGTTCTAGTTTTTAAGTGGTTTTAAGTGATTTTAAGTAGCTTAAGTATTGTAATGGATTCGGTTTTTTTAATTCTTTTTAAGTTTTATATAAAATAAAAAATAATGATAAAGATACCAAGTTTTTTTTAATTTTCCTGGTTTTAGATTAAGTTATTGTTATTAAGTATTAAAATTGTTTTTAGGCCAAATGGCAGTAGTTATAAGATAATGGATTAACTTAGAGTGCCCGCATAGGGCCAGTAAGATATTTTTTAAGTTTTTGAAATGTACGCTGGTTTTTTTAAGAATTTTTGTCTCGCTTTATGATAGTTTTAAGATTTTGATAAAATAATAATAAAACAAAAAAAACTGTGAACGGTAAAATTCGATGATTACCAACGTCTTTAAACTATAATTGGATGATATACGTATATAATATCGTAGTTTTTGGTATGTTTTGCGACAGCTTCGTCCGTCTGGTTTAAAAAGACGGAAACAATTCGCATACGTCCATAGTTAAAGCTTCAGTTGCTTTTATTAAACTTAGTCAGCTCGTAGAGAACCAGGGTCGAGTGATTTAAAACTCTCAACCATTCATGTATTCAAGTATTGTCAGCGATGGAGGGGACCTAAAGTTCTTACGCCAAATCCAAACGATTTATTTGAAAAACCACTTTTCATGACTAGAATTACTCTTGCAGGATTTTTCAATTCCCTGCAAGAGCCAGTATCCGAACTTTAGGTGGTACAGAGAGGGACTTCGGGCATTCAATTGTAAGCACTTACCATCACGCCACGAGTACTAAGCAATTTTGTGGAAAGTAACTAACTGATTCGGTGTTTGATCGAAATAGTCGTAGTTTTGTCTTCAAGCTTGTACAGCATCGAGTGTTGCTTCAAGGTGCTCTCTCACACGTTTTCAAAAAATCTTGGTTATTGTTTTCGCGACTGCAAGCAAAACGAAAATACCTCTACAGTTTCCGCACTTCATTAGGTCTACTTTGTTTGTTAGCTTGACAATCACTCCCTTTTTCCAATCTCGGGGAAGCGGTTGCAGCAACTTGCTTGATGAACTTGGCGCTTCTTTCAACAGTTCTGCGGAATGCCGTCTAGACGGTAGATATCTTTTTTACTCGGGAGTGTGGTGCGTATTCGAAAATTTTTTGCATCGCGCAACTCAGAAGATGTCAGTTGCTCGTGCTGTCGAATATATGGTTTAAAAGTAAAGTGTTCATTCCGTCTTCTAAGCTGGTTCTCATCGGAGATCAAAAGTTCACTATTTATATCTTCAACCGGTTGTTGCTTTAAGCTCTAATTGCGGCTTCTTCTGTTTCTTTAGCCAATTGGTAAAATTGCGCTTATTAAGTGTTACGCTACATTGAACCTTTTTCATCTTCATGTTGTATGAGGCTAGTGAGTCTAGCTAGTTGCTTTCTTCAATTCGAGCAGCTGCTAAATGAGCAGTTTTAATTGTCTTCTTTGTTTAATCTTTGCCCAAGGCTACTCCGACCAACCAATTATTCTTTCAGCACCTGATATGAGAACATTTTTCACAGCACTCCAATGGTTTTATATGGTTTCGGTCTAGTGCTGCTTATTCTTATCACATGTTGTGAATAGTGATTAGTGGTCCCTAAGTTGTTGGCAAGTAGTAGGGTCCTTCAGCCTGTTCGTGTTAAACTTGAGCATTCTGCTGTCAAAATCGATCTATGAACTGCAACTGTACGTAATTTTAAAGTTGCTTTCATAAGATGGTGATCACTGGCAAGCCCAATGTCAGCATCTCTTCTATTTCGGACATTCAAGAGACTGCTCCTGAAGCATCGACTTATCGCGAAGTGATCAATTTAGTTGGAAGAAGCTTGTCTATCCGTCGACATCCAGCTTATTTTGTGGTACGTCTTGTGTCAACAATCACAAGACGGTTAGCGTTGCAGAAATCCACAAACCTCTCACAATTGTCGTTGCAACTGCCATGCCAGGTACATGATTTCACCTGACATGTCATGAGCCCTACGTTGTAATTTCCAACCTTAGCATTTATGCCTCCGAGTGGGGTGTTGTAATATGCGGAACTTAGTCAATCTTAGGAGCATTGTTTTACCTTGTCTCGGGCGAATTCCATTGTAGCGTAATACTGTACAATGATGACGATACGCACTCTTTTTCGAAATCTAGCCTTCAAGACCAGTTCACCTATTGGTTTCCATGAAATCATACTTCTGATAGCTGTTTTGGTTACAAGCAGCCCAACTTCAGCTTCCCGAACGCTCCCAGACATCTTTCCGGATTAGAAAAGTGCAGTGTTACACGTTATAGAACTGTACTTATACCGATCCTTACCATCGTATTTCACTAAGTCCTAAGACATAAATCTTATGCCGCATGAACTCTCTTTCTCTTATTGAAGGAATTTGGTGTTGTGAGGGCCTTCGCTTTCTGCCTCCAAGAGCGTCCTAACATTCCAGAAACCAATCTTTGTCCGAGTACAAAAGCCGAAAGTTGTGAACGTGGTATCATTAATTATCCGAATCGTAATTTCGGTTTCGTTAGCGTATAGAATTCAAGTTAGAAGAATGCTAATCTCTTTAACCTATTCAAAATATGTTGCCTGTTCAAATCGATTCATTAGTTCCTGAGAAAATTTAAAAACAAGACGAAATCTCAGGACCCAATTTTTATAAAGCTCCTATTGGAAATGAAAACATGACCTCAGCTTTGTGCATATAGATTGAGATTAAATGAATTTTAATAAAAATGCACCTTACCTTCTTTTAACCCCCATACAATTTGTTCTCCACTCCAAATTCAGTTTTAAATTAAGGAAGTATTAAGGACAAATACACTTAGCTTGAGGTCTGATTTTTCAACATGAATATCTAATTTTCAAAGACTACTTTAGAATTTTAAGAATTTCAAACTTCAATGAATTTGTATTTTATGTTTTCAAAGAAAACTATATTCTAGTTCATTCTTTAAAAAACTTCGCTGTATTGTATAACGGGTGTTTAACTCGATGCCCTGCAGGCCTAGTTTCGAATAACATGATTTAATAGTAAATCACCAAATATTCGCATTTCTTTTGCACAGAATACAACAACAAAAAAAGTAGTAAATTCAAATATATTTCATTGCCCAAGGGGGTTTTCAGTATTTTTTAATCCTCTCGTTCGTCAACGTCGTAGTCGCCGTCGTCGTCGTCGTCTGCTCTGCCATTTCCGTCCGTTCCAAAAAGACAAACAACTACAAAAAATAGTTGAACGTTAAATCTTCTTTTCCGAAGGCCATCCGACTGCTATATGCTGATTGAATCACATGACCAATGTTAAACTTGCTGCATGCTAATGTCATTTTTAGTTGGTGTTCTTTGCTGACTGTTAAAAACGAAAAAAAAAAAACATTGACAATCTCAAATATTTCGTATATTCTCTTCCAAAAACTTAAATAAAAAAAAAAAAAACAAGACACAAGTTTTCGAATGGTGAATGACATTTCCGTCCGTCATACGACCCCAGGCATGATGCTAGAACTTGGTTAAGTCAGGAATAGACTACTAACATTTCAAAAGTACTTACCATTGAGCGAAACGTTTCCTTCACATACTCGTACATCCATTCCCAGCTCAAAACCATGCGAGCTTGTATATCCCATCAGCACGGTCCCTCGGAGCTCGGACGGACAGACTGACGGACCGGACGGATAGATGGCGGAATGGTAACAAAACAGTGTTGTATATTGTCCCTATTGGCTAGCTTTTTGCTTTCCGTCGTCGTCGGTCGTAGTTCTCTTCTCCCAAGCCCCAACTCCCCATTTCGACAGCATCAACCCGTCGAAATTCAGTTTTCAAAAAAACAACAATAGGAACACCACTCAAAAACAGAAACACAAGAGGTGAAGAAAAGCGAACCCAAATGCTTCGATGTACGTGAAAGTGTAGAGGGTTCTTTTTTTTTTTTCAAAAAGAGAGTTCCGATGTCCTTGTGGCGTTAGCGTTACTGTTGCTATCCGTTTGTTGTTCTAAATTGTCTATTTTTATTTTATGGGTGAATTTTTTTACCATCCACTTGACAAAAAGAAAAATAATACAAAACAAGGTTGGAATAAATTCACAGCACATCCGAAACGGGATATATAAGGACATGAACAAAATAACAACAACAAAAATATTGAAACTAAAAAAAGTTAAACCAAACGTAAACAGAGAAAAATACTTCACTCCACAAAAGCATCCAAGGATTGGTCTGGTCAGTGTTCACCGCATACGGATTGTACTGTAAACATTTTAGTTTTCGAATGCTCTGAGTAGAGCTATAAAACGCACCACTCTGGTGATTACAAATACAATATCCAAAAGGGACTCAAGAGGACTGAAAAAAAAACATCAAAAATAGATAACCATCAGTTTTGTTTATACCAATTGCAACGTATTACATGATACCCTATTTTTTAATTGGTATATAGAACTTTTTAAATGTAAGTCAACATTTCTTGAACGTTGCATAAATAAATGTAAATGGCATATCATTTTATACCAGATGCTTATAATTGTCTTTTACAAAAAATATAAAATATATAAATAGTGTTTTTATACCAATTGTTTTTCATAATCCTAATCAGTAATGAAAAACAACAATTAATAAAATTGTAAGAAAATTGACAGTGTCATTAAAACTGTCATTTTATATTCATTATAATTCTTTAATATTATGATAAAAGAATCTAAATGGTATAAAATGTATAAAACCAAATTTTTCCTGTATTGCTGTAAATTTTTTTTAAAATCTGTTTGTCATGCTATGCAAACTGTTCATAGCAATTACAGAAAGAATTTAAGGGAATTTATTTTATTTATACCAATTACTTATTTTTATATTGTATAGGGTGGTTAAATTTTAAGGGCCGATGTGATTTGAAATAAAACACAAATTATTTAGGAAATTAGTGTAATTTCTTTTTATTGTGATAATATTGGTATTGTTCAATTCTGTATGGAACAAAATATCAGCCAAATGGCCAGCGCAACCTCAGTGGCACACCTCCATCCGATGGTCAAAACATTCGATTAAGCTGAGGGATAATTGAGGTTCTATACCGTTAATGTACCGAATTATCCACCCTTTAGCTCTTGAATTATTGCTGGCTTATCTACGTACATCTTAAAGTAAGAATTTTAACTGTGTCAAATCACATGATCTTGGCGGCCAATTGTCATTATCACCACGTGAGATAACACGGCCATTGACAAGTAGAACCGTCCTGTTGAAATTACATATTGTCCACATCTATATCTTCCAATTTGGGTCATACAAAGTTCGTTATCACCATTCACAGTGACGCCTAACCGAATCATTTTAGAAAAAATACGGGACGCACCCCGCCAGCTCATAAACTGCACCAAACAGTCACTCTTTGTGCGTGCATTATTGGTTTTTGACAATCACACTTGGATTAATCATTCGAACCCACTGAGGTGAAAATGTTCCTCGCTCATGTTCATAATACGGCTGGATAACCTAATGGCGTTGTTCTTTCCATGGTTTAAATTGAATTGCTCTGAAATTGAGAAATGTCAAATAAAATGCAGAAAATAACTTGACGTTTGGGTGTGGTTCATATTCAACATCTTATTATTATCTTAAAATTTAATCACTCTTTATAAAAATGCAAAAATTGTGGTAAGTTAAACTTATATTATGTAATTTATATTCGAATGAATGACATTATACACACTTTCTGTCATTTACCTTTCAAATATTCAATTGTTGTCACTTTTCCTGTAATTATAATTGGTATAAAATTAATGAAACCAATTTTTATAATAATTCCTAAGAAGAAAGTCTGATCACCCTATGTCCATTATTTTATACCTTTTGGGGTTTTCATAATGATTTTTTATGACTATGACATTCATTAAATTATACGAAATGTGTTACAAGTCCTTGGAAAACTGACGTATCCTCGCTTCCTTTAAACAAAAACTTTTAATTGATAAGAAATTTATTAAACCAATTTGTGACTACAGGTCTATAGAAAAATTACTAAACAGCACAACTTTGTAGCGTTATACCTTTTAATTGTCATAACCTTTTCTTACGGACAACATTAATTGGTATAAAATAAACAAAGCCAATACTTTGTTCTGATTCTAAAGAAGAATTGTAGAATGCCACTATGCTTGTCATTTTATACCTTTTATGTGTCTTATTATTTGGTTATGACAAACAGTTAATTGGTATAAAATTATTAAAACCATGTTTATTGAAATATTTCTACAGAAGAAATTCAAGACAGAATATGTATATTTTTTCATCACATAATTGGGTCATTATTTTTGACGCTTTGTCCACTTTGTATATTCTTATTGGTATAGATTTGTAGTATCCGTGGCTTGATGGTTAGTGTGTAGAATTTGCATGAAAGATGCCTTGGGTTCAATCCCTACCTATGCCATCTAAAAGTTTTTTTCACGGGTACATCCTGGCGAGAAATTTGGACTCTGCTTAAAACTGTAGGTCCCCTCCATCCCTGACAACATTACTCGAACACAGGAATTTTTGAGAGTTGTAAGTCACTAGGCACTTATTCATAAAGTTACTGTTGTGCCACTTAACGTATTTATTTATTTTTCTGTGTATACATTACAGAATTCATGCATTTTGTTAAAGATCGTTTCAAAAAACTATTGAATGGTATAAATGATAGAATCAATTATCAATCTGTGGTAAAACTCTTAAAAAACAACATTTATTTGTATAAAATGACGGAAGAGCAGTCAACATTTTTTTCAACATTTTTATCCCGGTTCAGACTTTAAATGAAGTCTACTCACAACAACAACAAATAAAGCGAACATTTTTCAATGGAAACTTTATTCCTACAAGAAAATGACTGATGTTAGATGTCAGGTGTCATATGATCCTGATGTCACTGAATTAAGGAACAATTATACTGCTGTCAGATTTTCATAATTTCTATAAGAAAACTATATGCAAAATGATAGCCAGAATGTATCAAGTTACTTGGTTTTAGACGATTTCAAATATAATGACAGAAGATAGATCCTTTCCGAAATGCCGACTTGAAAAAATTATAATTTTTTTCAAATTTAGAATTGATTTGTTATGACAGTTTGACAATTCTTAAAATTTTACCAGGTCCAAAATTAAATTCATTCGAACGGTTTCTGGTCAACTTAATTTCAACGAGACTAATTGTCTGCATCTCATAGTCTTGTTGCCTTTATACCTCCAAGCCTTCATCAAGAATTGTAAACAAACCTTCTGTATGTTTCTAACATTTCAACAATCAAAACACACCCTTCAAAGGGAGTATCTATAGTTTTCGAAGTACATAGGATTTTTGAAAACACAGAAGAAGAAACTAAAATAGCAAAAAAATAAAAGAAGATTATGTACGGGAGGCAGACTCGTATAGCTGAACAGTGTAACGTCTCCTAAATCGCTTGTAAATATCCATGCGGGCATAAGCCTGCAGAGTAATAAATTCGATTGGGGCGGTAGGTCGGTTCGGTGGTGGTCTTTTTGTGGTTCCAAGTCCCAACGATCTGCTGGGATACTGGGATGCTTGGATAGTGGATGCTGCTGCTATTGCTTGCTACTCCAACTATAATACTATGCTTTTGTTGTTATGGCCGGGCCAATGATGACGACGAGGACGACGAACGACTATACCATTCCATATTCGGATGGTTGTTTGTTATATAGGTAAGGATATAGGTACATTTAGTTCCTTCAGGTAATCGACGTTGGTGCAACTGGAAAATTAAACATTGCTGGTTACGGAGTGATTACAATTCAATTTTCTGACTCATTTCACTTAGAGAGAAAAAGAGAGAGAGAGAGATGTTGTGCACTTGAGTTGATATAGAACAAAAGAGGTGCATCAAAATGGATGAAGTTTTGAATGGATAACAGCGTTTTGATTCAAATTCGTTGGGCTAGCAGCACATAAGCATATGGTTTTTGAGAAATAATCGATTCGTTATCTTTTTGTCTTCAATTATCTTTATTTGCATTTTATTGACAAGTGAAAATTATAAAAATATATTCTTTTTAAGTAAATTTACTTAAAATTGTAAGGGATAGAGGAGACCTACAGTTTTTTAAGCCGATTCCGAACGGCTTATTTGAGAAAGCTCTTTTCATGACAAGAATAACTCTTGGAGGATTTCTCAATTCCTCACAAGAGGCAGTACCCGTCAAAAAAACTTTAGATGGCACAGTGAGGGATTGAAGGTTTCTGGCATGAAAGTCCAACGCACTAACCATAATGCCACGGATACTACGTGCTATAGTTTAGTTTAGAAAAAAAAAACAGTAGAATTTTGAGACTTTAAGGAGGAGAAATGAGAACTGAAAGAAGAGCAAAAGACGAGTGAATGTGAATGTAATGTGAATTTAAACATAGGTTATGAAAAACTTTATGGTAAGTAAGGGTGGATCCAGATTTTTAATTAGGGGGGAAAGAAGGTTAATGACTTAATATTAAGACGAGTTTTTGGTCCCCGCTTAAGAATGTTGTTTAATTTTGTGTAAAGGTGATGTGTACACATCTTAACCTATATTAACAAATTTCAAGGGCTAAAAGGAACATTTGAGTTACTACATTATTTTAGAACAGCCACTCTCTGCATATTCATTCCCAAGGTTCCAACAGTTTTCTTACTATGCCCTATTTAAGATAGGTATGTTGAAAATTATGACCGACAATAATGAAAAGGAAAGTTTACTGCTTTTTTGTTTAACAAATAAGATAAAACTTAAAATTTTCTATTGGATAACTGTTTTTCTAAAGAAATGTGTCGTAGGACAAAAAAAAGTTGAAACGTAGCTTTTTTCAAAAACAAAATATTCTGGTCTCGTTGCCATTTTTGTAAATGGGAAAAACGCTTCAAAAATGTAGATGCAAAAAATGAGAAATTTTGACAAGAAAATTTGGTCTCTAGTCCTAGGAAAATAAAACAGAATTTAATATAAAGAATTTTTGGGATTTTTTGGCGTATTTTCTTCTTATGTAATTTCTGTGAGTTTATTTTTATTACCATCATTTTCAGTCTGCTTACTCGTAGATTGAACCTGTTGCTAGAAGACAAGTTCTAAAAAAAATACTATTTTGCGTGAACCTTTCCAACATATTTTGATCAAAAAGGATTCAACAAAACTTAAAAACTGGAGAAGGAAAAATGGATGGTTCTCGAATTTAAGGAAAAAGGTGCAATTAGGTTCATAAAAATTAATACAAATACGTTGGGAAGAATATAGAGTGTGGCACTGACAAATTACCTCACAAATTACCCGTGGCAAAATCTCTTCTCACTTAAATTCTTGAGATATTCAAAGCTTTTATAGAAAATTAATAGATATGAAACGTACGTTATGTACGTACATGTTTCAATTAGCTATTAGTTTAACGAAAGTGTTACTTTTGCTGTTCTTGGGATATTTATATTCTTGAAACTCATTTTTAAATCTCAATTCTAGAGCAACCAAAGCAAATGAGTGGTAGCACCTTTAAGTTGTTGTTGTTGTTCAAAAAACATTCAAATCAAAGCAAATTCAGTTAAAAAAATAAATATATTAAGATTTTAAAAGTTTTTGTATTTAATAAATAATCAATTTTGAAAGAAAAAAAAAACTTTAGGAAAGCCTTGCACTCTTTATGTGCGTCAAGAAAAAAAAATAACAGATGGAATTGAGGACAAGATTGAGAAATTTAAAGGTAACTTCAGTTTGTGTTCAGGGAATTAAAATTCTGTTTCCTTAGAATATAATATCAAATTGACGAAGTCTTATCCAATGTTTCTTCTTAAAAAACTGAATATTTGCTCCTTCTCTCAGAAAAGATCTCATAAAAAAATGTAAAGCATTATACTAAAGTTTTTCAAAATTTTAAATATTGTAGATAGATAGATTTTTCTTTATTTTAAGATATACATAAATTATTAACAAATGTTTTTCTTTAAGAATATGGACATGCAATTCTGCCATCTGCCTGATCGACATTTCATAACAAGAACACAATTTAAAAGTAAAGAATTTAAAATTTAAATAATAAACATAAGTTCAACTAATTATATAAAAACAAAAAAAAATAATAGTTTGTAAAAGCATCAAGTGCGAATTCAACAATTTTGAGATGATTTTGAAATTAAAAAAATATATCAATTTTTACATGATTTGAAACACAAAATATTAAATAGGAAACTTTCAATTGCAATAACTGGTTGTAGAGTTAATGAAAACTATTGGGGTAATTTAGAGCATGTTTGTAGTATCTATTATACACAGTTGACCATCCAAAGTCTCCATTAAGGATTTCATAGAGCCGAGTTGGGGAAGATAACTCAGTTCGAAATACAACCGTCGAATCTCTTGGAGTAGAGGACACGATGCAAAGAAGTGTGTGATGTCTTCTGGTTCTCCGGTGTTACAAAGGCTACAGATTTATGGAAGATCAGTTCGATACGGCATATAGTTAAGATTCAATGTTTCGATTCGGGCTCTAAATATGTAACTTATAGCCTCAGAAGAAAACTCGTTACTGAAATAATTAGCCTGTGATGTTATTTGGTGATTGAGGTTTCTATACACATTTCTTGATAATGTTGTTGAAGCTCTTAAAAGATGTTCACTGAAGATATGTTCATCAGTTCTGGCGATCAGATCATTGAACATGGTGTGCCATTGATTTAAATTAGACTCCAAAAAGAATAGATTACTGCCATATGAAGAAGCTATCTGGTTCCATTCCTTAAATGGGGAGGCATTTGTTTTCATAAGCCTTGTCATAATGGATTTGTGAAGGCTTCTTTCATCCCTCCTCATAACTTTCAATATGTAGTCTGAGTTGGTTTTAAGGTTTCTAATGTAAAGAAGTGTTATGCCAGACTCTACATATATAGCATAATTGGGTGTTGAAGAAGGCAATCTGAACAAGCGTTTGAAGAAATACCTTTGCATGGCTTCAAACTCCTGTAGTTGTAAATATCCAAAAACTTGGGTACCGTAGCACATGCAGCAGTTCACAGTTGCTTGAAAAACACGATATTTGGATTTAATATCGATTTTTTGGTTAAAGTAAAACTTAGGCCACATCATGTTTAGAGCTACTTTGGCTTCGTTGCTTTTTTCTTTCACGTGTTTCGAAACATTAAAATTGTAAGACAGCAAAACTCCAAGATATTTGAAATAATGAACGACCTCAATAGGCGCGTTGTTTAGGGACCAGTTTTCTTCTGCGAGTCTTCTTCTCTGACGCGGTTCAAAAATCATTATTTTTGTCTTGTTAGTATTGACGCAGAGACTGAAGGGTAGATGGATTGTCAGCCAGTAAAACTTAATCGTCGGCGTAGAGAAAAACTTTGATTTGTATACCAGCAAAGAGTATTCCTCCCGGAAGTAAATCACAAACGTCATCAATAAACAAGGCGAATAATATCGGGCTTAATATACACCCTTGGGGGACACCTGATGTTGTTTCAAACCATTCAGAGAATTTAGTTCCGTCCCACACTGATGCAGTAGATGAGGCAAGAAATTTTAAATAAAACATTAAGAATTTAAGTGAAATTCCTAAGGATGACAATATTGTACATCAAGGCATTTCTATTTACCTTGTCATTATTGTAAATTTAATTCTTTTTGACAGACAACCCGCTCTTTTAGTAAATATCGTTAAATTATTATAATCAATTCGTAGATGAAATCCTTGATTTACGACAAAACTGTGTGACCTTTATTTCTCATATAAACCTACATTATTTAAAAGTTGATGAATTTGTGAGGCGCTCTTGGAACAGGGCTGGATTCAAATTGTGTTTTTGGTCCAGTCCTAAATTAAAAGTAGCACTTTTTGTACTCTTACATTTTTTAATGTAATAACTAAATAATTTGAAATATACAACGATTAGTTTTGAATGGAAGAGAATTGCTACAAAAACTAAAAAATACTCTCCTTGGATTCGCCATTGATGGTAGGTTATTGTTGCTTTTAAATGTTTTTTGACATTGATGGCCTTATTAAAAAAATGAATTCAATGTTACCGACACTCTTAGCATCGCCTTTATTTGTCAAATTTGAAAATGTAGCACCTTCCAGTCACATTTCCCTTTTTTGGAAAGAAGGTTACTTTTTCCGCAGTTCCTCGTTAAAAGAACGTTTTCTTATTGGCATTGTGCCCAAACATAACATATCAAGGCTAAGATCAAAGGTCATCGATTTGAAGCCGATTAGCGATCGCCTGGCTGTGATATAAACCTTCCAAAAAATCAGCCCAATACGTGCACGCGCCCCTACCAATGAAGCTGAGAAGTCTAACAAAGAGAAGTCTTAATACCTCCTAGAGAAAGCTAGAGAGGAGTACGGTGAAAAGAGAATGAAGGAAAAAACCCTGCGTAGAAAGAAAAAAGAGCCTCTACAGCTTCCTAGCTCAGGTATTTTGAAAACTTCAGCACCGCCACCAATACACGTTTTTTCAGCAAAACAGCCAAGGAAAGGGCATCTGATTATATCAGGCTCTTCGAAACAGAAACCTAGTCACCAAATTACAGAGAATTGTAAATGTGTTTAACCACTTTTAGTAGATGCTGAATGGGCATCATGTATAGACCAAACAATTTAAGAGCAAAGAACCATGAGACCAGTAAATTTAGACCCAGTCCCAGCGCATAATATTGAAGAGGGCTCGGAAGGCCTGGTAGGGTGCAAGCTCATCAACCAAGTGTGAAAAAAGGAATTATGCCCAATGACTTATCAAATTGCTAAATATACCAAATCTACAAAAAAGCCGATGCGGAAAAAATTACACAGGCATCTCTATCTAAGCCTTTCTGCAACTCTATGATCGGCACGTACCAGTGTGGCTTTAGGCCAGGCAGATCAACGATAGACAAAATATTCACTTTTAGGGAAATCCTGGAAAACATCAACGAGTTAAGAGTCGAGACCCTCTTCAAATTCGCATTTGGAAGTTTAAGTTGCCAAGACCTTGCATTGGCGATGTCTAAGCTTTGGATACTGAAAAAACTGATTCAGCTATGCCATATGACGTTAAAAAATACGCGGTGAAATGTGGAAATGGGTTATATCTGATCCGAGGTATTTCACACAATGTATCATTCGAGCTATTGCACTTAATGGATTCTGGGTTCAAGCAAGAAGATGATACTACGTAATTTCTTCAAAATGGTCTTGGATCAGAAGAGTGGTGTTAACCTTAAAGGTTATCAAATCTTCCTAATTGCTTGTCTATGCGGACAACATGCACATCATTGGAAGCTCCAATCAAGTTGTTCTAAAAGCATTTACAACTATAGATGAACAGGTGAAATGCGATGCTCTTGAAGTGAATGAGGACAAAACAAAGGATATGCTATCAAAAAACAAAGCCTCATCTGTCCACTACCTAGGACAAAACGTCATTGTTGGTAGCAATAATTTCAAGGTAGTCAAGGAGTTCACCTACCTTAGCACATATATCAATTTCACGAACGACACCTTAGTGGAAATCCGACGAAAAATTACCCTACTGCTACTTCGGTTTGGCCAAACAAATTGATTCAAAACTCCTTTCTCCAAAGACAAAGTGCACGTTGTACAAAACTCTAATTTTACCAGTTCTTCTCTACGGAATTTATTCTGGGCACCTTTGAGAGAAAAATCTTTTTGTGGATAATTGGTCCGATATGCGAAGAGGGTGAATGAAGGAGAAAATACAGTCGTTAACTGTATGTAGTGCAACGATCCAAAACACGCTGACTACACTTGCTCGGCCACATCAACCAAAGGGACAACAAACCTACATCGAAGCAAATATTTGAATCCCAGCCCCCAGGTTCAAGACGACGAGAACGACCGAACCAATGCTAAAAAGACCAGGCTGTTGACGCAAGATCGATTGGTAACGTAGACTGAATTAAGCTTGGAAGGGACCACAAACGATCGAAGAACGCAAAGCTGAGACCTTCAATGGGTTGTAGAGATATGTCTGTTTTTCAAACGTCTTTAAGTCCGTACGTTCAGGACTTTTTCGTAGGAAAAATCGTAAGCAAGTGGGTTAACCGTAATACCCGCGCTTCTAGGAATGCCCATCAGTTTACCCTTGAGCCCAACTTCGGCCGTATTATGAAATACAGAGATTCATTTTTTAGCCGTACTACGCGAATGTGGAACGCCTTGCCACGCTCTATCTTTCCCTATCATTGCAATGTTCAGGAGTTAAAAATCAATGTACACCGACACCTCCTTTCCAACCCTTTCCTCTTTTCCTAATGCTCACACTGTGTCTTTGGCATATTAATATTATTTGGCATTTGTGAACTTAATTCCCAAATCTTTTTATAAGCCAACTTGGCGATGTCAATTACCCGCCTTTGAGCTCTTTTGTTCAAAATTTCTGCTTAAATATCGTTGATACAAGATTATTTGTATTTCATTATGAGTGTTTAACCATATTTATACTAAACCTACTGCAGAAAAGAAAAACAAAACATAATTTGTTTAAATAAAATAGTAAGCCAAAGCTAGAAGTGAATAAAGGTGTAGAATTTCAAGATGCTCCAAGCTCATAGCACAAAATCAAAATGCGGACAAGAACACGACCATCACATGAGAATATTTTTCTTTAAAACAATGCTACATCTTATAACGCTGCTCTATGTTTAATGCATAGAAATAGGCTATTTATACGACTTGATACGTATGTACATTGAATTCATGTTAGCTTCAAGCTCATATTGCTTCACAAAAGCAATGAACTTGCTTTAAAACAATGCTCTTTAATTCACCTTATATTATCGTAGATATACTCTATTCGTATTATTTAAAATTCCATAATATGTTATTGTTCGTTAGAAAAATGCAAATTGTTATAAACAGTTAAACGATTGTGTGCGATCAGTAGTGCATGAAATAGCATATTAACTACATATTCAAAAATGCCACTTGCATGACAAAACACTTTCATTTTCCAATTGAATAATTATTTCTGTCTATTTATATGAAGTGAGTTAACCCCGCGCACAGAAAACAAAATATTTTACCTGGCTATATTATAAATCAAGTTTATATTTTTATTTTATTTTTGTAACACATCAATTATCTTTTTAAAGTTTAAAGTTACAAACAAACACTTAAAGCTTAGGAATTTAAATTAATCGTATTTATGAACACAAGCAAAAATTTCAAGATAGTAATTAATTAATCTGTATGCTAATTTTTTAGTTACTATTTGAATCAAAATAGTTTAAATGATTTAATAGTACAATTTCATTTAATTAATGACTAATACCTTAAAGAAATTTTGTATAATTGAAAAATTAGAACGGTTTTCGCGTTTTGTAAAAGCAAATTGTCAATTGAATTATTCTAAAACATTAACTGAAAGTTAGTAACAATATTTTGCATATGATATTCGTTTCAAAATCTGCTTTTCTTAACGAGATATTTAGCCGAAAACCAATTTTTCACACTTTAAGTAGCATTTTTTGAAAGTTTTTAATGCTAACAACGAGATATTCATTTTGCGGTTTCAAAAGTATAGGATTGAAATTCGACATCTGTCAAAATAAGTTGTTAAACCATTTTTTATAAAAATGGATCGGTTAACGATCGCCCAACCTATTACAAAAATTGTGATTCTGCCACAGCCACATATCGTGCTTTAAGAGGAGATTATTGTTTACATAATCGTCCTTCTATGCAAGCAATTGGCAAAATTGTGAAAAAAATTGAAAAGCCTAAATTGGTCACAGATATTGTAAGGCCTGTGCATCTTCGTTTCGCTCGTACCGCACTGAAAATATTCATGCTGTAGGTGAAAGTGTTGCCGAAGACCCGAATGTGTCGATTCCTCGTCGTTCTCAGGAATAAGGACTATCTTACATTCATGTAAAGTCCAGCTCAAACAACAACTCCAACTGAAGCCAGCTGACCATTTACAACGTCGTAGATACGTCGAATGGGTGCTTGAATAAACGGTGCCACATGCCACACAACTCGAGCGAATATGGCTTTATTGCAAGAGACATTTCCTGTCCGTGTTATTTCTCGTCGTTGTGTCGATATCAACTGACCACCAAGATCGTGCGATTTGACACCGGTGGACTTTTTTTTTTGGTCAAGTTGTGGCTGAGATACCGCCCAATATGTGTCAAAAAGTGGTGGAAAATTACTTCAAAAGAATCAATGCTTGCAGCAATTCGTGAGGCGGTCATTTAAATGATGCAGTGTTTCACACATAATATCAACGTTCAAACTTTATAAAAAAAAGCAAATTTTTTCTTTCACTGCTCAAAGTCCAACATTTTAAAATAATATAGTAAAATAAATAAAAAAGATTTGAAATTCATCACTTTTTGTTTATTAAATAAGAAATTGGCAATTAAAAAAATATTGTACATCAACATACAAAAAATTAATTTCATCATTTTAATTCTTAGGTTTTTGTTTGAATACTCATAAACAAATAAAATACATAAGAAAAGCTCATCCTTACCATATGACTTATCGAACAAAACAACAAAAATAAAATACATTCATAAATACATAAAAAAGTTCACCCTAACGACAAAAATAAAGCCTTAAACCTATAAATAAATAAATTTTCAATTCATTATTGTTCAGTTTAGTTGCGCATTTATTTTTTGCTAAAAATGCATTTATCTATTTTCCGGACGGAAATTCATTTTCCTGAACAGCTGATACTTTTGTGTTCAAAACTGAAACGAATCGTTCCACTGATTTGTGTTCCAATTTTACACAGCTCCAATGACAGATTTCTGTCAGTTAAAATTGTTCGGTGTTTTTCAATCAGGAAATTTTTTTCAATGACAGAAATTTTTAAGGATACCTAGCTCTAAACGACCTGTCAAAAAATTAATCAATGATGAAAACCAATGATAGCTATAACTAGCGCCTACTCCATTTTTTTGTAATTCTCGTTTAAAGTTTTCGATGGCTCCCATTTTTAGGTGAAATTGTTTTTAAGAAGTTCCTTAGCAGTTAGTAAGGCATTTACCGTTTCTACCTTGAGTGAATTTCTTTTTAATCTTTTATAAGGCTAACATCTGAAAATGTTCTCTCTGCTGTTGCATTACTATGGGGCAAACTGATGAATGAACCGACAATTTTTTTAATCAGGAGAAACATTAAATCATTATTTGCGTTTTTAATTTGAAATATTTCGCTATCGCAATCTGGAAAGAATGGAACGAACATTTGGAATGGAAATAGAATACAACAAAGATGTTAGTGGGTAAATGTTAATTTTGATTTTTATTGTAAGCCAAATAAAAATTTCTTTTGCGTTTTATTTTGGGGAGTAGTTTTCGTCCGTGGATAGTAGAGTAGCAGTTGACTCTCGAAAGGAGTAAAATACTACTATAAAAGCAAAAATGACAGCAGTGCTCTCAACCATTCCTGTGTTCGAGTACTGTTGTCAGGGATGAAGGGGACCTACAGTTTTAAGCCGAATCCGAAAAGCTGATTTGAGAAAGCACTTTTAATGGAGCATCTTGGGATTGAACCCAAGACCTCTGGCATGAAAGTCTAACGCACTAAGCATCATGCCACGGGTTCTACTCTCACACAGAATACTGTTATTGATGCTGTTATTAATATATTGTTTAAGTTTTAGAAAAATCGACTCACGAAGTCACGAAGTCACGAGCACGGATGAGAAGTTAATAGGCTTTGAGCTATTTTTTCGATCTATTTCTTTGTTACCTCAAATACTTTTTTTTAGATATAGTATTTGAATTCCATATTTTTTGAAGTGATCTTGTTAACTTCCCATATTAAGTTATTGTAATCGGTCCCATTTGTCGAATTCAAAATTTTTTACATTTCTCGACGTTTCAAGGTCCCTAGCGTCGAAATAAAAGATTTGTAGAGAGATGTCTGTGCGCTGTAGCTCAAGAACCAGTAGAGATATCGACTTCAAATAAATTTTATTGTAGAGATAATAATGCAGAAAGGACTCTCAAAAAAATTGCGTGGGTGGTTTTTTTACCATAGCAGTTTAAAAAAAGGTGAATATTTTGGTTAACCCTGAATATCTCACGAACCAATAACGCTAGAGACTGGAACTAAATTTTAAATTATGTATTGTAACGTGATACCAAATAAATATATTTTTGGAAAAAATTCAAACTAACGATTTTTTTTTATAAATCAAAAAAACTGGAGAAAAATTTTACGAACAAAAAATGATTTTATTTCCAAAACAATTCTGTGAGGCGAAGAATAACGTTTTTGACATCTGGTAAAATTTTGAGAGAAATCGAATTGACAGTTTTTTTTATAAAAAATAAAAACCTAAAAATACATTACTCAAAGTTGGTAAAAATTGAATTTCGACTCAAATATCTTTCCAAAAATATGAAATTATGGCTTCCAACCAGTTTTACCTTTCAAGAAATATTGTTTTCAACATTCAAGAACATTTTGAGAAAAATCGAATTGACAATTTTTTTACAAAAAATTAAAAACCTAAAAACAAATTATCAAAAGTTGGTAAAAATTGATTTTCGACTTAAATATCTTTTCAAGACTTTGAGATATTGGCTTTAAATTAATTTTATCTTTTAAAAAATAATGTTGTCAACATTCAGTTAGATTTGGAGAAAAATCGAATTGACAGTTTTTTTTACAAGAAATAAAAACCTTAAAAAAAACAATACTTAAACTTGGAAAAAATTTACTTTCGACTCAAATAGCTTTTTAAAAATTAAAAATATTGGCTTCAAACCTATTTTATTTCACAGAAAATATTGTTCTCGATATTCCGTAATTTTTTTTTTATAAAAATCCAATAGTCTGTTTTTTCATAAAAAAATAAAATCTACAAAACATAGTACGCAAATTTGGTAAAAATTGATACATATTGAGACATACTTTTAAGCAAGACAAATCGACAGACGGGATAGGTCCCACGTAGCCAGGGGGGGGGGGCTAGAGGGGCTCAAGCCCCCCCCGAAATGATTTTTAAAAAAATATTTAAACAAAAGTTTGTATATTCTCTTATTAGTTCCTCACTACTTATGTATATTGTTCTGAAATCATGTTGTCTAATGCCATGTCAACACCCTCGATTCGCAATTGTCTTGGTGTAGTAAGCGAAATAGCTAATTTCTTCCGAAACCATTCAAATGCAAATAAGACTTTCCAAATCGCCATCCAAAAATACGCACCAGAAAGCAGAAAAAAACGACTTTTGCGCCTTTGTGAAACAAGGTTTATTGAAAGGCATGACAGCATTCTTTCATTTGTAGAGCTCTTCAAATGTATTGCTAAAGTCTTGAAGAAATATCCACCAAGACGTGGGCAATGTCTTCAAAAGAATCAACTCTGTTAGCAGCAATTCAAAAAAGTGATTTTTTGGTAAGCCTCACGGTATGCGAAAAACTTTTTAGTTTAATACCCTTATCAATTTTCCTTCAAAATGAATCTTTAAATTTCGTGTCTGCAATAAATCACACGAAACAAGTCTTAAGTTCTCTTAAGAACATAAGAGAAACTGCCAGAGACTTTTTCAGAGACGCTTTTAAATCCGCATCACAACTTGCCAGGGATTTATTTGAAGTCAGCATAACAATTCCAATGCTTTCTTTGAAACAAACAACGCGCTCTAATCCAGAAACATCATGTCCAGAAGACTATTTTAGAGTTTCTATACTTATTTCCTGTCTAGATTCTTTTATACAAAATCTTACTGACAGATTTATGGTCAACGAGGACGTTTTACTATCGTTTCAAGCTCTGCTTCCAGGTTTTGCTGCCGCCAATCGAGTAAATAAAATGGAAAATCTAACACTCTACTTCGATAACGTAATATCCTTGTCAGCTGTTAAAGCGGAGTACATACTCTGGTGCGAAAAAATTTCATCGATGGATCCCTCTTCCGATGTTCTGAAACTGCTAGATATATGTGACAAGACCTACTTCAGGAACATAAGCTACTTGCTTACAATTTTGGCCACACTACCAGTTACAACAGCTATAGCGTTTAAAGAACCTTTTCAACGATGAAAAGGATCAAAACAGTATCCCGAAGCGTTATGGGCCATCCAAGACTAAGCGCACTTGGAATGCTGTCTGTTCACTCAGGTATTGATGTGGATCCAGATGAAGTGATCGACATTATGTCTAAAAAAAGACAAGGCGTTTATTGCTGTAAGAATCCAAACTATTTATTTAATTAAATAAAAAAAAATACAAACTAAAATAAAACATTTACATTACGTAGTTTTTTTTTAATTTTTGCATATAGAATTACTTCTTCGAAATTGAACAAGCCCCCCCCGAACCGAAATCCTGGCTACGGGCCTGGGATGGGAAGTTATCAGTGTGGGTCGCATCCCAGCCTCTTTTTTCAGATTTTTGTAAGACAGATGATGGTTAGTGCGTTATGCGAGAGGTCTTGGGTTTGGTCCCTGCCTGTGCCACCTAAAGTTTTATAAACGGGTACTGCCACTTTCGAAGAATTGGAAAATTCTGCAAGAGTAATTCTTGTCATGAAAAAGTGCTTTCTCAAATTAGCCGTTCGGATTCCGCATATAAACTGTAGGTCCCCTCCATCCCTGCAACAGCACACAGGAATGGTTGAGAGTTGTAAGTCACTAGACCCTGTTTCTCTACGGACTGTTGCGCCACCTAATTAATTAATCTACTATATAAAAATAAGTCGGGTTTTCCTTCCTGACGCTATAACTCCAGAACGCACGAACCAATTTCCACAGTTTTGCATTCGTTGGAAAGGTCTCGGGCTCCGTGAGGTTTATAGCAGACAAAATTCAGGAAAAATTTCAACAGAAAAGCGGTGAACTCCGTTTAGCTTCCCATAGAAAGCTATTGTAAAAGTTTCGATTTGTGAAATTGAATTTTTTTTAATTTTTTGACGTTTCAAGGGCCCTATATTCTAAACCAAAGCTTACGGAAATTGAACGTAAGTTGGACCCGTTCCAAAAACCACTAGATCGCCATGACATAACCGCAAGAGTATTTCAGCAAAAACTCAAGGTTATGATGGATGTGCTTACTAAGTATCGAGTTTTTGGTGACACACGTTGTTATATGTACTTGGTGGAATGGCAGAAGCGTGGACTACCACATGCTCATATCCTAATTTGGTTGCTGAACAAATTACATTCAAATGAAGTGGATGAGATTGAGATCATATCAACTGAAATTCTGTACAAGTGCACAAAACGATATCCACGACCGTTAGTTGCGGAAACAGTCACAGGGAACGATGGATATCCAGTTTATCGTTGGCGTTCAAAAGAAATTTAGAAAATCATTGTTTTTCACATGGGCAGCTATACGTTGGGTGTTCACGAGTTTGTTTGTGTTAACGTCAGACCAAAAAACAAAAAATGTGGTTTACCAAAGAGCACTTCAATGATACGAATAATTTGCGGACAAGTATGTATAACGCTTCGATTCAGTATATTCTTTGGATTCACTTTCATTTTTTACTTAGAAAAGTTGAACTAAATTACACTTCATTTTTGTAATCGAAATGAATTCATTACAGTTGGGAAACAAAATAAAATTTTTCCTTTTCAAATATTAAACAAAAAAAATATTTTTTCTTCATCTTTTAATCCCCAAACGAAATGTTACAAAAAACGAAGCCATCAGGTGGCGAAACGCAGTTCGCCGGGTTCGCTAGTTAATACTATAAATATTTCAACTTAATCTTGAAGAAAGGGATTTTAAAATCGGAAGCAATCAAGGTTTTTTTTTTTTAAATGGTACTTTATAAATTTATATAGCCTAATTTTTTGACTTCCTTAGAAGTAATATCTCAAAAACTGACGTAAGGTAGTTTTGAAGTCGAATTTAAATTAACGCCATCAAATTCCATCACACCTAGACTTTTGTTGTGATTGGATAAAAGCGTGAGTATCTTCGGAAGCATATTTCGAACATTACTTTCGGCAAATGAATCCGAAAATACAAAGATTTTGATAAACGTAACAATAAAATAAGTTTTTAAAGTTCGAAGGTATTCAGAAACATTCTATCTTTATCTTTCAAAATTAATAAAACATACTAACTTTTGTCTTTAAAAATCGAAATATATTTTATGAATGAAGTAAATTTTGGCATATTTCATCTTCTTAAATATCAACTCAAAGTCACCATCTGCTTTCTTGTTATATATATAAGCAAAGCAAAAAGACATTCCTATCATTTAAATTTAAATAAAGCTGTCACTAATATTCCCTCACCCCTGCTTCCAATGTTCAAATACTTTTGCATATACTCAATCCATATATTAATACAAAACTCCTATTTACAAATCGATATATTATACTCAAAATCTTGTTGTTATAAATATTCAATAAGCCAAAAGCATGCAAATATTTATGATAAAAAGACATCAATCTTCTTTTAGAAAAATAAATAAAAAAAGATACAAAAAATAGAAGAAAACATATTTTAAAGCAATTTTAATGAAATTGAAAGCAATCTTTGTGTGTGAAGTGTGTCTGCGTCATGTTTTATTTATGCAGATCCTTCAAATTTTAGAATTTCTCAGAACATTGATTTCCTTTCAAGATTTCCCTCAATGTATCTACACATCTGAATAGGAAATTCAAACTGGAAACTGAATAATATTCAATAAAATATCCTTAAATGTTAAATCCTTACAAATTCCAATGAATATGATTTTGTGTAAAATTCTATGCTACATAGAGTTTCCGATTCAATTGTAAATTGAACAACTTTTTGTACATACATGTGATATGAATATGACCCCGGAACTTCTTCATAAATAGTCTCATTAATCAAACATTGACCTCAACTTCATCATCGCCACCTCATAAAAACATACACTACACGTTTAGGCAATTTTCAAGCCGATTTCGTTTTATTGTATAGCCGAGGTAATTATTCCATCCATTTTGTCGTCCGGCGGCGGCGATACAATCTTTAACTCTTTTTCCTTCATTGACATTCAGGTCTTGATGTCTACCAATATCTTTGGACCACAATAAGTCTTCTGGTGGGGATATATATTCCATGTTGTACCTGCCTTCTTTCACTTCTTTGGCACAACAGCGCAGCGTGTGGACCGCGGAGTCTTTAAATAGTTTTTATTTGTCATCTCATTCAGTTGACGCCTTTAAGATGCCACTTGAAAATAAATTTAAAAAAAAAAGTATCTTATAGATACAAAAAAGTGGTGTAGGTTAAACGAATGAACAAATCTTCAGTGTCACTGTATCTCATTACTCTCAGCGTCTGCACTCAAGGCAGTGGCAGCGACATCCTATACTCTCAACTCTCAGGTCTCAAGCCCCAGCTCAGAAGAAATAAGTCTTCTGTTTCACTAAAAAAATCCACCAACACAAACAGACAAACAGACAGACAGACATACAAAACAGACAGACAGATAAATGTATCGCAGTAAAAATTTTATAACAAGAAAATCGAATTTGAAAACAAAAAACAATTCAAGGTGAAAACCGAACCGCAACAATATGCTTAATGCCTTGATACCTACACTACATGCATCTCTTACCTTGCTCGGATAAGAATGCAAATTTTTTCGGAACACTTATAAACTTGAAGTTGAAAGATTGTTCAGATCTTCTACAAAACAAAATAAAGTAAAATGTTTTCAATTTGTAATGACTACGAGGACGACAACGACACCGACACCGACAATAACCAAAAAGGTGGGTTATCTCTTTTTTTAAGGATTCTGCCAAGGAAGGTTGGTAATAATTTTTGTTGGACATGAAAATTAAGAAGAAGTATTGTATTAAAAGGTGTGTCCTTACCGTCGTCGTGTTGTTGGTTTATTAAAAGTAAGTTTGATGAGAATTTTTTAAATTTACGACACTGAGACACATTATTTTTTATTGTGGTATACTTAAATTCAAAAATGATTTACCTTCAGTTTTAAAACGAATAATATACTTCTAAGTAAATTCTTATAGGTATAGGAATATTAAATCAAGTGAGGCATTCAAAACTCAGTGCGTGTGTAAACATTCTACTTAAGATGGAAAAGATTCAAGTTACCTAAGTTTTATAATTATTTTTATTTGCTGCATGAACAAAATAATTTCAAAATACAACAAGCTAAGAAATTATATTAAAATTATCGGGGTTTTCAATAAGAACGCTACAAAAGTTTTTTTAAATAAAACAAAAACGGTTTTGGATATCAATGAAATTTTGTATTCTTGTGAAAGAACGTTCGATGCTATTATGCATGGAACTTGATTTCTTTTGCATGGCCCCCACATTCACGCTTGCAGAAGTCCAGACGCTGAACCCAATTTTCGAGAGTTTTCAAGCATAAATCGGCCGATACTGCTGCAATTTCACGTTCAATATTCGTACGAAGTTCATCAATCGTCGCTGGCTTGTTGGCATAGACCATAGACTTGAAGTAGCCCCACAGGAAATAGTCTAACGGCGTCAAATCGCACGACCGAGGCGGCCAAGCGACTGGACCATTTCGTGAGATAACACGTTCTCTAAACTTGGTTTCCAATAAACTGATTGTGACATTCGCTGTGTGGCTTGTGGCGCCCCGCCGCCCGCCGGCCGTCCTGTTGGTCCTCCAAGTCCATATCATTCAATTGGGGCCAAAAATATTCGGTTACCATTGAACAGTAGAAGCCGCCGCCGGCAGATAAACCACACCAAACCGTAATTTTGTCGGAATGCAATGATGTTCATGGAGTTTTTGTGGATTGCTGCCTGACCAATACCGCATATTGTGTTTATTGACGAAGCCATTCAGCCAGAAATGAGCCTCATCGCTGAAGATGATTTTTTGATGAAAATCCGAATCATTTTCAAGTTGTTGCTCTACCCAATTCACGAACATACGACGCTTCTGGTGGCCAAGCGGCTTCAGTTCTTGCGTCAATTTAATCTCGTACGGATGATGGCCAAGATCTTTTCGCAAAATTTGCCACAACGACGTCACAGAGATGCCCAACGCTTGAGAACGACGTGTGAGAGACACATTTGGGCTTTCTGCAACTGAAGCCTCAGCAGCAGCAATATTCTAGACACTACGGGCGTTTCTTTGTCTCACAGGCACGTGAACATTTTGTACTGTGCTTGGGATTCAAATTTGTCCACTAGGCGCTCAATAATTGTTGATCTGCTAGGACGATTATGATGACCATAAATTGGACGTATGTAGCTAGCGCTCTTAACGTTGACTCCGAATTTCGGTTGTAAATTTAAAAAAAATTTTACTAGTTGTTGGCTCGTATATCTTTCCATTATGAAATGGCAAACCTTACTGAAGAGAAATGTCAAAAGAGCGGCAAGAAATATGGCGTCGTTTGCTGTCCCTGTCACTCTACTGTTGTAGCGTCCCTGTTGAAAAACCCTGTATATCCAAAAGACTTGATAGTAATCTGCCATCATAAAAAGAAATAATTAGATATTGATCCAGATGAGATTAACAACAAATTCTTAAAGTCACAACGAATTGATGCCAATTTTATTTCACCTACTATTGATTTAATTAGTTCTATAAAAGTTTATTTCAATTGTCAGGAGTAGAACAAACCGATGTTGTATAACAACAAACATCTTAAGCGGCTTGCCTTAGATGATATCCATAGTCTAATTATGATTGTTCCACATATTCTACCCGTTTGATTATTAATTTTAACTCGGTCATTTTGATTTCATTTTTTCCTTCGGTATGGAAGTTTGCGAAAGTTATTCCCTATCTCAAAACGCTGGGCACCTTGACCTATTTCAATTTTGTCATATTTTTGTTATATTTTTTAAGTCATGGAAACACTATTTCACTTTCAAGTTTCCGGTTTCTTTGAAACAAATAATGTTTGAAACAAAACAGACTGGATTCAGGCCTAAGCATAGTTGATAAAAGTATCTGATGATATTCGAACTTCTATCAGCAATGACGTAGTAACTTTAGTGACCTTGTTGAACTTCTCAAAATCTTTTGATATGGTTGAACATATTATGCTCCTAGTATCATAACTTAAAAGAATCTTCAATGTTTAGTTTAGTTCTGCTAAGTTTGGTACAATGTTTTAAATCAAGACTCTATAATATCATAGTTCAAAAATATATTGAGTAGAGTTTCTCAGAGATTTATAATGAGTCCACTGCTTTTTACAATATTTATAAATGATCTACCTCAAAGTATTAAAGAAAATATTTTGCTGATAAAGTGCAGTTTTACTTTTCTTGCAAACTCGAATTGATTGAATATGGTGACTTTAGGCTTAACTCTGATCTGCATAGCATAGTAGAATGGGCTGAAAGAAATAGTTTAATGTTAAACCTTAAAATATCAAAATGTAGGAGGTACTCAAACCCGTGGTATGATGGTTAGTGCGTGGAATTGCTATGCGAGAGGCTTTGGGTTCACCTTGCCTGTGTCACCGAAGCAAAAGGTATTTCACTTAATTCAGCGACATCATCAACTCGGGATCGATCTTAACATCTCAACGACAATCCGCTTCGCATTTTGGTGCTTGGAGCAGCTTGAATTGGAAAATGATTTTGGGAAGAAAAATAATCTTTTCTAGACGAGGTGATTTTCATTTTCGCTACTTCGTTAGCAAGATCGGCGCTCCAGTGGTTTTTAAAACCCACATATGTTATTGTCGAGAAGACAAGTGACAATATGGGCGGATTATAGAGTAGTTTTATAATTGGATAACTTCTTTCTCTAAAATGAAGCGGCCAACAAATTTCGGTCAGCGTTAGAGCCCCCGCAGACTGCAGACTTTTTATCGGCCGATAGTTTGGTCGGCTTCTTAATCAGTATGGAGAGGAATGCATATGCGCACACTACAGCGATTCAGTATCGGCCGATAAAAAGTTTGATGGGCTACCCGATTACATTCAAACTAATCTGTCGGCCAACTATCGGCCGACTGTTTAATCAGTATTGGCGCATACACGCCTGCGCATACATGACGATTGTTTAGTCGGCCGATAGTTCAGTTCGCTCTGTGATTTGGCGTCGTATGCGTGTATTTTGAATATGGCGTCGCCCAAATCACAATTGGAGATTTGAGAATAGTCGGCCGACTGTGGGACAGTCTGCGCCCTGTCAGGGGCGTCTTAAGACTTTTGGGGGCCCTGAGCCCAATATGATTTGGGGGCCAAAAAAAGTAGGTATAATATATTTTTTTGTTTAATTCTTTAGGTTAAAAAAATCATTTTAAAACTAATTTGTGTTTTTTTTCTACACATTTTTACTTTTTTAAAATAACTAAAAAAAACAACAGATATTTTTTATACTTTTATAATTTTTATTTAATGTGTTCCCAATTTCATCCACTGTAATTAGACTGTACAATTTTGATATTGTAATAAGATCTTCATTTACATCTTTATTGAATTCTTTTAAATACTGTTCGAGGTGCAAGCATTCTAACTTAAGTTCTTCTGCATCAACATCTCTATGGTTTTTTGAAAACTGTTCGCAAGAATTTTGCAACTCCACTGAATTCAAATATTGCAATCGACAAAAAAAGCCAGACAATGCAATAATTTCCTGATAGCAATTGGATCGTATTTTTAATTGCAAAGTAATAGTGTCAAAAATGATATTTTAGACTTTTCTTTCCCAATTAGCTGGACGGATGGTGCAGGACCATCAAAATATGTGGCACGCGAACTTCGTATTATTTTTCGTTGCAATAAGTCTTTATAAGTAGCATCCGGATTCTGAATTTTGGCACACGCTTTAAATTTATCAAAATTCTCCCTTATATCATTTATGAAAGAACAAAGCAAATTGGCAGCAACTTCTATCGTTATTGTTTCTTTTTGAAGGCTCTTGGCTGGTTTTATGAATTCTTTCTAATATTGTGCTCCAAATTTCTGTTAAAATGAGGAACTCCAGTTTTGACATTTTCTTAGACAGCTTAGCGCTTCGCTTTTTGTGTCTGGGGCTTGCTCTGGATCTCTAGAGATATGTAGATGTCAAGGCTTCAGTAATTTGCTTATAACCATGAAGGATGGCGTTAACTGCATTAGCTCGTGCAGACCATCTTGTTTCAGAAAGGCTTTTAACAACTCTTTGTGAACCTAAACATACATTCAATTTATTCCAGCGATGGGTAGAAACAGAAAAAAAGTTGTATATTTTTTGAAGCACTTGAAAGAAACTTGTTGCCTCCTGCACACAACTAGCCGCAACAAAGAATGTGCTGCACAAGGTACAAAGGTAGCAAATTCGCACTTCTCCTTTAATTTTGCTTGCAAACCAGAATATTTTCCCGACATATTAGACGCATTATCATAGCTTTGTCCTCTACAATTCTCTATTGAAATATCATGATTTTCCAGAAATGTCAAGATTGTGTCAGCCAAATATTCAGATTTATGCTCTTGAATAGGTATAAATGTTAAGAACCTTTCGATGGGAACACAATTTTTAACAAACCGAATTACAACAGTCAACTGGTCGATATGAGAAAGGTCGGGTGTACTGTCAACACTTAGGGAAAAATATTTTGCAGATCTAATTATTTCACCTAAAATTTTCATTAGGACTTGTTTTCCAATTATATCAATGAATTCGTTGCAAATATTTGCTGATAAATAGGAAGTGTATCCCTTTCCTGAGTTCTCACATTTTTTAAATGATCTGCGATAAATGAATCATCATGAGACAACTTTGTGTTTGTTTATGGAGTGAGTTGAAAAGTCAACATGTGTGCAGAACTGTAGAGTAGAACGAAAGCAGAGTTGTTAAAATAATTTTGACAGCGTGTGCACTGTGCAGGTATATGTAAAAGATTCATGTTGCCAGAAGTTTAAAAAGTTGAGGAGGAGAATTTCAACAGAACGGAGAGTAAAATGAAGATTGTTCTCCTGTTCCTTGTTTTTCTGGGCCTTCTGACTACAACTTTCAACCATTCCTGTATGCGAGTTATGTCAGTGTGGAGGGGACCAACAGTTTTTATGCCGAATCCGAACGGCTTATTTGAGTAAGCACTTTTCATGACACGAGAATTTTTCTATTCCTATCACAAAGGGCAGTGCAACGTGAAAAAAAAAAACTTTAGGTGGCATTCAATACCTCTGCCATGACAGTCCTAGTTACTAACCATCACGTCACGCTCACGGGTATTTTGGTTATCTAAACATACTGTAAACAAAAATTCAACAAGTGCAGGGTCGTAACAAAGTCAAACCCTCCCCACAGAAATGTTTCAGAAATACATACGCATACACTTTAGGTTATAACTGATACTTTCCAATCTGCGATTAATTTAGCTTTTATAAAAAAGCATTTTATAGCATATATAGCATCTTAAAAAACACTTTCTTCGAATTTAATTTAACCTCCATAATGTACTCGTTGAAATTGAGCTTTATTTCTCACGAAAAACGAGACTAAAAATCACCCCGGAAATATTTTCTCTCGAAGTATCCTAAGATGTTCCCATCTTGCCTTGACAAGGTCCAAACCTCAGCGCCATATTTAAGAACCGGGACGATGAGTGTCTTGCAAAAGGGTGACTTTATTTGTTCAAGGGATTACTTAACTAATCAATTGCCTTCCAAGTCCAAAGAAGCAGCGATTTGCAAGAGTCATTCTCCGTTTAATTTTAGCGTAGGTGTCGTTGTCTGAATTTATAGCGGTGTCTAGGTAACAGGTAGACAAAGTAATTTACTACCTCAAAGTTGTAGCTACCCAAGACGTCGTCGTTCAATGTCCTTCCTTGATCAGAGCATATAGTTGTCCTTGTATTTACTGACCACTAAACCCATCTTCTCTGCTTCCGTCCCAATGCTCAAAAACGTGCCACTGAATGATTTCAGACTTTCAAATAATACGGCATAAAGGATCTGAGATTCCATTTCGTCGGGCATGCTTTCTTCCGACCATATTTTGTGTATAAGTTGGTGAATACTCCTTACCAAGTCATTGCCTATTGCTTTAAAAAAGTACTACAGAAATACATCAAATAAGAAATTTAAATAACCCCCTTTATAAACTAAAGTTTGCTTCTTTAAAGAAACCAACGTAATTTTTTCTTCTTTAATAAAATCAGCTAATTTTACGATAGCGATAACTTTAAATTTGTAGAACATTTTTGGATGACCTGTTTTAACTTAACTTTAAGAATGAATATTTAGTTACTCATTTTTATAGAATTTAAGCCTTCATATGTATATAAATCGATAAATAATGTCACTCCTTTATAAATTTTTTAATCAGTTCAATCCGTCTCTATTAAACCTACCTGCATAAAAGTCTCTTCTTATGCATTAAGACAACTTACAACCCACAAGAACGGTACTGTCTTCCTATTTCATCATTTATAATAAAGTCAAGGTAAATTCCAGATATGCACTGCACCAGCATATATGCAATGCATTATGCACACTCATTCTTCTTATGATTCACAGTTCAATAATTTACCTTAGCGTCTACTCGTATATATGTAGACAAGAGCTTCAACTTCAATTTATAAAACAATAAAATGAGAGGAAATTTAGTAAAAAAAAAAAAAAAAAAACAATATGCAGCTATTACCATCCGCCGCGACGCCTCTGCCGCTGCAATGCATATTCATACAATGAGCTGAAGTAGAGATGTACTGCATTTTTATCCAAAACATCAATGATAATTGAGAATACCTACCTACATAAATTTCGACTTCAGGCAGACGAGACGAAGCACAAGCAATGTAATAGAAATCAACAGCAAGTAAGCTAATTTTTACTATTTCCATCAGCTCTTGAACCGTCTAAAGGTATAGCTTTTTTAAAGCTGATTTCTGAAGGCGGCGGCGGCGGTAGCAATTTTTGGAGTCTCTGATGGCAGTGGCTCGCCTTCTATACGTGCATATTTACAAACAATTTGCCGCGCTGTTTCATTGAAAAATTATACCTGCCAATTGCACAGACGATGCACCATGCACCTTAATAACCTCTTTAAGTCTTAATAATTGTGGGAATTGGGCAACACTATACACGTAAAACAAAAGATCGAAGAGGCAACACAAACATATACTCGTAATGAACTCTTGCCAAGAAAATAAATATGGTAACAGTGCTACAAAGTCTTGGCTTAAAATAGGAGTGCTACTTAAATTTAATGAGGCCAGGAATGGATTTTTCTTAAGGTCAATAGACCTTAAAAAAAACCTTAAGAAAAAAAAATAATAAATCGAAGGAATTTATTGACCTAAGTTAATATACTTTTGGTCTTGAAGCTAAAATAAAGGGTTCAAAGAGAAACAACATCTTAAGATTTTCCGCATAAATGGTTTTATTTTTTAAACCGTAACATAATTTGCACTTCACTTGGCTTTACTTCATTTTCCAGAGATAATCAATATCGACGTTATGGGCATAATGAATTTAAGTAATCTGTTTCCCAGAAGTGCTAATGCTTCCATGAGGATGAGGAAGCACCAAGTGCCTTAGAAACACACAAAACTTCACCCTTCAAAATTGCACCTTGATAAACAAAAGTCTAAACATTTTCATTTCTAATTATTGTGCGACTTAATGCAATTTTTAGAGAAGAGAAGGTCTGTGAATGATTATTATCGAAAGGCCCAGTTGTTTTTCTGGCTACACACTGCACCGTCCCGTCACTTCCAAATATTGCCAGACTATGCAGACGGAGAAGAGACCTTTTACAAAACATCACTCAAAAACACCATCAGCGAAGAAAAAACGAAGTTTAAATTTGTCACCACTCTATCCAATCCAGAGCCGGCAGCTGAGCTGATGATGCCTGTTTTTGTATACCTACAAGTTGCATACAACCTACTGAAACAACGAACGACGCTACGGGCGCGCGGTGTTAACGTTAACGTTGGCTCTGCTCTGGCTGGATGCTGAAGTTTTTCTGCAAATCACTTTTGGCTGGTAATCTATCTCAATCAAGTTAAGTTAGACATGGAATTATTTTGCTTTTGCAACATCCTATAGGCCTAAAAATATAAAAGACTATCTAGCATCTGTTGAGGTACATTGTATCCATTGATGTGTACAATCTACGCTCAAGACCCATCTCTGATGATGGTCTATTCGTCGTGTATCAAGCATACAATTACTATGTATGGAGTAGAGCATTGCAAAGGCACACTGAACAGCAGTGGCCGTGGCGCTTCTTCAAAATTTTAAGGATTTTGGTATCGGATTAGAGAGGTTGCCAAGAAAAACTTTGTATTTTCATTTTTAGGTATTTCGTATTTCCGAACAAATTTTAGAATCTTGGTTGAACTATAGTGATAATAATAATGATTTGTAAATAGTTTTCCAATATGGACTTTACAACTTTCTTTTTTTTTAAATAATGAAAACCATTTGAGATATTTCAAAATCTTTTGTATTGGCTTTAAGTTAATACAATCAAATACATTTGTGAATGGATCTCGACTTTATTCATACAAGGGTACAAGGGTACGTTTGCAGCAGTCGATTCGTTGTACACAATTTTCGATAATTCGGCCACACATTATGGCTTCAACGGCCGATATTTCTCGTTTAATGTTGGATCTAAGATCTTCCAACAAGGGCGAGAATTACTACGAAAAATTGGACTTAACGCTTTTAAGGTTGAGGCACCTTTCACCTTTTCCGAATTGCGGTACAAAAATGTTTAATTTGCAGACGTTGCTCGTTCGTGTACTTTACCTTGATAAAAATGTTGATTTTATTAAGTGAATTGACAATGATAATTTGATATTTAGTGAATGGGTGCGTTCACAAATCAAACTCAAAGCTGGCAATTCCCTGTTGAAAAATATGTATGGAGATACTATAAGAAAATATGAAATTTTAAAACCTCCCAACATTAAAACGTAGTGTAAAAAATGTATTTTAAGATTTTGTTTAGAAAAATGACAGCGACGACAGTTAGATTTTTTTAAATATTGAAATTTGTTTGTTTGATTTCCAAACCACACTTTATTTTAAGGAATTGTAGATTTTCTATTTAAATATCACGTTATAGCTTAAGAATTGAATTTGAAAAAAAAAATACGTAATTTTAGAGACGGAGACATTAACAAGAAGCATTGAGACCAAAAAATGATGACCTTGGAATTAAAATCAAAAGTAGTATAAAACGAGAATGTCCCAAACTGCATGGTGAGTGTTAAAACGATGAAGATTTAGAAGTAATAAACCTAAAAGGAGGTATTAACGATATCTTTTTTCGTTCTTATAGTCTTTGAAGACCAATTTATTAAAAGTAGTCTACATGAAGATGACAAAAAAAGAAGAAAGAAAAAAAAAATTAAGAAGAAGTGAAAAAGCTCAAACAATAATTTGCTAACGCTTTTTCCATTTTAACGCTTAAAAAATAACGAAAAACTGTGGCTTTAAACGGTTTTTTTTTTAGAGTAACATAAAGGATGACGCCTGAACAAGGCTTCCAAATTGTGCAAATTTATTTCGAAAATCATGGTTCTATTCGAAATATGTACGTATCGCTCACTAAGTGTACGTCTACTATGAATTTTGTTTAAAGATGAAGCTCAATTTCGTTGAATAGATTCGTTATTAAACAAAACCGCCATATTTGGAGTAATGATAATTCTCAAGAGTATTGTAATATTCGGCTTGGTCCGACAATTAAAACTTCTTCTCACTTGTAAATAAATCACAAATTTTCTTTATTTAAATCGCTCCAAATTTATTTATTCACCACTTTCAATTATTACTTTTCGAACACAGTCTTTACTTTCAATTATTGGATACTCTTCAAATACAGTCTTTACTTATCGCAGTTTACAATTAATAATCATCCGCTTCGCTTCCGAACGCCTATTTATATACCTCAAATCGGTTCGAGAAACTACTTGATGCTTAACGAAGCGAGTTTTCCTCTTAATCACTAGATGTTGCCCCTTATTCTAAATGTTCTACACAAGTGTTTATTACTAATGGGTGATTTTTTTGAGGTTAGGATTTCCATGCATTAGTATTTGACAGATCACGCGGGATTTCAGACATGGTGTCAAAGAGAAAGATGCTCAGTATGCTTTGACATTTCATCATGAATAGACTTACTAACGAGCAACGCTTGCAAATCATTGAATTTTATTACCAAAATCAGTGTTCGGTTCGAAATGTGATTCGCGCGTGTGTTTTGTTCAGCGATGAGGCTCATTTCTGGTTGAATGGCTACGTAAATAAGCAAAATTGCCGCATTTGGAGTGAAGAGCAACCAGAAGCCGTTCAAGAACTGCCCATGCATCCCGAAAAATGCACTGTTTGGTGTGGTTTGTACGCTGGTGGAATCATTGGACCGTATTTTTTCAAAGATGCTGTTGGACGCAACGTTACGGTGAATGGCGATCGCTATCGTTCAATGCTAACAAACTTTTTGTTGCCAAAAATGGAAGAACTGAACTTGGTTGACATGTGGTTTCAACAAGATGGCGCTACATGCCACACAGCTCGCGATTCTATGGCCATTTTGAGGGAAAACTTCGGAGAACAATTCATCTCAAGGAATGGACCGGTAAGTTGGCCACCAAGATCATGCGATTTGACGCCTTTAGACTATTTTTTGTGGGGCTACGTCAAGTCTAAAGTCTACACAAATAAGCCAGCAACTATTCCAGCTTTGGAAGACAACATTTCCGAAGAAATTCGGGCTATTCCGGCCGAAATGCTCGAAAAAGTTACCCAAAATTGGACTTTCCGAATGGACCACCTAAGACGCAGCCGCGGTCAACATTTAAATGAAATTATCTTCAAAAAGTAAATGTCATCTAAAATCTAAATCTAACGTTTCAAATAAAGAATCGATGAGATTTTGCAAATTTTATGCGTTTTTTTTTTTTAAAAAGTTCTCAAGCTCTTAAAAAATCACCCTTTACAAATAAACGGTTGCTTCGTACTTATTCTACTATAACACGATATTAAAAGAGATAAAAAGTTTATACACATTACAGTATTTAAAAAAAAAAACGTTAGATCCAAAGAAACTGACTGAAATAATTGGTCCGTACTTTTTTAAAAACTATGCTGGCCAGAACGTTGCTAAGGTAACAACAAGACTTGCAAAATGTCACATAGCTTGTGCCATGATTTTTTTAGATTCACTTTACGGAACCATAAATTGGGCTCCACTTTCGACAACAATTGCAAAGTTTTTGCCAATATATGGCCAAAAATGTTGGAAAAAGTCGTAGAAAACTGGACCTCTAGATAAGACTATGCCCGAGCCAGCTGTGGCATGACATGATGGTCATATTCCAAAAATAATGATTCAACAAAATATTCATTTCAATATTTTGTATGAGATAAATAATTTGAAGTCAATATTTTTCTTTGTTCTCTTAATCTTTGAGTCGAAAACCATTTCTTATCAGATTTTTGTAGGTTTTCGTGTTTTGCTAAAAAAGTTGTCAGTTGAATTTTTCTAAGAAACTAACTAAAAACTACCAACAATATTTTGCATATGATGAAACAGTTTGATTTCAAAATCTATTTTTTTTAACGAGATTTTTAGTGGAAAACCAATTTTTACCCATTTTGGTAGCATTTCTTGAAAGCTTTTTGTATCTTATACTGGGTTTTTCAACAGGGACGTTACAAAAGCAGAGCGACAGGTACAGCAAACGACGCCATATTTCTTGCCGCTATTTTGACATTTCTCTTCAAAAAGTTTTGCTATTTCACGATGGAAAGATATACGAGCCAACAACAATTCGGAATTATTAAAATTTAATACCGAAATTCGGAGTCAGTGGACTCAAAGTGTTAAGAGCGCTACGCCCTACGTCCAATTTGTGGTCGTCATAATCGTCCAAGCAGATCAAAAATTTAGCGTCTAGTGGCAAAAATTTGAATCCCAAAATATTCCCGTGCCTGTGAGATAAAGAAGTGCCCGTAGTGTCGCTGAGGCTTCAGTGTTGCAGAAAGCCCAAATGTTTCTCTCACACGTCGTTATCAAACGTTGGGCATCTCTGTGGCGAATTTTGCGAAAAGATCTTGGCCTACATCCTTACAAAATTAAATTGACGCAAGACTTGAAGCCGCTTGACCACCAGAAGCGTCATATGTTCGTGAAATGGGCTGAAACTTGAAATTGATTCGGATTTTCATCGAAAAGTCATCTACAGCGATGAGGCTCATTTCTGGCTGAATGGCTTCGTCAATAAACAAAATATGCGGTATTGGTCAGGCAGCAATACACACGTACTTCATGAGTCATCATTGCATCCCAACAAAATTACGATTTGGTGTGGCTTATGGGCCGAACGGCGTCATTGGGCCGTACTTTTTCGGTGATGATCAAGACCAGCACGTTACTGTGAATGGGGGTATCTATCGTTCAATGATAAATGAATATTTTTGGCCCCAATTGGATGATATGGACTTGGAGGACATGTGGTTCCAACAGGACGGCGGCGCGGTATGGCGGCACCACAAGCCACACAGCAAATTTCACAATCAATTTATTGGAAACCAAGGTTGGAGAACATGTTATCTCACGAAATGGTCCAGTCGCTTCGCCGCTTCGGTCGTGCGATTTGGCGCCGTTAAACTATTTCCTGTGGGGCTATTTCAAGTCTATGGTCTGTGCCAACAAGCCAGCGACGATTGATGAACTTCGTCCGAATATCGAACATGAAATTGCAGCAGTATCGGCCGATTTATGCGAATTATATACGAAATTATTTTAATGTCAATATCTTCATTAATTCATGAGATATCGAGAATCATATATCAATTTTTACCAACTTTGCGTACTCTTAATGAAAAAATTCCTTTTATAGAAAAAATGTACTGAATGTCGAAGACAATACTTTTTATACGATAAAGTAAGTCCGAATTGTGACCTTTTTCAAATCAGCTGAAGACATAATAACTTTAAAATCATGAGATTTGTTGAGGTTGATTTACCAGTGACTAATCATTCTTTAGAACGACTAATGATTCTTTAATACCGTTCGTTTTTCTTTTTCCATTGACAAAAATTATTGACTTGGTAGTATAGAATCATTAATAATCAATAAATCAAATAAAGAACTCTTAGAAACTCGAAGAAATAAGTTTATCAATACCGTATTGTGAATTATTAACAGCAAGAAAAATTAAATGGAACGCCTCCACTTCTTGTTAAAGCCTTAACATCCGAAAAACATTGTACTCGTTATTATCAAATTACTAGACGCGCTCAGGGGCGTTACTCGCTTATGCTTGGTTTTAGAACAAATTTGGTTAGCATACAAAAAGTTATAGTGAGCTAACTTAAAAAAACAGACGTAATGCTATCGTAGCCTTTTTTTATGACTATTGAAAGGGAACAATTCTGACATAAATTTTTTTAGCAAAATATTAACTGAGCACGCAATGGAAGCTCTTAAAAGAGAAACAAATCCCTGATTTTGTAATATTTTGTATGTTTTTCAGCTTGTATAAGTCTAAACGTAATGTTTTATAGCTTATAACCTACCTCAGTCAATGTTCTATCCAACAATGAAAGAATTTTTTAATCGGGCCAATAGTTCCTGAGATTATCGCATTCAAACAAACAGATAAACAAACAAACAAAGAACAAACTCTTAAGGTTTATAATATTTGTAAAGATTCAGAATTATAATTCTTATCAGTGAGCCAAGTCTCGATAAATGTGACTCAATGCAACTTACAACTTTAACAAAACTCAACTTTAAAATTGACTGCCTTCGGTTTCTCAAAGGCTCCGAGTACAAGTTCAAATATTTTCTTGTTATGAAGAATTACCTCTACTATGACTTGTTTTTCTTTGTCTGACGTTGATAAATAATGGATATAAGATTTAAAGGTATTACAAAATTGTTTAGGTCTTCAAAGAAAATACTTTGATTTATTTGTTTTGTAATTCTTCGCTGACAATATGTCTACACAATTCCAGATATCTCTAAGGATTATTCTTTATTACAAATTTTTGGGATTAAGACTTTATATTTATTTTCTTCCAGAAGCTATATATTGTACAGTAGGTACATGTAAGTGACACAAATTGGTGAGTTCTATTTCTTTATCTCGTTACCATTGGCAACCCTAGTGAGGATAATCCTCTGCCATGCATGATGTTGACAGCATCAGTGAAGATACAAAAATGCGTTACCAACAACAGGTTAACAAGAGTATAACGACAACGACAACGACCGTCACGTTTGCCACAGCCAGCGCGTAGCCATTGAAGCCGCTGTTGCTGTTCACCATCGTCGTCGTCGTCATCGTTTCTTCGCCACCGTCGAAAGTCCGTCGTAGTCGCTTCTTGTCGACTTCATCTTTATCTTTGCCGACGCAATCGATTTAGATTTTTAAAAATTTCCATTTTTATTTTTATTTATATTTTTATTAACTTTATTGCACAACCTGTTAACATCTCTTTTGTGCCAAAAAGAAAAGAAATATGGAAGGTCTAAGCTGTATTAAATGTTTTTTAGAGATGACAAAATATTTGGATTGAAAAGATAGCTTGAAGCGTTTTAAATGCGAGCCAGACGTTTCAAAATTATAATGTTTGTTATTTGTGTTGGAATTTGATGTTTATTTTGTATTTCTATTTTATTTTTATTTGTATTTTTATTTGTATTTTTATTGAAAACATATTAAATGACAAATGAGAGACATTTGCAATGCATTTGGAAAATGCCTTTGGAATAACAATGGGACACATCACACAGTGGGCGCGCTGCTGCCGTGTGAATTTAACAGAGCAATTTTAGTGTGTCAATGATGGCAACGATGTGATGTGTGCAGTGGGGTATAATGGGGTGTGGTATGGTTTGGTGAACTATACTCCTACTGGGGGATGGCAATGTGTTTTGGTTGTTGTTGCCAAGTAGTATAAAAGTGACAAAGGTGGTGAGACGACCGAGCGGACGCGACGCGACGACGAGTGAATACTCTGATTGGAACGTGTTGTCCTCCCAAATAGGATTTGATTTTTGATGCTTTTCACAGAGTCTGGGCACGTTTGGTTCATAAAATAGTGGCATGATGTCAGATCCATTAGGAAAAAGGATGACCAACAAATCGATGAGATCAAAATTGTTTCGTATATTATTTGAGGATTGCGGATGTGTTTTTCTTTTTAATTTGTTTTCTCTATTTTTTTTTAATTTTGCTATTTTATTTAGCAGTTCGAGTGCGTTTTGTTCGTAATTGCAATGAAATTCAATAATAATTATTTTGTTTTGGTTTTAAAATTTGAAAACAATGTCATTTGCTATCATCAAAATTCGAAAAAATCAAAAAATAAACTATGTACTTTGGGTGTGGTAGGGAATATTTAATTTCATTTAACTTACTATACTTTTGTCCATGTGGAAAACACAAATTAAAAACAAATAAATAAATGGTTGAAAAAATATTTGAATTGAAATTCTAGAATTATTTTAAATAATTAATAATTTCATTTCAAATTTGGTATTTAACAAGTTGGATTTTGTATTCGTAGTTCTAAAAATTCTTACCAATTTGTGAAAACATATTTTGTAAATAGAATATTGAATTTCATTTTCAGTTTACGTACAATGTAAACTAATATTTTCAAAAATATTATTCCCTAATTATAGAGAATTTGTGTTAAAACTTAGAATATTTAGTTGTTATTTTAAGTCCAAGTCTATAAAGACAGTTTCTATATGTTCAAAGATGCCAATTACCAAAAATTGTACAGAGTTGAATGATAACATTCTTTTTGTCGGAATATATGTATACAAAATTGAGCTGTTAGCCCAAAGATTTTTGGTTGGGTTATTAATTTTAATTTGTGTATGTATTTATATAGAGTCAAATCATTTTCAAATGAAACAAAATAAGTTCATCAATTTTTGCAATTCGCTGTTAAGTTAACAAATGAAAAAATGAAAGTTCTAATCACTTGAAAACTGCTTTCAAAATTTTGAATCTGTTCGCACACGAGGCAAAATGCCATCATATTTGAGAATGCACCCATTTTATTTTTTTCGTCTCCAAATACGGTTTTATTTTTTAATTTTCTTAAAAGTGTTTTGATAATTTCATTTTCTCCGAAATTTCTTTAACAATTTAGATGAAACTTTTATATTTTTTGTTAGTATGATTAGTAGTAAGTAGAAATTTGCCCTTTGACCCATATAAATGATCTCCACTTGTCCCATTTTTTTTTTTTTAATTTTTTTAAACCACTAAAGATACCACTTAGATATTATGAGATTTTCAAAATCTACTTTCATAACGAAACAAATTGAAAAAAAGAGGTCGGGATGCGACCCACAATGATAACTTCCCATCCCGTCTGTCGATTTGTCTTGCTTAAAAGTTTGTATATATGTATCAATTTTTACCAAATTTGCGTACTATTTTTTGCAGATTTTATTTTTTTATGAAAAAACGGACTGTTGGATTTTTATAAAAAAATTACTGAATATCGAAAACAATATTTTCTGTGAAATAAAATAAGTTTGAAGCCAATATTTGTAATTTTTGAAAAGCTATTTGAGTCGAAAGTAAATTTTTATCAAGTTTTAGTATTGTTTTTTTTAGGTTTTTATTTTTAGTGAAAAAAAACTGTCAATTCGATTTTTCTCAAAATTTTATCGAATGTTGAAAACAATATTTGTTATAAGTAAAAATTAGTTAAAAGCCATAACCTTAAATTTTTGAAAAGATATTTGAGTCGAAAATCAATTTTTACTAACTTTTGTTAAATTTTTTTTTTCGGTTTTTAATTTTTTGTACAAAAGCTGTTTATTCGATTTTTTCCAAAATTTTATCGAATGTTCAGAACAATATTTTTTGAAAGATAAAAGTAGTTTAAAGCCAATATCTCAAAGTTTTGAAGACATATTTGAGTCGAAAATCAATTTTAACTAACTTTTGTTAAATTTTTTTTTCGGTTTTTAATTTTTTGTAAGAAAGCTGTCAATTCGATATTTCTCAAAATTTTACCGAATGTTGAAAACAATATTTCCTATAAGTTAAAATTAATTGGAAGCCATAATCTCAAATTTTTGAAAAGATGTTTACGTCGAAAAACAATTTTTAACAACTTTTGTGAGTATTTTTAGGTTTTTAATTTTTTGTACAAAAACTGTCAATCCGATTTTTTTCAAAATTTTACTGAATGTTGACAATAATATTTTTTAAAAGATTAAAGAAGTTTAAAGCCAATGTCTCAAAGTTTTGAAAAGATATTTACGTCGAAAATCAATTTTTACCAACTTTTGTTAAATTTTTTTAGGTTTTTAATTTTTTGTACAAAAACTGTCAATGCGATTTTTTTCAAAGTTTTACTGAATGTTGACGATAATACTTCTTTGAAAGATAACACAGCTTAAATGCAATATCTCAAAGTTTTGAAAAGATATTTGAGTTGGAAATCAATTTTTACCAACTTTTATTAATTTTTTTTTAGGGTTTTATTTTTTGTAAAAAAAACTGTCAATTTGATTTTTCTCAAAATTTTATCGAATCTTGAAAACAATATTTCTTATAAGTTAAAATTAGTAAGAAGCCATTATCTCAGATTTTTGAAAAGATATTTGATTCGAAAATGAATTCTTACCAACTTCTGTTAAATTTTTTTTAGGTTTTTAATTTTTTGTACAAAAACTGTCAATTCGATTTTTTTCAAAATTTTACCGAATGTTGACAATAATACTTTTTTAAAAGACAACGAAGCTTAAAGGCAATATCTCAAAGTTTTGAAAAGATATTTGAGTCGAAAATCAATTTTTACCAACTTTTATATATTTTTTTTTTTAGGTTTTTATTTTTTGTAAAAAAAACTGTCAATTCGATTTTTCTCAAAATTTTATCGAATCTTGAAAACAATATTTCTTATAAGTTAAAATTAGTAAGAAGCCATTATCTCAGATTTTTGAAAAGATATTTGATTCGAAAATGAATTCTTACCAACTTCTGTTAAATTTTTTTTAGGTTTTTAATTTTTTGTACAAAAACTGTCAATTCGATTTTTTTCAAAATTTTACCGAATGTTGACAATAATACTTTTTTAAAAGACAACGAAGCTTAAAGGCAATATCTCAAAGTTTTGAAAAGATATTTGAGTCGAAAATCAATTTTTACCAACTTTTATATATTTTTTTTTTTAGGTTTTTATTTTTTGTAAAAAACTGTCAATTCGATTTTTCTCAACATTTTTCAGAATGTTGAAAACAATATTTCTTATAAGACAAAATAAGTTTGAAGCCATAATCTCAAGTTGTTGAAAAGATATTTGAATCGAAAATCAATTTTTACCAACTTTGAGTAATGTTTTTTTTAGGTTTTTATTTTTTATAAAAAAATACTGTCAGTTAGATTTTTCTCAAAATTTTATCAGATGTCAAAAACATTATTCTTCGTTGCACAAAATTGTTTTGGAAATGAAATCATATTTTGGTCGTAAAATTTTCGAAGTGACACATTTTTTTTCAGTTTTTTTGATTTATAAAAAAAACCGTTAATTCGATTTTTTTCCAAAAATATACTTGTTTTGTATCACGTTACAATATATAATATAAAATTTAATTCAGGTCTCTAGCGTCATTGATTCATGAGATATTTAGGGTTAACCAAAATTTTCACCTTTTTTTTAAACCGCTATGGTAAAAAAAACACCCACGCAATTTTTTTGAGAGCCCTTTCTGCATCTTTCTGTCTTATTACCTGTATAATGAAATTTATTTGAAGTCGATATCTCTTCTGGTTCTTGAGCTATGGACGACGAAAAAAACGTCGCGAACGTACAGACGTACGGACGTACGAACGTACGTACACACGCACGCACAGACATCTTCCTAAAAATCTTTTATTTCGACTCTAGGGACCTTGAAACGTCGAGAAATGTCAAAATTTTCAATTTGAAAAATCGGACCCATTACAATAACTTCATATGGGAAGTTAAAAATAAATATCTATACAATTTATAAGGGGTATAGAATTTGACATGAAATTTCTTCCATTCGAAACATAATCTTCTGACATTATTGTTTAAATAGGATTTCTGGAATATGACCACCATAGCTTTCTCGGACGTGGTCCAATCTGAAGGTAAATCTTTCGACGACTTCTTCTAACATTTGTGGCCAAATATCGGCAATAACGCGGTGAAAAGTTTTCCTCCAAGTGGTCAATCGTGTCCAGGATTATTGGCGTAGACTAACTATTTCATTATCCATGCAGAAAATAGTCAAGCAGAGTTAAATCGCACAATCATGAGTTCCAATTCAGGGGGTTCAATAAATTACACAAGGTATGTGAAATGTTGCGCCGTCTTGTTGAAACCACAGCTCATGCTCATAACGAGTGTTCAAATGATGAACGAAAAAATCAGGCTCTATAGCTGTCGCCATTGACTGGTACCTCCTGGATAGCATCGTTTTCAAGGAATTTATTAATTTATTAAACCAACCAATTAAGGATATTAAACAGTCAGTTTTGTAGATGTTAAGGTGTTTCAACATAAACTTGAAGATTATAACAATTCCAAGTACGGCAGTTTTGTTTATTCACATTCATTTAAACAAAAATGTGTTTAATTGCTAATTAAAATTGGCTATAGTGGTGAAAACAAAAAGAAACAATACATATTTTAAAAATAAATTTGCACAATGTGGAAGCTTTGTTCATGTGTCAATCTATTCATGTTGAAATTTCAAAACGAATTAAAAATAAAACATTTTACAGCTCATATAATGGCCTTCAGTTAAAATAGTGTTGTCAATTTAAAGTTTTATATATGTCTAATAAAAACACCATTTAAAGGGTTTTCCAACAGGGACGATTTATTTTGACAGCTCGTGTCGCTAAAGACAAATCATCATGGCAGCACGTGCATATGACAAAACTTTATTATCAAAATGTATCGAATATTCAACATTTGGTGACCGAGTTCCAGCCCACCAGCTCAGTAAATAATTAACGAACACCCATCAACGAAATTCTAGATCTGTCGAAAACATCGCCGTTGTTCGTGAAAGTGTGCAGCACAATCCGAGGCAGTCAATGCGGCGTCGCTCACAAAAACTTGGCCTGCCGCAGACAACAACATGGTAAATCTTGCGTCATGATTTGGATCTGTACCTACACAAAATCCAACTTGCCCGAGAAGCAGTTATAAGTTGAGGTACGTAAATAAGCAAATTTACGAATTTGCGACGACACCAATCCACGCAAGATTCACGAGGTGCGAATGCATTCAAGTACTGATTGATGTGAATTTTGGGTTGGAGGTTCGTACCTCTTCGAAAATAATTCACGCCAGTCCATCATCCTCAATGCCGATTACTATATACGTATGTAGGTCGATGATCACCAACTTCTGGTGGCCTGAATTGGATAATATGGACATAGAAGACATATGGTTTCAACAATATTGCGCTACGTGCATGAAATGGTTATCCCGAGCGAAGGTGAAATGGCCGCCAAGATCGTGCTATTTGATCCCCTTAGACTTTTTATTGTGGGGTTTTCTTAATTCGCAGGTCTTTGCGAATATTATATAGCCTGATATATTCGCCAGCGTCATCGAAAACTATATGCCTTTCAAATGCGGGCCACCCAGCAAAGCCACATAGCTCATTTATAAGATGTAAAATTTAAAACATAATGTTATTGGTAGGGTTCTTAAATAAAAATAAAACCCTGTTGATATCTCATACACAACTTATTTTACTCAATTATAAAATCGACCCCTCATTTTATGTAAAACCCTTTAAAATTAATCATCTTACACCATTCAACGCCTGAGAACACAATGGGTAAAGCTTGAAGCTTAAATAAACGCTTGAGGCAGAAACTGTCTTTAAAAACGCTCATTTTAAAGTTAAGTATATCCACAACAGTGAAGCGCGACAAAAATTGAAGTTTGAAACTGTCAAAAAAAAAACAAATCATGTGTCAATTTTGAAGACGAAGATGATTTTGTTGAACGAACCCATTCAAATATCAAAATTCTGAACAACATAAAGTCAAAAGTTTTCAACTTGATCCCTCAACTATCCATATAAACCATGCAAATGTGAAAAATCTGCGCAGCATAAAGTCAAAAGTAAAATTCACCCAACTTGATCTCCAGCTTCTGTCAAACTTTCAAGTATATAGATATATTATTTAGCCGTACTACACGAATGTGAAATAAATTTTGCATCTACACTTGATTCAAAACCTTCATCCACTTTTCTAATGTTCCACCTCTGCATTTGACATAAAAATAGTACCTAAAACCTTTGCCACTTATTTAATTTTATTGAGCGTGCGTCGCTTCCCAGCCTCTTTTTTCATAGAATTTGAACTAATTACATATGTACGGGTTCCAATGGATAAAACAAAAGTTGATATCTTTTTTTAAAGTTAAAAACAAAGAAAGTTTTTGAAATAGAAATGAATTAACAACTTAAATTTTAAGGAAATTAATTTCAATTTATAAAGTTGCCTTTTCCTCAAAAACTACTTTCAATTCATGGTATTAAAATACATTTCAGATTCTTAAAATACTTAAAGGAATTACTTTTAGAAATCACAAGACTTATTATGAAATGTCCTTTATTTTTTCTACTTAATAGAAATATAAAATTACAATGTCTATACAATGTCTATTCTCGCTAATATTTTTAAAAGATTATTATTCTGTGGGTGTTTTACCTTGAATTTATTTCTGTTCCTTTTCTTCAACAATTTATTCTGTCCAACCATCATCATTCATCTTAATCTCAAAAATAAGCTTAAAATAGATTCTTTCAGCTAAAAAGAATAAAGCCTGATATTTTATCTGAACCCATCCTTAATTTACTAGCATTTCAAATGAATAAGAGTAAGTAGTAGAAAATTTCATTTAAATTTAAAAAATTACTTTAAAAAAAAACACACCTACCTTATCAAAATGAAGCACTTATTCTATAAATATCTAAAATTCAATTTAAATATAGTCCCTAGAATCATGTGGGATCATCTTTAAGTCTTGAAATAAGAATGCATTACATCGCTTCTACTTATTTTCAGTTTAAATTATTATTATTAATCTGTGTGTAGGTTTAAAAGGTGTCAAAACCTTTTAAATGATATTTGAAAGAAATTTTATTATTTTCATAAAATGCTCTCGATGGAATTCCCTTGAAGCCTACTTAAGAACTCAAACCTATCACCTTTTAATAACTACATAAATAAGTTCGCATTTGTTATTAACCTATTCTAGTAAATATTGAAATAATATCGTTTTAATTAATATTTTTTAATTAAAACATTGAAACCATAATCTGTATTTAAATTCATTAAAATTAAAATAACGACAGATAAACAGAAAAAAAAAAAACAATAAAAAATATTTAAACAACTAAAAACCTCTAAATTAAAAAATTAGTTATAGAAATGTAAATAGATAAAAAAGAGAAGTACCTATATATTCAATTAAAAAACATAACCCATATTGATTAAATATTATAATTAAAATGCAATCTATAGTTTAGAACCTTAAATATTCATCTGATATCATTTTTGTTAATTAGTTTAAACTATATCAATTAATTATTGATAAACATTTGTTCAGTGGGTGGTTTCAATTATTGCCAAAAACACTAAACACACATCAAAACCAAACTATATATGTATGTAGGTCGGTAAGGTAGTTAATGCATTTGAAATGAGCTTCAGCATTTTAAGTACACATTAATCTAACTCCCAGCACTCGTCGCTTCACGCGTCGCAAAACAACAGCAACAAAAAAACTTAACTATTTGTCAATCAATGTGACATTTTGCCAAAATCCAAATCCAAATTCAAATCCACCAGACAATTGCAAATTCTAACCTAATTCCCATTGTCTGTCAAATTGTTGGACGAGGCAAATTTCCTAATGTGACAGCTGGGGTTGGTTGGCCCTGGCAGCGACAGCGCCATCGCCATCGCCATCGTTAGAGTAGTAAATGCGTTTTTATTATGTTATTGTTGTAACTAGAGGTAGGTTAGAGGTAGTGCTTTTAAATTTTAACAATGAATCGAGCAATTAATTTGCAATTAAGACTGAAACTGACCCAAAACGCCCGCCACTACCGCCGGCCGCCGCCGCCGCCGTATTACCATTACCGCAACTATTAAACAACAATTACAAATAATTTTTGCCTGAGCGTAACACTATTAATAAAACCACTCTTTGGTGTTTTTATTTTTGTTTTTGGATTTATGTTTATGGACTTTCTTTTAGGGAAATTAGAAATGAAATGAAATGAAATTGTTAGTTACAATTTTTGGAAAAACCACAGAAAAACAATAAATCAAGTTTAACATCATTTCCATAGCCTCCTGATGGTGGTTGACCGGAATGGAGAATGGACTATTTCTGTTTACAATACAATTTATTGAAAAACCACTCAATGCATTCACACCATCGATATTTTGGATTTGAAATTAGCTAATTTAATTTCACAGGGTGTTTTGATGAGTTTCTAGTAAAATATTATACAGGATTAGCATTGAATGCAACACGTATTAAGTGAAGATTTAAATTAATGGATTACCAAAATTTATTATTTCTTTCAATTTGTTTATTCAATTAATTCCTCACATACAAAAAATAATATAATTAATATTTTAGGTTAAAAAGTTTATAAATTCAAAATTTTGGGTAAAATTTATCAAAAACCAAATAAAGCTAAAAATATAGATGAGTATTTCTTAATTTGTTTGATTTTTTTGGTAGCATTTAAATTTTTTTTACAAAATTAAGGGTGTTTTTATAAGATGTGAAACTTTAAGAATAAATAAAACACAGGGGAATCGGATAAGTCTATAGGTAGGAAGGTACAAATGGCAATTACAAGAAGACCTAACAGTGCGAATCAATTAGCGTTGGAAAGCGCCCGCCGTTTTGATACCAAAAACTCATTAGACCTATGTATTGAGAAATAATGATTTGTAACTTATTTACATATATAGACAATTTAGTGACGCTAAGGCCATTTTGTCATGGTTATAAAGTAATTCAGGTCTTTGATATTTATTTTGGAAAGTTCATTAAGATCATGTTCTTCCCGAAGCTGACATTCTTAAACTGGCCAGGTCTGTTCCATCTGCGGTTAGGTTCTGTCAGAAAAATTGAGAAAATTACCCTTTCCGCAAGTCAGCTATTATTGTATATTTAAAGAAAACAAATAACTATTGAACAAACTAAATTTTAAGATGTTTATTTAATAAAATCAAAAAGTCGAATAATAATAATTAATGAAAGATTGAATAATATGAAAGAAGTAGAGAATCGAGTATAGAACAAACACCACAATCTCCTCCACTTAGTAAAGGATATTTAAGAAAGAATACTATCACCAAAACGGACTGGAGGGTGTCTTTCTCTGGTTGATCTTCTAATTTCTTGTTGAATTGGAGGTTTATGACTGAATAATACTGAAGAATTAGCAGGAATTACTTGAGCTGGAATATCTTGATAATGAACGGAGATAACGAAACCAGGATTAGGATTGCTTGGTCTTGGAATGTTGAAACTTTGACTTGGACCACATAAAACGGATTTCTTTTTGACCAAAGTTGTTAGAAGTTGGTTGATATGTCGTTTGATTGTGCGACCAGAGTCAATGGTAACGAGGTAATGACGCTTTCCCAATTTAGTTTTGATTTCTCCAAAATGCCATTTACTAATAATTTTGACTTGAACTTTCTCCTGGTTTGAATTGAACAGAATAATTGAATCCGGATAGAAATGAAGCGTATCTGAGAAGTCGAGCTGAAGTCATCTGCGGCAATGCTTTATGTGGATGAAGAATTCTTGATTGTCTGTCACAAGTAGGAAATGTCTGCCGAATAGATATTTGTAAAAATGAGTAACACCAAAAATAATAGCAAGGGCTTCGCGGTCCAGCCAGGGCCGTCGAGAGGAATTCCGGGCCCGGGACGGAAAAATCTCGGTTTTTGTTTGCAAAGTGAATCGAAAAAAGTGTTAATCATCAAATCAATCTTACGGGTATCGTCCAGTTTAGTTGAAGTGGAGGATGGATAGAAAATAATTCTACATGCGATTAGATCAGAATCCGAACAGAATTATACATTCAATTCGATATTGCCAACGACATGTTAGTAACTGATAATACGGTCGATTAACTATTAAAAAAATAGCAGGAAGATCTATTACCTACTATGAAAATAAAATATAGAGCGAAGTTAAAGTATTTGAAATTTGTCTTTAAAAAAAAACTAAGTATTTTAAAAGTTTTACATTAAATACTCTTTATTGTTTTTCTTTATATTAAAATATTATTACAATGTTTTATTAGCGTTAGTTTGCATTCAATGAAATATTTTCTTTTGGCAAACGAGCTTTCCTAGCTTTTTGAGCAGCAAAACAACTTATAATTGCGTCTAAATTCAATTTCCTTGCCAAAGGTGCTACGATGCATAGTGTAGCAAGTCTGGAAACACGATCTTGTGATGAGCACGAATGATGAAACTTCTTTGTTCTGGCAAGGACGCTAAATGAACGTTCGGCACTAGCTACGGTTACAGGTATGGTGGAACACACACGGAGAGCCAAGGTTGCGAGTTTGTGAATTGAAAAATCTCAAAAATCACCAAATGACTTATGAATTAAATAAATTCAATTCACAAATCACCAAATGATTTAAGAATTAAATAAATTCAATTCACAAATCACCAACTGACTTGTGAATTAAAAAAAATTAAATCGCAAGCTGTTAACTGACTTATGAATTAAATAAATTCAATTCACAAATCATAAACTGACTTATGAATTAAAAAGAATTAAATCGCAAGCCACCAACTGACTTATAAATTAAAAACATTTAATTCACAAGTCATCTACCTACTGATTTATGAATTAAAAAGGAAGTGGCCTATTTTTGTATGGAGCGTGGATTTAGTAATGAATTCAATTAAATTTTTTCAATACAAAATATTTAAGTATATTTTATTGTTAGAAAAATAATATTGATTATATTTGAAAGATAGAAAAAATACCTTTCATTTGATTGCAAAGTTATTTTTCTACGCGTATTATATCGCAAGTAAAGTTCTCTTTCTGTTTTAATAAACTTCAAACCCAAATATCTCAAAAACGCCACCATCTATTGATAAACATAACCTGCTAAATCTTACCTTTTATTTGATGCCACTTTCATTATTGAAAAATTGAAAAAATTGATTTGAATTCATAACTAAATCCACGCTCCATACAAAAATAGGCCACTTCCTTTTTAATTCATAAATCAGTAGGTAGATGACTTGTGAATTAAATGTTTTTAATTCATAAGTCAGTTGGTGGCTTGCGATTTAATTCTTTTTAATTCATAAGTCAGTTTATGATTTGTGAATTGAATTTATTTAATTCATAAGTCAGTTAATAGCTTGCGATTTAATTTTTTTTAATTCACAAGTCAGTTGGTGATTTGTGAATTGAATTTATTTAATTCTTAAATCATTTGGTGATTTGTGAATTGAATTTATTTAATTCATAAGTCATTTGGTGATTTTTTAATTGAATTTATTTAAATCATAAGTCAATTGCCGACTTGTGAATTAAATTTTTTTTAATTCCTAAGTCAGTTGGTGAATTGCGAATTAAAGCCATGAGTTAAGCCAAAAGTGAATTAAGCTTTTGCAACGCTGCGGAGAGCAACACAAATGTTGGGGAAAATTGTCTCCAAGTTCTGGAAATAAAAAGCTTTGAGCAAACTCAATGGAGGAAGTTCTGCTTTGAAATTGGTTTCATAAATCTGTTTCAGATGAATTATTTCTTCTTTCAACTCTTGAGACACATGCGAGTTATACTTTTGGATGAACCTTATTGCGGAGTTTTTAATCTCAAGTTCGTCCAAATCCAAAAATGTAGCATTCAAATTTTCCATCGTATCGAACCGACGAGAAATTCCACATATAATTGAATCAACTATGACGTAAAAGGTGTTTCTCTTGAAATTTATTTCTTCGTCTGTTTCAATTTGCTTTCCAGCTCCTCGGTTTTCTTCAAAATGTCTCTTAAATTGCCTTTTTCGGTTCGATGGGAACGATTCTGGAACATCCCCCAAATCCAGTAGCAACTGCTTTGCATTCAGATAAAAATTGATCTCATCCGTTTCAAATAATGTTCAAATCGAAGATCAAGTTGTCGAGATCTCGAATTTCAACGTCAATAGTACTGTTTCTGGCTCGAATAAGGAAACTTCTTTCATTTATAGCGCTAAAAACCTTGCACCAAATCGAAGACATCAGGACGCATTCAAATTTGTGCATATATTTTAAAACGCCATTTACATCTCTTCGAGCTTCAGCAGTTAAATTAATATCACTTAAGGCTTCTAATGATGTTCTAAGGTTTTTCAGATGATTTGCAAATGGTTTCACTGCCTCAATTCTAGCTGACCATCTTGTATCGGAAAGTTTGTGAAGGGATCCGGGCACATTTTTCTTAAGAATTTCCCAACGTTGAGCACTGCTACTAAACAAGTTGAAACACTTTTGAACAACACCAAAAAATGTGATTGCCGCAGTACAACATTCCGCTGAATCGATTTCACGCAAGTTAAGGCTGTGAGCTGCACATGGTGAATACACGGCATTCGGAGTTTTGTTTAAAATATGACTTTGTGCACCATTATACTGTCCTTTCATATTGCTTCCATTGTCATAGCCTTGTGCAAACAGTCTTCTAAAGGGATTCCGTTCTTTGCCAATGTTTCGCCGATCAAATCAGCTATTGCGGTGCCAGTTTTTTTTGTTGCAATTGACAAATTCCAAAAACCGTTCTTGGATGGTGAACACATTTTCTTCAAAGCGCAGATATCGCAAAATAAATGTATTTTGTTCCACATCACTTGAATAGGGTGGCATCGACAATTATAGCGAAGTATTTGGCGTTTTCTCTCTCCTTAAAAATAGCTGAATTCACATGTTGGGCACAAATTTTAATGAACTCATTTTGAATCTCAACGGAAAGGTAGTGGACTTGGAAATTATTGTTCTCTTGTTGTGAAATTCTTACTTTTTCCAAGTACTCCTGACGTATGGGGTCATAATGACTAATTAATTTCAAAATGCCCAAAAAATTTCCATTATTTGGCTCTCCAATAAGATTGCTATCGCCTCGTAGTCCTAGTCCCCTTTCGCCAAGGAAGAAAATGGTGTCCAATATTCTATATAGAATTCCTTGCTATTTTTGTATGGCTGGTGTAATATACACACTTTGAAGTGACTTGATATTCTTCAAATCTTCAGTAAACAATTTATTCAAAATATTAATTAATTAATATTACGGAAACCACAATTGAAAAACGTTTGCGTGGGATTTTCCGGTCCCCCGAAACCGAATCAAAAATTTCGTTCCCAGCAGAAACAAAAATAGAAGAAAAGAAACTTTATAAAAACAGAAACCGAAATAAATATTTGTGTTTTGTTTTAAGTTGCCGGGCCCCTTATTTTGATTTTAAAAATTTTCAAAATAAAATAAATTTGAAATTTACGTTAAATTAAGTAAGAAAAGCGAAACAATTTATTATAACTTTCTTTCAATAGTTCAGAGTTGCGCAATTTTCCATTAAATATAAACAAAAATGTACGCCAATAATAATCAGGGGCCCAGATCGGCAAGGTTGTGACTGAAAGATTGGTAGATAACATGCAAACAGGGGCCCGATTGCGAAAGCATAAACGATTTTTAATTTTCGGACCCCTAAAAATAAGTGGGAATAGGTATGTTGATGATGAATTTAGACTGCCTATATTGAAAAAAACACTCCTCATTGCTTTCAATTTTACGGGCCCCTAGAAAATCCCGGGCCCGAGGAGTTTTCCCCCTTTCCCCCCTCTCGACAGGACTGGGTCCAGCTGGCTATAATTTTGTTCTGATTTCGTCAGAGAACGTGAAGCGTAAGCTATGGGTTTTTCAATTCCATTTAAAGTATGACTCTATACGGCAGCTAATCCATGAGGACTGGCATCAGTATTGTTAGATCGACAGACAAGGTAGAAACAAAAGGCATGAGGACTCGGTCGCTGCATAGTTCGGCTTTTAGTTTGATGAACGCTGACTCCAATTTTGAAAACCAGTACCATGTTTGTCGTTTCTGGAGAAGACAGCCCAGAGAATGTGACATAGTTGAGAAATCTGGGTCAAGAAACTTTTTTACATCATCAGGAGAATGCATATCTTGTATATAGCACATATACTTTTTCTGGAGATTTACTTATTTTGTTGAATTCAACTACATGTCCCAAAAAACTTATCTTTAGTTATAAGAATGAACATATGTCCATATTGATGTGGAGGTCGTAATTAGTGAGCTTGTGTAGACATGCAACAAAATTTTGAAGATATTCTTTTCGTGATGGACCGTGGACAATTATGTCATCGAAAGAAGCTTAAATTCCTTGAAGTCTTTTGAGAATTTGACATAATATTCGATTGAAATCTGAAGGTGCGGTCTTGATTCCAAAACAAAGACGGTTCATGCGGTAAGTGCCTCGATGTGTTGATATTGTTTGAATTTTTCTACTTTATTCTTCGACTTCCAAATGTATGTAGGTAAGCTTTAACAGATCTAACTTGCAAAAATATTGAGAGTTCCGTAGGCTGTGTAGAACGTCATCAATTCGTCGAATCGGATGGCAAGCTTGTAGTAGTCGTTCATTAACGCCACACTTGTAGTCCATACAGAGACGTACTCCACCATCAGGTTTCGGTATCACCACCAGAGGAGAACCCCATTAACTTGCAGAAACTAACGTAATAATTCCATATTCTTCAAGTGAATTGAGTTCTTTGTCGACTCGTTCTTGTAGAGCATAGGGCACGTTTCTTTCTCTAGTAAAAATTGGTTTGGCACCATCTCTGAGTTGAAGAGAAACTTGAAAATCTGGAACACAACCGACTTTTTCTTCAAATATTGCAGAAAATGGTTTGAGAATATCATCGATTGAGTTGTGTAGTTGAATTTGAGCGGCTTCATTCCACTAGAAGCATTCCTCTTCTTAGACAGATGCAGTCTGATACAGGAAAGATTGACAGTTCTTCTAATCTACCACGTCAGACGAAGAACCGTGGATAGGCGACTCCTGTACAATCGGGACGTCCATGGCACAAGGCGGAGCAGAGCTCCTTCGGTTCAGTAGGGCTGTGTCCGAACGGGACTAAATTGATAGGGTGAAGCAGGAGAATCAGTTTTGCTGCAATCGGCACTTGATGATGGGTAGTCGGGATGAGTCGGGTAAAGCATATGTTGAAAATAATTTATTTTTGATCCAAAAAACAATTCACAGAAGTGAGAGCCTCCATTTCTTAAATTTTTATCAACAACTATAGTTTGTATGCAAATTTTTCATCACCAATAATTGACATTTGTAATTTAGTCGAAAATTATTATTTAAAAACAGACTTTTGGCTTTAAAAATTTGTATCGTATAAGAATAAATTGAAAGTTGTTCTGTTGTTATTTTATTTTATTGCCAGCTGAAGAATTTCAAGTGGAAACAAAAAATTGACAAAAATTTATAAATTCTTCACTTTGGTAAGCCCACAGTTTCTAGTAAGTTCACTCCAAAAAACATGCGTGCTCCTAAGACTTTCAAAATCTCTTAAAAATTATTATATACACATATACCAAAATGTATTTACTTTTGCTTTTCGAATAATTTCCTATACATCTACATATGAATATAAGCTTCAAATCTTTTTAAGCTACTTATTGTCATTTTGAACAAAACAAAAAGACCTAAGTTATGTTATAACAATGTAACACCCTGCCTATAAGTTAATCACTTAAGCCAACAACTTCATTCATTGTTGGTAAACAATGAAATAAAAAAAAAAAAGATAAAAATATTAAATAGGTACTTAAGGTAAGATATTAGCATAAAGTGTCATGTTAAATATTTGATCCGCATTGTATGTCTTATGTGTGGGTAAATATACCTACTGTTGTTTGCCTCCGCATATACATATAACTGACATAATCGTCATTGACATGTTATGTCAAAATGTCTCTTTTTTTCTTTTTTCTTATTTCTTTGACTTTAAGACCATTGAACCCAAAAGTATATGGTAACAACTCTGCATATTTAAATTTCCATAATATTTCTGCAAAAGAAAAATAATTAAAAGTGGATGAACAGGTTGTTTGAAGTGGCTTGTCAAAGATTTTTTCATAGCTCAGGGAAGAGTTATGGAACAGAGTCCTAATATCCTCTAAATAAAGCGTGTTCTGAACATCAGAACCATATTTTAAACACGCCTTACCACTTAGCTGTCACTATTTGACATATGTCAATTTAGTTCTCATTTTCTTAAACAGAAACCAGAAATAAGATTCAAAACATGAACTAAAAGAAACAAAACAATTATATTAACAAGCATTTCATTTATTTTTTGAAGAAAGTGAGGAAGGAGATTCTAATGCTACTGTTCGGTATTCTGACAACTCAGGCTCTTCTCTGAACTATAAAATAAAAGCCTCAGATACTTCTAAGAAACTGATTGACGAGTACGAGTTTACGTCATTTACTAATTTTTATTAAATTTTGGAGTTTTTATAACACGTCATTGATACTTAAATAACTTAAGCTTGGTATTTTTGACAGTGACGTTTATAACGAAATGTCGATTCTCAAAGATTATTGACATGAGGGCGACTAACGACCAACGAATAAACGAGTATTCGCACAATATGACATTTCTTTGACATGAATTGACGAATAAAAAATTAGTTATTAAAGGCCTTGCACATGAGAGCGAACAACGAATAAACGAATGGACGAACAAACGTGATTTTACACATTTCAAAAAGTCAATTCCAAACAAAAACACATTTAAATTATAAGAAACCAATTGACAATAATGTTAGGATAATAAAATTTGCATTTAGTTCTCTAAAACAAGACAATTTTGTAAAAACAATTTGTTAGTAACGAATTACAGTGTGGTTGCTACGAACTGTCAAACTTTATTCGCGTTCCACATACCATCCACACTGCAACGAATAAATTGTTCGCGCTCAACTTAACCTCAAAATTATACCACTCTTGTTTTGTTTTTGTGTGAAAGATCATGGCTGAGGAAAATATTGAGAAAAAGGTAGTTAAAAATTGACAGTTTGCCGCTGTCTGCGAATAGAAATAAAGCTCATGTGAAAGAAAAGTCAAAATATGCGAACATCCAAAGTTCGCAGTTCGCAGTTCGTAGCTCATGTGCAAGATGCTTTAAATAATTTAACCTTTGTATTTTTGACGGTAACGTTTGTAAAGAAATGTCGATTCTTTAGTATTATTCACATGAGACCGACCAACGTCTTGTTTTCATTCGTCAGCCTAGAGTTTAATTTTTAAGTTAAGACGCTCGCCAACATTTTATTCGTTGAAGTGTGGATCGTACATATGTGGAACGCAAATTGAGTTTGACAATCAGATTGCGATAAACTGTTTATTTTTTTTAAATTTTTCTTCTTTTGGCAATAAATGAAGCTAATTTTATTACTTAAAAAAATATACTTAAGCTATATTTCTAACTTTTTGTTTAAAATTTGTACATAATGTAGAATTATAAATTGTTTAAAATCTCATTTATTCATTCATTCGTAAGTCGTTGGTGATGTAAATAATCCCTTAAGGACTTTCGGCAATCTTAGTACTTTTTCAGCAAACGAAATTTTTGTACAAGATTTTTCAACAATTTTTGTACATTTTAGCAATCTGTCAAATTTGAAACATGTTAGTCCGTCTACTTTTTAAGGGCCTGTTTGCACGTATTAAAAAACAATAATTCTAATTTTTTTTACGCAAAACCAATAACAACCCAATAGAGTAATTAAAACAACGACCGACGACGTCGCGATGGTGGATTGATTTAACGTTTGCCGCTCAAAATCGAAATCCACGCTGCCATCGCGTCGTTACTAACCCGCAATAACATATTTATTGCACCTTAATGAATGTTTGCAACAATTTCTTGTTTAATTCAAGGACTACAAGGTTATTGCATCATTTTTGTTTTGATTTCTTCTCTTTCTTTTTTTTTTCAAACTTTACTTTTTCTTCCATTGAGTCATAGAAAAATAGAAGAACTTAGTATAGAGGGGAAGAGGCTGAAGTGTATATTGGTAAAAGCAATAATTAAAAATTCGGTGTCCTTGTCAATTTGCTTAGTAAAAGCTTAAGTTTTGAAATAAACAAAACGGGTGTGCTTTAAGTATATTACTTATATTCATATCATTTGAATTAGGGTGAACTCTCCTTTTCCCTATAAAATAAAAATATTCTGCTAAGAGAGACAGTTAAACTCATGCGGGTTTGGCTTGGAGATGGATTTCAATTTGGATTTCGGGACCAGCATCCAGCATAACATCGCACAGCTTTTGTTATCGATAAATTCAATTAATTCGCTTTCATATCGCTTACACACTGTGGCGGCGGCGCTGACTGTCTCTAGACACTCTCTTCCCTTTGCAGCTCGTGTATTGCTTTAATTTCTTCTTTATTTTATTTTCGTATTTCTTGTTGTTGTTTTTGTATTTGTATTTGTTGTTGTTATTTCTTTATTTTTATTTGGAATGAAATCGAATTTGATTCTTTTGAATTGGTTGCTGATGCTGATGCTGGGACTGGGGCTAAAGCTGGAGCTGGAGCTGGGGACTGTGGGAAGCTTATGGTAGGTCTATAGTTATAGGTCTGTAGAGTGTAGATAGCCAAGCCAGTTAGTTAGCAGTTGTGATCGATGATGAGAGTGGATTTTTATCGATTGTGTTAATTGAATTATGTAGATTTCCATTCAGAGTTTGAGAGCGTGCGTCGGTCGGTCTTGTGGTTATATCACTATGATGCTGGCTAGGCTATAAGCTGAAGCTGGCTGCTGACATATCACAAACAAAAACAACGAGCTGGGGATTTATGGTTAATTTCATTAATCCATGTGTGGTAATCGTGATTATTTCTTTTTGGTTTGATTTGGTTTGGATTTTGTTTTTGTTTGAGAAATGATGATAATTTAGTCAAGATTTGTATTTAATTTCTTATGAAATACGCATCAATTGGGGAAGATTATTGATTTTGAATTGATTGAATTTCATTAATAAGTCAACAAGAAGAATAATCAAATAACAAATAATGTAATAACAATCAGATATAACAACTATAAGAAACTATGATAGTGATAAGAGGATTGGATTTTGTTTTTGATATGATAAAAATGATAATCGGAACGTCTGAAAGACAATAAGATTGGGTGAGGGAATTTCTTGTGACTATTATAAGGACTTCATTATGCTCAACATTAGGGACCAAAATGGATGTGGGTTTTAATGGATATTTTGTTTTTACCTATTATTTTCAAGTTTTTGGTTACACAAGTTTTCATTTTGGGTCGCTGTAACATAAAACGTCTTAGAGAAACGCGGAGGGTTGCCAAATTTTTTCCTAAATCGTAAAAACTCAAGATAAACTTATCCGATTTGGATGATACTTGTTTTTATGAATAATAAAGAATAGAAACAAATTAAGAAAAGGAATCAAAAAATCAATGAATTATGATCGATTTGGGTGAAACATTAGTGGAAAAATACATTTAGCAAATCTGAAACAGAAAACCTTTCTGAAAATATTACTTAAAGTAGTCAATTAAACCCATACATAATTTTGACCAAGAAACAAAAATATTTACTACTTCTTCAGTGTGGCTTTGGAACAGGAAAGTTCATAGTTGATGAAATACATATACACATAACGGCAGAAAAACCCAAGAACATCAAATCGAAACTCACCATCTTTTCATCGATTTTAAGGCCGCGTTTAATAGCATTTGAAGGGACGAACTGTATTGAGCCATGTCTAGTTTTGCCATACCTATACAAAATTCGTCAGTTTATACTATATAACCATAATGGTTGCAAACAACTTAAATAAGCAGATGTCAAAAAAGGCTATAGACAAGGTGAAGCGCTGTCATGTTATTTCTTTAACATCGTCTTTTAAAGAATAGTACAGAGCTTCTTTGTCAGCACTAAAGGTACTATCTTTCAAAAGTCTGTCCAGTTACTGGCATATGCTGATGACAATAGCATAATCCGAAGAACTCAGCTCAATGAGGCTTTTGTGAGTATTGAGATAGATGCGCAAAAATGGGTTTAGCGGATAATGAGGACAAAACAAAGTACATGCTGTGATTGACATTTGATAATCTGTCAAAAAAGTCGAGAAAATAAGAGCTCCTAGAAAAATTAATAAAAGTGTAGTAAAAACTGTATATAAATTCAAAATTATCAGTTAAAGTGAATCCTTATAACCTCTGCACAAGGAAAATATAAATATTCAGAGTAAGTCATAGAAAATAAGGCACAAAATCATCGAAATCGTACTGCATCAACCTAACCTAATAAATGAACAAAAGAGGATTGGCAGAAACCTCTCCAGAAGCGTACGACACTGTAAAAAGAGACACTAGGTACCAACTTGCTATGGCCAACGACAATATTGTTATTAATAGGGAACTACTGAAAGAAATTCTCCGTGAAAACAACGCTGAACTTGTCAAGGAACTTCCAACCAAAAATGACTTTCAGAGTCTATTCACGGAAATAACAACATTGAAAATCAAACACGAACAAATTTCAGCCAAAGTCGCACAATTAGAAGATAGAAACAAACAACTGGAAGCGCAAATCGACAAAATTATGCAAAAAAGTACAGACAAAAATCTAATTGTCCGGCTACCTGTTGAGAACAATGTTGACGTTACCGAAAAAGCCAAATCAATTTGTTCGGGTTTGCTTAACCTCAACACAAACACCGAAATCGACAACGCTTATAAAGTTTCATCCAGAGACCCCAACAAAGCAACAATTGTAGTCCAAATGAAATCTCAACACATAGCTTCGAGTGTACTGCGCAATTCGAGACAGCTGAAGTCGTCAGGAATCTCTATTAATAAAGATCTCCCATTCAATGTCCGCCAAAGAAGATCCAAATTGTTTATGCTGATGAAGGTACTGCGTCAGGAATACCCTTAGAAAAAAATTGTTCTGAGAGATGATAGGATGCATGTTTTGGATAAAGTTTTCACCTGGGATAATTCAGTAGGTTTAAAATGTGGAAATTCAAATGGAATGCAAGTTCTGAATGAAATTCTAGGTAACTTGTCGACAGGTGTAAAAAATACTATGGTTGAATTGATAAATGAAAACAAATTACGAGAACTGTCAACTTCGAATCCAAATACAGGGATGGCAAGAGGTAGTCAAACAAGCAAAACATCCGCTGGAAACTTTACTAAAGCTTCTGATGGGCCAAGTTGTTGAAAAGCAGCCGTCTACCCGAATCAAAAAAATACATTTTTTAAAATTTTAAGTTATAATATTGCTGGACTAAAAAATAAACTTTCTATTGTTGAATTTTTCAATTATTTAAATGAATTCCACATTTTCATACTATTAGAAACTCATTTATTAGATATTGAAGAAAGTAGATTTAAAAAAATTTTTATGAATTATGAACTAAAATGGTTACCTGCTGTTAAAAGAAACATCTTCGGAAGAGCAAGTGGAGGGGAGCTTTTAGCGTACCGTATGAACCTAGGAGTAAAATTTAAATTCGAGGTGATAGGAAATTCTCATTTCATTAAGCTAGAAATTGATAAGAAAAATTACTACATATTGCCAATCTATCTTAACTGCAACAAATGGCAACACGACTTTGACACACTGAGTGATCTTTTATATAACCTCAATTCAACAAACTTGGTTCTTATTGGAGACTTCAACGGCCGAATAGGACTCACTCAAAATAATTTTGTTTCTGGAATAAACTCTGTAATATTGAATACCCAACGTCAATCCAAAGATGAAGTATGTGACAACAAGGGAAGCAAAATACTTGAACTCACTGATGCTTTCGGCTGTCAAGTTTTGAATGGAAGTTGTGATGGAGATTTAAGTGGTGAATATACTTTTCTTAGGGGAACATCATGCTCTGTTATAGATTACTGCTTTGCAACTGGAGGCTGGCATAACCTGATTTCGGATTTTCGGATTGGTAAGCAGATTTTCTCGGACCATATGCCTTTAGAGGTTACAATCGAATTGGCAAATAATGGAAATTTTTCGAATACAAACCAGCTTAATCTATTACCGAAATTATTTTGGAATGACAGAATGTCAAATACTTACCAAAATATTTTAAACCTTGAACTCCTATATCTATATACAGTCGAAGCTACACCGAGTATCGATCAACTTACACACATAATTAAAAAAGCCGCCCCACGTCCACCGCAATTTAGAGGAAATAACTGGAAAAGTAAGCAAAAGTGGTTCGACAAAGACTGCATGTTGGCAAGAACCAAGTCTTTTGTTTTCCTTAAATTATTAAGGAGATACAACAATAATATTTTCAAAAGTCTATACGCTAAAGCTGTCAAAGAATTTAAAAATATTTGCAATGCCAAAAAATTAGAGATCGAGCAACAGAACATGTCAATGATAAATAATAGCAGATCCTCATCAGACTTTTGGAAAGCAGTCAAACTCTTAAATGGAAGAAAAAACCGAATTGCAACTGGCCTACAATCACACGATTTATGTACACACTTCAGAACTCTCTTAAATACTCCACAGATTTCCCCCAGAATTCAGTATGCGGAACCTCAATTATTTGACGATCATCTTGATCAACCATTTGACCTTGCGGAAATTCTTCAAGTGATCAAAAACGCAAAAACCAATAAAGCCCCAGGAGAAGACGGAATTCCTTTCGAGTTCTTCAAAAATTGTACCGTAGAATTTGCTCAAGCCCTTACGAAAGAATTTAACCGATTGTTTGAGAGTGCAGATTTTCCACAGAGTTTCAAATAATCAATCATATACCCACTTCATAAAAAAGGAGATTTCTTGAACCCAGGAAATTATAGAGGGATATCATTCCTGAATACTGCTTCTAAGTTATTTACAGCGCTAATATTCAAAAGACTTACAGACTGGATTAAAAACAAAAACATTCTGCATGAATTTCAAGCAGGCTTCAGAGAAAATTATTCGACGGTAGATCAGATTTTCACCTTGTTAAACATTGCACAAATATACCAGCAAAAGCACAAAAAACTGTACGCTCTATTTGTAGATTTCAAAGCTGCGTTTGACTCCATCCCACGTGAAGCACTCTTTTACAAGCTATTTAGGATGGGTATAAGCAGTAAAATAGTAAACGTCATAAGGGCTATGTATGAGAATAATCTAGCGGCGGTGTGGGATGGAAACTTTTTGTCTGAAGAATTTGCAACGACGATGGGTGTAAAACAAGGCTGCATTTTGAGCACGTTGTTATTTATCTTGTTTATTAATGACATAACGGACGATATCGGAGGCGGGGTGGAAATCAATAGGGTATTAATACCGGGCCTTATGTATGCTGACGATATTGTTTTTCTCTCCGATACAGTAAATAGTATGCAGCTTAAAATCAACAGACTCCAAAAATACTGCCAAACTTGGAATTTATCTGTGAATTTAGAAAAGACGAAAATTCTTGTATTTAGAAACGGAGGAGGGCGATGCTCGAGAAACGAAAGATGGACTTATCAAACCGACCCCATTGAAGTTGTTTGAGAGTATAAGTACCTTGGTTTTCTGATAATGGCTAATCTCAATGTGGAAAAACACCTAAAAATTAAATTAGCAGAAGCAAAACGAGCCATTAATTCAGTCTGGAGTACCTGCATCCAAAGTAAATTTTTAACGCATAGCTCAAAGCAAAAAATTATCCGAGCGACTGCCCAGACTATTCTTCTATATGCAGCACAAGTATGGGGATATGGTAACTTTGAATCTGTGGAAAAGTTCCAACGTTACTGCATAAAGCGAATCTTTAGGCTACCTAATAATACCCCAAACTACATGATCAATCTGGAAACAGGTTGTCCACCACTTCTATTGGAAACATTAAGGATACATTTTGCTTACATAGTTAAAGTCATGCAAATGGAAGAGGAACGCCTGCCGAAAATTGTCCTAAAGCATATGCTAGAAAAAAACGCGCATTACGTTAAAGAATGGCAAGAACTGGCAAGTTGCTGTGGATGTGTCATAAGTTTCTACCCTAGTGACGGAGCTACTACTCTTAGAAGAAAATTTGAGAACATATTGGAAAAATCAGCACCGTTTTTATACAACAAGTGTGTAAATGAAGCTAAATCGTCACTACACAGGATGTATTACAGTAAAGTCAACTATAATCTAAATAGTAACACTTACTTTCTGGATGGGAAAAAAACGGAGATGATAAGAACTATTTTTATGTTAAGAGGTGAACCTGACCTCCCAATACTCTGTGATCTCTGCAACCGTGAAGAGAGGGAGGATGTCTTTCATTTTATTGCGGTGTGCCCTATTTTAAATGAATTTCGAATGATGTACTTTGGAGTGAGAACACTTCAAAAGGAGGATCTCATGGCAGTTTTGAATGGTGACTGTGGCTGGATTAGTCTATATAGATACACTACAAGTGCTCTAAATTATAGAAAACGAGTCAGAGAAGGTGATTTTTGAAAATATATACATTATTTGAAAAAAAAAAAAAAAAAAAATTAATGCCATACATTTATAATTAAATATTTTTTTTTTTTTTGAATTAAAATTATTTTAAACTTTGTTAAACAATACAAAAATGTCAATCTGGTAGACGGCTTATTGCCAAACCAAAAGACTTAATGTTTATAAAATATTGTAAAATATTGTATTATTTCTTTATTATACATTGTAATAAAAAGTCATTAAAACTAACTAAACTAAACTACATGCTGTCATCACAAAAGTATCCGACGTCTCCGTGAAAACGTAACCATAGACAGACATAACTTTTGAGGTAGTTAAGGACTTTTTCTAATTGAGTTCAGCTATGAATGCAGGAAACTCCCCAGCGCAGTGATCAAACGAAGAATTACTCTTCCTAACCACTGTTTCTTTGGGCTATGAAAGCAATAAAGGAGTAACGCATTGTCTTGAGTTTGTTGGGTGAGGCCCTAGTTTAAACACGAATGTATTGCCCCCTTAAGTAAGTAAGTAATATATTTTTGATCATTTGAAACTAAATTTTAATACAAATTGTAGAAACCTAATTTTTAAAGTTTTAGCCCTATCTCCATGGTCATGCTCGTATGTCAGCAGATAGGTATTTCAAGTGTTTACTATTCTTCTGGAAGCTGTGATTGCTTGATTTTTTTAAGGGATTCAAAATCGGCCTTAGTTTTCTTAGTCTGATAGTCTGAGTAGTGAGTGGACCTTGCAGAGGATATTCAAACCTTTTTATTCCTTTTGGAATGTATCAATCAATTTGTGAATTGGAATCAAAACCTAGTATAGTGATTGCAATTATGTGTGTACGGGTTTTTGGAATTTGGGCATCACTGCGCCTTAGTATGCAACCGACTTGTTTTCGAAGAACCAGTAGTAAGTTCTGTGGTTTGGAAAAAACAAGTTTGGCTAGATCGGCCCAGTTGATCAAAAGTATATAATTTTTTGACTTACTTATAAAGATAGAAGTTTCCTGATAACTAATAATTGGCCAAAAATGCCGCTTTTGATTATTCATCTATATTTTTAAGCCTTTACATTATTTCTTTTGACATGTACTTCCCAATATCTTTATATTCATTATTTCTTTCAAACGACAATTAGGTATTATTCTCCTCCAGGTAATTCTGGCATCACTTACTATAGTACGATTATGAGATACTAGGCGAGATATCTTCTCATCTAGGCATTTGAAAGTGACTAATATAATATAATATATATAAAATATAAATAAGGAAGTATTTATGCCTTAAACATTTTTAAACTATTTTCGATCGCTTTGCCGGGTTGAAGGCTCAATTTATCAATAGTCATTTCGTCTAAGACAAAATACTAGATAGGACCATTAAATATTCAAGGAATTGCGCCGTCAATTTAAAATTATTCTATTAAAAACCTAGAATATCTACTTCCGCATTTGACTAAAAAGCCGTTAAGCATAACTTCAGTTTGAAAAAATTCTAAACCGATATTTGAAATTTGGAGACAAGATTTAATTAAGGCTAGAAAAGGTTCATAACCCTTGACCAAGAAGATTATTTTGACAAAATAAATTCAATATTTGCTTTCAAAAATTCCTTAATTATTTGAAATTTCACTACCAACCGTTCATAAAAGTTATTTTTAAGGTCACAGCCCTGTTTAATCCTAATTTTGTGATTTCATTCTAATATCATTTTCTTTAAAATAACTGGAAAATCTACAACATTCTCATTATTTTTAAATACAATTTGCACACACTAAATTCGAATATGAATATGAGGGTTTGAAAAGAGATGTCGGTGCACATTGCTTTTGAATTTCTGAATATTGCAAAGCAGGGATCGAACCTCAGTAACAAAATTTCGGAGCAGATTTGCAGCAAAAGTGAAGTAAATCAAAAATTTCCGAAGTAGATTTGAAAATGAAGGAAAAACTCAAGTTTTCAAAAACTGTATTTTTAACAAAAATTTATTTAACGGAAATAAATAGGTATTTTTAACAAAAAAATCACATAAATTCATTCAGGCTTGAAAACCTTAAACTTAATATCTTATACACTAAATTAAATAAGAAATTAGAGTTGAAAACAAAAAACTATATTTTTAACGAAAATATTGATTTTTTTAAACAAAAAATGAATCACACACGGTTTTAGACTTCAGAAACTAAAAACTATTCATAATACGTACTATAAATATTTTTGGTTTTTATTGATTTTATTTTAGAATGTATTTGCCTTGGACAAATTTAAATTCTCTTATAAATTTAATCAATTCAAGCAATGATTCAAAAAAGTGTTTTCGATCTGCTATTAATGATCGTGAAAACATTAAATTTTCAACTGTATTGACATGCAAACGATTTCTTATTTTAGTTTTCAATAAATTCATTTCGGAAAACTTTCTCTCAGCTGCGGCGCTGCTGTGTGGTAAAACGGCTACAGTTAACATATAGTCAGATAAGTTTTTGAACATAAGTTCTTCCATTTTATTAGTGGTTGTTTTTAATGAGTACCAAAAGCTAACTAAATCTTGCTGATCTATGTTGCTTATATTAAAGCCTAGTACGCTGCTGATGCGAAACGAAAATTCCCATACAAAAATGACATGACGAAATCATAAACGAAAAATTTCGCTGTGCTTTTCGTTTTTCAGTACGCTGCTGAACGACGAAATGTGTCATTTTAGTGGATAGCTGTACTATATTTCTTAGTTCAATTTTGACGTTTAATTTATTTATTGAAAATTTTTTCGAAATTTTTCGTTTATGATTTCGTCATGTCATTTTTGTATGGGAATTTTCGTTTCGCATCAGCAGCGCGTACTAGGCTTAAAATTGACAAAAATTGTTTACTCGTGACTTTCGGTGTTTTGATTTGGATTTTTCTTTGATTTAAAATAAAATGGATTTTTCTAATGTGTTCCAACATTGCATTTCTGAATCGGAAACTCAGGATGTTATTGGTGATGTGCAAGAAGTGATGAAGACAAGCAGTGAACTTCAACTTCCAGGCAGAACTCTTCACAAATATTTTTCCGCTGTGGTTTTCGTTTTTATTTCGCTCTGCACTTGGAGATCGCCGAAAAAATTAGTTTCACTTCAGCTGCGTACTAGGCTTAAGTAAGAAAAATTATGATTCCGTTCAGAGACAGAGAGTCAGAGCAGAGTTGTTTGGAGAATACACAGTGCTGTCATTTAATTTCATTTGGTTTGGCTTAACAATTTTTTAGTGTGGAAAAAAGGAGCAGATCTGAAAAAAGCGGAGTGGCGAAGTAGATTTGTTTCGATCGAAGTGAGGTTTGAACCCTGTTGCAAAGACTGAAAAAGGCAGTGTAAAAGTATTCCACATTTAAGTAGTACGGCAAAAGAACGAATCTCCGTACTTGATAGTACGACTAAAGTTGAGCTTGAGGCTTGAGTATTACGGTTAAACTGTATAAGGGAAGGATTCAATCTGGCTATTTCTCTAGATCACAATCCGTTAAAACAACGTTAAAAAATGATGAGACAAGAAACTTTACAAGGACGTTGTTAAAGGAATGTAAGTGATTTAATGATGGCATAATCACCAATCAATTTGAATGCTCTACGTTCAATAATGTCTAAGAGACTTAAGTAAGTTCCAGTCTGGGCACCAGCCCAGAGATGAGAATCATACTCAAACCTTAGACATTTATAGGTCTCATAGTTAATAGTCAGATCAGAGAGGGAGACACATTTCTTGCATGGCCATAGCCATAGGAAACCCAAGCATCTAATGGAATTTTTGAAGACATCACGTCAAGAAAGCTAAAGAAGCGATTGAAGATACACACTTAACGAGAATTTCAGTCTCCTTGATGCAAGTCCCATTCATGAACAGTGGCAAATATGGTCAAATTTGTTTAAACGACAGTAGACAGCATTGAGTTTTCAACGCATTAAATTCAACTCTATTTTTGATTCCTTATTTAAAAATTCTGCCTTAATCCGAATTATAAAAAGCTGAGGGTACTATCGTCAGCGAAACAATTAATTGGGTTAGATGTTTCAGAAAGAAGATTTTTAATAAAAATGAGAAAGAATTTGGAGACAGGACAGAGCCCTGGGGCCCACCAGTATTTATTTATCATTAAATCCATCCAATTATACTTGTTTGGTGAGACGTAAGTGCAATCGTTGGATTATTCTATAGTGTTTCAGTTTGCCACCCCTCGGAACGTCACCTGAAAAGTCGGCTTGATAAAAAAGCTTACTGTATTTTTTTTGCCAGCGTTGAAAAAGACCTCTTAGACCTTCAAAAACAACTTTTATTGGTACCGATACCAAAATCACGCATAATCGATACGAGAATCCTCAAACGCATTATTTCATTAAAGACTGTGAAGCGGTTGTTTTACTGTTTTACAATAAATTAATTGCTACTTCAAGTCCAAACTAATTTAACATTTTAGTGATTATCTCTTAAAGAAAAATTCTTTCTTGTCATCTTATTTAAAGGTAAAGGATAAAGACAATAGCTATGACCGATCTGCCTTCATTAAAGTTCTTAACTTTAAATTTCTAGTCATCACTTAATTTATCACTTAGGCCAGATCATACAAAAACAAACAATTGACAAATTACCCTATTAAATCAATATGATACATACAATTTTTCTATAAATACGCACCTTCAATTAACTGTTGTTTAAAATATTTCAATAAATAAAAAGTTACTATACCCGACTTCACCAACATCATTAATAAAATAAGCTATTAACAAACCTAAAAGTGCGTGTCTAATATCCTCAACTACATTTATACATAAATATAACTTGAGGCAATGCTAAATTGAAACTTAGCTTAAAGGCTTCCAGCACACACTAGACTCTATACAACATTTTCCTTTCTTTTTAAATTTCAATAAAAATCGAAACTACTTTCAATTTCAATGTTTTCTTACCTCAATTGCCTTGCATTAGAATCCAAATCATAGACTTATTTTGTGTTTTTGAAAAAACCCGCTTTATAAAGCTGATTTGTTATACTTACTTTATAATAATTTTATTCCATCCAATGACCCAGATTAAAAACCAAAAAACAAAAAAGTATATCTTTTGGTCTCTGGATTCTGTGTATAAAGATAGAAATAGATACGTCAAAATATCCAAACTATGAATAGCGACAAGGCATAGCGACAGCCCACCACTCCTTTTGTTGGAGCGGCGCGGCGGCCAGCGGTCGTTAAGTGCCTTGCACATGAGCAACGAACTGCGAACTGCGAATGGACGAACAAACGTGATTTTACACATTTCAAAAAGTCAATTCCACACAAAAACACATTTAAATTATAAGAAACCAATTGACACTAATATTAGGATAATAAAATTTGCATTTTGTTCTCTAAAACAAGAGAATTTTGTAAAAACAATTTGGTAGTAACGAATCGCAGTGTGGTTGCTACGAATTGTCAAACTCTATTCGCGTTCCACATACCATCCACACTGCAACGAATAAATTGTTCGCGCTCAACTTAACCTCAAAATTATACCACTCTTGTTTTGTTTTTGTGTGAAAGATGATGGCTGAGGAAAATATGGAGAAAAGGGTTGACAATTCGTCGCTACCTGCGAATAGAAATAAAAGCTCATGTGAAAGAAAAGTCAAAATATGCGAACATCCACAGTTCGCAGTTCGCAGTTCGTTGCTCATGTGCAAGATGCTTTAGAGCTCATTGTCTCTATTCTCTATCAATAATAATGCCGTTATAACAAATGCCTGTGATGAAATAAGTCAATGGGCATTCCAATTTTTCGCAGAATTGCACTAATTTACCTAAATCTATACCACTCGCCGCTCCGTGTTGCCATTACCATCAGTCCCCTTCCTTTGTGAGGCTTGAAAAACGTACCAAAAAGCAAAGCAAAAAACAACAAAAATATAACTTGATTGCAGAGCTAGTTGCTTACTCATAGGTCGGCAACATGACGACGACGCTACGACGGACTCAACGTTCAAAAACCCAAAAACGAAAAGCGACTGCGACAGATTCAGAGTCAGCGGCAGTGAAGGTAGAAATTTAAGGGTGCACACACAAGGAGACCCGAACGAAAATGCGAAAATAAAACACACATCTCCTGTCTCCGGTCTACGGTCTCACATGTGACTTACGCTATTCAACCAGCACCGCCGCTGCTCCAATCACTCATTCTAGAGGTCTCATTGGTCAGCAAATAATATCGTACGAGTACCTAGGTCTATCTACACTACACACACCTCAGCATAATGGCCCGTAGTCTTATGTATGTAGGTATCTCGGACCCGTTCTGACTCTGAGTATCGGCTACAGTCAGAGCCACCTTGAAAACCCGTTGTTGCAATTTGTATGTTTTTCTTTTTGTCTTTTGTTTTCGTTTCGTTTTCCTCTTGACAGACCAAATAATGACACAATGCCGTTGCTGACATTCCTCATAATTCTCTGAAAATACCAATCATCAGACATTGGTAAAGCATCTTGTTAAGCCGGTCGGTCGTCGGCCGAGGCTTAGAGACTCCTATCGCCTCCATCTCTTGATCCTTAACTTTGTTGAAGCTGAGGAGAAAGCTCCAGAAGTAAATTCTCTAGGCTTGTTCTTGTTATGCAAATATTATAGGTTCGACATTTGGCACAGCATTATTCGAATTCGAACAAACCGGGTTCGTATGGCATAATTATCATTTCAGAATATTCACAACATAGTCAACCGGCTTGAACCTATATACAACAACTAGAAAAGGTACTAGTATACGTACCTACCTTCAGAGAATCTATAGATAGAAGACCGCCATATGAGTAACGGCGGCGGCGGCGGCGGCAGTGGCGGTGGATGGCGTGGCGTTTATTGGTTTGTTGTTTTACGCTGATGGGGAATTAATCAAGAGCCAGCCATCAATATCGTGGTCATTACACCAACAACAACGGAACGGAACCTAACCTAATGAAACCGAACTCCATCTCCATCTACATACTCCGTGATGTTTGCCCTGAGTGAGCATTTAGTTACGTACAAACATATTTATTGTGTTGTTCAATGTTCAGTTCAATTCAGTTCGGGGGGGTAGGGGGATGTGCGGAGCAGAGCGGTCCAGGTTGGTTTATTTGCTGATTGAAGCTGAAGCTAGAGCTGGGGTTCGGTTTGTTATGCGTTCGTTCATAGTGCATTTAAGTGATTCAAGGTTTCGGTATGCAGGAAGAGCATTGCATACGACCTACCGACGACGACGACCATACGAGCTCTGTGCTGAGGCTGAAGCTGAGCTAAAATATAGTCTCAAAAGCTAGTTTTTAAGTGTGAAATGCATTTATAAGACGGGAGTGGCATAAAACACGAAGAAAGACAACCCACCTACCTTGTCAGAGTCTGTTATTTACTTTTTTTCCTTTAACTTGATTCTGAGACTGACGACCGTAACGGCGGCGTGACAACGTGACGCGACGACCGACGCACGACGAAATGGACAGTTTGAATGTCTGTGATGCAGTTTTGTGGAATGTAGGTGACCATAACGTTGTTGAAAATATAATTCCAAGTGTTATACTACACGAATTAAACGCACACTTTTCATTATAGTGGTTTTTATACATAATTTATAGATCATATATAAATATCTACCTTTATATATGTACAATGTACTGTACATACATAACTACTCGTACCTACCTACCTAAGCTTGCTCTAGTTTAGGTGAAGCAAACTTATTTCAAAATAAAGAAATCGGTAACTGGTTTTATCCGCATGCTGCATCTATGGGGAACTCCATATTAAAATACACTGCACGAATTTGTTAATTTTTTTTTTAATAAATATGATCTTTCTGATGAAATTCTAATACAAGACTAATTGTTGCTAAGCGTTTTTTGAAAAACCTGCTAGGACAGAAGCATATAATTTCTATGTGTTTTTAGGCTTGTTGTAATACTGAAGTCTCTCTTAACTGGCGCTGTTATTTTAGCTCCTTACTACTAAATGAGGTATAGAAAGCTCGAGATTTGATGATACTTTCCTTTGGCGTTCCTAACCTTGTGTTTAAAGTCTCAATTGTCCTTAGGTCTGCGTAGCAAAACATAAAGGTACAAAAGCACTAAAAACGGTTATTCGTCAATGTCTCCATTTTTATTATCAAGTATTTGGTTTGCAACAATTTCTGTATTAAACATTTTGCAAACGCTCAGCCGTTTCAGAGATACAGTACAGAAAGTGTGCAGCGCTCAGCTATTTTTATAAATATGGTACATAGTTATCTAATCTTCCATTGAAAAGCGCAGTAGCCTATCAGAACATTTACTGAATCTATTGTCAAATAGATAAATGGTTAGAAAATGATAATAAATCCAAGGAATAGATTTAAGTTGTCAAAAACTAATTCCCAGAACAATAGGAAGTAATTTGATTTTGCAAATTAATGAAAGGCTGCAATAGATAGGGTCAAAGGTCTAATCAATTGTTTCATGGAATTCTACGAGTTCAAGTAGGGCTCTAATATAATATCTCAAAATAACCCTATTGAATTTTTGTGCAGACGTATTAAAAAACTGTTTATGTAGGTGAAATGCTCTGAAAATGATAATTAGGCATTAAGTTTGAGCTTTGCCTTAAAATTAAATGAAAAATAGTACCCTTTAAATGGTAGCCAAGGGAAAATTTGCGGTATGCGATTGTTTTCAGATTATTTTTAATCACTTTTTCGAAAATTTCGGCCTCTATATCGGTTATAACCTGAGTAATGTTGGTTTTGAGTGAGTCTTAGAGTTAGTAGTATTTTTTAAGCTTTTCCATCTGTCCTATTCTACTGGTCTCTTTAGGAGTGGATGGAAAACTGCATTTGTCCAGCCTGTCCCTAAAAAAGGCGAGTCCTCCTCTCCCTTTAACTATCGTCCAATTGCACTTACGTCCCTTCTTTTCAAGGTCATGGAAACGCTGATCAATTTTCAGCTTAAGAAATATCTTGAAGAACGGAAGCTTCTTAATGACCAGCAGTATGGCTTTCGTTGCAATAGTCACCGAACAGTGGAACAAATCTTTACATCGTTTTGGAGAAAGTAAGATTATTGCACTTGATATTTCAAAGGTATTTGATAGAGTTTTGCATCAAGCTCTCTTATCGGAAATGCGTGCTTTTGGTATTGATGAATTTCTTCTTTGTTGGGTTAGAAATTATCTTTCGGACCGTTTAATTCAAGTAGTATTGGACGGGTTTAAATCTGATATCCACAAAATAAATGCTGGTGTGCCGCAGGGCTCCGTTTTGTCTCCGACTCTCTTCCTTATATTCATAAATGATCTTTTGTCTGAAAATTCTAACCCACTACATTGTTTTGCTGATGAAAGTACCCTGTGCCTTTCATATTCGTTTTTAGATTCTCATCCTTGTCCTTCGGATGTGGAACTTCAACGGCAGCGTATGATAAGCTCATTGAATTCTGATCTTGACAGCATTGTTTAATGGGGAATCAAGAACCGTGGAGAATTTAATGCTTCGAAAACTCAATGCTGTCTATTGTCTGAAAAGCGTAACCCTCCCCCAATGCCACTTTCCATGAGTGGTACTTGCATCGAGGAGACTGGGCAACTATCAGTCCTAGGTGTGTGCATCACAAACCACTTGTTGTGGAGTGATCACATATTTGACATCGCCAAAAATGCTGCTAAGTGTTTATGTTTTCTCCGTCGATGCAAAAAGGTTTTTACCCCTTCTGATCTGGCTATAATTTACAAAGCTTTTATTCGTCCTAAGCTCGAGTATAACTCTCATATTTGGGCTGGAGCTCCAATAACGTACTTGAGTCTTCTGGATAGAATTGAAAAAAGAGCTCTAAAAATGATAGAAGATCGCTCTCTCACCGAGATATTTGCTTCTCTTGAACACCACCGCAAGATCTCATGCCTGTCATTGTTTTATCGTTATTTTTATAAACAATGCTCTAGCGATATAGCCAGTTGCATTCCTCCCCTTAAACAATTCAACCGTAATGCCCGTATTGCTAGGAATGCCCATCAATTTACCATTGAGCCTAATTTCGGACGTACTGTTAAGTACAGATATTCTTTCTTTAGCCGCACTACACGAATGTGGAATGCTTTACCTGACTCAATATTTTCCACTCATTACAATGAGCAGACATTTAAAACCAATGTGCATCGGTTTCTCCTTTCTAATCCTATCCTCCTTTCCTAATTGCTCGAACTGTGTTTAATCATTGTAAGGGTATTCATAACCCCTTTAGTGCGCGCACAATATATATAAAAAAAAATGGCTTGTTAGGCTGTCTTTTTGGAAACATACATCGTAAAAATCATAATCTTCAATCGCCGCCGGCCAAACAAAATTGGTTATCATTCAGCCAAATCTCTTTAAATTCAATGCAACGGTCTTTACATTAACATCTTCGAAAAAATAGGGACTAATGCCATCTTTTAAACATATGAGTATAGATCAATTAAAACAGTCATATTTTTTGAATGCAACACTCAAGTCAAAGAGATAAATCTACACCAGGAAAAGTGTTAGTTACAAAACAATACGAAACTTTGGAAAATAATTGTATGTTATTAAAATTTGATAAGTAATTTCTTTATAAACTTTTAAATTAAATAATAACAAAAATATGTTAATTCTGAAGAAAATAGTGCAACGTTGGGCATCGTCCTGAGAAGTAAATTACAGAATAAGAAGATGATCTCTTTTCGGAAAGTAGTTCATGCTAATAAGTTCAACTCACAGTCTTATCATCATCGAAATATGTTTGTTCATCTCAAATATAATTACAGTTAATCAAGTTATGATTGAGTGAGCTGCATTGCATAGTCCCCGATGCACCGAACTTGAGGCCTCACTTAGACAATTCTCCCTGGATTGTAAATTCCAATTCTCGATAAGTTTATGAAGTAATGGTTTCCAGATCACTTGTTGCACTACATCAAGATTTAGCTCTATTCTATACACAAGCTTGCCATCTCCAACCGCTTCTAAATTATATTGTTTTTGAAACTGCTTTCCTTGGTACTGTTTTAATTGACATTTTCATCACTTTAAGAATATAGTCAACTTCAAGCTCTAACTATATTATGAAGAACGGAAACAATCCAGTTTCTAACATTAATGGATAGTTAGGCGTGTTAGTTGATGGAATAAAACTTCTTGTAACAAAATACATCTGCGGCCTCTAAACTGTATCATATTCCTTTCCACCCTAAACTTGCACCACGTATAAAAAGGTAGATTCTGCCGCTGCCTCGAAGACTCTGAATTTACTACTGTGAGCAATATTTTTGTTTGTAAAACACATTGCTGAGTTAGCAGTTTTGGCTTTCGCTAATTTCTCTTTCAGGTGCTTAGCCATATTTAAAGTTGGCGTTAAAACAACACCAAGGTATTAAAACTTCTAAGCAACTTTAACTCTATCCCAGTTAAAAAGCCATTGTTCCTCACTGCCACCACCATTCTTGAAAATCATAACCTTGAATTTAGATAGTTTGACCTCCATACTCCACCTTCAGTAGTAGTCCGAGAGCCTATTTATGATAAGCTGATATGATTTTGGAGAATAAGCTAACTAGACAATATCCGAACAATAGCGCTTTTACATCAACACCCACATATGGCATACCTCCTTGTAAGAAATCCGTTATGTCATCGATGAATAGTGCAAACAGATTTGGACTCAACGTACATCTTTGTCTTTGTTTGAAAGGATTCAGACAAGCTATCTCCATTCCAAATAGCTACCGAAGTATCATACTACAAGTTTTGGATTACAGTTGCGAATTTTCTGGACATTTTCATCTCGAAGAGCTTAAATAGCAACGATCTTCGGTATCAATCGAAGTCCACCAAAAAAAGGTATATATTTTCTTGTTTCCTATCAGAAATGATTCCGCAATGTCTGCTAGCAAAAAATATTATGAGTACCTATAAATTTTTTGAGAAGAAACTTTATATACAATCTTTGCACTAGTTTCAGACTTTAAAGTTTTTAGAGTTAAGATCATTTTCCAAAAACTAAATAAAATTCTATTAAGTACACGTCGTCGCTACTTATTAATTTTTAAATAACAAATTGTAACTTAAAACTAAAATTAACTTAAAACTATAATCAACTGATTTTTTTTTGTATAAAGGGTGTTTTTTAAAAAGTGTGGATTACTGCGGGTAAATGGCAGCCGTGACTGGCTCGAATAAATTGCAGCCGAGAAGTTCAAACTGACCACTTTTTGGAGAAATTGAGGACGTATGTCAGATTTAACGCGGAAAATATTCCCTTCAAAGGTGTCAATCGTAACAGGCTTATCTACTTGTTAAATCGCATGATCTTAGAGGCGAAGTACGCCACAGGTCAACCGAATATTGGACAAAGCAGAACTATTTTTTAATAAATTTGCAGAATTAGCAAAAAGTCTATTCATGCCAAACAAAACTGAGCATAAATCAAGTAACAACTGCCAAAACATTAAGTGCAAACAAAATATTGCTAGATTGAAAAACCACAACACAAAAACTTATTAGTTTGGAAATGATAGGGTCAAAGTTCCAAATAATTAAAATTGCTGAAATTTTATGATTGGAATCGACTCAGAATGTCATCCTAAGCAAGTCCCCAACCCCAATATTGGCTTATTGTAAATTAACAATTTTGTAAAATTAAATGGGGTTGTTAATAGGGGGAGGTATAGGTATAGAATAAACTCAAATATTAACTTTAAAGCAGCCAAAGCATGTATTAACAATCAATACAGTCCATAAATATATTTTAGGTCAAAGGGTGTTTTTTTTATAGAGAGAGAAATTTTTGGAATAACTGTCATTGCAGTTTCCAATCAATTTCAAAACTGCTCTTGTTGTTTCCAAGAAAATTATTTTTCTGTTGCGTAGTTTTGCAATTTGCATCATCCAAAATTTGTCATCTATACCTGTAACTTGTCGTATACGTTATTTCTAAGAAAAAATCGAAAACAGATAACCAGTAAGTCTTTCAGATATTTTTATCCATTTTGAAAGCCAAACTGTATTCACCAGAAAATTATGTGTTTTAAAGACTTCAACATGTTCACAACCTAAATTTTTACTTAAGTCGTTTACGTCAAAATTTAAGAAGCAAAGGAAGGCAAATACCTACATACCAAGTGTGAAAAATCAAATCAAAATATATGACTTGTAGTAGACTGCAAGTTTCCACTTTGATACAACGACACCCATTTTTACGATTGGGTCTAGGTATAAATTCTAACAATTTCGTCTAAGTTCTTAATTGTCATCTCAGGTGTTACGCTCATATTAGTTGCTGAACTCGTTGTTCGTCCAAATGCAATCAATACCAAAACATCAACATCCGCCAAATTATGTCTTTTTAAAAGGGTGGCTGTCATGTTTTCTATGAATTCCTTCAGATATCTTGAGGAGAACAAGACAGCGTCTTTTTGGGTATGTATTTGTTGTTGGAACTAGACTCAGATAAAAAGGCTCGAGTTTCAACAGTGTGAGCGAGCGCATCACGACAATCCGCATCAAGGCTAAATTCGCCAACATAAGCCTAAAATTCGCGCATGCCTCAACAGAAGAGAAAAATGAAGACACCAAAGACATATTCTTCGAGCTCTTGGACAAGACATATGAGCAGGCTATGACATTAAATTGTCTTAGGAGATTTTAACGCCAAGCTATGAAGAGAAGACATCTTATGGTGGCACAATCGGGAGATACAGTCTGCACGACACCACCTCCGACAACGGATTCAGGCTGATCGATTTCGCTGCGGGGCGAGACGTTCTGGTAGCTAGTACGCAGTTCACACATCTTGATGTCCACAACATGCATGCACCAACTCATCTGCAAAATATGCTCGGAAGAAAGCATAACCGATGATTGGAATCTCAGTATAGTTTGCCCAATACATAAGAAAGGAGACCCTCTAAATTGCCCCAAATACAAAATTATCAGTCTCCTGAACATTACATAAGATCCTTTCTTCTGTATTATGTGAACGTATGAAGCCGTTCGTCAACAACCTGATAGGTCCTTATCAGTGTGGTTTCAAACCAGAAAAGTCCAACATTGACCAAATATTCACACTACGCCAGATCTTGGAAAAAACCCAGGAACTTCAAATTGATACCCACCATCGCTTTATCGATTTTAAAGCCGCGTATGACAGCATCTGTAGGGAAGAGCTCTACAGAGCAATTTCTAGTTTTGGCATCCCTGTCAAACTTATTCGTTTGTGCAGAATGACGATGGAAAATGCACGCTGCTCTATCAAGGTCGGAAAAGATCTCACCGATGCGTTTGATATCAAAAAAGGTTTTAGAAAAGCCGATGCACTGTCATGCGACTTCTTCAACATCGTTCTAGAAAGAATTGTGCAAAACTCAACCGTCAACACTAGAGGCACAATCTTCCAAAGATCCATCCAATTCCTCGGATACGCAGAAGATATTGGCAGCGTTTTTGAGCATTGCGACGCGACGGAAGCGAAGAAGATGGGTTTAGTGGTCATCATCAAAAACGAACAATGAAAAACGAAGTCTTGGACAAAACAGCTATAACTTTGAGGTAGTTGAGGACTAGGCACCGCTATAAACTCAGACAACGACACCAGCGCTGAAATCAAAGGAAGAACAACTCTTGCAAATCGCTGCTTCTTTGGACTTACAAGGCAATTGAGTAGTAAAGTCCTCTCTCGAGCATCTTAAATCACCATCTATAAGACACTCATCATCCTGGTTCTCATTTATGGCGCTGAAGCCTGGACCCTGTCAAAGAAAGATGAGAGCGTCTTAGGATGCTTCGATAGAAAAATTCATTTCATTCATTCATTCAATTCATGTTGGTTGAGGCCCAGGTCCGACCCGGACTGTAGCGCCACCTTAAGTAAGTAAGTATCTTGAGGAGCCATAACTTATGGATTGGCTTCTTGCAGAGCTACTACTTGTACCCAAGAGAACCTATATCTACAGTCCTGACCGGTACCCATCCTGCCTGAAACACCTTCAAATTCCATTTGAAGTATATCGGTGAATAAATGTGAGTAGTGGAAAAAAAAGCAAAATGCAGATTGGGCTTCAAAACAACTTATAGAACTTTTGTGTTTTATCAAAAATGACAATTCCACAATATCAATACTTGATTATTTCTTAAAATCTTTAAAAATATATGCATACAATATTGATACATACGAATTTTCTTTTAGTGTATTTAATCGCACAGAAAGTCAACATTAAATAAGATCGGAGGTGATGCCAAAGGGTTTGAAAAAATACATAAATCGAAGTTTTGTCAAATGACTGCCCGCTGAGGCTAAGGCTGACTCAGATTCGCAGATATTTAAAAGATATACTCAAAACAAAACAACAAAATAGACCATTACATGACAATATGGAAACAGTATAGGTCATTGTTTAAAGCTTAAATTGTACCAACCCATAAGTTGCAGCTGCAAAAAAGTAGCAAAACTTATAAAATGTTTTTGGCGCGGATATTTCTCGCATTACTCTCTTACATGACGTGAAAACCAAAATAAGCTGCATGCATATGAAACATGCGTCCAATGTCCATATAGCCATATTATTCGTAATAAACTGATCCGATTTGTGTAAACATTTTTGTGCTACTGCGATATTTGGATTTTGGACTGCTTCCTTGATTATAACCAAACGAGATCTGGGTGTAAATCAATGGTGCATGACTTTCCAAAATAGTGAAAATAATATTATAAAAGTCTATAATTATTATTGGAGATATGAGTTGAGTATGAGTATACGAAAGAAAAGAGGTTTTATGACTTTTGATGAAAATTATTCAATTAATTTTTTTATTGATTCGATAATAAATCATCAAACATTATAGACCAATAAAATGAAATTTAGTTAATGGAGTGCAAGGTTGAGAAAGTAATTTATTGCTTATCAACATTCACCATCATCATCATCATCACTTTCTTTTGGATGCATTTTCATTTATTATTCTGAAATTTCACCTACCTTTATGTAATGGAGCCAGTGTTTTTAGACATATTATGTTCAAGGCCTATTAGACTTTTGAATTGTTTCGCCTTCAGAAGAATGCGAAAATTCTTTAAAAGACTCTTCTTTTTCTATTGACAATAATATGGTGTTTGGTTTCTTTCAAGATTTTGAATCAAGAATTTTAAGTCGTCAATGTGTGGCTTAAAAAAATTAGAAATTAGTGTCATCAATGAATTGTCATCAAGAGAAGTAGAATATTCAATTTTGCTACTTAAAAGCAATATCGACAACGGTTGTTAACCAAATTTAGTAAATATGAATTCTTCTAACCCCAAGTTCTAGAATCAGGTTGAGGCCTTCATTCATATTGTTAAATTTTTGGTTTAGTAGATTAGGAAGAAGTTTTCGTGAAATAAGTTGAAAAGAAGCTCGGTTGATTTGAAAAAAGTTAAGATTGAGTCATTTGATTTGAAAGATGTTTTTGGATGGATAGTAACCATCTCAAATTTAAGAAAACTGTGAGGAAAACTCACTATAGTTTTGAATAAGAACTACAAACAAGGAAATAGACTTATCCGAAATTCTAGAATCGAAAATCCTAATAGGTTTTATGTATGTGTTATCAATATTTTTGTGAGAAATGTTGAATCAAAATATCCAGTTGCATTCCACTCCATCAATAATTCTGCAATAATAACATAACTTCTAAGAATTTCTATTTTCTTACCATGGAGTTCATTTTTAGACGTAATATTAAGAATATATGTAGTACCCGTAGTGTGATGGTTAGTGTGTTGGACTGGGTTGATTTGGAAAAGGCCTTTGACACCGTATGGTTAGAGGGTCTTTACCTACAACTGAGCATGCTTGGCATAAGCAAGCCATTGTTGTATATACTATATGATATGCTTAACGGTAGAAAGTTTGTTGTCAAAAGTGGCAATGTAACTTCTACCACAACATTCTTAATTAAAAATGGTCTTCAACAGGGAGCGGTGAATTCGCCGATTCTCTTCAGCATTTACACCAGCGATCTGATAGGTAGTCTAACAAAGGCAATTGCGTACGCCGACGATCTAATTGCGTACAGAACGGCCCGAAAGTTTGAGGTTATTAGAATTCTCTTGCAGTGTGATTTCGACAAGATTCAGCGATATTGTGACGACTGAAAACTGAAAATAAATGTCCAGAAGTCGGAGACAATTCTGTTCCGGACTCCGTTGGCTGGGGCCACGAGGAATACGTGCAAGAATTGGCGCAATATGGTCATCGTCGATCTTCACGGGCAGCCATTAGCGAGCAAAAGTGTAGTGAAATACCTCGGTATCTGGTTAGATCAGTATTTATATTTCGAGAGACATATAAATGCTGCTCTGACCAGGGCCAGAGGAGCCTTCGCTCTGACGAAACGGCTGTTTTACAGCAGTCGGCTTGACCCCAGAGTGAAGGTAATTTGCTACATGGCCCTCATACGGCCGATGATCGTTTATGGTTGTCCTGTGTGGTTCAACGTTGCCCCTTCCCAGATGGAGAAGTTTCGGGTGTTCGAGCGGCAGTGTTTACGGCTTATATCGAACAGACGAATCTTCTTCCGTGCATTACTATTCCAACGAGGTCCTATACAACGGGGCATGAATCAACAGAATTGACAATTTCGTGGTAAAACTCGTTCGAGGTCACATTGCAAGAGCTATGTCTTCGACCAACAATTTAATTTTCGGGGCGTTGACGAGTATTTTGAGAGTGCACGCTTGAGCGGCTTCATTCCACCAGAGGCATTATTCCTCTTTTTAGACAGATGCGGTCTGATACAGGATAGATTGGCAGTTCCGCTAATCTACCACGTCAGACGACGAACCGTGGATAGGCGACTCGTGTACAATCGGGACGTCGCGTCATGGCACAAGGCGGAGCAGAGCTCCTTCGGTTCAGTAGGGCTGTGTCCGAACGGGACCGAACTGATAGGGTGAAGCAGGAGAACCAGTTTTGGTGGCTTCAATGGGCACTTGATAGTGGGTAGTCGGGATGGGGTTTTAAGCCTTGGCCGGCTTACATACTTGTTTTAAAGTTTAAGGGTTTAGTTTTAAGTAGAATAGACATGAAAAAAAAAATAAAAAAAAGACAACAAAATATGAAAAACAAAAAATGTTATATATAGTTAGTTTTGCTGCTGTGGTTGTTCTAGTTTTAAGTAGTTTATAGGTAGAATAGGTAGTTTAAGTTAGCTTTAAGTTTTATATTAAGGACCTTATTTTAAGAAGTTTTAGGTAAAAATAAAAAGGATATTGATATAATTTTTTTATTCAAATTTTTTAATAAATACAAAAATAAATAAAATTGAATCGAAGTAAAATAGATCTTAGGGCCGAAAGGTATTCGAATTAAGTATTATTGTTTAACTAAGAGTGTCCGTATGGGACCAGTAAGTTAGTTGTAAGTTATGGTTAATTAGGCTAGTTTTATGAATTTTTGTCTAGCTTTAAGATAGTCTTAAGAATGAATTAATAAAAATGAATTTGAAAGAAAAAAGTGTGTTGGAGTGTTATGCAAGAGGTCTTGGGTTCGATCCCTGCCTGTGCCACCTAACTTTTTTGCACGGGTACTGCCTCTTGCGAAGAATTGACAAATTCTCCAAGAGTAATGTTTGTCATGAAAAGTGCTTTCTCAAATTAGCCGTTCGGATTCGACTTAAAATTTTAGGTCCTTCCATCACTGACAACATTACTCGCACACAGGAATGGTTGAGAGTTGTAAGTCACTAAGCCCTAGTTCTTAACGGACTGTTGCGCAACCTAAAACAAATTTAAAAACTGCTGCTAAAATTGGTTCTCGATTAAAAATTTCGGAAACAAAAACAGATATTGAAATCAAACATATTTGATTAAATGCACGAAATTGTGGCTAACTTTTAGTTATTTTTTTAAGAAAAATTCAATTGCCAATTATTTTTACACATTGCAAAAACCTACAAAAACAACAAAAAACTGATCAAGAAATTGTTTTTAACTCAAGTATTATGAGACCAAAGAAAGATATTGACTTTGCACAGTTCTTCGAAAAAATATCTTCCTTTGGCTAGGTTTGGGCATAGAAAGTGGAAGGTATCTCCATCTCCATCCGTCTTCTCGTCAATTGAGGCCGATCTTGTTGCAAAAGGAATTTTGTTTTACCTTTGGAAATATTCGGTCATAGTCATAGATTCCTTAAAACCCTGCAAGTTTTAGAGCATAAAATCAAGTTCTAAATTAAAAGACAACTATTATCTGTATGTACCTATTGAGGTGCATTATAGACAAGTCACATTCTTAATTGACTTTTTCTTAATTCTTTTGCTAGAAACAGAGTTCTTATTTCGAACACAGTTGCTAACACAAAATTCAAAAGTAAATCGAAACAGAACAGGAAAATTTCTGATCAGTCCATCAAAAAGTTATGATCGCAATCGACAAATTAAAGATTTACCATGACCAATGAGTTATTTTAAACATGCAACAAAAAGTCAAGTGATACAAACAAGATTCAATAATGTATATCATTTCTATTTTGTACTGAATATGATGTTTATTAAAGCGCTTGAAAACATTATAAGAATTCTTTGAAAAAATGTAATTGGTTAAGAATTGAAATTCGAAATTCAAATTTGCTAGGAATTCTGTTCATCCACGCTGAGTCTACCTCGGCCCCAAATACAGAAGAATTATTTACACACTTTCTTTTGTAATTTATCTATGATAGTTTATTTCAAAAATAGGCTACTCTTTTTGGCTTTATAGTTTAGCAATGTGTCGACCTTTCAGTTCAGATAGAACTATATCACATACAAAGCATTCCATGATGCACAAGATCTATAAGAGCTCTAAATATTTATAAAAACCTCATTTCTGCACCCAATGATACTTTTATAAGGGAGCGGCGGAACGCATTTAATAAATAATATCTAATAGATTTTAGGTACCCATAAACATTATAAACCTTCCCACAATACATGAAGATACAAAAATATCAGGTCTCAAGTTTTTCTAGCTGAATTCCAGTGGTTTAATTTTATTTTAGTTTTAAAATAGCAAGACAAAAAAAACACTAAACTCAAAAACCACATAACTTCAACAATGCCACACCACATATAAAAACAAATCAAAACCCCACGATTAAAAGAAGATGAATCCACCAAAATTTATATCTATCATCACAACATACTCCAAACCTAAATGTAGGTAAGTTTTTATCCAAAAAGAGAAAAACAAACATATCCACCTATGTATGCAACCGACATAAAACTTTTAGCCCACGACTTTAGGTTAAACCCGTTAAACTCCCCGGAATTGCATAAACCTTTTTTGGCACGAGCTCCAAACACCGTTGTAAAAAAAAAACATACATATTTGATATTTTGTTTTTTTCCTCCTTCTTCTTCTGCTTCTTCTTCCACCATATCGCGCACACACCTCCTTCATTCTCCATATATGGCTTATAGGTGAGCTTGTGTATATAGGACTTTCCTTAGCTGCTGCAATTGCACCCACAATACACCCCTCACACCCTGCTCTCAACCAACCAACTAACCCAACAACACATAACCAACCATCACCGCCAAAACCCAAAACCAACCTAAACAAAGATTGAAATTCATTTGAAAGCAATTCCAAACATACCACATTCTCGTAGCTTATAACGTAGACTCGTCGCGGTCGGTCGTACAGCCCCGCGACAAAACAAGATCTGATCAATTTTACAATATTCTACTACAAACTATCTAACTATTTGGCTGGGTCTCTAAAAGTCTGAAATTCGTACTACTCGTATACGAGTAGAAGTACGAGTACTCGTATAATTACTAATGCCATTCCGTTTGAATAAAAATTTATTAAGAAAAAAGGAGCGACAATATTATCACATAACTGGAAATAGTTAGTATTTTACGAGTTAGCGGTACATAATATGCAATGGCGTATCTAAGGCGAGGGTCATGGGCGTTATGACCCCTCACTGAGCCTTAAATTTCCTTAAAGTTCTTAGAGTTTAGTTGCATTAACATAATGACTTTATGTAAAGGATTCTTAGTAATTTTATCACACTGTTGAAAATTTCGGTTGTTTTTCTGAAGTGGAAAATAACAATAATTGTGTAATAACTTTAAATAATTTTAACTTATATCTTACTTAGATTTTGTAAATTCTTGTAAGACATGAGTCTTTATTAACTTCTCATAGGAAGTTATTGTAATCGGTCCAATTTGTCGAATTGAAAAATGTTGACATTTATTGACGTTTAAAGGTCCCTGGAATCTAAAAAATTTTTTAGAGACTTGTCTGTGCGTTCGTGTGTACGTACGTTTGCGATGTTTTTTTCGTCGTCCATATGTAGCTCAAGAACCAGTAGAGATATCGACTTCTAATAAATTTTGTTATACAGATAATAATGCAGAAAGATGCAGAAAGGGCTCTCAAGAAAATTGAGTCTGTGGTTTTTTTACCATAGCAATTTGAAAAAAGGTGAAAATTTTGGTTAGCCCTAAATATCTCTAGAACCAATAACGCTATAGAAACTTGAATTAAATTTTATATTATACTAGACATAAATAGGTACAGATATTTAAGTTATAGGCATGCTAATTAAAACGACCATGAATCACTAAATTAGAAAACATTTTTTTGTCCTATCATTAATACTCTTCACAGCGTATGCGATGAAAGACATTTTATGGCAAATTTTTTTACACCTTCGGTTGGTTTTAATAGGAATTTATAAAGATTTCTATAGTAATCTAGTACTAAATATAGCCTATGTTACTCAGTGATACTGTAGCTTTCTAATGAAAAAAGAATTATTAAAATCGATCCAGTACTTTTTGAGTTTATTCATTACATATACAAAAATACAAATCTTTCCTCTATATAATATTAGTGTAGATATTGTAACGTGATATATAAAACAAATACATTTTTGGAAAAAATTTAAATTCACGGTTTTTTTATAAATCAAAAAACTTGAAAAAAAAAACATATTTGTCACCTCGAAAATTTTACGAACATAACATGATTTTATCTCCAAAACAATTTTGTGCAACGAAAAATAACGTTTTTGACATCTGGTAAAATTTGATTTCCGACTAAAATATCTTTTCAAAAATTTGAGATTTTGGATTTGAATTAATTGCGTTTTATAATTATTACTGTTTTCAACATTCGGTAAAATTGTTGAGAAATATCAAATCGACTGTTTTCTTACAAAAAATTAAAAAGCTATACAAAATTAATAAAAGTTGGTAAAAATTGATTTTCGACTCAAATGTCTTTTCAAAAATTTGAGATTATGGCTTTCAAACAATTTTGTCTTATAAGAAACACTGTTTTCAGCATTTGGTAAAATTTTGAGAAAAACCGAATTAACTGTTTTATGAACAAAAAATAAGAACCTAAAAAAAAACAATACTAAAACTTGGTAAAAATTTACTTCCGACTCAAATATCTTTTCAAAAATTATAAATATTGGCTTCAAACTAATTTTATCTCACAGAAAATATTGTTTTAGACATTAAGTAATTTTTTTTTTTAAATCCAACACTAACTTTTTTCATTAAAAAATAAAATCTTCAAAAAGGCAAATTTGGTAAAAATTGATATTCGGTTCTCGATATCTCGTGAATAATAGAAGATATTGACTTCAAACAATTTATCATTCATCTAATTTTTAATATAAAAAATGAAAACTTTTTAAAAATGCTACTAAAATTGGTAAATATTGTTTTTTGACTAAAATTTTCGTTAACAAAAATAGATTTTTAAATCAAACGATTTCATCATATGCAAAATGTTGTTGGTAATTTCTAATGTTTTTAGAATAATTCAACTGACAACTTTTTTAACAAAAAGCGAAAACCTACAAACCTTTCAAGCAAGACAAATCGACAGACGGAATAGGAAGTTATCAGTTTGGGTCGCATCCCAGACTCTTTTTATATTTTAATTTTTATAGTTGTTTTTTAACTTCCCATAGGAAGTTATTTGTAAAATTGAAAATTTTGACATTTCTCGATGTTTTAAGGTCCCTAGAGTCGAAATAAAAGATTTTTATAAAGATGTCTGTGCGTGAGTGTGTACGTACGTCCGTACGTCCGTATGTCCGTACGTCTGTACGTTTGCGAAGTTTTTTCGTCGTCCATAGCTCAAGAACCAGAAGAGATATCGACTTCAAAGAAATTTTGTTATACAGATAATAACGCAGAAAGGGCTCTCAAGAAAATTGAGTGGGGGTTCTTTTACCATAGCAATTTAAAAAAAAGAGGCTGGGATGCGACCCACAATGATAACTTCCCATCCCATCTGTCGATTTGTAGTGCTTAAAAGTTTGTATATATGCATCATTTTTTACCAAATTTGCGTACTGATTTTTGTAGATTTTATTTTTATATGAAAAAACGGACTGTTGTATTTTTATAAAAAAAATTACTGAATATCGAAAACAATATTTTCTGTGAAATAAAATAAGTTTGAAGCCAATATTTTTAATTTTTGAAAAGCTATTTGAGTAAATTTGTTTTTTTTTTAGGATTTTATTTCTTGTAAAAAAAACTGTCAATTCGATTTTTCTCAAAATTTTATCGAATGTTGAAAACAATATTTCTTATAAGTTAAAATTAGTTCGAAGCCATTACCTCTAATTTTTGAAAAGATATTTGAGTCGAAAATCCATTTTTACCAACTTTGAGTAAAGTTTTTTTTAGGTTTTTATTTTTTATAAAAAAAAACTTTCAATGAGATTTTTCTCAAAATTTTATCAGATTTCAAAAACATTATTCTTCGTTGCACAAAATTGTTTTGGAGATGAAATCATAATTTAGTCGTAAAATTTTCGAGGTGACAAATTTTTTTTTTCAGTTTTTTTTTTTATAAAAAAACCGTTAATTGGATTTTTTTCCAAAAATATACTTGTTTTGTATAACGTTACAAAATATAATATAAAATTTAATTCAAGTCTCTAGCGTCATTGGTTCATGAGATATTTAGGTTTAACCAAAATTTTCACCTTTTTTGTAAACTGCTATGGTAAAAAAACCACCCACGCAATTTTCTTGAGAGCCCTTTCTGCATCTTTCTGCCTTATTATCTGTATAACAACATTTATTTGAAGTCGATATATCTTCTGGTTCTTGAGCTATGGACGACGAAAAAAACGTTGCGAACGTACAGACGTACGGACATACGGACGTACGGAGATACGGACGTACGAACGTACGTAGACACTCACGGACAGACATCTTTCTAAAAATCTTTTATTTCGACTCTAGGGACCTTGAAACGTCGAGAAATGTCAAAGTTTTCAATTTGACAAATCGCACCGATTACAATAACTTCCTATGGGAAGTTAATAAACAGAAGGTCATCACAGCAAACGAATCAGGAGCTTCATTGGATGAAAACAAAAGAATTAAGAAACCTATTTTCGAAATTGTTGATAGGGCTTTAATTGATTGGTTTACAGCATCAAGTCATAAGAGCAGTCAGTACAAAATTTCCAACTGAAAATTGGTCTTCGTAAACTTGCCTTCAGACATGGGGTATGCCTTAAGATCAAGTGTCTGATCGGGATTACGATAAATAGAAGAGTGACATTTTGCAAAATTTCTTAAAAAAGTACAATATTTTTAATGCAGACGAAACCGGATTGTTTTTCAAATGCTTGCCAGACCATACATACTTTGGCATTTAAAAATGAAAAATTTCACTGTAGCAAACACAGTAACCAGAGGATCACATTGATACCGGCTAAAAAACAGGATGAAATTGAAGAACTTAAAATCCTATTAACAAGTAGAAGTAAATCACTTTGTTGTTTTTGAGGTGTTAAGTGGTAACCTGTTAACTGCAAAGCAAATTCCAAGGTGTGGATGATCGGATAACTTTTGATGAATGGATTTGAAAGTTAGATCGACAATTTTTACAAAAAGGAGGACAACATTTTACTTTTAATCGATAATTGTTCGGCACATTCCAAAGGCCTATAAACAAACGTGAAATCTATTGAATTAGCATTTTTTACCCCAAATATGACTTGAAAACTACAACCCCTGGCCCGGGGAGTTATTGAAAATTTAAAATTTCAATATCGCCTCAGAGTTTTAAAGAAATTCTTAAAGTATATGGATGACGAAAATAAATCCGATATAACAATACTGGAATGCATCAACACCATCGGAAAAGCTTTGGATATGGATAGTAAAAGTAGTGAATTGCTTTAATAAATCTCGTTTTGGTCAATATTCTAAAAAGTGGTTAAATTTTAAAGGCCGATGTGAAATATGAACGACTCCTTAACGTCGAGTTTCTTTCTGCTTTTCATTTGACATTTATCAATTTTATACTAATTCAATTTGAATCATGGAAAGATACACAAACAAGCAAAGCGTTAAAGTTATTCAGGCTTATTATGAAAATGGGCGTTCAAATCAAAATGCATATCACGAACTTCGTCAGTTTTTCGGTTACTTTAATCGTCCGAATGTGCGTACAATCGGAAAAATCTTGGAAAAATCTGAGCAAATCGAGTCTGTAGGTGGTTTCAAAACACTAACATGCTTGTACAGCTCATACTGCAGAAAGTATTGCTGATGTTCGAATAAATAGAGATTCTATATAATCCGAGCATAGAGCATAGAGCAACTGCGAATAATATAGTTGCTACAAGTCTTCAAAGAAGATAAATTGTAGCTACTTTTATTTCCTGCTATGGGACTTCTGAAGAAGAAATATTCGACTGTTAACAGTCGAATTGTTTTTCGTAGTTGCTCTATGCAGCTCGGATTATATGGAATCTCGATTTATTCGAGAAAATATGCGTCAAGACAAGGTGTAATAGTCATCTTCTGATGAGCCCAACCATTACATCGGGGCGAAACGCATATATGAACACTTATGCTGGTTTATTTATTATTTTCATGATTTTAAATCATATTTATTAAAATAATAAACGGTGTTCAGGAAAAAACAATTCGACTGTTAGCAGTCGAATATTTCTTCTTCAATTGTATAAAGACTTGCAGTTACACGCTTACAAGATTCAATTGACTCAATAACTAAAGCCTCTTCACCAATGCCATCAATGGTCAGAATTGTGGCAAGAAATGGCAACAGTGTATGATCAATTTTCGAAGAAAATCGAAAGCACATTTTCATCTCTGAAGGTTCGTAAATAAGAAAAAATTCCAGAAGTGACTGTCGAAAAACCAATACACCTACAAAGAATTACTGTTTGGTGCGGTTTATAAGTTTCCAGCTTCATTAGTCCGTTTTTTTTCCAAAATAAGGTCGGTCAGGCCGTTAAATAAGCAAAACTGCTTCTAATTATCGTACAATTTCATATACTTCCCTGCTTTCCCCAAATCTATTCTTTGTTGGGTTAGAAATTAGTTTTCGGACCGTTCATTATAGGAAGCAGTGAATGGATTCTAATTTAATATCCACAAGATAAACGTTGGTGTGCCCCAAGGCTCCATTTTGTCTCCTACACTCTTCCATATATTTCTTTAAATAACCTTTTGTCCGATATTGTTTCGCTGATGACAGTATCGTCAATTTTACATATTTGTAATAGTTTCACGGCCTGAAAGTCAATCAAAAAAGTGTACGTGCACTTATTAGTTTACGAGTAAAAACGAGCTTTTCTGAAATGATCACGTATCTTAGGTTGTCAAAATTGCTTCTAAGTGTTAAGGGTGTCTCCGCCAAACCACGAAGTTTTTAACCTCTTCTGATCTAATTTGATTTTAATAACAAAAAATTCTAATTGCTTGGGAAATATCCACTTGCGATACTCAACTCAAACAGTTCTACCTAAACCCATATTTCTAGGAATGCTCATCATCAGCTTACCCTCATAATTTCAGGCGAATCGTGAAACACAGAGATTCGGTTTTAGTCGCATTACAGGAATGGGTAAAGCTTTACCTGGCTCTATATATCCAATTCATTGCAAGTTGTAGACATTCAAAACCAATCCTCATCGGTATCTCCTTTCGAATCATATCCTTACTCCTTTCCTAAATTCTACTACTGTCTTCAATCATTAAAAAAGTATTCATAGATCCCTTGAAAAACGTAAACTATTATTTTTGAATTCTTCAGAAGGCATTGAATAAAATTTTCAAGCACTTACATATATGTAAAAAAAACTCAATTTTATGATGATCCCCCTGACTACATTTTTGGATCCGCCCTTGTGCAGATGATTTGTATATGAGAGTACAAAACTAGGTGCCTATAATGCCACATCTACGAGTACCTGTTGATTGTTAGTCAGGTCGATCGAACTCAATGCACATTTACGACCTAAGCATGGCTAAATTTTTTTAATTTTAACACTAATAAGATGCAAAACCAAAAAGTATCTTTCCACCTTCAAGCATTGTATCTGTGACTTGATTTTAAACAGTTAAAAATATCAATAATATAACAAATATCTTTCTATTGGAAATTAAATGAAATGAAAGAAAGTAACAAAAAAAAACACATTAGTTCAGGCTTCAGAGTGTACTTAGACTATAAGCAATAAAGTCCAAAACCAAACCATCATCGTAATCAACTTTAACTTAGGCTTCAAGAATATAATGAGGAATATGAAATGCATGGCACACAAAGAGAGAGGTGTAGGTACCTATACTACCCGAATGTATCTGAAAGATACTTTTCGTCGTCGTCGTACCACACCACGACGACGACTACGTTAAAAGACAGACAGAAAAAGAAAGAAAACAAAAATTACTGAACACGTACCAAACCAACTACCAACATTTTTATAAAAATAGTGGTCTTTGTCGTCGTCGTCATCGTCATCACCAGCAGCACCATAGCCTCTATAGCTATCTACCCCCGCCACAAAATTCAAGAAGTAGGAAAATATACAATAACTACAAAAACAAAAACAAAAAAAAAACAAGCCTGAAAATAAAACGGCAAAATTTTTGAGGCACATAACACAGTTTTACACCTCTTGGCCTGGTATAAAAAGCGAATGTAAGACCTCCAACCACACACAGTCGGTTTAAGCGTTTTGTAGTCGAAAGAGCCTTTTATTTTTAATTTGTCTCTTTTTTTTTCTTGAAATAAATAAATTTATATATTTTTTATAAATTTTAAAAATGAATAAGTGTATGATTGTTTTTGTTGCCCTCTTTGGAGCCGGTATGTATCTAAAATAAAACAAAATTCAAAAGTGTCATCACATCATCATCGTTTTAAACACACAAAAATGTATGGGATTATCCTTGAACAGGAATTATTACCTTCTCTATAAAACTGGATATTTTATCAAGTGATTTTTTAATACAATACAAACAAAAACTAAATAAAAATGTGAACAAGAAAAAGGAAAACAATCACAGTGAATTTTCTCGAACTGTCTGGAAAAAATTTGTGATAGTGTTATTTTGACTCAGGTCTTGAATTTTATTGGAATAACCTGAAATTATCTAGAAAATTCTATTAAACCAACTTACAAATTTTGTGTTGTTCATAATTTTAATAAACTGTTCGTCTATTTAAAGAATTATTACATCAATTTAGTGTAAAAGTTCTTAGTTCTTCTTATACGAAAAATGTATGGATTTATGGAAATAAAACGGATTTGCTCATGTATTATTAGTTTTTCCAAATAATCGAACTAATGCAAATTTTATATCGAGGATAATTGGAAAACTTCAAAAAATTGATTGTGCTTAAAATTCGAGGTCGCATAGAAGTTTTTACAATTTCTTAGAACAATAATTTGTGTTATTTCAAAATGGATGCCTTAATTTTGGGAATGTGTTCTCCTTGTTTTCTTGGTTCATTGGTTGTTCACAAAAGTCTTCTAAGTTTTATTTTATTCACTTGAAATTAAATTTAAAATGTAGTTTCAAAAAAATGGAAATTTATAAAATTTAATACAAATAATTTTGGAGTGAATAAATGGGGATACTTGAAGACTTTCAAAAACTTCTGATATTTGAAGGACCAACGAAAAAATTACTGCTTTTGCTTACGTGTGCAAATTAATTAAAAATTTCAGTGCAAATTTATTTTTCATACTGAGAAACTGTTAAAAAATTTGGAATTTTTAATTAACCTTACATTTTTCTGTATACATTTTTTATTGGATAATTTTCAATTATTTGCACTAAATTTTGTATTCCGCAAAAATGCAAATGGCAAGAATTTCAACATTTTAAACAATAATTTCTTTTTAATTTTACTTAAAAATTGCTTTCAATAATTTAGTTTAAATTAAAAAGAAAAAAATTATGTTCATAAATAAATTTTCCAATGAAATTGTACAAAAATGTTTTTAAACGCAAATTTTTCTATGCAGTTGAGATATTGTATCTCAAATTATTCACGTATGCCTCTAACTATATTAAAAATGGCAAATTTCTTGCGTAAAAAAAAAATAAATATGCAAATTATGTGTCTGTACCAATGTCTAAAATAAAATAATAATATACATATCGATTTAATGTATCTGTACGTGTAACTATTATTATTATTATACTGTTGCAAGTACAACATATTTGTATCTTTTTTGTTGTTGTTGCTTTCGAGGACGTGTTTTGTATCTGAACGCATTTTGCAAGTTATTTTTGTATAGAAAGTGATTGTGAAATCTCTATAATGGAATTTGTGTATCGATAGCAGGTTGATGGACCAATTATGATGTTTATTTTCCTATAAGCGACCGACGACGTGATAGAAGTTTCAAGTTTTCCTTAAAGTTTCATGAACGTATTTATTAAAACAACAAACAAGATTGTTGCAATGAAGAAATTTAATGATGAAATGTTTAGAAAATTAATTTTGCAACACATCAAGGTTATTCCAAAATTATGTCCACGTGACTAAAGTCAAATTTTTAATATTACGGGTAGGGTTTTAATCTTCTGTAACTTACTGTTTTACCTTTCGATTTCTAACAACATACAACTTAATGGCACACTATTTTAAAAGATATATTATCTTTTTCGGACTGTTTAAGTTATTTACTAAGCTAAGAAGATTTTTCTTAGTTTCTGACATTTCAAAATAATAGATCCGTTCCCTAGAGTTAGGTTTGTTTACTCTGTGGTGTTGTTCCCTAACTGTCACTTTTTAGACGTGTTCAAATGGACAGTTTTTAATAATAGGAAAATATTCTCTAATAAAAATGGATAAAAATGTTGGAATAGCTTAATAAGAAAATTACTAATTTCAAGCACTTAACATTTAATTATTAGGTACATTTTCCTAAATATATGATCATCAAATCAAATACAAAATTTTGTAACTTTCCATAAAATCTAAATTTTGAATTTAAATTGATTTGCAATGTTTATATGAATATTAAGTTTCTTATGGAATGCATACATTTTAACCTTAATGAGTTATCTCATCATCTGAACTAGTTTCAATCATAAAATTGTCAACAATTTGTCCTTCAAATACGAAAAGCAAAACATCAATACCATTTTTAACTTTTTATGAAGATGAAGTAATAAAATTATGGAATTTTAAAACAAATGTTACCCCATATAAAATTAATCTGCCGGTTTAATACATATAAAGATCCTGGTAAAATGTGGTGACATTGGCATACTTATTATCTTTATACCTATTTATAAAAACCTGAAATTTAAAACTGGAAATGATCTATAAAAAAAAACATATACGTATACATTAAAAACCCCCGTAGCAACTATTAAATACTTTCAATTTGTAAGTAACGCACATTCTCAACTTTAATGCGAACGACCATTCGATGATCATGATCAAGTGCTATATAGTTCAGATATTGAAAGAAAATAATGTCTCATGTTCAACGAGTTGCGTACAATTGCTTCAGGGGTGGTTTTAAATTATATTCAAGACATTTCAAAATTGTTTGGCTGGCATTTGTAACATTTATCAGCAAACAAGGTGAAAAATGTTGTTTTACTATTATAATTCGTCACTATTTGCAACACTTATTGTCAATATTTTTAGTTAGTTAAGGAAAAAATTTAAATCATTTTCATAAATAAAAACAAGGTTTCAATGCTGAAAGATAAAAGGTTACAAGAATTATGAACTACATGTTAAACGCCAAGATCAAGACCTCATTAGGAATACAATCATTCAAAATGTACTTTAATTATCTCTTTCTTTATTAATTCAACTCAACAAGTAACCAATAAGAACGAGATCTTTAACTTTCGGCCAGAATGCAAGAAGTCTTGATAACTCTTATTCTGCTGTATTTTTTTTAGCGTAGAATGTCTTCAAATATAATTTTTTTATAGTATTTGAACATTTTCAAAACAATTTTGACATTTTTTGTACTTCTTTTCCTTCTTCTTCTTTTTCATCCTCTTCTTCTTCTTCTTCTTCTTCTTCTTCTTCTTCTTCTTCTTCTTCTTCTTCTTCTTCTTCTTCTTCTTCTTCTTCTTCTTCTTCTTTTTCTTCTTCTTCTTCATCATTATCATCTTCTGATTATTTCCCTTCTTCTTGTTCTTCTTTTTCTTCTTCCTCTTCTTCTTCATCATCATCATTATCATCTTCTGCTTATTTCCCTTCTTCTTGTTCTTCTTCTTCCTTTTGTTCTTCCTCTTCTTCTTCATCATCATCATTATCATCTTCTGCTTATTTCCCTTCCTCCTGTTTTTCTTTTTCTTCATCATCATCATTTTCATTATCATCTTCTTCTTTTTCTTCTTCTTCGTCTTCCTCTTCTTCTTATTCTTCATCATCATCATTATCATCTTCTTCTTCTGCGTTCCCTCTTTTTCTTTTTCTTTTTCTTCATCATAATCATTGACATTTTCTTTTTCTTTACCGCCTTTACCTTCTTTACCTTCTTTACCTTCTTTACCTTCTTTACCTCCTTTACCTTCTTTACCTTCCTTACCTTCCTTACCTTCTTTACCTTCTCTACCTTCTTTACCTTCTTTACCTTCTTTACCTTCTTTAGCTTCTTTAGCTTCTTTACCTTCTTTACCTTCTTTACCTTCTTTACCTTCTTTACCTTCTTTACCTTCCTTACCTTCTTTACCTTCTTTACCTTCTTCACCGTCTTTACCTTCTTTACCTTATTTACCTTCTTTACCTTCTTTACCTTCTTTACCTTCCTTACCTTCTTTACCTTCTTTACCTTCTTTACCTTCTTTACCTTCTTTACCTTCTTTACCTTCCTTACCTTCTTTACCTTCTTTACCTTCTTCACCTTCTTTACCTTCTTTACCTTATTTACCTTCTTTACCTTCTTTACCTTCTTTACCTTCTTTACCTTCTTTACCTTCTTTACCTTCTTTACCTTCTTTATCTTCTTTACCTTCTTTACCTTCTTTACCTTCTTTACCTTCTTTACCTTCTTTACCTTCTTTACCTTCTTTACCTTCTTTACCTTCTTTTTCTTCTTTCTCTTCTCCTTCTTCTACTTCTTCTTCTTCTTCCTCTTCTTCTTCTTCATCATCATCATAACCATCTTCTTCATCTTCGTTCCCTTCTTCTTCTACTTCTTCTTCTTTTTTTGTTTTTCTCTTTCTCCTTCATCATCATTACCATTTTCATCTTCCTTACCTTCTTTTTCTTCTTTCTCTTCTCCTTCTTCTTTTTCATTCTCTTCTTCTTCATCATCATCATCATTAGCATCTATTTCTTCTTTATGTTTTTCTTCTTCTTTCTCTTCTTTTGTTTCTAAACAAAACATTTCATTTAAGAATATTTCCTTTATCTGTCCTTTATTTCTCAAGCCCTTTAAAAATAAACTAAAGTAAAGAAAAAAGTTTTACCTGAATTTAAAGAATAAGTGATATTAACTAAACTACAAAACTTCTTCTCAACCTTCTCAACAAAATTAACCAATACTTTTTTTCCATTCATCTTCTTTTCGAAAGAACTCCTTTTGTTAGTTTAGCAATCCTGATTGATTCTTCTTATGATCTCGAATTGTATTTTGTATTTCCATCTTTAGCCTACAAAATTTTATTTATAAACTTAAACAACAATTTCATTTAAATCAAAATAGTAAAAGTTATTATCTTTTTGATAAATGTGAATTAAAGTAGGTTTAGGATTTTTTAAAACTGTTATCACTCATTTAGAGCTTGAGATCCGCTAACATCGTGTTTCGAAAATATATTTTAGTGAAAACGAGTTTTTAATACTCTTCTTTAAAATCATTATTTCATTATGAGTTCTTTAACGTATGGCCTTTGTTTACTATTTAGTACATATGTACAATGCACATAAAGTCATAATATGTTTCAAATTGGGAGTACTGGTGTTTGACACCTGTCAAACTCAGCTGTTATTTGAAGTGTCATAATATGCATACGGTAATGGATTGCATTCTAACTTCAAAATTAGTGATTTCTACATACATTAGTTCAATATCAAGTATCCTTAAATATATCTACAAACAAAAATGTCACCTATTAGAAATATTTATCAATCTTAAAAAGTCACAGTCGGTAATGTAGGCATTAAAAACAATCTGATCCCAATCAGCCACATTCTTTTTATTTCTGTCTGCGCACGTACTGATTTATAATATGTAGTTATTTATATAACTAAAATTATTTCAAATCACACAACAATCTAATTTAAAAAACAAATAATGTATCTCAAGTGAAAGGTAGAAAAGTAGATTATGTATGCAATGCACTGCACGTGCGAACGCCCACAAAAGGTCTTTTATAGCCACATTTGAAAAATACTCTTATAACAGTCAATTTCCTGAAATACTTATTTGATAATTCATCACTGTCAACATAATAATATTCCTTATATTATTCCTCTTTCACCAAAAACATCAAAAAGTATCTCTTGCATAAAATAAAAACACAAACAAAATACCGACAAAAGTCGTGATTAAAATAGGGAATAACTTTAAATATATACGACGAGAGTATGTTGTGGGTTTTGTTAAGATCTTTAAGCTTTTTGTTAATCTTCTTCATCTACATTACAATCTATCTCTCGGCAGAAAAATAAAAAAGAAGATTTGAAATTCATGTACATACATCGTGTATGACTATGTATGTATCTTTTCTTAACATCTCTCTTTTTTTTAAGTTGTCGTCGATTACATAAGTCGTGATTTATCGATAAACCTTCAGTTTAAGTTTCAGCACAAGCCAAATAAAATTTCAACAGAAAACCTTCAGCAACATCATAAACAAAACTCAAAACAAAAACATCAAAAACCAAACAAAAAAAAGAAAGCCCATCATCATCTTGCATCGTGCATTAAGACGCTTATACTTGACTCAAGACTCTATCCCTCCTTTTCATCTCCCTCGTTCCCCCTACCCATCACTCTTCCATAATCATTCAAGTTGAGAAGCATCACTTTTACTTTTCACGAATCGCTCGATCGGTTTTTATAGTCAAATATAAAATTAAAAAAAAAGAAACATCTGATACAGCTTGATCTAAATAATCTTGTATCTTTTATGCCACACCGCATATCCACAATAGTTCAATATACTTTTTGTATTATGAGGCGTTTGTATACGCCACGATCACAAATGAAGCAAGTTCAATGATTTCTGTTTGTTAAGCTTCGTTCACACTAATTCGACGATTGCTAACAAAAACGCTAACCACACTTAACTCATGCAACAACAAACGAACTACATTATACAAAAAATATTGATGTTGTTTTAAACTTAAAAAACAACAACAATTACAAAATAAATATATAAAATTATAATTATTTGTATTGTTTGCTATTATACAACATTAATGAACTTGACTGTGGCATTCCACATGAGTTAAACTTATTATTTTTGTACCGCATTAAATTTAAACCTGTGAAGTGTTGTTGAGCTTCATTTTCTTTTTTCTTTGGTTTAAAAAATCATTACAAAACAGATTTTTTGAAAACTTACATATCTCTGTATGTAAAACTCATTTCCTTAATTCATGAAAATTACATGAAGAGAAGAAGAAGTAATTACATGAAGAGAAGAAAAATTTGTAATACACATGAACACACAGAGTGCAAAAGATATAACCATAAATAAAAATGAGAAAAACTAAAATAAAGTTGACAATTTTGTCGATGGTAGTTACTTTAAGAAAAATAAAACTTGTTGCAAGAACTTAACTTAACGAACGAAATTTGATCAAATGTGTCAAAAGTGACAGATCAATGTGGTATATGCCAAAAGAGACATTTGAAAGCAGTTGAACCGCCATTTTGTTTTGATTTGATTAACATTAAGAGGGTGACCCAAGTGTCAAAATTTAAGAAGTCAACAAATAAAAAAAGCTGCTCAGTTTGCGTTAAAAGAAAAGTGACAGATATGACATTTAATGAGTAATAAGTCATTTATGAATGCGCCATTTTGTTTCGATTTGACGGATGCGCAAAAACTAAATTCAAACTGCTTTGATTGGTTCTTAGTTATTTAAATAAATGTCAACTAATTGCATAGTTTTTAATCTTTGTTATGTTAATTTCCAGTGACGCTTGACGCACCACTTTTCCAAATCACATACAATAATCTCATTTTATGGAGAAAATTACATTTTTAGAGTTTTATAATATTTACACATTCTGTCAATGTCATAAGTCATAATAAATAATATACTTTTTTATATTTATTTAAAACACTTCAAATTTTCTAAGAATCCATTATCAGACACAGTAAGCTTAAATAAGTTCACAAACAAAAAAAAAAACAAAACGCATCCAACGATTTTCAACATCACGTTTTATATAAAAACATTATACAGTTATCAGAAAATTCTCTATAATGTTTTGTTGGGTGTTGTAGATGTGTACTTTTATTATTTCTTTTTTTTCTCTGTGTGAAAATATATATGGCGTGAACAGTAATTACTTTCGCTTTTAATTGAAATGCAATGAGCACTAGGGCGTGTAACAGCATTTTCACTTTATTTTATCTCTCAGTTATTTTAGTTTTTTTTATATTTCATGGTATTTTTTTGTGCGTGAAATATTACACACACACACACAGATTTTTATGTATTCAACATTATTATTAAGAGTGAACACAACAACAAAAATATATCCTTTTGATACTGTATAAAATAAGAATAAATAAAAATATAAAAAATGTGCAAAAGTGCACAAGAAACAAAAATTAACTCAATGGATGCAAAATGTTCATCCTTATTTACCATTGCAGATTTTTTAGTTATTTTTGTTGCTGTAGTTGTTTTTATTAAAAGTGTGTTGTTAGTTTTTCTTTATTAGAATTGAAGTAGCATAAATGTTTAATGAGTAGTATCTCTTTGAAAAAGTGTTTTTTTTTCGCTTTGATGTGTTAAGAGTATCATTCACACTTCAAAAATTCCATTCATGATCAGAAAATATTAAATCTTTAATATATGATAATGTTTATCTTCACGTTGGGCGCCATTTTTCTTAAAAAGATCATAGGTTAGTAAGAATATAAATATTTTAGCTTTCTTGTACTTGATTGTAAGTAGCATGAAAGTAGTTGAAGGATATTTCTTGTGTTCACTTAACTTATGTTTACACAAACGTTGGGCGCCATTTATCTTAAATTGATTTATTTCAACAAAAAATCAAAAGTTAAAATAGGATTCACAACTTCATGAGTTCTTAACTAGTGAAAAAGATATTTAAAAACACTTCTATTGTTCTTTTTGCTACTTTTAAATTTATTTTACCCACACTGGGCGCCATTTAGGAGAAACTTAAGAACTGACTTTTAAGTTCTGATATACAATTTGTTCGCACCGCACCATTCATTCTTGGAATGAAAATTAGTCAGAATTCACAATATTTTATTATTTTTAATTTCATTTCATACACAAAAAAGTAATTTCATTTGAAAAATTCGAAATTTTATGAAAATCGATTCCTTGAAATTTTGAGTTTCCTTGTAACATACGTTACATACAAAGCAGAAAATTATTAATGTTTGATTGAAATGAAAGCAAAAAAAATCTTTCAAAATAATCTCGCATTGGGCGCCATTTAATATAGCTTAGAATAAATGAAAATTTAACATGAAATCTGACCTTGTGCAGTATTAAACTTATTTCATAGTCTATTTTAATGATTTTTTAATGTTAAAAGTAGTTTTTATTGCCCATATTTCTATAGTATAATGTTAACCTTATCAATTTAAAACGACAACGAAGACAGAATGACATTTTCAGTTTATAAATACACCAAACATAATCTAGTTTTTTTTTTGTCTGTTAAAATAAACTTCCTTCATAGAATAACAAATTTATTAAATTATCAACAAAACTAAAACTTAGAATAGTAGTATTCTCAGAATCCTTTAAATTATTAACATTTTATTTACCCTATAAAGCTAAATTCATTTATGAAAATTATTTATAAAGTAAAAGTTGTTGAACTAAATCTCATAGAACCCCTTTTTGTTCTTTTATCTCATTTAATTTTCAAATGAATATTCAAACAAGTTTACCTTTTTTTTTAATTTTAACATACAACTTTTATAACTAGTTCAAACTGCATAGAGTAATTTAAATTAATGTGACATAAGCAAAACATAGTAAAAAAAAAAAACAAAAACAACTCACACTATTACCTAGAAAAGTGTTCTAAAAATGGAGATATGGAGATACTACATATTTATTACTCGTATAAACTTTAGATCACATAAATTAATTTGAATTTTAAAATAATACACAAAATGTCAATTAATTCTATTTTTGCGAAATGTTGAGGAATTATTATTATTTTCTTTTTGTCAGGGAAACAGGTTATTTAAAGTGCAAATAGAACTTCCGGTTCTTTTTGAAGTTGATAAAATTATATTAGTTGATTCAACTTTATTATAATTGCAATATTATGACTTTTAACTAAACTTGTTTAATTTTATGCGCATTAACAAATAATTACAAATTTGATTAATGACTCATGAGAAACTAATATTGGATTGTTATAACTAGCCAAGAAAGTTGAAGGTCATTCAATTGATTGGTTAAATGTAAGAGAATTGGCGAACTTTTTGAATGGTACATTTGTTGGGCGCCATTTAAGAAAATTCTTTCTTTTTTTTTAAATGATAACACATTGATTTTAAAAAAGACTCATTGTCACAAGTACAATATTTGTTATGTAGTTTTTTGAAAATCTTACAGTTCAACTTAGTTTTGCCAACTATTCATAGCAGTACAACATACGTTGGGCGCCATTTAAAGATTTCTAGATTCACTAAGTTCTTATCAACATTACAGAAATTTTAACATTTGTTTGGTGTTTTTTTTTTTTAAGGATTTATCGGTTGACGAAGTTTTTGTTAACATTTAACACAAATACAAAATTTTGTTGGGCGCCATTTACGGATTTTGTTTTCTTTCGTTAGAGTGAAAGAATGTTGAATCACTAAGATTTCGCCAAGTACCAAATCTTTTAGGTTCTTGAAAATCTTAAAGTTTAACTTAGTTTTGCCAACTATTCATAGGAGTACAACATTCGTTGGGCACCATTTAAAGATTTCTAGATTCACTAAGTTATTATCAACATTTCAGACAATTTAACATTTGTTTGGTGTTTTTTTTTTAAGGATTTATCGGTTGACGAAGTTTTTGTTTACATTTAACACAAATACAAAACTTGTTGGGAGCCATTTAAGGATTTTGTTTTCTTTCGTTAGAGTGAAAGAATGTTGAATCACTAAGATTTCACCAAGTACCAAATCTATTAGGTTCCATTTAACTATCTAAAGTACAATGTTTCGTCAAAAGAGGAAGATTCATTAAGATACGTCCAAGTAAGACCTTTGTTGGGCGCCATTTAAGGACATTCTTGTTTAAAAGTTCTTTTTGATCAAATTTCATTTAAATTTGTATCCTTATCAAGTACATACGCATATGCTTGATATTTTTCATAAATCTATGCATTTCAAATGCATTTAAAGTGCATTTTAAATCAAAATCTAATAAAAATAGTTGTTTGAATATACTTTTCTTTTCTTCAAAAGAATTTTATAGGTCCCACATGACACTTCATATGAATGTAGGTATATATGAATTGAATTGTGGGTACAGAAGTAACATATTATTCAATGCCTCCACAAGTAATGTTCCTTCGTTTAAATTTCATGCTACAACAAATAGAAATGAAGTATGAAACAGAAAGGTATGTGTAACATAGATAGATAGATAGATTTATCTATAATATATATTATGAAGAGAGTACGCTTCAATGTGTCTCAATTGAAGCAATACTGCTTCATTGAAATCCGTTTTCAACATTTTCATCATCATCATCTTCGTCGTCGTCATCGTCGTTGTACTCGTCGTCGTAGTCGAAGTCTTCGTCGTTGCCGTTGTCGTTGTAGTCATTCTCGTCGTCATCGTAGTCATCATCAACATAGTTGAAAATTGATTGCTTTGGCCCATCTGTTATATTAAACAAAGATGATGGTACTTCCTTTATTCATTTTTAGCTTTTTTTCTTTTCTTTTGCTTTGTGTATAAGTATATATAAAGATACTATAACCTATCTACACACAATTTCTATTGCAGAAATGAAAGTAAAATGTAAACAAATAAATATATATCTATCTATATCCTAATATATTGAAAGATAGATATAATTGTATCTATATATCCTTTTGATGAAACACATGTTCTATTACTCACTGACATATATATATATACAAGTATTTCAACTGGTACTATATTATATACTATACATTTGTATGTAGTTCTCTTGTATCTTATACGACAACGATATACGATATATTGATGATGATCAAGATGGAATTCAATTTGGATTTTATTTCGTACTTCATCGGGCTACAGAGATATGCTGTGCTTCAATTCTCTGCATATAGATACGAGTATATATGCATACCCACATAATACACACAATATCATGCAAAAGGTGGAACATGTCAATGAATTGGGTCTTTTTTCCTTTTTTTTTTTTTATACTTCTACTACAATTTTTATCCCTTTCTTCTTCTTGTTTTTTATTGATAGAAAATTAAATGAAATGAAAGGATATGTAATTTAAAGACTGCAAAAGTAGAAAATATCCATATTTGAAGGCTTATGTGCGCTGAAGAAGAATTTTCATTGCTTTTTTCCTGAATAAAAAAAGAAAATACCGATATGAAAATAGAAAAAAAGAAGATTGACATTTTGTGTGGATATAAAGGTAGCTGCTATAGTAGGTGTTATATTGTTGCGATATTTTCAATAAAATATTTTCTTTTTTTTATAATACTTACATAAAAGTATGGTGAGATAGGTTATTTTGAGTACCTTCGTATTGAATTACATTTAGAATTTATTAATATGTAAGAGAAAAAGCAGATTATGACGTAGGTACAACTTCGATTTATAGGGTTTTGACAGATGTATTGGAAATTGGCGCCCAACATGAAACCAAAAAAAAGCTCCAGATTCAATTTGTTTACAAAGTGAACAGTGACAGTGTTGTTGAGTGTGAAGATTTAATACAAAAAAATAGGAAAAAAAGTTATCTTCTAGTTATAACAAAGAGTGAAATCAATTTAATTTACAACAGATTTCCCCATTTAAGTTTCTTGCTTATACAATGTTCATTAATATTTTCCATAAAGCTAAGTTGTAAACCCCAATCCACATACCTAACTTAAATGAACGAAAACGTAAATTACTTTAAATGGCGCCCAATATGAGTCCATTTTTGGTTAGATTTAAACACTATGATAAAATGTACATTCTTTAGAAGAAATTATTAATTTGAGTTGTGAAATATATAATTTTCAGATCAATTGGTTGCAAATGCATGTATGGGAGATGACATTGGAGGCGTAACTTTAAATGAACCATTTTGTTGGTTTTAAGGAAGGATTAATTCTTTGTACTTCTATAATTAGTTGCACAACAGTCTTTTGTTATGCAGCCTTATACAAAATATTAATTTCGGATCATAAATTTCTTCAAAACTTTCATTTCAATTCAAATATTCCACCAAATTTAAATGTACCCGCATTGGGCGCCAATTTATTCTTATTATTAATATATTATTATTATTATGTAATACAGTTGGAGTGATGGTTAGTGTAAAGGACAGTCATGCCAGAGGTTTTGGGTTCATTCCCTGACTGTGTTATCTAGTATTTGTTTCACGTGTACTGCTTCTTGCGAGGAATTGACAAATCCTCCAAGAGTAATTCTTGTCACGAAAAGTGCTTTCTCAATTTAGAAGTTCGGATTAAATATAAAATGTATGTATTGGAAATAATAAGTGAAATATATTTATACAAGTATAAATCCAGCAAATATTTAATTTTAAACCATCTTTTAAAGTCCCGCATTGGGCGCCATTAAATTTTATTGATTCGTGTACACAAACTTGGGATCGAAATTCATTTGGAATTATGAATGTTATTCTCATGGGACTTAATGGAACAATTCGGTGTGTAAATAATTAATTTTAAACCAACTTCAAAAGCCCAGATGTTGGGCGCCATTTTTTTAAAACTGTTTCAATTACTTATTATTTTAGTTTGAAGTTATAAAAGAATATGTATAAATAAAAGTTTATAACCTGTGATTTATTGTTAAAACGTATTCATAATGTTAACAAACACTGTGATTTCCTCAAACCATTAATTTTCCCACTTATACTTCAGAAGTTCCCCGTCTGATGAATTAACATATTATATTTTTTTTTTTGTTGTATATTTCTTCTTTTCACTTTTGTTAAACACATAGATAGCAATTTTACAATAATTTATGTAAAATGCTAAACGTCAACGACCATTTATTTCTATTTTTATCTTTACTAAACGTCTATACCTGCAACAACTATAAATATAGTGTCAATAGGGAAATGCATATAAGAAACAACATTGCACTGACACAAGGTATGTCTGTCTTTATGCAATGCGAATGCACCTTAAACAGTGTATGTTTAGTTGATGTGCTAATATCTTTATCTTTTTGATTTACAAAGGGGGGACATGTTTTTAAATGCTTGGATTTTTTATTTCAAATGTGAAGGCAGGTAACACACCTAAAATCAAAAAAAGGGTAATTTTTGTTTGATTTTGTTTCAGTTTAACTCTCAAATGTCAAATAAAATTATAACCTTTCTAAATTGAAAAGTGACACTAATATAAATAATATACAATCAAAATGATAATTAATTTTTAAATACATTTTTATATGTATGTTATTCTCGACGACGACGACGACGTGTGTTGTTGATTAAAATTATTTATATCAAACAAAAATTCATAAATAAGAATAAAAATAAAATTAAAACAAAACAAAACAAACAAAATTTAAATAAATAAAAATAAAGAACTGTCTAGCATCAAAAATGTGCCATTAATTAATATTTAAATTGAAATATAATGGACATTGCAAAAAAGGAAACGCAAAAACTGAGAATCACATGTCCTGCTGTCAAATAAATGATGCATACCAGTTGTTAAACATTTTTTTCGTTTTTTTTTCTCCACTCTCTATTTGACAGTTGTTGTTTTTTGTTTTTTGTGTATTTTTATTATTTATTTCTCTGTTTTGGTTTTTTGTAGAGTTATATATATTTCAATTGAAATATCAACTAATTAAATCATGTTTTATTCAAAATCATCAACTCAACTGACAAAATATGCAACATAATTATGGTCATAATGCATTGAATATTGGTTTAATAATTAATTTTAAATGCTAACAACACGTAAATAGCTTTATGTGCATTTTTGATGGAATACAAAAAAAAAGAAGTGACATTCACTTGACAGAAATTAAGATAAATCTCCCCATAAGCCAAGCAAGAATGTCAATCGCCGCGTTAAAAACAAACACATTCCTTCTCTTTTTTTTAAAGGTAAACAACTTCAACTTTTACGTGTTTTCCGCGTGAATTGAAATTCTTTCCACGAGAAAAGGTCAAATGTTGATGATGCGAGATGTGTGTGGAAACAAAACCGGCAAATTTTATTAAATAACACGATAACAACATTGTTGACAACAACTTTGTTGCATAACAACTACTAATTTAACTACCTTACCTACAAACTACCTACCGGTCGGTATATTAATGAAATTTTGGGTTAAAATCAATCCGATAATGGATGTGTAAATTTCAACAAATTGTTACGTCATTCGAAAAAATGTAAAAATTGGCATGACACAAGGCGGTTTGGAGGCGGTTCGACGGCGGCTGCGGTATGACATCGCATGGTACCACATATTTCTGGGTTAGTAAACCAAGATAACGAGTTTTTGTGTGTGTTTTTTTTTTTTGTTATTTTTTGAAGAGCTCATCTTCGGGCTGTATCGTATATCAAGATCTACATAGGGTCTCACTCATCAGTGAGACAGGTAACATTAAGCCGATAAAGCTGACTGCCTGCGTATTTTTATTGATTTTTTATTCAATTTGATTGGAATTCATTTCGTTTTTTTTTGATTATGTAACATGACCAAAACAAAAAACAAACCGGTAACACCGCCACTGACTGTTTTGTATATAAAAATCAAGAAGTAGTTTCTGAATATGCGGTACAATATCTGAGTCTGAGCCCGCTGTTTCACTTTCAATTGAATTTTTGTTTTGATTATTTTTTGTATATTCCCTCTGCTGATGTTTTTACTTAAAAATATAAAAGAAAAAATAAAAACAGAACACAATTTTCAATTAAATAAAAACCATTGCATAAGCAAAGAAATAAACTTATTTAGCGCCTATACCTACAACAACCAAAAAGAAAAACAAAATAAAGGCTTACAAATCAAACTGTGCTTTGATGTGTGGTTGTTTACATTGAACAGTTTAAGAGAGTTAGTTCCAGGGAGTTAACCCACCTATCTACCTACCTGCAGGCTTAAGCCAACAACAGAGCACTTTATATTGACTGCAGAAAGTGGACGGAAATGGTAGCAACTACGGCGACGGACGGTGGCAGTGGTGATGGCGGCACACCTTATTTTTTCGTCAGTTGTTATACTACTGTTGGGGTGTATGTAACTTTGATTGGATTGTGGTACTACTAACTGGAAGCTAGCTTGCATTGGGTTTTCAATTTTGTTTTTTTTTTTTTTTTTGAAAACAAACCCAACTACCTGAAATAATTTAACCAAGCTTATAGTTCGTTTAGTTGAGTTTTGGGATGCAGACCAGTAGTTTTTTTTTAAAATCTACTTCTTCTTATTTTTATTACTCGTTTGTAATTTTACACCAAACTCTGATGCTGTAGTTTTTTATTGTTGTTGTTGGAATGGTCTTATGTGCTGTGTACTCTGATAGAATTGAATGAAAATATGGAGGGCATGGGTATTGAAGAAACTTTCATTTTTCATATGCGAACATAAGACGTCAACTACACAGAGAGCATCAGTGTTGAGTCGCCCCCGGGAGGAATAAGATTATAATGGTGCCACCACACAACATACCATACCATACCAGGCCACACCACATCACACCACAAACCTCTTCGTCGTCGCTGTTATTATCCGATGCATTTGCGTAAGTCAGAGGCCTTGTTTGGGTTTTCATTGTCAGTTGGGATCGGTTTAAATATGATTGTAATATGAGGCGTTGTCATTCGTGTTGATGTTGGTAGTGGCCTTAGTTATTCGAGTGAAATGATGTTTTTTTTGACATTGAAGTTGAGAGTCTGGCATAGATGTACATAGATACATCTTCAATTGTATCCTACATACATACATACTCCATTTCATTCCATTTCAAATGAAATTTTTGTCAACACAAGTTTTCAATTTATTTAAAAAATATACAAATAGATACAAATGTACAAACGTACTTTACCTATTCTAATAGTTTTGGGATTTTTTTGAGAATAAACTACATATAAAGAGCTTTTATATCTTCTTAGAAATTTGTATTTCTTCTTGTTAAATCATTTATTTTGGAATATTTTCTAAATATGTACTTTCGTATTTATTATAAAAAACTTTAAGTTAAAATTCTGAAAATTAATCTTTAATATTTCAAGCCAAGTAGAAATTCGTTTTAAAACTAATATTATTTGTTAAATCTGAGAATTTTACAATTTATAAGAAGTACGGCTTCAGAAATACCCCTTAGAGGATTTTTGTTACATAATACTTAAGTGAAGTAATAAAAGGGAGAGAAAGGAGAATGAGGAAAGAGAAAGAGAGTACTTGAAGCTAATAATTAAATACAAAACTTAACTACATTTTCATTTGTTGCAAATCCTGTTAAACTTGACTGAGATATGAAGCACTTTATTCATAAGATTGTATAGAAAAATAATCTTCTGCAGAAAAGCTACGGCTTCGCAGATACTAACTTAATTGTAAATGATTAATTAATAAATAAATTTAAAAAAAAAAAAAAAATTCTATACAAAAAAGTACGTATACGCCACGTAGAACCAAACAAATATTAAATGATTTTTGGATACCAACTGTGATTATTTTCAATCTAGATTTGTTTTTAAACCCATGTGTTAAATTTCTCAAAATATTCATGTCTTGAGATTAACTAATTTATATAGGGTCTTTCATTTGGCGTTTTCTATGTGAATGAGTTGTCATCGATATTTATACTCGTTTGAAAGCCCTCCCGATATCATAAAGTATGTGGAGTGAGATCTGTCCAAATTGTTTAACTTTATATGAAGTTTGGCTGCTGTAGTTTGAGACTTATTCGCATAGACCTAAGAAATCAGTAAAATGTAGAACACAAATTCTAATGGGTACAAATCGCATCACATCACATCCACGAGAAATGACCATGTAACTTCCTCAATTCACTAGTGCAGGAATTAATGAGGGTTACGATGGGTTATAGGTATCTACCGCCCTTTTGTTGAAACCACATGTTTCATACTATAAAATTTAGCCCCAAAGAAGTTAGTTATTATTAACAATTAGCACTCAACATTTATGATGCTGGCTTGTTTTAAATCGTTCTCAGAGACACATGGACTAAGAAACCTCAAGCCCAAAAGTGTACACTAAAGAGTAACTTCTTCAGGATGCATTGGTTACTCTTTAATCTCATGTGGGTTCAAATCGTTACGAAATTGATACTTTTGTTGGTTAACTTACCTTTGCCCATTCTTTTAAAACAAACTTCATAGCTTAAGATTGGCCTGTGGTAAAAACTAAACTCAATTTCCAACTGATCCTTCATCTATGATCTTTTATCTTAAGTTAAAAATTAAATTGGGTGGCGCAACAGTCCGTTGAGAACTAAGGACTAGTGACTCCCAACTCTCAACCATTCCTGTGTGCGAGTACTGTTATCAAAGATGGAGGGGACCTACAGTTTTAAGCCGAATGCGAACAGCTAATTTTAGAAACCACTTTTCATGACAAGAATTACTCTTGGAGAATTTATCAATTCCTCGCAAGAGGCAATACCCGAGAAAAAAAACTTTAGATGACATAGGCAGGGACCTTTGGCATGACAGTCCAATGCACTAAGAATCATGCCACAGGTACTACCTTAAGTACTTGGGTTAAATTTGGTGAATGGTAAAATTTACAAAGTTGTGGTCTGCTAAAGGCCAAGTTCTCATCACCGACGTTAAATCGACTGCCTCGTAATCTTTTTTATAGTTTTCCTGTTAACGGGGATATTCGGTTGTTAAACCTTGGTAGACCGTTTTTGAAATAGTAAACTTTAATTTTTTTTAAAACTCATTGATTAATTGATCAATATAAAATGTATCATTTGCACGAATTGTTCAAAGATATAACCTTCTACTGTAATTTTTTTTGATTACCTATACGAAATAAACTGCCAACCAACTTAAGCTTCAACATGTTACTGTCAAAAATATTAGTTCCCTTGAATAAGCAATAAGTTGTTCATTTGAATTCAAACTAATTTTAAACTAAGTTTAAGTACCAAATCCCTAAATTAACTAATTAAATAGAAATACGTTCCCTTATCCATTTCAACACCGTTCTAAGTAATTTTGTTTAACTTAAAATTGAATTAAATATTTTGAAACTTTAAATATTTCGGACAGTTACCTAATTCGACAATTTAACTTAACCGTCTACTTAAGCAATTAACTAAATTTATATTAAAAAAAAAAAAAACTAATTTAAATTTATCGATAAATTCACTCAAATGCAACACTTCCCGTTTATCATACATACTCTACTCACATAACAGTACTTGCATAAATGTATCTCTCCCAATAGCTCTTTTAACTAGTTGCTAGTGTCCACATTGATTGAAAACCATTTCACAAATTTATCAGATTTATTACAAATTCCCGCCCCAGGAGACACAATATCTATCTATCTGTATATCTGAATATCTATCTATTTTCTAATATATTATAAATATATGTTGTGTGCATATAGAGATATTGGTGGTATCCGCATTCCGAAGACCACAAAATGGTGCCACAAAGTGCGCTCTGTAAAATGTTTAATTAAAATACCAAGTATCTATATGTATATACATACATTTGGATGGCCATATCGGCGTTTTGTATTTTGTCATCATCCTCCAACTTTTGCCTTGTTACTATTGCTGAATTGCTCTGAGGTATTTTAGCAATGAAAATCAAAAGAATTACAACAACAATCAAAAATAAAAAAAGGACTGCCGCCGACGACGACCGACACGCCCACCCACTCTAAACTATATTCCTGACTCGATAATATTGTATACAAGCGCATAAATGACGAGTTTGGTATCTGGAACAAGGGTTTTAAATGCCATATACATTGTGGATCAAGGTGGGGAGGGGGGTGGGTGGTGGTGGTGCAGATTTGCGATGCACACAAAAAACGAAAGCTACAACTCCATCAATCAGTGCGGTTATGCAATTAGATTCTGCATACGTATTCACAAAATGCGATTCAGATTCAGATACAGATACAGATACAAATACAGATTCAGTGGAATTAAGGTTTGGGGTTGTGTGGGGTTGTTTAGGGTTGGCAATGACGTTGTTGTTGGTGGCGTTTTGGTGTTTGATGGCGTAGGGGATTGCATGTTTTATAGTAGACCTACTATAGGTATATAGTCAATTTATTTCAACTATATACCGCGCCATCACATCATCCACACAGGCGTCGATGATGTTCATTTTATTATCTCGCAGTTCTAGTGGCCGGCAGCTCATCAACAGTCCAAATTCTCAAATAAAGATACAATATACCTACTATAAAAAGATACTCCTCGCTCGTCCAACAACCGAAATTGGCGGTTGCAGTTCAAAGTAGAGTTTTTTTTTTTTTTTTTTTTGCAAATCAAAAATACAACAAAAATACAAAAATCGTTTTTTGAGTAGAGACACAGAGAGCAATTTAAAATTTATTTATTTTCTTGTGTTGAACATTAATAATAGATATTTTTGTATTTATTTTGTTTTATGCTGTTTGTCTAGATGTACAAATATCTACACACCATAAAAAGTCATACACAAAAATTTGTATTTTGAAAAATAAAAGAAGAATAATATACAAAAAGTGAAACAGAAAATATGTAAGCTACAATTATTTTTGAAACGGCTGGTTTCGGAAAAGGTCATCCATGCGGGATACAAAAACCAAACCGAATATTGTATTATTTTAATGAAACTGGATATTTTTATGTTTTTATGTATCTTTTATTTTTGTGTTTATTAAAAAACAAAAAAAAAACAGAAAAAAGAAAAAAGACCATTCACGGTGTATCTTATATGTACTATATATTCGAATAAATTGTATGTAAGTGAATGAGGTTTTCATCAACTTTGTAACTTTATGCAAGGACATTTTAATCTAGTTTTGTATGATGCTGATGATGGTGATGATGATGATGATGGTATTTCATGCGGGAGCGAGCTTTCACTCGTTGTGTATTGTGTGTGTTGAATGAAGGAAATACAGGATGCAATAAAGTGTGTATGAAAAACAACATCTCCTCGTCGCCGTCCTCCTCATCTACATCGTCATCGTCATCATATCGTTGAATAAAAAGTCAGTTTTTTTTGTGGTTGTTGTTGTTTTGTAATTTTCTTCACATCATCATCATGTCCACCTTGAGATACATTTTGTATCTGGTTTATTCTATCTTCATCATCACCGCACAAAAATACTTTATTCTTTTTTTCTGCACTTTCTGATGGTTTGCATCATTGAAAGATACAAAAAGAAAATGGTATAAATCTTTACCGCATTGCTCTGGAGGTGACTGATGATGATGAGGTGTGGTATGGTGTGGTGTGGTGTGGCGTGGCGTGTTATGGCGTTGTATGGCGTTTGTATGATGATGCGGTATGTTGTGTGGTGTTGCTGTTCAATCTTTTGTCCGATGTGGTTGTTAAACTCATCTTAATTTGTAGAATGTACCTTGAATTATGCAAAATTATCACACGATGAAAGGCTATACAGATTTTTTTTGTATCTTTTCTTATTCTTCGTCTCCAGCTCCAGCTCCATCTCGCTCTCCCTCTTTTTGTATTACTACAACTGCTTTTGTAGCTTTTGTTGGTATTATTTGTAGGTATGGGTTATATTTGTGGCAAGTAATTTAAGATAATGATCATCTAGGATGTTTGGATATTAAAATAAATATGTATACCAAGGTACCTCTATCCCTTCTCTACCTGCTGTTATGTAAGGATTTTTGAAAAGAAACAAGAGTAAAAAATGCTTTATTCATATACGAAGGTGACCTGATATCAGTAGTTACCATGAAGGTAGATAGAGTGAAAGCAATTTAATTTTGTAATCTTTTTTAATAAATTCCTCAATTAAGGGTGTTTTTTTTTTTATTTTTATTTTTATTTTATTTGTTTTTGTTGCTTGAGAAGGTTAGGTTCATGGGATTTTTTGTTGTTGTAAAATATGAGATTCTTTGAAAAGGGGAGAATGGATAATATTGCATCGTGAGAAAGTTCTTTTTTATAGAGATTAGGGGTTCTGTTCAATATGGAACTTTAATTATTTAGAACTAGCGGCCCCTCCCGGCTTCACACGGTTAGACATAAATAGGTACAGATAATGTAGCTTTCTAATGAAAAAAGAATTATTAAAATCGGTCCAGTACTTTTTGAGTTTATTCGGGATCGGGTCAAAATTCTGGCTTCAAAATTCTGCTTTTCAGAATTCTGCTTTTTTAACGAAAATTCTGCTTTTCAAAATTCTGCTTTTTTTTTTGTCTGGTTTACAAAATTCTGCTTTTCAAAATTCTGCTTTTCAAAATTCTGCTTTTTAAAATTCTGGAAATTTATATTAAAAAAAATTCTGCTAATTCTGCTTTTTTTTTAATAGTATATTTATTAACGGAAAAGTCAATTTAACGTGGTTTTTGTTTCAATTTTAACAAAAAAAAAATCAAAATTTCGTCTTTTAATACTTGTTTTTCAGTAGCACGAGGTTCATGGTTATGTTGACCAGTTTGCCTTACAATTACATGTACATCACAATTTAATTTAGTCACAACTCGTCCTTTGCATTTATCTTTAATTCTATTTGAGCATGCCCAATTATAGTTTTTACATTTATTTAACTTTTCAAAATAAAACATACATATATCCATCTACGCACAGCTTTTCTTTTCCTTTATTAGATTTAACAAGTGAAACGTTCATTTTTGCTTTTTAATAAGAATAACACACTATCACGAAGGGATAAGAAAAGACACTAACCATTGTCTAAGACCCTGACTAAGTTAAGAGAGCAAAAATTAATTGCGTCTAAACATCTCGCTTATGCAAGCAAGAGGATAATTTTACAAAATTCTGGAAATAATAAAAATAAGGTTTGGAAAATGTTAAAAAGCGCGCACTTTTTAACATTTTCCAAACCTTTTTTTTTCGGTTTTTAATTTTTTGTACAAAAACTGTCAATTCGATTTTTTTCAAATTTTTTTTTTTTTTTAAAACCAATATCTCAAAGTTTTGAAAAGATATTTGAGTCGAAAATCAATTTTTACAAACTTTTATTAATTTTTTTTTTTAGGTTTTTATTTTTTGTAAAAAAAGCTGTCAATTGGACTTTTCTCAAAATTGTCCCTAATGTTAAAAACATTATTTCTTATAAGTTAAAATTAGTTAGAAGCCATTATCTCAAAGTTTTGAAAAGATATTTGACTCGAAAATCAATTTTTACCACCTTTTATACATTTTTTTTTTTTTGTTTTTTGTAAAAAAACTGTCAATTCGATTTTTCTCAAGATTTGTCCTAATGTTAAAAACAATATTTCTTATAAGTTTAAATTAGTTACAAGCCATTATCTCAAGTTTTTTAAAAGATATTTGAGTCGAAAATCAATTTTTACCAACTTTTGTTAAATTTGTTTTTCGGTTTTTAATTTTTTTTTTTAAACTGTCAATTCGATTTTTTTCAAAATTTTTTCTTGTTGACAACAATATTTTTTTAAAGATAAAAGTAGTTAAAAGCCAATATCTCAAGGTTGTAAAAAGATATTTGAGTCGAAAATCGATTTTTACCAACTTTAATTAATTTTGTTTAGGTTTTATTTTTGTGTAAAAAAACTTTCAATTAGATTTTTCTCAAAATTTTATCAGATGTCAAAAACATTATTCTTCGTTGCACAAAATTATTTTGGAGATGAAATCATATTTGAATCGTAAAATTTTCGAGGTGACAAATTTTTTTTTTCAGTTTTTTTGATTTATAAAAAAAACCGTTAATTGGATTGTTTTCTAAAAATTAACTTGTTTTGCATCACGTTACAATATATAATATAAAATTTAATTCAAGACTCTAGCGTCTTTGGTTCATGAGATATTTAAGTATAACCAAAAGGTTTACCTTTTTTTTAAACTGCTATAGTAAAAAAACCATCCACGCAATTTTCTTGAGGGCCCTTTCTGCATCTTTCTGCCTTATTATCTGTATAACAAAATTTATTTGAAGTCGATATCTCTTTTGGTTCTTGAGCTATGGAAGACGAAAAAAACGTCGCGAACGTACAGACGTACGGACGTACGAACGTTTAAAGTTTAATAAAAAAAAAAAAAAAATCGTTTATTTCGACTCTAGGGACCTTGAAACGTCGAGAAATGTCAAAATTTTCAATTCGACAAATCGGACCCATTACAATAACTTCCTATGGGAAGTTAATAAAATAAAGAAATGGAATGAAATAAAGTAAAATAAAATAAAATAAAATAAAATAAAATAAAATAAAATAAAATAAAATAAAATAAAATAAAATAAAATAAAATAAAATAAAATAAAATAAAATAAAATAAAATAAAATAAAATAGAATAAAATAAAATAAAATAAAATAAAATAAAATAAAATAAATTAAAATAAAATAAAATGAAATTAAATAAAATTAAATAAAGTCAAATAAATAAAATAAAGTAAAGTAAAATAAAATAAAATAAAAAAAAATAAAATAAAATAAAACGAAGTAAAATAAAATAAAATAAAATAAAATAAAATAAAATGATCTAAAATAAAATGAAAAAAAAAATAAAAGAAAATGAAATAAAATAAAATAAAATGAAATTTAGTAAAATAAAATAAAATTAAATAGAGTAAAATAAAATAAAATTAAATAGATGTTCAAATTAAAAAATAATGTAGAGAAATTTAATCATTTCAGTCTGAACAACACATTTTTTTAATATTGATTTATTTCAATAGTTATTTAAAATACTGTCCAATGTTGTATCACTGGAAGCATGTTTTGCTTACATAATAAATCTATACAATAGTCTGTCTAAATGTCTGACAAAATAAATTCACATCTAGTTTGAAAATATTAACAATATTTGTTCCTATGGAAAAACCCTATAAAACTATACAACAATATCATATGAACTAAATTGAAAATTGGCAACTATAGTATAGGTACAATATAATATGTGCCTTAAAGCTTGAAAAGTTGAATCATTGAACTAGTATATAGAATTTCCAATAAAATTCGTGTTAATCTCTGATATACCCAACCCACCTGCATGTATGTATATATTGTACACAGTACAGTGTACAAAATAAATGTAGTTCAAAGTTCAAATATAATGCGATGCTCTCTATATGTTTCGAACAAAAGCAAAATTCAATACGAGCACATTGAAGAACTTTTGTTTAGAACTTAGCGAGGATATGTTTATCAAATGATGCCACCACCGCCGCTGTCGAAGCCGTTCATTGTAGTCCTTGTAGAATCATCACCAATATATAGATACTATACAGAATAGATACTAAAACTATAGATAGGTTATGTGGGCAAATATTTTAATAGTTCATTATAGAGTTTTGTCGCGCTTAATGTCGTATGAACTGAAAAGTAATCAGTTCAGTGCGTTTTCAATATATAAGTACCCATTTCTACCGTTGCATCGCCAACGCTACCACCATCACCATAGCATTTAACTATAAAGGATATATTGTATTGAGCCAATATGGCTTCCAGGATGAGTATGAGGGGATACACGACACATATAGTTGATCTCCTGATGGTCTCCAAAACAATTATTATAGATCCTTTGTTCAAATGCAAATATGGCTATAAGTATCTATGTATGTGTCAATGTTTGGGTCTATGGCTATTTTGTGAAGTGAATTTGTCATCATAGTTTGAAAATTCTAATCTGTGCAAAGCATTGGATAATCAAATGGATATAAAGTGTCTCTATGAATTTTAGGAATTCCACATGGTTAATATGTGGAAACGATGAAACAATTAATATATATCTATATACAAGTATTAGTACATACATACATGTATTTGTGTTGAAAAACCCACATGAGAAATACCAATTTTAGAATTATCGGTATTCAAAAAGTAGATATGTTTGGGATGATGATGGGTGAATTATTTTCAATAGACAAGAAGAACGCGATAATAATAAATAACTAAAATTTGTGATGTTGACGATGATAGTGATAATGATAACGATGATGATGATGGTGTGATGATATTGATTTGTCAAATATTATATAATTTATATTGAAGTGCGATAAATTTAAATAAATGTTTCGTTTGCAATGTTTACTGATGTCCTTTTTGTTTGTTGTTTCTTTTTATAGCTCTGGCCCAGGATTCATTTAAATGTCCTGATGATTTTGGTTTTTATCCACATGAAAAATCCTGCGACAAATATTGGAAATGCGATAACAGTGTTGCTGAATTAAAGACATGCGGTAATGGTTTGGCATTCGATGCTACCGATGAGAAATTCTTGGCCGAAAACTGTGATTACTTGCACAATGTTGATTGTGGAGACCGTTCACAATTGGGTAAGTAACTTTCAAATAAGTTTTTGTTTACATTGAAAATTGGCTTGTTCCTGACTTTGATTCAAGTGGTTTCATAGAAGTTAAGTGTTTTTTTTTTTATTTAAAAGAACATTAAATTTAAAACATTTCTAAAGGCAATGAATAAAATGGTACTGCCTTAACGATTGTTTAGGGCTGCCGGATAATCCGGATAACTACAGTCTCCAGATAAACACAAAATGGTACGGTTAGGATCTACCAATATTTGAATAATGCTAAATGTCCAAATTCAAATTATATTCAATACATACATACATAAAGAGCACATTCAAAACACGGGACACATACAATTTAAAGAAATAAATATGAACACTATTCAAAAAATGTCATATCCTAAAAACCTAGTTTAAATAGTTTCATAATCAATTTTTAGTTGATAAACTTTTGAATATCCAAATAGTTTAAATATAAAAATGGTGTCGAGTATTCGAACTGATATCTCACTATTACTATTGGAACATTCGAATGTGGAACACAGTCCGGATAGTTTAGAGCATGAGATTGTTATAATTTGGATATCTGAAACTGAACAATCTGAATTTCGAGATGTTTGACAGTTGTTGGATAGTTGGTATCTCAATTGTTCATTTGTGATTACCATTCAAATACCAGACACTTTCCGGATAGCTCCGAGTTTCAAATATCCGGATATCGGTTACTTTCCAAATTATTTCAATCCCTCCATTTTTCATTGCTGTGCAGTCGAATATCAGATACCAATGTCTTATTTCAATAAACAAAATATTCGGAAATCAGATTTCATTCGGATTATCCGGATCTTCGTTGTTCTTTGATATCTGAAGATATTTAAAAATATTATTTTATTGTTTCAAAACACTTCTTTAAATCCAAACCATATTAAGTTGAAACTATCCCAGAACTTTTAAATTCTATAAAATCTTGCCATAGAAAATAGAGTTGCCTAGATGAAGTTCTCCTTCTTCGGATAGCTCAGAATTACAAATATCCGGATATCGGCTACTTTCCAAATTATTTCAATCCCACCATTTTTCATTGATGTGCAGTCGATATCATATGCCATTGTCTTATTTCAATAAACAATTATTCGGAAATTGGATTTCATTCGGATTATCCGGATCTTCATTGTTCTTTGATATCTAAAGATATTTAAAAATATTATTTTATTGTTTCAAAACACTTCTTTAAATCCAAACCAAAAAAGGTTGAAACTATCCCAGAACTTTTAAATTCTATATAATCTTGAAATAGAACATAGAGTTGCCTAGATGAAGTTCTCCTTCCCTAAAAAAAACACCCTTTATAGGCTACGCTTTTTTTGTTCTTTTTGAAGATAAAATATTGACTAAATTTTGTTATAATGAAAAATTCTATTTTTAGAACCACCAATTTCTTCCCCTCACTGCTCTCGATTGTATGGTATCTTCCCCGATGAACAAAAATGTGATGTCTTCTGGAATTGTTGGAACGGTGAACCCTCAAGATACCAATGTTCTCCCGGTCTTGCTTACGATCGTGACTCTCGTGTGTGCATGTGGGCTGATCAAGTTCCAGAATGTAGAAACGAAGGTTTGTTTGTTTTTTTTTCTTCCTTCACTAAAAATATTAAAAAAAAAAAATTAAAAAGAAAAGAAAAATAAACTAAATATAATTTTTATTACTATACTTTTATAGAAGTTGCCAATGGATTCTCATGTCCCGCTGCTGGTGAAATCTCAAATTCAGGATCATTCTCTCGTCATGCTCATCCAGAAGATTGCCGTAAATACTACATTTGCTTAGATGGTGTTGCCCGTGAATATGGTTGCCCAATTGGTACAGTCTTCAAAATTGGTGATGGTGAAGGTACTGGAAACTGTGAAGATCCTGAAGATGTTCCCGGATGGTAAGTTTCAGAAAAAAAAACACAAAATTTATCAACCATCAACACATTTTTATCATGTTGCACGCTATTAAGACTTTTTGGTGATAGGGCTTTAACATTAACAAAATAAATATTTTTTCTCGCTCTTTTATACTATCCCCTACCATACCATGCCTTGCCTCTCTCTCTCTCTATCTCTTTGTAACACTCTTGCTTAGTCTTAAGCTTTCTTGCGCTTATTTAAAAACCTGAAACAAATCTGGAGCTAGGTAGATCATTAGCTAAAGTTGATATTTAAATGCCTGCTAAAAATCGATGCACATTCAAAAAATTTAAAAAAAAATTCAAAAAAACAAAAAATCAGTCTCATATGGAATTAAAAAATCAAAACAAATCAAAACTCGAAACAAATCAAAAAACCAATACCATCCATTCTCAAAAATTACAGTGAAGACTACTACGGTGACTTGGATCTGAAGAGCATTCGTAAAAGTGAACTCTTAGCCGGATTACACACACCGGAAGCACGTAACAAAGCACCCAAAGTAAAAGCCACTCCTGCCAAGGATGCGTAAATAAGAACTCTTTCAACTTTAACTTAAACAAATAATTAAAAAAAATTACTAAAATAACAAAATATCAGAAACTTTCACAGAAACAAAAACATGAATCCTTGATTTTTAATAATTTTGTTTGTAATTTTTGTTTTTAGTTTTCGTTTTGATTTATCCATTTTAATTTTATTTAATTCTTTTTTGTTTGTTATTTTATTTTAATTTTTGTTTTCGTTTGTTTTAAATTAAGAACAAAAAGATATAAGTCTTATTCGAATCAAATACTATTGTTAAGTTAAAAATCAAAATTCAATACTTAATTTGCCTTAAAATACCAAGCAGGATATATAGGGTGGTGTCTTATTTGAGGACACCGCAAAATTGTTAAGTTATAATCAAAAAACAAAAACAAAAACAAAAACAGAATGTTTCTTATATAACTAAGAATGGTAGATATTCGTGTATAAATTTTAATTTTATATAAAATTCTTATCTTTTAAATGATAAAGAGACTGCTATTAGAAACATGAAGATGTAAAAACAACAAAGAATCAGTTTAATTTTATTTTAACTGATTTTGATTTATAAAAATATGTAGATCAAAAGAGAGATATTAACGTAATGTAAAAAATTATCGGTTTACGTTACGTTACAAAAAATACGAGATTACAACAACAACAAAAAAGCCACAAAATATATACCGATAAAAATGTAAGAACAACAACAACTTTTTTTTTTGTAAAAAGAAAAATGTAAATCGATTTTTTTCTGAATTAAAGAAAAAGAAAAGAAAATAAATTAAAGAAAAAAAACTTAAAATCTTTTATTTTTATTTTTATCAAAAACTCACTCTGACTTTAAACTTTTTATACCTAACAAGCTTAATGACTGTTTTTTATTTTGTTGACTATTTTTAACTGACAATTGTTAATAACCAAACTCATTTCTATTAATTTACTAAAACAAACTACTTTGACTTTTTTTTTATTTTCGTTGAGTAATTAGTTTTGTGTTTTATGGTAACATTTTTTTTAATTCGATTTTTTAGAGAACTAAATTGTATAGAATTTAATATAAGTTGGATGTTTGAAAGGCATGTTAAAATATTTGATTGATAGTTCTTAGATTTTATTTTAGGCTCAGCTTTTTTCCTTCTAAAACTTTTCTGAATTTCTTTTCTCTTTGTATGAAACGTAGTTTTTAAGTCCTTCTTTGATATTTTGTTTTTAATAGCGGTTATAATTTTGAAAACTCATACGAAAGTAAGATGCAATTTATAATTTTGGGTCTTTTATTCAGAACTTATAGTAACAATGCTGAGAATTTTAACTGTAGAAAACTGATAGTGCACCGAATATCGGTATCTCAAGTAACAAAGAACTGAGTAGAGCATGAACAATACTTCCAAGTACTTTTACTTCTGAAACATAGTACTTGGTAGTGATAAAAAAGAAAACCTCAGATGTTTCAAGCAGTTACCAAATGTCAGTATTTCCAATATGGGTGTGCTAAGTACTTTACCAATTAATTTTTTCTGATAAAATGCACAATCAATTAGAAGCTTTTGTAAATTGACACTATGAAAAATTCCTTGAAAGTAAAACTTAAGAACTCAAAGTATTGCTTAAGTCTTAAGCGTAGTTTTGATGTAAAAGAAATAAATATGATGGCGCATGAGTCAGTTAAAGACTAGAGCCTAATGACTTACAACCCTCAACCATTCCTGTGTGCAAGTAATGTTACCAGGGATAGAAGGGACCTATAAGCTTAAGCTAAATTCGAACGGGTAATTTGAGTAAGGACTTTTCATGACAACAATTACTTTTGAAGGATTTGTCCATTTTTCGGAGGAGGCAGTACCCGTGAAAAAAAAAATTAACATGGCACAGGCAGGGTTGAAACCCAAGACCTTTGACTTGACAATTCTACGCACTAACCATTTCTTTATTTCTTCATTTCAAATCAGAAAAAAAACATTTTTATGGATAAGAGAAGGTGCAAGTGCAATGTCTTGGTATTCATCTTTTACTTTTATCATTTGTCAAGTACTTTATTATATAATTTCTGGGTACAAGTTTAAATGAATAAAAGAAATTTGAGAAGTATTAAAGACATGATAAGCCCTTTGAAGATATTTACCACAATTAAAGAATTTCTCAGCTTTTTTCGCCTAAAACTTTTCTGAATTTCTTAACTCTTTTATGAAATGTAATTCTTTAGTCCTTCTTTGAAATTGTGTTATTATTGAATTTTGAGAACAAAATATTCAGACATTAATTATTGTTGCTGTGAAATAAATTCCTTACAGCACAAGTACGAAATATCAGTGTTTCAAGTATCAGAGCACTTCAGTATTAGCAGTTCTTCAAATCACTTTTCTTTCAATTATAAACGAAAAGGAATAGCCAACTTTTTTTTCGAGCATTTGTGTAAAAGTATCATACATCAGGAATTTTTGACAGTACTTCTAGCATTTGTCATATATTTTCAAGTACTGTACCAATTCATTCTGCCTTACAATATACTAGAAATTCCTTGAAAGTCAAGTTCAAGTACTTAAAATTCAAGTTAAGTCAAGAGAATCTGATAGTTTTATCCAATTTAAATTAAAGTATCAGTATCTAGTACTTCCAGGAGTTCTTCTTTTCAGAAAGACTACATTTGTATGGTTAAGGAAAGAATTGCAAGTACAATACCTTAATACTCAATTTCTATCTTTGAATTTCTTTCCTTCTTGCATTATATTCCCACCACAAATGAAAAGGAAAACAAAAATATTGGGAAATAAAAGTATAAGTTCGAAATATTGTATTAAACATTTCTGAGAATAAGTTTAAATGCAAGAAAGAAAATTGAGCACGTATAAGATATTAAATTTTAGTCGAAGATAATATTGTTCAAAATTATTTATACTTACCAACACCTTTGTTCTTGTTTACTCCTAAATGCTTACTATGAGTATGACAAGTACTGAATTCTATAGAAGCAGAACTCTCATCAAAGCTCAGAGAACTACCTTAGCCATTAAAGTAGGAAATTATATAATCAGGGCGAAAAATGACGACATAGCTAAAATTTGGTACAGAGACTTAACACTTTTATGCAAATTTTAGAGAGGGGTAAATGGGATTAAGTGTCAAACATTAGTTATTTGGAGCTCATATGCATAAACGATTATTGAGAGAACTTTCAGAAAGCATTATCCAAAAAAAAAAACGGAGGTATTTAAGACACCAAGCCCAAGTCTTCTAACCATCATTTTATTCGAAAAAACAACTTTTGACCAATATAACTTTAGAAACACTTAACGCATAGCCATAGGAGTTCTTTCAATTATAAAACAAAATATAAAAAAAAAACAAGATGGTAGCATTTTCTTCTAGGACTATTTGAAAACTTGGTTTTTTAAAAGAACATTTTTTTTTTAAACACAGCATAACCAAATCGATGTTTTACTTCCAAATCTATTAAATTTCCGAATTAGAATGAAATCAATTCTGGTTGATAATCCATAGTTTTGCAGTAATTTTGAAATAGACGACCTTAACCTTCATGAACTTAATGTCAATTCCGTATACAATGTTATCCACTTTTGTATATCCTTATACTAAACCAGATTGAAAATAATCATACATATCTTAAAAAACATTGTGTAAAATGTTAGTTAATCATTTGATATGTGGATTATTCTCAATTTCTTCTGTCTCAATGACTTAAAGTGTAAAGTTTTTCAAATGTGTTCTTAAATCAATTAAGTTACGAAGCTCCTTGGCTATAAAGGATTGCTTTTTCTAATACAAATAAATTGATATAAAAATAAGACAACATTTTTTCAATAAAAATTTAAGACATTTTTTCAATAAAATAAGCTCGCAGGATTCTGATATAAAATATATGTACCTGATAAGTACTTATTTTACTTCTTTCTCCTTAAATACATTTTGTATATGAAGTTATGCTTCTAGTTTACATACACTTAACTATAATACCTTTGGCTTTTTTGTGTCAACACATTTTTGGAATAAGAAAAAAAAAAAAAAAAAAAAAAAATAACAAAACTAAAAAGCCCAATTAAAACTTTATTTTTATGCTCGTTCTGACAAAGCACTTTGCTGACGGAAGAAAATAAAGAAATAAATAAAACTAAAATTCAATTTTATAAAACTTTCCAGTCTGATTCTGTAAACTTTTTTCCCTTTTCGCACAGAAATTCTTTAAGTCCAATATCTAAAAGAGAAAATGTTTTGTTTCGTTGATATGTTGACAGTATAGAGTTTTTGGCAATTAACAACAAAGGGATTTATTTAAATCCTATTTTTCATTTTGTTTCAATTATAATATTGTAATATGTCCTGACGACAGACTATGTTGTTAATAGTTTAAATTAAAATACAATGCAATAATGAATAAACACATATGTATATGTATGTACATTCTGTATACATTTAGTAAGCTTAGGAATGTTTTAATCCTCAGTTTTACAATCTTCATATTAAATGCTATCAAGAAACATTTGTCCTTCCTTAAAGCAAAAGGTTCAAGAAATTATTTTACCAAGCAAAAAACTGATTCTTTCGCTTTGATAGTGATATTTAGAAACCCTTTTTGAAAGCGTTCTATCGTCTCTCAAAACTGAAGATTAACGTTTTTCATCTTAAAACTAAACACAATTTGACAGCTGACAAGTCAAAAACTGGTCAAACAGACTCAATAAAATTAAGACGTTAATATCAAAACAAGTGTGAAAAGGCTGCTACACAAAATCAAAAACAACCCTTTTACCTAACGTTAAAGAATTAAGAGGCAGTGAAAATGCAGCATCACAAGATAAACTACCGTGTTTTTGCTGTCAAACACTAGTTCACATTATTAACACTTGCTTATTCACTGTTTCCATTTTTGTGTGACTAGTGTGCGGTAAAGCATCAGCAATTGAAACAGTATCCTGGAACTTTTGAATTATATTTCAATCTTAAAATATTGCACTAGTATGTTAGCACGTTTCGTTTTCGATTAATGGCATTCGCTTCTTTTCTGTGCCAAAAATTTAGAATTCAGTACGCAAACAACTGTTGTTTAGAACCTTAAACACTTTTTAAACCTGTGGCGAAGAAATACCAGGAATTGGTGTATTCTTCTAAATCTATTTCATTTCTTTTAAAGAGTCGCCTCCGCTGCTGATGCAATACACCTGTGTCAACATGTTGCAAAGCACGCTTTAAATTCGTTATTTGTTTCCTATTTTTTGTATCGATTGTAAACGGTGTCCACTGAGTCTCTTAAGCTATAAGTGAATATAGCTAAAAGTCACAAGCTACTAAGTCAGGTGGTGACAGAACAATAAGAGTTAAGTTTTGGATAAATTATCACAAATTACGGTTGAAAAAATTGACCGCTTTTGGCTCCAATAATGTTAAGTTTGAATTAGTTTACACTTTTAAATATTCAAACAAACTCAGTTAGGTCTTGAACTGTCAATTGAAGATTCAAGAGCGCCAAATCTTCCATTTAGTTAATATCTAGCTCAACAAGAAATGTTGATGGGCGTTCGGGTCATGACTCGTCTTTAAAGCTTTCTTCATCCCGTTTTTCAAAATTTCCGGCTCACCGAAGAATTTAACTTTATGCCACCAGATTTCAATTGAAACACAAAATTTTAATAAAACAGATTTGTTTGTTGAATACTTTCAGACGTGATAACAAAATTTCAAACTAATTGCAAGTTAATATTTCTAAAATTTTAGAGATTTCTGTTTCTCAGAAATAATATAAACATAATTAAATAATTACTAATACGAAATTCTTGTGTTTGCCGTCAAACCTCTGAAAATAGAATTTTCATACCTTCGATTGTCTATCGCACTTTTTACAAGGAATTCTGTTTATATTTTCTCCTCCTGATTTCGTCCCATTTTTATTGGTAAAACATTTAAAAAACTGTATAATTATATAAGTGTTTTTCTGTCATTATAAAGTATTTATTTTTAAATATCAGACACTCCAAGAACTTGCAAGCATTGCAGAAATAAAAATTTAAAAGATTTAAGTTACCTATTTTAGAAAGTAACAGTGTAAGAAAGATGATTTTGTCAATTAAAGTTTCAATCACAAAATTTTGGAAAGGAAATTGTTCCTACACAAAAATATAAAACTATCAATGTCAACCTGTTGGTTGATCATTGGTGGAATTTATTATTTTAAAAAATCTTCATGTTATCCTCAAAAATGAAAACCTTGTCTTCTGGTGACGTTTTGATTCCACGACATAACAGAACAATAAAAATGAGAACCTCACTTGAGCCCAGACATTAATAGACAGAATGAACAGAAAAGGTCCAAGGTGGCTTCCCTGTGGAACACCAGATTGAGAAACAAAAGGTTCGAAATGTCAACTTCGTCATAAAATCTGTTTTCAAGGTAAGATTTGATCCAAGCTAAGAAAAAGGGTTAAAAACCAAGAACTCTACATTTGAATAAAATTATACAGTGGCTTAGTGGGTCAAAAGCTTTAGAAAAGTCAGTGTAACCACAGTCAACTTCATTATCATGACCTTGTTCTATGTTTGAGAATTAGTTTGCAAATGAGATTTTTCTCAAAAAAAAAACTTGTTCAAAAAGTTATTTTAGAAAGTAACAGTGTAAAAAAGATGATTTTGCCAATTTTTTCAAAGTTTAAATCACAAAATTTATATTCTAACTTTAAGTAATTTTCTAATGCTATAAGTCTTCACAGATTCTGATGATTCAAGTCGAAAGGTCCGTTCCCGAGATTTAGTTTTGTTCGCTTTATTATTTTTACGAACTGACACTATTTAGATGTGTTCGAATGCACATAAAAGGAATTCTTTCTAGTTATCAAAAGATCAAAGTTTAAAAAAATAACTCAATTACATAATATTTAGAAATGTTTCAAGTATTATTTAATACAAAAATAAATTATCAACAGTCCTTTGAGAACTAGGGCCTAAAGACTTACAACTCTCAACCATTCCTGTGTGCGAGTGAGGCTGTCATGGATGGAGGGGACCTGAAGTTTTAAGCCGAATCCGAACGGCTAATTTGAGAAAGCACTTTTCATGACAAGAATTATTACTCTTGGAGAATTTTCCAATTCCTCGCAAGTGGCAGTAACCGTGGAAAAAACTTTATGTGGAACAGGCAGGGATTGAACCCAAGGCCTCTGGCATGACAGTCCTACCCACTAACCACGCCACGCCACGGGTACAACTAGTATTATGCAATAGAATATTTTATATTTTGCAACATTTATTTTAATTTTAGTTGTTATTATAAATTAATTATAGACATCTACTTTAGGACTTTTATTATAAAAGTGCATAGCCAAGCTAAACATGAACAAAAGAGTTTTTAATTTGACTTTAGATTACGATTACTCAAAAAGGCAAATTCACAATTTTAGTTTATTTTATCAGTCCCTTAAAATTTGGGACTTAAGATTTGAAACTAGGAAAATAATTTTGTCTGTATCTATATATATAAAAATGAATTGCTGTTCGTTAGTCTCACTAAAACTCGAGAACGGCTGAACGGATTTATCTTATCTTAGTCTTGAAATGTTTGTGGAGGTCTAGGGAAGGTTTAAAAGGCGAGAAAAATTCGAATAATTTCCGGGAAAACCCTAAAAACAGTCCTTTTCTTTTTCCCATACAAACGTTTTCTAGAGTCAATTTGAACTTTATTGCTATTCAATAAAGTTCATATTAAATTATAATCACTCACTGTTGTCTAAGCAATTTAGGTGTGTTCCTAACGTCAAAGAGTCAATTTGCAATTTATTACCGCTGCATAAAGTTCAAATTCAATCATATCTATGAAAATAGTCTTCGCGTGCGCTTTGGAGGATCTAATGTCGCGTTCCGAAAATAAACAAAAAACGCGACAAAAAATGTAATAAACTATTAGTAGTACTGATTTCCAATTAATTTGGTCGGCTTCGCGAAACTTAATTTTAGCTAACTTCAGTTGTACCTGTATCAGATTATTTTTTTAAGTTTGATAAATCTTAAGTTTTTTCACAAATTAAGTTTCTGAACAAAACCATAATATTTGACATTAGATTTGACAACCAACTAATATGTCAGCTGTGTGCGACTTACCGTGAGGCATGCCAACTATTACATTTACTTGAGAACGATTCGCACTGGGATGATACGCTCAAGGATTCCGTAATATCTTCATCGCCTCATCAAATTCGTACATTGTTTGCGATTGTCATATCGACATGTTTCCCCTCGAATCCAAAAGATTTGTGGGTTAAGTATAGAGATGACATGTCTGAGGATGTTTTGCATCGTGTGCTCCGTGAAACTTTGAATCTACACTACAAATGACTGAAGAAATTTACAATGATTGATCTATGATCATTATAGAAGAAATGTGTTAATTGATAGCAAATAAAGTATTGTCGTGTTTGGGGAACGACAGCAGCAAATCGTCATATGCACGACGCATTAAACCACGAGTTGCAAAGGGAACAACAGTACAACATTGAAGCATTTGCCGAAACAGTTCGTACAAATGTTCCACAATTAAATCAACAACAAAGAATTGCTCACGACACTTTGATAGAAGCTGTGAACAGTGGATCTGGTGGAATTTATTTCCTTGATGCCTTTGGCGAGGATAAGATCGCGAAATGATGTTGCTCTAGCGTTGGCTTCATCTGGAATAGCTGCGACTCTGCTACAAGGCAGACGAACTGCGCATTCTGCCTTGAAATTACCATTAAACATGCATATCACCGAAACACCAATTTGCAACATCGCCAAAAAAATCGCAATGGCCAAGATCCTACAGGTATGCAAATTAATTGTTTGGTATGAATGTACAATGGCCCATAAGAGGTCACTGGAGGCGCTGGACAGAACATTGAAAGATCTTCGTGACAACCATTTAATTTTTGGTGGGACCATGATCCTGTTGTCAGGTGATTTTCGTTAGACTCTTCCAATTATTCCCCGATCAACTGCTGCTGATGAACTAAATGCATGCCTAAAATCATCGAATTTGTGGCAGTACGTAAAGACACTCCAATTAACAACTAATATGCGAGTATTTTTGCAACATGATGAAACTGTAATTGGCTAGGTGAACGAGCAATATTGGCAGCAACAAATAAAGATGTCGAGGATCTCAATTCCACCATTCAGAAATTTCTTCCAGGACAGTTGGTTTCCTTCAAATCAGTCGACACCGTTATGAACCAGGATGACGTAGTAAACTATCCCACGGAGTTTTTAAATTCACTGGAATTGCCTGGATTACCACCTCACAATTTGCAGTTAAAAGTAGGATCAGTTGTCATCATGCTGCGTAACATTAATCAACCTCGACTATGCAATGGATATGGAACACGACTGGCTGTGAAAAAGCTGATGAATAACGTCATTGGGGCAACTTTCATAAAAGGAAAATACAAAGGAGAGGATGTCTTGATCCCGCGAATACCGATGATTCCAACGGATTTACCATTCGATTTTAAACGCTTACAATTTCCAGTACGTCTGGCCTTTGCGATGACAATAAATAAATCCCAAGGACAGTCTTTAGAAGTTTGCGGAATCAACTTGGAGTTTCCCTGTTTCGCGCATGGACAATTATACGTCGCGTGATCGTGCGTCGGAAAACCGTCTTCTTTGTTTATTAACGCACCACAAAACAAAACAAAAAACATAGTTTATGAGAAAGCTTTAAATTGATTAACAAACTGTATCATAACAGTGTGTGTCTATTAATAAAAAACTAAACCTTATAAATAGCCAGTATTTCAGGAAAGCTCTGTTTTTTTAAGTAAGCAACATGATGTGTCGAAAATAATAATAAAAATTCATGCTTCATTAAAAAAATGCTTTTTTATTCAATACGTTCTGTTTGTTTTGAAATTAATTTATACAAAAGTTTAGGTCTTTTATTTATCGATTGAGGCAGTACGAAGTCTGCCGGGTCAGCTAGTTGATGAATAAAAGTATGAAAAACTGATAAGAACATTTTTGAATAATTTGAGTTTCTTAAGAAATACTTTTCGAGATTTTTTTTTCCCATTGTCAATATTTTTAAATATTTTTTAACTTTCTTTTGAAAACTCAATAAAACTTCAACTAAAATCCAAAAGTGTGCAACCTAAATGTGCAGTGTTATTTTTCTTTCATTTTTAATCAACCACATTTTTATTTAAATAATAATAATTGTTTTACCTTCATTTTCTAATTTTTATTTCAAATTTCTAGCGTGGACTACTATGGTGATGTAGATCTGAAAGCATTGAAAAAAATTGGATACTAAGTTGAATCACAGTTCTGGTAATAATAATGTTCTCCTCAACATGGCTGCTTGAGTTGACGATAAAAAAAAATTAAACATAAACATAATTAAAGCAACGATGATAACAAAGTAGACATTTAAGACTGAATGAATACAAAACAAAAACACAAATTTAAAATGAATTAATCGCAAACAAATTACAAAATTTTAGAATAGCAACATTTTTATTTTTATATTTTGAAGAAAAAAAAAATAAAACAAAATTATTTTATTAATTTTTATTTATTGCTTAAAACTTTGTTTGCGATTAAGAAAACAACAAATGTCTACACAAATAAAAATTGAGTTAAGCTTTGTAAATAGTAAAAGTCAAGTCTTCTTATATAGAATTTAAAAAAAAGAAAGAAATAAATGAGAAAAATACTTTAAAACAAATAAGTTGTTTTATTTTAAGGAAAATAAGTCACATTTTTTTAAGTTTCAAACAAATCCATGGTTATGTGTGCATTCAAGTATACATACGTACGTTCGTCGTTCATACGTCATACGTTTAGAGGTCAGGGTACCTTTTTTTATAGGCCATATCTCAAGAACCAGCAGATATGTATGTATGTCGACTTCAAATAATTATTGTTCTATAGAAAATAAAATCAACAGATTTAGAAAGGACTGTCAAAATGAGTGACTTATGTCACTATGCTTTTCTAGCGAGAATGCATTTGAAGAAGCAGAATACGATGTTGATAGAGAGGCAGATCATAAGGACAATCTTAAGGAAGACCCTGAAGGACAAAGCGAATCAAATTATTTAAATGAATTTCGTAAAACTTAGTTTATTGTGAGACATATTCAAGATGAGGACGAACATGGCAGTTGTACAAAGAAAGAGTAACATACTCCTCATGGAACTTCATTGCCCAGAAATTGCATAGAACTTGCTTTATTGACAATAAATTGAATTTGATGTATAAATTCTAAGTTGGAATAGAAATGAACACATAAATCTTAAAAAGTGAAGACGTGACAGAGTTTCGATGCAAAATGCAATAAACAAATATACTTGCGATTCGTTTTTTAGTAAAAGTTATCGTCTGGCATTTTAAAGGATTGAGGGAAAGGAAATATTTCCTACACAAAAATATAAAACTATCAATGTCAACCTGTATTTTAAAAATCTTCATGTCATCCTCAAAAATGAAAACCTTGTCTTCTGGTGACGTTTTGATTCCACGGCATAACAGAATAATAAAAATGAGAACTTCACTTCAGCGCAGACATTAATAGACAGAATGAACAGTAAAGGTCCAGTTTGGCTTCCCTGAGGAACACCAGATTGAGCAAGAAAAGGTTCGAAATGACAATTTCGTCATAGAATCTGTTTGCAAGGTAAGATTTGATCCAAGCTAAGAAAAAGGTCGGAAAACCAAGAGCTATACATTTGAATAAAATAATACAGTGGCTTAGTGGGTCAAAAAGTTTTAGAAAATTCAACGTATATAAAGCCAACTTCATAATCATGACCTTGTTCTGTTTGAGAATTTGTTTGCAAATGAGATTTTTCACAAACAAATTATTCAAATAGTTTAGGAAATCAAGAATGTTTTGAAATGGCCTATAGTTTGTTATGTCCACCTTGTTACCTTCCTATCTTGGGAAATTTGTCTGTTTTTAGGTAAAGTATGAATATAGAAGTAAGGAGTTCGTTCAACTAGAGCATTTCTACACTTTTATAATACTATCAAGGAAGACCATCGGGACAGGCTATACAGTCATCATTCAAATTGGTTGCAAAAGCGATACAGATATCAACAGTTTTATCTAATGAAAGGCTATTGTAAGTTTTTGTTTTTTGATTTTGTTTCCATACAATTTTAAGGTAAGGAATGGACATCCGTGCTCCAGCCCCTAACGTCTTCGAATCGAATCCCGAGGGACGGTGCAGTAGAGGAGAGACTTCAACCAACTTGGCGTGCGAAACTGGAGACTGCTAGCTAGGGACCGAGCTGGCAGGAGACTCATGTTGGTTGAGGCCCAGGTCCGCCCCGAACTGTTGTAGCAAGCGCCACCTTAACTAAGTAAATAATTAATACAAAATTAATTTTCTCGTTTTCTTTTATTGAACTTTTTTGCATTGATTTAATTATTGTAAGAGATCGTATCTCTTGCGATATGACTTTATAACATACCTAATATTAATTTATAATTAAGTATCTGGCAACCCTTTTACGAGCGCAGGCACAAACTAAAAAGCTTTCATAATGTTTTATTCAAAACATTGTGTATGCATTCAACTTAATCTATTTACTTCAATGTGTAACGGAATTATCAGACGATCCTATGACAGTTTTTATGTATTCCTTTTTATGTTTTACCTTATGCTTCTTAAAAGCTTACCCAATTTATTACTGTTTGTTAAGTAAGTTAGTTCAAATAAAGCATTCAAACAATTAAGAAGTCTGGTCTTATTTTATCTTTGCATGTGACGGTTTTACTTTAATTTAGTTAAAGAGTTTTTATAAATTGCACGCCTGCATTTATATTTAATTAAGCATGAATCTGCATGTTACAACTTATCAGAAGTGCGATAAAGTACCGAAATTAATTTAATTATATTAAATTGCATGTTAATTATACGCTTTATTTGAACGATTTTTTTTTTTGCTTGCCAAATCTTGATTTATGATAATGGATGCCAGTGCACGTGCGTCAAGTTTCTTGCAAAATGCTACTGTGGTGAGACTTAGAGACAAATTAGCCGAAATGGGTTTGGCTACAACTGGTGCAAAGGCTGTGCTTAAGTCTCGCTTGAGTGAAGCGATTGGAGCACTTGAGCTCGATCAAATCGCTGAATATTTTCCTGTCGATGATGATGATGACGACGAGGAAGATGTGGTTGCACAACGGTTAGACAGACTTCGTGAAATGGTTAGAAAAAAAGAGGAGATTCTTTCTCTTGAGAAAAGGTTAGCTGAACTTAACAGTCCTGTTCGAGAGCGTCACCCTGCCGGTGCATGCTCGTCACGTGACATCGAAGATTCTTTGCCATCGTTTTCTGGCGACGATGATTTTCCCATCAAAAAGTGGATGGAAAACGTTGAAGAAGCAATGGTCACATACCACCTAAGTGAATCAGAGGGGTTCATTTACTTTAAGAGGCTGCTCAAAGGTACTGCTAGACTATTTCTGAGGTCTAAATCATTTCGGTCATGGAGTGAGCTTAAGGCTGCTCTAATGTCTGAATTTCACCATCACACAACAGCAACAGACGTCCATAATACGTTGCGAAACCGAAAAAAACGTAAAGATGAAAATTATCAACAGTATGTCTTAGTTATGCAGGAGATAGCATCTTCAGCCGAGATCGATGAGCAAGACGTAATTGCGTACATAATTAAGTGCATCCCAGATTCTGTTTTTAACAAACAGGTTATGCTAACCGCAAACACCATCGCTGAGTTGAAAGCAATTTTGCGAAAGTACGAAAAAATGAAGGCTGACATGCAACCAACGACAACTGGTTACAGCAAACCCGTGCAACAAACAAAACCTTTGCCACGAGACGAAACCAAAATTAAGTGCTATAACTGCAACGAAACTGGGCATATGTCAACCAAGTGTCCAAAGCCGCGCAGAGAAAAAGGTTCTTGTTTTCGTTGTGGAAAGAAGGGGCATGTTGTGACTGATTGTCCCCAAAAAACATCTGTTCTGGTGGTTCAAAATCGAGAAGAGCCACAAATGTCTACATTGTTGACTGATTTCCATGGAGTTCTGGAGTTTGAGTTCGAGACTGGAGGTGTGCGATTGCGCATGCATGTGATGGCTATTATTGATACCGGTAGCCCCATAAGTTTCATCCAACAACAATATGTGCCGCCATTTATGATGACTTCTTTAGAACCTGCGAATGATGATTTCGTGGGTGTAAACAACTCCAAGCTGGTTATGTTAGGTAAATTGTTATGTAGTGTTAATTTTAATGGTAGTTATGTTAATGTATCTCTTTATGTTGTTTGTGATAAAACTATGCAAAATCCAATCGTCTTAGGTCGTGATTTTTTACAAAAGACAAATGTTAAGCTTATGATTGAAAAAACAAAAGAAAAATCAATAACTAAAGATGTAATCAATTTAAACGATAAAAATGAAAATGATGTTAAAAATGTTGATGATTTTAGCAAAGAAATTTTAAAAATTGATACATGCGATAGCCGCGATGATAATATTTCTTTAAAAATTAACGAAAATCTATGTTATGAGGAAAAAGTAAAGTTAAAAAGTTTAGTTTTCGGGAGTATTTCAACAAGTTCAGAATATTCGGATAATTATGAAATGAAAATTATTTTAACAAACGCGAACAGTTTTTTCAATTGTGCTCCAAGACGTTTGCCGTACGCGCATAAGGTTGAATTGCAAAATATAATAGATGAGTTGCTTGAAAATAATATTATCCGCGAGAGTAATTCCCCTTACGCATCGCCAATAGTGTTGACTCGGAAAAAGACAGGTGAAATTCGTCTTTGTATAGATTTTAGGCAGTTAAATAAAATCACGGTTAAGGATAACTTTCCACTGCCTTTAATAGAAGATCATCTTGATACACTGCGTAATAAAAAATACTTTTCGCTTCTTGATCTTAAAAGCGGTTTTCATCATGTGAAAATGGCTGAAGATTCAATTAAGTTTACATCATTTGTAACTCCTCTAGGGCAATTTGAATATCTGCGTATGCCGTTTGGGCTGAAAAACGCCCCTTCAGTTTTTCAACGCTACATAAATAAAATTTTCAAAGATCTTATAACATCAGGAGAACTTTTAATGTACATCGACGATTTGTTGATTGCTACAGAAACTAAGGATGAGCATTTTAAGGTTTTAAAAAAAGTTTTGGAGGTTGTATCTGAAAATAATTTGCAGTTACGTCTTGATAAATGTATGTTTTTGTACGAAAAAATTAAATATTTGGGGTATGAGATATCTGCGAATGGAATAGGTCCTAATTGTGATGGCTTGAAAGCTGTTGAAAATTTTCCAATACCCGCAAACCAAAAGAAACTGCATTCATTTTTAGGCTTGTGCTCATATTTTCGAAAGTTTATTCAAGACTTTTCGCTTTTGGCAAAACCTCTTTACTGATCTAATTAAAAAAGATGCACAGTTTGTATTTGGCGAAAAACAGTTAGAGATTTTTATGCAATTAAAAGAAAAACTTCTTAATGCTCCGCTTTTGAGCATTTACAATCCTAACGCCGATACCGAACTTCACTGTGACGCCAGCAGCTTGGGTTTTGGCGCTGTACTACTCCAGCGTCAAGATGATAAACAACTTCATCCGATTTTCTTTTTCTCAAAACGATCAACTGACCAGGAGTCCAGGTATCATTCATATGAGTTAGAAACGCTCGCGATTATTTATGCGCTTAGAAGATTTCGAATCTATTTAACAGGCATCCGATTCAAAATAGTCACTGACTGTAGGTCACTGACTCAAACTCTTGACAGAAAGATTTTAAATCCTCGAATCTCTCGTTGGGCTTTGGAGCTCCAGGATTTTGATTATGTTATTGAACATAGAGATGGTAAGAGAATGGGTCATGTGGACGCTTTGAGTAGGTGTCACAACATTTTAATCGTCGAACCTGAGTCTTTTGAACACGCTCTTGCTTCATCGCAGCAAAAAGATCCAACTATAAAAAGTTTAGTCGCGATGTTAGAGAAGAGGGAGAGTCCCACTTACGAACTCATTAATGGGCTTGTTTACCGAAAGATAAACAAAAAGTATTCTTTTATGTTCCATCTATGATGGAGAGAAATGTCATTCAAACACACCATGAAAACTTATGTCATCTTGGTGTTGAAAAATGTTTTGATTTTTTAAGGAAAACATACTGGTTTCCTAGTATGAAAAATAAAATTAAACAATACATTGCCAACTGTTTAAAGTGTGTACATTTTGCTCCCACAAGCGGAAAAAAAGAAGCTGTGTTGCACAATATCCCTAAAGGCGACAAACCTTTCGAAACGCTTCATATTGACCATTATGGTCCATTACCAACTTCTGTTAGCAATAAAAAAAAGCACATTTTTGTAATAGTCGACGGATTTTCAAAATATACAAAGCTTTATGCCGTTAAAAGTACGACAACCAAAGAAGTTGTTCAATGCCTTGAATCCTATTTTTCTTTTTATAGCAAACCATCGCGCATCATTTCCGATAGAGGTAGTTGTTTTACTGCTGATGATTTTTCCAAATTTTGTGAAAAATACAGTATTCAACACATAAAGGTTGCTACAAGTTCACCTCAGTCGAACGGCCAAGTTGAGCGAGTTAACAGGTGCTTAACTCCAATGTTATCAAAAGAATCAGAGCTTGATCCAGGTGATTGGATAAAATATTTGAAAAAAGTCGAGTTTGCACTCAATAACACAGAAAATAAAAGTACAGGTATAAGTCCCAGCATGTTGCTTTTTGGAGTTGCCCAAAAAGGATTTATAAATGATAATATAAAAGAGTATTTAGACGAAAATATAATAGGGCAAGAACCTAGAAATTTAGAAGAGCTACGGAAAACAGCAAGTGAGAAAACTGTTCAAAGTCAAACGCAAAACAAAATTTATTTTGATAAACGCCACAAAAAACCAATTCAGTATAAAATTGGCGATCATGTATTGATAAAAAACGTTGTGAATACTCCCGGTATAAACAAAAAATTTCTGGCTAAATATAAAGGGCCATATGAGGTCGTAAAAATATTGCCAAACGATCGATATCTTATAAAAGACTTAGATAATTTGCAAATATCTCGTCTGCCGTATGAAGGAGTATGTTGTCCTGAAAATATGAAACCTTATGTACAAACATAAGTTACTTTTGCATGTATCAATATTTAATATCGCTTTACTTTTATAATTTTATTTCAAATTTTTTTTTATGTATGTATTAACGTATATTTTATATATTTATATCGTTATTTTTTTTTCAAAAAAAATATTATTAGTTAAATGAAAACAAATGTAATTGTTTACAAATCTTTAAATCAAAAGATATTCAAAAAAAAAAAATTCAAAAAAAAAATGAAAGAAAAAAAAATGAAAGAAACATAATATGTATTTAATTCTTTTAATCGAAAGATATTACAAAAAAAAATTAAATCCGAAGATATCACAAAGGATACTTAAAAAAATATAATGTAAATTTATATGAATTTTTTTAAAATCAAAAGATAATAATAATTACTATGTAATTTCGCAAAAAAATATTTAAACAAGATTTATTGAAACTTAATGTAAAGGCATGCGATCGTAAATCGAGGACGATATACTGTCAGGATGATCGAGTTGTAAGAGATCGTATCTCTTGCGATATGACTTTATAACATACCTAATATTAATTTATAATTAAGTATCTGGCAACCCTTTTACGAGCGCAGGCACAAACTAAAAAGCTTTCATAATGTTTTATTCAAAACATAGAATTGTGTATGCATTCAACTTAATCTATTTACTTCAATGTGTAACGGAATTATCAGACGATCCTATGACAGTTTTTATGTATTCCTTTTTATGTTTTACCTTATGCTTCTTAAAAGCTTACCCAATTTATTACTGTTTGTTAAGTAAGTTAGTTCAAATAAAGCATTCAAACAATTAAGAAGTCTGGTCTTATTTTATCTTTGCATGTGACGGTTTTACTTTAATTTAGTTAAAGAGTTTTTATAAATTGCACGCCTGCATTTATATTTAATTAAGCATGAATCTGCATGTTACATTATCTTTTAAAATATTCCATTTGATTTATTAGATAATAATCACAATTTTATGAAAAGAACTTAATAAATATTTAAAATAGTTTTAACGTGATCACCAATGACAGTTCCAATTAATAAATAACTCAATTGCTAACTAGCAAAAACATGACCTCCTCGGGAAATGAAACCAGTCACATAGAAGAAAGACTCCAAAGTAAAAGCACAACCTTTATACAAAAAACCTCAAACTACTCTAATATCTCTTCTTCTGGATGTTAAACCACATCATACCACACCGCATATCCTAGTTTTACCATGATTCTGAATTTCTTCCTGATGGCTTTTGTAAATTTGGTTTTATTCTTGTTTTATTTTTTACTTTTTCATATCTCCTGCCCTGTTTTTATATTTTCCATGCTTCATCGCTTCTTCAAGGATGTTAAATTGTGAAAATTGGAAAAGTTTAGATATTATAAAATAAAGCAAGTGCGAGAGAGAGAGTTTATGGCGAGATGCGATACGAAACGAAGCGATGGCGGAAGAAAAGAAAAATATTCAAAATCGAACGACAGCAATGGCAAAAACAGAAATCAAAAAAGGATCAAGTTTAAAAAAAAAAAAATACAACAGTGTATACGAAATACGACTGCCGACTACGAAAAGGAGAAACATTTTATTTGTGGTGTTGCATTTTTGCATCGTTTCCTATTTTATTCTCCACTTTTTTATTCGCTTTTTGTTGTTGTTTTTGTTTTTGTTTTTGATTTCATCCACTTTCAAAATAGTTTAAAGTTAAATTCCGTCTTATTCGTAGCTCCTCTGTGAGATTGGAACTCAGCGTGTTGTCCTTATGCATACAAAAATCCTTCAGAGGGCTCTATAAAAACAGGGGCTAGATCCAAATACCTCTGCCCTACTTCAGTAAAGAGAGATATTGAAGTAACTTCCTCGTAGTTTTAGTTGTAAAATGGATAACGAATGCAACAACAAACTACACTACACAAATATTCAAGAGTTCCTGAACAAAAAAGCGAAAAGAATATAAACAACAAAATATTGGAAAACTGGAAAAGTTGAAACTGTCTATGGTAAAAGGATATTTGACACTGACAGCTTGGACAAGAAAAATAAAAGAGTATAAACCAACAACAACAATAACAACAATAAAAAAACAACACCTACCCATCCTAGATGATTTTTGTATCTTATAACTTGGCTCAATGGTTCTTGTTCTATGTTTTGGGGGTAGGAAGTGATGTTGATGTCTATAAGAGGGTTGAGGGTTGGCTGATGGCCTTTTTATTGGACAAAAGAAGATTGGTTAAAAGTTTAAGTTGTTGTATTTTGTGTTTTGGTGCGGAGACCAATTTTTGTTTTGCCGGCTGGCTGAACTGGCTTGGACCGACCAATAGACCAACCAACTTACCAACCGTCGCGTCCGTCGCCTAGTGCGTCGTCAGTCGTCGAGAAAATATTTACGAAACAGTTTACAATTAAAAAGTTTTACAATTTCCCATACGAAATAGATTTTAATTTGATTGTCTTAAAGTGAAAGACTCTGCTCTGCTCTGCTTTGCGAAAGGAAAATGAATAATTGAAAACTATAAACTGGTCTTGGAAAATGGAGAATTGAAATTGGAAAATGGAAAATGGGGGCTATGACTTTAGTGCTTCAGTTATTTTTCGTTTGAATGAATGTAAGTCTGAGTATGTACTATACATAAGTTAAGAAACTTTGTTAATTAGTCTTATAGAATGTTGATGAAATTTTATAGGACCGATACCCTGCTCCTACGTCATGAAGGTTCTTTCATTCAATTCTTGTGGTCTTTATATCTATATATTAAATAAATTGTAGGTGAGATATCATTGATATATTATTATCATTCAAAGAGGTTTTCAAATGCATTATGGAAATTTTGGAATATAAAAACGTCTTTATTGAACAATATCTTAAATTTCTTATTGTTTATGACTCTTAAATTATGCGGATACAAAACTAGGGCGTACTGACTTACGGACGAAGAAACAAAAGAGGAGACCTACTTATAAAGTGGCTAGAAGAGACGAATCTCAGATTTGCAAATTCTTTCTTCAAAAAGAGAGAAACACGAAAATGGACCTGGATTCACCCGAATGGGATAACAAAAAACGAAATTGACTTAGTTCTAACAAATAAACTGAAAACTATTAATGACATCTCCGTATTGAATAATTTTAAATTTGATAGTGACCATAGGCTAGTAAGAGCAAAAATAAAAGTGGCCCATAATCCGTTGAAAAGAAACAAACAAACACTCAGTATTCCTAGAATGATACCAACCGAATATAATGACATGCTTAAGAAAGAAATAAGACTTAATATAACTACAAATAGAATAAATGAAAACTTTCAAAATACATATGATTCATTAGAACAGATAATAAAGAACTCGGCGAAAGTTTCAATCATGACTGCTGTTACTCCAAAACCTGATAAATTAACGGATGACACTAAAGCGCTGATAACCAGAAGAGATAACCTACGAAACAAGGAAAACTTATCAGACCAGGAAAAAAATGAACTAAGATACCTTCGGAAAACCATAAAAGAAGATGCGAAAAATGATATCCAAACATATAACGAAACAATGATAAAAGATATATTAAGTAACACAAAATCTATTGAAAAGACAAAATCATTTCTTGACGACGGAAAAGAGTGGATAACATCAATTAAGAACAAAAATAACAACGCTATTAACAGGAGAGATATAAATGAGTCTGCTACCAAGTTTCCAACTCTTCAAATCGACAAAAGAAATAGAAGATGATAATATATCGATGGCGGACAGTTACCCCAACTTAAATACTGTTACACTTTTTACAAAAACAGATATTGAACAAGCAATTGACGATCTAAAGACAGATAAGTGTACAGGAAATGACGGTATTGTAACAGAAATGCTCAAATATGGAAAACAACCAATTTCTACAGTCTTGACCACGATTTTTAATGACATACTTATAAGACAGCAGATTCCAAAACAATGGAAACAAGCTACAATTACGCTTATCCACAAAAAAGGAAATAGAGATGACATAAATAACAACAGACTAATAAGCAACATTTCTATGATATATAAACTATTCTCCAAAGTAATGTATACAAAATATAAGGACACATTAAACAGAAATCAGCCAAGGGAACAAGCAGGATTCCGAGAAGGTTTTTCAACAACAGACCATCTACAAACAATGAACCAACTCATTGAAAAAACTAACGAATTTGAAAAACCTTTGTATCTTTTATATATTGACTTCCAGTAAAGCATTTGACTCAGTAGAACATGACGAAATATGGACAAACCAAGGCATTCATCCTATCTTTATGAGGACATTGAAAAATATATATACAGACAGCGTGGCGAAAATAAAAACCGAAAGAATAGGAAGAGAAATAAAAATAAAGATAGGCGTAAGACAGGGGGATCCAATGTCACCACCATTATTCTCTGCCGTACTGGAAGAAATATTCAGGAAACTAAACTGGGACAATAGATATGGAATAAATATTTGGGGACAATATTTGAGCAACCTTAGATTCGCTGATGACATAGTTCTCATTTCATCAACTTCCGGACAAATACAAAATATGCTCATAGAATTGACAAATGAATGCAAGAAAGTTGGACTTCATATCAATAAGTCAAAAACTAAGATAATGACTAACCATATTAAAGATGACATAATGCTGGATAACGAACACATAGAATATGTAGAAGACTATACTTATCTAGGACAGACTAAGTCATTCATTAACCAGGAGAAAAAAGAAGTTCCTAGACGCATTACCAATAGTTGGAAACAATTTTGGAGTCTAAAACAAATATTACAATCAAATCTAAGGGACGAAACACGAAAATATATAATAGACTCTGCTATTCTACCTGTTATGACGTATGGGTTACAGACTATATCCTTGACTTCAAGTTTACTTGACAAAATAAGAATATGCCAAACCAAGATGGAAAGAAAACTACTTAACCTACGAATTAGCCAGAGAGTGAGAAATAGAGAAATAAGACGAAGAACTGGTTTAACGGACGTGGTTGAACGAGCAAAACTCCTTAAATGGAATTGGGCAGGGCATACATCTAGAATACAGGACCAAAGATGGACAAAAATCATAACAAAATGGACACCACCAGAAAGCAGAAGACCAATTGGACGACCGAAGAAAAGATGGGCAGACGATTTGCTTAAAGAAAGACAAAGTTGGTACAATGACGCAAAAGATAGAGATCTTTGGGCAACATTGGGGAGGCTTATGCCAGATCATAAAATTTTGACACGCATCCATTTATTTATTCAAACTTTGCTCACATATTAAAGTTGATTAAAAAAAAAAAAAAAAAAAAATATGTCGATTTTATAATCTTATATAGTTATTAATTCCTAAGAAACAGAAAATGTAAACAAAAATGTAAATAAATATTGTACAAAATATCAATAATGGCAAATAAAAGCTTATAATAATAATAATAATAATAATAATCTGTGCTACGAACGTATAAAATACATAGTTATTTTTATGAGTGCGATATTTTTTTAAAGGATAGGCTTTAAATTCCTTAATAACATGGAAATACAGAGTATTGTAAGGCATTCCACATTCACATAGTACTGCTAAAGAATGAATATCTGTAAATGACAACACAAAATTAAACTCAAAGGTAAATTGATTAACTTTGATGTATAGGCACTGAATTAAAAGGAAGGTAGCAATTGATATTGCACTACAATACATCCGTAAAATAAATGATAACAACGAGTGAGACAAGAAACATTATAAAGGTGTTTGAATGAAGTAAATGAATCTTACCTGCTTACTTAAGATGGCACCACAGTCCTTTGTAAACTAGGGCCTCACCAAACCTCACCTCACCACCAAACAAAATTTTCCACATAGCTTGGTCCCTACCTAGATGTCTCCAGTTGCGCACTCCAAGTTAGGTGAGGTCACTTTCAACCTGATCCACGGCCTTCATCTACTTCACTGTATTGTGGGCGTGGATTCGAAGGAGATCTAGCCATCTCAGCTGTTGGACTTTTATCTTTCTGGCTAGGTCGCTGTACAGCCCGTACAGCTCCTCGTTCCATCTTCTCCTCCACTCACCCTTTATGCTTACGGGACCGTAGATCACTCAAAGAACTTTTCTCTCGAAACGATCCAAGGTGTTTTCATCCGCATTTGTCATAGTCCATGTTCCTGCACCGTATAGCAGGACGGAGATGATAAGAATCTTATATACCGACACTTTGTTTGTTTTCTTAGCCCAAAGAAACAGCGGTTAGCATGAGTAATTCTTCGTTTAATTAAACATAGCGGAGCCTAGGTTGCCAAAGTCCTTAACTTCCTTAAGGTTACGTCTGTCGACTGTGATGTTTTGACCGAGACACCGGTGTATAAGTCCTTAATTTTTGTAGTGTGATATTTGATCGTCTATGGACTTTCCTGGAATAAAGACACACTGTGAGTACTTATCAGATTGTTGAAGATGGTCGTTAGACCATCACATTTAATGGCAGAGAAGATTTTGTAAACGATGTAAAAGAGACTGATTCCTCTATATTTGGTACAGTTTAGAGAAATAAAAGTAAGCTACTATTTTGAATTATCAAGAGGGAGAGACTGCCTGTGCCATGTAAAGTTCTTTTCAAGGGTACTGCCTCTTGCGAGGAATTGACAAATCCTCCAAGAGTAATTCTTGTCATGAAAAGTGCTTTCTTAAAGTTAGCCGTTCGGATTCGGCTTAAAACTTTAGGTCCCCTCCATCATCTCTCACAAAAGTACTTGCACACAGGAATGGTTGAGAGTTTCAAGTCACTAGACCCTAGGCCCTGGTTCTCAACGGGCTGTTGTGCCACCTAATTTTTATTTATTTTATCCATTTTGCTGTTTCAAAAGTTTTTTTTTTGTCAGTTGAATTTATATTTACGAAAATCGTTTACTATCGCACAACGCATAAAGATTGCTAAAACCTACTACACAAATGGTGATTGTGCTTTAAGAGGAGATTATGGCAAAATTATCATGATATTTAAAGAGACTGGATTGGTTACAGATATTGTAAGGCCTGTGCAGTGCATCATCGTTTCGCTTATAAATAGGGCCCGATGATGCCGCTATCCTATAAACCGCACCAAACAGTCTCTCTTTGTAGGTGCATTGGTTTTTCGACAAACAATCTTGGATTATGGTTAGGTTAGGTTAGGTTGAAGTGGCTGTCCAAGATGGAAACGGACACACTTAGGCCAGTTTAATGGCCCATTGTGATACCACATGAATCTTGAGGTTTCTTCCTAAGCTCAATGGAACCAGTTTGAGTCTCTTACGAAACGTGAGAGGCTGCTTATGCCGATATGATTTAGATCGTTTAGATCGTTAAAGAAGAATTCTCCTAGATAATTCTTGCGTTTTCGAGCCAGAGCAGGGCATGTGCAGAGAAGATGAAGAACGGTTTCTTCCTCTTCCTCGTCCATACAGCTTCTGCAGAAGTCATTTGAGAATACGCCTAATCTCGTGGCGTGCTTTCCTATTAGACAGTGCCCGGTTATGACACCTATTATCGAGCTTATATGCGATCTGCTTAGAGAGAGCAAGCACCTTGAACGTTTTAAATCCAGTGTTGGCCAGATGGTTTTTGTGACTTGACACGTGGTGATGTTGTTCCACCTGGTGCCTGCCCTCCTCACAGCGTCTTGCATTAGCAACAGTTTACAAGTAGCGATTGGTATGCCAGTACGTGCCAAACGTGGTAGAATGGGTTGTACTGTACCGTTCCTGGCGAGTTCATCTGCCTTACAGTTACCTGGAATGTCTCTATGGCCCGGCACCCAGCAAAGGTGAATATTAAACTGTTGTGCCATCTCCATTAGAGATGATCGACAGTTCTGGACTGTTATAGAGTTTGTAGAGACAGAATCCAGAGATTTAATAGCGGCCTGACTGTCTGAGAAAATACGGATATCAGATATCGATATCACGTTTTCTTTAAGCCAGGACAGGACTTCTTTTATCGCCAAAAGTTCCGCCTGGAACACGCTACAATGATCGGGAAGGCGGAATGAGAGACTTAATTTCAGTCGTTCAGAGTACACACCTCCACCAACCCCTTCTTTTGTTTTTGACCCATCTGTATAGAAGTGGATTGACTCGTCTTCCAGGAATGTCCTATCTTCCCAAAAAGATCTGGGAGGTATAGAAATCTGGAAGTTTCTATCGAATTGTAGTTGGAGGATGGTGTAGTCTGTGTGCTTTGGGATTGATTCTAAATATGTAAGAATAACGGAGTGGCCAATGTTGTTGTTAGTCCACTGCGACGAAGCTTTGAGGCGAATAGCAGAGCTTGCAGCTATTTGTTTGCTAAGAATGTCAAGAGGTGTTAGGTAGAGTAAGGTGTCCAGTGCCGCAGATGGGGTCGTGCGAAGCGATCCGCTTATACATAGGCAAGCTGAACGTTGGACTTTATTTAATTTATCTCGGTTTATACCTTTTTCTAAAGCAGTCCACCATACTGCCACACCGTACATTAGAATCGATCTGATTACCGATGTGTATAGCCAATGCGTGATTCTGGGTTGTAAGCCCCATTTATTACCAATGGCTTTTTTGCAAGAAAAGAGAGCTACAGTAGCTTTTTTGACTCTTTCCTCTACGTTGCGTTTCCAATTTAGTTTTTTATCTAAGACAAGACCCAGGTATTTAGCCTCGTCTGAGAATTTTAATTGGATTCCTTTAATATGGGGAGGGTTGACAAATGGAATTTTGTATCTCCTCGAAAATAAGACCAAATCGGTTTTGTGTGGGTTAACACCCAGTCCACACCGATCAGCCCAAAGTATTAGTCTGTCTAAGGCATTTTGTAAGAGTTCTTTTAACGTGTTAGGATGCTTTCCTGAAACTGCTATAGCAACGTCGTCCGCATAGGCTATCACTCTGAAACCCTCCGCATCCAGACTAGTTAGGATTTCATTTACCACTAGGTTCCAGAGGAGAGGGGATAGAACACCACCTTGCGGTGTCCTTCTACTAACGAATCGTCTGCCAGAAGAGTTGCCCAGTTTTGAGTTAATTATCCTGCTAGTAAGCATCAAATGAATTAACTCCCGAAGCGAACTCTCTACATTTAGAGATGTTAGTGCAGATGTGATTGCAGATGTGTCCACGTTGTTAAAGGCCCCTTCGATGTCAAGGAAAGCAACCATAGTGAACTCTTTATGATGGAGGGAATATTCGACGGTGCGTACTAAGGTGTGTAACGCTGTTTCCACCGATTTACCTTTACAGTAGGCATGTTGAGACGAAGACAGAAGTCTTGTATCAATACTTGCCCTTAAATGGATATCAATCAATCTTTCGAAGGTCTTAAGAAGGAATGATGATAGACTTATAGGTCGTAGATCTTTAGGGTTGACTTGCGAGCATTTACCTGCTTTGGGTATAAAAACAACTTTAACTTCTCGCCAAGCCGAGGGAACATGGACCAGGTAAAGACAGCTGGTAAAAATTGCCTCAAGGATTGGTGCAATTATATCAGAAGTCTTTTGTAGCTCGGCTGGTGTTATTCCATCTGGTCCTGCAGATTTAAATGGTTTGAAGCTGTTGAGAGCCCATTGTAGCTTGTCCCTTGTAATCAGACCTTGTGGATATGTTGTATTGGGACTTGAACGTATATAACCGTTGCAAGTCCCGGTAAGAGAACTTCCAGGAAAATGAGTATCCAATAGTAAGTTCAGCGATTCATTACTCGAATTTGTCCAGGAGCCGTCTGCATTTTTCAAGCAGCTTGGCATCTTTGGATTAGTTGAAAGAATTTTCCGTAACCTAGAGGCTTCAGAAGTTTCTTCTATCGTGCCACAGAAGGATCGCCAAGAAGATCGTTTAGATTTCCTTAGTGCCTTCTTGTAAATTCTTAAGGATTCTTTGTAAGAATCCCAGTGTGAGGCTAGTCTTGCGGCTTTGGCTCGGTTGAATAGTTTCCTGCATTCTTTCCTGAGCGAGTTAAGCTCTGAGGCCCACCATTGTGGTTTCCTCTTTCCTCTTATGTGTATAAGTGGGCAAGCAATTTCTAGCGATCTGTTCATAGCTGAGGTAAGGTCATTGACTTTGTTGTCAAGTTCATTAGCGTTAGAGGAAGGACAAGATAGTCCAGGTTTTAGTAAACTCTGTAATGAGTTCCTGTATGAGGCCCAATCAGTTTTCCGATAATTTCGAAAAGTCAATGGACTCGAGTTATCATCCACATTGATATTGAACTGGATATATCTATGATCAGAGAACGAGTGTTCTTTGGATACTTTCCAGTCCAAGATCATATGGTGTACAGTATCTGAGACAAGAGTTATGTCTAGGACTTCTTGTCGAGTTTTAGTTATGAAGGTTGGTTCATTTCCAACATTACTTACAAGGAGGTTAGTACCAAGAATATAATCAAAAAGAGACTCACCTCTGTCGTTGATATTGGTACTTCCCCATACCGTATGATGAGCGTTGACATCGCTCCCAATAATTAGGCGGATCCTTTGCCTTTCCGCTTCAGCGACGATCTTCTCCAGGGTTTTTCCAGGGAGAGGGCCAAGGTGGTCATGGCCAAGATACGCCGACACTATCCAGAAACTTCCCTTGGATGTTTCTAGCCTAGCTGCGGTGGTATCTTTGTCACTGAAATGATGGAGTAAAAATACATTAATGCTACGTTTCACTAGTATGCAAGATCTAGGTTCACCTTTATCTGTCACACACAGTGTGTAGTAACCAGGAGTCCTGAGTTCACGAACAACGGATCTCACAATCCATGGCTCTTGGATCAGGACAATGTCCTCCCCGTTTCTTGCCAGCCGGAGAAGAAGTGAGGCCGAGGCCTTTACGGAGTGCTGGAGATTAATCTGTACTAACTGCAGCATTTTGGCTACAATTAGGCAGATCAACCTCCACCACGGTTTTGTTCTGATCCTCTGAGTCTGAGGATGAAGCCAAGAGTTCGTCCTCGCTCAAAAGGATCATGTTGAGGTCGTCCTCAGTCTCCATTAAGGATGGACTGTCTACGACTTTTGTATATTGGAGAGGGCATGGGTGCATCGTCACCCTCGGTTAAGAGAGAAGACGATGTCCCAGGCTCACCAACCGCTAGTCCACCTTCGGTTGTTTTTGTAGGCCCGCTTTCCGCGTTAACCTCGGTTGTTTTTGGAGGCCCGCTTTCCGCGTTAACCTCATCTTTTTTATAGACTCGAATTTTAATGGTTTCGAAGCCATAGTTTATCGAGCCCTCGTTTAAGGCTAGAGGAGCCAAAGATTCCTTATTGAGTACCAAAATGGCGCTCCTATAAAGATTCTTTACCTCCTCTAGCTTGGCTATCTTCCAGTTGTGAGTCGGAAGGGACGGGTTACAAACTCTGACCATCTCGAGAATTTCATCGATACCGGCAGGTTCCATTGGGATCCAAATGCGGGCTCTAGGTCTGCTAGGAATGTCTTCCTTAGCGACAACCTCGAGCTTCGCACCTGGCCAAACTTCACCTAACCGGCTGACAGCGAGCTTATACAAGTCACAAGACCTCTGATCGCCACAAACCATGAGTTTTACGTGGCCTTGATGCCAACCCCCATTGCTTATGGAAGGAAGTGGTCCTGGAAGCTCCCTCAAAATGCTTAAAAAGCCACCCGAGAGCTTAACCTTGACCAACTGCCAACGATCAGCCGATATTGTTCCATCATCATCACTCCTGTCAATGACCGCAACCACGACTTTGCCCTTCGTGACGTCACTGAAACTGGCTTTCTTGATGGGATTGAGGGGAGTGCTGGTGTTGTGCACCCGAGGCCGTTTTGGTGTCGGTACGGCCCCCTCGAGAGACCTTTCTCGTTTGGACGTAGAGTCCTTACTGGTCTTACTTGTAGCAAATATGCTTTTAGCCCATTCGACGTCAGCGGTTTGCTGCGGTGTCCTTTCAGCCCCCGATGATGCACCAGAGGCCTTCAGGATTTTCGCCGCTTGCCGCCTTCGCCTATATTGGCTTTTCGAGAGTTTCCCCTTACTCTCATTAGTAGTGGTAGGGCCATTTTTCACAACCCTGCCACTACTGAAATTAGGTATCACTACCTTCCTATCCTCGTTGCTGCCAGCTGCAGAGGAGGGTCCATGGTTAGCCACTACTCCCTTCTCTGTGCTGGCCGCAAGAGATACGGCAACAGGCTTTGACACCAAGTTGCCGCCCGGTCCTGAAGAGATACCGGTCTCATCATCCTTTAAGTTTTTGTTTTTGTTTTTTGTTTTTTCCATCTTAATCCCACGAGTTGCGAAGAAAAGAGGTCCGTCTGCACAGAGATTCGCATGCACAGATAAGGCTAGTTAATCCGGAGGTCGCCAGGTATCCGGATACTCCGTTAGAGACTGGGCTATTTTTGAATTGGGCCCCCAGCCAGGCTGATCATCGGCACGGGTCGTTTAACACCTTAGATCCAGCCCAATAAAGATAAGAGGTGGTAGGGAAGGAAGAGATAGGGTGAGGAATCAGTTGATGTCAATTCATCATTCTGATTCTTGGATTATCATTCGCCCTAAATTCTGCTTATTGACGAATTAACTGAGGTTAAAATGTGAACTGAAGATGATTTTCTTCGAAAATGTTGTTTATGCTTTCTAGTAGTTAGATTACTTGCAAGAACTTTTAGTTTGATATTATAAAGGGGCCAGTTGCAATTATCATTGGATTTCTTTATTCAAATCAATCATTGGAATTTCATGACGGTTCGTTTTTTTTTCAGAAAGTGCTTAGTCCATAACTAAAAGACATTTTTTTTACAACTTCAAATGAAAATGTTCTGCGTAATTTATTGGAATGTAATCCGAATTACATACTTCGTACTTCAAAAACTTTTAGTTGTAGATGATATCGCAACTATAAAGATGTTCAACGCCTTATTGGAACTAATTGCTGGAACGAAATTGTATGATAACCGATTTTTGTTTGCCTGGTATTAAAGAATACTACTTGAATAATATATGATTTCAACAAGCCACACAATTCGAGCGAAAATGGCTTTATTGCAAGAGACATTTCCTGGTCGCATAATTTCTCGTCGTGGTGATATCAAACTGGCCACCAAGATCATGCAATTTGATACCGCTGGACATTTTTTGAACTGCTACGCAAAAGAGCGTTTGCAGATAAACCTTTAACTCTTGTCCACTTAAAAACTAACATTCGTCAATTTATGGCTTGAAACAATTCGAGTGGTGGTTATTTAAATAATGTTGTGTTTCACACATAATGTCAATGTTCAAACTTTATAATAAAAATGAAATATCATAAAAAAAATATTTCATATGTGTTTGATAACTTTTAACTTTTGAAATCGCAAAAGGGATAACCCTGTATTATCGTTCCATAACAGTTGGTTTCAAATCCACTCATTGATAATAACAAAATAGTAAGAAATTGCTTGTACGACAATGAGCACCATTCATTTTCCGACACACTAAATTCATACATTGCCCCTATTCACATCTGAAGAGCAAAATCAAGAGTTTAAAAAACCTGAGGGTCATAAGCGAAGCAGCTAATTGAACTTGGAGTTTCAGACAGATGATCATTAGTAAAAATGAAAAGGAGAGTCAGAGCCAAGACAGAGCTCTGAAGCATACAAGAAATCATCCAATAGATCTTTAATCAAAGGGTCCAAAGGGTTATTTCAAATCCAACGAGTTATCGATGAACCGATTCAGACACTTTCGAGAAGAGAGCGTAATGTCATGCTCTATTAAATGCTTTGAAAATATATAGCCTTATACATAATCTTACTTTCTTAAAAATCATATTAAGCCGAATTCGGTCTTCGAGGTATTCAGGGCCGGATTGAGGGAAGGGCAACCAGGCCGAAGCCCCGGGGCCTCCACAAACGGGGGCCCCACAATAGAGACTTCGGAAAATTTTTGTTTCAAATTCCGACTAGTAAACACTAGTAAACAACTTTTCCTTTAATATGTATTTTTTGTTTGCTCTTTTACCTTTACCTACAGACTACATTACTTTGTATATACATGATTATTTAATTATATTAATCTTAAATAACAGAAATCATTGATCTATATTTGTTAACTTTAATCAGGCAATGAGTGAAATATCAAAATCTCAATTGGCCCTGACAAGAAGCACTTCTAATTGCATTGATAATGTATTCAATTTTGATGGTAACAAATTTCACTGGAGAGCACTCATTTTCAAAAATGAAAATTATAAAAAATAGGCTTCGAACCACGATGGGGCAAAAACCGTCTATCGAAGCTTTCTCTCCTGAGCATTGAAAGCGATTTACTCCGAGAACTGGATTTCAACGAAATTATCAACGATTTTTCGGCGAAAAAAGCACGAAAGGTTCCGTTCGTTAACCTTAAAATTTAATTTCAGATAATTCTTTTTTCCGTTTATATTTATATGTGTTTGTTCAATACTCAAGGAATCTACTTTGTTTCACAATAAATTATTTATTGAAAAACTCGAGTGAAAAAAAAAATTTTTACTTTATTTTAAAAATAATTTGGGGCGAGAGGGCCTCCACTCCACTCCTTTATTGCCCCGAGGCCTCTGGACCTCTAAATCCGGCCCTGGAGATATTACTGATAATTGAACAGAAATACTATATGATATTGGAAGGAAGGGAAGTTAGCACCATTGGTCAATAATAATTTAGAAGGGAAGGATACACCCTCAAATACAGGTGAAGTCATAACATTCTCTTGTAGCAATTTGGTTTGATTGCTTTCGCCGTTTACGGTGATGAAGTCATCAACGTGCGTCAGTCCTTTACAAAGCCCATTCATTATTCATACTTTTTGGTCTTCTTCTGGGTCAGTTGAATTGCTCACGGCTAGAGGTCGAAGCTCTTGTGATATAAGTGAAATCAACTGCCTCGAACTCTCAAGTGCGGTGACAATATTTTCTGTTGATCTTGTGTTTCGTCGAGGCATAAGTATGGTTTTTGTTGAGTGTTGGCAGGTAGTTAACTACATCACTGGACTCGCATTTATCCACCACACTGCGAATTTCCCTCTCGTTGGGACGAGTATGATAACCGTTTAAGTAGAATCAAAATCAGACTGAATAATTGACAGATTAAATGACAGATGGACATTTAACAATATGGCCGCCACGAACTGTCAAACTTTGGAAGTCTCCATCAAACTCAAAAATCTCTAATGGACTCTTAGATTTTAAATCACTCGGGTGTGACTGGGTTGTCTACATTTTGATGCATGAATCCATTAAACAAGTAGGTACTAATAATAATCCCCTTATTATGCCAAGACCCTGGGAACCGAATCCAGGATTATGTCACTTTTTGTCCTACAACCACACACACTTGCCACCACTAATGTCTGCCATTGTGGAATATCTAGGACTATTGTTCAGGAGTTTTTCAAAAATCTCTTTTGTAGTATTTTAGCAAAGGTGCTACACTGTCTTTGCCCCCGTGCCCCCGTGTGTGTAAGTTTTACACAAAAGAACCCTTCTTCTCTTTATACACCCTCACTGATACGACCTAAAAAGAAAACATCAAATAGAATAAACCATTGGACAAAAGCCACTTTACAGTTTTCAGTTTTTACTCTCTCATACATGGCAATGCCAACTGATAGCAACTGAGAGTTTTAGGTGAATGCTTAAGTAGAAAAATGGGCAAAATTTATAAAAAAAAAAGAACTTCGCTCCGAGGATAAGAATGCCACGCTTATGTTCACATTCATTACGAAAGCTTTTACTCATTCTCACTTCGTTTATCTTTTTGCACTGTGTGTTATCCTCTGTAAAACTGTAAGTGCTTCACATTTCGTTCTTTCGTTTCATTCTACCCCCATACCTCCCTCCCCCATTGCTCATCCTTGTTGTCGCCCGTCGCCGCCGTCGCACTATACCGACAACCCATCAACACTCTACTTCAATTCCCCACCCCCATACCCCAAAAACTCGGCTGGTTTTGCATACAAATTTTCTGTCTATTAAGAATTTCTAGTGCGTGTGTGTTAAACATTAAACCCAGTTGGAGGAGAGGAGCGAGGGTTAAAATGAAGGTGGGTGGGGGTGTGTCAAAGGAGGGAGGAATAATAAAAATGGCTCTCGCATATGAACAGAACAGAACAGCCAGCGACTCTTTTAGTTTAAAGTAACCCACTGACACAATTTAATTCAATTTAAGCCATTTGCCCTTTTCCGTGAAAGTTCCTAATGACAGTGTAAGTGCGCGTGGCCTTTATATAATGGCTAAAAAGTTGAATATTTTTTGATATTTTTATTTTTATTTTCTTTAAAAGAAAAACAAAAACAAAAAAACTTCCATAATGGATTTTATGTGCTCAAAAATATATTTTATATAAAGGATGCACATTGCACATTGCACATTTACTGGTGCACAGCACACGTAACATTTCGCTAGTTCGCTGGTTAAAATCAAAACAGGTCGAGTCATTTTCAGCCTTGACTAAAGCAATCAAAGGAGAGTTAATTTTGTTTTTGTTTTGACTTTCTGTGTTGTTTGGGGACTCCCTAAAATGAATGATGTGTAAATTGTTCAGCACACCATTTTTATAAGGTTCTTTTTTTTTTAAGTTGTCCTGCACGAAATATGAACCCGTAATAAAGGGTTTCATAAAAGGACACTCTGGCGTATACGTACTATTTTTTATTGTGAATTTGTTGGATGTGCATCTGAATTTTAGTTTAGTAGATATTGTTAAGCGTTGAAGAGGGATCAGATAGTGGATTGAGGATCCATTCGTATCTGTTTGAAACATTTAGTGAAATGGTATTTTAAAATAAAATGAATAAATCGCTATTGTTCGGTGCTTTGTGGCTGTTTTACACAACGCAATTCTTTTTAATATTGTGAGTATGACTGGTTTAAGGTTTTCCCAGACCGCAAACGGTGTTTTATTTTCAAACATGATTTGGAACAAAATATAAAAGGAAGGCTCTGATAACTTCTAATTGGTGAAATGATTATTTTTTGAGTGATAAACCAAATTGTCATTTAAGGACCTTCAAAAAATATGCAATCGAGAATTGAATGCTTAGCTGTTTTTTGACGAGATATTCGTAAAATTAAAAATTTTAAGAAAAACTAATAACTGATTTGTTTTTTTAATTTTAACATAAAATTGACGGAAACATCTTATCTTTTCAAAAGACATCCTGTCAAAAACCAATGTTCACTAATTTTTAGTAAAATTTTTGGACGTATTTTTATTGTTAACTTTCAATTGAATGTTTGTAAAAATTAAACAGGATGCCAAATAAATTTTAAAATTATGTGGAAGATATGATTTTGGATTCATAAAATATTTGACATAAAAGATTTTGTTCAGTTATTTTTATTAATTAAAAAAATGAATTGATTATGTTGGTAAATAAAACGTTCTTCATAAAAAAAGATAAAACACTCTGAGCTTTGTGAAATTTTTGAATGAAGTAAAAAGAATGAATAGTCTAGAAAATTTAGATTCAAAAATGGACTTATGTACTTCGCAAAAATTAAGACAAAGCATAATAGCTATTGTTTCTCAGATTTTAATGTGAACAGAGTGCGTTAATTGGTTCTTGAATTGTTGTGTCCAAACTTCAATTTTGTTGTTTTTGTTAATATAGGGGTAGAAAGGAACTTGGACTTTTTTTTGGTATCTCAAATATACTTTTGGGTTTTTCTTAACAGTGATCACAACTTTTTTTGTAGTCCTCTTTGAAATTTTTAAAATGATTCCTTAAGCTTTCTGTGAAAAATAAACGTATCAAAGATAATGGCAGCCTGGTAGCACGACAGTGGAACTTTATTTTTTAACAAAATATATTTGTACAGATATAACAAAATAAAAATAATTTTCTTAAATTTGTCGACTTAAAACACTAAACTACGTTATTTTTATCCATTTACTTTTAAAATCTATCATCTATACAAACTAAAATTCAAAATCTTTTTTGTGTAGAATTACCTATAGTTTTTCAATGATTTGCATAAGGGGTGCTTCGTTTTCTTTCACCTTCCCAAAATTATTTTCCTTCGGTTTGAAATTATGAATAAATAAATCGGGTGGCGCAACAGTCCGTTGAGAACTAGGGCCTAGTGACTTACAACTCTCAACCATTTCTGTGTGCGAGTACTGTTGTCAGGGATGGAGGGGACCTACAGTGTTAAGCCGAATCCAAACGGCCAATTTGAGAAAGCACTTTTCATGACAAGAATTACTCTTGGAGAATTTGTCAATACCTCGCAAGAGGCAGTACCCGTGAAAAAAACTTAAGATGGAATAGGCAGGGATCGAACCCAAGACCTCGGCATGACAGTCCAACGCACTAACCATCATGCCACGGGTACTACGGTTTGAAATTACAAACTTTAAGAAAATTTGTCACAATTTTTATGGTAGCTAAATTTACCTGCATGAAAAAAAGCTCCCATAGGAAGTTATTGTAGTGGGTCCGATTTGTCAAATTGAAAATTTTGACATTTCTCGATGTTTCAAGGTCCCTAGAGTCGAAATAAAAGATTTTTAGAAAGATGTGCGTGCTTGTGTACGTACATGTGCGTGCTTGTGTACGTACGTTCGTACATACAGCCGCAGCCGTACGTTCGCGACGTTTTTTTCGTCGTCCATAGCTCAAGAACCAGTAGAGATATCGACTTCAAATAAATTTTGTTATACAGATAATAAAGCAGAAAGATGCAGAAAGGGCTCTCAAGAAAATTGCGTTTGTGGTTTATTTACTATAGCAGTTTAAAAAAAGGTGAAAATTTTGGTTAACCCTGAATATCTCATGAACCAATGACGCTAGAGACTTGAATTAAATTTTATATTATATACTGTAACGTGATACAAAACAAGTATATTTTTGGAAAAAAATCCAATTAACGGTTATTTTTATAAATCAAAAAAACTGAAAAAAAAATTTGTCATCTTGAAAATTTTACGACTTAAATATGATTTCATCTCCAAAACAATTTTGTGCAACGAAGAATAATGTTTTTGACATCTGATAAAATTTTGAGAAAAATCTAATCAACAGTTTTTTATATAAAAAAATAAAAACCTGAAAAAAACATTACTCAAAGTTGGTAAAAATTGAATTTTGACTCAAATATCTTTTCAAAAGCTTGAGATTAAGGCTTCAAACTTATTTTATCGTATAAGAAACATTGTTTTCAACATTCTGAAAAATATTGAGAAAAATCGAATTGACAGTTTTCTTACAAAAAATAAAAACCCAAAAAAAAAAATTAATAATAGTTGGTAAAAATTGATTTTCGACTCAAATATCTTCTCAAAACTTTCAGATATTGGCTTTAAACTACTACTATCTTTCAAAAAATGTTGCTGTCAACATTCAGTAAAATTTTGAAAAAAATCAAATTGACAGTTCTTTTTACAAAAAATTAAAAACCGAAAAAAAAAAATTAACAAAAGTTGTTAAAAGTTGATTTTCGACTCAAATATCTTTTCAAAAATTATGATTAAAACAACAAGCAAAAACAAAAACTATTGAATTAAACAAAAAGAAAAAAACAAGAAAAACACTTATATCACAGATGTTATGATGGTCTTTAACATCTGTGATATAAGTGTTTTTCTTGTTTTTTTCTTTTTGTTTAATTCAATAGTTTTTGTTTTTGCTTGTTGTTTTAATCATAATTTTATTTATTTTCAATTTATGTCAGTGCTGTCAGGTGTGGAGAGAAAAAATTAAATAGTATGATTTAATACAAAAAATAGTGAATAAAGAAAATATCCCCTGAAGAAGTAAAGAGTTCTTACGAAACGTTGGGAAAAAGGATGGAATAGTTTTTTATTTGCATTCCCAAAACAAAAAAGACCAAAATAGCCTATTTTTGACATAATCAATAAAACAAGTTCAAAGAATTGGTCAAACACAATCAACAATCTTTTCAAAAATTTGAGATAATGGCTTCTTACTAAATTTAACTTATAAAAAATATTGTTTTCAACAGTAGGAAAAATTTTGAGAGAAATCGAATCGACAGTTTTTTTACAAAAAATAAAAACCTGAAAAAAAATGTATAAAAGTTGGTAAAAATTGTTTTTCGACTCAAATATCTTTTCAAAAATTTAAGACATTGGCTTCAAACTAATTTTATCTTATAAGAAATATTGTTTTCAACATTCTGCAAAATTTTGAGAAAAATCGAATTGATAGTCTTTTTTACAAAAAATAAAAACCAAAAAAAAAAACAATACTAAAACTTGTAAAAATTTACTTTCGACTCAAATAGCTTTTCAAAAATTAAAAATATTGGCTTCAAATTTATTTTATTTCACAGAAAATATTGTTTTCGATATTCGATATTTTTTTTATAAAAATGCAACAGTCCGTTTTTTCATAAAAAAATAAAATCTACAAAAAATAGTACGCAAATTTGGTAAAAATTGATACATATAGACAAACTTTTAAGCAAGACAAATCGACAGACGGGATGGGAAGTTATCAGTGTGGGTCGCATCTCAGCCTCTTTTTTTTAGTATTTTTGATTTATAAAAAGAACCGTTACCTAGTTAATTTTTTTTTTCAAAATTATATAAGTTTGATATCACGTTACATTTTACGTTACCTTTTTTTTTTAATATCACCTTTTCTGGTAGCAACTTATATTCTGGGATTCTATTTTTTTTTTAATCGTTCCAGGAATGTGTCAAAACAAAATTGGTAATTTTGGTGCCTTGGAGTCATGCGCGCTAATTTTATGACAACGTTCGATGTTGTACCCAAATGTGGATCTTTTAAATGCGTAACCTTTCCTTGCCACGTTCAATTATTGTTACATAGCCTGAACACATTTGCTTGCCAAGACAGAGATGCTCTTCCAAATGGACGTTCTTGAAAGTTGCATTAAGAGATCAAACAACCGTTGGTCTTATATTGAAAATTCTATCATGCTCAGGATCGCTTTTAGGGAGATTTTTTTCAGTGGCATATAGTATCCGGTATTTTTGGGGTACCAATTATGGAACTCAAGTGGTTCCCAGCTCTAGGTAATATTAGATTTACCATACTTACCCATAAACTGCCTGATATCTATTTCTGTTACAAGAAAAGTGCTGTCACTATCACTTTGAACTTGTCTATATCCTTCTCTAAAAGAAACTAATAGCAAATCATACCCCTATGAATTAAGTGGTATATCGAACGGATGCCTACACTATTCTAAAAAAGAGGCTGGGATGCGACCCACACTGATAACTTCCCATCCCGTCTGTCGATTTGTCTTGCTTAAAAGTTTGTCTATATGTATCAATTTTTACCAAATTTGAGTACTATTTTTTGTAGATTTTATTTTTTTCTGAAAAAACGGACTGTTGGATTTTTATAAAAAAATTACTGAATATCGAAAACAATATTTTCTCTGAAATAAAATAAGTTTGAAGCCAATATTTTTAATTTTTGAAAAGCTATATAAGTCGAAAGTAAAATTTTACCAAGTTTTAGTATTGTTTTTTTTTTTTTATTTTTATTTTTTGTAAAAAAAACTGTTAATTCGATTTTTCTGAAAATTTTACCGAATATTGAAAACAATATTTCTTATAAGATAAAATTAGTTTTAAGCCAATGTCTCAAATTTTTGAAAAGATATTTGAATCGAAAATCAATTTTTACCAACTTTTGTTAATTTTTTTTCGGTTTTTAATTTTTTGTAAAAAAACTGTCAATTTGATTTTTCTCAAAATGTTATCAAATGTCAAAAACATAATTCTTCGTTGCATAAAATTGTTTTGGAGATGAAATCATACTTTAACCGTAAAATTATAGATGTGACAATTTTGTTTTCAGTTTATTTGATTTATAAAAAAACCGTAAATTGGTTCATGAGATATTTAGGGTTAACCAAAATTTTCACCTTTTTTTTAAACTGCTATGGTAAAAAAACCACCCACGCAATTTTCTTGAGAGCCCTTTCTGCATCTTTGTGCCTTATTATCTGTATAACAAAATTTATTTGAAGTGGATATCTCTTCTGGTTCTTGATGAAAAATTTTCAATTTGACAAATCGGACCCATAACAATAACTTCCTATGGAAAGTTAAAAATCATTTAAGAGATGATAATCCTAAAAAGCATACGAGACCCAAATAAGACATTTCTGCTCAGTTGCATTCCTCTCCTCAATTTATACTCACGCCTACAGGAATGCTAATCATTTTTAATTTTGGTCATACCGATAAGCGCAGAGAAAAGTTCTTTAGCTACACGAATGTAGAATGAACATAACCTCCGAAGTTAAATCTGACCTTATCTATTGAAGATGATTTTTTGATAAAAATCTGGAACATTTTGGTGTAATTCAAAAACACTATCGGCAAGGATACAACGTTTTTAAGGATCGGCTTCCTTGAGTTTTTATTTTCACTGAACTTTTGAAGTCTTAAAACTATACTCTTTACGTAAAATAAGGTGTGATTTTATTTTATACTAGCGGCCCGTCCCGGCTTCGCACGGGTAGACAAAAATAGGTACAGGTATTTAAGTTATAAGCATGCTAATTAAAACGACCATGAATCACTAAATTAGAAAACATTTTATTGTCCTATCATTAATACTCATTCGCAGCGTATGCGGTGAAAGACATTTTATGGCTAATTTTTTTACACCTTCGGTTGGTTTTAATAAGAATTTCTAAAGATTTATATAGTAATCTAGTACTAAATACAGCCTATGTTACTCAGTGATAATGTAGCTTTCTAATGAAAAAAGAATTATTAAAATCGGTCCAGTACTTTTTCAGTTTATTTGTTTCATGCAAAAATACAAATCTTTCCTCTATATAATATTAGTGTAGATTAGTTATTATTGAATTTCTTTTAAATATTAGGTATGTGAAGCTCTTTTCCAGACCTTTTTTAAAATTTCTTGTAAAAAGAATGGATATTTTGATAATAGTTTGTCACAAAATTCCTTTAAAAATAAAATCTCATAAAACAAAGTTATCAAGTTAGTAAAATTCTTAATTCATTATAAGTTGTTAAAATTCTGGAATGAAGAATCAATAACTTCAAATTATTTGAATCCTTTTGATCTCTCTCACTTTTAAGAAGAAAATATTCCAATTATACGAGTACATCATCCATTCTTTTCTATGCCTTAACTTTCATTCAATTCTCAGACCATACTCGTAGATTTTATAAAAGAATCTATAGTAAAATAAAATAAACCTCATAAATAGAACATGTATATCTCAACCATCTTGGTCTTGGTATTCTTTGAATAGCATCTTATAAATGTGTATGCAAACTACAAACTATATCCTCTTCTTCTAATGTGGTGATGGTAAAACTTTATAAATATGTCTATAGGGATGTTTATAGGAATCTATATCTTTAATACCCAACAAAATGACCACAATAATGCCTCAGAATATTTATCATCATTTTCTTACCTTTTCCCATATACTCTAAAGCTCTATAGCTTCATAGGTCCAAGTCGTTTGTATACAAGAAGAAAACATAAGAAGTTCTATGAAAAAGATAGAAAAAAATAAATAAATAAATTAATTGGCTTTGATATGAAGGCCTTCAGAAGATATTCTATCCTCAAACATCCACATCCATCATCATCATCATCATCATCATCGTTCGCCATACAACAGCAAAATAACAATAACAACAACTTCATCATCATCCTCTCGCAATCCTCTCATCATCATAATCATCTTCATCATCATCCTCATCATATGATCGTCTTCATCGAGAAGACCACAAAAGTGAAAGGCTTCTTGGTCTTTTAATAATATCCTGACGCCCCTTTCTCTTCTCTTCTCTTCTCGTATCTTTTATACTCCTTAGTTGTATTTTTTATTTTCTTCTTTTTTGGTTGCGGTGTGGTCATCTGATGGAATTACCACAAAACTCTTCCTTCTCCGGCTTAATCCCCATCCGGGACAAGCCGGGTTGGTCTGGGCTGGGCTGGGCTGGGCTGGGCAGTGAGATGTATAAAGAAAAAGACAAGCACACACATATTTCCCATATTATCCTTGTTCTGATTGGAGTTGCAGTCGAGCAAGGATCTATATCCGGTGAAACGATATGATAGAGATATACGAAGACGAACCAAACGAACGAGATAAAGGAAATTTGAAGACAATATGTGTGTTGTGGTCTTCAGAGTCTGAGATGTTTTAGAAAAGAGTTGCCGTATTAGGTTTTTCAATTTCCAAATCCATCCATATTGCAGTTACTGAGAAAGACAGGATTTTGTTAAAAATCAAATTTTCGAGTTGTACGGCTAAATAACTAATCTCTTTACTCTTCAATACGCCCTGTAAAAGTTGTCCAGGAACCGTGGGTATAACGACTAAACTGTAAAAGGTAATGAATTGCAGCTGAATATTCCGTAAGACAAAAGGCATTACGACGGGTATTCGTACAACGCAAATGAATCAACGGTTTTATTGTCACCAATCATTTTGAACGCTCTTCTTTGAATGCTGTCCAAGAGACTTTGGCAAGTTTCTAGAGCACCAACTCCGAGATGGGAGTTATGCTTAAGACTTGGAGTTGGGATTTCGAGATTTTCAGTTTCTTTATGTAAATGCCGCTCATAGATAGTGGTTAACATCGCCTTCGACATTAAACATTTTTGAGTTTCTTACGAAACTAGCAAACCCGGCGAACTCCGTTTCGCCACCAGATGACTTCGTTTTCTGTAACATTTCGTTTGGGGATTAAAAGATGAAGAAACATTTTATTTCATTTCACAACAGTAATGAATTCATTTGGATTACAAAAATGAAGTGTAATTTAGTTGAACTTCTCTAAGTAAAAAATGAAAGTGAATCCAAAGTACATATACTGAATCGAAGCGTTATACTTGTCCGCAAATTATCCGTTTCATTAAAGTGCTCTTTGGTAAACCACATTTTTTGACGTTAACACAAACAAAGCGGATGGTTTCCCAACTCGTAAACACGCAACGTATAGCTGCCCATGTGGAAAAAAATGATTTTCTAAATTTATCCCGCAAACACTAAGCGATTGGCCTTGCGACTTGTTAATTGTCATTGCGAACGCAAAGCGAAGCGGAAATTGCAATCGTTTGAAGTCAAACGGAAGATCAGTCGGAATCATTGGTATTCGAGGAATACATACATTTTCACCTGCGTACTTTCCGTTAATAATGGTTGCCTCAATCAAATTCGGTATAAGTCTTTTCATCGCAAGCCGTGTACCGCTGCAAAGTCGCGGTGGATTCAAATTACGCAATATCATAATAACTGAACCAACTTCGAGTTGCAAGTTACATATGTGGTGGAAATCCTGGTAACTCCAGAGAGTTCAAAAACTCCGTTGGATAATTTACTACATCATCGGCATTTGTTATGGAATCAACGGATTTGTATGTCACCAAATCGCCAGCGATTTTTGATTGAATGGTGAAATTCAGTGCGTGTACATCATTATTCTTTGCGGCGAGAATTGCTCGTTGACTCAACCAAGCATAATTCTGATAATTCTCACTAATGTTTGGGAAAACATTTTCAATAAGAACTAATTGAGAGTCTACAAATCGGCAAAAGTTGTTGATAAGAGTAATTAATCCAGTTGTCGCAACAACTGGCACTTTTCCATTTCCAACAGCTAACAATTGTTTGGAAAATTGTGCAGCACTTTGATCATTTTGAAGTTGAACTCTCATATTACTGGTTAGCGATAATGTTTGTACCTTGTTCCACAAAAGTGATGCCTTCAGGCAAGCATTCAATTCATCTGCAGGCATTCCACGTGGAATTACTGGCAACGTCTGCCTGAAATCGCCTGCCAACAATATCATCAATCCGTAAATATGTTGTTATTTCGTCGAAAATCCTTCAGTGTGAAGTTAAGTGCTTCAAGTGATTTCTTATGTGCCATTGTGCACTCATTCCTAACAATGAGCTTGCATTGCATCAACAATTTTCCCATTGCACTGGATCGGGAAATATTGCATGTTGGAGTGGAAACTTAAGCGCAGAATGTGCAGTACAACCGCCTTCTAGAAGAGTTGCCGCAATTCCAGATGATGCTAACGCCAAAGCTTTGTCACATCTTGATTGAATAGTGGCCAAAATCAATGAACTGACAAATGTTTTCCCTGTTCCTCCAGGTGCGTCCAGGAAGAATAGACCACCAGTATTATTGTCCACCGCTTGCATTAGTGTTTCGTATACTTGTTTTTGCTGTTCATTCAGCAACGGCACATTATTTCGAATGAATTCCTGCAATGTATCAACATTGTATTGCAGCTCTCGATTTAATTCTTGGTTCAATGCATCGTGCATCGATCGATTTGGCGCAATCATTCCTACTTCAATCAGAAGCTTGTTTGCAATTGTCAAGCATTGATCCTCAATCAGAATCATTCCCTTATTGTAAATTTCATACGTTATTTGAAGTGGATATCTATGAGGTTTCTAGAGATATGGTTGACTAAAAAAGGTTCCCAAAAGTAAGCTTTGGCTTAGAATATAGGACCCTTGAAACGTCAACATTCAATTCCACAAATCGGAACTTTTACAATAGCTTTCTATAGGAAACTAAACGGAGTTCACCGCTTTTCTGTTGAAATTTCTCCTAAATTTTGTCTGCTAAACCTCATGGAGCCCGAGACCTTTCCAACGAATGCAAAACCGTGGAAATCGGTTCGTGCGTTCTGGAGCTATAGCGTCAGGAAGGAAAACCCGACTTATTTTTATATAGTAGATTATCAAAAATTACCGTAAAAGATCCAGAAACAGAGTTGTGAATCTAGAAAGAGGATACGTCGTCAGGGAAGTAGAATTGTGATAAGAAGTTTCAGAAAAAATATCAATAATCAAAATGAGAAAGAATAAGGGAGACAATACGGAGCCCTGGGGCACACCAGCGTATATTTTTAAAGTCTTAAGCTTGAGAATATTAAAAACAACTTTTATTAAGCGACCGAAACTTAATTACAAAACCAACGTAGAAGAGTTTCGTCAGATCTGAAGACATTGTTTTCAATACGGAACCTGGTGCAAAATTCAACCAAATGCTTTTGAAATACCAGGCCCAATAATCTTATTTTTTTACAAATCGAAATAAAAATTATTTTAATCTTCGCTAAAATATACTATGAGGGGACCTATTGCTGTACTGTCAGTTATTAATAAGCCTTCAATCTTTGAGATCTTTCTTGAGCTGGTAAGTAATCAGCGTTTACATATCCATGGAAGTGCAATCGATCGTATTTTGGAAGGGCAGAAGGATTTGATTGTTTTGGGTATATACTGGACAAATGCTGTTTTCGAAACAAGATCTGAAGAGTAGAATAGATGAAGAAGCTTACGCAAAAGTTTTAACAACCATAAAGAACACCTCTTTTGATAATAGAGGTGATCCTTTCAAGGTCAGCGGATTAGTGTGTGCTGACATCTTTTATGACTCTAGTTGCAGTATGATTACGAAAGAATTGTGATCCCATAAAATCAGGTACGCTCTCGAGTACAGGTTGAATCATAACATTGTCTGGTAGCGTTAAATTGGTGGCAAACTTCATAGAACTATCAAATATGGAGTGTCATTAGACTGAGCTGACACCCTTAAGACAGTCAACATGGCGCGCAATGCATTACGCAAAATCACTGTTTGGTGTGTCATCACTTAAATTTGTTTTGAAAACGACGTTAACAGTGCTATTTGGTTAATGATTATCAACTATTTTTGACCGTTTCAACAAGGCGGTTCCCTATCTGCCACACTACTCTGCAAATTATTTTAAATTCTGACAAGTGTTCAACTCTTCAAGAAATATAACAACACATTCAGGAAAAACTACGATTTTCTTGTTGCTTTTGTGCCACAAAGAGTCACCTTTATCTTCTAATTAAGTTTTAATTCCCGCGATACCGTAGCTCATTAGTGTAATCCGTTCACTATACGAGTACAATTTACACCAGAGATCGACTGGCTTGAGTTCTTGCTTTAAATCAATTTTTAAAATTTTAAAATTTAACTCTTTAAGTAAAATACGGTTGAATGTAGTTTATGGAATGCCTAATTGCATTCGACAAACTTGGATTTTCCTCAACACTATAAATGCTTAGAAACTATGTTATCAGTTTTTTTAGTGATGCACTCCATTCTTCACATTTTTAAGTTTTACCAATTCAAATTTTCACCGTTCTGTAGTAAATTTTAAACATGTCAATGCATTTTTGAAGCATGCATCGCGCCATTTTTAGAAATGACTTAATTTAGAATAGTTGTCAAATGTCAAAAAAATATGGAAAAGCCTTTAAGTATTCTTTTATAATCACCGGATGGCAATCCCGTTCAAAATTCTCTCGATGGGCTCAGGTCCAAAAGGACCAAGTCGTGTGTGATAGGGTAACAGAAGAAAAACAGTTTAAATCATGTACACACATAATATTGGCCTTTGATACGGATCCATATCCGGATTATTCTTACCATCCCTTTGGTATTAAAGTCAACGAAGCAAAAGATAAAATCTGTTTATAAAATAAACAAAATGATTTAGGAGGCCAGAGCAATAGAAAAACGGAAGACGGTTCCTTTATCTTATACAACAACAAAAAGAAATAATAATATTAAAAAAAAAAATCCCAGGGACGACTACGAAGACGACACAGACGACGACGATGACTATGTCGACGAGGACGACGTACATCAATGACGAGAGAATATGATACCGTTCAGATGGAAAATCTCCTTTCGTGTGTCCGTAGTCCGTAAAGTACGTATAGTACGTCCATCTATCGGCCAATAAAGGAGTTAAGTTGATGGGTTTTCTAAATATACGTGTGTTTGTAACGGTTGAAGCTCCAGAATGAAATAATGCTCCAGAAGATTACTTTTAATTCGAACATAAAAAGCGGAAATAATATCGTGTACATAAAGTATCTACAGACTATACAGAACAGAACAGATAGGTATACTCTAAGCCAAGACAACGAGTAGTCCAAACGAATCCCACTTCTGAACTTACTTATCTTTTTGCCGGTAACGGTAAGAAGAGTATAAGAGCTGAGAAAATAGATCATCATCGCTACGCTACTCATGGATGCTGGTCTGGTATAGCCGTTTAATACTCGTACGGTGCGGCCCGGCGGCGGTTTGAAGGCCAAACGTTAGACGGGTCAGATATAAAAAACAGAGAAACACCAAAAAAGAACTAAAGAACTTTCCTTTCCACTTAACTCAACTTTGCTCAAAGACAACGATAAGCGACCGTGCGTCGAGTCGTCGTATCGGTGGCGGTGTTGGTCGGATGAAAGGGGCAAAACACACAAGAGTTATACTAAGACTATATACCTCCATATAAACGAGACTTTACGAAGTTCCAGCAGGGTATATCTGGTTAGCAAATCTGGCCCACTCAAAGAAAGTTAATTAGGAAACTAAAGCAAAGATATTATCCTCAGTATCCTGTTGCTCCTTTGTTTGCTTCTATCCCGCTCGTATTCCTTTATATATAGTAAATTCGTTTTATTTATTTTTTGTTTTCTACTTTATTTCCTCTCCAATATGGTAATAGCATACCCATATAACATAGCCTTATACCCTAGTTTTAGCCATGGCCTTCAGAAATGCTTTTTGCTTTATACGAGTAAAGTATAAAGTTCTATTTGGATTAGTTGGTTTGTTTGAAGCGATTTTCAATGCGATAGATACAAAAAAAAAAAACACAAAACGTAAAACTGGCGCCCGGGAGATGAACTTTAATTTATAATTGCTTTTTCTGATTTCCGGGGCGCAATTTTCAACGATTTTTGAAACACACACAAAATAAAATGCTATAAATAGATACTCGCCGCTTGTTTGTACACTTTATTTTCCTTTCATGATGAAAGCAGACTTAAATGCTGGCTAACAGTAAATAGAAATCAATCAGTTTAATTGAAAATTGTTTTCTGTTTTTTGGATCACAATATAAAAAACATTAAATAATTATAAAAAAAATACTCCTTTTTTTGAATAATGCCTGAAAACAAATCTCTTGCATTAAATTTGTGCCTACCTATTTAATGAGTTCAATGATTTGGAGAGTATAGACCTATTACCTTTCACCATCAAAATATTTTTTAATAAAGAAAATTAATTAAGTTGAAATTTTAATTCTAATTGAAATATTTTGCACTTTGTATTATTAAATAGGTGCAACTTATAGCATCATTGATTTTCATCATTGAAACCAACCATTGGTATATTTTTGGTAGGTCGGTTACAGTAATCCTTGCGAAAATGTCTTCCATTGAACAAAAGAATTGTCTGATTAAAGTGCACCGCAAATTTCTTTCTGACAGAAATCTGTCATTGGAATTGTGTGATATTGAAATAAAATAGTAGAACGCTTCTTCTCATTTTTGAATAAAGTAGAATCAGCTGTTCCGAGAAATTTCAGGAAAATAGAAAAATAAATTTTTAGCGAAAAATGGCTTTATAATTAAACTATGTGTTTTCAAAAAAAAAAGTGATTTCCAATCGATCAGCACAAGTTTTATTTTTCTAATTAAATAGAATTACAGTTAAATATCCATTCGAAGAACTTTTTCGATTAAATTCAATAATTAGCTGCCCCCATACAGTCCTTGATTTTCCCAATGAAAGAAATATTCAATGAACGCTATAACCGACCTTTGAAAATATTCCAATGATTTATTTCAATGATGAAAAGCAATAAATGACCCCATGAGAAAGGATCGAAAGATTTACAAGGCCAAAATAAACAATTTGGTCAATTTGTTTGCGCTATTTATCGACGATGTTATCGACATCCTGCCTGGTGGAATTGAAGTCAGCTGTACTACTATTAAAGCACTGCTGTTTGCAGATGATATAGTGATTCTAGCTCATTCACCGAAAACGCTACAACTGATGATCAACCGATTATGCGAATACTGTGCCAAATGGAACCTAGTGGTCAACCAAGAGAAGTCGAATATCATGATCTTCAATAAAGGGAGAGGCAGACTACGAACAAATGAGAAGTGGCACTACAATAACGAAAGACTTGAAGTTGTCAACGAATACAAGTACCTTGGAGTGATCTTCACCTGCAATTTAAAAATGGAAAAGCACTTGAAAGATAAGCTTGCAAAGGCAAAAACTGCAATAAACTCAACTTGGAAGATGTGTTTCTCCAACAAATATCTAAACCATAGCACGAAATTTAAAGTTTTTGAATCTGTTGCAGAATCAATCATGCATCTACGAGATAATTTCCAACACAGATATAAACTGCAGGAATGAGTATGAAAGTGAAGCAAGAGGATCCCTTTACAGATCGGTGTACAGTACTCTCAACTATAACCTTCAACATGCAAACTACTTCAGAGACGAACTAGGCGTAGAATCCATCTCAATGATGCTAAGGGCGAGGGTAGAACTTCTTCCACTCAATTATAGGCCACACCGAGATGACCTTCTAATATTGTGCAATATATGTAACACAGCAGAAAAAGAAGACATATTTCATTTTATGGGTAGATGTCCGACTCTTCGTGAAACAAAGCGACATTTCTTCCTCAAAGATACGCTTTCAACGGAACAAGTTCGGAATATATTGAACGAATTGTCAGAAAAGCAATTACTTTTTTGTAAAACAGGTCTAAGTTATAGAGATAGAATATTAAATGCTAGCTTCTAATATTTCAAGTAATTCATTAGTGATTCATTTTATTTTTCTGTAACAGTATTTCTTATTTAAATTTAAATTTGTTTGTTAATTTCATAAACAGTATACCAATCGGCAGACGGCAAAGCCACGCCATAAAGATTTTGTAAATGTAAATTGTTATATTCTTATGTTGTTAATAAATACAATCATTTTAATCTAAATCTAAAATCTAAAGTGTAATTAGCTCTCCGCCAAAATTTTACTCATTTCAATAGACCACCAACAAAATTGTTTGGAATCATTATCGGAAGATTCCAAAACAATAATTGTTTTTTAACTTCCCATAGGAAGTTATAGTAATCGGTCCGATTTGTAAAATTGAAAATTTTGACATTTCTCGACGTTTCAAGGTCCCTAGAGTCTAATTAAAAGATTTTTAGAAAGATGCCTGTGTGTGTGTGTGTACGTACGTTCGTACGTCCAGTCCGTATGTCCGTACGTTCGCGACGTTTTTTTCGTCGTCCATAGCTCAAGAACCAGAAGAGATATCGACTTCAAATAAATTTTGTTATACAGATAATAAGGCAGAAAATTGCGTGGGTGGTTTTTTACCATAGATGTTTAAAAAAAAAAGGGGAAAATGTTGGTAAACCCTAAATATCTCCCGAACCAATAACGCTAGAGACTTGAACTAAATTTTATATTATATATTGTAACGTCATACCAAACAAATTTATTTTTGGAAAAAAATCCAATTAATGGTTTTTTTTATAAATCGAAAAAAAAACTGAAAAAAAAAAATATTATTTACCTCGACAAATTTATGAACAAAAAACAATTTTATCTTCAAAGGAATTTTGTGCAACGAAGAATAATGTTTTTAACATCTGGTAAAATTTTGAGAAAAATCGAACAGATAGTTTTTTTTATAAAAATAAAAACCTATAAAAAACATTACTCAAAGTTGGTAAAAATTGATTTTCGACTTAAATATCTTTTCGAAAATTTAAAATTATGACTTCCAACTAATTTTATCTTATAAGAAATATTATTTTCAACATTTGGTACAATTTTTAGAAAAATCGAATGGACAGTTTTTTTTAACACAAAAAATAAAAACTAAACAAAAATTAATAAAAGTTGGTAAATGTTGATTTTCGACTCAAATATCTTTTTAAAACCTTGAGATATTGGCTTTAAACTGCTTTCATCTTTTAAAAAATGTTGTTAACATGCAGTAAAATTTTGAGAAAAATCTAATCGACAGGTTTTTATTCAAAAAATAAAAACCTAACAAAAAACAATACTAAAACTTGGTAAAAATTTACTTTCGACTCAAATAGCTTTTCAAAAATTAATAATATTGTCTTCAAAATCTTTTTATTTCACAGAGAATATTATTTTCGATATTCAGTAGTTTTTATAAAAATCCAACAGTCCGTTTTTTCATAAGAAAATAAAATCTACAAAAAATAGTACGCAAATTTGGTAAAAATTGATGTTCGGTTCTTGATATCTCTCAAATTAATTTCATTCATCCAATTTGTAAAAATTTAATAAATGCTACTTAAATTGGTAAAAATTTGTTTTCGACTAAAAATCTATTTTATAAAACTAGATTTTCAAACTAAACTATTTCTTTATATGAAAAATATTGTTGATAATTTTAAAATTTTTAAGAATAATTCAACTAACAGCTTTTTTAACCCAACACGAAAACCTACAAACTTTTAAGCAAGACAAATCGACAGATGGGATGGGAAGTTATCAGTGTGGGTCGTATCCCAGCCTCTTTTTTATGATTAGATTTGTCAGATTTGTGGTCTTTTTTTTACAGACCTTTGACTTAAAAAAAAAACAGTTGGAGGGCAAGTTTCCATCACTTGAACGTGAGATAACCATACCTATTAACGGTTCGATCAGAATTTCCCAAGTGGTGAGAGCTGTGTAACAAATAGCACCGTCCTAGTCCTTTTTAAACTACATATATGTAATTGGTGTTGTGTCTATATTACCAACATTATTTCGTAATTATCAACCTCAAAATATTGTAGTACCCGTGGCGTGATGGTTAGGGTGCGTAGGAATGTCATGCAAGAGGTCTTCATTAATACTTTCTTGTGCCACCTAAAAAATCCGTTTGGATTCGACGTAAGAACTGTGGGTCCCCTCCATTTTTTAAAACATTAGTCTACTAGTAAGTCACTAGGCCCTAGTTCTATACGGACTTTTGCGCCAACTAATTTATGTATTTATTTAACTATATATATAGCTGTGTTGTTCTTTACGAAATATGCCTGCCCAAAATCTTCACCAAACTTTCGGGATGAATTATCTCTTAGATCTCGTATAGATTGGTATCGTCCCAATTATTTTGCAAGTTGACCTACTCACTACCCATCTTCATCCAAAAATGGGTTACATCGCTGAAGATAATTTCTCGATGAGAATTAAGGTCAGGTTCATTAAACAGCTCTTGGATCAGTTTACCAGAAATATTCTTCTCATTAACACGAATATGGTGACATAAAAAGTGTGATAAGCTTGCAAAATATTGCAGGAAAAGAACACCCATATTAAAAAATCAATATACGTATTATTGAACGCAATGTACGTCTATGATTATTTGGAAAACAAGAAATAACAACCCATGTGACAGGTGTATAACATCAACAATATGTTCACTATCAATTGTAAAATTTCTTAAATTCCAATTGGAAGTATCTTCCATATCAAAATAAAACTCGAATCTTTTCGGTCACGTGTTCGTGTCGTGTCAGCGGACACTTGGTTCCTGCCGCTGCCATTCACTGTACTTTAAATTAATACATTACTTAAATTGGTACCTGCCTGGAGACTGGACATATTCAAATTTGGAACAATGGAAAGCTAAAATAAAGCTGATTTTGTGCAGATGTAACAATGTTAAAGAAATGTTGCATATTATACCCAATCTTGCACCAGGTATAAATAATAGATTTTACTTTGCTGTTTTGTCTTTGATCGGCGAAATTGCTTCGAATTTTATGACTGGTTTCTTACCAAAACAATTGTTTTTTTTTTTAATTTTGTTTCTTTAATAGCAAAAGTAAAAAATATTTAAAAAAAAAAATATACCCAAAATACAAAACTACCCCCCAAAAAATACTCTCTCACCCTATACCCTACCTAACCACAAACAAGCAAACGCATTAAAGAAATTAAAAGTGTCTATATGTCTTAATTAAGTGTTACCTCAGGTTAATTCTTGAAAGAAGTGAACCATTTTCGAATTAAAAATTTTCATTTATTATTTTTTTGAATGTAGAAATTTTTCAATCAGAGCTAGTAAGAAAATAAAGGAATCAGAGCGGTCTTTTTCGTATTTAAAATTCAAATAAAATAATTATTAACTTCGTTCTCGTTGATTCTCATTAATTGATCTCACCATTATTATGAAAAGTAAGATTTTTAGTGCTTTTCATTAAGTATTGAAACTGCGGAATTTTGTGATATGGGATTCTGCGATTCGGAATTTTGTGATCCGGGAACTTGTTATGCGGAATTTCGTACTCAATCCAAAATATGAATATGTTCATGAAAAAACTTCACTTAACATATACAAACTAACAACTTTTTAGGATCACCTAAAAAAGTGCATATTAAAAGAATTTTGAAATGCAGTATTTTGAAATACAAAATTTTGTCCTAAAATATTTTCACCGTTCAGTATTTTATGACAGAATTTTTTAAAACAAAATATGGATACAAAAAATAAAAATAAATTTTGAACAAACATTTTATTCATGTTTGTACCCTTTCTATACATATATACATTTTTTACCGTCTGCAAAAAATTAGACCTGTTAAATTTTCTCCTGCCCTTTTAGGTTTCTGTTGAAATTCTATTGACTATTGAAATGTCCTAAGTTGAAAATCCTTAACAAAAGATATTCTCCTGCTTACTCTCAACAATAACAAATTCCTTAATCATGGAAAACAATATAAAAATGTCTTTATTTGCAAAAAAAAAAAAAATATTTTACAAATTCAAAATATAAAATTATAACCAAGGCTGAGGGTAAGGCTGAGGCTGAGAATAACTTAATTCGTCTTTGGTGGCTTTTCTATTTATTGTACTTTAATACCCCTCTTTTGCGGCCACACTTATATTTACATCAACCACAAATCACACCTAATCTCCTTTCTGCAAAAAGGAATCTAAATTCAATGTCCATTTCGGATATTTTATTACATATAACCGGAACCGACCAATGGGGCCATTAAATATTTTATTAGTCCTAGGAGAACTATATTTTCAGCGTTATAATCTTTATACAGTGAAAACACCTCCTGAAACCTGAAGCTGAGCATGATGTGCTTTTGCTGCTTTTGGTTCTGCTGCTGCTGTTGCCACTGCTCTGCCCCCACAAAACCTACCTATTTTTGATATTTTTGTACTTTGTGTGTCTGTTTTTTATATAATATTTATTTTTATATTTTTATTTGTTCAAAAATCTCACAGTAGTCGGTATTTTCATGCCTAGTATAAGCTTTATGCCCCGGAAAGCAATGTTGGCTTTTCGACCAAATCCAACCGCACCTGGTTGGTTGGCCTAGAAGCCCGGAAACGATATTTTTATTGCCATTTTGGTTTGGGCCCTTTTATTCAGTTCTCTTTATAGAACTCATATAAACAGTGTGTGTGTGTACTGTTCCTATACTACTCGTATATACAAAAACCAGTGTGTGATAGAGTTTAAACATAAATAAAATGTGAATCACTAATTAAGTACTCTTTTGTAATAACTAGACTCCTACCTAGCCCTATCCTTCTTTACCTACTGTACTGTATATGATATGAGGCTTTTCTCTGTGCGGTACTTTGGACTTGCTTTAAGATTAAATGAAAAATATATTATCTCTGGCAACAAAGCATAAGGCACACACTTGGGTTTTGGTTTTGGGCCATTCCTTGAATGATGGCGTATAGTAGGAGTAAAATGTACCTACTGCTCGTATCGTAAGTAAGTTAACGTGCACGTCTCAAGGACTCAACAGGCAGATTTGTATTACAGTAATTCCCGTTTCTCATATCGTCCTTTATAATATAGTAAACTTTCTGGAGAACTATAGTTGGTCACAGAGAATCAGCTCTAATGGATTGCAAAAGCCCTTAGTAAATTATAATTAAGTTCTGCTGAACGCATTTGAGTTATATTGCTAAAAGATTGGCCATTACTTTGGTAAAGTCTTTGTCTTAAGAGGGAAGAGTAAAGAGGGTTAGAGGTTGAACGATATGAAGTTGCAAAGGATAATTTTGTTGCCAGGTCAGTGGTGCACATGATGGATGGCGAATTCTTGTTTTAAAATTAACATGACACCCTAAATAAATTGGTGTTCATAATATTGTCCTCTCTTTTGCTATGCTTCTTTATATATGTACTGCTCTTGTCCAATTATGTTTATTTTGTCAAGAGCATAAATGAGAACAGCTTGGTCAAAAATATAAGGAAGACTTTCATAAAGTCCTTACATATAGTAGTAGTAGAGTATATTGTAGAGCATTGACGTTTATAAGAATATAAAAGTTTCATTTAAAGCCACTTAGAGTCTGGTGACATTTTTATAGTGAGGTGAATTTTTCTAGGATTTTTGTTGAACAAAATGCTTGGGAATTACATTTTTATTCATTAATGGGGAGTCTTTACCTTGAGGAATATTTTGGTACAAACAATAGGCATATTATAAAAACTACGGGACAAAAACTAGGCCTCAAACGTGAATTTAAAATGTTTGACAGTAACTAAGATAAGTTTTGATTGAATTTCAAAATTGATGTTTAGACATACTTAAAATAAAATTTGTACAACCCATTTGAAGTTATTGACATTTCAAAGTCCCTAGAATCTAAATCCATAGTTTTAGAGAAATTTACACTCCAAATATTTTTGTGTACACATTGCAAAATCAAGATATACAGAAAGGCCTTTTAAAAAAATTCACTTTCAGGTTTTTACTACAAAAATTAACCAACAAATTTAAAACTTCGCGAAAAAAAAATGGCTGCTTCGAAAATCTTACGATAAAGTAGATTAAAATTCGAAAATAATTTTATTCCATGAAGAATAACGTTTTTGAGAAAGTAAAGTTTGGAGAAAAGTCTAATTGATAGTTTTTCTTTGTACAAAATTAAAAAAAAAATACTAAAATTGTTAACAATTGATTTTGGACTCGAATATCTAGCGAACGAATGAATTTGTTGACCAAAAACTTGTAGTACCCGTGGCATGATGGTTAGTGCGTTATGGACTGTCACGCCAGAGGTCTTGGTTTAAATCCCTGGTGTCCAATCTAAAATTTGTTCACGGGTACTGCCTCTTGCAGGGAATTGACAAATCCTCCAATAGTATTTTCTTACGTGAAAAGTGCTTTCTCAAATGAGCTAGCTGTTCGGATTCGGTTTAAAACTGTAGGTCCCCTCCATTCTCCTGAAAACATTACTCGCGCACAGGAATGGTTACGAGCTGTAAGCCATTAGGTTCTCAACGGACTGTTGCGCCACCTTATTTATTTATTAAAACTTATTTTATTTTATAAAAAATATTGTTGTTAATTTACTTAACTTAACTGAAATACCATACTTAATTTGTCTATATTTATAAATTCCTTCAATGGCCATTATAAGCCATTTTTTATAATTTGTTTGCACATTTTAAAAACAGCCGTTTGACTAAAACAAACGAAAATATTTGTAAGCATACTTTTAGGTAGTAATCCCCAAAAATATACTATAGATACAAACTCCCGAAGATGTTCCTTTTCTAGATCACAGTACAGGGCCACATGATCAGTCCTGAGGGGGAGGAATGGCAGTGAGTGATGGATAGAACAAAAGATTATGACATTAATGGAAGATATATCAACTTTTTATAATATTGAGTGAATGGAATTAATTCATTTTGTATGGAAAATTAGAAGATTTTGATTTTGGATGCTACTAACTTTTTACGATGATTTGGTCCATTTAAATAACGAAATCAATTGCATAACATATTTATGTCTCTTTCATCTCCGAGTTATTAATTTATTCCTGGTTGACTCAAGACCTAAGATATGTATGTATATTAATAAGCGGATGAAATTGTGTGTATATAATATATCTTTTTTTTGTTTTCTTCCAAAATCTTCAAGCCTCTAATATCCAGGTATGTACGTCTTCAACACCATTTCTCTTTTGGCATATGCATGCAATTCTTTAACCTTGATATTATATATTGCGTATGATAAAATAAGATTGATTTCAGAATTTGATTTTGTTCTGTTTAAGGTCCACCAAAATGTGCACTTATTTTAAATTGCTACATTAAAAAAGCACCACCTATATTTGTTTGAAAGTCCTTTCTTTGTGTTTCTGCTTTATTGTCTATATTACAAAATGTATTAGAAATCGATTTCTTTACTGGTTCCTGAGATATGGACGGTAAAAAAAGCTTTCCGAACGTGCATACATACTCTTAAAATCTTTGATTTAGATTCTTAGGACCTTAAAACGTCGAGAAATGTCAAAATTTTCAATTCGACAAAACGGACCAATTACAATAACTTCCATGAGAAGTTAACAAAGAAAATTTTTGAGTCCTTCAATTGCCATATGGATGACCAAAAACCAGAGGGATTAAAATCTAAGGCTCATATCAATTAAAAAGAGTCAGATATAATTACGGTGACCATCCGTTCATTATTATAATGAACAGTTCATTATTTGAAGAAAATGTTCATTATGAATTATTGTGTGTCGGAAAACATCAAAATATTCATTATTTTAGAAATTGCTCATTATTTGTTCATTATTTTATGTTTTTTTTCTTTAAGGAAAGCCTAAGCATGGAAACCATTAAATGTTTAATGAAAACGTACCCTTACATCATAATTCGTAATTTTTCTTTTTCGAAACAATTCCTACTCTCACAATTACAAAAATCAGATCATATTATACATCCCAACATACAGGGGAAGTTAAACTAATACTTTACACTTGCGCACAGGATGACTCACCACTGGAAATTAATTTTACCATTGAGTTTTACTGACCATGACAATGGTAAAAAAAAACTTTCAGCGAATGTGAATGAAACTCATCTTTTTTGCATTTGGACTAATTATGGCATTTTCCAAAAGTAATTTTGTGAATGCACTCCGACTGTTTATCGCATTGTTGAAAAATCCTCCACTTCACTAACACTCCTTCCTGGGACAAAGTGGAGTTAAGTTTAATGTATATTATGAAAAAGAGAAGCAATATTTCAGTTTATGACACTGATGTTTTCGACGAGTTGTCATGTGTAAAAAATTATGTTTCTTCAGAAAAAATTTGTGAATGGAAGGAGAGCCAAATGAGTGCTGGAGAATGGTGGGTTGAAATTTTCAAGTTTTTCAATCAAAAAATGATACAGTATGCAAACATTTCAAAAATCGTACAGTATGGGTCTAATGCCTCTACAGAAAGAGTTTTCTCAATTTTAAACAATGAACAAGGAAAAAAAATATGAAAATTAAAACAATCGGGTCCTTTATAATTTGCAAATCGAATTATGAATTAAATTGCATCCAATTTAAGAATTCTTTAAAAGGAAAGCCAGAATTAATTAAACAAAATTATTCTTCCGAAAAGTACTTATTTTAACAATACTAAAATATTATAATTCGATGTTAAAATTGTTTGACTAGCCAATATGATATAAAAGAGTTTAAGGTTTTGTTTATTTTTTTTTTTGTGAATAAGTTAGAGACTGAAAGAATCTGTGTTATTTTTATGTTTGTTTTGTTTATTATCAATGAAAGATCCTTTTTTGTTTATTTTATAAATATACCTGATTATACTATATTTATTAGGTAATTAATTTATATTATATTTATTTACTGTTACTCAATGAAATAAAAAAAATCTTGAAAACTGGTCAACATTTTTCATTTTTTGGATACTGTTCATTATTTTGCCTCGGAAAATATGGTCACCGTAGATATAATACTGTAATGTGTATACACTCTTTATCCCTTTTAATATCGGATTAATAGGAGAACTCGCTTCTTTAAGCATCGAGAAACATCTAGTGGCTAAGAGGGGAACATTCAGCGCATACAAGAACCTCGAAAGGGGCAACATCTAGGGATTAAGAGGAGAACTAGCTTCGTTAAGCATCTAGTGATAAAGAGGAGAACTTCGTTAAGCATCGAGAACAACCTCGTAGATTCTCGAACCGATTTGAGGTATATAAATAGGCGCTCGGAAGCGAAGCGGATTATTATTGATTGTGAACTGCGATAAGTAAAGACTGTGTTTAAAGAGTAAAGGCTGTGTTCGAAAAGTAATAATTGAAAGTGGTGAATAAATAAGTTTATAGCGATTTAAATAAAGAAAATTTGTGTTTTATTTACAAGTGTGAATAAGTTTTAATTATCGGACCCAGCCGGATATTACAATACCATCGGCAACAACATCATCAAGAAAAATGAAGAATTTAAATGCTTTTGTTAATTCCCTTAAACCAGAGTGGAATCGGCTAAGGTAATAGTTGACTATCATATTTTTGATAGTAAAATTGACTATTGCCAAGTTTTCCATCTGTGTAAGCTGATTCAACTCAATTCAATTTGATTGAACAATTTCAGACTATAATTGTCACAATTCAATGTTGCTAAGATGAAATTTTAAAATGATTCCTATAAAAAATCTAAATAAAAGTATTAAATTGGCTCTGTTTAAACAACATTCTTACTTTTCTTGTATTTTTTTGAATTTCGTAAGCTTTGTCGGTCATAAGAATGTGTTTTTGTACCTAAAAAAGGTAAATGACAAAATTTTCTATTCGTTTTTTGTAAGCGCCTGGTAGCTCTATTCAGAAACGACATATTTGTAGGTCAATGACTATTACATTTTTGTTGTGACAGCTTTTTAGGTATCAATTTGACTATCACCTTACATATACATAGATCAAATTCTATTATTTTGACTATCATTTATCAACAATCACCTTAGCCGATTCCACCCAGTTGTGTCAAAAGGTGAAAAGAGGCTAAAATTATCATGTCAGGTGCGTTGGCGTTAGTATCGCGATAGCTTTTTCAAGTTTTTCACAAACTTACAGCCAAGATCTAATATTTCCAAGTTTATTTTTGATGGAGATTTTGTTGCAAGAATTGACAGCAATCGGAAAACGCTGGAACCTTATATGCAATCTTATGAACAAGTGCTAAGCATTAGATACAAGTGTTGCAGATGAGGTTAATATGTGGATTAAAATAAAAAATTTGAATGAATTTAAGAAATCAATGATGCCATATTACTAAGAAAAATAAAATGCACGACTGGGTCGCACGAACTTGCTCCTGTATTCAAAGAGTCTGTTTAAAAATGTACCTATAAAAGATTTAAAAATATACCTGTAAAATAAGTTCGTCTTCAAAGATATAAATGCCATTTGATTTGTCAAAAAACTTGTGATTCACCCCAAGACACAACTCATCCTAGGACAACTCATCCCGAAAATAAAAAATACTTGTAAGCATACCTAACGAAAACAATAATTGTTTGTGTATTCAACTAGTTAAAAATATTTAAAATTATTAAAAAAATAAAAATTAAAATAATTAAAAATAAAATAATTAAAATAATTAAAAAAAAATTTAAGATTCAAAATTTTACCTGAAAAAAAGTTTGTCTTTAAAAATTTAAATGCCATTTTATAAATCAAAAAATCCTTGATTTTTCAAATTTTTTTTTTGAAAATCGTTAGAGCGGTTTTTTTTTAAATTAATTTTTTATATATAAAATTTTTCAATTTTGTTCTAAAAATATTTTTGGTATGCAGTTGTTTAGTAATTGTAAATATACGCTCTACATTTAAATTTCGTAAAAAAATGTTGACCCCTTTTTGAGATATAGAATTGAAAAAAAAAATAATTCAATATTTTTTTTAAAATCCAAACAATAAAAAATTGCACTTTTGATAATCAAATATTGTTAAAGCAATATAAGAGCTTATTCAGAAAAAAAATTATTGAAATCAGTTCATAAGTTGCTGAGAAAATTAAAAAACAAAATAACGGTTCTATGAGCGGTACCTTTCCTGAGCAATACAAAAATATGTTTTTCTTATTAAAAGAAGCTAAATTAAAAAATAAAATTTTAGAGAAAATTTAAAAAAAATCTATCGGTTCGTTTTTGAGAAAATTCGAATTTTCGTTTTTTGACCAAAAAAATTGTATGGGGGCCACTGTTAGTTTTGATCTTAAAAAAAAAATGAAAAAAACGCCTAACGCGAATCTGCTCAAGACCTTAACTTCGAAGTTTGAACTCAATCGACCCAATGGTTTAGGCTGTAGGAGCGTGGACAGACAGACAAAACAGACCGGACGGAATCGCGGGACCCACTTTTTTCGACTTCTCTACCATCGTAATATCATGTTTGATTAAAATCTCGAGTTCGAAATTTTGGACGAATGCAAAACTTGCCATATTAGTTCCTATATGTCGCAAGTAAAAAAAGATGTCATTAAATAAAATCTCACCAACTTTATCTAACTTAAACCCTTTTTATGACGAACCAATTTTACCGACATCTTAATGAAAAACTTAGATGCAGATGGATTAGAGAGTTTGCACTGTTTTCGTCACCAAACTGATATATTTCAAACACTTTTTTAAAAAGATATTAAAAAAGCAAACATTTTTTGGAGCACTGCAAACAATTATCGTCCTTAGCTTTGAAGGCCCTCAACATACCAACATCATAAGCGCAGATTAAAAAGGTCAAATATGCATAAAATGTCTAAGAAACGTATTCATACATGTATATCGCTTAATGCAATTAATGTTGACTTGAAAGATATTGAAACAGAAGAATATGTTTCGTTGCTTAAAAAGTACCTTTACAATAAATGTTAATATTTTTTAAGACTGAAAAACCATTCTGTTGATATGTATTTATTTGCTTCAGTAAAGAGATTTTCAAAATAAATCTCAAAACTTTGAAAAATAAAATGAAAAAAGAGGCTGGGTGGCACACTCTGATAACTTCCAAGCCCGTTTGTCGATTTGTCTTGTTTAAAAGGTTTGTAGGTTTTCGTGCTTTGTTAAAAAAGTTGTCAGTTGAATTATTCTAAAAAATTAAAAATTACCAACAATATTTTGCATATGATGAAATAGTTTGATTTCAAAATCTATTTTTGTTAACGAGATTTTCAGTCGAAAACTAATTTTTACAAATTTTAGTAGAATTTCATAAAAGTTTTTATTTCTTATATTATAAACAAATACAAGTTGGATGAATGAAATTCATTTGATGTAAATATCTTCTATTGTTAACGAGTTATCGAGACCGAACATCAATTTTTAACAATTTTGCGTACTGTTTTTTGTAGATTTTAATTTGTTATGAAAGAAACGGACTGTTAGATTTTTATAAAATCTTTATTTACTGAATGTCAAAAACAATATTTTCTGTGACATAAAAATAGTTTGAGGCCAATATTTTCAAATTTTGAAAAAATATTTGAGTCGAAAATAAATTTCTACTAAGTTTTAGTATTGTTTCTTTTAGGTTTTTATTTTTTTTGATAAAAAAAACTGTCACTTCGATTTTTCTCAAAATTTGATTCAATATTGACAACAATATTTTTTATAAGATAAAATAAGTTTGAAACCAATATCTAAAATTTTTGAAAAGATATTTGAGTCGAAAATCAATTTTCGACTTTGAGTTTTTTTTTTAATTTTTATTTAAAAAAAAACTGTCAATTCGATTTTTCTCAAAATTTTACCAGATATTATGAACGTTATTCTTCGTGGCACAAAATTGTTTTGGAGATAAAATCATTTTTTGTTCGTTAAATATTCGAGATGAAAAATATTTTTTTTCAGTTTTTTTGATTTATAAAAAAAACGTTACTTGGAATTTCTTCCAAAAATATACTTCTTTGGTATCACGTCATAATATATAATATAAAATTGAATTCAAGTCGCTACCATTATTGGTTCTTGAGATATTTTAGGTTAACCAAAATTATAACCTTTTTTTTAAATTACTATGGTAAAAAAAACACCCTCGCATTTTATGCATTATTATCTGTATAACAAAATTCATTTGAAGTCGATATCTCTATTGGTTCTTGAGCTATGGACCTCGAAAAAAACTTTCCGAACGTACGTACACATGCACGCACAGACATCTTTCTAAATAATCTTTTACTTCGACCCTAATGACCTTGAAACGTCGAGAAATGTCAAAATTTTCAATTCGCCAAATCGGACCAATTACAATAACTCCCTATTATGGGAAGTTAATAAATATTTTCAAAATAAAACCAACGAATGGAACTTATATTTTAAAATTTAAAATTTAAAGAATCAAATAAGTTTGTCTTAAAAAAATTCAATGCCATTTATGTAATTAAAAAATATTCTTGAAAGATGTTACAACGGTCTTTTTATTAAACTTGTTTTTTACATATGTATAAAATGTTTCAATTTTAGATTAAAAATATTATAAGCATGCAGTTACTACTTAGAGCTTTTTAATATGCGTTTTGCATCCGATCTCCGTTAAAAAATATAAACCCTTTTTGAGATTCTGAGTTTTACTATTTTTTTAAAAATCCAAAAAGTTAAATTTGATATTTTTGGTCATCAAATATTATTGAAATAGGTTGATTCTGGAGCAAAACAAAAATATGTTTTTTTTTAGTGAAAGAAGCCAAGTTAAAAAAAAATAAAAGAAAAATTAATAAAAATCGATCTGTTCGTTTTTGAGAAAATTAGAATTTTCAATTTTTTTACCAAAAAATGTGTCTTTAAAATCTATTTAAAACCTTACCTTCTAAGTTTGAACTCAATCGACCCAATGTTTTGGTTTCGACTCAAGTATCTTGAGAAAAAGAAAGATATTGACTTCAAAATTTTGTTTATCTTACACAAAATGTTGTTATTAATATTTGTAAAATTTTTAGAAACATGTACAGATGGCCGCAAATGAAAAGTTATCAGAAGTTATCGCATCCCAACCTATTCTTTACAAAAACATTAAACCCTGGACATTTTTAAACTGACTTTTTCTTTTCAGTATCTTCTAAATTTCAACTCAATATTAACCAATTCCCCAAACCGTAAAACCTAATGCATGATGCACAACGTCCCAAAAAAATCAACTCACAAACTACAAACTAAGTCCCACTGAAAAATGTAATGGTAGTTAGTCAATGTTGACCGATGGGAGTCAATGTTTTTGAATTTGAAAGAAAATGAGTTAACGTGTAAAGAAATCCTTGATCCACTACTGCCTTTAAATAATTCAGTATATAAGCCCTTGGTACCGACTATAATAATGCCTCATTTATGATCTCGAATGGAGGTCAGTAAAATCACACATAGCTTGGATACTTGACTTGTGCCTATATTTAACTTTAACCTACTGGCGAAATTTATTTATTTAAGAAGATGGGTTGTCCTTCTTCAAAGTCCGTCCTTGGATGTGTTCCGGCAAATTTCTTGCCTTATGCATGCATTACCTACATATCCATACATATGCATTCGAGAGCTTAACTAAGCAACTTAAAACTTTCACCCTGGTCCTTAAAGAATGAACTGCTTTTTTTTGTTGTTGTTTGTTATTGTTAGTTAGCTCCTCTGTGCGAAAAGTTAATTAGACTAACTTTTCTGTGATATGCTCCATTAACTTAAAGCTACTTTCAGTTGCAGGACCTTACGAGTTACAGGATATACTCGTCCTCGTCCTTAGAGCTAACACATAATACTTGTACCTACTTCGTACAAAATAGCAATTGTGCAGCTCCTTGCATCTCGACTATAATATAAGAGTTGAAAAAGCTTATGCGATGGTGTTCCCGCTAATGTTGCAGTTGCAGTTGCTTAAGTTAGTAGAGAGAGAGAGAAAGAGAGAGAGAAATGTAATTTCATAATGAAATAAGGAACATAAGTGAATGACGTGGTTTTGTATAAGGATTTTCACGTCACTTTCTGTACTTGATGGGATTCTGTATGTTGAACACTCTTTTTGCAGTTTTCTTAATGGAGAAAGTACCTACTTCTCAAAAATACTACCAACAACAACAACAACGCCAACAAAACTAAACTAAACTCACAGCAAAGTGCAAAAGAAGTGTTTCCTTTGTAGAAAAATTTCACTTTGTCAACGGTGAAAAGACTTTCTATGCAGTGAATTTATATACTGCAAAGCGAGAAACTTAATTTATATTTACATTACACGTTTGACTAATTGTGTGAGCATTTTAATAGCTACTTACTGACGAATTACATTTTTCGCTCTGATGCAGTTTTTGAGTTGATTTGTTTTTTTTTTTTTATTTTTTGATAAAAATCACGTATGAAATAAAATAATTAAAAACAAAAATAAATAAAAAAGATAAATAAATGGGAAAAAATGCACGAGTTTATTTTTGATGCGGTGAGAAATTATTGACAATATACTCAGAAGATAAGCCAGTATTAATGTGATTGGGAGACAACTTTTGACATATATAATCATCACGTAGTTAATTTGTTTATGTCTATATCAAAAAAAAAAACAAGTGTGTACATATTTCGATTTTCCACCCACTACTTTTATCAATTACCCGGCTATTTTCCATACGTGCTGTGCTTTCATTGGCACGCTTCACAGCAAGTATTAAATCTAAAAATAAAACTGATTGAATATTTTGTTGTATACATAAGTCGTTACACTTCTAAACATGTGTACAATACAAAACACATTATGTACATTTCTACATCAATTATTAAAAAACGAATAACATTAAATAGTATTTCGAAAAAGTTGAAAAAATTGAGTTGTGTTCAAAGTTGTAGGTTCTTTATTTTCTGTTCAATACAGAAGCATATTTGACCGGCTCCCGGAAATTACGCCATAGGAAATTACGCCAAAAAAATAAAATGGAAAAAACGCCAAAAATGCTCCATACAATTTTTTGGCTTTTTTTCCTAGGAAAAAGGATCCAAAGAGTTTGGTGTTAATTCCGGATTTTTTGGCTATTTTTTCCGAAAATTTCTTGGCGTTTTTTCCTTTTAGAATATAATGAAAAAAGGCAAACAAAAATTTGTTTGGAAAAAACGCCAAAACTTTTTTTCCAAACAAAAAAGGAAAAAACGCCCAAAAATAAACTTTTTGGTTTTTTTTCCAAATCTTAAAGGAAAAAACGCCACAAAACAAACTTTTTGGCTTTTTTTCCTAATCGAATAAGGAAAAAAAGCCAGAAAATTAACCGTTCGTTCTTCCAAATCAAAAACAAAAAAGTACGTTGCGGCGCGCCGGTCCATGTTACGTCGTACGTTCAAATTCTTTTATACACTTTTTGGGTTTTAATTCCAAATTAATTTAGGAAATTAAGCCAGAAAAAGCTCTGTATATGCTTTTAAGGCTTAATTTCCAAAACTAATTTGGAAATTACACCAAAAAGTTCTTATTTTTTTGTCTTTTTTTCCATTTTAGTATTTTGGCTCTTTTTCCAAAAGTTTGGCGTAATTTCCACACTTTTTGGCGTATTTTCCTTTTTGTTTTTGGGCGCTTTTTCCTATTTTTTTACGCCAAAATTTGTTGGGCTTTTTTTCCAAAACAGTTTTTGGCGTAATTTCCTATGGCGTAATTTCCGGGAGCCTATTTGACCATTAATGTAAAATTAACCTACGAAGTAATTTGAATTTAATAGATCCGGTGTGTCATATTGAAAATGCCGTCATATGCGGCCTTGAAATCGATGAAAAGATGGTGGTAGTGTCCGACCGAAGGTCGATTTTCTGCCGAAGCCGAAGCCTTATTATTAGGCTGAAAGAAAATCTTCGGCCAAAGCCGAAGCCGAAGCCTAAGGTTGAAAAAAGTCAAGAATTCTCCTTTCCACAAACGATGCGCAAAAGGTGTCAGGCAAAATTCAAAAATTGAAATTTTGTTCGGCGCCTACTATGATGGCACACATGTGTTTTGAAAATTTTAAATACCTACCGAAGAAAAGATTGCAATCTTTTCTTCGGTATTCAAAAATTTCAAAAATTGAAATTTTTTCCGGCGCCATAATAAACTCGGCCATTTTAGGCCGAAGTTTTGGCCGAAGCCGAAGGTTTGGCCGAATGTTGTTTTTTTGGCCGAATTCGGCCGAACCGAAGGCCGAAGCCGAAGCTTCGGTCGGACACTAGATGGTGGGTGTCACTTTGATGTTCTTGGGATTTTCTGGGTTCTATCGTAATATGAATTTTTGATCGACTGTGAACGGCGGAAAAGATTTTGTATGCGTTGTTAAGGAGACTGATTCCTCTATAGTTGGTGCAGTTTATGGTTAAGGGTCTCTTATTTTTTAGTATCGAGCAAACAATAAGAAGACGGGATTGTTGGCTTTCGTCGCCTATATTGAATGGATCATTCTTCGGAATCCGGTTCGTCGTCTTCGTTATACCAAAAGTGTATTTCCATATCCTCTGCATTAACTGCGTTTCGGCTGTGGTGTTTCTACTTTCGTCTTTTCAGCCTTCAGTTCGAGGTTTATGCAGTTGTAAATTTCGTTTCACCTGCTTATTAGACTTTTGAACTTAGTTTTTGCTCTCTTAACACCTTCAACCGCACGGCCACTAAACCATTTTTTCATACAATTCTTGTTCTTCTTGAAATTAAATTTCCTATAAAATTTCCCTGACCTTTTTCTTCAAGCCCTGGCATTTACGAGATAACAAATGTAATTTAATGAAGAAAGTAGGTAAGTGGCCACTACCGCAATGGACAAGTTTTAGGACGTTCAATACTGAGAAAAGAACTTTTTTTCAGAGAATAAGTTTCATAAAAAGTATATATCTTCAGCAGACAAATATTAAATTTGAATGCAAATGTTTTCAGAATAATATCAAAATTTGAGTGCAATTTTTTCTTTACGTGACTGTGGAATGCACCTTTTCAATAATTCCCATTACCTTTTTCAAGCGTTAAGCTCATTCCGTTTTGCAGATGTATGGTACTTTATGTTAAGATAACTTATAAATATAAAAAGAAACCATAAGATGGCTCATTCTATTAAAAGGTAGTTAATTTTTAACGTTTTTAGGTTTGGTATAGAATTAAGATTTATTATAAAGATATTGACTTGACATTATTTTTTTTTTAAATTATTTTGGGGAAGTGGCCATCGCTGCTGGCTCATTTAAATTCCAGTCGAGAGGCACAATTTTCTATCAGTTTTGTACTGTATGGGCCGCTTTGGAGCCGTATGTCAGCAATAATGAGCCGAATATACTCCTTCAAAAAGCGTCAATCTTGGATTTATCTGTGAAGACAAGCGACATCACCTAAAACACCAACAAATAGTTCAGCGGTGTTTAATATCATAGGAGGTCACGCCACAGATAACGCTGGATAATGCGCTCATAAGAAGTTTGATGCGTCGTCGTGCGAATCGAAGCCATTATTTTAGTTATAGATTGCAAGATTTACAGACCTTGTTCATGCAAAAGTCTATGTATTATTAAATTTCAAACCAAACTAAGTATAAATCAAGTGACAGATGTCAAGAAGACCAACTCCGAAAAAAGTATTGCCAGACTTAGAACCACACGTTTAAAAAAACACCCTAATACATGTTAAAATTGATACATCTATACCATTCTTTGTTGAGCGATGCGTTTTTTCTTCAACCTATACCTAACATGGTTCAGAGTTTAAATAAAAATAAAAAAAAAAAAAATTGGGTTGTGCAAGAGTCCGTTGAGAACTAGGGCCTAGTGACTTACAACTCTCAACCATTCCTGTGTGCGAGTACTGTTGTCAGGGATGGAGGGGACCTATAGTTTTAAGACAAATCCGAACGGCTAATTTGAGAAAGCACTTTTCATGACAAGGATTACTCTTGGAGAATTTTCCAATTCCTCGCAAGGGGCAGTACCCGTAAAAAAAAAAAACTTAAGATGGCATAGGCAGAGGTCGAACCCAAGACCTCTGGCATGACAGTCCAACGCACTAACCATCATGCCACGGGTACTACAACGCTTCTAAATAGTGAACATTTATTTTGAAAATGATGATTTGGAGTGATGTTAATCCTCAAGTGTGTATTTCATTTCATCCATTTGCTTAATGAGTTATTGGAATAATTGGTCCGTAATTCTTAAAAACGTTACAGTCAATGGTTACCGCTATAGAGCCATGATTAGATTTTTGTATTCATCAATTGAACACTGAACAGCCATGATAAACGAATAGTTTCATGTTACGAACACATTAATTGGGCTTCAAGATCATGTGAGGTGAGGATATGTGAAGGCGCTAGGTTCCGCCAATAAGCCCGGAACGATTGCTCACTTATTGGTCAACTTTTGCCGTGTTATTGCGGATACACGGCCACAAACTGTGCAAACACTCGTCAAAAATTGGACCTCTAGGTTAGACTATGCTTGAGCGTCAAATTAAAATAATTATATTTGTCGAATTCCATTTTTACGTTATTGACGTTTATTTGATTACTATGTATGTACCGTATTCATTCTTTTAGAGGCATTATACAGAATCCAAAACTCATGATCTCAAATCAAACCGCATCACTACCTTTTATAACCAATAAAATCACAACAAAACTAAATTTTCTACTAATCATTCTACATTGATATACTCGTATGTAAGTCTACTCTGCTAAAAATACAAAACAAAACCAACAATCCCCATTTATTCAAGTCAAACAAAGTTGGAAAAGTTTAGTTTTTTTGTTTTAAGGGTAAAATTCCCAAATCAATTCAAAGGTCCTATTTAACTTGAAACGGTACATAAATATGTATAGTCTATAGGTTAGGTAGGTAGTTAGGTTCTGTTGCTTCACCTTGTGGGCATTGATTTTCATTCAACTATTTGTTAAATACATTCCCGTTACCTAAACTAATCAAAGTTATTTACCCATCAATTCATCCTCGATACAAATCCCCGATCAATCAAAAACCCACCCTTTATAAACACACATAGTATATATAGTGAACTATCTCTCTCTCTCTCTCTGTATATCAATGTGTAATATCTACTCGTGTCTTATTTAACCCTTTTAGCCTACTTTTCTGTTTTTCTTTTTTTTTTCGGTATGTTCTTAAGTCAACATGTCCTTTAATCTTACATGAGTGCCTGGGGGCTAAACAGAAAACAGAACAGAACAAAAAAGAAAATCCAAAGGCCTACCCTTTCCCCCATTAAGCAGCATCTCAGCTCAGTTAGCTATACCACAATCCTTCATCTGGAAACAGTTCGAATTGATTTACCCCCAACGCCAACGCCCAAGCCCAACCGAACTGACAGAGGGTATACTCGTAGATTTTCCCAGCCAAATGCCTAAACCCCGAGCACATCAGACAAGAAAAGTCCAAACCAAAATAGAATCTCAATGATTCGATGATGGGTAAATGTAGGTAGGTATACTCTTATAACATAGGTACCGTTATAGTTTGTGTATAGTGAGTTCTGACAGAAGCCCTAGCGAACCAAGCGACCGACCGACCATGTAGGTAAAACTGACTGTTTACAAAGCCGTATCAATGTTTACCAATTTTCCAAATTAGCTAAAACTAGCCTAAATATCCTGCAAATTATTTGATAAGAGTCCTGGAGGATTCGTGTGGAATCAATCAGCTTCCAATAACCCCTGCTTCCATTTGTTCAATACAGGCGTCTGCCATTAGCGGACAAGCGAATTTGTATACATAGAATATGGAACAGAGGCGGGGGTGCGTGTGTATATATTCTTGCACCGTGCCACTCCGCTTACTTACGAATACCTACATGTAAATATGTCCCACGGGTTCCGAATTGCCAACTGCTGCCGGTTACGCATATCCTCATGCATTAAACATTTTTAATCTCTCTTGGGAAATCGAATAGATTCGATATTCAATTGAATAAAATGTTCGTTGAATCGACGACGACGGTGACGATGACGGCGAAGTGAATTGGAATAGAGTTTGGCGGCGTCAGCGGCGGCGTTGTTAGAGTTTCAGTTGGTTAAGGTAAAGCTAAAGCGCGATGTTAGAGGAAATCGTTTTCGTTTTACCCCCGATGGAGCGACTACTAGAAGCGATGACAATTGGGCGACGACGGCGACCAAAACGACGCAGACGAGGTATTTTTTATTCATTCGACACTTTTTACTGCTATTATAGTGCTGGAGCGGCGAAAGCGACGACGCTGACGCCACGTCGCGTCGCGCCACCCCATCTGCATCAAACGCCATGTAAGTTTGTTTTACAGCTCTGTCTACATTGCCCCAAATGGAATTTCAGTGGTACAGAAACAGGCAAAAGGGCAGAGAAGCGACCATATTATAGTCACAATAGTCAGCTTCAGCCTCAGCGTTCAGCAGCGACAGTGAGCCTGAGCGCTATACGCGATACGCCTAGGAGCTTGTGCTTGTGCTGTGTTAAACTCCCTGGCAAAAGGATTCGAAATTTCATTTTAATTTATTTTGACTAGATTTATGGTTGTGCACATTGAGGGCGCTGGCGTTGGGTTTAGAGGTTTCCATTCTGCAGCACGCAAGTGTAGGTAGTACTGATAAAACGAGAGCTGAGCACCAAGCACGGAGAACCGAGAACCGAAAACCGGGAACCTTCGAGCTCCTATAGATTGAGAACAACAAGAACATTGACAAGAACGATGGCAACGGACGGACGGCAGCGTTTACAGGGGACGCAGAAGCTGTGAACGAACGATGACGGTGGTGGGGCATGGATGGCGTGGCGTGGTGGGGGTGTGGGTGGCTACCGATGTACCGACTAAATATAGGAGGACAACCACGAATGGCAACGTTGCCGACAGCGAATATGCTAAGTGCTATAAGAGTGCTGTGCCGCAGAGAGACCGATACTGATATTGACATTTTGCCGCTTTTGTACAGCTATTCGGTTTGTGTGGGCCACGTGGTGGTGCAGACGGGTGCTGATGACAGTGATGGCGATGGTGATGGTGATGGCAACACAGAACTATAGGTTCCAGGAATATAGCAATGTAGGGATTTCGTCCTTCCATCAGTTGACATTGGTTAGTTGTGTGTAATGAGGAAAAAAGTTAAGTGTGTGGAACGATGCAGTGGAGCTGGTAGAGCTAGTAGAGATGCGATGGCGATGGCGATGCATCACGAGCGGAAAAGTGGCGTGATGGCAGCAACGCCCTGGTTATGTGCGGCTCAATGCCGTACATAGCTGGTAATGGTGCCGAGTGGGTGTGCTTTAATTAAGCTTTTTTTGAATTCGCAAAGTTGTAGTTAGGATGTGATTTGCATTAGCACCGTTGTACCGAACATCCTGGATGGATGGCTGATGACTCGATGGCATGGATGGCATTGGATGGAGCTGTATGGCTGGATGAATACTGCTTTTTCTCCTTTTTGTTTTTTAATTTTATCTTTATGTAAAAGTTAGCAAAACGCTAACTTGGACAAAAGAACATGGCATCAGGAAGTATTTAGAAGCAACGCAGGTTCCTCGTTTCTCGTTCCTGCAATTTCCCTTCGCACACTCGAAATCATTTTGAAAGATTGGCTATTTTTAATTAATGCCTGAGCGAGTGCGTGAATAGGTCAATGGAATTTGTATGCATTAGGTACACAACATCATACCTAGGTCTAGTTGTTGTTGGTGCTATGTTTTTGGTGTTTCCGATGCTAATGCAGGGAAATGTTAAGCAGTGCGTGTGAGATAGGAATAATGAGCTTCAAATTTGTTGTACTTAGTTACCTATAGACTAAAAGTAGGTATAAAGGATAGGGATAGGAATCGATGCAGTGCGGTGTGGTTGTCGGGTGGTGTTCATGTTGACAGGAAGTTGAAACGAGTGTTGAGATAAGTTAGCAGCCATGTGGCGTGTTGTACCTAGGTAGAGCATATGACATATTTAATTTGTTTTTAAATTGTGTTAAATTTAATATCATACCTACTATAAAAGTTAAAGAGACGTATAGGTAGAGTATAGGTATTTAGCAAGTTTAATATAACAAGCTCATAAATTATGCCAAGAATAAAATGAATTTACCTAGAGAAAGGATGGCTCAAGTTCGATTTTCCATACAAAATGTTTTTGATAGTTTAGAATGGACTATTGAAAAATCAAACAACTTAGAGCCTTTTCATGTCATTGGCGCAAATTTTTAAACAACCTATTGTAAGAGTTTAAACATTTGCTAAATAGTTAGCAATTTACTTAGTGAGTCTAAAAATGATAAACCTTTCTTTTCGTTTTGCTAGCTAGTAAATTGCTTATTGCCTTTTTTTGAAAAATGAGCACCCAAACATGTCTAAACATTAAAATAAAAAAGAGGCTGGAATGTGACCCACACTGATAACTTCCCATCAAGTCTGTCGATTTGTCTTGCTTAAAAGTTTGGCTATATGTATCAATTTTTACCAAATTTGCGTACTATTTTTTGTAGATTTTATTTTATTGAATATCGAAAATACTATTTTCTGTGAAATAAAATAAGTTTGAAGCCAATATTTGTAATTTTTGAAAAGCTATTTGAGTCGAAAGTAAAATTTTACCAAGTTTTAGTATTGTTTTTTTTTTTAGTTTTTATTTTTTGTAAAAAAAACTGTTAATTCGATTTTTCTCAAAATTTTACCGAATGTTAAAAACAATATTTCTTATAAGATAAAATTAGTTTGAAGCCAATGTCTCAAATTTTTGAAAAGATATTTACTTCGAAAAACAATTTTTACCAACTTTTATACATTTTTTTCTTTGATTTTTATTTTTTGTAAAAAACTGTCAATTCGATTCTTTTCAAAATTTTTCGTAATGTTGAAAACAATATTTTTTATAAGTTAAATTTAGTTAAGAGCCATTATCTCAAATTTTTGAAAAGATATTTGAGTCGAAAATCAATTTTTACCAACTTTTGTTAATTTTTTTTTCGGTTTTTAATTTTTTGTAAGAAAACTGTCAATTCGATTTTTTTCAAAATTTGACTGAATGTTGACAACAATATTTTTTGAAAGATAAAAGTAGATTAAAGCCAATATCTCAATGTTTTGAAAAGATATTTGAGTCGAAGTTCAATTTTTACCAACTTTGAGTAATGTTTTTTTCAGGTTTTTATTTTTTATAAAAAAAAACTGTCAATTCGATTTTTCTCAAAATTTTGTCAGATTTCAAAAACATTATTATGTTTTAGAGATGAAATCATATTTAAGTCGTACAATTTTCGAGGTGAAACATTTTTTTTTCAGTTTTTTTGATTTATAAAAAAAACTGTTAATTGGATTTTTTTCCAAAAATATACTTGTTTTGTATCACGTTACAATATATAATATAAAATTAAATTCAAGTCTCTAGCGTCAATGGTTCGTGAGATATTTAGGGTTAACCAAAATGTTCACCTTTTTTTTAAACTGCTATGGTAAAAAAAAACACCCACGCAATTTTTTTAAGGAGCCCTTTCTGCATCTTTCTGCCTTATTATCTGTATAACAAAATTTATTTGAAGTCGATATCTCTTCTGGTTCTTGAGCTATATGGACGACGAAAAAAACGTCGCGAACGTACGGACATACGGACATACGGACATACGGACGTACGAACGTACGTACACACGCACGCACAGACATCTTTCTAAAAATCTTTTATTTAGACTATAGGGACCTTGAAACGTCGAGAAATGTCAAAATTTTCAATTTGACAAATCGGACCCATTACAATAACTTCCTATGGGAAGTTAACAAAGCAAATTCGCTTAAACGGACCTATTAATTGGAATTCCCAACTGTTGACTGGACCATTCCATCCACTGCTTTTATTGATTTAGGAAATTGCTAAAAGTAGATATTCCGTAATTTTAACTTTAGTAAGATATTTAAATCGTTTAAAATTACTCATCTTTTAAGCTTAGTTAATTGCTAAAAATAGCTTTAACATTTCACTAAACCGTTTAAAATTTTGCTCCATAATCTACTTACTTACTTGAGGTGGCACACTGGCACTACAGTCCTCTGTGAACTAGGGTCTCACAGAACAAACTTCTCCATCTAGCTCGATCCCTAGTTACATGTCTCCATTTTTGTTGTTTTACTGTGGACTTTCCTGGTCTAAAACCACAGTGATAAGGACCTATTCGGTTGTTGACGATGGGCTTTAGACGTTCAAATATTACGGCAGAGAAGATTTTGTAAGCGATGCTAATACAGTCTACTTATATCAGAATCCGGCAAATAATACTAAGGTTCCATTCATCGGGCATGCTTTCTTCCGACCATATTTTAAAGAAAAGTTGGTACATGCTCCTAATTAAATTATCTTCAGCTGCTTTGAAGAGCTCGGCATTCAAGCCATTTGTTCCAGCGGGTTTTTTAGACTTCAGCTTAGATATATGGCAATCTTTACTTCGTCAAAGTCGGGAAGACGGGATTTTTGGCTTTCGTCCTCTATGTTGAATGGATCATCCTGCCTAACAGCGTAATTCGGTTCGTCGTCGCCGTTTTAAAGTCTGCCGAAGTGGTCCTTCCATATCCTCAGCATTGACTGCGGTTCCACTATTATGGTTCCACTTTCGTCTCTACAGCCTTTGGTTCGAGTTTATGTACTTGTGAATTTCGTTTCACCTGCTCATAAAACTTTCGAACTTTATTTCTGCTTTTGAACCTCTCAACATCTTTGACCGCACGCTTTTCATGCTCTCTCTTTTTCCTTCTGAGAAGTCGGTATTCCTCTCGCCTCTTCTGCTCATAGAGCTCGTGAGCAGCTCTCGTCTTTCTATGCAACGCTATGCGCCAAAATTTGTTCCCACAATTTAATATCTTCCTAAGTTCGTCACGGCTTTTCCCAAAGAGAGTCCAATTTTCCCTAGCTTAGGCTTATATGTACATCAGAACTAATTGTGATCAATGGGATGACATGTGTTGACTTTAAGCCTCGATGTCGTTAGTGTAGGTTACTTGAAATTATTATTGTGATTTTAAAAACCCGGGCTTTATCAGACATATGAGGACTGACAAAAGAATACAAAACGAGAACAGAATAAAAACACATCTTCACTTAAATTTGCAAGTTTTGTAGGTGCATACAAGTATCCTTACCATCTCAGTAAATTCTCAAAGTTATTACCCCGGAGCTACATAAAGTACAGCCCAAAAGTTGTGTTTGATTTAAAGTTTCTTTTTATTTTTCCGATCTGTTCGTTTACTTAATTTTAATGAGACCTCGTTTTATTTTTGAATAACCTTTAAATTATGAGTAACCTTTTTGAAACGGGAGTGGATTAATATTCTGTTTTTCAGAATTTTGTATGATATTACGAGTACTTAAAACTTTTTCATCATAATACTGTGTGTCTTGAACCCTGTACTTCAAAACAGTATAAACTACGAATAATACATACCAAAATGATGTATGAACAAAACATTGTATGTCATAATTTTGAATCTCCAAATTTCTTGAAATTTTGTCGTCAATTCTGTGCTGGTGGACGCGGCCGCCACTTCCCGCAAGATTACTCAACATTTTGTAGACTGTTGATAAGTAACACTATTTCTATATGCATAAGCTTGACGTAACGTACCCAGCTTGCATACGTTTGTATAGTACATGCAATCGTCACCATATAGTAATCCCCATTTGATGAAAATATATTAACAAAACCTTCGAAATAAAAGTGATTTCATTTATTCGGGAGCACTTTGTGGTGTTTGTTTGTATGTTGTTATTGTTAAATCCAATTTTTCGTCTCAAAAATCCATAAACAATAAATACCAACATGTCCCGCCGATAAAAATTAAATTCAATCAACTTCCGTACTCCCTACAACTTACAAACCTCTATACCTATCTTGACTTTTGTCGTCATCAAATGCATTTTTCATATAAACAAAAGCTGATAAATCTTAAATTCCCGCAAGTGGGAGTTGAGTATAAAATGCTAAGTCAGCCGAAAGTTTATAGCTAAGTTGCAGTTGCACTTGACTTTCAATAGTCATGGCAAAATTATATGTTTATTCACTGTTTAGTGTTATTTTGCTTATCAATGTGCATAAGTGTCGTGGAAGTGATTTGAAACAATGCGATGAATCTGAGTCGGATAATCCTGTTTGTGCAACCAATGGAAGCCATTGGTATTTTTTCAAAAATGTGTGCCTTCTAAACAGTGAGAACAAAGATCGTCGAGTTTTGAATCTTCCTAGTGAGTGTTTATTTAATTATTCATTAAACAAAATTCTGACGAATCGTTGTTAATTTATAGCTTTAAGACCGACGGATTTATCGAATTGTTTTAGTCATTGTGACCAGCTTTGCACGAATACATTTTCTCCAGTTTGTGCTGCTACAGGAAATGAACTGAAAACATTTCCAAACAGATGTGAATTTGATGTAGAGAATTGTAAAAATGGGAATATTTGGAAGATTCTTTATGCTGGAAAATGTCAGCGGACACCGCAACAAAATCAACACTCAAATGTATATCACAATCAACAGAAAAATACTCATTTAAACGGATATCATCAATTTCATTTATCACAAATTCAGACCTTATCCAATCCTATTCTAAAATCTTATAAAGATACAAATCCTTTCGCTAAATATTCTCAACAATATTCAAAAACTCATCCTGAGACTTTTCAACAACGTGGTTCCCAGCAACATAATCAACAGATCCCACTTATGTCATTTACACCACATATTCAAAAACATCCTCATCGTCACGATACTGAAATGACTCTTCCGAAACCAACAGAATCAGTTTTCATTCTACATCCACAATTCCACTCCTTTGAACAGCCACAAGTTTATCCGGGAACAAGTCCTCAGCTGTATGAAAGACAGCAACATTCACAGTCCCAATATCCTATAAATAAAAGTCCAATTGAACAGCAACATATTCAGCATCATTATATTCCACAAGTGAATTCACATCAAAATGAAAAAAATCATCCACTTCAACCAGTTGAAACTTTTCCAATAATTGGACTTAAAGAAAATTCAATTTCTTTTCAACAGTCTCGCCAACATCAGCCACCATTTCAGCACAGAATAGTTCCTCAGCAAAACAAAAGCCCACTTCGACTGCCTCATCACAATCCTCAGCAAAAACCTTTTCCACATCATTCACAAGAGCCACAATTACCACCATTAGGACAACCATTTGCAAAGCCGATTTTTCAACAAAATATTCAGCCACATCTAAACTTGCAACAAACTCCACAGCCACAAGTTAAACCCACAGCAGTTCCTAAGATAAATGAGACTCCTCATGCAACTCGTGCAGAAGTTCGTTCTCAACAATTTGCAAAGGTTCCAATTCAAACTGTAGCAGTTCCTAAGGTAAATGAAAACCTGATTCCTCAGTCACAGGTTCATTCTTACCCAAATCCTCATCCTAAACAACATTCCCAGTCTCAAGACAGATCACATTTATATCATTATGGACCTGCTTTACCAGAAATACAACCTAATCGCAAATCATATGGAAATCCAATTCAACTTCCACAAATCCACTTTGATCTAAAACCAAAGAACCAAATTATGAACCAACCTGATAAAAAGACGCATTTGCAATGGCCTCGTAGAAATCCTAATGTTCAGAATCATCCTCATCTCTTTCCAATGGCTAAACATCTTCCACTTTTTAGTCGAATATATCAACTAATTTCACATTCACACTATCAGCCACGCCCACAAACTCATATAAGGTCGCATTCCAATACTGACAGTCCGACAAATCCAAAGCGATATCCAATCATCCGGTCAAATGTTAGATTTCATCCAATTTCTCATCGATTGCTGAAACACCCTTATTCCAAATATCGTCATGTTCAGCCGCTAAAATATTCACATCCATTTGTTCTTCCCTGGCCCCAGAAACAACATTTTCCATTTCTTCAACCAAACGTACACAAGTCTTCACAGAATGCCAATAACCCAACCTTTCCAGTTCCCAAGTCACATTCCCGGCCACAACCACAATACCGTTTGAATGTTGAGGGGAATTCAAATCCCTTTGCCATTCATCCACAGAGAAAAGCTCAAATCTTTCAGCCGAATAATTATTTGATTCCACAGCCAGATATTCAGCAACAACCTCAACTAAGACATCTTCCTCATCCACAAATCAAAACACTCCCTCTGTCTAGTCTCCAACCACAACATCACATCTCCGATTCCGAAGAAGTTCCACAACCATTTATGATCAACGATCAATGTCCCACACAATGTTCAATGGAATACGATCCTATTTGTGCCACTTTCCAAGGTTTAGAACACACATTTGACAATCACTGCCACATGAGGTCAGATACATGCGGATCAAAAAGAGGTAAGCACTTTAAACCGAGAAGCTTCGAACACTCTAAAAACTAAACTAAACAAAACTCTTCCTATACCTTAGCGTGGGTTGTTAAACATAACGGAGAATGTATTGAGCCAGAATCAGAACAATGTAATGCCAATTGTCCAAGAATTTTCAGCCCTATGTGTGCCACATTTAATGGCCAAAACAAAACTTTCAACAATGAATGTCTTTTGGATTTGGAAATTTGCAGCAGTGGAAACTGTAAGGCCCTATTTAGATCAAAGATTACAAAAAAATCACATTAAATGTGTCTTATTTTAAGCTTGGGATATTTTATATAACGGTGAATGCAGAAAACCCATTCAGAATTGCCCAAAAGTTTGTCCAAATGTTTACAACCCAGTTTGTGCGAATAACAATGGAATTCAAAGGGAATTCCCTAACCAATGTTTTGTCCTACTCGAAGCTTGTAGAACAAAAGAGGGTAAATTACAGTTTTTGAACTTAAAGAGTTTATTTAATTTTCTGTTGAAATTTGTAAGATTGGAAGATAGTTCAACAAGGCAAATGTGAACAAGTCAAAGCTCCTCAACTTCCACAACCAATAAACTCACCAACCACGAACTGTCCCGATGTGTGCCCTGCTGTATTTGCACCTGTTTGTGCTGCTTTAGGAGGATCTAGAAGAACTTTTTCAAATGGTTGTCAGTTAAGTATAGAAACATGTAAAACAGGCCAAGGTAAGATCAAATAATATTCGGAATATAAAAAGAACTTATCTTTTTCCTCATAACTAAAATAGATTGGAAAGTTCTATTTGATGGACAATGTGAAGACACACATTCCACACAACCCATGGAGCCAAAATGCACATCTAATTATGAACCAGTTTGTGGAATGCTGAATGGTTTAAGAAAAACATTTACAAACAAATGCCAAATGGATTTGGAAATATTAAGAACAAATAATGGTAGACAAACATTTTTGACTAAATTTTTGCGTTTTAAGAAGATCACTAAGTTGTTTATTCTTTTGCAGCATGGAACTTTGTAGGCTTAGGACCTTGTGAAGTATTACCGCAACCACACTATGAACACCCAAAAGTAGCCCAACAACCAGTACCAAAGCCAATGCTTCCTCTACAAACAATACCTCCTCAACAGCCAATACCACCTCAACAACCAATGCCTAATCAACAGTCAATATCTCCACAACAGCCGATACCCCCTCTGCAGCCAATACCATTTCAACAACCCATACATCATCAACCCCCAATGACTCCTCAACAACCTTTACCACCTCAACAGCCAATACCACCTCAGCGGCCAATAACTCCTCAACAGCCTATACCTCCTCAACACCCAACACCTCCTCAAGAGCCAATACCACCTCAACAGCCAATGCGTCCTCAACAGCAAATAATGGCTCAACAACCAAAACCTCCTCAACACCCAATGTTTCCTCAACAGTCAATATCTCCTCAACAGCCAATACCACCTCAACAGCCAATAATGCCTCAACAGTTAATTCCTCTTCAACAGCCAACACCTCCTCAACAGCCTATACCTCCGCAACACAGAATGCCTACTCAACAGCCAATACCTCCTCAACAGCCAATACCACCTCAACAGCCAATAATGCCTCAACAGCTTATTCCTCTTCAACAGCCAACACCTCCTCAACAGCCAATACCTCCTCAACACCCAATTCCTTCTCAACAGCCACTACCTCCTCAACAGCCAATACCTCCTCAACAGCAAACATCAGAAAATACCTCACCTCTAGCTTGTCCACTTTGCTCTGATTCCTATGAGCCAGTTTGTGGCATCTCCAATGGCCAACAACAAACATTTAATAATGAATGCCTGCTGCTATCAGAAAACTGTTACTCAGACAAAAGTGAGTACGGCACACTTATACAAAATATCTGTCATTTAAATATCTCCTCGCTCAATGGATGGGATTTATCATTTCTCAATATGTTAATATCTTTTTTTTTGCAGAATGGACTGTTGCTTATCAAGGCGAGTGTCATGACGTTACCGTAGCAGCTCCACGGAACTGCCCAAATTTTTGTCCATTAAATTATGATCCTGTTTGTGCTACTTTCAATGGAATAAGGCGAACTTTCCCAAATGAATGTGAACTTAATCACGAAGCATACACAAGCAATGAACGTAAGTTTCCAACGATAGGATTTTTCAATTTTTTGCCGGGAATTGAAACTTGTTCTTATCAATTTCTAACAATCTAAAGTTCAAGCCTTGAACTTGTGAAAAGCTTATAATAAGTAGATTTCAAAATTGTACAAAAACAGGCACACAAACTTTTTTAATTTGCATTTAATTTTCTTCTACCATTTTCATTGTTCAGAATGGGTTATTCTATATGTCGGAGAATGTGACTACTGCCCGGTTTGCTCATATGATGTATCACCAGTTTGTGCCGAGTTTAAGGGTCAAACACGAACATTTGATAACAACTGTCAAGTTGAAGCTGAGAATTGCAGAACTAATAGTGGTAAGCTTAAAAGTTCGTCATAAACAAAATATTTAAAACTATGCTTGGCTTATTTCCACAAAAAGGGTGAAAACATCCGAAAAAGATCAAAGCTTATTTAAAAATTGTATATTATATTCTTTGTTTTTTTCAATTGTGTTAACCTAGCATCCTTTATAAATCCTTGGCGAAATAAGCTTGAATAATATTTTTCTTTTAAAATCTTCTAGCATGGAAGGTAGTGTCGAAAAATTCCTGTGAAATCCGTAGTTGTCCAACAAACTGCCCAAGGGTTTATATCCCAGTTTGTGGAATCAGCAATGGTGAGGCCAGAACTTTTGGTAACATCTGCGAGATGAGACAAGAAGCTTGTAACACAAATACAGGTATGGTTTGTGTACTCTAAGACTAATTTTTAATTTAATTTAATTTTCTTATTTCAGCTTGGAATATAGCCAGTAAAGGAGAATGCCCTGGTCCAAATGAGAACTGTCCACAATCATGTAGCTTAGATAACAATCCTGTGTGTGCTGTTTACCAAGGAGTTCGAAAGCAATTTATCAATGAGTGCTTTTTGAGATCGGAAAATTGCAAGACTCACAAAAGTAAGACTAAAAACTTCAATATTTCCAAGAAAAATATAACCTCATGTAAAACTTATTTCTTAAAGATTGGGAGTTCATCAATGCAGGCCCTTGTGCTGACGAAATCCCACAACAATTACCATATCCTGAACCAGTAACCCAAACTCCAATTGATAAACCTGATGAGTCGAGTTGTCAGATAAATAAGTGCTTAAGTTTCCGTGATCCAATTTGTGCAATGTTCAATGGAGAAGAAAAAACTTTTTTGAACTCCTGCTTTTTAAATAACATCAAGTGTAAAACTGGTGAAGGTAAAACCTAAACCTCAACTATTTTATTTCAAAATAACTTTTGGCATATTGTTTCTTTTTTATGTACAGATTGGAAAATTGTTAAACACGGTAGCTGCCGGAAAGCATCATCACCTAGAAGTAGAATTTCACCCGACCATTTACAGTGATAAAATAATTTTATAATTTAACAATAATAAGTTGTCATTACTACTAATTATTGATAGTGAAACTTAATTTACAGTTAATTAAAACTACTTGTATTATTTCTTAATTACCATTAGTTTTATTTAAAAAAAAAATCAACAGTATTTAGGAGATTACATTTTATTCTGAAAATTATTATAATAATTATTCGATTTTCACCATGGTTCTTCATTAGAGACAAGAGGCCTGATGAAGTTTAATATAAAATGGTGTTAAAATACAAACAAGTCACTTTTACCATGTTCAAAAATGTTAATTCTATTTTCTTAAAATTTACAAAAAATTAATACACCCGGAATTATTATTAATTGATATTGCTATATTGAAATGTATTCCAATATGGAGCTTTAACAGTTGATTTTGTCCATGTTGTAAAAGCTACATCTGTCAAATTGTATGTTATTTATTTAGTTTTACAAAATTACCGCTGTGGTAAAGCTACATCTGGCAAATTGTATGTTATTTATTTAGTTTTACAAAATTACCGCTGGGGTAACAAACAACAATCCAACGACAAAACGACCTTTTACTGTTCACATGGTGTCCGGTCGTTGTCATCATATGGGCCGGCAACTCACTCAGGACCCATAAGCTGAAGGTAAACAACAATTGACCAGTTTCTGAATGGACTATATTAAAACGTCAACAAACAGTCTCAAAGAGGTACTAAAAGATATGGACTTTGGTTCATATTTCTTAAGGAACATCGCAATTATCAATCAATGAACACAACCATTTTAAAAGAAGCAACATAAAGTCCCGTTAGCCTGCTAAAAGTTAAATGTCAAGTATAAATAGGTTCGAATAGCTTAAATAGGTTAAGTACGCGCGATTATTTTATTCGTTGCGAGTGTGAATAATGTGGAACGCGAATAAAGTTTGACAGTTCGTATCAACTACAATTTTTTTCGCGATGAATAAATTTGTTTTCTTAAATTTATTAATATATAATATATTGAAAAGTACAAGTATGCATCATAAATCAAATAGAAACTATATTGCTATCGTTTTGTTAAGAATTTGTGTGGAAATATGTCTTCAAACGTATATAAACTCACATTTTGTAATTCATTCGTCGTTCGTTGGTAGCGCTCATGTGAATACTGCTTTAAATGTTACCACTAGTTTTGTTTGCCATTTGGCATTTTATTTTAACAAAAACAACATAACTGTCAAGTGGTCTGACACAAGAAACAGTGTAACCAATCTAATATTACGTTTCCACCGGGCACTAAACCGAGATTTAGCTAGATTTGTCACAAATCTCCTTGAAATCTCGAAGATTTACCATACAAATTTTAATCTCCTCAAATGAAGATTTCAAATAAAACTCATTGAAATCTACTTGGAAACATTAGTTTGTCAAATCAAACAAACTTTTTTTTCGGAGAATAATTGTTGAACCAACCCATTTAAACGCCAATTTCGTTTATTGACAGATGGAAATGTCAACAAAAACTATCTGTCTCACTTCCATATGACTCAAATTCAAAACAATAAACAACTTTCAAGAAATCACAGACGAAATAAAATGTAAGTATACAAAAATAATAAATATGTACAAGAATATAATAAAACTAATTACTTACAGATGATGAGTGAACAAATACATATTTTTTTTCTTTTCGAAAGGAGAATAATTTGAAGTTTGGTTGTTATGACATAAACCAAACGTCAAATTAATCTCCTTTTCTTTGGTGGAGACACCTCATGATTTATTTTAAATCTCGGATTATTTGTTGGTGGAAACGTACTATAAGAAAATCATTGATATGGAGTTTTACTTTTAAAGTTCAGAGCAGAGCACTGAGCTGTCAAAAAAAGATCTGTGTTCCATTTTAAGCTCAGACACATCAGAGCGCTCAGAGTGCTTCTTTTTTCAAACAGAGCAAACTCTGAACGTGTTCTATGAGCTCTGAATAAAATGACCAAGCATTTGAAGTACAAAGCTGAACGCACGCGGCTTACATCCATGTTGTTTCATGTGGTGTGACAGAGACAGATGGCAAAAACAAAAACAAACTTCAATGCACTACAGGTAATAAATATTTATTAAGTAACAAACTTTAACTTTATTGAATTGAAATTTACTAAAGGAGTTAAGTGACATTGTTTTTAATAATAAAAATCAATAAAACAAAGCTGCAAACTGGATTAAAGACAAATGCTTTCCAACATATCGCCCGCGAAATAAATAAGGCCTTTATAGTTCATAGTTCATAGTTCAGGTGGGCACAAAGTTTAAAGGCCTGAAAATAACTTACAAGCAATACAACTTATATACGTCCAAAGCTTGAGTATATAACTCGCATATCTGGGCTGGTGCTCCTGCAACTTACTTAAGCCTCTTGGACAGTATTGAATGTAGAGCATTTAGATTGAATGGTGATAATACCATAATAGGATCATTTACGTCGCTCGAACATCCTCGTAAGGTTTCCTGTCTCACCCTCTTTTACCGTTAATTTAACGGTTTATGCTCTAGTGAAATAGCCAGCTGCATCCCTCCCCTTAAACAGTTCAACCGTAATACTCGCAATTCGAGGAATGCTCATCAGTATACCCTCGAGCCCAACTTCGGTCGTACCGTCAAGTACAGAGATCCGTTCTTTAGCCGTACTACGCGAATGTGGAATTCCTTACCACACTCTATCTTTCTCAGCCATTGAAATATTCAGGAATTCAAAACCAATGTGCACCGACACCTCCTTTCAACCCCTCTCTCCCTTTCCTAGTGCTCACTGTGTCTTTACATAATAAGGGTAGTAATATCCCCTTAAGTGTGCGCTTATTATAAAAAATACAAGGAAGATAATAAGAAAACGGGAATGTTCAGAAAACCTTTCGCCAATGCAGCAGTACTAAAACTTCAGTTTATGATTGCAGAAACCTTGAGGACAGAATAGTGGAGGACAGAATGGTAGCCGTTTAGGTATTATGAGACACAATTGTAGCTCTTATCCGTATATGGGAATCATCAATAGAGCCGGTTATTCCTGGAATTATTTAATTTTCTGAACGAGTTTTCCGCAGATAATGATGTTCTTTTTGCTTCTTCTGCGATGAGCCATCTTATAAACCTTCTCGTTCGGTTAAGTTTTATAAGAATTTCGCAGATCCCCGTAACAATTCTAAAAATTAAACACTCAGCAGCAATCTATAACAAATAGGAATTTCCCAATTTGTCAAATTCTAAATTATTTGACAGTTCAAAAATCGGAGAGCTCTGATCAAACTCTGCTCAGAGCGCACTCGACGTGCTCAGGCTCTGTACGGTGCTCTACTCTGAGCTAAGAAAGAAAAATGCCAATTATTATCAAATGATTAAACGATTGCCAGACTGTCAAAAAAAGCAATGCTTTTATTTTTTAGCTCAGAAATATCGGATCGCTGAATGAAATGATTGTTTGTGTAAAATTTTTGACAGCTCAGTTCTCCACATTGTTTGATAAATAAATCGGAGAGACCTAATCAAAGTGCTGCTCACAGCTTACTTCAAAAACACTCTATATGAAGATATAAATCTTTCGTACGTATCACCCTCCAAAACCCATTTGTTTACATATTGTTGTATTTGTAATGTGGACGAATTCAACGAGAAAAATTGACGTGTTTTCACGCATACATAGACACAATTCCTGAGTTTTTAGGGGAAATTTCATGAATTAGAGGAGAAATTACACGCACACTAAGAAATACTTTATGAGGCCAGTTTCCGGTTTAGCTTGTAGGCAAACCAATATGGCTACCGAGGATTTATATCTTTACTAGAGTGTTTTTGGCTTACTTGACATGCTTATGTTCTGCTAAGCTGAGCTTAAAAAAGGATAATGCCTAAAATATTGTGAGATCAGCCCTGACAATAGATGTCAATAATCTGACAATAACCAAATAAAATTCAATGAAAAATTGTCTCTTCATACGGTTGGCAGGTTGTCTTCTAAAGTCTTACAATTTCATGGTTAACTGATTTGATTTATTTTACATATGTATATGACACTTAATGGCAATAAACTTCAAGTGTCTTCCCAAGATCGGAACATTGCACATAATACTATGCATCAAGTTTATTTATTAATGTCAAATAAAAATGCCAAGTTTGAAATGAAATTATTGTTTTTATATAAATTTTTGTATGCATATAACATAGTACGAGTATAAAAATGTTTTAAGTCTCTAATAGAATCTATAGCAAACAATGGTATAAAGGAGTAAGAGTATAATTAAATCTAAATTAAGTAAAGTATGTAATTATAATTAATAATGGTCTATCACAAAATCGTTATTTCGATGCAAACATTTTAATTCAAATTCAAAAAATGAATTTGTATACAATTTTGCAGAAATTATAAGTAGTTATGTTAATACTGGAAATGTTTGTGTAAAATTCTAAATCTAGGTTTTAAAAACGGAAACCTTTTTGGACCGGGGCATTTTCCCTTGCTGGCAAGACTCCAAGCTGAAATTATAAAAAAAATTAAGAAATAATATTAAAAAAAACTGTTTCGTTTTCAAACTTGAGAGTTTTGAAGCCAAGTCATACCTGTGTTTGTATTACAAGCTTCCTTTCTCATCTCACAGATGTTGCCAAAAGTTCTTGCCTCACCATTGCTGATGCCACAAACAGGGATATAAATTCTTGGACAAATTGCTGGACAGTTACGGATTTCACATGAATTCTTCGACACTATTTTCCATGCTGGAAATTTTTAAAAAGAGAAAAATGTTAGTTCAGTTTGGAAAAACTAATTTCGACAAGGAACATTTAAAAAATCCAAAAGTCTTGAAAACCGGTTTTTTCTTTTCAAGTTTCAATGCATAGACTAATATTTCCGTTAAGAAATTGGATTTAAAAAAATCAAAACTGTGATTTTTGAGAGATTCTAGAATATTACGAGTGTGTTGCGACTCTAATGGCTACGGATTTTTTTAAGGGCACCTAATCGAACTTTGTTTTTCTGTGGCTATTTTGAAAGCTTACCACTATTAGTTCGGCAGTTTTCAGCTTCTACCTTACAGATGTTATCAAAGGTACGTGTTTGACCCTTAAGCTCGGCACAAACTGGTGAAACATCATCTGAGCAAACTGGGCAATAGTCACACTCTCCGACATTTAGAATGACCCATTCTGAATTATAAAAATATCAAAAGTGAAAAGAAGTAGGTGACAAGAAGTTTAAAATTGTGTCTTTTAGTAAGCTAAGTGCAGAGTTTGCAGTATTTTCTGTGAATTTAAGACTTGAACATAAAAGCTGTCAGCAGCATTCGAATTATGGAGAAGTAAGTGTCAAATTAACTGCCAAAATTTCTACTGAAGTGAATAATCTTAAAAAATCTGAAACTTTTGACACATTTGGTAGCTTAATTCAGGAATGCTAAAACTGGGGTATTGGGGGGGGGCAATAAAACTTACGTTTATTGGTTGTGTATGCTTCGTGATTGAGTTCACATTCATTTTGGAAAGTTCGTCTTATTCCATTGAAAGTAGCGCAAACAGGATTATAACTCAATGGGCAAAAATTTGGGCAGTTTCGTGGAGCTGCAATGGTGACGTCATGACATTCGCCTTCATAAGCAACGGTCCATCCTAAAAGGAAAAGAGAAGCATTCATTAATTGTGGTCCGATTTGTTTGACGGATAATTCTAAAGGCTGTGTCATACTCACTTGCGTTTGATTGACAGTTTTCGGCTGACAGAAGGCATTCATTACTGAATGTCTTTTGTTGGCCATTAGAGATTCCACAAACTGGCTTATAGAAACTTGCGCACATTGGACAAGCCATCGTTAAGGCCCTTGTTGATGTTGGCTGTTCAGAAGGTGTAGGATGTTGAATCGGTGTTGGTTGTTGAGCTGGTGTTGGGTGTGGAGCTCCGAAGGCAACGTCATGACACTCGCCTTCATAAGCAACAGTCCATTCTATAAGAAAAGGGCAAAATCAAATTTAGTATGACGGATATTTCATAACATTGTATCATACTCACGTCTGTTTGATTGACAGTTTTCGGCTTGCAGCATGCACTCGCTATGGAACGTTTGTTGTTGGCCATTGGAGATGCCACAAACCGGTACATAAGTGTCAGAGCACATCGGACAAGCCATGGGGAGGGGATTGGTTGAAATTGATGGTTGTTCGAATGTAGTTGGCTGGTCAGATTGTGTTTGGTATGATGGTTGCATTGGATTGTTTGAAATTGGTTCATATGTTGGCTGTTGTGTTTGGTATGATGGTTGCATTGGATTGTTTGAAATTGGTTCATATGTTGGCTGTTGGCATTGACCTTGATGAATAATCCTCCAGTCTTTAAAATTTTAAAACGAAATTAAACTTTAAACACGCTCCTCTGTGAACTAGTACAACAAATTTACCTTCTCCAGTTCTACAAGCCTCGATTAGGACGAAACATTGATTGGGGAATTCTCGTTGCATCCCATTGTAGCTGGCACAAACTGGATTGTAGATGCTTGGGCAAATTGTTGGGCAATTCTTAATTGGGTTTCTGCATTCACCGTTATATAAAATATCCCAAGCTAAAAATAAAGTTACAGTTAGTAAGTATTTTGGTTGTTTGATCGAGATAGAGCCTTACAATTTCCAGAGCTGCAAATTTCCAAATCCAAAAGACATTCATTGTCGAATGTTTTGTTTTGACCATTGAATGTTGCACACATTGGGCTGAAAATTCTTGGACAATTGGCATCGCAACGTTCTGATTCTGGCTCAATACATTCACCGTTATGTTTGATAGCCCAAGCTTTAGAAAAAGTAATAGTTATATTGAGGCTTGAATTATAAAAAGCAAGGCCAGATGATTATTCGACTTGATCAAAAGATCAAGATTTAAACCAACCGGTTGGATGTTTGGTGTGATCTTAGACACTTACCTCGTCCTGATCCGCATACATCCGCCCGCATAAGGCAATTGTTGGCGAAAGTTTGTTCTACATCTTCGAAAGTGGCACAAACAGGATTATATTCTTGGGTGCAGTGTATGGGACAACGACGATTGATGAAAAATGGATGAGGCATTGGCTTAGAGCTTGGAAACTGCTGACGAGGTTGCACTTGTGGCTGGGGATGAGCTTGAGCGAAGGGGAATGGTAGAAGATGTGGTTGTGGCCACGAATGTGATCTAGGATATGGCAAAAATTGACCATGCTGTTGTGGAACGCGATGACCATTTCGATGTGAAAATGGAAATCGTAGTCTTTGAGGTCGTCCAAAAGCAAATGGATATGGCACACTAAATGACTGATCATGGTAACGTTGGGAATATGGAAGCGGACTAACATAGGAGTTTTCATGGTTTTGGATATTTGGTTGAGCGATTGGATAACGTTGTGCACTGTTATGATTATCTGGATGTTGCTGGTAATGTGGATATGGAATCAAATATTCATTCGGCTGGGCCAAAGGAGTTGTGTTTTGTACAGGAATTGGTTTCGTTTGACCGCGAGGCAGTGGCTTAGCAAGTTCTTGAGTTTGTTGCTGATATTGAGATTGATAATCTTGATGAGATTCAATATGTTCCTTTGTAGTCGTTTTCACATTAGGTGAAGGGATTAGTTGTGTCTGACCATGTGGCTGATCCTGTTGTGTTAGTTGCTGATGTTGAGAGTTATAATCTTGATGAGACTCAACTTGTAACTGTGTAGTCTTGGTCTTTGGTTGTTGCTGGGTCTGTGGTTGAGTTTGTTGCTGATGTTGAGCGTTATATTGCTGCTTGGACTCCACGTGAGACTGTGTAGTCGTGATTACATTTGGTGCAGGAATTGGTTGTGCTTGACCTTGTGGCTTTTGGTTGGCCTGTTGGTGAGGTTGTTGATGATGCTGAGGGTGGTGATCATGATGAGAAGCAACCTGTGGTCGTGGAATAGGGCCGGCGTTTGGTTGCGGTTGAGCTTGTGGCTTTGGTTGTTGCTGGTTCTGTGGTGGAGTTTGTTGCTGATGTTGAGCGTTATATTGTTGATTGGATTCAACGTGAGAGTGTGTGGTCGTGATTACATTTGGTGCAGGAATTGGTTGGGCTTGACCTTGTGGCTGTGGTTTTGGCTGGGCCTGTGGTTGAGTTTGTTGCTGATATTGAGCGTTATATTGTTGGGTGGACTCAACGTGAGACTGTGTAGTCGTGATTCCATTTGGTGCAGGAATTGGTTGGGCTTGACCTTTAGGCTTTTGGTTTGCCTGTTGGTGAGGTTGTTGCTGAGGGTGTTGATCATGATGAGAGCCAGCATGTGGTCCTGGAATGGGGCTGGCATTTTGTTGCGACTGACCTTGTGACTGTGGTTGTTTCTGGGCCTGTGGTTGAGTTTGTTGCTGATGTAGAGCGTTATATTGTTGATTGGACTCAACGTGAGACTGTGTAGTCGTGATTCCATTTGGTGCAGGAATTGGTTGTGCTTGACCTTGTGGCTTTTGGTTGGCCTGTTGTAGAGGTTGTTGATGATGTTGGGAGTGGTGATCATTATGTGAGTCAACATGTGGTCGTGGAATTTGGCCTACATTTTGTTGCGACTGACCTTGTGACTGTGGTTGTGGCTGGGCCAGTGGTAGAGTTTGTTGCTGATGTTGAGCGTTATAATGTTGATTGGACTCAACGTGAGACTGTGTAGTCGTGATTCCACTTGGTGCAGGAATTGATTGGGCTTGACCTTGTGGCTGTGGTTTTGGCTGGGTCTGTGGTTGAGTTTGTTGCTGATATTGAGCGTTATATTGTTGATTGGACTCAACGTGAGACTGTGTAGTCGTGATTCCATTTGGTGCAGGAATTGGTTGGGCTTGACCTTGTGGTTTTTGGTTCGACTGTTGGTGAGGTTGCTGCTGAGGGTGTTGATCATGATGAGAGCCAACATGTGGTCCTGGAATGGTTCCTGCATTTTGTTGCGACTGACCTTGTGACTGAGGTTGTGGCTGGGCCTGTGGTTGAGTTTGTTGCTGATGTTGAGCGTTATATTGTTGATTGGACTCAACGTGAGACTGTGTGGTCGTGATTACATTTGGTGCAGGAATTGGTTGGGCTTGACCTTTAGGCTTTTGGTGAGGTTGTTGATGATGCTGAGAGTGGTGATCATGATGAGAGCCAACATGTGGTCCTGGAATGGGGCCTGCATTTTGTTGCGACTGACCTTGTGACTGTGGTTGTGGCTGGGTCTGTGGTTGAGTTTGTTGCTGATGTTGAGCGTTATATTGCTGCTTGGACTCCACGTGAGACTGTGTAGTCGTGATTCCATTTGGTGCAGGAATTGGTTGGGCTTGACCTTGTGGTTTTTGGTTTGCCTGTTGGTGAGGTTGTTGCTGAGGGTGTTGATCATGATGAGAGCCAACATGTGGTGCTAGAATTGTTCCTGCATTTTGTTGCGACTGACCTTGTGACTGTGGTTGTTCCTGGGTCTGTGGTTGAGTTTGTTGCTGATGTTGAGCGTTATATTGTTGATTGGATTCAACGTGAGACTGTGTGGTCGTGATTACATTTGGTGCAGGAATTGGTTGGGCTTGACCTTGAGGCTTTTGGTGAGGTTGTTGATGATGCTGAGAGTGGTGATCATGATAAGAGCCAACATGTGGTCCTGGAATGGGGCCTGCATTTTGTTGCGACTGACCTTGTGACTGTGGTTGTGGCTGGGTCTGTGGTTGAGTTTGTTGCTGATGTTGAGCGTTATATTGCTGCTTGGACTCCACGTGAGACTGTGTAGTCGTGATTCCATTTGGTGCAGGAATTGGTTGGGCTTGACCTTGTGGTTTTTGGTTTGCCTGTTGGTGAGGTTGTTGCTGAGGGTGTTGATCATGATGAGAGCCAGCATGTGGTCCTGGAATGGGGCTGGCATTTTGTTGCGGTTGACCTTGTGACTGTGGTTGTGGCTGGGCCAGTGGTTGAGTTTGTTGCTGATGTTGAGCGTTATATTGTTGATTGGACTCAACGTGAGACTGTGTAGTCGTGATTCCATTTGGTGCAGGAATTGGTTGGGCTTGACCTTGTGGTTTTTGGTTTGCCTGTTGGTGAGGTTGTTGTTGAGGGTGTTGATCATGATGAGAGCCAACATGTGGTCGTGGAATTTGGCCTACATTTTGTTGCGACTGACCTTGTGACTGAGGTTGTGGCTGGGCCTGTGGTTGAGTTTGTTGCTGATGTTGAGCGTTATATTGCTGCTTGGACTCCACGTGAGACTGTGTAGTCGTGATTCCATTTGGTGCAGGAATTGGTTGGGCTTGACCTTGTGGTTTTTGGTTCGCCTGTTGGTGAGGTTGTTGATGATGCTGAGAATGGTGATTATGGTGTGAGTCAACATGTGGTCGTGGAATGGGGCCCGCATTTTGTTGCGGTTGACCTTGTGACTGTGGTTGTGGCTGGGCCTGTGGTTGAGTTTGTTGCTGATGTTGAGCGTTATATTGTTGATTGGACTCAACGTGAGACTGTGTAGTCGTGATTCCATTTGGTGCAGGAATTGGTTGGGCTTGACCTTGTGGTTTTTGGTTTGCCTGTTGGTGAGGTTTTTGCTGAGGGTGTTGATCATGATGAGAGCCAACATGTGGTCCTGGAATGGTTCCTGCATTTTGTTGCGACCGACCTTGTGACTGTGGTTGTGGCTGGGTCTGTGGTTGAGTTTGTTGCTGATGTTGAGCGTTATATTGTTGATTGGATTCAACGTGAGACTGTGTGGTCGTGATTACATTTGGTGCAGGAATTGGTTGGGCTTGACCTTGAGGCTTTTGGTGAGGTTGTTGATGATGCTGAGAGTGGTGATCATGATGAGAGCCAACATGTGGTCCTGGAATGGTTCCTGCATTTTGTTGCGACTGACCTTGTGACTGTGGTTGTGGCTGGGTCTGTGGTTGAGTTTGTTGCTGATGTTTAGCGTTATATTGTTGATTGGACTCAACGTGAGACTGTGTAGTCGTGATTCCATTTGGTGCAGGAATTGGTTGGGCTTGACCTTGTGGTTTTTGGTTTGCCTGTTGGTGAGGTTTTTGCTGAGGGTGTTGATCATGATGAGAGCCAACATGTGGTCCTGGAATGGTTCCTGCATTTTGTTGCGACCGACCTTGTGACTGTGGTTGTGGCTGGGTCTGTGGTTGAGTTTGTTGCTGATGTTGAGCGTTATATTGTTGATTGGATTCAACGTGAGACTGTGTGGTCGTTATTACATTTGGTGCAGGAATTGGTTGGGCTTGACCTTGAGGCTTTTGGTGAGGTTGTTGATGATGCTGAGAGTGGTGATCATGATGAGAGCCAACATGTGGTCCTGGAATGGTTCCTGCATTTTGTTGCGACCGACCTTGTGACTGTGGTTGTGGCTGGGTCTGTGGTTGAGTTTGTTGCTGATGTTGAGCGTTATACTGTTGATTGGACTCAACGTGAGACTGTGTAGTAGTGATTCCATTTGATGCAGGAATTGTTTGGGCTTGACCTTGTGGCTTTTCGTTGGCCTGTTGGTGAGGTTGTTGCTGAGGGTGTTGATCATGATGAGAGCCAACATGTGGTCGTGGAATAGGGCCCGCATTTTGTTGCGGTTGATGTTGAGAATGGTGATCATGCTGAGAGCCAACATGTGGTCGTGGAATTTGGCCTACATTTTGTTGCAGTTGACCTTGTGACTGTGGTTGTGGCTGGGCCTGTGGTTGAGTTTGTTGCTGATGTTGAGCGTTATATTGTTGATTGGATTCAACGTGAGACTGTGTGGTCGTGATTACATTTGGTGCAGGAATTGGTTGGGCTTGACCTTGAGGCTTTTGGTGAGGTTGTTGATGATGCTGAGAGTGGTGATCATGATGAGAGCCAACATATGGTCGTGGAATGGGGCCTGCATTTTGTTGCGGTTGACCTTGTGACTGTGGTTGTGGCTGGGCCTGTGGTTGAGTTTGTTGCTCATGTTGAGCGTTATATTGTTGATTGGACTCAACGTGAGACTGTGTAGTCGTTATTACATTTGGTGCAGGAATTGGTTGATACTGATTTTGTGGCTTTTGATTGTGTGCAGATAGGTGATTTTGGTGTGATGGAACATTTGGCTGGGGTATGGGGATGGCATTTGGTGCAGGCATTGGTTTTGCTTGCCCTTGGGGTTGTGGTTGTGGTTGATTTTGGTGAGACTCAGCTTTTGGTTGTGGAATATGTAGTCCTTTAGGTTGAGGTATTGGTTTGATCTGAGCTTGTGGATGCAGATTAGGTTTTTCGTTAGTATTTGGCTTGCCTTGACTATATGAATATTTATTTAATTCGGGATATTGGAATTGCTTATCATGTTGCTGTGGATTTGGTGCTTTGTTACATTCGCCTACATGGAGAATCTTCCAAATACCACCTTGTCTACAATTTTCTTTATCAAATTCACATCTGTTTGGAAATGTTCTCTGTTCAGTTTTTGTTGTAGCACAAAGTGGAGCATATTCGTGCTTACAGATTTGATCGCAAAATTTGAAACAATTTGTCATATCTGTGGCATGGAGTTCTAAAATAGCAAACGTTAAAAATAAATTATATTATATATTTAAACAAAAATTAATGATTTTAACACTCACTAGGAATACCAGATTCTATACGATCTTCATTCTCTTCTCTTAATCGGCACAGATTTTTAAAGAAATACCAATGAGTTCCATTGGTTGCACAAACTGGATAATCCGTTTCGTCACAGGGCTTCGAATGCCTTTTGTTTCCATGACCCTCAGACACATTTACCAGCAAAAGGATGCTCAAACACGAATAAACCACTAACTTTGCCATAACTAATGAAAGTCAAGAGCAACTTAATTGAACTTCTAGCTGACCTAGCATTTTATAGTTTCTTTTTGAAATTTCAAATCATATATTTCATAGTTCAGCTGCTTATGTGGAAAGCATTCTACAACCCCATGAGTATTGATAATGCTCCAGATAAATCATATGTTGCGAAAAGTGCGGAAATTGATTGAACTTAACTTTTATCAGGGGGCATTTTGCAATTTTTGTATTTATTATTTTTGCAGAAATGAAATTAGATTGGATTGAATGAAAACAAAAATTAAATAAATAAAACGCGGTATATAATAGTCACCTGTGAACGCTTATTGCAATTCATTGCATTTTTATCAATGGTCAAGAAAATAATGATTGGTGACGATTTCTTAGAAATGGAATACTGACGCGTTCGTTTTTTTTTTGTTGTTTTTATAGGTGAAGTTTTGTTGGTTTCTTTTTTGGTTTCAAACGATCAAATAATTGATTAACATTAAGCGAAATAGGCACATAGTGTAGGTCAGTAAACATAAACTTAAATTTAAACTGTATTTCAAACAATTCAAAAAAAGTTGTGGGATGATAAGAAAAACTGATGATTCTTTGCAATTTAAAAATAATTATTGGGGTCGTTAATTTTGTGAAATAAAATGTTGGTTCTCCATAACAACAGCTGCACCCACCGCCGCACTGCTGGTTAAAGTTTGTTCGAATTGAGTCGATTTTTGCATAGGATATATTTTTATATGATAAACTTGCAATATATTGGAACTTATGTTTTTGTGAAAGTCGAATAAGAATACAAATAAGCTGGAAATTAAGTTGTTCATTTAATGGATATGGATTTTTTATTTTTTATTTAATTTTGGTAATTTCCGGTTAGAGACTTTTACTACAAAACATAAATTGAAAATATCGGTCACCTTCATTCTTCAATTCATGTATGACCTATTATTATTATTTTCAAGAATTGCATAAAATATAAAAAATTAAACAAAAGCATACACTTTGCAATGTAAATCATTAAATATGTCAACAATAATCAAACTGATACATAATAAAACAATGTTTTTGATTTTACATTATTAACTAGCTTCTTCATTAGATTTTGATGAAATAATACTCCTATTTAAGTCTCATCTGTTAAAGTTGATTTCTAAAATAATGTTTAAAGTAATACATAAGAGACATTTTTGATTAACATTTCTGAACTTGTAAGATCAGTATTTTCAGCAAAAGATGAATGATGTTCCGATGGCATCATTCAAAAAGTAAATTATGAACCCAACAGCAAAAGGAAGATGCAAAGCTCCTGGTTTTTTAATGACGATAATTTAATGTTTGCTATAAACGATATTCAGTAAACATTTCAGATGCTTTTTGTTTTAACTTTTACTTATTGATTTTAAAGATAAATATAACCGGCCCCTTACACGAAATATCGTTTCATGATCACCTGGGCATTTTATTTGAGTCTGTTTACGAAAGATTTCGGCGCGTGGTGTTCCAAAGCTGCAAATGGCTTAGTTTGAAAAAAGTCACCATTCATTTTTAAAGTCCAATTATGAATTCAATCCAGGAGATTTAAGTGGGTTATTGGGGCAATTGTTCAATTATAAAAAATGTGACTACTGAAGTTTCAGAAGAATAAAGGCTTTATAGACACTTATATCAAAATTCCAAGCTTATGTACATACGTATCACTCCCCAAAACCCATTTGTGAACATTTTTGTATTTGTTATTTGTGTGGTTTTCAATGTGGCAATACTTTTTTTCGGAGTTGGTCTTTTTGACAGCTGTCAACTGATTTATGCTCAATTTGCTTTTCCATTTCATAATGAATAGACTTACTCTTGAAAAACGTTTGCATATCGTGCAAATTTACTACCGAAATAATGGTTTAGTTGCGCGATGCCAAGAAAACAAGATATAAATGTAGATTGATACTGATTTATTCAACTTTACAAATTGTAGCATGTATACAATTTTTAATAAAATCTATTAGACCCTGATTACATGGGATGTTTTTTCGTTCGTTTTCGTCTTTCGTCTTTTTGACAGGTACCTACCCTCGTGATTACACCTTTCCTTTTTTCGTTCCTTTCGTTATTCCTCTTTTTGACCTTTGTGACCGAATTGTTTTTATTTTACTTTTTATATCCGAAATTGTAACACCCGGTTTGATTTTTAAAAGCTCTTTTCGAATAATTTCAAGTGCCTCAATTCTTTTATTTCTATTTTTATAATTTTTGTTCAGCTTGTTATACAAATTGGGCCAACTTTGAAACAGCGTTAATAATACTTCCGTTTGAGTTTTTGTCCACATTTCTTAAATCGTTTAAATAAATAATTGAAATTACATTATTTCACGTTTATATTTGCCTTTACTACACCGTACTCTGGAAAACTGAACTTATAGCTGTAAATTATGCATTTTGTTTCTTTTTATTGGTTGTCAAAACATAAACGTCAAAGTTCAACCAAAAAAAGTCCATAAATTTTCAGGACTCTTTTCACGACTTCTTTCCCCCTACGTTTCTACACCCCTCACCCGATCTGTCGAAAAGACGAAAGAGGAAACAACCGAAAAAACATCTCGTGTAATCGGGCACTTAATTCATGGTCCGATGGGCCGTCAGCCAAATGATAGTCTAGCTTAAATTTCTCCCAAGTGTTTTTTTTGACAAATTCGTCTGGCGAAATTTACATTTTAAGAAGTATGTACCTCAGAATTTTTTCGGCAGTTTCAAATTGATGCCAGCTCCAGGATTCTACAGCGTATAGCATTATTGCTTCGGAAGTTGCGAGAAATACTCGATATTTTTAGCTAAATGAAATATCTTTGTTTCCATAAAATTTGTGCCAAACAGTCCCAATCTTATTCTTCGAAATAGATAGTTTCTTTTAAAGCTATATTAAGGTTGTTTGTAATAGTGAAACCTAAGTATTGGTATAATTTTACTGTTTCAATGGTGTTCTTGCGAAAAACTTATTACTAATTTGAGAAAGCACTTTTCATGACAAGAATTACTCTTGGAGGATTATAGTCAATTCCTTGCACTAACCATCATGCCACCGTCGGTACTCAATGTAGAGGCAAAAAGCAGGAGGGCTGAAATTGCACCCTTTTTTAAATTTAATCAGATAAGTTTTGTCCATCCCAAACTGAGTAAAGTCTTCATCATCATCTTTCCGAATTTAAGACATTCCATCCCGAAACAGCTTAAAGATGAAAGCTTTGTGATCAACGGAATCAAGTTTCCATGAAAAATTTTAAGTGCTGTGTTGAGAAATGCAATTCCGCGGTATCCTTTCCATTTCCTTTTTTTAAATATAGGGCATTTCTAAAGGGCTCGGGAGCTTCGCCTTAGCTAAATATTATTATTGAAGGCTAATGTTAGATTAGGAATTCAGTTGTGGCGTTCTCGAAAAATTCATTTGAGATCCGATCGACACCAGGTGCTTTGCTGTCTTTCAATTTCATTATAACTGATCTCACTTCAAAAAGTGATATTTTGCTATCCAAAAGTGATTTTCGAAGTTTGGTTGAGCGTATTGTATGGCTTTAGACTCACATTCCGTATCGTTCCTGAGGCTGAATGGGGATCTTTTGTATAGACGGTTTTATGCAATAGAAGACTACTGATTCTTTTATTACTTCCTGCAAAAGTTCTATAGTTGGACTTCTATCAGATGATATTCGGTTTGACAATTCTCTATTTAAGTTCGTTTGGTACAATTCTACTCGATTATTATCTAATTTAAGGAAACTTTGTATGCTCACATTATCTCCCGCCGAGGGCCTGTGGCCTCCAAGGTCGTGGAATTTAACAGCGCTGGACTATTTTGTATTGGTTAATGTTACGTCAATTGTCTAGGCAGATATGCCTGAGACGATTGACCACTTGAAAGGGAATATTCAACGCGTTATTACTGCAAAAAATTACTGTTTAATGTAAATCTACACCAATTTCTTGAGTTTTCAGAAAAATGTACCTATCATTTATGGGTTCTAAAACGTGTGTATGTAATAGTGTATAGGCACACTTTGAAAATTAAAACGTTGAATTTAATTTATATTAAACTTTATGAACAGAAAAGAACATCAGTGGCATTATTCCTTAAATGAAATACGTCTTTGTGACGAAACCAAAAAATTTGTCGTAACTAAGAACAGCACTTTTTACACAAAAATATAGGTTTCCGAAAAAAAGTGAAGAATTGAATCACTCAACAACAAATAGTTGCTACCATACAAAAAAATATATAAGTAATACATATTTTCTGTATGTAGCTTCACGAAAATTTCCTAATTTTCCTAGAATAATTTTATGCTTCAAGTTAATTTTCAAATCTGGAATTTTTGCATTTTTTTTTTAAAGTTTTAAAACAAGTTCATTGGAATCTGTTGGATAATCTACAATAAGGATTGTCCAAATAATGATTATTGAAATTTTCAAGTGGTTCCAATAATATATCCAAAAGAACAGCCACAGAGAATAAAACAGAGACTTACGTCGTTTTCAATTGGCAATCTGGAATTGTTCTTCGATTCGGAATCCCAATTGAACATTTTTTTTTATTCCGAAGAATCTGAAGTTTGGTGAGAATGTATTGGTTGAGTATGACATGTGTCACATATATGTGTATTCGCGCTAAATTGTGCTGCAAACATGGAGGAAGTGACATTTAAAAATTATGAATGTGTGAGTGATTCTGCTTCTGATTCTGTTTTTAAAACCAGAAGGGAAATTCTCTTCTTTTCAGAATCAGAACTGTCACTTTTGCCCAATTGAACGCATTCAGAATGCTTTTTTTCACTTCCAGATTGCCAATTGAAAACGACGTTACTTTCCATCCAATTTAGTTTAAAGTCCCCAGATTCTGAATTCTATATAATACTTTCTTCCTTATTAAACAATAATTGCTAGAAATTTGTTCATTGAAGGTTAGATACCTAAGCTCCCTAAAAAAAATTCGTTGTTATCATTTTTTATACTTTTTGTGTTCATTTCTTGAAAATTCAGCTCAGTTTTTGAGGAAAACCTGCAAACTTATTAGCATTTTTGGCGATGCAAATATTTGTTCACTTTACTGAAAGCTTTCCATGAAAAGTGCATTGGAAGAGGATTGGTTTTTGAAGATCATGCCAAAGTACAAGTATTTATACGTAAACATTTATAAGAAGGTCCAAAATAAAAGGATTTTACAATAGAGACGGATTGATTTTGACAGCTCGTGACAGCTATATTGGGCAGATTCAAACAACATAAGGGACTTTATTTGCAGTCAACTATATTCTTTGAACGTACATTTTGACTAAGGCAGCTAGTTAATTTATCAAGTGTCACAAATTTCAAACTTGGAACTTTACTTCACAAACCTCTAACTTATGTAAATTGTTCAAAAACTACTAAAGACATTATTACACTCCTCAGACAAGCTTCACGTCCAACATGATTTGTATTTTGTATTGTAAGAAAATATTGCTTACTCCTTTTCCAATTTGACAAGGAACCCTTTTTCACAAAACATCAAATGGAATTGTGCATAAAATAAATAAATCATAGAGTAATAAAGTTTAGCTTTCAGTTGAATGAAAAAACATGATCAACTGTCCTTTTGACATTAGTTGACTTGACTTGAAAGTTAGGGAGATTTTTCCTGACTAACTTTCCAGTCACCTTTCCAATAAAGTTGCCTTAGTTGGAAGTCAATTTTTTGACAGCTGGCTAATCAAATACTAGAAACTTGCCCAACTTTCAAGTCTCTTACGTCGCCTGAACCAGCCGATTGGTCATGTTCAGACAACATAAGGGACTTCATTTGCAGTCAATTGCATTCTTTGAACGTAAATTTTGACCAATCAACTTTTTAGTTTTCAAGTGTCATAAATTTCAAACTTGGAACCTTACTTCACTAACTACTGCTTTCAGTTTATCGTACAAAAACTACTAACACTCCACAGGCAGTTACAAGCCCATCACGATTTGTATTTTGTATTGTAAGAAAATATTGCTTACTCCTTTTCCAATTTGACAAGGAACCCTTTTTCACAAAACATCAAATGGAACTGTGCAAAAAATAAATAATTCATAGAGTAATAAAGTGCAGCTTTCAGTTGAATGAAAAAACATGATCAACTGTCATTTTGACAGAAGTTGACTTGACTTGATAGTTTGGGAGATTTTTCTTGACTAACTTTCCAGTCCACTTTCCAATAAAGTTGCCTTAATTGGAAAGCAATTTTTTGGCAGCTGGCCAATCAGATACTAGAAACTAGCCTTACTTTCAAGTCCCTTATGTCGCCTAAACCTGCCCATTGTCTCTTATACTTTCTGTCAAAACATCCTTTTTTAATCACTCACTAAACACAAATGATCATGGCAAATAAATAGTAATACTTTATTATCAAAATGGTATTCTCTAGTAGCAACGATGCGCCTAGACTATTCATCGTTTGGTGGCCAAATTCCGATCCACTATCTCAGGGAACAATCAGCTAACAACCGCACGGGTGCCAAAAACATCGCTGCTATTCGTGAAAGTGTCAGCGGATTCCGAAGGAATTCAATTCACCACAACATTGCGAATTTAACGTCGTGATTTAGGCCTACAACCATACAAAATCCAACTAACCTATGAGCTTAAACCACACGACGCAGGGTCGTATGTTCGCTAATTGTATTTTGTAGCAGTTGGAAGTTGATCCCAAGTTTTGTTGGAAAAATCATCTTTGGCGATGAAGCCCATTTTTGGATATATGGATATGTGAATAAGCAAGATTGCCGCAATTAGGACGACACCAATCCACGCGAGATTCACGAGGTACCAATGCATCTAAATAAATAAAGTTACTGTTTGTTGTGGACTTTGGGCTGGAGGCGTCATTGGTCTTCAAAAATGATGCTGGCCAGACCATCATAGTTAACGGCTATCGCTATAGGTCGATGATCACCAACTTTTTGTAGCATGAATTGGATGATATGCAGGTACCAAAGACATATGGTTTAAATAAGATGGTGCTACGTGCCACACAGCTCAAGACGCAATCGATATTCTGCATGAGGCTTTATGGCATAGTTATCTCAGTAATGCCTAAAATGGAAGCAGTATTTTTTAGATAGGTTCCAACAGCTAAAAACCATAAATTTTACCCTGTCAGGGATAATGATGAAAACCAAGTCCAAAAACTTGCACGCTATTCAAGGAGACAAATTAATTTAACCTGAGTGATGGATGGATTAATAATTTTAAGGGTAGATTCGAAGTTCGGCTTCTAGCAATCAGTGGAAAAAAAAATTAGCTGTATGAATGTTTATACCTCCAATATGGCTCAGAATGTAAAATGTCTCATAAAGTTGCACTAACGAATAAGCCTTTTGTAAGATGTTATACACTGCCAATCACTAGGATGAGGCCTGCTGGAAATTTCGTACCAATAAAAATTTACTACATTTGAGTAGGTAGATATTTTCTTTAAAAAAAGTAATAAAATTAAGGGGTTAAATAGAAAAGACCGTTGGAATTTCCCTACATTAATGAATGTGTTACCTAAAAAGGATATAAAAAAGTGAGTCACTAGGATGAGGCCATTGCGAATATTTCGTTGTAGAAGTTCAGATCAGCAATTTTTTTCAAAATTTGGGTTACAATATTTAAGAACGTTTTACAAATAACTATTTTTATTAAATTTCAACTACAAATGGGTTCCGGAAAGACGTTGACAGTAGCAGAAAGAGGACAAATCGATGCTTTCAAGGAAATGGGACTCTCAAGCCGAGAAATAGCAAGGAAGCTGAACAGAAGTAAGACAGTTGTAAACAACTATCTTGCTGATCCTCAAAACTATGGAAAAAACCAAAAAGGACGCACAGCCCAGGCAACAACATCCCGAGAAAAGCGGTTAATTTTACGTATTGCTTCAAATTCTACTCAATCAGCTACTAAAATAAGGTCCAAAAGCGGAGTATCAGCCAGTATTTCGACAGTCCGAAGGATAATAAGAAAAGATGGTACTATCCAGAGAAGAAAACTCAAAAAGAAACCTGTTCTAAAGCAAGTACACAAGGAGCTGCGAATGAACTTTGCAACAGAACATGTCTCTTGGAGCAGTCAATGGAAACGCGTCGTCTTTTCGGATGAAAAAAAGTTTAGCCTTGACGGCCCCGATGGTTACAACTTTTATTTCCATGATTTAAGAAAAGAGGAACTAATTTTGGGAAGACATCACAGCCGTACATCAGGTGTTATGGTGTGGGGAGCTATCACCTACTATGGCAAAATCGAATTGGAGTTTCATTCTCTAACAATGAACGGAAACAGCTACAAATACTTGTTGGAACGCTCATTTCCGAAGATGAAAAATATTTTTGGACCTCTGCCTTGGATTTTCCAACAAGACAATGCCCCCATCCACACTTCCAGGGTTGTCAAAAGCTGGATTTTATCAGAAAACGTAGAGCTTTTGCCATGGCCACCCTATTCACCGGACTTGAACATAATCGAAAACGTATGGGCATGGCTATCTCGAAAAGTTTATGAAGGCGGTAGACAATTTGAAGACAAGGGCTCCTTAATTGAAGCTATCCGTGATGCCTGGGACGAGATTTCACTTGACTATTTAAAAAAACTTTATGATTCCATTCCAAACCGTCTAATAGAGGTCATATCGAAAAATGGGGGGCATACTCATTATTAATTGAGAAAAACTTAATAAATAAATGTTTGAAAACCAAAAACTGTAAACATTTCTTTCATTTTTTTGATATTTTATAAGATTTTTCATGTGGCCTCATCCAAGTGACGCACTTTTTCATACTGTTTTTAAGTAGCTCTTTAATTAATGTAGGGAAATTCCAACTGTTTTTTCTGTTTAACCCCTTAATTGTAGTAAATTTTTATTGGTACGAAATTTCCAGCAGGTATAAAGAACGAAAATCGGTTGAAAAATATGTGGCCTCATCCTAGTGATTGGCAGTGTATAGATGAGATATTAAAAAGATGCTGACAAAATTCAATTGACATGTCTTCAAGCAGCTTGGGACAAACTTAAGGACTATTCACATGAGAGCGACCAACGAAAAAAAATTTAGGTGGCACAAGCTGGGATTGAACCCAAGACCTTTAGAAAAAGCAACGAAACCAGCAGATGCTTTAAAATTTTGCTCCAATGCCTTTTATGTATAGCAATACCCGTGTTTTGTTGGCAAATCTATCCATAGTATAGTAGGATTTTACACGAATAACAAAAACAATATCCATAGTATGAATAACACCGATAAAAGTTAGAGTAGAATCTCACTATGGATAGGTTTTTGACATTTATACGAGTCTCGAATGGATCTTATGTGATTTTGTTCTCAAATGTTGGTACGATTGATATTGCATTTGTATCTCGATGGCTGTGTTCGTTGAGTAGTTGTGCATTTGGAATCATGTGTGTTTTCCATTTGGGAAAAAACTAATATATTACTGTAGATATTATTTAGTTTTGTTAGTGAAAATGGACTAACTGGGCTTATTTTGCAAGAGAAAACAATAGAAAAGATATTTATATGTTTTGCTATGTTTCCACCAAAGGTTTATCTCAGTTTCTTTTGGTGTTTCCACCGTGCAAGAAGATTTAAAAATGATTAAGTTTGACAGCACTTTCTAAAATGCAAATGGTGTTTCGATGTTTCTTATGAAGTGCAAGTGAGATAGTTTGATTCGTGTTAAACAATGAAAAGTTCAGCACCATATAGGAATATGCATGTGCAAATTCAATTGCATGTGCAATTTTTTTTTAATTTGATTAAAACAAAACTATATTTTTTGTACACAAGAATGCAAATAAACAGACCATAACGCATTATCTGTAAAACCAACTCCTCCACACAAGTTTTTCTTCATAACTTTCCGATCCCCGACCGGAATCGAGCAAATCAAGCTCATTTCAACTCGATTCAGGTATATAAAGAATTTAGGTGAGCTTCAAGCTCTCTTCAACACAACATGTTAATGTAGTAGTCTACGAACAAACCCCCTTCTTGAAGTTTTTATTTTATGTCAAATTGTTTGGTTAAAACTTTTAAATCGACTTTCACATTACACAGACGTATTTTCTTGATTTTGATAGTCAACTATCAAAAATCAGCTTACAAGATTTCACCCCTGAGGTGGAATCGGCTAAGGTGATTGTTGATTTTTGACAGTCAAAATAATCGAATTTGATCTGTGCAAGGTGATAGTCAAATTGATACCTAAAAAGCTGTCACTAGAAAAATTTGATAGTCGTTTTCCTGCAAACATGTCGTTTCTGAGTAGAGCTACCAGACGCTTACAAAAAACGAATGGAAAATTATGTCAGTTACCTTTTTTAGGTACAAAAACCACATTCTTGTGACGGACAAAGCTTACGACATTCGAAAAAGCATAAGAAAAGTAAGAGTGTTATTGAAACACAGACAATTTAATACTTTTATTTAGATATTTTATAGAAATCATTTTAAAATTTCAAAATAGCAACAATGAATTGTGACAGTTATATTCTGAAATTGTTCAATCGAATTGAATTGAATTGAATCAGTTTACATAGACGGGAAACTCGGCAATAGTCAATTTGACTATCAAAATTTGATAGTCAACTATCACCTTAGCCGATTCCACCCCTGGTCTGAATTTCGCTATTTTTTTTTTGGAATTTTTTGATAAATTATTCTGGCAAATATTCAGTTGTATCAACTTTCAAATATGAAAACCGGACTACTACGGATCGTTTTGTTGGCAATTTCTCACTTTACTATATATGGAATGCGAACAAAACACACGTAATATATTTTTCCTAAAATGACTCTCAATGCTTGGAAAGATATACCATTCGAAAACATGAACGAGGTCTGTTTCATATCTGTTCATCTTTTTGAGATTCTACTGTATAGGCTTAGTTTCCGAACTAGAAGTAAGATTAAAACCCAAGGTTGCCATGATATAAACTTCGGGTTAGTTAATTTTCATTTTTAAATACTTTTAAAACTGGACAATCGAATTTATAAGCAACAAATGTTTAATACAAAATAATACCATAATTATGACTTATGACAGTTATGTAATTCGAAATTAATATTTAATTTGTTTCTACGGAAACGGAAATACCATAACTTCACTCTCCACAGTCACGGTCGCCATCTGTGTTTTAAATCAATAATGTAGCAAAGACAAGAACCTATGTTGTTTACTGCGCCCTCTAACACAAGACGAGTATGTCTGCACTGGTCATTCTTTAAACGCCAAATGTCAAATTAGATTTTGTGTGATTTCTTATTAGTTGGTTGTGTATTTGTTGTTTATTTCCGTATCACGTTAAAGGTGTTTCTATTTCCTCTTGTCAAATGTAGTCAAACAATTTTGTGTTCGAAGTGAGTTGTTTCGGTGTCGGTAGAAAGTAAAAATAAACAAAGTGCTATCTATAAATGTCGAATCCAACGAATCTACCTTCGTTACCACCCCCACCTCCGCCAGTCATGGCTAATTTTACACCCAACCGGCGAGCGCACAAAAATTTCTTCCCAACTCATGCCACAGGCTGTGGCATCGACGAGTGCAGCTGGGCAGATGCCTGGCCAGAATTACAAAAGGCCTGTTTTCTGTGCAAAGTTTGCACCTACGCACCACCCAAAGCCTGCCGATATAACAACATCCCGAGCATTCTTCAAAAGGGGCCAACCTGCGGATTGGCCGCATTGAGTATGCTTCTAAATGGTAATCCAGCCACTGAGGAACTTCTCAAAAAAGCCAAACAACTTAACTACACCAACAACGGTGAGATGTTTAGTGCCAAAAATCTATTTAAATTGATTTGTGATACATTGACCGACCGCGACGACGGATCGAAGATGATGACGACGACGACCGCGACGGTGGCAGGTGGAAGCGAAATGCCCCAATTCGATTGTCAAATGTACGAAGGTCAATTAAATTGTGCCAAGGTCAGAGATTGTTTACTCAATGGTGCGTGCATTTTTATTGCGTATCCTTTTTTAAATTAATTTAATTCTTATTTAAAGAGAATTTTCAGTTAATACAATATTTTGTCCATAATCAGATATTACAGGAAATTACAATCAAATAATTTTAAATATAATTTTGTAAACAAAGCAAATTAAGTGGCATATAGAGTGAAGTGACATTCGGGCATTGTTTTCGAAATTGAAATTCGAACTCATACGAGTCTCGACATTATAGTGCTCTTTTTATATACCAGTGCTGCCAATACCGTTATATTGTTTTTTGGGACAATTGCTTAAAGAGCGTTTATATTCAGTGTTTTTAGTACATAATATTTATATTTCGGTGCTGAACAGAAAAAAATGTATATTTAACTTTTTTACGTTAAAAGAAGAACCCCACTATGTAACTCGATTCTACAATGAAATTGCTCGAATTCGAAAAATTGGTACTATGTATCTATTTTACTACTTTCGAACAAACTAGAATCGAATAGCTCTAGTAGTGCCAATTATATTCTTATGAACTTTCGAATAAACGAAGAACTACGTAACTCGAAAGTAGAATTCAAAACAAGGCAAAATCGAAAATAATCGCTCTACATCAAATGTGTTTGCGAAAGAAGTTTTTTTTTGCCAAAGTGTAAGTAAAATGTTATAAATTATTAAAATGCAATTTGAATTTGAAAGTTTTTCATTCAACTTGTTGTGTTTTATTATTTTACCACCGGGAATTCGTGATTTTTGGCAAAAATAGCGTTTGGACTTTCTTTTCGTTCCTCATTAATTTCAAAATTCATCATCAACTGGCACATGACTCTTTCGATTGAAGTCAAAAATTCGGAAATGAGTTTTGACATGGTTTGCTGTGCACGTCCAGCGTTCTTGTCATCACCGATTTGGTTTTTTATAACCTCTTGGTGCCAAAAACTTCAATGCTGCTGATAACTTAATGATGATAGGAAAACATGAACGAATCTTTTGAAAGGCGGTAATTTTTAACAAAGCTGAAATAATGTAGATTGGATTAAAAATGCGTTCAAATAGATGTTCAATATGGGTAAACCTTTTCTCGCTAAGCTCCATTATGTTGGAATTGTCTCTGATTCGCCTTCTTTCTATTTGTTCAATTCGTTCCGGATTTTCTTCAGAATCTACCCAAATTGCGACACTGTCCATTTGTATTTGTTTTTATTATTATTGTTTTGATTTATTTTTTTCACGAAGATTAATTGACTTTTATTCACAGAAGATTGTTTTGTTTTTTTATCTAATGTCACACATAACGAGACTCGTTAGAAAATCGGAAATTTTGTGGGAAATACTTGGTATTACCGGCATCCGATTCTATTTTCATAGATAGTACCACTTTAAAGTAGAATCGGAAATGAGTTTCGAATAGAATCAAAAGTAGAATCGAGTTACATAGTAGGGCCCCAGAAAATACAAATAATATTTCACCTTCTCCACAATTTTACAATGCAAAACTCAAATTCTGCAACAAACAAAATAACATTGTAAACTCAGCTAAAATTTAAATGTTAGGCTAGGCAAGCACATGCAACTTTTTCGAAACCAAATAGTTCGATCGTTAGTTGTCCAAACATTGCGCACATAAGCAACTCCGAAAGTAATCAACGAAATAAATCAATACACAGGAAAAATTTATTCACCTTGACTAAATTTTTCTCTCTCTTGCACTTACAGAAAATTATTCAACGATTTAGTTGAATGTCCGCGCAGTTACCTATAATTCCTTGTGACACAAACTAAGGAATTGGTTCGAGGTGATCGTCTAGTTTGTGTCAAAACACAAACTAAAAAGTTGCTCGAATGGCGACAGAATGGTTTCTGCATGTGCGCGAACTCTCATATAAGTCTATAGTGCTCAGTTTAGAAACCAAACAGTTTCGGAACCAAAAGTTGCATGTGCGCGCCTAGCCCTATTCTCCACATTTAAACGCCAACTCTTTATTCTAAGGACATACAAGGTTATCCATTTTGCGGTTTCAAAAGTAAACGTAAATAAAACACATATAAAATATTTTGTTTCATGATATTTCTTTTTATTATAAAGTTTGAATATTGACATTATGTGTGAAACACTACATCATTTAAATGACCACCACGTTAATTGTTGCAAGCATCGATTCTTTTGAGATAATTTTCGACCACTTTTTGACAAATATTGGGCGGTATCTCAGACAAAACTTGACGAATGTTGGTTTTTAAGTGATGAAGAGTTAAAGGTTTATCTGGATAAACACAGTCTTTCGCGGAGCCCCAGCAGTGTCAAATTGCATGATCTTGGTGGCCAGTTGATACCGCCACGACGAGAACAAAGCCATATTCGCTCGAGTTGTATGGCATGTGACACCGTCTTTTTGAAACCACATAGTCTCCAAGTCGTATTCTTCAATATCGGGCAAAAAATGCCGATTATCATCGGACCATAACGCTCCAAATTAACAGTGATAGTCATTCCATCGTCGTGTTCAAAGAAGTTAGGTCTAATCACACCTCCGCACCAAAGAGCGCACCAAACAGTGACTTTCTGTGGATATAATGGCCTCTCTTCAATTCCTTGAGAATTGTTAGAACTACTCACCGATTAAGGAATGTGTTTCGTCGCTGAAGACAATTATGTTCGAAAAATCGCCGTCCACCACTTGTTGTTCAAGCACTCATTCAAAGTCGTAGCGTTGTGAATGGTCAGCTGGCTTTAGTTGTTGTGTGAGCTCGATGTAGGTGTAGATCCAAATGCAAAATATGTAATAATGTGCCGTAAGACAGTCCTAATTCCTGAGAACGACAAGAAATGGGCACATTCGGGTCTTCGGCAATATTTTCACTTACATCAGTAGTACGAGTGGAACGATGATGCACAGGCCTTACAATATCTGTAACCAATCCAGTCTCTTCAAATTTTTTCACAATTTTGCCAATTGCTTTCGTAGTTGGACGATTATGTAAACAGTAATCTCCTCTTTAAGTAAAATGTGACTGTGGCAGATTCACTATTTTTGTAGTACGTCAGATTTACTTCGTAAATGTCAGACTTTTAACTGGTTTAACGACTTAGTGTGACAGAAGTCGAATTCCAGCCCTATACTTTTGAAACCGCAAAATGGATAACCCGTTATAATTTAAGCTCAATTCACAAATATCTTGCAATCTTGAAAAATGAGTTTTTAAATTTTATTATTTTCATCGACGCTTTATTTCGCAAGTTTGAATAATTTTCGGTGTAATTTTATTAATCCTCTAAATATCAGAGATTCCGAAAATAATTTTTCATATTTTCTTCAAATTTATCAGAGGAATCTTAAATTTTGTTACATGGATTTTTATGTACAACAACTCATGTTAGTAAAATTGAGTCACTCGGAACTAGTTATAGCTATTATTGATTTTGAAAGATTTAAAAGATAAACAAAGATACTTAATTGAACTCAGAACTTTTGCCTAGTTCAATTTTATTTTTCAACGATGAAATCGCTTTTAATAAACAGCTGAAACTTGATTTTAAACATTTATAAGTTATAATATAACTATATAAATTATCTAATATTAAGATACTGTTAAATTAATTTCAACACTAACTACTTTAGTACAAGAGCCTAGTGCACATTTATCATATGTGGCATCACTGAAATCAAAAGTGACAGCTGACAGTTTGCGAATTAAATTGGAAATTTTGTTTACATGCGGTGTGTTTTAATTTGCCGACTTATCTCAGTATAATTTTCACCTTTTTTAAAAATAATTTATTATAAAGTCAAGTAATAATGGCAACTGAAGAGGAGCAGGTAAATTAATGTCAATATGAAAAACAAGAAATTAATTTTGATTTAATTATAAATTTCTATCTTAGATCCAAGTCATTCCAGTCAAGGAACCACTTGACTTAATCCGTCTCAGTTTGGATGAAAAAATCTATGTAAAAATGCGCAACGAACGGGAGCTTCGTGGAAGATTACATGTAAAACAAATAGATTTAATTTTTATTATTTGAATACAAATATTTAGTGAAATTGTTTATAGGCTTTTGATCAACATTTAAATATGGTCCTGGGTGATGCTGAAGAAACTGTGACCACAGTTGAAATCGACGAAGAAACTTACGAAGAAGTATACAAGACCGCCAAGAGAACAATTCCAATGTTATTTGTTCGTGGTGATGGAGTTATTCTCGTCTCGCCACCAATGCGCGCTGGTTAACTAATATAAGATTTATTTCATGAAATATATGATAGACATAAACAAATGTGATTGTTTTTACTTTTTTTTTTTTAAATTTACATAAAATGTCATCTCATTCCAAAAGGTGATCATTTTGGGATGCCATGATGTTACTTTTTGAATGTTTCCTTCATTTGAAAATCTTTACTTTCACCTCTTAAATTCCAAGAAATGTTATTCATTATGGGACACCTTTTGTTATTAAGTTCATCTCAAAAGCTTACTGTAGACTGAGAATTGCAACGTTTTTATATTTTTAATGATTATGTCAAAATTTGTTTCGAAATTTTCCTTAACTTTCCAAAAACCTAGATATGATCCGGACTTTAATAATTTACCATGTTTAAAATACGGCCATAAAGCTCATTGGGCTCTAATTATAGGATATTTAATTGATGAAAGGGATGAGGTAACAACATATTTGTCATAATTAAATAAAATAAAATATTTATTTATTTTTGTTTCTCTTTAAAGTTCTATGTTATTGCACGTCATGGAAAATCAAAAAATCTAGCTGTATGGTCGCTGAAGTCATTGAGTGCTAGTAATTCTAATTTGGAAGAATTTTCCCAACCCATTGGTTATCCAAATTGTGAATTTCTTCTACCTAAAGATGGTATTGGCGGAGAATTAGGATTAAAAAACCAAGCGATTATTGTAAGCGGATGGAATAAGGAAACGTTTATTGTTAGATAACACTCAAGAGTTCATTAATTGTGTAACATCGACAAAAATTAGATAAATTAAATTATTAAAGAAACAAAAAAAAGTGAAAGTTAATGTGTGTTTTGTTTTGAGATTTTCTCTTGATTAAAAGGACAAAGTGTGTAAGAAAAAGATTACATATTATGCAAGTAAGGAACCTTCAGTCTGACGAACTCATTTGATTTGATGGAAATTAGGAACATCTTACTTTAGGAGTTGAATCTAATCAAACAGAAGAATATAGTGAGAAGATTGTGCTCTAAAAAGAAGTGATGACAAGTATTAGAAAAAAAATCATAAAAATTGTCTGTTGCTTCTTATTCCTCTTGAAATCAAAAACATCCAAAATCAAGAAAATGAAGCATACAGTGGCTCCTATGATTAATCGGACACATGAAATATACTAGTTCGAAATATATTTTTTTTGCAAGAAAATGTAGGTATAGGTTAGGTTAGGCTAAAGTGGCTATCCGTGATGGAATAGGACACACTTAGGCCAGTTTAATAGCCCATTGTGATACCACATGAATCTTGAGGCTTCCTCCTAAGCTCAATGAAACGTGAGAGGCTGATTATGCTAATTAGATCGTTATAGAAGAATTCTCCTGGGTAATTCTTGCGTTTTTTAGCTAGAGCATGGCATGTACAGAGAAGGTGAAGAACTGGGGTGGAATCATGTAAGGTGATTTGTGACTGTCACATTTGTGACAATCAAATGTGATCAAAAGAATTTATTCGTCTGTGTAATGTGATCACCAAAATATTTCTTAAATTTGGTATCACTTTAGAAGAAAAACTTTTACATTTGATTTTTTTAAACTGCCGGCAAATTGGTTCGTGTTTTGTTCGTCTAGACGTTGTGTGTTCCTAAAGTGGAATTAATTTTAACAAAAATGTAAGTAAACATTTCACTTCGGGGTACCACAACGGATCTACATTGATCTAAGTGTGATGGTAACAACATCAACCGTCAGCCCGTTCAAACCTAACCTAACCTAAGTAAACATTTATGTATTGTGTATATTGTATTACTGTTTACTAGAATGTAATTGTTAAAAAATATAAAATGTTTATCAACAGGTTTCCCAACAAAGCTCAAATTCAATTTCTGAGTAACTATATGGAACAATATGCCTATTTGGCCCAATCCTTTTCGGGAAACAGTATAAATTCAAGAGATTCACAGAGAATCCAGTGGGAGAAGCTCACTCGAATGTTGAACGAGAATGGGCCTCCTACAAAATCAACAGCAGAGTGGAAAAGGGTACGTATTTATATTTAATTGATTGGTGTCCTCTCATTGTTTATATTGCACAGATTTGGACCATTCGAAAATACAACGCAAAAAAAAATGTATTGCAAATAAAAAAACAATTGCACAAACGGGAGGAGGACCTTTCACAGAAAAAGCATTGGACAGTGTCAACGAGGTAATAATCCAAGCATGTGGTATCGAAGCAGCAGTGGTGGGAACATGTGGAGTATCCATTTTCGGATGCAATGAACATGGTGAGTTTTCACAAATTTTAGTTTCAGTGTTAATTTACGATTTTTTTTATTTGCAGAGATAGATAATGTTTTAACAGAACTCCTTTCCGAGCCAGTGGATGTGGCATTGGAACCAACGCCGATCCCAGCGTCTACTTCCAAACGCAACAAGCCACCAAAAAGTCGATGAGAATACGCTTCTAGCCGAAAAGCAACTGGAACTCCAGCAAAAATTTATTGATTTGCAAATCAAAAAGCTGGAAGACATCGATAAAACTTTGCAAACAATCAACACTTCAATAATTGAATTGAAAGATTGTGTAAAGTTGCTATACCAGGAAAAGCAAAAGGAAAGAGAGTGTACAAATGCACTGAAAAAAGAAGAACTCCAACTAAAAAGAATGGAGTTGGAGTTGGCCAAAGCAGTCAATGAGATTCGAGTCTGGGAGTTAAGCAAGAAATGAGCCGGCACAATTTTATTTTAATAATTAATTACCTACATATGTGTTCAAAATAGATAAATATATATTTCATATAAACATACATTATGTATATATGTATTTATTATAAGATTCAAATCCATGCTGTGAATTTGTGATGTTTTTGTTTTAATGAAGTTTTTTTGTTCATTTTGTTTATATTCTTTTAATAAAAAATATATGTATCTTTGTATACATTTACATTTATTTTGTTTCTTTTCTTTAAAGTCTTGGACGGTTTGCCCATAGGTCATCCCTGATTCTGTTTCTGGTTCTTGCTCCTTCATTCCTTGCACCTTCAGCTTGCTGGTTATTTGAATTTTCAGATGGTGATGCTGTCAATACTGCTTCTGGCAGTGGAACTGTATGCTTGCAGCATATGTTGTGAAGAGCAGCACAGACATTTACAATCTGTGCTGATGTTCTTGGGCAATATCTCAGCTTTCTTTCTTCTAAGATAAGGCACGAACACATTCATTTTGACTAGACACAACAGACAATAAAAAAAATAAAGTCAATTTCATATGAAAGTGACACCTAAATAGCTGTCACGGGAAATAATCACTAAATTGTGATTGTCACAGATGACTATCACCTAACACAGACCGAATTTGTTGATTGTGACTGTCAACTATCACAAATCACCTTACATGATTCCACCCCTGTTTTCTCCACTTCCTCGTCCATACAGCTTCTGCAAAAGTCATTTGAGAATACGCCTAGCTGCGTGGCGTGCTTTCCTATTAGACAGTGTCCGGTTATGGCACTTATATTCGAGCTTATATGCGATCTGCTTAGAGATAGCAAGCACCTTGATCGCTTTAAATCTAGTGTTGGCCAGATGTTTTTTGTGACCTGGCACGTGGTGATGTTGTTCCACCTGGTGTTTGCCTTCTTCATAGCGTTCTGCATTAGCAATAGTTTACAAGTAGCGATTGGTATGCCAGCATTTGCCAAACGTGGTAGAATGAGTTGTACTGTACCGTTCCTGGCGAGTTCATCTGCCTGTGACAATCACGATTTGGTGACTTTTTCTGGTGACAGCTCTTTAGTTGTCACTTTCATTGGAAATTGATTTTTATTTTTAGTTGCTGAAATTTTAAGACAATATGAATGTGTTTGTGCCTTTGATTTTACCTTCTGAAAATGCTGAAAATGAAAATATTAATCATAATAGAAATGTCCGGCTCTTGAGGATTAACCTCCAAGTCCAAAGTAAGTACGCATATGTGCTATATATTTGTTCACATATAAATACCTATTTATTATAACTTGTTTTTTTTTTTATTTATAATTAATATTCTTAAAAAACTTTCGATTGAATAAGGAAACATTTTTACATATCCTACCGCTTCTGGATTTGTCAGCTGGAATGCGGTCAACACACATTCCCCCTATTCTTCGATTAGCCGTGGCTACCAAAGGCAAGTTTGCGCTGACTGGTCAGCTCCAATGGGCCAAAGTACTGTTTGTGAGGTTATTTCTTTGACCTTAAAACAAATGGAGAAGAAATTGTGCCCACTTACCTACAATCAAATGTAATCAATCGGCTTCAGAAGCAACAAAAATGTTCTTCTACGAAAAATATCAAATTCCTGGAGGTAGGATTTTGTTTCTTAGTAAAAATAAACTAATTTTATTACTTGTTTTTTATTTTATTATTTTATATTATCGGTTTTTGAATACAACCACTGAAATTGTAACAAACGTCAGTGAATTTCTTTTAAAGTGATACCAAATTCTAAACAAAATTTGGTGATCACCTTACACAGACGCAAAAATTAGATTGATCACTTTTTATGATCACAAAGGTGACAATCAAAAATAACCTTAGCCGATTCCCCCTGGAATGTATCTATGGCCCGGCACCCAGCAAAGGTGAATAATAAACTTTTGTGCCATCTCCATTAGAGATGATCGACAGTTATGGACTGTTATAGAGTTTGTATAGATATTTGATAGAAAATGTATAGAGAGTGCAACCTTTTATATGAAATTTAAATATGTTCTTCTTTTTAATAAGCCACATTTCAATTGAAGCCATTAAACAGCAAATTAATATTAAAAACAAAAGCAACTCCATTAGCCGCGTTTTATTATCACCATGATCTGATCCGGATCAGATCATGATAATAAAACAGCATTGGATCATCATATTTTTTATTATTTAAAGTTTGGTAGCAGTGTCAAATTCGTTCTTTTAAAAGTGACATTTCGAAGCAAAACAAAAAATACAAACACATTTATCGATGATGATGATTCAAGTTCCAGTTCTAGCTCCACAACTTTTGAAAATGTTCCTGCAAATCACCAAAGAATTAAAAACTTTTTTGAAATAATTCAAAGCTATTCCGATGTAGACTTCAAAAAACAATTTATTATAATTTATTTGTATTTTCTCCCATTTGTGCTGTGCTGCGGTAGGTTTCGAGACGGTCCGCCATCTGACTACTAACCGCGCTCACAGATGCTTGATTTCGGTGATTGATGGGAACCGATGCTTTATCAGTGACTATATTTTTTGACATTTAAAGCAGTGTTGCCATAAGAAAATTTTGCTCAATGATTTTTTTTTGTTCTTTTTTTTTTGGGAAAAATAATACCAATGAATTAAGTCAAATATACATTTTTTTGAACTTAATTATTTTAATTTCACCAATTTATGTCTAGTTTTGTTAAAATATCTCATTATTTCATGGATCATATACAAAATAAATAAATATAAAGCTTCTCGCTTTCTATTTAAAAAATATTTTATTTCAGTCAGATGAAAATGTTTATATGGCAATACAGGTTTTATATAATTTGTTTGCAATGAAACCAACATTTAAATGTGAAATCACAATGATAAAGCGCTCCTTGTTGTGAAAAAAAGAATTAAATTTTGGATCTGAAATTGAGATCCAAACACAAAGCAGGATCTTGTGTTGTTGTTGTAATGCATGTAAATCCAAGATCCGGATCAGATCATGGTGATAATAAAACGCGGCTATTATTAAATACATCGCACATAATCGGACACTTAATATTTAGTACTCAAGGTGTCAAGGTATTGAATAGACAAGTTTTTAGCATACTTAAAGATTTACTAATTGCCATTCTTCTGGAAGGCCCCCGATTTAAAATCCTTAATGTTTCCTGAGTTCATTTAAGTAACTCGAAGTCCAAGTTCATCCCATATATTTAATTTATTGTCAGGTGACCTTTTCTGTGTTTTAAGCACCTTAGGGAAGTTCGAACTGGAATCCAGGATTACAATTTTTTAATTATCAGTTAAAACTACTTTTAAGATTTCATACAGCCGTAAAAAATTAACATCCTAGTGGAACGAAGACCTTTCTGTTCTAAGAAAAATGATCAGAAGGACCTTCAATATCTACCACAAGCAAGATTTTTACCAACCGCATAAAGACTCCCTTAAAGTTTATAAGCGAGCGATAGAAACTGCCAAAAAAAATAAAGTTGAAGAGAGTATTGTCGATCGATTGAAGATTCTGCCAGACTTAGTTAAGTGTTATGGAATGAACATTGCAATCTATCTTTTGTGAAGAAACCTAATGGATTGTGGACATCCTTTCCATCTGAGTCCTTGGAAGTACTCATGGCGACACATTTTCCGGGCTGCGAGAATTGCAACCCTTAAACGCTTTGTTCATGTAGAACAAATTAATTCTGTGGAAAGCATTTCCTGAGCTGTTTATACTTTTGTCTCCCTTAAAATCTCCATATTTGGATGGAAATACTTCAAGTAATGCTACAAAAACTGCAACACATAACAGCAACATGGCTGGAGACCATCTTCAAAGGATGCCCCTATATCAATCATGTACCGGAGACATGGAGACAGGTTAAAGTAATTTTTATCCCGAATTGTGGGTAGGCGTGGCCATGATTATGCGAAGGATTTCCGGCCAATTAGCTTGATGTCTTTTGCTCTTAAAACACTGGAACGCATCCTAGATGTCCCATATCAGGGACATTCTCGTAGAACAACCGCTAGAAGAATCTCAGCACGCATATCTCAAAGGCAAGTCTACTGAGACGGCCCTGTACGAGGAAATGCGTACCATTGAGAAGACAATAATAATTAATTATAAAGAATTTACTTTTGCTTCTTTCCTAGACGTAGAAGGTGCTTTCAATAACGTCCTTACTAAATCGATTCACGAATCACTTACTCACTTAGCGATAGAGGTTTTCATTCAAGAATGGATAATGTCTATGCTAAATGATAGACGGATTCAAGCTTCGTTATTCAACACATTGTCTTCTAAGCAGTGGAATAAAATACTCATAAAGTTAAAAATTGTGGGGTAAAGACGCTAACTTATACGGATGATTTTGTTTTACAGGTGTGGGTAAAGTTCGCAACCGTGATTAGCGAAATTACGAAAGTTAGCAGTGGATTAGGTGTTAATAAGAGCAAAGCCGACTGAACGGTCAAATCCTGTCTTTATCCTCCAGCGTGAAATATCTAGCAGTCATTCTACATCCTAAACTAAATTGGAAAGTAACCATTGAAGAACGGGTTAGGAAGGCCTGCATTGTCTTTTACGCCTGTAGAAAAACTTTTGGTAAAAAGTGGGGCCTCAACATCAAACTCCGTGTCACTCTTATTTGGGTTCCAGGTAGTAGTGGCATTGATGGAAATGAACGGGCTGATGAGTTGGACCGGAAAGAGTAAATATATGTACCTCTATGACGGGCAAAATGTTCTCAATTTTTTTTACAGAATCCAATACCAGGTGGAACAGTCTAGCGGACCGTAAAATATCCTGGAAGATATGGCCTACCTATATCAAAAACCGTTCTATCATTCTACATTATGTACCGCACATTGGCCGATATGAGAGCAAGCATGCATTAAAGCTGAGTATCCCTCACAATACTCACTGCCGCAGCTGAGGAGACCATCATGAAAAGAAAACTGTGATTCACTTTTTCTGTAAATGTCCTGCCCTGGCCGGTTCTAGAATGTTGAGCTTCGGAAAATCAAACACCAGATTTCCTTTCTGGCTCTAGAATCGCTAATTTTGTCAATATAAATTCGTTATAATATTATATTTTTATATTTGTATTTTCCATTACATAGGTCAAACGAGTACGGAAACGGAGCTTTCCAGTGCTAATTGAATCGCTCTGTAAAGGCTCGTTGTCATATGTTTAACGGTTATCTAACAATAACAATACATAAATATGTAGTTCCAACTTAATTGAAGAAGACGTATCCTGTGTTATTATGCTCACAAGCAAACTTAACTGATGTATAGCTTTTTATACACGATTACACGGCCAACATAAAAATAATCTTTAGGGGTTTTGGAAAATAAAGTGGACTTTTAGTGATTAACTTAAGAAGTAGCTTCTCATCTTACGTCTCCAGATTTTTCCTTTAACTTTTCTGCTCACATTATGAATCCTTTTTCGTGGAATTATGGCTTAAGATACAATTAAGCTGGTAGACAAGGCATTGATTGCGTTCAATTTTGTCACTCGTGTTGGATTAGATATCCTGGATAAGTGAATTTTTTGAACGAGTTGGATACCTAAATTGGGAAAGCTGGCAAAAACAATGTTTTTAATGGATAAATTGAATTTTTACCGTTAAACGTAAAAATCAAATTTCAGGCTCCTTCAAATTTAACCATATGTTGAACCACCTGTTCTGTCACATACCCACATATATTAAGAATCAGGGTACCTATATGTAGGTTCAGACGACATAAGGGACTTGAAAGTTAGGCAAGTTTCTAGTATCTGATTGGCCACCTGCCAAAAAATTACCTTCCAATTAAGGCAACTTTAATGGAAAGCTGACTGGAAAGTTAGTCAAGAATTATCTTCCTAACTATCAAGTCAAGTCTACTTATATCAAGATGACAGTTAATAATGTTTTTCAAAGACATTGGTCAGGTTTAGACAACGTAAGGGACTTCATTTGCAGTCAACTGCATTCTATAAACGTACATTTTGACTAGTTAGTTTTCAAGTGTCAGTCATTACAAACTTGGAACTTTACTTCAATAACCGTTCTACCGTCTGTCAGATCATCAGAGTACAAAAACTACTTAAAACATTATTGTCTACAAAACACTCCTCAGGAAAGTTACAAACCCATTACTATTTGTATTTTGTAATGTAAAGCAATATTACTGATTGCTTTTTCAATTTGACAAGGAACCCTATTACACTAAACATTAGATGGAATTGTGCAGAAGATAAATAATTCATAGAGTAATAAAGTTCAGCTTTCAGTTGAATGAAAAAACATGATCAACTTTCATTTTGACATAAGTAGACTTGACTTGATAGTAAGGCAGAATTTTCTTGGCTAACTTTCCAGTAAAGTTGCATTATTTAGAAGGCAATTTTTTGGCAGCTGGCCAATCAGATACTAGAAACTTGCCTTACTTTCAAGTCTCTTATGTCGTCTGAACCTGCACATTAATATGGAGTGTCTTCGATGTGCTTTCATTCAACTGAAATCTGAACTTTATTACTCTGTGATTTATTTATATTTAAATTTTTTTTTTATTTCTGATTGATAACTTTCCAAAATTCGCACCATTTTTATATCAAATCACATTTATCGTATAGTGTTGACAAATTAAAAGAAAGCAAAACAAGGCAATAAGTACACATAAGTTTATTGATTCTACATAGCACAAGGTTGAATTATAAATAGAGTTTTGATTACCATTTAAAAACGTTTTTCAAACAAATTAGGCAGAGCAATACTAAAAATATCAAAACAAAAGTTAAATAAATCATCTTTGATTTGTGCCAATATGGCCTTGACCTGAATTCTATAATTGAGTTTTTCGTACTACTATTCAAACACTTTATGTATTATGGAACACCTATGTAAACAAAGCAGGATTCATGAATTGTGTTGGTTAATTATGAAGTAGCTGGAATCGTAAAATGTATTGAATTGAAATAGGAACGATAAATTTAGCAAATTTCAAATTTTACACAAATTTTGAGATAATTGAGCTTAATAATGTTACTCGAATACCAGTATTGTTTCTTTACCTTGAGTAGGCTTCTAGGTATGTGTTTATGTATAGTTTCGGCTTCTTTTTAAATTATTTTGTTTGTTGTTCGCGCTTCTTGAGACGCTTGATGGTGATGCATTCCATATTCGTAAGGTACGACAAAAAAACATATACATAATTTGCATAAACCCATCTTGGCACCTACCACAAAATCTTATAGTGTGGCTAAGCAATGGGGTTGCTGGGGTTGCATGCGCCACCATACATATGGACATCACTATTTATACGCCGCGCCGTAATGCTGGATACTTTACCTTTTGTAAATATCGTATTTTCCTTCTTTTCCCTTATTTCACTTTCTCACTTGGCTTTATTTCATGGCACCTTCATCAATTATGACCTATTTTAAAATTATCTTTTTATCTATGTATATCAAACTCAAGAACGCATGGATCGATTTCGATGATTCGTTGTAATTCGGACTGGTCTCCAAATTTGTGTGACAGTTTCTATGCCAGTTTGTTTTCTTGTCACACATTAAAGACAAACTTTATTTCAAATGCTGGGAATCGCAGAATTTTCTGGATCCTCGAATTCTTTGGTAATAAGAATTTCTAATCGATATTTTTTTTCAATTTTCGTAACAATTTTCTTATAACGTTGATATTCGTGGGAGGAATTGAAAAGATATTATGTCAATATATTTCAAAAACTTGATGGAACAGTCTAGTTTACATACAACGGATTTGATATATAAACAAACAATTACTTCAAACCCTTTTGCCTTTTTCTATTAAAAAAAATTAATTTAATGAATCGTTTCCGAGTCTTCAACGCTGTCAAAACCACTGCGTAAACCTCCTCATCTGTCCTACTCCTCAGCATTTGTCAAACTCATCCCTAAAAAAGGCGAACCTTCCTCAACCTCTAATTACCGACCGATTGCACTTACATGCCTTCTTTTCAATGTCATGGAAACGCTGATTAATTTATCAGCACGATAAATATCTCGAAGATCGGAAGTTTCTTAATGACCGAAAGTGTGGCTTTCACAGCAATAGGTCCACTAGTGATCTCATGGTTCTCAGCGAACAGTGGAGCAAATCCTTACATGCATCGTTTTGGAGAAAGCAAGATTGTTGCACTTGATATTTCAAAAGCATTTAATTGGGTTTGGCATTAGGCCTCTTATCAAAAATGCGTGCTTTCGGTTTTCATGAATCCCTGCTTAATTGGATTAGTAATTACCTTTCGGATGGTTCAATACAAGTAGTATTGGATGGGTTCAAGTCTGGAAACCACAAAATAAATGCTAATCTCTGTTCTATATCCAACACACTTTCTCATTTTTATTAATGATCTTCTGTCTGCAACCTGTAATCCAATACTTTCGCTGACGATAGTATTCTTAGCTTTTCGTATTCGTTTTCAGACTCACATCCCTCTTCTTCGGATGTAGAACTGCGACGACAAAATATGACGAGCTCATTAAATTCCGACCTAAACAGCATTGTAATGCTTCGAAAACTCAATGCTGTCTTGTATCGTAAAAGCAAGATACACCCCCTAACCATTATCCATGAATGGCACTTGCATCGAGGAGACTGAACATCTAGATATTCTCTCTATGTATATCACCAACCACCTCTTGTGGCCTTGTGGAATGATCACATACGCGGTGTCACCAAAAATGCCGCAAGATGTTAGGGTTTTCTAAGGCGATGCAAGAAGTTTTTCTCCCCCCTGATCTGGCTGCTATTTATAAGACTTATATACTCCCAAAGCTTGAGTATAACTCCTATCTCTGTGCTGGTGCTCCTGCAACTGACTTAAGCCTCTTAGACAGCATTGAACGTAGAGCATTTAAATTGATTGGTGATAATACCATCTTAGGATCATTTACGTCGCTTGAACATCGTCGTAAAGGTTCTTGTCTCACCCTTTTTTACAGTTATTTCAACGGTTTATGCTCTAGAGCAGTGACGTTTATTCGAAGGTACGCAGGTGTTCACCGCACACCCTACCAAAATCGTCACATTCCATTTATTTGATTTTTTAAATCTTGGTGTTCTCCTTCATCAAGCGCACCACGGCAATTCATACCATTCATTCATTCTCAAACAAATATAATACTCTAGCGTGTTCTCCTCATGCCAACGCACCGACCCGACCACCAAAGCTAAGGTAAAGCAAATCCACATCCACAGAAAAAATGCAAAGAAGGGACAAAATGTGTAGATAGTTTCTATATGGCTTGGTGTTCACCTTCATCGAGCGCACCACCGCAACCGCACACGGCGCACAGTCCTTCATTCGAATGAACAGAAAAGGAAATAAATTAGTTTGGTCATTTGGTGTTCAACTTCTATGAGCGCACCATTCTCTATTTCAATATGGCACCGAGAGAGAGAGAGAGAGTGAACTCTGAACGAAGATAACACTTAAGAAAGAGCATAAAAGTCTACCACTACCACACAGACACACTAGGGGAAGAGTTAGAGTTTATGTTTTCAGTGTTGCATCTCTCTGAATCTGAATTCAAATTTATTATTTTATTCTCATTACTCATACTCATTCTCATTCTCATTCTGGACTTTAGAATGAAAAGATCGTTTCTCGAGGTCAAAATGAATGATAATTTAATGAATTGCAGGTGCATCATTGAAAAATTAATGGAAAAGCCATTTTCGCAGCTAACGCCCATGGAAAAAACAGAGGCGATAAATGTTGGAAGGCCAATACCACCTCTTCCAAATTTAATTTCCATAAATGCAACAAAAAATAAAACATTTAATAGATACTTCCAGGTAAAACAGTACGAGTACAAGTTATGGTTGTGTGGTTGCCCCACTTTAAATAAATTGTTTTGCTGGCCTTGCTTGCTTTTTGCAAGTAACCAAGAAAGGGGTGTGTGGTCTACGGGTTACTCCGATCTAAATCATTTGACCGTAGCAGCAAACAAACATATAATTTCTAAAACCCATATCAATTCTAGTGTAGCGTTGAAAACTTTTGGCAACACCCGTATAGACTTGTTGCTTGATGCACAAAAAAATATATCGGTATTTCGTCATAACGAACAAGTGTCCGAAAACCGGCAAGTTTTGGAGCGACTTATTGATGCGGTGTGCTTTTTGGGCTCTCAAGAGCTAGCGTTCAGGGGTAATGATGAACGCGAAGAGTCGGATAACAAGGGAAACTATGTTGAGCTTTTAAATCTAATAGCCAAATATGACTCTAAACTAGAAAATCATTTAAAATCGGCAACGGTTTTTAAAGGAACATCCAACAACATTCAAAATGATTTGATCAATGCAATATCAAACACAATCATTGATAATATCAAAAAAGAGATTGATGCTGCAAATTTTCTTTCTGTTATGTTGGATGAAACCACAGATATCACAAAAAAGTGTCAATTATCTGTGGTTTTCCGATATGTAGACTCAAATGGTGCCCCAAAAGAACGATTTTACCAATTTTGGGACGTCAGTGAAGATCGTACAGCCAATGCAATATCGAAAAAAATAATTGATTTGATAAAATCTGAAAATTGGGGTGCCAAATTGGTGGCTCAGACATATGATGGTGCCGCTGTTATGTCTGGTGAGCTAAATGGAACCCAAGCTCAAGTAAGAAATGAGTTTCAGCATGCTATATTTATTCATTGCAATGCTCATGTTCTGAATTTAGTTTTATCACAATCTGTGAACTTTCTTCGGGAAGTGAAAATTTTCTTTTTAAGTTTGTCCGGTCTGTCCGCTTTTTTCTCCCAGTCCACAAAAAGGACTTATTTTTTGGACCAAATAATTAAAAGAAGACTACCCACCGTTGCCCCAACTAGATGGAATTATTCATCTCGCTTGGTAAATGCTGTTCAAACACATTTTAATGACTTGGTCATTTTATTTGATGAAATGATTGATGATCCAGATACTTGGGGGGCGGACGCAATCCAAGCGAGAGGTTTTCTTCAATTTTTAAAAAGCTTTAATACAGTTTTTATGCTAAATACTTTTAACGATGTATTTTCCCACACGGATATTTTGTTTAATGTCTTACAAAACAAAATATTCGACATAAATTATTGTTGTGAGCAAATTGAATCAGTTAAGATAGAAATCAATACATTACGAACAAAATTTCAAAACATTTTTGAAATTGCCGAAAATATAATTGACCCTGTTCTAAAACGTGGCGAAAGTCTGGATACATTTAAACTTAGGTATCGGCAATTATTTTTTGAAATAATCGACACATTGTCGTTACAAATGGAAAGCAGGTTCGAGTCATTAAAAAAATTTAAATTTTTAGAATTACTTTCTGTAAAAAAATTTGCTGAAAATGAAAAAAAATTTCCAACTGAAGCCTTCGAATGCCTTAAAAGTTCATATGGTCCGTTTTTTGATTTTGTGAAGCTTAAGAATGAACTTAATGTGTTTTTTAAATTTGCACAGTCACAATTCAAAAATATTTCCGTTAAGGATATTCCAAAACTCCTCGATAATATGGAACTTAAGGACACTTTTTCTGAAATTTTTAAATTAAGCTCACTAATTTTGACTATTCCAGTGTCAAGTAGCTCTGTCGAGCGATCTTTTTCTGCACTTAAACGCATAAAATCATATGCCAGAAATAAAATGCTGGAGAACAGGTTGTCCGAACTGGCAATTATTTCAATTGAAAAATCATTTCTTAAGGAAATAAAAGCAAAAAATATTTTTTATGATGACGTTCTACAAGTTTTTTTGAAGAAATCCCGTCGAATCGAACTTATCTACAAGTAAATATCTACATATCTACAATAAATAGTCATATTATACTACTAAATAAATATGACTTATTCTACTATTAAAATAAATACTTAAAAAAAAGCAAAAAAAAATATTAAAAAAAATAAAAAAATAAAAAAATGGGATCTTGTCTATTACGTCCCCGTCGTGATCCTGGATTAAAACTAAAAATAGGCAAATTATTTGTACAAATAATTATAGTGAACACCTTACTGAAATCACCACGGCACGTCACTGCTCTAGAGAAATAGCCAGATGCATTCCTCAACTTAAACAGTTCTACCTTAATACTCGCGTTTCTAAGAATGCTCATCACTATACCCTCGACCTAACTTCGGTCGAACTGTCAAGTACAGAGATTCGTTCTTTAGCCGTACTACGCGAATGTGGAATGCCTTACCACACTCTGTTTTTCCCAGTCATTGCAATATTCAGCAATTCAAAACCGATATGCACCGCCACCTCCTTTCAACCCCTCTCTTCCTTTCCTAGTGCTCGCACTGTGTCTTTACATAATATTATAAAAAAAAGTGTTAAAAAGTAATAGCAGAATAGAATCAGTTACAATTTCACTACTTAGCTTAGAAACAGTTTGGTAAAAAATCATTTAAGGAAATTAAATATTTCAATGGCATTTTACATTTTAATACCATCTTTCCCACTACTACTCTAGAGATTAAATAAGATGTATTTTTAAAACGCAAACAATTTGCGAAACAAAACAATAATTGTACCAAACAAAATTAGCAAAGTTGATATTAGTTTTGATAATAACACAATCAAGGGTTTTTTTAGATTCAGCTAAATAAACTTTTTAAGAAAATCTGTATCTAAAACAATAGAACTTATTACATGTAGATGCTTAGTATATAATATTTGTATAAAAATACAAAATTTTAAGGGGTATAAATAGTGCAGAAAGTTTAGCAATAAATTCAGTCGATTAAGAAGCAACAAATCTTAAAAAGAATTTATTATGAAGCTAACAACTCTTATCGTTGGTGTTTTGGTAGTTCTGGCTTTGGTTACCATTGGTTTGGCCCAAGATGAAACTACTGCAGCACCAGAAGAAACAACCACAACCACAACCACAGCAGCACCCGCAGTAGACGCTGAAGTTACTGTAACCACCCCCGCACTAGGCGACGTAACTACGGTAGCCGCAACAACAGCAGCAACCACAGTAGCAACCACAGCAACTACAAAAAGATTTAAGATTAAGATAAAGGGAAAGATGAATATAACGAGAAGACCGTCAGCACCAGTTTATAGTCCACAAGCTAATAGGCCCATGTTAGTAGTGATTCAAAGACAAAAAAAGGCAGTACCGAGGGTATAAAGAAGAAATCCGGTTCCATCAAGGGCAAGGACAAACTGATCAAGGCAGATGTAAAACACGCTTGATTCTAATTCTAAAAATATTCATACTTTTATTATCATTTATTTATTATAAACAATAAAATCAAAAAAAAAATTATAAACTTCGAATGTTATTCACTTGCATCATTCTTAATTATTATAATGAATCAAAACACTTTTGTAAGAATTTTTATTTGGATGCGGAAGCTGATTCCAAGATTCCAAGTTAACGAAACAACATTATGTTTGTTCGCAAGATTTTTTGGGCAGAAATTGTTGGTCTGTCAAATTTTGAAGAATCGGGATACAATTGAATTTACGTACCGCAACATGACATTTGACAGACCAACAATTTCTGCCCAAAGACATTTTTTGAGCAGGTGGGAAATTAATACCAAATCAAAACTACCAAATTTTTGTAAACATTTGGGCAAACATTTTTGACAATTGGCAGTTTTGGTCAAGGTTGATAACAGACCTATTATTCACGGTGGATAATTAACTATTAATAGTGGTTTAATTTTGATCAGTAAGATACTTGGGCAGCTGTCACATTTGAAGTTGTCGTCTTTTGACATTTGACAAGTACGAACTATGATATTACTAAAAATGCAACGATTCACTTTAAAAGTGGTGAAACTTGGCAATCAAAGCTCTTTCGCAATCAACCAACGAAATATTTTCATTTATATCTTACACTTTTTAGAGCCATAAAATAAGTTGTATGCCGATTCTCCGATGCTCCATACTTGTTTCAAGACTTTTAAGAATACATTTTTGAGGACATAAAGCTGTAAATTTGTGACCCAATTTGTTGATATCGTTTTTCTTTTTTTAATGATATATCTTCTTCGTTACAATTAAACGCCATACCATTTTTAACTTCCCATAGGAAGTTGTTGTAATCGCTCCGATTTAAATAAAATAAAAATAAATTAGGTGGCGCAACAGTCCATGAAGAACCAGGGCCTAGTTACTTACAACTCTCAACCATTCCTGTGTGCGAGCAATGTTGTCAGAGATGGAAGGGACCTACAGTTTATATGCCGAATCCAAACGGCTAATTTGAGAAAGCACTTTTCATGACAAGAATTACTCTTGGACGATTTGTCAATTCCTCGCAAGAGGCAGTACCCGTGGAAAAAGTTAGGTGGCACAGGCAGGGATTGAACCCAAGACCCCTTGCATAACAGTCCAACGCACTAACCATCACTCTACGGGTTTTAATCAGTCCGATTTGCCGAATTGAAAATTTTGACATTTCTCCACGTTTCAAGGTCGCTAAAGTCGAGATAAAAGATTTTTAGAGAGATGTTTGTGCGTTCGTACGTCCGTACGTTCGCGACGTTTTTTCGTCGTTCATAGCTCAAGAACCAGTACAGATATCGACTTCAAATAAATTTTGTTATACAGATAATAATGCAGAAAGGATTCTAAAAAAAATGGAGTGGTTGTTTTTTTTACCATAACAATTTAAAAAAAAGGTGAAAATTTTGGTTAACCCAAAATATCTCACGAACCAATAACGCTAGAGACTTGAATTAAATTTCAAATTATATATTGCAACGTTATATACCATAGTAGTATATTTTTGGAAAAAGATACAATTAACGGTTTTTTTATAAATAAAAAAAAAATGAAAAAAAAATATTTGTCACCTCGAAAATTGTATGAACAAAAATTTATTTTATCTCCAAGACAATTTTGTGCAACGTAGAATAACGTTTTTGACATCTGATAAAATTTTGAGAAAAATCAAATCGACAGTTTTTTTTATAACGAATAAAAACCTAAAAAAAATTTATAAAAGTTGGTAAAAATTGATTTTCGACTCAAATATCTTTTCAAAACCTTCATATATTGTTTTCAAACTTATTTTATCTCAAAGAAAATATTTTTTTTCGACATTCGTTCAATTTTTTATAAAAATACAATTTTTTTCATAAAAAAAATAAAATCTAGAAAAAATAGTACGCAAATTTGGTAAAAATTGATATTCGGTTCTCGATATCTCGTGATCAAAAATGTTTGCCCAAATGCTGTTCCACACTACAAAAATTTGGTAGTTTTGATTTGGTATTAATTTCCCACCTGCTCAAAAAATGTCTTTGGGCAGAAATTGTTGGTCTGTCAAATGTCATGTTGCGGTACGTAAATTCAATTGTATCCCGATTCTTCAAAATTTGACAGACCAACAATTTCTGCCCAAAAAATCTTGCGAACAAACATAATGTTGTTTCGTTAACTTGGAATCTTGGAATCAGCTTCCGCATCCAAATAAAAATTCTTACAAAAGTGTTTTGATTCATTATAATAATTAAGAATGATGCAAGTGAATAACATTCGAAGTTTATAATTTTTTTTTTGATTTTATTGTTTATAATAAATAAATGATAATAAAAGTATGAATATTTTTAGAATTAGAATCAAGCGTGTTTTACATCTGCCTTGATCAGTTTGTCCTTGCCCTTGATGGAACCGGATTTCTTCTTTATACCCTCGGTACTGCCTTTTTTTGTCTTTGAATCACTACTAACATGGGCCTATTAGCTTGTGGACTATAAACTGGTGCTGACGGTCTTCTCGTTATATTCATCTTTCCCTTTATCTTAATCTTAAATCTTTTTGTAGTTGCTGTGGTTGCTACTGTGGTTGCTGCTGTTGTTGCGGCTACCGTAGTTACGTCGCCTAGTGCGGGGGTGGTTACAGTAACTTCAGCGTCTACTGCGGGTGCTGCTGTGGTTGTGGTTGTGGTTGTTTCTTCTGGTGCTGCAGTAGTTTCATCTTGGGCCAAACCAATGGTAACCAAAGCCAGAACTACCAAAACACCAACGATAAGAGTTGTTAGCTTCATAATAAATTCTTTTTAAGATTTGTTGCTTCTTAATCGACTGAATTTATTGCTAAACTTTCTGCACTATTTATACCCCTTAAAATTTTGTATTTTTATACAAATATTATATACTAAGCATCTACATGTAATAAGTTCTATTGTTTTAGATACAGATTTTCTTAAAAAGTTTATTTAGCTGAATCTAAAAAAACCCTTGATTGTGTTATTATCAAAACTAATATCAACTTTGCTAATTTTGTTTGGTACAATTATTGTTTTGTTTCGCAAATTGTTTGCGTTTTAAAAATACATCTTATTTAATCTCTAGAGTAGTAGTGGGAAAGATGGTATTAAAATGTAAAATGCCATTGAAATATTTAATTTCCTTAAATGATTTTTTACCAAACTGTTTCTAAGCTAAGTAGTGAAATTGTAACTGATTCTATTCTGCTATTACTTTTTAACACTTTTTTTTATAATATTATGTAAAGACACAGTGCGAGCACTAGGAAAGGAAGAGAGGGGTTGAAAGGAGGTGGCGGTGCATATCGGTTTTGAATTGCTGAATATTGCAATGACTGGGAAAAACAGAGTGTGGTAAGGCATTCCACATTCGCGTAGTACGGCTAAAGAACGAATCTCTGTACTTGACAGTTCGACCGAAGTTAGGTCGAGGGTATAGTGATGAGCATTCTTAGAAACGCGAGTATTAAGGTAGAACTGTTTAAGTTGAGGAATGCATCTGGCTATTTCTCTAGAGCATAAACCGTTGAAATAACTGTAAAAAAGGGTGAGACAAGAACCTTTACGACGATGTTCAAGCGACGTAAATGATCCTAAGATGGTATTATCACCAATCAATTTAAATGCTCTACGTTCAATGCTGTCTAAGAGGCTTAAGTCAGTTGCAGGAGCACCAGCACAGAGATAGGAGTTATACTCAAGCTTTGGGAGTATATAAGTCTTATAAATAGCAGCCAGATCAGGGGGGAGAAAAACTTCTTGCATCGCCTTAGAAAACCCTAACATCTTGCGGCATTTTTGGTGACACCGCGTATGTGATCATTCCACAAGGCCACAAGAGGTGGTTGGTGATATACATAGAGAGAATATCTAGATGTTCAGTCTCCTCGATGCAAGTGCCATTCATGGATAATGGTTAGGGGGTGTATCTTGCTTTTACGATACAAGACAGCATTGAGTTTTCGAAGCATTACAATGCTGTTTAGGTCGGAATTTAATGAGCTCGTCATATTTTGTCGTCGCAGTTCTACATCCGAAGAAGAGGGATGTGAGTCTGAAAACGAATACGAAAAGCTAAGAATACTATCGTCAGCGAAAGTATTGGATTACAGGTTGCAGACAGAAGATCATTAATAAAAATGAGAAAGTGTGTTGGATATAGAACAGAGATTAGCATTTATTTTGTGGTTTCCAGACTTGAACCCATCCAATACTACTTGTATTGAACCATCCGAAAGGTAATTACTAATCCAATTAAGCAGGGATTCATGAAAACCGAAAGCACGCATTTTTGATAAGAGGCCTAATGCCAAACCCAATTAAATGCTTTTGAAATATCAAGTGCAACAATCTTGCTTTCTCCAAAACGATGCATGTAAGGATTTGCTCCACTGTTCGCTGAGAACCATGAGATCACTAGTGGACCTATTGCTGTGAAAGCCACACTTTCGGTCATTAAGAAACTTCCGATCTTCGAGATATTTATCGTGCTGATAAATTAATCAGCGTTTCCATGACATTGAAAAGAAGGCATGTAAGTGCAATCGGTCGGTAATTAGAGGTTGAGGAAGGTTCGCCTTTTTTAGGGATGAGTTTGACAAATGCTGAGGAGTAGGACAGATGAGGAGGTTTACGCAGTGGTTTTGACAGCGTTGAAGACTCGGAAACGATTCATTAAATTAATTTTTTTTAATAGAAAAAGGCAAAAGGGTTTGAAGTAATTGTTTGTTTATATATCAAATCCGTTGTATGTAAACTAGACTGTTCCATCAAGTTTTTGAAATATATTGACATAATATCTTTTCAATTCCTCCCACGAATATCAACGTTATAAGAAAATTGTTACGAAAATTGAAAAAAAATATCGATTAGAAATTCTTATTACCAAAGAATTCGAGGATCCAGAAAATTCTGCGATTCCCAGCATTTGAAATAAAGTTTGTCTTTAATGTGTGACAAGAAAACAAACTGGCATAGAAACTGTCACACAAATTTGGAGACCAGTCCGAATTACAACGAATCATCGAAATCGATCCATGCGTTCTTGAGTTTGATATACATAGATAAAAAGATAATTTTAAAATAGGTCATAATTGATGAAGGTGCCATGAAATAAAGCCAAGTGAGAAAGTGAAATAAGGGAAAAGAAGGAAAATACGATATTTACAAAAGGTAAAGTATCCAGCATTACGGCGCGGCGTATAAATAGTGATGTCCATATGTATGGTGGCGCATGCAACCCCAGCAACCCCATTGCTTAGCCACACTATAAGATTTTGTGGTAGGTGCCAAGATGGGTTTATGCAAATTATGTATATGTTTTTTTGTCGTACCTTACGAATATGGAATGCATCACCATCAAGCGTCTCAAGAAGCGCGAACAACAAACAAAATAATTTAAAAAGAAGCCGAAACTATACATAAACACATACCTAGAAGCCTACTCAAGGTAAAGAAACAATACTGGTATTCGAGTAACATTATTAAGCTCAATTATCTCAAAATTTGTGTAAAATTTGAAATTTGCTAAATTAATCGTTCCTATTTCAATTCAATACATTTTACGATTCCAGCTACTTCATAATTAACCAACACAATTCATGAATCCTGCTTTGTTTACATAGGTGTTCCATAATACATAAAGTGTTTGAATAGTAGTACGAAAAACTCAATTATAGAATTCAGGTCAAGGCCATATTGGCACAAATCAAAGATGATTTATTTAACTTTTGTTTTGATATTTTTAGTATTGCTCTGCCTAATTTGTTTGAAAAACGTTTTTAAATGGTAATCAAAACTCTATTTATAATTCAACCTTGTGCTATGTAGAATCAATAAACTTATGTGTACTTATTGCCTTGTTTTGCTTTCTTTTAATTTGTCAACACTATACGAGAAATTTGATTTGATATAAAAATGGTGCGAATTTTGAAAAGTTATCAATCAGAAACCTACAGTTTTTAATATAATTCAAGATTAATTTCAAAAATCATTTTTAATTAATGAAATGAAGTTTCATATTCAAAATCCTATAAGACTTTAAAAAACAATCAGTATTTTAAACTTTTATTCTAACTCAAAGGAAAAGGAAACACATGTGAACGAATATTGAGAAAAAACAAATGAAAAACCTAGCAATTAATTATTAAAGTATTTAGTTGTAAGGTCCTGAATTGCGATCTCGCATCGGGTTTCTTAAATACATGTCCCTTCGAAAATCAAAAAAGGTGTTTTCAAGGCTAAGGTAAAACACAACATAGTGTAACAATACAAATCCTTATCATCTAGTTCCTAGAACAGTTTATAGTAAATCATTCTCATTAGTTATTAAATGTCTTGCATATGGGCCTTCATTTGACTTTGTATGAAGTTTTGAGAAATTTTCAAAAATACGTCTTAGAATTTTTCAAAATTATTTCTATATTTTCAAGAACTTGATGTGAAAGTCTGGTTTAAAGACATATATAAAAACAAAAAATTACTTCTAGACCGTTTTCCCTTTTTCTGTTGAAAATTTGTTTAGCATAAATGGTTTATCATTTCTTTAAATTTTATGATGAAGAGGTGAAGGCTAAATACTTAATATTCAAGATACTGATTAAAGATTGGGAAATCATTAGGAATTGTATTGATAAAAAATGAAAATCAATTTTTACAGCCTCAAAAAGCCTCACGTGATTTTTCAAATGTAAAAAGATAACATCTCAAAAACCTGAAGAACTAGTCATTTTGACATTGGATTTGTACTAGGGTCATTTAAATTCAGACAGTCTTTTTAAGCAAAAACACTCTAATAATGATATAAATCCTTGGTAGCCATCTTGGTTTGCCTACAAGCTAAACCGGAAATCAGACTCATAAACTCATTTAAGTATGCGTGTCATTTCTCCTCTAATTTATGAAATTTGCCCTAAAAACTCAGTAGTTGATTCTATGTATTGGTGAAAATACTTCAATTTTTCTCGTTGAATTCGCCCACATTACAAATACAACAATGTAAACAAATGGGTTTTGGAGGGTGATACGTACAAAGGATTAATTTATATCTTCATATAGTGTTTTTGTTTCTAAGCAAACATTTCTTTAATTAATTACTCTGTCAAATTCAATTAAGCAATGGTCGCGTTCGGGGATAAACCCAAAGCTATCCGGATAGGTTTGTATTGTTGTAATCGCATGGGAAACTATCTCTTGAAAATTTTCTGGATCTTTCAAATTTAACTTTTGGTCTTAAGTTGTCGCGTCGCGTCGTTTGTTTTCGTAGCACCAAATTGTGAAAACAAATAATTTAAATGCATATTAGTATTATTTAAAATATGAACCATAAGATTCGAAGACATGTAAAAAAATAATCTTAAGTAGACAATCTTTTTCGACATAAATTAGTCTAATGTTTTTTATTAGACCTTTTTGTTTTCCCTTTTCCAAGCTTGCCAAGCGGATAGCAAACCTTACGCAAGCAATGAGCAAATGAAACCGCACTCGTTAAACTCTGTAGAATTTTAACGAAAATTTAACGAACGTACTGTACGTAGTTTGTCGTATTTTGATTTGTGTATTCACTACTAAATATCAAACCCACGGAATTTTTGATTAAAAACTCCGCAAGCTTGAGTATTATAGCGGGTGACATAAAACTATGAGACTAAATTTAGAATATTACAGTAGGAATTTTGCGCAGCTTCGGCTTCACCTGACATGACGTTTACGAGTTCAGCCATAGGAATTCAATGCATGCTATCACAATGAAGCTTTGACCTCACGTTTTGTATGACAATCGTAAGGAAAAGAACATAATGTTACGTAATGTGACTCCAAACGGGAGCTCCAGATCTAGTTCAAATTTGCTGAACATTTGCTTTGTCTGACAGCTCAACAGCTTTAAAAAAAATCAACAAACAAAATACATTTATTTTGGAGGGATTCCCTTTGGTTATTTTTTACTGCACGAAAAATCAAAACAAACTTTTGAGAAAAAATAACAGCTGCTAATGACAGAAGTGTCTTTTTAGAAATGTAATATTAGAAATGTCATTCAAAGCAACCTCGAAGCAGGCCCATCGTAACGCAGGCGAAGCCGAAGCTGAAGCGTGTTTGTGTTTCAGCCGTAAATGTTTTGTTTAGTTCATGTTTGATCACTGGAGCGTGGCCTACTTTAGTAGACCACAGTAAAAGTTTTCTTCAAAAACACTCTATATGAAGATATAAATCTTTCGTACGTATCACCCTCCAAAACCCATTTGTTTACATTGTTGTACTTGTAATGTAGACAAATTAAACAAGAAAAAATTGACGTGTTTTCACGCATACATAGAACCAACTACTGAGTTTTTAGGAGAAATTTCATAAATTAGAGGAGAAATTACACGCACACTAAGAATAATTTTATGAGGCTGATTTCCGGTTTAGCTTGTAGGCAAACCAAGATGTCTACCGAGGATTTATATCTTCATATAGAGTGTTTTTGGTTTTCTTTATAACTTAACAGTTTTTTAAATCAGATAATCAGTTCAGATAAGCTTCATCAACTCAATTTGTGAACAGGTCAGTACTCAGTATATCGTTTGACGTGTTCACGAACGCATTATTATCTAATTAAACGCTAAAATCTTTTCTTAGAAAATAAAGGTTTGCCATCACTAGTAATTCAGTCCTGAAGAGATGGCTTTTGGAGATAGAGACTGATGATGTTTTCGATGATCTAATTGACGGCGAAGAAGGGGAACTTGTACCATTAACGGATTTTGATAAGATAAAAGACAACCTTCAAAGAGACTGGGACGCTAAACTCACAGAAGCTATTGAAATGAGAGCTTTTCTGGGGTTGTTGGAATAACTCTCAATGCTTGGGATTAGAAATAGTGTACACGTCCATGTCAATAAATAGATTCCGATTTCTTTTGAGAAGTATAAGATAAGATAACGTCACTGAAAGACCTCAACGCCGAGAATTTGAAAAATTGGCCCCTATAAGAAAAGTTGTAGTTTTATTTCCTGTGACTATTTGACGTTGGATGAACAACTTGTGGGTTTTCGAGGTCGTTGCGGATTTATCATGTACATTGTACATACAATATACCGAACACCCCAGATAAATTCGGAATAAAAATAATCATGGTAGTGAATACAAACTTTGAAATCTGCGTTGGAGCACAGCCTGAAGGCCCGTTTCAAAAGTCCAACAGGATGAATGATGTTGTCCATAGAGTTCTGGAGCTACTTTACGGTTTGGGTTGTAATGTTACAATGGATAATTATTTTACTGGCTAAGGAATTGCTGCAGAGGAAAATCACTGTGGTGGGTACAATGAAAGCTAATAGGCCTGCAATACCTAAGGAATTTAAAGCTTCTAAAGCTAGAGTAATCAAAAGTTCAATTTTTGGCTTTCAGAAGGACGTAACACTTGTTTCATATGTCCCAAAAAGAAACAAGTCGGTTAATAAATGTTTAAGGCAATAAATGAAAATAACGTAAAAATATTTTTTTCTTTTATCTACTATATGTTTTCAAAATAAAAATTATTAACATTTTTAAATAGTCTGCCATAGCATAGCAGGCCACGCGTGCATTGGTGTAAAAAAATAGATCGCGTGTAATCCAGTGTTAAATATTATTATATTACTGGTATTTTTTTCATATTCAACTTCAAACGTTTGTGAAGTTAGGTTTAAAGCTTAAAACTGACTAAGTCTTAGGTATAAATGAAAACATTTAGTTGGATAATTGTAAGAAAGAGCTTTGAATCCAAAGTTTTCACCACTTATAAAGTGAATCGTTACATTTTAAGTAATTTCTAAGTTCTAACTTGTCAAATGTCAAAAGATGGAAACGTCAAATGTGACAGCTGCCCAAGTAGCTTACTAATCGAAATTAAACCGCTTTTTGAAAACGTCATTATTATTATTATTGTTATTAGTATTATTATAATTTTAATGGAAAAAATTAAAATTGTATTTACAATAATTTAATAAAGCGTTAGCTACCAGACTTTTTGCTATTTGAAAAATTCAAGTTTTAAATCAAATATAAGTTTAACTAAAATTAATTAAACAAGTTTTATAGTATCTTTAGCAATAGTTGATATAAGTTTTGTTAAGGGTTTTCCGGGTGTATTTCATGATATTCTGTCGATGTAGCCACATTCAAGCATATGAGAGATGGTGAGGGGTGTGGTGTGCGTACAAAAGTTGAATGATGGAGGAGGTTGCTTTGAAATGAAGCATTTTCGTAGCCGAATATAATTTTTGGTCCAAGATTAAATTAAGCCGTTAGGGTAAAGTGCTCTGTTTGCGTTTGTGCTGATCATGGAATAGTGATGACGGACTCAAGCCAAGAGTTTTTTAAGTTGGATCTCATCGTCACATTGCAGTGTTTTTTTTTTAAGTCTTAGGCATTGAAAAAAATAGAAACTGAGAAGGGGCTCTTTTTGAGCCTTTTTGGCTGCAACCGATGTTCATATGCCCTAAAACCCAGACAATTTTAAGGTTTTGTCACATATGACAAGAATTATAGAAGAATAGTTGTTGAGGTTTTTGATGGCATTGATGGTTGATAAACTGTCAGTAACAGTAACAGTTTTTTTTTGTTTTTGACTGATTCGATAGCTTCAGCTGTAAAGATTGATGAGGAGTTTTGCAGTAACCTTTTAGTGATGTTAATGCCGTTTTCATTGACAACTGCGAATGGTGTCAAATCTATGGTCTTAGATGCATGCCATCCGTGTTTCTTATATTTTTCTGATGTTTCTTGAAATAGGGATTTATATGTAACTTGATTGGTTCTAGATTTGGGATAGTTGTCAAAAATAGGGAAGGAAAATACCAAAGTGGGTATTGGCATACAAATTTTCTGGTAGCGATGGTGATAGGTGTGTTTAGGTGCTTGAATGATAATATTTTGAAGTGTTGAGGGATATTTAGGTATACTGACTGGTACACTGACAAGGGAGATCCTTGCGGGATACCGTTAGTTAAACAGTGGATCGGTGAATGAACTGAATTAGTTCCTATACGAAATTTTCGATTTGTAAGGAATGACTTGACATAATTTTTAATTTGCCTTTTTCGATAAGCTAAAATATGTATACATAAGTAGGACCCCGCAGTAGTGATATGGTCGCAACACATCAGTAGTGATGTGGGCCGAAACTCTGCTACAGTGGAATGATGTTTTTTTAACTTCATATAGGAAGTTATTGTAATCGGTCCGATTTGTCGAATTGAAAATTTGACATTTCTCGATGTTTCAAGGTCTCTTGAGTCGAAATAAAAGATTTTTAGAGAAAGGACTCTAAAAAAAATTGCGTTGGTGTTTTTTTTAATATAGCAATTTAAAAAAAGGTGAAAATTTTGGTTTACCCAAAATATTTCACGAACCAATAACGCTAGCGGGTTGAATTAAATTTTATATTATGCTCGTATATTGTAACTTGATACCAAACACGTATATTTTTCGGAAAAATCCAATTATAAAATAAATAAATTAGGTGGCGCAACATTCCATGAAGAACCAGGGCCTAGTGACTTACAACTCTCAACCATTCCTGTGTGCGAGTAATGTTGTCAGAGATGGAAGGGACCTACAGTTTATATGCCGAATCCGAACAGCTAATTTGAGAAATCACTTTTCTTGACAAGAATTACTCTTGGAGGATTTGTCAATTCCTCGCAAGAGGCAGTACCCGTGAATAAAGTTAGGTGGCACAGGCAGGGATTGAACCCAAGACCCCTTGCATGACAGTCCAACGCACTTTTCTTTTTTTTTTTTTTTTAATTCATTTTTATTACTTCAATCTTAAATCTATCTTAAAGCTAGACAAAAATTCATAAAACTAGCCTAATTAACCATAACTTACAACTAACTTACTGGTCCCATACGGACGCTCTAAGTTAAACAATAATACTTAATGCTAATGCCTTTCGGCCCTAAGATCTATTTAACTTCAATTCATTTTATTTATTTTTGTATTCATTAGAAAATTTAGAAAAAACTAATGTCAATATCCTTTTTTATTTTTACTTAAAAAACTACTTAACATAAGGTCCTTAATATAAAACTTAAGGCTAACTAAAACTACCTATTCTACCTATAAACTACTTAAAACTAGAACAACCACAGCAGCAAATCTAACTATCTAACGTTTTGTTTTTCATACTTTTTGTCTTTTTTTTTCTTTTTTTTTATTTATTTATTTTTTTGTATTTTTTTTGTTCTTTTTTTTTTTTTTTGTATTTTTTGTGTATATTTTGTTTGTATTTTTTTTTTCTTTTTTGTGCCACCATGCCTATTCTACTTAAAACTAAACCCTAAAACTATAAAACAAGTATGTAAGCCGGCCAAGGCTTAAAACCCCATCCCGGCTACCCACTATAAAGTGCCGATTGAAGCCACCAAAACTGGTTCTCCTGCTTCACCCTATCAGTTCGGTCCCGTTCGGTTACAGCCCTACTGAACCGAAGGAGCTCTGCTCCGCCTTGTGCCATGACGTCCCGATTGTACAGGAGTCGCCTATCCACGGTTCGTCGTCTGACGTGGTAGATTAGCGGAACTGCCAATCTATCCTGTATCAGACCGCATCTGTCTAAAAAGAGGAATGCCCCGAAAATTAAATTGTTGGTCGAAGACATAGCTCTTGCAATGTGACCTCGGACGAGTTTTATCACGAAATTGTCAATTCTGTTGATTCGAGCCCCATTGTATAGGACCTCGTTGGAATAGTAATGCACATAAGAAGATTCGGCTGTTCTGTACAAGCTGGTACAGCGTCGTAAACACTGCCGCTCGAACACCCGAAACTTCTCCATCTGGGAAGGGGCAACGTTGAACCACACAGGACAACCATAAACGATCATCGGCCGTATGAGGGCCATGTAGCAAATTACCTTCACTCTGGGGTCAAGCCGACTGCTAAAAAACAGCCGTTTCGTCAGAGCGAAGGCTCCTCTGGCCCTGGTCAGAGCAGCATTTATATGTCTGTCGAAATATAAATACTGATCTAACCAGATACCGAGGTACTTCACTACACTTTTGCTCGCTAATGGCTGCCCGTGAAGATCAACGATAACCATCTTGCGCCAATTTTTGCACGTATCCCTCGTGGCCCTAGCCAGCGGAGTCCGGAACAGAATTGTCTCCGACATTTATTTTCAGTTTCCAGTCGTCGCAATATCGCTGAATCTTGTCGAAATCACGCTGCAAGAGAATTCTAATAACCTCAACCTTTCGGGCCGTTCTGTACGCAATAAGATCGTCGGCGTACGCAATTGCCTTTGTAAGACTACCTATCAAATCGCTGGTGTAAATGCTGAAGAGAATCGGCGAATTCACCGCTCCCTGTTGAAGACCATTTTTAATTAAGAATGTTGTGGTAGAAGTTACATTGCCACTTTTGACAACAAACTTACCGTTAAGCATATCATAAAGTATATACAACAATGGCTTGCTTATGCCAAGCCTGCTCAGTTTTAGGTAAAGACCCTCTAACCATACGGTGTCAAAGGCCGTTTCCAAATCAACCAGAACAGCACCTGTGCATTGTTGTTTTGATTTATTCCATTAGATATCAGAAACGAGCTTAGACGCAGCATGAATTGTGTCATGACCCGCCTTGAACCCGAACTGTTTATCCGGAATTATTTTGTTGTCCGCAGCCCACTTAGTCAGAGCCCTATTGATGATCTTTTCGAAAACTTTGCTGATGCTCGGAAGAAGACTTATCGACCGAAGATTTGACGGGTTGGAGTTGTCCTTTCCCTTTTTCGGGAGAGGATGAACCACAGCGATCTTCCAATGCCCTGGATAATATGCATTATTCAGTGCATTATTGAAGAGTGTGGTGTAAATGTCAATTGCCTCCATCGGTAAATGTCTTAGTACAACGTTGGATATACCATCGACACCTGCTGACTTTTTATTTTTTATTGAGTTTAAGATGAGCTGAAGCTCAACCTTCGTTACTAACAAGGGTTGTTAGTGGTCCCAGTCCAACGCACTAACCATCACGCTACGGGTACTACTTTCGGAAAAATCCAATTAACGTTTTTTTTTATAAATCAAAAAACTGAAACAAAAATTTGTCACTTCGAAGATTTTACGAATAAAAAATGATTTTATCTCCAAAAAAATGTTGTGCAACGAAGAATAACGTTTTTAACATCTGGTAAATTTGAGAAAAATCGAATTGACAGTTTTTTGTACAAAGAATAAAAACCTAAAAAACAATATTAAAACTTGGTAAAAATTTACTTTCGACTCAAATAGCTTTTCAAAAATTTTTTTCATAAAAAAAATAAAATCTACAAAAAATACTACGCAAATTTGGTAAAAGTTGATGTTCGGTTTTCGATATCTCTCAAATTAATTTCATTAATCCAATTTACATTTATTTCAGAATTCGAATAAAAATTATATACCTAAGACTTCTATTTACATATTTATATAAAAAATGGAAATTTAACATCAATTATTTGCCAAATAGTTGAAGAGTAAAAATTTAAATCTACTTACGCTTCTTATTCTTCTCATAGCGATGGGCAGAGAGTTCCAAAGGCGTACAATATGAATAAAAAATTAACGCTCAGTATTTAGAAAATTGTATCGGGGTAATATTAAAGCAAAGGACCTTGTTGAATGAGGGAAATTCAGCTTACCGTATAGATAATCAATTTGTTGTGTTTGGATGATTTCATGCAGGTAACTGAGAGAGCGAAAGTCTATTAAGGTGTCTAGGCTACAACCAGAAATCCGTACCGCAAAAATGGATATGTGATCATAACGACGTAGATTATAAATATAGCGAGCAATATTGTTATAAGCAACATTCAATTTGCGGTTAGTCACACAGTCTAGTTTATAAAAGATTTCACACCCATACAGCAAAATTTGTAATATAAGAGCCTTAGCAAGTAGCAGTTTAGTTTTGATCGGTATGAAATTTCGAGTGACTTGAAGAAGGCGGAGACTTCCATAGACTTTACCAATGGCACTATTAAGGTGGTCATCCCAAGTGAGAGTGCGATTGAATACTGCTCCTAGGTTTCTAGCAGTGCTAACATATTCAATGGTTTCGTCGTCAAGTTTCGACTTGTTAAAACCCGATTGATCAAAGTTTTTGCGATAAATGTTGAGAGATGTTGATTTGACAGGGTTAAAGCTGAGATCGTTCTTTTTTGACCACTGTGAAATGCGGAGCAGATCCTCGTTCATTAAAGCTACGGCATCATTTTTAGCCCCAAAAGGTCGACTTATCAGGAGCTGCACATCATAAGCATAAAGGTGAAGATATAAGAAATACAAAAATTTAAGAAATGCTACGAAAACTGGTAAAAATTTGTTTTCCACTAAAAATCTTTTTAACAAAACTAGATTTTGAAATAAAACTATTTCATTATATGAATAATATTGTTGGTAATTTTGAAATTTTTAAGAACAATTCAACAACACGAAAACCTACAAACTTTTAAGCCAGACAAATCGACAGACGGGATGGGAAGTTATCAGTGTGGATCGCATCCCAACCTTTTTTTTTCATATTGAGTGCTGATGGAGTCTATTATTTTCTAGAGGATAAAAATACTTACTGATGTTGATGGGGCATTAGGATCTTTGGGAGTTACATATGTATGTTAACAAAACGGGGATTTTTTAAGATTGAATTTGTAGGAAGAGGAGTGAAATCACTGAAAATGACACTGGATGTTTTATTTCTTTTTAGAGGAGAGGACGAAGGGTCGGGTGGATCGGAAAGAGATCATAAATCAAGCAAACCGAATCGTTTGCCATAACGGATAGAATATAAAGGTTAAATGAAAAAGAGAAATAGCGATTGACAAGAACTAGACGCACTACACTTTAGGAAATAGGTCTGGATGGTAGGAAGGGCAACCGATGACTGAAAACGTCATTATTAAACTGCAAACTATTAGAAATATGGCATTTTCACCTTTTTTTTGGACACCTCGCCAAGTAAAGATTTGTATACCTTGAAAAAATCAACATTGTCACAATACAACTTATTAATAGTTAATTTTCCACTGTGAATCAAAAAGGTCTTATCCCAATCTTGACCAAAACTGCCAAATGTCAAAAATGTTTACCCAAATGCTGTTCCACACGACACAAATTTGGTAGATAGTAATATAATTTCCCTTTATGACAAATTCTGCCCAAAAAAATTCTTTAGGCAAATATTGTTGGTCTGTCAAATGTCATACTGCGGTACGTAAATCGAATGATTCTCAGACCATTTTTGCCAAAAAACCGTTCCATACTTTTTTGGCAGTTTTCCTCTCTCTCAAAATTTTACCCCCACTTGACAGACCAACAATTTCAGCCCAAAAATTCTTGCGAATAAACATAATGTAGTTTCGTTAACTTGGAATCTTGGAATCTTTTTTGATTCATTATAATTATGAATGATGCAAGTGAATAACATTCAAAGTTTATTATTTTCTTCTTTGATTTTTTTATTTATAATAAATAAATAATAGCAAGAATCTTTTTAGAATTCGAATCAAGAAAATACTCTGAGCGTTTTTTACAACCTTCTTGCTCTGATTATCCTACTCCTTGCTGGGCCCGGCATTCTTCTGCCTCTCCTTGCCATTGGCATCCTTCCGTTCCTTGGCACCATGAGGACTGCCGGTGATCCCATTCTTTGTCCTAGTCGTCGTCTTCTATAAGCCGATGGCGTACGTGTTTTTTTTTTTAACGTCATAGTTCCCATGACTGTAATCTTAAATTTACGAGTAGTAGTTCTTCTTGTAGCTGCTGTGGTTGCTACTGTGGTTGCTGCTGTTGTTGCGGCTACCGTAGTTACGTCGCCTACTGCGGGGGTAGTTACAGTAACTTCAGCGTCTACTGCGGGAGCTGCTGTGGTTGTTTCTTCTGCTGCTGCAGTTGTTTCTTCTGGTGCTGCAGTTGTTTCATCTTGGGCCAAACCATTGGTAACCAAAGCCAGAACTACCAAAACACCAACGATAAGAGTTGTTAGCTTCATAATAAATGCTTTTTAAGATTTGTTGCTTCTTAATCGACTGAATTTATTGCTAAACTTTCTGCACTATTTATACCCCTTGAAATTTTGTATTTTTATACAAATATTCTATACTAAACAGCTACATGTAATAAGTTCTATTGTTTTAGATACAGATTTTCTTAAAAAGTTTATTTAGCTGAATCTAAACAATCCCTTGATTGCGTTATTATCAAAATTAATGTCAACTTTGCTAATTTTGTTTGGTACAATTATTGTTTTGTTTTGCAAATTTTTTGCGTTTTAAAAAAAAAAATCTTAACTAATCTCTAGAGTAAAAGTGGGAAAGATGGTATTAAAATGTAAAATGCCATTTAAATATTTAATTTTCTTAAATCATTTTTTACCAAACTGTTTCTAAGCTAAATAGTGATAATTTATAACTGTTTGTATTCCTCTATTACTTTTTTAACACTAATGCTAAATTCATGTAAATTAAAGGCTAGTTTATTTAATCCATAATTCTATCCTTGCTATAGTATATAGCGGTTGTAAACTTTAATTGTGGATTAGCGGCGAAAAAGAATAGGCTTTTTGGAGCTGTGACTGTTTCCAATGTATTTTTTAAGTGATACATTTTAAAATGTGCAATGACGACGTCCTCATTTTTTAAAATCCACTTATGGACTACAAACTTTTTTAGTTTTGTAATCGTATTAAGCCATTGTGTTTTTTAATTCTTTACAACAACTTCAAAAGAAGTTCGTAGGATATTTGCAATATATTAGGTTAGGTTTGACTGGCTCACCGAAAAATATCTCTGTGAATTCATTGTGCTCCCCAGGAAATGGTATGGATTTGGTAAGGCATAGCAAAGTTGATGAGGATTTAGATTGAGGGTACCTCCCTGAACTCTTAGGTGGCAAGGATGAAACGTAGCACAGGTCGTCGAAAAAGTATCTTCCTACTATCGTCATTCTTCTTTTGGCTAAACTTGGGCATTCGCAGAAAAAGTGGAAGGTGTGCTTTTTCGTCTGCGTCTCCTTGTCCTCGTACCCTCTAAATATGTAGATCAGCTGAGCCGATACCCATTCTACTCTTGTATGGTTACCCAATGATATTTGGCCATAGACTCCTCGCAACCCTTTAAGTCTCATGAGCCGCCCATTTGTTGTTTGCGGTTTCAAGAAATCTTTGGGCGATTATTGCTTATAGATCATAGCAACAATATGACTCGAATACAGTATTGATCTGTTCTTGGCCAGTTTGTCTGCTCTTTCATTTCCTTCGGTTCTGTTTTACCAGTTTTGACAATGTGACAGTGGTGGATATGGGTTACTGCTTTGCTACCAAATCAGCCTTTTCCCTTTAAGGGCTGGCCACCATACCTAACGGACAAACATGCATATGTCAATATTGGCCTTACAATGGCTATATGTACATTCACAGGATGATTTTGGGGTTTGGATCCCATCTTCTTCCAAACATTCTGCTGCTTTTCGATATATTGCATGACACACTTCTAAAGTCAGAAATACAACATATGTCTGTAAAGTCGTCAAACAATTGTCAACAATAAATGAACTATGCAATAAAAAAAAGCAAAATTGTACGTAATTTAAAAAATAAGGTATTTTTCAAAATATGTTCAAAATTTAAACTCAATCAAAACAAATGAAAACGAAGTTCCGTGAGTAATTCTGAGCAACTTCTTGGAATTAAGCTGCATAGTGAGTAGTTGCTGCTAGCCTATTTAATGAAAGCTTAAGCTTGTTCTTTTAAAATTGTTCAGAATACTTTGGCTAGTTTTTCCTAACAGAATTGTTTGTATATTTATGTAAGTTGAAGGATAAAGCGTAAGGCAGTCAAAACCAGCCTCATAACTCATAAAAAACAAGTCTAACTTCCTTTTCTTTAGTTGGTCTATGAATTATATCTTAAAGCTTAATCCAAGACAGTAAATGAGCAACCTACATATGAATGGAAGAGCAAGAGTTTTCTAGCTTAAACTATTTTTTAATATCTGCTTTTCATTTACATAAAACAAAGTATACGCTAGATGTTTCCATATAAAGGTTTTAGTAAATGCTGTGGCTAAATAGCTAGAGCTTATGAAAACAAAATTAACTCTCAGGATCAAAAATGCTATGGCCGTTTCAGTCCAAATATCTTTGAAGCAATCAGTTTAAAAAATGCCCTAAAATTTATTTGCTCCAAACTTCCTCTAATTTTTGCTCAAAAATATTTTCCCAATTTCTATTTACTCTAATAAAACGTGGAGAAAAAAAAATTAAACAAATTAACAAACAAATAAAACAAAAGAGTCTGCAAATTGCTTTAAATGAGTTTTGTCGCAACCGTTTTCGTTAGACTTTATATGTTTTGTTCAAGGTCTCAGTGCGCTAATTGGTTGTTTGTAAATCTTGTTTTGCTTACGCGAATATAGATCAAATATTGGTTTTAAATACAAACAAAATCAAATCAAAAATCTTAAAAAAGATAGATAATAAATAATTTGTTTTTCGCGAGTTATTTTTTAAGGTTTTGTTTGCGCGTCAAGTCGTGAGGGTCCAGGGCCTCCATATTGAATCAAGGTTATATGGCAATTTTTACATCGTCTTAGTCGGAAAGACGGGATTGTAGGCTTTCGTCGTCTATGTTGAATGAACCACCCTGCCTGACAGCGGAATTGGGTTCGTCGTCGCCGTTTTACAGCCTGCAGAAGTGGTCCTTCCATATCCTCAGCATTGTATGCGGTTCCACTATTATGTTTCCAGTTTCGTCTTTGCAGCCTTCGGTTCTAGGTTTATGGACGTGTGAATTTCGTTTCACCTGCTCATAAAACATTCGAATTTCATTCCTGCTTTTAAACCTCTCAACATCTTCCACCGCACGCCTCTCATGCTCTCTTGGCGGCAGAAAACGCCGAGAGAGGTTTCTTGTAACTCGGTCGGATAAGGATTTGGCGATCTCTTGCGATTGTAGCCATTCGACTTTCTATCTTCTCCCAGCATCTCCCTGTTTTGTCTTGGGTCTGGAAACCCGAAGTGCTACGAGTCGATGTTAGCTCCTCGGAAAGTTCTGACATCCATGATGCTGGAAGCGTGTCTGGCGTCGATCGCAATATGGTCAATCTGGTTGACGGTAAATTGATCTGGAGAACTCCAAGTTATTTTGCGGATGTTGAGGTGTGGAAAACGCGTACTGGCTACCATGACATTTCGCCCCGCAGCAAAATCTATGAGCCTGAATCCGTTGTCGGAAGTGTTGTCGTGCAGGCTGTTTTTCCCGATTATTCCACCAAAGATGTCTTCCCTTCCTAGCTTGGCATTAAAATCGCCCAGGACAATTTTAATATCGTAGCTAGGACTCTGCTCATATGTTTTGTCTAAGAGCTCGAAGAACATATCTTTGGTGTTGTCATCCTTCTCTTCTGTGGGGGCGTGTGCGCATATCAGGCTTATCTTGCCGAATTTAGATTTGATGTGGATGGTCATGAGGTGCTCGTTGATGCACCTATAGCTCAAGACTTGTTGCCTAAGTCTGGCTCCAATGACAAAGCCGCATCCAAATAAGCGCTGTTAGTTTTCTCGATAGCAGTCACCATAGTTAATGTCTTTTTGCCCGGCCCATCCCATCGTATTTCCTGGATGGCGGTGATGTCTGCTTTATAGCAGTCTAGAGCGCCCGCTAATTCTTCGGCTGCACGTGATTCCATCTCGGGAATTCCTCCGCTGCCGTCTGGATAAGGAGAGTTGCCTTAGTGGAAACACCTCTCCCCCCCCTCTCTCGTTTGCTACCCCCAACAACTTTCCACTGGGGCTGGAACCCAATCTCCAGTTGAGGTACTAGGCATTAGGCACCCGATATTCACCACAGGGAGGTGAGAGTAGGAGTTGATAGACAGAGGTGGGTTTTGAGAAAAACCTTTGGACGCTTGTATCCTTTTGAATGCACATGACTACCATGTGCAAAATCACGCACATACTTTTTATTGTTTAAATTTTAAGAAGGTGAACACAAAATGAAAGACACTCTGGAAACAAATAGAATTATTTCGAAATATGCCTCACAAAAGTAAACAAAGTGTAGGCATTCCTACGCAATTATTATTAAAAATTAGATAACCAAACTTTTGAGCCTTAAACATTTAATAATTTGTTTGCCACTCAAATAGACTTATTTTTATCCATTAGGCCCTCTAAAGTTAGGTAACATCCCTATTATGGTTATCTAATATCAACACGATATTTGATAATAGTTGATAATTATCAACAAAATTAATGAATCGGTATTATGGTGATCAATTATCAATATTTTTGATAAATAGTGAATTAAAAGATCTATTGTGAATAGCTTTATTGATAAACTCGGTATTACGGCTATCAAACATATTGATACCCATCAAATATTCTATCAGCTACAAAATCTTTGTTGAGAAATGTAAAGAATTGTAATTTAAATACGATTTATACAAGTTTTTTTGTAGTTTTTATTGAATATGCAAATTGAAGAACGAAATGCATTCACTAGAATTGTTGTTTGAAGGCAATTGTACTGAGGAACGAAGGTTTATCGTGCAAGCTAAAATAAACAGTATTACGAGATGCTTCAAACCCACTGGACAAATTATAAATTCATGAATTAAAATAAGCAAATTAAACTTGGTACCTATTATTTAATGAAAACAACTTACATTATTCCGCGGAAATTATTTATAGACCAAAACACAAGAACTCAACACAAATGACAAACGTCAAACACCAAACAAAACCTATTCACAATCGTATATTGATTTGATTTGTATTCACAATGGGTGAAAAATTATCATTTGATACTCATAATACCAAATTATCAATAAATTGATAGAAGTTATCAGTTATCAAATAATTGATAGTTGATAGTCATAATAGGGCTATAAGTCAATTTTCATAAAGATTTGTTAAAAATGAAGAAAACAATTTTAATTTTTGATTGAATCTTTATTTATGTTTTGTTTAATAACATAAAATTGTAGATACTCTTAGATTCTTTTATTTATATAACATTTAAAACAAAAATATTAACAGAAAATCTCCGATTATTGTTTTTAACTTGTCAAGATAGGTTCATGAATGTTATTGAAATTTGCGACATCTGTATACAAAATCTTGAACCACATTTAAACTTTAGTCAACCCAAAAAAGGATATATAAGGTTCAAATGATGTCCTTATTATTTATTTAAAATTTGAAGAAGCTTATTAAATGTTGACAGTAAAGAAATAAAAAAAACATCATTATCGTGAATGTAGCCTGAAGAAGAGAAGAAGAAAAATAAAAATTATTGCATATAGTGATTCAAAAACTAACAAATAATTTTTGTAAGGTACTTAAAACTAAGAAATTCCAGACATTTTAAAGTGTGCGTAATTATAAATAGTTGTCCAACTAGAATAACCCAATTTATAAATATCTACATATATCGACTGTCTTACTTCGGTGATGAAAATGTATGTCAGTTCATGTCCAACTATATTCTAATATCGGATTTTCAAATATGGACTCGGTCATCGCAACTTTAAGATGGTCGCAATTATCGTAACCTTACAAGATCAATTTGACTCAAGAATGAAAGCCGATAGACCATTTGAAACGATGTGATTTTTCCGATTGTGCTCTGGAGAGGATTCGCCAACACCATTAACTTCATACCAAAATTATCTTCAGTGACGAAGTTCATGGTTAAGTCAATGGATTCGTCAATAAGCTAAATATAAGTTATTGGTCGGGTAAAAATTCACATTTGTTTCACGATCACCACGTTATTGTGAATGGCCAGCATTATCGCGCCATGATTACCGATTATTTTAGGCCCAAATTGGAAGAAATGGACTTGGACGACATGTAGTGGAAATGTACTGCCGAGTCATCGAATTATTTAAAAAAAGTTGTCAAATCCTTTATAACTGCGTTTAGATATCAGTTGAAATGAAGCGAATGAAAACCCGCCCGTTATATTTAGCATAGGTAAGTTAACATATTTTTGGGTGCCGTAAAATAAAAACAACTTTCAAAAATGTGTCTATTGCATTTTACAAAAGAGAAATAAGGTCAATTTTTTGCAGTTGGTCTGGGTCATATTGTACTTTGACAAAGTGAAATAAGGCCAACTTGTTTTTAAATGAGTAAAAACATTGAGTTACGCAACCCTCCTGCTTGGGCACACTACAGGATTTCGGGTATGTGCGAGGTTAAGTGTATGCAAACCATGTTGTTTGAAAGTGAAATAAAACCAATTTGGCTTCATATCACCTTGTTTAAGTGTAAGAATTGTTCTTGTTGCACTTTAAAAAGTGAAATAAGGTCAATTCTCGAAAGTTGGCTTCATTTTACGGCACCATATTTTTATTCCAATTCATATTATAAACTTATATGAGTTTTTTGTGATTTTTATGAAACAAAACAAAACATCCAATAAGACTTTATACTTACCAAAAAGGCTTAAGTAGTTAACTCAGTTTTTGGTTTTTTGTTTCTTTAATTTGACACATCCTTCGGTAAGTTCTTCAGTGCATAGCCTTATGTGGCTTTCGGGTTTGCCATTTTGATCGCTAACGTTGTATTTACTAGAATGAAAAAAAGTTTGGAAGGTTTAAATAATATATGAGATCTATAGTTTTATAGTACTTAATTATATTTGGTTAAAGTATAATGATTAAAAAATTTTTTAGTTTTACAAAAATGCATCATTGAGTTAAGGGCGTTTGAAGTTTTCAGCAGCAACAAATTTAAAATAAATTGGGTGGCGCAACAGACAACAGTCCGTTGAGAACTAGGGCCTAGTGACTTACAACTCTAAACCCTTCCCGTGTGTGAGTAATGTTGTGAGGGATGAAGGGGACCTACAGTTTTAGGCCGAATCCGAACGGCTAATTTGAGAAAGCACTTTTTATGACAGTTCCTCGCAAAACAGTCTTAAAAACTTAAAAACTGAGGACTTGCGATTTTTTTTAAGCATATTATTTTGGCTTGTAAAAGAATGCAATCATTATAAATCATTTATTGAATTCAACTTAAAGATTGCATTCATAAGATACATCTAAAGATTGAGACTTCAAATTTTGAAATTACCAACCATTTGATTTTAAAAAAATTGATCCATATATTTGAATGCAATCATTTCATAATTCATTCAAGTGAGTACAAGGACTTCAAGTGAATGCAAAGATTTCAAAAGAATGCAATGACTTCAAAAGAATGAAAAGACTCAAACAAATCCAAATTATTCTTAAATTCTTAGTGATTTTAAAATTGGAAGTCTCAATCTCTAGATGAATCTAATGAATTTAATCTTTAAAGTCATAAAAGATTGCATTCTTTAACAAGTCTTCCATCCATAAATTATATATTCAAACCGTTCGTGTTATCGAGTTAGTTCGTATAGGAGTGTATTCATAACGAACTACTTAGTCTCTCGTTTCGGGAACACACACTATTCAATTTTGGGCCTAAGTCCAGTTTGCTTTTCGGGATCTATCAACAAAAACTATTTATATGAAGTAGAGAACTAATTTGTGTATTGTGTGAAAATTAGTTAGGATCGATAATTCATCACGAAACTTCTAATTTTAATACTTACATTGACGCTTTTGTTGGGTAAGGGCACTTACAACCTGGCGGAACACACATATTTAAACAATTAGGAATAGTTCTGTAAAGAAAAATTATTGTTTCATACTATAAATTATAAAATTTACCACTTTAAATTCCCCTATCTATGAAATAGTTAAGTTAATTTAGAACTTAATCTAATTTTGAATTTTAATAAACTGCCACACTTCCAAAGAGTTTGTTTAAAAATTATTCTGTATTTTAAGATTCCTATCATTGCAATGTTCAGGAGTTCAAAATCAATGTACACCGACACCTCCTATCCAACCCTTCCCTCTTTTCCTAATGCTCACACTGTGTCTTTGGCATATTAAAGGTATACAAAAAACCCTTTTAGTGTTCGCTAATTATAAAAAAAAAAAAAATATACATACCTTCGAAAAAAGTTTGTTTTCAAAAATTTAAATACCTACCATTTAATTTCTCAAAAAACTTTAATTTTTCAAAATTTATATTTGAAAATGGTTAGCGGTTTTTTTTTAATAATTTTGTATTTAAATACAAAATTTACTACTTTGTAATATTGAAATATTGAAATCGATTTATTAGTTCTTGAGAAAACTACAAAACAACGGTTCTATTGGGGGTACCTTCTTGGAGCAATACAAACACATATTTTATGGTTAAAAGAAGCCAATTTAAGAAAAGAATTCTTAGAGAAAATTTAATACAAATCTATCGGTTCCTTTTTGAGAAAATTCGAATTTTCGATTTTTGGCCAAAAAATTTTGTATGGGGACTACTGTTATTTTTCGTCTTAAAAAATTAAAAAAACGCCTCACGCAAATCATCTAAAAACTTTAATTTTTAAGTTTCAACTCAATCGACCAAAATAATGATTTGGGCTGTAGGGCTGAGGACAGACAGACATATGGACGGAAAAGGGAGGCCCACTTTTTTCATTCATGATTAAAATTTCGAGTTCGAATTTTTTACAAATATACCTAATACTTGCCATATAACGTCGAAAGTAAAAATGGTCTGGACTTACATGTTTCATATGTATATTTTTTTACAAAATATGGTGTTTGTATGCGAATTTCGTAAAAGCTATTGATGTTAATGTTAAAGTACCAAATAGAAAATATAATGTTCCAATATCTTTGTGATTAGTTGAAAATAATCATTGTTGCAACATAATTAAACATTAATAAAGTAATTGTTAAATTTAAATTTTGATTATTTAAATTTAAATTTAAGAATTGATTTTTGGCTTTCAGAACAGGTGTAGTTATTTATTGTAAGTGTTGCCGTTCTCGTTATTTTCAATTTAAGTCAGTTTACTTAAAAAATGCTTGTTTTTTACCCCACTGCAATAAACCGTTATCAATTGTTGGCGCCTAAGTTATTCGTTTTTTTTTAATAAAAACAATAGAAATTAGAAATACTTTTTCAAGATAACACAATTTGTTTTTTATATGAATTCGTTTCAAACTATGCGCTTACAAAATATATCAATATTGATAAGGAAAGTAGTTAAAATTGTATGTACGAGGAAATAATTTGAAGAAAAACAATAAAACAATACATTGCAATGAAAAGATGTATGCTTGTATAAGATTTTCAATAATTCACAAAGTTAATAATCACAGCTTCAAGATAACTTACTTAGGTCAAAGATATCTAAGTGCAGATCGTTAATCGATAGCTTAAACTAAAAGACGTTTATTTTCATAAAACTTGTTTGCACTTTCAAAAAACAAAATATATACAAACACAAGAAATTCGAAACTTACTTTGTTGTTCTTCCAGCAGCGTAAGTTCCCATAATAAAAACTAATAAGCACAAAAACAAAGAAAAGCCAATGTTACGCATCCTGACAATCCACTTTTTTTTTTACTCAAATTAATTCTTTTTGAAACAAAAAATAAATCGTTTTAATGTGAGATAATAAAGTCGGGTAGCGTCGCCGATTCGTTGCAAACAGTTGAAGAGAATAATTCAATATGATTTCAAACGTCTAGACCATCTAGTATTGAACATTCGTAAATTCTCAAAAATTCATGTTTCATGTGAATTTTATGTACCAAAACTAATTCAACTTCAATACGCTTTATAACGGGTGTTTTGTTTTAAAGCGTATAACTTTAATTTGACAGCACCATTTTAACTGGTGGTCATTTTGTGAGCTGTCAATTGATTAATTTTTAGTTTGGTTTGACATTTCAACATGAATACACAAAGGCCTGAAAATCACACAATTTAGCATTATTTATTTTTGCTTAGTGATTAAATAAAACTGCCATATTTGAAGTGAAGATAATTCAATTAAATGTGTGCGCGATAAGCCCGAAAGGAACTTGGAGGACAACATTTACCACGTTATTGCCAATATACGGTCACATATATTGGAAAAAGTCATCGAAAATTGGACCACCAGATTTAACTACCTACGTCTCCACAGTGGTTAAGGTTGTCATAAATTTATAAAATCTGAACCAGCCAACCAATTCCGCCCACTGACGCACCCACTTTAATAACTCTTCTAACTGTTATAGTTGATATATGTAAATAAGAGGTGTGTTGCTGTAAAAATATGTACAGAAAAATATTGCAAAATAATGAGGGCGTCATTTCTTAAAAAAAAAAGAGGTTGGGATGCAACCCACACTGATAACTTCCCATCCCGTCTGTCGATTTGTCTTACTTAAAAGTTTGTCTATATGTATCAATTTTTACCAAATTTGCGTAAATTTTTTTGTAGATTTTATTTTTTTTTGTGAAAAAACGGACTGTTGGATTTTTATAAAAAAATTACTGAATATCGAAAACAATATTTTCTGTGAAATAAAATAAGTTTGAAGCCAATATTTGTAATTTTTGAAAAGCTATTTGATTCGAAAGTAAATTTTGTAACAAGTTTTAGTATTGTTTTTTTTAGGTTTTTATTTTTTGTAAAAAAAAACTGTCAATTCGATTTTTCTCAAAATTTGATCGAATGTTGAAAACAATATTTTTTGAAAGATAAAAGTAGTTTAAAGTTAATATCTCAAAGTTTTGAAAATAAATTTTTATTAATTTTTTTAGGTTTTTTTTTTTTGTAAAAAAACTGTCAATTCGATTTTTCTCAACATTTTTCAGAATGTTGAAAACAATATTTCTTATAAGATAAAATAAGTTTGAAGCCTTAATCCCAAGTTTTTGAAAAGATATTTGAGTCGAAATTCAATTTTTACCAACTTTGAGTAATGTTTTTTAGGTTTTTATTTTTTATAAAAAAAAACTGTCAATTAGATTTTTCTCAAAATCTTATCAGATGTCAAATACATTATTCTTCGTTGCACAAAATTGTTTTGGAGATGAAATCATATTTTAGTCGTAAAATTTTCGAGGTGACACATTTTTTTCAGTTTTTTTGATTTATAAAAAAACCGTTGATTGGATTTTTTATTCCAAAAATATACTTGTTTTGTAGCACGTTACAATATCTTCTTATATATAAAAATGAATCGCAAAATGTGTTGGTAAGCGCATAACTCAACAACGCCTGGACCAATTTGGCCAATTCTTTTTTTAAAATGTTCGTTGCAGTACAAGGGTGGTTTTTACGGCAAGAAAAATTCGAAGAATTGCCGGAAAAACCATTAGAACAGCCCTTTTCTTTTTCTCATACAGATTTTTTATAATTAAAACGTAGTCGGATTAAAGGATTTGACTTCAAGTCATGTCAAATTTAAAAAAAAAAAAAACAAAAAAAAGGGTTTATGTCGATTTGCCGGTGTACAAGTGTTGTTTTTCTTGGATTTTCTAATCTACTGAATTTGCTTCTGTCAACTGATAAACAACTGAAACAACTTCTTATATCGTGTTTCGTGCAGAGTAATTAGTTAGTTATTGTTTAGTGACAAAATAATTTATATTTGCTATGCCTCCTATAAGGCGAAGCAATTTAGGTAGAAGAACCCGAAATGCTACAATACAAACCAAGCTAATTACCGATCTAATCGTACTGCACAACAACGTGATGACCGAATTGAACGTGAAAGAATTCAGATATCACAAACGCGTGAATCGCGAGCGCAACATTCAACTAATAATCGCGCAAGTTTGAATCGAGCAAAAATCGAATATTAGCAACAATTCGCTCACAAAATAAAATTGCACTTGCACTCGCTTCGTCGGGAATCGCAGCAACTTTGCTTGAATGTGGTCGAACAGCCATTAAGCACTAAAATTGCAATTAAATATGCAAAGCAATGAAACTCCAACCTGCAACATTTCGAAGAACTCTGCAATGGCAAAGGTTTTGCAGCAATGTAAATTGATTGTTTACGATGAATGTACGATGGCACATACAAAATCTTTAGAGGCTTTAGACAGAACCTTAAAAGATCTACGAAGCAATAATAACAGATTTGGTGGTGCAATGATTTTTCTAGATGTGATTCCATTCCACGATCAACGCCAGTTGATGAAATCAATATATTTCTAAAGTCCTCCAATTTGTGGAATGGAAACATGTCAAAGTACTTCATTTAAGCAAGAATATGCGTGTCGAGTTGCAAAATGACCAATCTGGAAACATATTCTCTAAACAACTCATTGACATTGGTAATGTCAAATTTCCTATAGACATGTTGACTGTCGGCATTAACTTTCCTCAAAGTTTTTGTCAGTTAACGCAATCAAAAGATGAACTTATTCAGAAGCTGTTTCCAGATGTTTCTCAAAATTACAGAAACCATGATTGGTTGAGCGAACGAGCTATATTGGCTGCAAAAACATAGACGTAAATGAATTAAATTTCAAAATTCAAGAACAAATTACAGGCGAATTGAGGATATTAAAATCAGTTGATTCGGCTACTAACCAAGATGATGTAGTCAACTATCCGCTGGATTTGCCAGGATTGCCACCTCACAATCTTCAATTAAAGGTTGGATCAATAGTTATAATGTTGCGAAATATCAACCAACCGCGTCTTTGCAACGGTACATGGTTAGCGATAAAAAAATTATTAAACAACGTGGTAGAAGCAACTATACTCAAAGGAAAGTATAAAGGAGAAGATGTTCTCATACCGCGCATCCCAATGATTCCGACTGATGTGCCATTTGAGTTTAAACGACTACAGTTTCCAGTGCGGCTTGCTTTTGCTATGACCATAAACAAGTCCCAAAGGCAATCATTAAGTGTTTGTGGTATTAATCTAGAAAACCCATGTTTCTTACGAGGTCAATTGTATGTTGCCTGTTCCCGTGTTGGAAAACCATCAGAGTTGTTTGTCTATGCGCCAAGTAATCAAAAAAAAAAAAAAAACATCGTATGTATATCGCAAAGCACTACAATGATAATAGAATTGATTTTTGTTAATAATTATTATTCGCATGATTAACAATAAAGCGATTATTTACTTTTAAATACTTACATACACATAATCCAAATAGTCTCCGTCTGTCTTTCTGATGATTCGAGATAAAATATTTACTATAACAATATATTAAAAACGGGTTTTTGAAAATCACAATCACAATTTTTTAAAATTTGGTAAAAAGGTGAAGGTGGAAACTAACTTTCAATGTTACCACTTTGGTTTTTACAATTAAATTAGTACTTAAAAAAAAAAACACTAAAATTAGGATACTGTACGGAGACTTTTTGGACTAAGTGTATATGTGTTTCATTAAATAATTTTTTATTCACAACGCCCTATAACCGGGGTGACGGTTCTGTTCAGGAGAATTTTTAGCCACGACTATAAAATACGATGGAACAAAAAACTGCCACATTAATCTTTCAATCTTTATGACAGGACGAAGTCTGTCGGGTCCGCTAGTATAATATAAAATTTAATTCAAGTCTCTAGCGTCATTGGTTCATGAGATATTTAGGGTTAACCAAAATATTCACCTTTTTTTAAACTGCTTTGGTAAAAAAAACCACCCACCCAATTTTCTTGAGAGCCCTTTCCGCATCTTTCTGCCTTATTATCTGTATAACAACATTTATTGGAAATCGATATCTCTTCTGGTTCTTGAGCTATAGACGACAAAAAACGTCGCGAACGTACGTACACACGCACGCTCAGACATCTTTCTAATAATCTTTTATTTCGACTCTAGGGACCTTGAAACGTTGAGAAATGTCAAAATTTTCAATTCGACAAATCGGACCCATTACAATAACTTCCTATGGGAAGTTAAAAAAAAATGTACATATGAAACAAAATCTGACCGCTATAATAAAAGTGTAATAAATGTTGTCCTCTTAAGTTATTTTTAACGATAAACTGAAACAGACTCAACATCTTTGAGTTTCTGGAACATTTAAAAATTTTAAGTAGATTATTTACCCAGCCTTATAATAAAATAAAACATGAACACAGATTTTGGGGAATATGTACTTTTATCTAAGTTTGTTTTCTTTTTGAAATGTATTTCTTTGAGTTACGTTAACAATGAGTAACTATATTATTTTTGTTTTAAACAATATTTAATTTAAATCCTTATTGCATTATATATAATTATATTTCTACAATATATTTTATACTTTTTTTTTTTTAATTTAATCACAACAATAAGAGTAAGAAAGTTAGTGTATTTTTATCGGCTCAATATGAAATGTTTTGCATTAATTTATTTTCCTGTTCATCTTAGTTTCCATTTATTTAGTTTTCTTTTTATATTCGTATCTGTAACCAATTTTTGTTTTGTTTTCTTTATTTTTGTCTATTTCTGTGGGATAGTTTTGAAAATATTATGTTTCTATGGATGATGATTAAGATAGTCAAGCTTTGCAAAATCATTATTGTGTTTTGTTTTGTTTTTCTTTTAAATGTTAATAATTAGCTTTTGTAAATTAATTTTTCTTTTCACTGGTAGTTTTAATTATTTAATATTTATTGTGTGTTTTCTCTCTTCTTTATTTTTTTTTAAATACATAGTAGTATAGGATTTAATTTTGTTTTATTGTGTAATGTGTATAATTATTGTTTATATTTATTAATTTTTAAAACATTTTCAGTTTATATGACGTAATGTATTTTATTATATATGTAATTATAGTTTTTGTTTTAGTTTAAAATGACTAGGATAGCTCTGAACAGGACATTGGCGTATAACCAATTAGAGCAACTGGAAAATTTTTAACATGTGTTTGCCATTGTGATGATAATTGGAAGAACTTAACGCCAGTCCATTCGGTTCCATCGATGTAAACTAAAAATATAAAGGTTTTTATGATTCAGTTTTTATATAATTTGGATTGAAATTTGAATATTTACCTCTCAGTGGAACTGGATGAGACTGTTTTGGTGAACAAATCAATCGTGCAACACCTTCAACGCATTGTTCTTTTTCGAGATCGCGATCTTTCTCCTTTTTCTTACCTAAACGCATAACTAAAATATAAATAAAATAAAAGTTATTGATGGGAATCATTTGGTGCATGTATGCACTTTAGCGAAAATTACATACTTTTTTGTTTTTTCTCTTTCGTTGCAAAACTAACAGTCAGTCCATTTGAAATCTCACCAATTTGAGCATTTTGCGGTAGCCGCCACACTTGTAGATTTCTAAAAGTACTCTTTATACTATTTTTTCCCTGATCCCCTCCCTTTGATATGCTCTTTTCTTTTGCGTCTAATGGTCGCATTATTGGCCAATAATCGACTTGCAATTCAACTGATTCGTGTGCAGATGCGGCTGTAGTTTGATTTGATGGTGGCGTCTGCAATGGCGGTGAAACTCTTCCACTCAATGGAGGAGAACTTGATAGAATACCAGTTCCACTATTACCGCCAGCATTACCAGCAGCTGCTTGCTGTGCCAATTGTAGCGATTCTTCGAGATCTAATGAAACTTGTGGTCCATCGGCATAACCAATTCGGACATCCTACAAAGAAAAGGCAATGTTATTTGGTTAACAGATTGTAGAGTTTTTTAAAAAAAATATTTTTAATATTGATACTTACACTGACAAATGGAACAAATATTTGACAAGAATCTTCATCCTTGTAGTTTACCATTGCTTCGGCGATAGGAATCTGTGTGCAAGGACCAGCTGCATGTAAGTACCTTTGTACTCGATTGATCAGTTCAACAATATCCGATTTATTCATTGCCATCGGATCATTTAGTGATGAAGAGATAGATTGGGCATTCACTGTTGAAACGGCAGTAACAGCAGCTGCAGTAGCTGCGGCACGCTCACACAATTGATACCAGTGTTCGGTGCCAAACATTGCGCAATATGACTGATCAACTGAGCTCAGATGACGTGATATGGTACTGCTTCCGATAGGAACAATGTAAAATCGTAGATGATTGACCCAGTCGGGCGGTCTTACGCCCAGCAATTCCACATAGTGTCGTAATGCGGCCCCCTGTAGCCAATCACCTCCCAAAAGGAGTATTTTCACAGTTGTCGGAGGTTTGGCATTAGAGTTACAACTGAAATAGAGAACAGATTTTGACTAGTACATATATACTTAGAGGATTTAAAGAAAAAATAACTTACTATTTTTGTATTTTCCCCATAAGTGCTTGAAGCACTGCCTTCACCTCGGCCGTGTTTTGGGGTAAAAATGCGGGCTTAAATGTATTCGCAAATAACTGCGTCAGCTTACTGGCCCAACTAATACTGACGAGGGCTTCCGGGGGGCTTATTATAGTTACCACATCTGGAATAACAGCTTCATCGGTAGCGAATACTCTGCTCAATTGATCGAGGAGCATTTTCCTCGGTTCAACATTTGTAGGAGACAAACATGTCTCTAATACTGATCGCGGTTCAGCTGTCAGACTCAAGGATTGCTTTTTCTTGCCGCCGCCCGGAGTACTGCTAGAAGTCCGAAAAAGACGACTACGCTTCTCGCTGGGCGGCGGCGGTTGGGAGAGAACTGTTACTGGAGGGCCTGGTGTCACCGGTGTCATATTGAAAGCATTTTGCAAAAAGTCTTTTTCGCGTGGTGGACTATTTTGGGGATCTGATGTTTGGCCATCGGTGTTGCCTGCATTTGCTTCATTACCAGAGCTATCATTTCGGAATTCAGGACAACGATCTAAAAGAAAATACATTTTTATTATAATGATTTTATTTTTATTTTTAAATAATTTGTATTCAAAGTTTTGGAGATTTAAAGAACTCTACAAAAATCTACCGAGTTGGATGCCACAATAGAATAAGAAAAATAAAAACAAAATTATATACAACAAAAGTAAAAACTAATCAAGATGTAGAAAAAGATGTGCATAAAGACTTACGGTGGTGATTCATGACATGAAATACACAAGAAATCGGTGGGAATGGCATTGCCTCCTTTTGAGCAGTTTATGTCTTTTCTAGAAGTCTACACAATTTCTATCAATAGGTTTTACATAAATAATAAGACACACAAAGTTTAAAGAAACATTATTAACAAGTGGATTAAGTTGTGTTGTTTGGAAACGAAGCAAGAGCTAGCTAGTGGAAGCTAAAAGAACGCAAGTGGGTGTAGTAAACGATAAGACCCTAGTTATGTGTTCTGTGCAATTTAAAGGTTTTAACTAAGTAGAAACTGCTGGTATGAGGCAGTGAGTGCTTCAGAAGATTAAGACTTCTTTTAAGTTGATAGTATGTGAAGAGAAAGAGTTTTTTACTTAATTTTGTATCATATAATTCTACTTGGATACCTTATAGAAATTACGTACAGGGGGCAATTCATTTTTGCGCTTCGAAAATAAAGCGAATCATTTTGGTCATAAATTCTATTTTATTATACAGTTTGTAATTTGCCCATCAACCAATATCAATATCATTCAAAGATAGTGTTGTTAAGATTTTCAACATGCGCAGATTTGTACAACTTGAGTAATGTTGGGTTTAAATTTCAACGTTCATTTGCCTTGAACATATGAATGCGCAAAAAGTGGATACGTTTGAATCACCACTTTTGTAGTAAGTCTAAGTTAATATCAACGCTTTGTTAGATTGTTAAGCGATCCAATATCGTATATGGCAAAAATTGAACTAAATTGTCATTAAATTAAAATGACAGCAGGGTTTGACAGGTTTGACAAATGCCAGCACCAACCAACCGTAATACACGAAATTAACATGAACAGCCCTATGCGTGTTGTTTTTTTTAAGTTACATTAGAAGTTTCGATGGTTGTCTATGGTTTGACAGTTGATAATGTCACATTTGTTTTTAGTAAGGTTTGGCAATGGGCAGGTTTAGACAACATAAGGAACTTCATTTGTAGTCAACTATATTCTTTGAACGCAATATAAGATCAAGGCAGCTAGTTAATTTTTTCAGATGTTATTTATTTCAAACTTGTAAATTTAGTTTTTATCTGCACAAAATGAAGAAGGAATCTTTCTTCTACGGGCATTGGTGCAACATTTTAAACAATTAGGCATTTGAACTACATATCTAAAATTTGTACTAAAGTTCGAATCACAAAATGGGTTCTTCAACTGTCAGTAATTCTATAAATCCATTTAACTGCTGAGTTTTTGACATTCCAAATTGATAAATGCAATTTATTTGAGTTAAATAACATTGAATGAAAAAAAGACAAAAATGGTTTATATAAGTAATCAAATATGGCTGACTGGTGTATTTTGACTGTCATGGGGGATTTATGACATTTCTTTTTAATTTAGCTGATTTTTGAGGTTATGTTAACAAATGTCTTCATAACTTTTGCTAATTTTCAGTTTAAACGTTTCATTTAGAAATGTTTAGTAGGAAAAGATGTTTGAGTTCCTGTGTCCAATTGTAGTTAATTGTGATGTTACATAACTTGGCATAAACTGGAAAATATGTTTTGAAAACACTATTTCCGGGTTCAGTTTTTATATCCGTGTAAGAAGTGTAATGTGTATTATGTTTTTGTTAGTGTATGAATGTTTTGATAAATGTGATTACAAAATTTAAGAGCGAATAAATAAATTTGAAAAAGGAAAAATAACTGACCAAAGAAGATTCTAAGAAAATAATTATATTATAAAACATTCAAGAGAGTTTTTGATAAAAAGAAAAACAATAAAACAAAGAAAGGAGAACAAAACAAAAATAGATCATAATATTTAGGAAGTGATTCCGAAGGACAGTAACATAAAATAAAATATTTAAAAATTAGCATTAAGAAAAAAACAAAAAAACATATAATATTATGTTGTGAAATGTAAAAAATCGAAGTTTGAAAAAAGGGAATTTTATTTTTTTTTTTTGGTTAAGAAATTTAAATATTATTAAAACATAAAAATAGTTACAAAAAAAAAACATGTTTTTGTTCAATAAATTTGTTTCATCACATCACCTGGTGTCGAGGCCAAATTGTTATTATTAAAAGTATTGTTTTTCTTATTATCATTATTAATCGATGTTGGATCACTTTTGTCCGAGGACCTTCTCTCCATGTTGCCTGCAAAAGAAATCATCAAGCCATGCACAAGAAGAAAAACAAAAGAAACAAACGCAAAATAGAACCGAAATCATAAGACAAAATAAAAAAAAAAGAAAAATAATAAAATATAAATGTAATATATAAAATTTTGTATACGTATAAAGAGGTATTTATGTTTTTATGTATTATGTTGTTATTTTAATTAAAATATATTTAAAAAAACTTGTATAGTAAATTATTTTCTACGTAGTTTTGAAACTTCAATAAAATTTGAAACAAAAGAACAAAGGTTTTAAAAATTTTGAAAATATATATTTCCAAAAGAAAAATAGAAACAATAAATTTCAGAAAAGCGTTCATTTAAAAGCAACCTACAACAAACTATATTGAAATACAATAACTAAATGCTTAAACATTGAGCCGTGCATTTTTCTAAATAGTCTTAATTAATAAGATTTTAAATAAAAAATTTATTTGCATAGCAAAAGCGATTTTGTTTACTTTGATTCGCTTGTGAAAGAGATTTGCTGGATTTGAGTTAAGGTGAGGTGAACACTTGCAGTTTTAAAGCTCCTGCACGTCGCAGAAATTGTACCTACATGTCGTGCAGTGAAAAACACTAATGGCTTGTTTTTTTAAGTGCTGAGCTATATTTCTTAGTTGGAATAGATTTACATACATATAAAACCCTTGTGAACTCAGAATTTGGGTTTTCAGTGAATTATTTACTTGAACTTTGACAGTTGACAGAAATCGATGTGTGAACTTTGTGTACACGGTCAATTGACTTTCGAAACAAGGTGGCGCTGGTATAAAAATTTACATTTCAAAGGTGGCGTACATTTTTTTTAGATTTTTGTCAAGCATCTGTCAGAGTTCCTATATTTATTGAACACAAAGTTAACTCACCAAATTAGTTGAGTAGACTAAGATATTTTTATTTACCACGGCCCTAGAGTAATCTCCTTGAGGAAGTAGGCAATATTTCATAATTTCGAATTTCTAATTGAAAAAAAAACACGCCGGTATAAATGAGCAGAGCATTTTGAAAGATAACAGAATATTCCTCTCGAATTCATTCACGAAAATCGAAATCATATTTTTGATTAAACTGATATAGTAAATACATCGTTCCATATTTTAGTAATAGCGTAGTTTTTACTCGTCAAATGTCAAAAGATGACAGCTTTAGAAGTGACAGCTGCACAGATAGCGGGCTATCTAAAATAAAACCTCTTATTTGAAAACCCTATGTTGAGCATGGATTTTTACTTTTAAAATTTTAGAAGATTACAAATTACAAAATGGGTACTTTTAACTATATATGTATGTATATACAGTTATATATTTTAGAAAATGTGCTCCTTTCCGCAATTTTCTAAATATTTCAACCGAACGCGTCTAAAACCTTATCTAACATTAATAAACGTCAAGTGTCACATGATGCTTGAATATAAAATTAAGTTACCATTTTGTGATTTTTGTTTTTTGATCAACTGTCAAAAATGTTTTTAGATGATAAATTAATTCAATTTAAAAATGTTTTAATATTGCATTAAATCGAACACAATTTTATAAATTTAAAAACAGACCTACATATTTTTCATTTTCAGTTTTCAATTTGGCATATCTGTCAGTCTCCACAAAATGTCAATTTCGAACTTCATATATTCCCAAACACAATTATCGAAATTAATTTTAATCTATGTACATCGAATATCAATTTCGAAAGAAAATTAAATAAGTAAAAAACAATTCAGTAAATCATATGAAGCACCTTCTATATGTTACTTAAAGTAGTAAAAACTAAATTTCTATTCACACTTGGAACTATTATAAAAAGAGAAAAAAACCTTTTGGCACTTTACTAATTACTTCCATCATCATCATTGATGCTTTCATGCGCGAAAATAAAATAATTGTTCGTTGGTGGATAGAAAATTTTTTCACTTTCACTTTGTTTAATTGAAGAACAAGAAACATTAAAAACAACTTAAAAAGTAACGACAGTGATTTATTGTAGCAAAATAAAAGTTAGAGCATCAGCATCGTGTTGGTTGGTCGGTAAGGTAGTTTGAGTGTATGGATTTTTCTTGTGTTCTTTTTTTATTTGGAAAAAAACTTTGTCATGTCAATTTAATTTGTAATTGAAAAGGCCAATGCAAGGGATTCATGATGGCAGAATACAATTGGAGAAATAAAAAAGGAGGAAGAAGGAAGACGATTTTGAAGAATGTTTGGATGTCAAAGAACAATTTAAATTCAAGATTTAATAATATTTGTTTCTCATAAGTCTTTTACACAAGTTTGGAGGATAACCAGATCAAAGAATAACTTTGCCAATAACTGCTACTTTGGCGACACAATTGAGTGGCAGTAGATTTCAAATCACTAAGAAAGTTATCTTCAGACATTATACAATTGACAAGTATGACAGATGTACTTTTATCTTTACAATAACAAAAGCTATATCTTAACAAATTCTAAATTTTTGAATCCAATAATAATGTAGTTTTAAAAAACGATTGAGAAATATTTGAACATTTATGTCAAAGTTTGTGGTAGTAAATAAGTTGTTAGAAAGTGTTCATATTGAAATTTCATTCTTTTATCTCCTTTTCACTCATTAAAAAGAAAACAGTATCTGCCTCTTTTTAAATTTTAAGTGGAAAAGAAAAACAATTTTAAAATGTCAAAATGAGTGGTTGCCTAAAAAGTCTAATGCCAAATATTGTCAAAATTTTTATAGTTTATAACATTTTCAAAGGTTTCAAAAATTTATAATTTAAAGATTTTAATAACCTGACTCCTACAATTTGTTAGTGGCAAATAAATATAAGCCGTCGAATAGGGTTTTTCAATGAGAGTTATCATTTTGATTAGACCGCTGTCATCTTTTCCTATTTGACAGTTAAAATCTGTGCCATTACTAAAAGTGGATAAATGAACGCTTATGAAACGCATTTAAAATGTTAGTATTCAAAACCAAAAAGGTATTTTTGCTGTTTTGCAAGAAAGGATGTCTCGGAGCGGTGATCATAATGGGCCGTCAAGATCTTGGGATTTAATACATCTATTGGTTTCTCTCATCTTTTTTTTTAATATCAAAATAAAACCCTTAGTTATAAAACTCGTAGTAACCGTGGCATGATGGTTAGTGCATTGGACTGTCATATCAGAGGTCTTGGGTTGGATTCCTACCTATGCCATCTAAAGTTTTCTTCTGGGTACTGCCTCTTGCGAGGAATTGACAAATTCTCCAATAGTAATTCTTGTCATAAAGAGTGCTTTCTCAAATTAGCCATTCGGATTGGGTTTAAAACTGTATGTCCTCTCCATCCCTGATAACGGTACTCGCACACAGTAATGGTTGAGATTAATTGTAAGTCACTATGCTCTAGTTCTCAACGGACTGTTGCGCTTCCAAATTTATTTATTTTTTAATTATAAAACCATGGAGTAAATTGAATTTTTTTTGTCACTGTCAGTCAAGATTAAATTTTTGCCAGATTTCTATTTCCACGGTTAAACCGATTGTTTCAAAAAGCTAAAGAATCCTTTTTTTAATGTTGTTTCACTTTTTTCTAAAATATTAGCTGTCAAATTTGACATTGACAAATACCCAATTTGAATTTGGCCAGTTTGTATTTCTACGATCTCAGAGATTTCCGTATTTTCAGAAATACATTTAAACAAGATAACTCATACAAATTTCTCACTTTTTCTGTCAGAAATCTGAGAGCAGAATTTCTATTTATTCAATTTCTCAAAAAGTCTCTGTCGCACAATTCAAAAAAGATAAAGAGAAATGCAAAGCTTATTTGATTCCTATGTGAGAATGAATAGAGAATTGTATTTATATTTCATTCTCTCGCTCTGTTAATACGTCTGAGAACTCTTAGAAATATAAACGGGCCAATTCTGTACTAATTTCTGACAGGTAAACTAAACACAAACGTCTTCTGAAACTGAACTGTGCAGGGAGAAAGAAAATATTCCGGAAAAGGCCTTTTTTCGAAAAGATCAATGAAACTAAATATTTGAGAGCTGTTTTTTCTTTTATATATAAAATAACGTGCCATATCGAGTTTTGGTACCCCTGCGAAACTGCTACAACTTATCAGGATGATGTTGAACAATTCTTGTGGCTGCGTCAAAATTGGTAGAGACTCAACTGAAACCTTCTGGTGAAACCACCAGAGGACTTCGACAAGGCGATGCGCTGTCATGATGCTTAAATATTGTTCTTGAAAGAGTGTTTCTAAACACCAACGTCAAAAACAATTGCACTATCTTTCAAAAATCCACACAATATCTTGTATAAGAAGATGACTTTGACATTATGGGAAGAACCAAACGAGCAGTTACGGGTGCTTTTTCCGATATCGAGGCTGAAGCGAACAAAATGGGTCTTGTGATTAAAGAGGACAAAACAAAGTATTTAAATTCATCGAAAAGAGTCGATTCTCATCGTAGACTCGGTCAGAACGTAACTATTGATAGGTATAACTTTGAGGTTAAAATTTAATTTATCTATCTGGGTACTCTACAACTCTACAAATGACATCAGCACTGAAATCAAACAGCTAACGAAATTGAGGAATAAGGCCCTAACTTGGAGTACCTAGGAGACACTGTACAAAAACCTCAATGATCCCAGTTTTACTGTATGGTGCAGATGCATGGACTCTTTCCCAGGTGGATGGAGGATCCATTGATATATTCGAGAGGAAGGTTCAACGTACGATATATGGTTTATGTCGAAAGACAAAATAATATCTGGTGGAGAAAATACAATCAAGCTGTAGAGGGACTTGCCACTAGAGCGAATATACATCGAAGCTCCAGACCTTAGGGTATTAAACGCTAAGCCTGAGGGAACCAGAAGCAAAGGCAGACCTCATCTACACATACGCCGGCTTGGTATTCGAAACTGGAGACAGCAAGCTAGAGATCGAGTGAGCTGGAGGGATCTTTTACTTGAGGCCCAGGAGCACGATGCTGTGTAGCGTCAACTTAAGTAAAGTAAGTAAGTATATAAAAGAACGTAATAAACCCGTCGCGTTGTCGAGTTCAACCAAGTGAGTGTTTACATCGTTGTTTTTAATATTAAGATAGTTTTTTTTTTATTTTAAGCATAACTTATTGAAAGTAAAATCAATCCAAAAAATGTCCTTAATTTATTAATTCTAATGCATCAACATCACTGTTCCTTGAAAAAACAAAAAAACTGGAATACAGTGGAATAAAACACATGCGTTCACGTTTTTCAAAACAATACGAGCTAATTTTTTTTTAGAATTTCTATTCTTAAGTACTTCAATCATGTCCTATAAGAATAGACTCAAAATTAAATTACGAAAGTTCAAAATTTTACAGGCACCTACTTTATTTTTTTTTAGTATTTTTTCGTCTCAAACACGAAACTCAATCAAAAATAAAATCGATAGTTATAAAAAGTAAAATTAAATAAAACAAAAAATTCAAAAAAAAAAAATCAAAATATCTATTTGGTTTTTCTGACCTGTATTAGAATCGTGTAACATTATTCGGGAATTCGTAAAGAATGGCCTTAAAGATGGCTTTGGTGTTGAACCAATTGACAAACTGTCCATATCTGGTCCAGAATCATCGCCTTCACAACACGATAGAGATTCCAATTCCTGAAATAGAGCATCCAAATCACGTTCGCCACGCAACGATGATGGTCCTCGTGTAACTCCACCATCTAATTCTTCAGAGACTTTGAAACGTTTAAGCAGTGCAACAATTTTCTGCTTGAAATTACGTTGTTGCAACGAAATTGTCTGTAAAACAAAAAAAATTTAAAGCATATTAATTGAAATTTCAAAAAAATAATAATTATTATGATCTCATTATTTTGAATATTCCATACAAAAAATAAAAATTATTCAATTGAAAATCTAATCATCATTTATTATGACGTCAAACTATTTTGTATCAGCCGCTATAATCATTTTGAAACGGTATGTACTATATAGTGTCCTTGTCAACAAATAAAAATAATACACTTTCCATGCGTTCAATGACATACATTACCCCTAAGTAGACTTTTGTTTGTATATAAAAATGTATCGATAAAGCCTCGACTGTGAATCTTAGCACATGTGGTTTTTATTTCTATTTATACTTATGTTCGGCATGTTATAGGCTGCATTTATTTAGATTGTTATTGAATTTTATTCAATTATCTTTTCCCAATGAACATTTCATTGAGAAAGTAAAAAAAATGAAATTAAGAAAACAACTTATTTATGAATGAATGTGGAAGTAAGCAGATTTTAATCTTAGGTTTATGTATATCCTTTTAGTTTAAAATAGAAACATTTAAATGATTTTTTGTGCCCAACTTTAGGTACACTAAAAATAATAAATTAATAAAAATAATATAATATTTATAAGTAAGTAGTAAGTAATTTTATTTACAAATAATTAATTAATACATACAATTTTACACAATAATGCATGGCTATTCGCCGTCTGCCCGATTGACTCTATAATATTTATAATTAACTAAACATTTTTCACATTTTGTTAAAAATCAGTGAAATGAAAAAAAAGTACGCATACGCCCAAGTGTACTGACCAATGTTCTACAAATTTCTACAAATTTAAATTTTTGAAACGAAGTAGAACAGTAAACGGTTACTTTCCAGGTTGCACCTTTAATGATGACAGGGATACACAAGTGACACCCTGAAATGTAAACACACTACCAACAGAATTGATTACCGAAGAGAAGATTAAATGGGCCATTAACTCCTTCTCACCGTATAAATCACCATGGTTAGAGTGTGTTTTTCACAATTAAAAAACATATTCCTAAGTAACATTAAATGGGTATACTTGCTTAAGGCGTGGAGAGAAGTCAAAGTGGTCTTTATTCCTAAAGCTATAAAACTAAGTCACACAAGTGCCAAAGACTTCAGACACATCAGTCTTACATCGCTTTAATTAAAAACTTTTTAAAGACTAATAGACACTTATATACGCAACAAACTCAGCCCGGCAATTATATCTCTAAACCAAAGTGCGTATGCAAAAGAAAGAGGTGTAGACAGATCTGCATAGTATCGTCAGGGCTATTGAGACAACGCTCAAACACAAAAAGTACAGGGTGTAGTGGCCGTCTTTCTAGACATTGAAGGGGTCTTTAATATTGTTGGATATGAGGCGGCCAGATGAATAATAATCTATATGTTAAAGAATAGACAGATCAATTCTGAGTTAGGAGGATTACATAATCTAAGTATCTGCTTTTAGACGGACTCTACAAGATGGGGTAATTTTTCCGCTTCTTTAGGTACTCGTAATGAATACAGTACTTATGAGATTCAAATAGTGCATACGCAGAATATTAAGCATAGCTAGCGACATGAAAAATCTTCTGTTTGATGGTTAACCCGCAAAAACCCCTTTTCGAACAGAAGAAAAATACCACCCTGCAAAATTCTATTTGTAATTCTATTGTATGGAACCAACTCAAGCTCTTCGACTAAGCGAAGTATCTTGGTGTGTTCTTAGATAAGAAATTGAATTGAAGTCTTAACATTAAAGATACAACCTACAACGACTTGTTTCAATTCTACTCCTGCAACCTAGGGGTCAAACCCCAAATGAATCAAATGGATGTTTACAGTCATACAAAGAACGTTATGCATTGGTATTACAGGTGTCATGAGGACTACAGTCACAGCGGGTCTAGAAGCAATAATTGTCCTAAAACCTCTGGATCTGCTTGTACAAGAATCAAAGCCTGGTAGGGCACTGCAGCTAAGCTAAATTGGTTGTTGAAAATCCAGCGTTATTGGTCATGCGGTGGTTCTACAGAAATGCACGGGTAACAAGGTATGCAACGACTACTTAACGACTTGGCTAATCAACAAACCTTTAACCGATGAATCGACAGTAGCAGTCTACACCAACGGCTCAAAGATAAATACTGGTATTGGTGCGAGTATCTATTCAGTAACTCTTGGACTAGCCAGCTCATTCAGACTTCCTAATTTTAGCAGTGTCTTCCAAGCTGAGGTCTTGGCAGGGACGAAAGCTGCTAGACAAATTTCAATGATGCCAATACCACATGTTGATATTACTTTCTTTATTGACAGAAAAGCCGCAATAAAAGCAATTCTTCCCACCGAAATCAAAGCTTAGTTAGATTTTTAGACGTTTTAAAGAAATTCCTTAAAAACCTTTCTCAACAAAGGGAAAAAGTTGAGTTTCGATCACGATTCTAGATAGCTCTTAAATAGTACCTTCAGGGTTGTTATACCTGATAATAAAACTTTTGATCATAATGCGATGATAAAGTATCAACTACTGAATGGAGTTATGTACTCTTTTTTTCTGAAGGATAGTTCGAAAAGTTGTAGTTGTAGTATTGATATAGATATCGTTAGTGGGTATGACTGTCATGCCAGAGGTCTTGGGTATTTTTTCATGAATACTGCCTCTTGCAGGGAATCGTCCAAGAGTAATTCTTGTAATATAGAAAGCTTTCTCAAATTAGCCGCTCGGATTCAGCATGAGAACTGTATTTGCCCATAACTGTCACTAGTCACTAGGCCCTGGTTCTTTACGAGCAATCCAAATTTTTTTTTTAGTTCGATAAGTTGGTAAATTACAAGTTCGAAGTTGTCAAAATTAATTTATGTCAAATAACCCATAGAAAAAGAGGCTGGGATGCGACCCACACTGATAACTTCCCATCCCGTCTGTCGATTTACCAACATTTTTCATATAATGAAATAGATTAGTTTCAAAATCTAATTTTGTTAAAAAGATTTTTAGTCGAAAACAAATTTTTACCAATTTTAGAAGCATTTCTTAAAATTTTTTATTTCTTATATAAACAAATACAAATTGGATAAATTAAATTAATTTGAGAGATATCCAGAACCGAACATCAATTTTTACCAAATTTGCGTACTTTTTTGTAGATTTTATTTTTTTTTTTATGAAAAAATGGACTGTTGGATTTTTATAAAAAAAAAATATTTTCTGTGAAATAAAATAAGTTTAAGGCCAATATTTTTAATTTTTGAAAAGCTATTTGAGTCGAAAGTAAATTTTTACCAAGTTTTAGTATTGTTTTTTTTTAGGTTTTATTTTTTGTAAAAAAAAAAACTGTCAATTCGATTTTTCTCAAAACTTTTCCGAATGTTAAAAACAATTTTTCTTATAAGTTAAAATTAGTTGGAAGCCATAATCTCAAATTTTTGAAGAGATATTTGAGGCGAAATTCAATTTTTATAAACTTTGAGTAATGTTTTTTTGGGTTTTTATTTTTTGTAAAAAAAACTGTCAATTCGATTTTTCTCAAAAATTGACCAGATGTTAAAAACGTTATTCTTCGTTGCACAAAATTGTTTTAGAGATAAAATCATTTTTTATTCGTAAAATTTTCGCGGTGACAAATATTTTTTTCAGTTTTTTTGATTTATAAAAATAACCACCCACGGTATTTTTTTGAGAAACCTTTCTGCAATTTTTGCATAATTATCTGTATAACAAAATTTATTTGAAGTCGATATTTCTACTGGTTCTTGAGCTATGGACGACGAAAAAAACGTCGCGAACGTACGGACGTATGTATGTGCGAACGTACATACGTATGTACGAACGTACGTGCACAAGAACGCACAGACATCTTTCTAAAAATCTTTTATTTCGACTCTAGGAACCTTGAAAGTCGAGAAATGTCAAAATTTTCAATTCGACAAATCGGACCCATTACAATAACTTCCTATGGGAAGTTAAAAAACGTCTATAAGGACAATGTATTTAATTTTGGAAATACATACCACCAAACCATACAGTTCAAGAGAGAATTTAATTTTTAGTTCAGAATTGTTTGGTTGCAGAATCGTGGTTGAATATTTAAACTGGTTTTTATTTTGGTCAATTAACTGATGTTTAACAACTATTCAAATAATTTAACCATTATATACTCGTACTTCTGGGAATACACATAAGTATACTATTGAGCTCCATTTGAGCGCATTGTTTAGTTTACAGAGATTATTACTTAAGCCGCACTACACGAATGTGGAATGCCTTGCTTGAATCAATATTTCCCACCCATTACACTGTACAAGAATTTAAAATAAACTTTCTTTATTGCTAATACACTACATATAAAATAAAAAGGTTTTATACAACCCCTAGGAGAAGTTAAAGTTAATCCATATATGGGTTTTGTCCTTAGAGTATTCATACATAAACCATTCCAAAATTATTTTGTAATAAGATTAACTTTAGGAATTTGGTTTAAAGAACTGACTTATCTCCTTTGAAGGTGACTTTCTTTCTGAACTATAAACCGATATAAATGAATATTGTAAGCTATCCAAACTAGGAGATCCGCACCTTACTTCTTCCTAAATTGATTTATATTCAGCACACTCTTTTTTTTTTCTTATAACCTTAAGATATTTAAGTAAACATTTCAGAAAGTCGTTTAAGTTTGCTTTCTATTTGTGATGCTGCATCAATTTCAAACAATCAATCCGACAAAACACATATTGATGATGCCTCAAGCAAACTATCGAACATTGACTTTTAAAGACCATAAGTATCGCTTCTATATCTGTTGGCCTTAAAGTTTGCACTTTTACTTAATTTACATATGTACGTAGATAGACAAGACTGACATTAGTTTTGTCGTATTGTCGCGTCGTAAAATTACTTACTAAGTAGTTGACAGGTTTCACATATTTTCAATTTTTCATTGAAAATGTTTATGATGCGCGAAGGTGGTGGCCGGCGCGGCGGCGCTAAACGTAGATGCGGTTCTTCATTTAAATGCAACTCAATGAGTCAATTTTTGTTTTGCCTTGGGGCACCCGGACGCCACCATCGCGTCGCCAACCGCCGCCGCCGCTAACTCCTCCGTCGTATTTATTCCAAAGGCACAACGATATTTTATTGTTTTTGTTTATTTTTGTTTTCGTTGTTTTGTATTAAAAAGTAAGAATATTTTTAATTTGATTTGCAGCATTAAATTTATACTAATGCAGAATATAATGCAACGTAATTTGTTATTATTTACGAGTTTAACCATTAATTTCACCGCTGAGGTTAATTATTTTTTATAACCCATCTTGTAGAGCTTTGGAATATAATTTATTTATTAAAGAAGCAGACGTTTACACAAGGTTGTTTTTGTATACGTTGAAAATATTAAAAATGAGAGTGATTAGCGTAAGAAAAATTAAGGATAACCTGAGGGAACAAATATCAGATTTTGCGTCTTACTTTTTTTGCAGCTTCGATACAAAGGATTGATTTTATTGAAATGTTGTTGTTAACGACGACGCAAAAGATATTCGAATTTTTATATTCAAGAATTTATGCTCAAGACCTCTGATATTAGTTTTAAATTAAAGGAATTTTATGGTTTTTCTTATGCACTTAATTTCATACTAGCAGCCCGTCCCGTCTTCGCAAGGGTAGACATAAATAGGTATACATATTTAAGTTATAAGCATGCTAATTAAAACGACCATGAATCACTTAATTTTGTCCTATCATTAATACTCTTCGCGTATGCGATGAAAGACATTTTATTGCTAATTTTTTTATACCTTCGGTTGGTTTTAATAGGAATTTCTAAAGATTTCTATAGTAATCTAATACTAAATATAGCCTATGTTACTCAGTGATAATTTAGCTTTCTAATGAAAAAAGAATTATTAAAATCGGTTCAGTACTTTTTGAGTTTATTCTATACATACAAAAATACAAATCTTTCCTCTTAATAATATTAGTGTAGATAAAATTTAATTCAAGTAGCTAACGGTACTGGTTCGTGAGATATTTTGGGTTAACCAAAAGAGTCCTTTCTGAATCTTTTTGGATAATTGTCTGTATAACAAAATTTATTTGAAATTGATATTTCTAATGGTTCTTTAGATATGGACGACGAAAAATGCTTCCCGAAAGTATGAAAGAACGGATGTACAATCTTTTGAATTTTCATCGACTAACTGCTTCGATATTGGATTTGAAACGCTGTTTTTTGACGACCACTGTGTGATCTACTCTTTCATCAATTGTTTTTTTTTTTTTTTTTTAAAAGGGTTTTTATTTTAAATAAAACATAATAAATATTTTATTAATTTTATTTTTATTGGAAAAATCCTCCGTTTCGCCACCAGATGGCTTCGTTTTTTGTAACATTTCGTTTGGGGATTAAAAGATGAAAAGATGTTTCATATTTAAAAAGGAAAAACTATATTTCATTTCGTAATGAATTCATTTCGATTACAAAAATGAAGTGTAATTTAGTTGAACTTCTCTAAGTAAAAAATGAAAGTGAATCCAAAGTAAATACTGAATCGAAGCGTTATACTTGCCCGAAATCGCCTGCCAACAATATCATCAAGCCGCCAAAGATGTTGTTACTTCGTCGAACATCCTTCAGTGTGAAGTTAAGTGCTTCAAGTGATTTCTTATGTGCCATTGTGCACTCATTCCTAACAATGAACTTGCATTGCATCAACAATTTTCCCATTGCACTGGATCGGGAAATATTGCATGTTGGAGTATCAATTGTGTTTAAATTTAGTGGCAACTTAAGCGCAGAATGTGTAGTACGACCGCCATCTAGAAGAGTTGCCGCAATTCCAGATGATGCTAACGCCAAATCTATGTTACATCTTAATCGAATAGTGGCCAAAATCAATCAACTGACAAATGTTTTCCCTGTTCATCCAGGTGCGTCCAGGAAGAATAGATCACCAGTATTATTGTCCACCGCTTGCATTAATGTTTCGTGTACTTGTTTTTGCTGTTCATTCAGCAACGGCACATTATTTCGAACGAATTCCTGCAATGTATCAACATTGTATTGCAGCTCTCGATTTAATTCTTGGTTCAATGCATCGTGCATTGATCGATTTGGCGCAATCATTCCTACTTCATTGATCATCAATCAGAATCATTCCTTCGTTGTAGATTTCATCGGTTATTTGCATGTCGGGATTATTCGTAAGCGAAGTAAGATATCTTCACATATGTCGTCTTTGTATTTGTTCCATCACTGAATTGGTTGTGAAGGGAAACATATGGTGATGATAATTGCGAACAGCATTCGTATTTGGTACGCATTTGATGAAGCAACTGAATCCGCAAGTGTTAAATCATAATGAGAAGCGTTCTCCAGCAAACCGAATAGTTGACATGCTTCTCGATGTGTTTGGCATTGGTGGCCATTCACAGTTTTCAAATGCGCAAATGATTTTGGTCCTCGTACATTTACCAACAGCAGTCGCAAATAAAAACATTCATCATTTCTAGAATGAACAGTGTACATGCGACCTATAGCGCATCAGTGGAAAACACTTGTGGCACAATCTGGAACTGGGGTTCCTTGTTTGCGACGTTGGAACTTTTTTGTTGATTGATTCCAAGTGTAATACTTGGGCATTTCAACGTACATCAGAGTCGCGTCGCTGCGCATGGACATGCTTCATACATTGCAAAGAAGCTAGTCAATGTTGTCGATGGTGGTCTCTCAGCTCGTTGTGCAGCATTAGCATCAGTGAAGTAAACTCTTTGTCCATTTTCCAAATGCACTGCTAAACGTACAACTGTGGGATATCTTTCATGAATGTGAAATGACAATAATCGCCACAGTGCTTCATTAGTACTGACGTATCTGCCAATTTGGAAGTTGCTGATTTCGTCATTAGCATTTTCCGACGCAATACCAAACACAGCCATATCGCTGCCTAAATTTTTTTAAAAGTCGTTTTTGCAATTTTTTCTTATTATCTTTAAAACAAACGTTATTTAAAGACGATATCTCTGACGTTTCTAAATATATGGTTGACTAAAAAAGGTTCCCAAAAGTAAGCTTTGGTTTAGAATATAGGGCCCTTGAAACGTCAAAAATTTAAAAATTTTCATTTCCACAAATCGGAACTTTTACAAAAGCTTTCTAAGGAAAGCTAAACGGAGTTCACCGCTTTTCTGTTGAAATTTTTCCTGAATTTTGTCTGCTATAAACCTCACGGAGCCCGAGACCTTTCCAACGAATGCAAAACCGTGGAAATCGGTTCGTGCGTTCTGGAGTTATAGCGTCAGGAAGGAAAAACCCGACTAATTTTTATATAGTAGATAATAATTTTGGACGAAGTTTGATGTTAACATAGTACAATTTTGAAAATAACCGTTTTTTAGAAACAAAAACAAAAAAATTGAATTCCAATATTTCATACCAAACTTCGAGCAAAGTAATTAAATTCAGAGGATGATTTTTGGGTTTCTTCATCCAAGAAGGGTCTATTATCTATTTTAACCAAAATTTGGAATTTTTCACATGAAATTTTTTGACAAAGTGAAATAAAAACTCAACATTCACCACATTTTCTTTCAAAACATGTGATGTTTTAAAGAACAATTAAATTATTGGTAATGAATTAATAGTGGAGTTGGGTTCAATCCCTGCATGTGGCATCTAAAGTTTATTTCACGGGTACTGCCTCTTGCGAGGAATTGACAAATTCTTCAAGAGTAAAAGTCATGAAAAGTGCTTTCTCAAATTAGCCGTTCGGATTTGGCTAAAAAAAAACTGTAGGTCCCCTCCATCCCTGACAACATTACTCACACGCAGAAATGGTTGAGTGTTGTAAGTCACTAGGACCTAGCTCTCAAAGGACTGTTGCGCCACCTTATTTATTTTTAATGAATAGATTTGGTTATAGACACCTAACTGTTGTATATAGTGTATAAGAAATTTCATGGAGAGAAAACACCCGGCAGGGAACTAATTCTAAAACAGTTGAGAATGGTGAAAAAGCGCCCGTCAGTTCTAAAAGCTGTCACTTTTGTCATTTGACAAGTTAAAACTACGCCTTGCCAAAAAAATGATTAACGTTTCAACACTATTAAAATTTACTACGAAATAATGAACATTTTGTCGTGAAGCACTTTCTCTGCCGAAAAAAGTGAAACTGATAAGAAGTTGGAAAAAATACTGATTTTAAAAAACGAAACAGTGTTTGTTGTCGAAAGCCCAGGTTTGTTGATTCCTAGGAATTCTACAAACAACATTGAGACTTAGACTTTTAAAATTCAGTTAGTACAAAGATTAAAGCCATTCGATCAACGGCAACGTCACATCGATTATTACAATTTTCATCGAAAAATCATTTTCAGTGATAAAGATCATTTTCAGTGATAAAGATCATTTTCAGTGATAAAGATCATTTTCACTTCGGAGGCAACGTTATTAAGCAGAAATGTCGCATGTTGGCTCTAAAATTCAAGAACGATTGGTAAAAAGCCTCATCATTCTCAATGTGTCACTGTTTAGTGCCGTTTTTGGGCTGTCGATGGACGGCGCGGCGCGGCGGTGTAATTGAACATAATGCTGATTTTTATGTCCAGACTTTTTTTTTATGTGGACTACATTTGTTTTCAACGAGGTGCTACGTGACACACACGCAACGAACGAAACAATCGAAAATTTTCTTGACAATGTTATTTCTCAAAGAGGTGTTCACAATTGCCCGCCGAGACTTTTCGACTTTTTAATTCGCAGTCAAATGAAAGTAAAGGTCCATGTCCATGCTTAAAAACCAATTGGAATGAAAGCTTAAATATAGATTTCGTTAAGTTATCGAAGTTTAGCTGCAAATGTACGAATTGGTCATGATAAATTTTATGAAAAGTAATGCAGTTGTAACTGGAGCCTTAGCGGCTATTTGAATGTTATTGTTTTACATTATCAATAGTATACCTTCTTCTTTGCAATACAATACAATAAACATCCATTAATTTATTCTCAGAAATAATCGTTTTTTTAAGTATCAAAATGAAACCTCTTATTGGAAAAGCCTTATAACTCGACGTTGACAGGTCAAATTCACACCTTAAATAAACAGTGAAAAATTATTAGCTATTCTAAATTTGTAGTTGGATAAAAACAAAAACATCCCTTAATATTATAAACAAAATTTAAAGCGAATAATGCCAAAAAAGAAAAGAACACCTCACAATCCGTAATTAACTTTTCTTTTCACCATTTCAAAATCAAATTTTTTTTCACTATACAAAATAAATTTCACGTGGCACATCTGTTGTGTACAAATTTCTTAAGGTAAAATAAAAAAAAAAAACAAACAAAATGGATAACAAGTGATTGACAGAAAGACTGACTGAAAGCTTAAGGGCATAACACTTGGCTCTCTTACATGATTGTGGTCAAATTATTCACTACTATGTAACTTATAGTTATTTTGAAACAACAATTTATTCTACCAAAACAAAAAATATTAAATCACTTTTTTTTTTTTTTTAAATATGTAGTTTATAGAATTATATTGTAAAATCGTAAGAATTTAAGTCTCGTCGTAAATTTTGTTTGAAAATCATCAAAAAATCGTAAATAAATTTATAAACAAAAAATTCCTAATTGGCTTGCAACATAAATAAATTTCATTAAAAATTTGATTAAAATAAAGACAAAACATAACAAAAGTTTATTTCTAACGTGCAATTAATTTGTGTTTTTGAAAATCATTGCCAAAATTTGTATAATCAACCAATCAACAATTGTTTTCCTAGAGTCACACCCCAAAAAATGCATAAAAATAAACCATCAACATGACTAGATAATACAATTGGTTGTTTTCTTTTTTTAGTCTGGGTTTTGTTTTAAAAATTGTTTTGATCATGTGCTGCGCAAATTTTATACATAATAAGCTTGAAATAGTATCTTTTAAAATAAGGTAAATAGTATATTTTTGCACAAGTTTAATATACTATACAAACTTTGTCACACGAACTTTAATTCCTTATAGGGTGTTTTGTTACCTGCATGAGAATGCATGTCTATGGTTTGACAGTTGAGAATGTCATACTAAGTTGACATTTATGTTCACTAATTTCAGGCACCGTTTAGAACCACAACAATGCTTTAAAATAATGGAAATTCACTTTAAAACAAAAATAGTCTTTTCGTCGAGTTCATAGAGCGCACTTCGTCTACGTATTTTACGGTGTTTAATGGCTTTTTGATCTCAATCTAAAACTTATCCTCAAACATGATTACATTATTAAAATTGACACTTTGGTTATTTCGAATGCGAGTGCTAACCCTCCATGCTTTCTTGGAGGCAATATTTAAGCAACTATTGTTGCTAGACGGCCAGATTTATTGACAACAAATTAATTAAAAATTAGACTGATCAAATCTACGATGCATGTAACTTATATGTCAAAAATCATATTAAAAAAATTAATGTCATAATTTCGATTAGATTCAGATTTTATTAAATTCAACACTTATTGTTTACTTTTTGGTTTTTACAAATCTTATATGACATGTCAAAAGCCATCTGTCAGGTTGTCATAATATTATCAACAAGATTAAGTCAAGTTTTATATACAAAAACACTTTATACGTCCTACATTTCTATATCATTCTTTAAATCAACAATATTGTGACAGCTTTTCTGAGCCCTACCCCAGAGTGCACAAATATTAGAAGTTTTTGACTGAATTTTATTATATATCTTTTTTTTTCAAAAACAAACAACACTGTTTATGATGCAAAAACACAGTAGAAGTATAATAAATGTCATTAACTTCCATCTAATAAGACAAGACTCTTATCGTTTCCGTTATCATTAAGAATCTTTCTAATCGCAATATTCAAAGTTTCGAATTTAAGAAGGCGCTATTCTGTATTATATTATATCAAGTTGAAAATTGCATTTAGTCACTCAAAACTCCCTTAAAAGTCAATATAAGTTCAGCTGTCATAACATTGCAAATATTTATTCATGACACCTTTCGAAAATATATTTGGCAGGAAAATTTATATTTTTTGTATTTATAAAACTTTCCATAAAAAAAAGAAGAAAAGTACTTACCCGACTGATTTTCGCCCTTGATGAACTTTTATCCTTCATTTCGAATTCACTATCACTATCAACTGGATTTGTACCTAATGCAACATCCTCGACTTCTGATCTTTGTAATTTACGATATTTACGCATATCATGCTTCGATTGGGCATAATCACGTTTCGGATCATAGCCGGTTATTCCCAAATCAGTGCCATCATCATTAAATTCACCCGAACTAAATTCACCTTCTTCGTCTTCGTCTGAGTATTCTGCGACACGATCTGAAAGTTTTAATTTATACGGTGGAAATGACATATGAACGAGATTTTATAAACAAAAATATTAAATTTTAAAATTGTCTTTTTAATTTCGATTGAATTTTTGGTTGTTTGTATTTTTTTTTAAATATTTTATTTTGTATTTTTTTTAGTAGCGATCCGCAGCACGACCGAATATCAACTGACTGAGACTGCAGCCAAACCTCAGAGGGATGACTGAGCTACAACCCCAACAAAGATGTTTTTATTTTGTTTTTGTTTTCTGTCAGTGTCTATTGTAGAGTACGTTATTGTACATGTACGGAATACAAGTGGAAATCAATAAATACTGAATGCCACCAGGCTTGCCAGACTGAGCTATTTATGGCTATTTTTTCCAAAAAACTTAAACAATTTAATATGACAGTTCAATCATAATTATTTTGCTCTAAATAGCTTAACCCATAAATAGCCCAAATCTTATCTTTTTCGACGTTTTTCTTTACACACATAAAATATATTAGCCAAACATTTTTTAATACATTTTTGCTTTTTTGGGCTATTTATGGCTATTTTTCCAAAAAGGAAAACTATTTAGAATGACAGCTGAATCATAACTGGGCTATAATTAGCCCAATCCATTAATATCCCAAATCTTATCTTGTCCGATATTTTTCTTATAAATGATATAAACAAATAATTTTTTAATACATTTTTCTTTGTTGAGCTATTAATGGCTATTTTCTAAAAAGGAAAAGAATTAAGTATGACAGCCCAATCCATAAATAGCCCAAATCTTTTTTCACACACATAAATGATATAAGCAACTCTCTTTTGAATACATTACTTTCTGGGCTATTTATGACTATTTTTCTAAATAGGAAAAACAATTTAACAGGACTATAAAAAGCCCAATCCTATCTTGGGAGATATTTTTCTTCGCACAAATAAATTATATATATTTCCAAAACAGGAAAAACATTTTATTATGACAATCCAAATATAATTGGGCTAAAATGGCCCAATGTATAAACTGAATATCTTGGCCGATATTTTTCCTCCCACAAATTGATGATATAAACAAAACATTTTTAATACATTTTTGTATTTTTAAACTAAAGGAATCTAAAATTGGAGCTACCAGATTTTTAAAAATTTAAAGTGAGCTATTTTGGGCTACTTTTTCGGCTGAGAGTTAAGGATACAATTTATTATTTTTAAATTGAACCGTCGAGCTAGCTCATGATATGGCAACCCTGAATGCCACTAGCTCTACTTGCCACCTGGCCCCCCCGTTAATATAATATCAACTTCTGGCTATGTTAAGTGAATTATAATTAAGATTCTAAAGACACCCCAAGTAGTCCCCAACAAAGAGAGAGGGAGAAAAACAGAAAAGAAAGAGTATCTTGACAAACTATGTAAATACATTACACATGGTCAAGGCACATCACATATGTACATATATTGTATAGATAGGGGTTGAGGCGTAGGAGAACCGCTTGTGAACGTAGTGTAACGTAAAATAGTTTGTTTCATTTAATAATAATGAGTCTTGGTTTTAAAATAGCTTTACACGCATGATTACCTCTTGTTGTCCTCCTGCGAAGAAGACTCGTATTTATTATATAGCTAAGTACCTATACATACTACAATTTTAGTAATCTTTTATTTTTTTTTATTTGTTTGAATTAGAGGGTGGTATGGTTTAGATAAAGATTCTAAAGAATGCATTGTTACATCTTGCATCCCTTACAACCTAAAAACAAGAAGAGGGTTTTGAGTTTAGTTTAAGACTTTTTGTTTTAAATTCGTATTGTTTTTATTTATTTTGGCAAATATTTGAATTTTTCTTTTTGTATGAATCATTTTGTGTAGAATTGGTTTGAAGTGTTTTATTTAAGTAGAAATAAAATCACGGTGAATTAATTAGAAAATCTGATGTTGCGAAAATTAAAATAAAATAGAACATGATTAATTTTTTTGGGTGGTGATAGAACTGGGAAATTCTTATGATGATGAAATGTGTTTTTGTTTGTTAAATTTAAAATGTTGCTTCTTAATAATTAACCATTTTTGTATTTTTTCTTGTTATTATATAAAATTCGAATCTAATGATGAGGGCGATGAAGATACAGAATTAAAGAGCAAGGCGTCAATCACGCCTACTTCTTCTTATTTCTTATATGGTTCAGGTAACATTTCTAAATTTTGGCTCATAACATAGGAGCTATTTATTCATTATATAAAGTTTAAAAACAGCGAGTGCATTAGAAAGATAGGCAAGGATTAAAGGAGCTACCCATTCATATTGGTCGTTCAACAAAGCATTACACATTCTTGATGTGCGGCTAAAAAAAGAATCTCTATTCTTAACAAAATGTCTGAAATTGAGGTAGAGGGTAAACTGATAATCATTCTTTGAAGTACGAGTTTGTTGAATTGGTCTGAAGGAAGTGGAGAGTGTTAGTGAAAATGGCTTTCTTTTCGACATATAAACAAGAATAGAAGTTTTAAGGAATTTATGGAAACAATTTAATAGAACAAGAATTGATTTAAACACACCTCAATGACGAATGGAGAGCAGACAATAACTTTGTCGATGCTCTATGCAGAAATTCTAAAGCTTCAAACTCTAAACAGTGATGCACTAGAAAAAATTCGGTTTCTTGAAGAGCGCAATGTTACTCTGACTGACACCGTTAATATTTTGGAGTCAAAATTAAACTCTTTAGAACAGAGAGATAAGCAGTGTGATATTGACAGTCGGTATCCCTGATGTTACTGCAATCAACGTCACCGATAAGGTTCTTCATCTTATTAATATCGGTGTAGGTGAGCAAATTGAAGGAGATGACATCGAATCATGCTACGTAAAGACTTTGAAGAGAGGAGGAGGAGACTCAAATAATGCTGTGTCTAGTATTGTTTGCGTAAAGTTTTCGAAGCCCTCTCAGAAATTAAAAAAAATTACCAATTTGCGGACACACAAAATGAAATTGTCAGCTAATATCTTTGGTGACCAATACAACAACAAAGGAAAAGCAAAACATTCAATTTTCATAAACGACAGTCTTACTGCTTACACACGTTCGCTTCTATAGTAGGCCAAACAGCTGAAACTACAGGGTAAATGTGATTATGTCTGGGTTCGGAGTTCATCAGTGTTCATCAGAAGAAAGGAAGGCGAAAAAGTCATTAAAATTAAAAATGTGGAGGATTTTTCTAAAAACAATCTTGTATTTTGTTAATTTTTTAAATTATGATGTTTGATAATAATAATATAAGTTTTTTGGAAGATCCTCCTCATGATATACAAAATAATAGTGTTTTTTTTGTATGGATTATGAGGAAATTAACTGTCTCTGTATTGATCATCCTAACGTAGATTCTTATTCTGGTTTCTCTGTAGCCTTAGTTATACCACTTCATAAAAAAGGTGCCACTTCAAGCCTAAATAATTACCGTCCCATATCCCTCCTATCAGTTTTTTCTAAAGTTTTTGAAAAAGGGATGAAGTGCAGAATGCTATCTTTTTTGAAAAAAAAAAAAAACTTTTTTAGTGACTAACAAAAAGGCTTTATGACTGGAAGATCTACGGAGGATGCCGTTTTAAAACTATGTGGTGAAATTTATAGCAGCTTGAACAATTCTGAGATACCTTCATCTCTGTTCATAGATATAACTAAGGCTTTTGATACGGTGGATCATGTTTTGTTACTTGATAAATTTTATAGAGCCGGGTTTAGAGGTACTATGTATGATTGGTTAGAATCGTATTTAATGAATAGAAAACAGAGGGTAAAAATTCGGGATATTCTTAGCTCAGAGAAGTTTATTAATATGGGTGTTCCTCAAGGATCTGTCCTGGGCCCTATTCTTTTTTTAATCTTTGTGAACTCGCTTTTTGTTCAACCTTTTAAAGGCAGTATCACAGCTTTTGCTGATGATACTGCTTTGTCATATTCTTCGAAAAGTTATTTCCAATTATTTATTGATGTAAATTATGAACTCGAGATTCTGCGTAAATGGTTTTATATTCATCGACTTATTATAAGTGACAAAACAAAATTTATGATTTTTAACATAAGGGGTAATATCTGTGAAGATATTTCAATAAGTTATCATTCACCTTTCTGTCTTCGATATCGGCTAAATAATGATTGCCTGCATGATTCCACTACTTCATATAATGAAAACCTGTTATGCTCTGACGGTTGTTTTATAATTGAGAGAGTTGAAAGTTTCAAATACCTAAGGTATTCTGATAAGTGATAGATTTACAGATGAGTTGGAAAAACCACACTTCTAACTTAAAAATGTATCTAAACAAAGTTGTTAGGCAAATCTACCATCTTAGTCTATATTGTAGTCTACCTATTCTAAAATTGGTCTACAATGGTTTATTTAAATCTAAACTTCAATATGGACTTTCTTGTTGGGGCGGTACGAATTTTAACAAAATTGAGCCTTTACTTATTAAGCAAAAACATGCTATCAGAATTATTGCTAGGGTAAATCGTAGAACCCCAAGTTTTGATTTATTCAAGAATCTTAATATTCTACCACTAAAGCACTTATATTTTTATAAAGTATTAAAAATATTTTTCGAAAATTCTGGATATACGGCTGATAGATTCTATGGATCTCATAGTTTGCGTGTCAACGGCATGAATTTGGTAACTGTACCTCACATTAAAAAAGCACACTTTTGTCACTTTTATGTAGTTACTACACCTCGTTTATTTAATAAGCTGCCTGAAAATATTAGATGCGAGAGAGTCGAGCCAACATTCTTAAGAAATATTAACCTTTTTCTATTTTCTTTGAACTACAGTGAAATAGATACATACATTATTGCTTGTAATTATTTGAGAAGATAAAAAAATGTATATATTTCAGTTTCCTTGCTTGAATTTTTTCATTTTTTGAGTTGCTTGCTTGAATTTTTTACTTAAATTTTTTAATTTTATTAATTTTCTTTTATTATAAATAATCCCCATCAATTGTTTTTAACATTTATTTTGTAACTTAAGGGTACATCCGCCTCTTGCCTCTGGCAACTGGATGTTCCTAACTATTTTATTTGAAGTATACTGCTATTGTTTATTTAATTTTTGCTTGTTTAGGTATTGTTTATTTAATTTTTGCTTATTTAACTATTGTTTATTTAATTTTTGCTTTTGTAATTATTGCCTACAAACTGTTAATTTTGTAATTATTGCCTACAAACTGTTAATACTGTAGCTTTAAGTCTCATCTAAAATAAAGTCAAAGTAAAAAAAAAAAAAATATATACAAAATGTGTACAATAATTAATTACTAAAAATAATTGATTTAATTTATATACAAATTCATTTGCAGTTACGAAGTTAATTTTAAAATAACATGCATTCATTTTTGACACATACAATTTTCATACAGCTAGAGAGACTTTAAATAGGAACATTGACAGCTGATTTCGGTCGTATTGTTGAAGCAACATCTGTCAGATTGGATGATTTTTTTCAACTAACAACATACATTACACGTGTCAATGATAAAAGAAATATACATTTAACGATAATCATAAGTTTTTTTCAAAAAATTCCCTCTGTTCGTGAGAGTGTTCAAGAGAATTCGATCGTCAATTATTTAGCTTTTCGTAGAGTAAGGTCGACAGTTGTTCAAAATTCAATTGATCCAGGAGCTAGAAGGAAACGACAACGTTATCGGGCATTCGCTGGAATGAGTTCTAACGCAGTTAAGCTATTACAACGTGAAAAGGCTACGCGTTGACTTTCTGACGTAAAAATGACGACAAAATCTGCCCCAAGGGTGTCAAGTTTTGTAATCGTCAACGAAAAATGCTGTCATCCCGTTGACGAGCACATCAACGCTCATTTTGACACACATTTTTGAGTCAACGCTTTGACTCGTTTCTGTGACCGTGTAATGTATGAGTCAATGCTATTGGGACACGATGATTCGTTTTTGGGAAGGTCGGTCATCGCAATGACTGTGTCCCAACATCAACATTGTACAATTTTGTACCGAGTCAACGCATTATGTAATTCCATAGCAACGTACAATATGGAAATTAACTTTAGAAATTGTTTTATAAATTAGTTTTAAAAGGTTAGGTATAACTTTTCTTAGAATTTTCCTACCGTAATGTTTTTTATTTCATTAGACGTAAAATTAATAACTACCCAAAAATAGACTTATATTGTACCAATGTAAATATTCAATAAACAATATTGTCATTTAAATTTGTACATTTTGGATGAGCGGCACCCAGAAAAGCCGACATACGGAAGCTGCCCTTTATATAGGTTTTCCAATAAAAGGTTTAGTTGTAAAGATGTTAATTTTTGGCATTTTTCAAGTTAAAACTACACCATTACATCAAATGAACTAATACACTCTTCAACACTGCCATGAATACCTTTTATGAAGAAAAAATGTTGGAAATTTTGCAGACACGGTTTGCAGTTTTGCAGAAAAGCTTTCTGACCGTGTTATTTCTCGAGGAGGTAACCACGATTGGCCACCAAGATTTTGTGAATTATCAAATTAAGACTTTTTTGAGCCCACGTGGAAGATAAGGTATATGTCGTCAATGCTTAACAATCGATTCAACACTTAACAAATGGAATTAGTGAAGTTATCGAAAAGATACAGCCGCAAATGAGCATTTCCGTTTATCATAGAAAATAGAAATAATGAATGCTGTGAAATAAAAAGTCTGGTAATGCCAATGAGTCTGAAAGCAAACAGCAGTCGATTGTGTTGGTGTTCCATGATGAACCAAATCCAATAAAAATTATTCATGTTCAAACTTGTTCCAAGCAAACGTTTGCTTTTATTTTTTATAGAATATATTTTTTACATAACATAGTATTTTACTTGTATCTAAAATACCACTAAGAAATATATAGAAGGGTTAAACAACTAAGTTTGTAAAAATTCAACACATTAAATTCATTGCCACCATAAAGCCTCGATTTGACATATTTTTTTGTTTCCATAGATCAAAAATAAGTGTCGTGTACAATGATTTTCTAAGCCAAAAAAAGTTAAAAATCATGCGAAGCAGTTAAAATGTTTCGAAAATTGGTGGAAACGCATCAAATTACCTGATGACTTCAGAGGCAATGTTAAAAAGTAATCAAATTAAATTTATTTATTTCAATTCAATAAATGTTAATGTGAACAATGCTTTTGAATTAATGCTTAAAAAAACTACTTGATATCTTATTTTAATGTAAACTGTTATAAAACATTGTTTTGAATTTGAAACTCTTAAAATTGTATTTAGGTGAATAAATAATAAATAAAGTTTATTAAATATTTTAATTAATTGATTAAGAGGGCTCTAAGCACCATAGCTCGATCTGCTAAAAATTGTATTAAGTGGTCGGTGGCATATTCCAGAATTGTCCTTACAAATGAAACAAAAAGTAGCTTGAAAACACATAGATCACGGAAATCGCGACCAAATCTCTTAATGAAGCCATGTGACTCTTATTTGCTTTTTTAACAAGAAAGTCGAAAAACATGAAAAACAGATACTCTACTTAAGGAACAACAACCAAACATGTGATCAAAAACAATTGGAAGTTTCTTGCGTGTAAAACTCATGGTTTTACATTTGTCAACTTTTATAACTAGACGATTATTATTGCAGCATTTCCCAAATAATATTAAGTCTTCTTGTAAAAGTAGGCAGTCAGATGTAGTGTTAGCTATTTTGAAAAATTTGTATGTCGTCAGGATATTTAAGGAAGAACGATTTTTTTATGATCGAAGCCATGTCATTTATAAATAAAATAAATAAGATTGGACCTAGATGGTTGCCCTGGGGCACACTAGAGTTTGCAATAAACGGGATCCAACATTAATTACGAAATATTGTCTATTTTCTAAACATGATGAAATCCAATTAAAAAAATGGCCCCTATAACCTTACCGAAAAAGTTTAAAAATTAGTGTTTTATCAAATTATCAATTTATCAAACGCTTTTCTAAAATCAAAAAATACAGAATTTACTAAACTTGTTCACGTTTCTCAAAAACAAAAAAAAATATGACTGTGTTATCATCGAGAGCATCCATCGAAATGTTATCGAAAAGCCTTCCTTTTTTAATTCAAACTTGATGCACGAAAACACTTATTGGAAGACCCTCAAAATACGTCTTTTGAAGCAAAATCCGCAATCCGTCTCATCTTCGAAGTAAAGTTAAAAAACATCTAAGATGTTAAAAAAACGATTTTTTTGATAAAAGTACGTCTAAAATTGAGATATTTGAATTTTGTATTTGTATGGTAAAATTGTGAAAAAAAGTCTAAAACTGTTTTAATATTGATATCTGATTTGATTGAATAATTTAAAAACAGTAAAAACGTTGCCAGTACGACTTTTCTATCTTTCAAAAGATGTAATTTGTGTAATTTGACAGTTTCAGGATTTACACGTCACAACAAAAATTAATTTGCCTTCGTTCGATCGATGCGATGGCGGAGACGAGCTACGTGTCAATCAAAAGATTCATGTTTTCATGACAAATAACGAAGACAACGACGACGCGACATCAGACAATTTGTATGTGCCTGTCTTTTGATAAACAAAATACATACATACATATGAAGTTTTTCTTTACAATATTGTGTTGCAAAAAGCTCTAAGCAACAAAAATTACCTTATAAGCCACTAAGATAGAAAAATAAGAAGAATTATGCGACTACGCCGACACTGTGGCGCTCTTAACTCTAAAATTAATTAATATATAAAAATGTCATTGAAACTGGAAGCTCTTTACATCATTTCTGTTCTAGGTTAGGTATACCTCAAAACCTTTATTCAAGAGCCAAGCCACCACACACACGATATATATGCACATATTTGATTCAGTTTTTGCATTTACATATTTTTAAGGGTGAGGTGAGGTTTTACATATTCATATCACGTTCAAGCCTATTCAGCATCTCTATTTTGAAAACAAAAAAAAAAACAACTCTGTCTAGGAAAGCATGAAAAACCGCAGTTGCCGTCATCATTGTTGTTGCATCAACATCAGCATCAGAATCAAGTGACACATTATACCTACCTATTCCACCTGCGCTCTTGTTTTTCTTTTGGTTACAGCGGCAGAGGTATATACAAATACGACAGAGATGAATTTACAGCTGTGGCTAAAATAATAGGAACAGAGCAAAATTTTTGGTAACTATGTCTAAAACTTAACCATTAAACTTTAATCTTGAGCTTAATGGAATGGTGACCTCAATGAGATTCCAGGATCAGCTATTGAGAATACCACTCAAAACATGCATTTTATTTCTTTGAAATCGAAGCTATGTTAACATTACAGTATTCTTAGGGGTCGTTATCCTTGGCCATCTAAGGGTAATTTTTTTCTACCGAACATTTCATAGTATGTCGACATATACGACTTCTTAGATTACTCCATGAATAACAAAAAGCGGATACCAGCTTCCAAAATACAAATGATTGGTGATTGCAAAATTTGAAGTCCTAAGCTTTAGGTGATATCAGTGAATGCAATCTTTTAATTGAATTCAGTAAATAATCAATAATGAATGTATTTCCAAAAGATTGCATTTTTTTACAAGCCTTACACATTGTCACTCAAGAGAAGTAACACTTAACTTTTACGCTGACATCTCGATATTTAAATATTGGTTGCACTTTCAATGATTTTGTGAGAAAGTGTGCGTAAAATCATGCAAACGCCAAACACATACTAGCAATTAATTTGCATCTTTTTGACAGTTTCATGGGCGTGTTCAAAAAATGCAATTCTTACCAACTGCATATCAAGTGCTGACATGGTCTTTTATTGCAAGATGTTTGTAATGTTTCTTTATGATTTTAATAAGAAATAAAAATTCTTTTACTTAGTATTATTAATTTATTATAAACTTTTAAAAAATTGTAAGAAAATAGTATTCTTCCCATTTTATAACAAATAAAATCCTTAAAAATGTACATCAAGATGTTATTGATTGCCGAAAATCTACTATTCTGCAACAATTACCATTCATGCCAATTACAGAAGCTTGGACACTTTTATGATGGCAGAAATGTCAAAATTGACATTCGATCTCCCCCGAAAAGCTACTCCTCCGTTTATGTGATTACCAATTGTAATTTTTCACAAGTTGATCATAAACGAAATTTTAATTTGGTGACAATAAATAGTGTCCTCATTCTTAGTTTTATAATTTTACGAACGCACCCTTGATACGATTTTCTGAAGGGAATTCTGGAATTTGAGAAACCCAATGTTGATTGTTGGTAATTATTGAGTTTATTACAGTGGCAATATGTTATGTTGGTTGCTTTAAAAACCAAACTATAGAGTCGTTTACTGCCAATATAATGACAACAAAACTATTGCTAAAGAAGGGACGTATTCGTTGGAAAAAAAATAAAAGAATAATATGAAAACAGTGAAAAAGAAGGATTGAACCAAAATTGAGCTGTCAATATTTTGTTGTTGCCTTGTAAAATACAACAATATAGGTTAATGGGTTTTGAAAGGTGAATCGTACGGACTCTAAAAACCATTTTCAATGAATATTTTCTGTGGTTCTCGTGTGGTTTTCAGAAAGAAATAAGACTCTTGTAATTTAATGCTTTGGTCAAAAATTAAGCTCTATTATAAAGATAAGGGTTTGACATTATGATCAAAAATGATAAATTCCAGTCCAATTTTCGACAATTTTTATCCAGCAATTGGGGCCATTTGTCAGCTGAAACACAGTCAATATTTTTTTCCAAGACGTCAATCATTTTAAGCTTATCTGCGTAGACAAATGAATTCACATAATCCCACAAAAAATAGTTATGCGGTGTTAAATAGTACGATCTTGGAGGCCACGCCCGCCATCTACAGGCCCACTAAACGGGAAGATGCACTCACCAAAAGGTTTCTTCAACCATTGTTTTCGTAATAAATTTGTACGACTTGCAAACGTTTTTCAGGAGTAATTTATTTATAATATGACAGCTGTCAAAAAGACCAAATCCGAAAAAAGTGTTTCCAGAATGATGAAACACCCGTTATAATAAAGCTTTTTCATGACGTGTTTCATTTTAAAAATAAAAACAAAAACTGTTCAACTGTTCAACTGTTCCTAATATTTTGGCAATAGCTGTATATGGTGATGCATTTTATATCACATAGATTATGATGAAGGCTTGACACTGGCCCCGGTGGAAAATGGCTCAGGTATTATTTAAACTATATATGCGAAACTATGTTAATCGATTTTTGGAAATGTCAACATTAATTGCATGAGGATGTTACTTCAAACGATATTCTATCCTGAGCCTGATGACAAACCTTAACCCAATACCACATACTATACATATCTCCCTAGCCGCCACCGACCGCCACCGCCATCCATTCACGGTCTCCCTTCAAGCTCCCATTGTACATTTTATAGGTATTCACAAGTAGAAAGATGGGGTGTGTGGTGGGTCTAGCTAGGTCTTTTAATAGTTTCTTTTATTTGGCAATGTGCCAAAAGGCTTCCCTACAGTTTTTGTTTTTTTATTTTATATGTTGTAGCTCGTACATATTACACATATTATTTCCCTTGAACTTCATAATCACTTTTGAGGGTCGCATGCTTGCATATTGTGGGGTATGTTCATAGAACATGACATGGAGGAGTGGAACTTGAGCTATTATTGCGTCAATAAATGTAACTGGGTCCTCTTGAGTGTTGTTAGGAGTATAGAACTTTGTGTAAAATTTATGGCGAGATCGTTTGACTTGGCAAGGTTTGAGGAACCTTTCTGTAGATATATGTCCTTGACACGACCGACCGACGACGACGAGAACTTAGGTGGATTGTTGTTATTGTTAAGTATAAAAATCTCAAGTAATTTAGGTTTGATTATTATTCGGTGATTGTAAAAACAAAGAAAAGGGTCAACATTTTTTAGAAATGCACCTGTAATGTTATTTGGGGAGAAAAATGTTAAAAGATTGATTAGATGGATAAGATTTTCTATCGTTCAAAAGAGGTTAAGGTATTGGCAATGGATTTAAGGAACCATTTACAATAGCAAAGGTAAAAATGGAATTTTATCATAAAACGAATTAATAAAATCAAAAGTAAGTTTTCATTAAAGTTACTTAAACATTTTTAATTCAAGCCAAAACAAAACAATTTCAGTGAAATCTCCCTTTAAGGGACGGTTTTCAAAGTTAGCGGTTTCAATTTCGGATAAATTTTGAAAGTCCTTAAGAACTTCACAAACTCCATCTTTTAAGTGGCCAATTGTGACTATTTTTTCAAGAACTAAAACAGCCAGGAAACTTTTTTGTATCGCACCATTTTTGTACCATTTTCATGCGTGCGTCGTTCCATTTTCAGCAATAAAGTAGTTTTTGCTTGTCAAAAGATGACAGCTCTCAAAATAGCAAGCTATTTAAAATTGAAAACCACACAGTATTTTGCTTTGTCTTCGTTCGTTCTTCGTTTAAATAAGCGTACACAAATGTACACTGTTTATTGAAAAATTGAAGTGATTAACAGCGGTGAGTTTGTAACATTTTAGTGACAAAAATAATATTCCGCGCCAACGTTTAACATTCATTATTGAAATTTCTGAATTTGCTGATTTGGGTCCGGAGAATTCAGCACTTTTGTCTACTTATTTTACACAAAAGCTCATCACGAATATGGTCCGAATATGAAATGGTCTAAAGGTATAAGTTGACTATTTGATTTAACATTAACTTAAGATTAATTCTTATCGAATGTGATAAAAATTCTAGAATTTTGATAGTGTAAATCCTGCCACAGGATCTAAATTTGTATGGTCCGCAAAAAAGAAGAAACAATTCGAATTTTTATGAAACAGATTTATTTTTATAAAAGACCCCAGGTGTAGATTAGTTTTTCTAGATGTAACAGGTGACTTATTCACATTCATGAGTGAAAACAGCTGTTCGCATCGATAAGTGATTCCCAACATACAAATGATTTCATATGTCAATTTTTGAGTGTTCTCAAATGTGATTGGTACACACTTGTAAAATTCAGGCCTCTCAACTTCAACGAACTTAGATCTTGACACGGGGCCACATTGCATTTCGATGACCTCCATTTGGTATTGATTCTATATTTGTAGAAAAAATCGATGAAAATAAAGATAACTTGTCTTTCAAAGACTCAAAATCTGCAAAGTGATTTTTAAATTCAGTTTTTAGGCTTAAAATTTTGTCTGCATATTTTTGTTAGGACAGAATTTAAGTTAAACTTAGTTTATATCGGGTGATTTTTTAAGAGCTTGAGAACTTTTAAAAAAAAAAAACGCATAAAATTTGCAAAATCTCATCGATTCTTTATTTGAAACGTTAGATTGGTCCATGACATTTACTTTTTGAAGATAATTTCATTTAAATGTTGACCGCGGCTGCGTCTTAGGTGGTCCATTCGGAAAGTCCAATTTTGGGTAACTTTTTCGAGCATTTCGGCCTGAATAGCCCGAATTTCTTCGGAAATGTTGTCTTCCAAAGCTGGAATAGTTGCTGGCTTATTTGTGTAGACTTTAGACTTGACGTAGCCCCACAAAAAATAGTCTAAAGGCGTCAAATCGCATGATCTTGGTGGCCAACTTACCGGTCCATTCCTTGAGATGAATTGTTCTCCGAAGTTTTCCCTCAAAATGGCCATAGAATCGCGAGCTGTGTGGCATGTAGCGCCATCTTGTTGAAACCACATGTCAACCAAGTTCAGTTCTTCCATTTTTGGCAACAAAAAGTTTGTTAGCATTGAACGATAGCGATCGCCATTCACCGTAACGTTGCGTCCAACAGCATCTTTGAAAAAATACGGTCCAATGATTCCACCAGCGTACAAACCACACCAAACAGTGCATTTTTCGGGATTCATGGGCAGTTCTTGAACGGCTTCTGGTTGCTCTTCACTCCAAATGCGGCAATTTTGCTTATTTACGTAGCCATTCAACCAGAAATGAGCCTCATCGCTGAACAAAATTTGTCGATAAAAAAGCGGATTTTCTGCCAACTTTTCTAGGGCCCATTCACTGAAAATTCGACGTTGTGGTAGATCGTTCGGCTTCAGTTCTTGCACGAGCTGTATTTTATACGGTTTTACACCAAGATCTTTGCGTAAAATCTTCCATGTGGTCGAATAACACAAACCCAATTGCTGCGAACGGCGACGAATCGATATTTCACGGTCTTCAGCAACACTCTCAGAAACAGACGCAATATTCTCTTCTGTACGCACTGTAAGCATTCGTGTGGTTGGTTTAATGTCCAATAAAGTAAACTGAGTGCGAAACTTGGTCACAATCGCATTAATTGTTTGCTCACTTGGTCGATTATGTAGACCATAAATCGGACGTAAAGCGCGAAACACATTTCGAACCGAACACTGATTTTGGTAATAAAAGTCAATGATTTGCAAGCGTTGTTCGTTAGTAGGTCTATTCATGATGAAATGTCAAAGCATACTGAGCATCTTTCTCTTTGACACCATGTCTGAAATGCCGCGTGATCTGTCAAATACTAATGCATGAAAATCCTAACCTCAAAAAAATCACCCATTACATTCTGCATGCAGGAAAGTACGAGTATGTAAAATTCTCGTTTCTCAAGTGATTTTCCAAAGATCTAGCTTGCATTTGAATGCTTTAACTTTGTCAAACATTTTCGTAATAAGCTGATCTTTCCCTTGTAATTTTTTAGGTTTTAGTCGGAAAGAAGTTTTATTAAATCTATCGTGAAAGATAAAACCTGAAACCATAACGGATCGTGAAATATGCTGGCGTCTTCATTTTTAGTTATCAAAAATTGACCTAACAGCAAGATCGCCAAAGTACCTCGATATACCTAGTATGTTAAATCGGAATATTCACTTTCTAATTCACTTGAGAAATCCGAAAACTGACGCTGATTTAATTTCTGCAGCTTTAATCAAACATTTCTTGATGAAATCACCTTCTGTAAAAAGTTTCGAGTGCTTAGCTATCAACTCTGACAAAACATAACTTGCATGTACCGCCGCTTCGCTTTCAAGAAAAGCTTTGGTAAAAATGAGCCGCAAGTTTGACAAGCCTGGTTCAAATAATGTGAACCAAATTGTAAAGGCTTATGAATACCCTTGTAATGAATAAAAATAGTGTAAGTAGCTAGGAAAGGGAGAGGTAGGGTTTTAAAGAAGATAACGAAGCAGATTGGCACGTAAAGCATTTCTTAATTCGTGTAGTGCGGTTAAAAAAAATAACCTAAATTGGGGTCAAGGTTATACGGATGAGCATTCTTAGAAACACGTGTATACATAAAACCCTGTTGTGGGCAAAGCGCTAAAGATGTTTCACCTATCATTTTAAGTGCCTCTAAATTTAGAAGTCGTAATGTACTGAACTGCTGCGGTAAAATTTACCACAACAAGTTTCACTAGCGTATCTCATATCTCATATCCTTTTTCCTTCCAAAATTTTCTAAGAGTTCAGTTGAATTCTGCTTTTCATCAGTGAGTGTCCTGCTTTTATTGTGTTTTGAAAAAGCAAACAAAATAGGTCTTTCAGTGATAATGCGGAGTTGTGTGACAGAAGGTCTACATTTTAATTTACTTTTAAAAGTTGCGACGGGCGGTCACAAACTGCATGATTGTGTGACGGATGAGTCATGAAGATAGACTTTTTGAGTGTGCGGCAGATGGCTCACACAAGGAGAAAAACATGAAGAGTTAACCCATGTTCAACGAATAGAGTGACACCTTTTTCTAATTTGCACACCACCCTAAAATTAGTATGGCTTAATGCACAACCAAAAGTGTCGGAATACTAAGAAAAGACACCTTGCGATGTGTTTTCTCTTCCCCTAAAATTGTCTGCATAGAAGTCTTTAGAGTCTTTAAACTTCGCGTAAACTATTGCATCCTGTCTCTCAATCTTTGTTGAGAAACACCAATGTTTCCGTTTAAAAGAATGTTTTCCTCAAGTTATTAAACTGGGCCGGTTTGGCCTGGTTTATCAACATTTTTTTTTTACTTTTTAGACTATTTGGATTCGACGTACAAGAACTGAACTCGTCCATTAAGCCAAGGTTGGTGTTCAAATCACTAAGGTGAAAGTGATAATCAATGTTTGTCTGGTTTTGAAAACGTTATGCACACGAGCGAAAAAGCCAAGTGTCGCAGGTAGACTGAAATAGAAAAACAGATCATAACAAATGGTCAGAGTAGGAAAGCCGAAAAATTGCTTTAATTTGTTTGTGAAGAAAATCCCAGTTGGGGAATAGTAAAAATAAAAAAAAGATATCCAATAGAGGATTTGTTAAGGAAGGCGTTCTTGACAGGGGAAAGGAGGGGATAAGGAAGAGGCAGGATCGATTGAGAAAGAAAAGGTAAGTATATATATCTATTTCTTTTGAAAGTGAGTGTTTTGAGCTTTTGTGGTTGGCTATAAAGAACCAAAAATTTAACCAGTTAGACTTTCGTTCGTTTCCTTTGTCTCCCGAGATTGCGGGACCCGCGACCGTAGTAAATTCTTTTGTTCTTCGGGAACTTTCCCAAGGTGACCTTTCTTAGTGTTCTTTGTTACACACCCAATTGTGTTTTTTTTTTCGTTTCTAATTTGCTTTATGTTAAACATTTGAATCATTGGCCTTCTGCCAAATATTCAACAACAAATTGTACTAGTTTTCGAAAAAATTCTGGGTTTTCTACCTATATTTTGAAAGGTTTCCCAAATCAAAGTTACAATAAGACTTTAAACTGTTCAGGTGAACTTAATTCTTTTATTTACAGTGTTCCTTTGATTGGTGATGGTACATAAGTACCAGAATACTTCCTGGCGCCCAATTTTACAATTTACTTTTTTTTTTTGCTACACCCCTGTACTGGGTTTAGTATCTTTTATTTTTTTTGTTATAATTCATTTCGATCAATAAAATCTATCTCCAACCAAACCCACCCCAAAAGTGAGCTTCTAGGTGACAGCACTGTTTTTGCTGTCGGTGGTAGAATTAGCAAACAAACGCTTAATAGAAATTGGTACGAAAAAATCATTTCCACAAAATTAAACTTGTGTTTGACAGATGAATTTATGACAGATTCTCGAAATCTACAAGAGATTTTCTGAAGAATTGTATCCTTTTTTGGATAGCATCTTATACATTTATACACAGTTCAAATCATTTTTTCTATTCTACTCTTTATCATCAGATTTGCAAATTCAATATATTTCTAGCCAATTTCTTTTTGTAGTCCAATAAAGACAACACAAACCGACCATAACCATTAATATTGTAGGTACCGACTTTAAGAAGAAATTGGCCGTAAAATATAGAATATTTTTTTTGGCTATTAAAACTAAATTGTATCCCAAATAATAAATTACTCTGACTTAACGAGAAAACAAGTATAGTGGCAATAAGTGGGTGCAAAAAATATGATAACCACACATAATTTCTAATATGAAAAAGCAAACGACCTACTTTGTTTTTTGTTTTTTTAATTTTTTTTTATAAAACAACGAAAATCACGTCTATTTTTCGCTTCAAGTCACATCACCATTAAAACAGAAACCACCCACAAATAAACGAAAAACAAAAAACTTGTCAAAATATCATCAATTATTCAATAATTATGTTATGTTCACAATACAATATATTGTGTACAGTAAAACCCAGGTAAGTGCCTTTATGTTACGTGTCATATTCACATTTTTATTTTTGGCAACCAAAAATGTAAGGATTTTTGCATATTTGACTTATCTTATAAGTACCTTTCGCTTAGCAATTTTAATGAATTTTCAAATCTATTTATTACATATTTCTAAGAATTTTACTTTCAGCGAGCCAACTCAATAAACTGACATTTTGCATTCGTTGTAAGACTTAATTATGAAATTCGACATATGAGTTACATTTTCGATTCCTAAGACTGCCTTATCATTTCTGAACTTGCTAATCGACGCTATCAGTTTCTCTTTCTGATATCCCTGAAGCATCTACTATATTCCAGATGCTCTGTCAATAGTACATGATTCTGTGTCCTTTTTTTATCTAGGGACTAAAGCTTTGAATCAATTGTGGTCATTTCAAGGAATCAAAAGATGAAAATCATACAAAAATGCAAACACTTGTTTGAATGAAGACCTTTCTGAGTTTCCGGCAGTTTTACTTTTACAAATTAATGCTAATGGTAAATCGTATTGAAATGTTTTATACCTATTTAAAATGAAGACTAATTGTTTCTTTTCTATTTTTAAGTAAAAGACTTGAATTCAGCAGCATTAAATCCTAAAAGATATCATTTATCTCTAAAATACGATGGCAGATTCACTTAAAATCGTTTTTCGATGTTCGTGATTTTTCCCATCATGAAGAAAAAAACAAACTTTTTCGAGCTTTCTATTTCGATTACTTTAGTTTTGTTTCATTTAGCTAAAAATTTACTTCAAATTCATCTTGGAATTAGCTCGAAGATTATAGGGTTGCGATTTCAGTAATTCCAGATAAGTTAAACAAAATGTCGGTTGCGCAGGCCATATTACTGACGTTCTTTCACCTTTTTTTCGTCGGATTCGATGATAGCAACAGTTTGGAAAACAATTTAAACTGGCACTTCAGCTCATTCACCGAATTATGCAATAGGGGTGTTTAACCAAAGATATTCTCTTAAGTTTTTCATTTAAAATCAGTTGATATAAGACAAAAGCTTTTCTTACTTTAAAGCTTTCCTGTGTTCAATGATTTGAAATTCAGCGTTCTTCCGTTAGTGTCACATAGCCCTCCGCATCGGTATTTAATCGTCCATCTCCAATTTTCAATAGTCTTTCAGTATAGTCACGTGTGTAAACGTCATTATAAGAAACGCTTAATGATAGGCTGCGATGATAGGTCTAAAAGCAGGAAGCACCTACTAAAAGTGTTCTAAAAAAAAAAGATTGTATTGAATATCTAATCATAAGTGTTACCGGCGTACTTGCTCGAATGAGCTGTGAGTGAGATATTTTACAGTGGTAAAAAGAAGCTTAAAACACTCTCCAGCCTCGTAGTTACCTACATACAAAAAATCATGCCATAATATAGCTCCGTTGCTACATGAAGGACAGGCAAACAAACAAACAAACAAGCAAACAAACAAACAAAACTTACTTTCCCATTTATATTATAAGCATAGATTACCGAAATGTTTCTTGTAATCAATTTTGTATAAAAGTAAAGAGATGTATAAGTGTATATATATATCGAAGCGTTGTTTCTTCAGTAGCATTTAAGAGGCATTTAAGCTGATGCAATTATCCGGGTTTTACTATACTACAGAGAGTAGGTACATTTAGCCTAAACAAGCGGCACAAATTTGACACTTTTCACTTTCTATAAACATCAGTCTCACTGCCACCAGAAATAATCACTTTTCCGGTTTGTTGTCTTTCATGTTGTATACATATGTACATAATATCCATTTTATAAATATATAATCGTTAGGGTGTTCCATAATAATTAAAATTGCATTCATCCGTGTCTATGTGGTTATTTTGTTTTTTATTTATTTTGTATTTTGTTGCTTTTGGTTTCCATATTAAGTATTCATGTGCTACTTATGTGCTTGTCTTTGATTTAGATTTAAGTGAAACGATCTATTAATGGATTCTTATGTTCCCAGTCATAATATAAGAACTTTTTATAGGCATGAACTGGATATAGCTCCAAGGTTAGCTTGTAGCATAGTACTTATGGCATTTTTAATAGCACCATATGCTAGTGGTTTAGTTTTGATGAATTTGCTTTTTCAATAAAAGTGTGTGTTTTTTTTATTATTTTTCAAACTTGTAGCTTGTAGCTTATTTGGTTTTCTATTTTTCTTTTGTTGTTGTTGTTGTTGTTTGAGAGAAAATACTTTCGTTTTCATTTTTGTTTTGTAGCTACCTATTGTTTGAGTTTGGAAAAATGAGGGGGAGGATGGGTGTGAACTGAGAACAAAAATTATAAGTACATGCCAAGCCCACAAAATGGGTGTAGTGAAGATAGTTTGCAAGAGGCAATGCATTTTATTTCTATTCTTTTTATAAAATTTTATTTTTAGCTTTCTTCGTTGAAGGATTTTCTAAAGGGTATATCGTAACGCAAGATTTGGATATGCTGATTTTGAATAGCAAAGTGTTGACAGCACTCACAAAAGAAACAATTTGACAGCTGACAGTTAACGATTATAGCATAAATGGGGCTCTACACGGGAGAGTTACGTAAAAAACTGTGAACATTTTTGGAATATTGATTCGCCAAAGTCAACTGCAATGAGATTATTTACATGAAAATATAGAACAAAAATCGGAGATGGTTTATTTTCTGATGCTAAACATCAACCTTCAATATTGTTGGGAAAAGTTTATCAGGAAAATCATACATACCAAAGATATTTTTTTAAAAAAGATGTTTTACTTTGAATAATTCGATATTTCGGCAGCTGTCACTTTTGAAGCTGTCATCTCTTTAAGTTTGACAAGTGAAAATCGTTATATTTTTCGAAGTAATGATTTGAAACCGAGAACTTTATACACCTTAAGACTTTTTTGAGGTTTATGACAATGCTCCACAATCGATTCAAGATCTTAAAGATGGGATTCGTGAAGTTCGAAGGATACGGTACTGCAGTGGCTGGCATTTGACTGATACCATTATCGTTTCAAAAAAATAAATATCTATTGACTTCAAAATACTTTTATTGTAAAACCTAAGGTTCTTAAAGAAAAACTTGGAACATGCAATTTTTAGAAATAAAACAAACTATTATCTTACAAATTTATCACCCCTGGTTAAGTGTTGACATAGATTTTGACAGCTCTTCATAGAAAATGACAGTTATTTGTTGAATCTGGTTCTGAGAACAAACTCCCCAACAAAAATAACCTCATTTTTGATAAATAATTTAGTCATCTCGTATTCAATTTAGAAAAGGTCATTCATTTCTTGATTCCAAGTTAGTAGCACTGTCATTTGATACCTATCAAATTAAGCTGTCATTTGAAATGTTATTATATTAGCTGAATGCTTGTCATTTACGTTATGGATCGCTTACAAATTGAAAAACTCGTTCAAATTTATTAAAACTTATCAGTTATCCTCGTCACAACCTCTATATCAAAATTATCATTCTTTTTATATGTGTCCTGCGTTCACACCTGGAAACGATTATTGAGTCAGAACCCGTAGCTTTGCTGCACATATTACATAGAGACGTTACAGGGGCAAGTATGCATCAGTTGGTTGGCAAGCTTTCCAAAATCAAAAGAATGCCGGCTTTTTCTAGGTTCAAAAAAACCTTCCCCTAGTTTCACAGAGCCTTCGACATCAGTTTTTAAACGCCAATTTCGTATTTTTAATAATTCGTGCGTTTTTGTCATAATAAGCCTAATGATAGGCAACGATGATAGGTCTAAAAGCAGGTAGGACCTAATGATATGCTACTAATTAATGTTCTAAGAAAAGAATATATTAAATATCTAATTATAAGTGTTACCGGCGGATTTGCTCCAATGAGCTGTGATTGAGATATTTTAAAACGGTAAAAAGTAGCTTAAAACACTCTCCAGCCTCTTTACTACCTCCATACAAAAAATCATGTCATAATATTGCTCCGTTGCGACGCGAAGGACGGACAAACAAACAAACAAACAAACAAACTTACTTCAACATTCAAAATATTAGTATAGATTTTAAAATCCATCCAAATGTCATCCACCTATTTCTTATTTCGTTTGACTTTTCACTTTATTCGAATTGCGTGGAAGTTTTCACTTTCATAAAAATAAAAAATGTTCTTTTAAACATAAGACATGATTTTCTTAGTTTTGAAATCCTAAGATAATGCAACTTCTTCTACTAAAACCAAACCAAACTACGATGAATGTTGATTATGCCTACGAGGAAAGTTCAAGGATTTATTGAACAAGATTGGGGATAGTGAAAAAATTTAATTCCAGGACTAACCTAGAACTTCCGAAACTACCAAGTTGAACTAGCCTTCACAAAAATTCAATCGAAAACAAAGTATTTTTTTGTTGTTGTTGTTGTTAAACTTGCTTAAAATCTTACCTGCTAACATCACACTATTGTTATTTTTATTGTCATGATCAACTGGAATGGATGAAACACGTTCGGCCCTCAAACTGGCTACAGTCGTACCCGGTCTGCCGTTCTTGCCCGATGCAATCAACTCAACTGTCATATCCATGGATTTCTGTAGAACAGCATCCATGCGAATGATACCCTCTGCTAGAGTCTTATAGCCAAGTATTGTACGTGATTTATATTTCTTGCGCCTTTGCAGCAATATCACCAACCTAAAACGTCAACAAGACAAAAAAGACCAACAAATAGTCAACAAATTTCTTTAAAAATAATGACGACAAATGAGCAAGCGTCTTACCTATTTCCATCTCGTTTAATAAAATGTGGATACTGCAGACTAAAGTGCAAATCAAGTTCGGCCTCGGCCAGAGGAATGCCCATGATATTGTTCATGTTGCCAAGGTTACATCCAGAGCTCGAATTCGAGTTGCCTCCTCCACAGCCCAGTCCACCATTGTTGCTTAAACCATGATGTGATGAATTGATCTGACCGCTTCCACCTCCAGGGCCACTGCCACTTCCAATCGCACCACCACTTGAGCCACCTCCACCGCCACCTCCCATGGAGTTCATTTGATTATTTCCTTGTTGTTGTTGCTGATGTTGATGTTGGTGTTGGTGTTGGTGCTGTTGCGTTGATGCACCACCTCCGGCTCCTCCTGAACCACCTCCTCCGCCAGTCACATTATTACCCAATTGAGATCCACTGAGGTTTTGCGTTATTGGAATTTCATGAGAGCGTAAAGTACGCTTGGAGCTTTGCATTTTGACAGCCAACGACAAGGATGTCATGTCCCCTGGCAAAGGAGTCAATATTGATAATCTCGTTATTGTCAGCGAACAGAGTCTGCAAATAAGGACAACAAAAATAAATATAAGAAAATATAGAAAATAAAATCATTACTCATGCTACTCTTCTTATATGATGTCGAGTTCGTTCTATATTGTTATAGGAAACAATAGTTGAACATTAAAATATACAAAACCACAACATAAATGTTCCAACATACTTATAAAAATATTGTACATATGTATATACGGAGATGTGTGCTTTAAGGACATGATGCTAGAGCTAAGGGATTACACGAGCAATGTAGGTCGTGCTAACAATGGCATTAAGTCAAACAATGACTGCTGTAGCTGTTTTATATAAAGGGATGAGATTTTAATGGGGATGGGGATAGGGATGGTAATGGGGATGGAGATCAGTATAAGGATACGATGCTATTGACAACTTATATAGTAACGCAGCAGCATTGATGGCGATGATAAGAGAGAGAGAAAGAAAAGAATTATAAATTAAATACAAGAAAATAAATAATGAAAGGAGCTTAATGGCACACGTTTGAGGAAGAAGCAGAAGCAGAAGCAGAAGCACCAACACCACCACTGGCAAAAGATTGCCATGAGATTGTCATGAGATTGTGATTTGTGTGGTTGATTGATTTTATTTTCAATTTAAATTGAGGAAAATGCCATAAGCATGACATTAAATGAGCTCTTTAAAATGAAAATAATAATGAATTTTAAACTAGAAGATTCTTATCCGGATGTTTTCGAATTGATAATGTAAATTTTTCGTATCCATTTGTGATTTGCTCTTTTTTGAGTTGTTCAATAAAAGTGGGGAGGAGGCAACTTATTAAAACTTCAAACAAAAATCCCAAACTAGGGAATTTTGTGTATGGTGCCTCATACAAAATGATATAGGATTTTGAAGTCCTGCCCTCAAACTATTCTTTAACATTTAAGAATCATGCAATTAAGAACTCAACTATCCGAATAATGTTGGATATTCGGATAGAGTTGGATAAATTTATACGCGCATCGTCAAATATCCGGACAATTGAATAAGATAATTCTAACTCGAACTCGATATTATTATGTTATTTATATCCGCTTTTATCCACAATTTTTATCTTACAAACAAATTATGGAATCAAATATCTGGATAAATAAAAACCATGGTTCAGATCCCAAAATGTTTAGATATTAACGATTAATTAACAGCACTAATTATACGGATAGTTAAAAAAACAAGATAGTTCTAATCCAAAACTATTAGTCTTAGCTTTTGATGACCCTAGAGCCTAGAAGTTTTTCTACAATTAATCATTCTTAGTGCTGAAAAATACAAAGAGCTATTGGCATCTCATCACCTCTATCAAAAAAGTTTATTATAGTCGGTTTCTATAAAAAATAGGCAACTTTACTATTTCAATTATCCGGATACTTCGGATAAGCCGATGTTTAAAATATATCTAGATCCCTGATGAAACATAGGAGTAATTCAATTAATGTCATACATTCATATTCTTATAAAGGGAATGCAAATAATTAAACTAAATTAGGATTTGATTATCCGATACTATCCGGATATTAATACATCTCTTGTATGCATTTATCCTGTTTAGCGTTTATCTATCTGCTTTCGAACTGTGGAAATTTTGAAAAATAAGCTGTTCGCGAAATCTACAGAGCACTAGGTCTATTTAACAACTCTAAACCATTCATATGTGCGAGTTATGTCAGTGATGAAGGGGGCCTACAGTTTGTATGCCCTATCCGAACGGCTAATTAAAGAAAACGATTTTCGTGGCAAGAACTATTATTGCAGAATTTGTCAATCCCTCGCAAAAAGTCAGTACTCGTGAAAAAACATTTAGGTAGCATAGACAGGGATTGAACCTAAGACCTATGGCATGACTGCGCACTAACCATCACGTCACGGGTACTGAATCGAATATTCGTATAGTTAAAAATCACAATTTAGTTCTGAACCGATTCCGATAGTACTAAATACCGAAATAAAGAATTAAGTCCGCGGACAGTAAGATCATTTATATACTCTTTTTAGCCTATACTGTAAAATTATTGCACTAATCAAATTATCCGGATAGTTAAATAAGACAGTAGCAATTTAATGTTTCCCGGATAGTGCCGTATTCCGGAATCGAATCTAGCTATATCATTTACATCTGCTATTTTACATGTTACATACACATAATGTATTAAAGTGGATATCCGGACACTTGACACTATCCGGAAAATGCCGAATACTGAAGTTATGGTCCAGTTAGATGCTTTATATCTATAGTGCTGCACTATACTCATATTGCATCAACCTCGATCCAAATATAAATCTGCATACAGTTGTCCGATGCTATTCGGATAGTTCGGTACTTGATATCTCAGCTAACTAGATAATTCGAATTATTAATATATATACACTACTTACAAGAGATGAACATCTTTAAGAGTTTTAAATCCTACTAGTCCACAAGACCAGACAAAATAATAAAGACCACAGAATCAATACAGATGTTAAGATATTGATTATACGAACAGCTACAAAAATTTAAATCAGACATTTTTCCTACAATTTGTAGTTCTTATTGCAATGGAAAACCTTCGGAAAAGTGTTCCTACACACAATCTCTAGTAAAAAGTTTTATTTACCTAGTTGATTTTTCTAGAAAAGACAGATTTTAAAAAATGTCAACTAATGCTTCAAATTACCAGAAAATTCAAATTTATCTTGGCCTAGCATCAGAAATTCCAATTATCCAAAACAGTGTCAAACGTTCTTAAGCATTTACCTGAATTTGGGTACTGTTATTCGATACTATTCGAATAATGACATATCTAACTTTTACTATATCTGTATATGAAAAACATTCAATTTATCCGACATATCCCTTCATCCGGATAATTCAAATACCAATTGTATCGTTCTTGTTTGCTAACATAACCGGGTATCTAATAGCTTGATTTAGCAGAAAGAAATATTTTGCCAATTTTTTTCAAAGTTAAGTTTTTTCAAAGAATCGGAATATGTACTTTCGGTAAACGGATATTCGAAATAATAAATAAATAAATCCGAAAAGTTTAACGTACCCGTTAAATTCATCTTTATGTTTATTCAACTGGATCTAGTTTTGAGTCTAGATTTGGATGTTATCCGGATAGTGACGGATAATGAGGCATCTCATTTATTTCATTTAATTTAATTAATTTAACTGAGGCACTCTCATTTTTAAAGATTATCTGACGTTTTTAAAGGTTATCTGACGTCTCTAAACCTTATCTGACAATTAGCTTGCTTGGTGAATTGGTTTTGAAAATGCTAAATAGAACAATTACCTGTTTTAAATTTCGTTTATAATAAAAGATTCTATAAACTTCTAGAAGAAATATAAAGCGTATGCAATTCTACAAGTATTCAGAAGTGAGACATTTCTACATTTTTTTCTAGCGTGAATTTAGGACTTATCTTTAATTAAACCCCACACATAGTAAATCATTATAAAATGTGAACTCATAAAACCTGATGCAAACTCTAAATTAAAGTGATGTCTTGGTGAAAACCAACAAAAAACATTCTACCATGTTTCTTACTAATGTCAGATAAACACGAATCCTAATGTCTTTCATTACATTTATCATTGCATGAAAATGGTCTTACATCAAAATGTTTAATTTATTTATGTCACATCACACAATGTTAAATAATGGGTGATTTTTTTGAGGTTAGGATTTTCATGCATTAGTATTTGACAGATCACGCGGGATTTCAGACATGGTATCAAAGAGAAAGATGCTCAGTATGCTTTGACATTTCATCATGAATAGACTTACTAACGAGCAACGCTTGCAAATCATTGAATTTTATTACCAAAATCAGTGTTCGGTTCGAAATGTGTTTCGCGCTTTACGTCCGATTTATGGTCTACATAATCGACCAAGTGAGCAAACAATTAATGCGATTGTGACCAAGTTTCGCACTCAGCTTACTTTATTGGACATTAAACCAACCACACGAATGCGTACAGTGCGTACAGAAGAGAATATTGCGTCTGTTTCTGAGAGTGTTGCTGAAGACCGTGAAATGTCGATTCGTCGCCGTTCGCAGCAATTGGGTTTGTGTTATTCGACCAAAGATCTTGGTGTAAAACCGTATAAAATACAGCTCGTGCAAGAACTGAAGCCGAACGATCTGCCACAACGTCGAATTTTCAGTGAATGGGCCCTAGAAAAGTTGGCAGAAAATCCGCTTTTTTATCGACAAATTTTGTTCAGCGATGAGGCTCATTTCTGGTTGAATGGCTACGTAAATAAGCAAAATTGCCGCATTTGGAGTGAAGAGCAACCAGAAGCCGTTCAAGAACTGCCCATGCATCCCGAAAAATGCACTGTTTGGTGTGGTTTGTACGCTGGTGGAATCATTGGACCGTATTTTTTCAAAGATGCTGTTGGACGCAACGTTACGGTGAATGGCGATCGCTATCGTTCAATGCTAACAAACTTTTTGTTGCCAAAAATGGAAGAACTGAACTTGGTTGACATGTGGTTTCAACAAGATGGCGCTACATGCCACACAGCTCGCGATTCTATGGCCATTTTGAGGGAAAACTTCGGAGAACAATTCATCTCAAGGAATGGACCGGTAAGTTGGCCACCAAGATCATGCGATTTGACGCCTTTAGACTATTTTTTGTGGGGCTACGTCAAGTCTAAAGTCTACACAAATAAGCCAGCAACTATTCCAGCTTTGGAAGACAACATTTCCGAAGAAATTCGGGCTATTCCGGCCGAAATGCTCGAAAAAGTTACCCAAAATTGGACTTTCCGAATGGACCACCTAAGACGCAGCCGCGGTCAACATTTAAATGAAATTACAGTCAAACTTCTTTATAACGAACCTTCAAGGGAACAAAAAATTGCTTCGTTATAAAGAAGTTTTATAAAAAATTCGTTATATAGAAAATTTTGTTGTTTTTTTAACACTGCAAGTGTTCTTTTATATTTTCAAAACAAAGCATACAAACAAACTCATTTTTAGCTTTTTGTTTGATAATAGAACCCGAGAGTGGTAAATTCCTTTTCTGTTTATCTGCACCCATTTTAACATTGCTTTTATCCACATTACCGTATTTTGTTTTTTTCTTAGTTTTTTTTGGCTTCTGATTGAACTTTCTTTGGCAAACATTTAAATTTTGCATTCATTCTATAAAATTGTCGACAATGTACTAAACGATACACCAAATTTTTCTGCAACATCTTGTTTCTTTTCTCCCCTTTTAACTTTTTCAATCATCGATAACTTCTCTGATAGCGAAATAGCTTTGCACTTTGACATTTTGGCAACAATTCTCGAACTTAAAATGCCAACTCAAACAATTGACCTGTTGATATGCGTAACATTTCTACTACACATCCATGCATACACACATTCACTTCAAGAAAATTCTTCCCAAAACGGGGAGTTCCCTTTTAAAATAAGGAATACAAATCGTAGTAAACTTTGTTTTCAAATTTGAAAATTGACATTTCGTTATAAAGAGACAACTTTGCTTTCGGGCCACAAAATTAGTTCCTTATAAAGAGAATTTCGCTATAGAGAATTTCGTTATAAAGAACCTAATTCGTATGGGATATTTCTTAAGGGGAAGGGGGAACAAAATGAAATTCGCTATAGAGAGAATTACGTTATAAGGAAGTTCGTTATAAAGAAGTTTGACTGTATCTTCAAAAAGTAAATGTCATGGACCAATCTAACGTTTCAAATAAAGAATCGATGAGATTTTGCAAATTTTATGCGTTTTTTTTTAAAGTTCTCAAGCTCTTAAAAAATCACCCGATATAAGTATTATCGTGTAAATATTAAAAGTGAAATTTATTTGCGAAAAATGACAAAAGATAATAGATTTTGACAGTTCGCCACCACCGACCGGCTTAGTTGTCAACTTTCATTACATCAACAAGGGAGACAACACTATCTTAGAAATGATTTGTCGACGACGTTTAAGGGAAGTTGGTTAAAAGTGGATAGTATACTTGTGACCTTGATTTAATATTTCTAACAAAATCCACAAGTTAAAATGCTTTAACATTCAGTTGTTCATTAAATTTCCTCTTAGTCAATACTGACATTTAAGCGTCCTTTATTTCTTCTTTTATTATCATTCATTTTTCATAAACCCCAGACATCCTTGATGTTGTAAAATCGAACACATAAATGAGCATGAGAATATTTTTTAATTTGGACTTCTCAGCTTGTACATATACATATACCGACAATCTACCTTGAATTTATAATATAGACCAATTTCAATAAAACACACCTAATATTAATCAAATAATGACTTTTCGGACAAACCCATCATATTTTAATGACACAACGTGTGTCTTAGGTGTTTCTGAATATTCCATTATATCAATTTCTGATTTCATATAAATCATAAAATATGAAAAGAAAACACAAAAACCATTATCACGCGAATATGACGGTAATATTTATAGATTTGTTGTCATGTCATATGTAAGTCGTTAAAAAACCACAACACAACAATAAATGGGAACGGGTCCACCACCTTCTATCCTAATGAAATACCACGACCACGACAATGTCACCTGTCATCCGCCAAACAGGTTAACCGTTAACCGGTAACCACACAAAATAAAAACAAAAAAGTATGTACTTCTATAAACAATACTCGTGTGTACTTAGGGTTTGATATCACTATTTTTGTTTGATATTCTTCTTTTTTTGACATAACTACAGATTGTCATGTCGAGGAGTAATATTAGATGACATTTTAATATGCTTTATGGGGGAAAGTCTCATTGCAGAAAAATTAAAAGAAAAAAGCAATAAAATTCACGGCGGCAACAAGGGTGGGAAGAAGGTGTATGTACTTAATTTAATAGTTTAAGTAAACACTGTCAGGATTTATGACTGTCTGGTGTGTTAAAAGCTATTTAAATGTTATTTATTTATGAGCTAGCTAAAAGTTCACTTTTTAGTTGACATGAAAAGAAAATCCCTAGAATCAAAATTGACCTAACTAATTAATGGTTAAATAATATCAAATTAGTCAACTTTAACTTTCAAAACTTTGATATTTATTTTTGCTAGCTTGAAAATTTTTCAAATTCGAATCTGGATATATGACGTTCGGATAAAAATTCAAATCTAAACTTCAGATTTGACACTTTTGCAAATAGTGTCACTCTCATTCAGACATCCAAATATTTAACTCCATGTGGATAATTCGCATATTTATTTATATGATATATGTATATATAAATTGAAGAATTAGATATCTTTTGATTTAATACATAATACTATCAAGAAACACCGGGAAATTTTGAATAAATTGTGTTGCAGTATTTGTATTTTCAAGATAGCACTTCTTTCAAAAAGTTCAGCCAACTGATGAAATCGTAAAAACTTGTGACTTTAATCTTCCCTATTCGGAATGGTGCCGACCAACTAACGATGGTTTATACTTGCCTGATAATGGTTCGAATACAAACAAATTCTGTTTAATAGATGAAATGGCATCTTTTGGCTTAAATCATCTAAATGGTGTTAAAATAAAAATGGAAGAATATTGGATCTTTTCTACTTCTGTGATGTAATCAATACTGATACTGCTTTTACCCCATTTCAATCACAGTTCATAGATGAAGATCGTTTAATGTTTTGTTAAATTTACGTGTATGCAATGTTTTTAACTTATGTGTAAATCATTACGCGTTTAACATGAAAAAATGGAACTTTACTTAACTATGTAAGTTTTTTGTCGAATTTTAACGATATAACAAACTCAGTACGAGGTGGAATAGTGCTTAGTGAAAAACCGATTCTGGTCTGACGATAAAGTCTTCCTGGCCGAATCTATAGACGGAATGCAGCTGATGATGAATAGACGTCAGTGCTATTTCAAAGTCTTGAATCTATCAGTTAATTTATCAAAGTCAAAAATAATAATATGTAGAAGCCGTGGAGGGAGATACTGTAGAACTGAAAAATGGACTGTTCAAGAAGAAGTAGTAGAAATAGTTAAGGAGTACAAGTATGTGGGTGTATTGATTACCTCTAACCTGATACCTCCGAGCAAACGGAAGCTAAGCGTGCAATGTAACGAGTGAACAAGCTGTTTTTTGAAAAATATTGTTTCACATATTGCTAAATGCAAAGTTTTTCGAGCAACCGCAACTGCAATTCCTTTTACCTGAGCGCAAGTGTGGGAATTCCGAGGCTTGTGCTAAGTAACATTATTAATTCTAGAGAAGCATGCGTAGGTGAGTGGTATAAAATGCCGAAAGATTGCTCAACAACTTTTTCAATATCAACTGAAGACAATCTTTTTTGGCTTAATTCGAAATTCGATGAAACTTGTTGATGAAGATCGGAAACGGGATGTACGATAAGTTATTTGAGGAAGTGGAATCATTATTATATAGAGCTTACTGCAGTATAGTTAACCACTTTTTGGGAAAAAAAAAAGACCTACTTCTTGGTCGATCACACCATACGCAAAATCAGTACAATCTTTAAAGTCAGAGGTGAACTTCTCAGTTTAAACTTTATTCTTCACCGTGTGAATCAAAGAAAACGTGAAGACGTGTTTCATTTTTTGGAAGTTTGTCCAATTCTGAAAGAATTCCGCAAGAGATACTTTAAAATTGATGTATTCAGTTTAGAGGAAACCATAAAATTGATGAATGAAGAACGAGGGTGGGAAGTCTTATACCAATATTGTTTGAGTGCTTTAAGATACAGAACATGTGTAATTAACGAAATTTTTTAATGTATACACAATTATATGCAAGATTGCTTAATTTCATTTAAAGACTTAAGATAGTTGAATTTTACTGGAATGCAATATTTTCAAATTTATGTTTAGATGAAATGATTTTACTATTTTATGAAATCTTATTTGATTGTTTTTTAGATACTATCCCACTTTACGAGTTTAACACTTTAGCCCGGTATGGGTTAATTCGCATTTAAACCCTTTGAAAAATAATTTAAATAAGTCCTGGCTGAAGTTCAATCTATGGAAGAGTGATGAGAAGCGTTTAGAGTTTACCAAGAACTGCAATTTGACTTTTTGACTTATTTAAAATTTTTCTAATCTCAATTCATTTCGAATACTGAGTGTTAATAGTATACTTAAAGAATATCCAGCTAGTATAATCTTTCAAAATACTTCACGCCGATTTACTTCGAGTTAATTTCGAACATGTTCGCCGATTATTTTAATGTTGCCTTTCAAGATTTTTCTTCTGCAAGTACACGTGGCGTGGTCACAAAAAACATCTGGCCTACATTAGATTTAAAGCCCTCAAGGTGCTTGCTATCTCTAAGTAGATCCCATATAAGCTCGATAATCGGTGTCATAACGGCGTATTCTCAAATGACATTTAGTTAGTGCATTGGACTGTCATGCCAGAGGTCTTCGTGGGTTAAATCCCTGCCTGTGCCATCTAAAGTTGTTTTCAAGGGTACGGCCTTTTACGAGGAATTTAGAAATTCTCCAAGAGTAAATCTTGTCATAAAAAGTGCTTTCTCAAATTAGCCGTTCGGATTCGGCTTAAAAATAGTAGGTCCCCTCTATTCCTGGCAACAGCACACAGGCAACAGCACACAGGTTGAGAGTTGTAAGTCACTAGGCCCTAGTTCTCAACGGACTGTTGTGCCACCTAATTAATTTATTTATTTATTTATGGATGAGGAAGTGGAGGAAAAAGTTCTTCATCTTCTCTGTACATGCCCTGCTTTAGCTCAAAAACGCAAGAATTACCTAGAAGAATTCTTCTATAACAATCTAAACTATCTCAATCATATTAACATAATCAGTCTTTCACTTTTCGTAATGGACTCAAACTGGTTTCATTGAGCTTAGAAGAAAGCCTCAAGATTCATGTGGTATCACAATGGGTCACTAAAATGGTCTAAGTGTGTCCTACTCTATCACGGACAGCCACTTTAACCTTACCTAACCTAACCCGTGGCGTGATGGTAAGTGCGTAGGACTATCATGCGAGAGGTCTTGGGTTCAATCCCTTTCTACCTACAGTTTTTTCCACGTTTACTGCCGTTTGCGAGGAATTGATAAATCCTCCAAGAGTAATTCTTGTCTTGGAAAGTGCTTTATTAAATAAGCCGTTCGGATTCGGCAAATAAACTGTAGCACACAGAAATGAATGAAAGTTGTAAGATCACAAGGTCATTTTTAATTCCTTGCCTGAGACATAATTTCATTTAATTGTTCTTTTCGTATATGTGAAAATCAACATGGGTTTGGGAAAACAACATCTACAATCACTAATTTATTACAATTCCCCTTCTTTTTGTTTGGATATGCATTCGAAAAACACTGTCAAGTCGATTGCATCTTTACATGAAATTATTTTTAATAAATAAAATAAAGTATCGTCACATCTTGAAGATAAATATTATAGCGTCATATTTATGAATAACCCTTCATATCAATTTAAAGTCAATTCTGATGTGCCTCAAGGGAGTCACCTTGGTCCATTGTTGTTTTTTTTTTTTAATTATTAGTGATTCGCTTTTTGTTAAAAATAATTCTATAAAGTTTATCGATGCAGATGTTAAAATTTTTCAAATTAGTAACTCCAACGGTTGTAAAGAGCTACAAGAAAATCTAAATCAATTTTGGGAACGTAAGACGTCAGAGGAAGCAAAGACAAACCTTGCCAGGACGTTTTTTTTAGTATCTAAAGATGAGCTGAACGCCAAAAATGCATAGTACGTATTAGTGCTCTGAAATTTTTACTTCGGTTGACAGTTCAAAAATTTTACTGACCGTATGTTGGAAAATCGAAAGAATCGGTAAAAATCATTTTGAGTATTAGAAAAGTTAGATCTGGGATGATGGTAAAAACGCTCAAAGTATTCGTGATGTGCATAATCATTTCGTCAAATACTCAACCAGCATATTCGTCTGACTTAGCATCATATGACTTTGGATATTCGCTAAATTTAAAGGATCGTTCGCTGGACGACACCATTTCGATAATCGATAGAATAATAAAAAGAAACCGATGTGAAGACTGAATACAAGGCAATACCAGAAGAAGACTTTTCAAACGTTTTGAAAATTAGAAAAAAAAAACATTTGCACAACTGTATTGCATTGTGTATTTAGGTTGGGGAAGGAGAACTTTTTAAATTTATAAATTACATTTCTAACCTCACTACTTGTAGCATACATTATTACACCCTTTAAAGTTCAATGTAACAAATTATTATTGTTTAATCTTCTTTTTAGTTTGGGTAAACATCCTTTTGCTAATTTATGTAAGTCAATTTAAATTGAAAAACTTTTTTCAAAGGAAAACTTTAAAACTCTTGAAAGTTAATATACCTTATACAATCTTCATTACATCCTTGATGTGAAGAAAGTGGCCAAGTCGTTTTCTAATTAGTTTATTTTTGTTTTTGTTGTTTTAATTATTTTCGCACTCAATGTCTTGAAAAGCAAACCAGAAACAGAAGGACACCTGAGAAAATAGTAATCAAATAAGCACTTTCATAATTAGTTTTTCGCGATGAGAAAAGATGAAACAAACAAATTGAAAAGGCTAAAAGCCCTATGGAAGGTACTTTAATTTAATTTAATAGTTAGGTATAGTCAACTAATAATATAAGTATTATTATTATTAAAGTGTCAATGGACAAAGTAAATTAGAGACTAGGTAATTTAAAAATTTTCAATATTAATTGGTTTATATTCTATGCACTCTGCACCAAGGAAGGGACTGCCTTTGTATACAATTACGTAAGTGCACATGGTGTCTTTGAGTTAGGAAATATAAATTCTAGCTTGATATAGCTTAACTAAGCATCATTTAGCTCGCAAGAGGCAGTAACCGTAAAAAAGTCTTTAAGTGGCACAGGAACGGATTGAACACAAGACCTCTAGCATGGCACTATCATCACGCCACGGGTGCATTTCCGATTATTGCAAAGAAAAAGGCGAACATTAGAAGAACGAACAACTTTTGTTAGATTTGGTTCATCTTTAAACAGTCAAAGCCTAGTGACTTACATTTCTCAACTATTTCTATGTGCGAGCAATGTCAGGGATGAAGGGGACCTATAGTTCTTATAACTTCTCAAAAAAGAAATCTATTTAATTTATTTTATAATTCTCGGATTTCACGGACAATAGAAACAATATTTTTCTTCTTCTGATCTGACTGCTACCTACAAAGCCGATATTTGTTCAAAACCTTTATATAACGCACATATTTTACCAGGTGCCCCTATGACAAGTAATTTGAATAGAGTCTAAAAAATACTCATACTTTGATCTTAAAGTTTTGAATATCAAAATGGGATTGAAAAACAGAGTTGGGTAGGTAAAGCATTCCACATTCTCGGTGTGCGGTTTAAGAAAGAATCTCTATGCTTAACAATACGTCCGAAATTGAGTTCAAGGGTAAACTGATGAGCATTTTTGGAAGTGCGAGTATTACGGCTGAATTGTTTGATTGCAACTAGCTAATTCGACAGAATATTGTTTGGAAAAATATCTGTAAAACAACGAAAGGCATGAAACATTGCGGCGCGGTGTTCGAGTGATGTAAATCTTTTGGTTATAGTTCTATAGCCTATCATTTTCAAAGCTCTTTTTTGGATCCTATCTAAAAGACTTAAACTTGTTTTAAGGACACCTGCCAAAGTATGTGAGTTATATTCAAGACGAATAAAGGCTTTGTTTATTACAGCCAGATCAGAAGGGTTGAAAAATGTCATGCACTATCGAAGGAATCCTAAGCACCTAGCAGCATTTTTGGCAATGTCGAATATAGATCATTCAATATGAATTGATCTTTTATACACATACCGAGTTCTGAAACTTAGTTAGTTTTCTAGATGCAAGTGCCACTTAAATTCTACACGGTTAAAATGTTCCATTAGACAATCCTGTAGAGATCGATAATTGGATTTAATGAGCTTACTCGTATCATACGCTGCCGTTGATACGACTAAGCTCAAATCACACCTGAAGGACAAGGATGTGAATCTAAAAACAAAAAAGAGGCTAAAATGCGACCCACACTGATAACTTCCCATCCTGTCTGTCGATTTGCCTTGCTTAAAAGTTTGTCTATATGTATCAATTTTCACCAAATTTGCGTACTATTTTTTGTAAATTTTATTTTTTTATGAAAAAACGGACTGTTGGATTTTTATATCGAATGATATATGAATATCGAAAACAATATTTTCTGTGAAATAAAATAAGTTTGAAGCCAATATTTGCAATTTTTGAAAAGCTATTTGAGTCGAAAGTAAATTTTTACCAAGTTAGTTTTAGTATTGTTATTGTTTAGGTTTTTATTTTTTTTTTTTTTTTTTAACTATCAATTCGATTTTTCTCAAAATTTTATCGAATGTTGAAAACAATATTTCTTATCAGTAAAAATTAGTTAGAAGCCATTATCTCAAATTTTTGAAAAGATATTAGAGTCGAAAATCAATTTTTACCACCTTTTATACATTTTTTTTAGGTTTTTATTTTTTGTAAAAAAAACTGTCGATTCGATTTTTCTCAAAATTTTTCCTAATGTTGAAAACAATATTTCTTATAAGCTAAAATTAGTTAGAAGCGATTATCTTAAAGTTTTGAAAAGATATTTGAGTCGAAAATCAATTTTTACCAACTTTTATTAATTTTTTTTAGGTTTTTATTTTTTAAACTGTCAATTCGATTTTTCTCAACATTTTTCAGAATGTTAAAAACAATATTTCTTATTAGATAAGAAAAGTTTGAAGCCTTAATATCAAGTTTTTGAAAAGATATTTGAGTCAAAATTCAATTTTTACCAACTATGAGTAGATAATGTTTTTTTTAAGATTTTATTTTTTATAAAAAAAACTGTCAATTAGATTTTTCTCAAAATTTTACCAGATGTCAAAAACATTAATCTTCGTTGCACAAAATTGTTTTGGAGATAAAATCGTTTTTTATTCGTAAATTTTTCGAGGTACCTAAATAATATTTTTTTTCAATTTTGTTGATTTATAAAAAAACGGTCAATTCATTTTCTCGGAATTGTTTTGAGCTGACTTATGAAGTTTTTCCCCTGGAAAATTAATTTAACTTATATTTTAGTTTCACAGAATCTACATAAGTTTAAAATGACTGTCAATCATAAAACAATATACATAAGTAAGTAAATATATTTATACAAATGTGTCATAAATTTCGGAGTAATTTTTTATTTTTGCTTTGATTCATATTTTAATGTTAGTGCGCATTTTTACCACACAACAAATTATTGATTTAATATAATTTAAATAATGCAAATAATGGATATCGTTGCAAAAACAAAAACAATTTATTATTGGCATCAGGAAACCCCCCAAATCGTTATGTAGATTCACTTAAGCTTTTTATGTTTATAAAAATATATACAAAGGTGCCAAATACAATTATTTATAAATGGAAATACGCAACTTGCAACCGCATATTAAAATGGTGTAATTCTAGAAGATTGGAATGTTTTTGTTTAACGGTTAGTGTTGCTGTATCATGATCAAGAGAGACTAGGCACACGTTGTAAGGCTTTACGTTGTAAGTGCTGCCTATTGTAATAGTATAAAATATATAAATTCGTAGAGAGTTTGATATGGAGCACACGCTTAACTTGTAAATTTATAATGTGAAATGAATATTAATACCGGAAAAGCCATGGTTATTGTAAATTTACTATATTGCTGCGCATTGCATATTAAATTATTTCAGTTTTATATTCAGATCAGATCTATCGGAGTTAGGAATAGGGTGTTTTTTTTAAGCAGCTTGATGTTCGATGCGTTTTGACAGTTAGGATGACAATCCTCAAACCATTAAAGACTCAAATAATTTATTGGAAACAGGTTTGAAAAATTCTACTGAAAACCGAAAGGAATATGTTACTTATAGCCGCGGCGGACATGTGTCGTAAATAATATTAAAAAATAAATGCCATGGATCTTTTACGTTTTTCAACAAATGTTTGTGTGACATATGTGACTATTAACCAACAAAAACATGGTTTCAAATTATATTCAAATTAATTCCTATTACATCAGAATCAGGCGAATTAGATAAAGTGACAGTTTCAGTTATTTTCCAAACTTTTGCTATAGCCAAATCCAACTAGAAAAAGTTAAACGAATGTCGGTAACTTGCCCTGCACCACCGACATTTTGTTCAACTTATCCGAATTCGTAACGCTTTAGCGTCATTCGCGCTAAAAAGCCCAGAAAATTGAAAAACGATTTGGAGGGAATACGGCCAACGGTAACGATGCAGCGTAGTGCAGAGATGAATGATACCTTTTAGGACTTAATGTTGCACTGTGGTGGATTTTCAAAGACGAATTAATAGAGAACGACTTGTTTCGCTTGAAGGATATTTTTTTAATAATTTGACAAAGCTGTACATCGATATTGAGAACTTAAAAGAATAACTTTCGTTTGAATCATTCGATCAGAAGGCCCAATCAAAATTTTGAACAACGATTTCTATGTACAATGACACAAGTAAATAACGAGTGCTTGCAGTTAGGCTTAGTGCGATACAAAAGTTTACTGACTACTTTGGAATAAAGTAAGCTATAACATTACGTTGTTTTCAAGTCTTTCACTCAAAAGTAGAAATGAAAAGAATCAGTCTTAAGGTAGATATATAATTTCGATACAAATTTGGATCCCTGTTTTCAAATTCGAAAAGTTAGTTTTTTTCATTAGTATTACAACTTTTGAAAAGGTATAAAACCTTTCAATACGAATAATCATTGGCACTTCGTGAAATTAAAACTGATAGAAACTCAAAAAAATTGTAATTCAAACAAATGATTTATGTATCCATGGAACCGTATATGTATTTTATTAAAATTCTCTATTTTGGATTCCTTGAAATGTATCTTAATGACCATAATAGATCCAAATCCAAACTTATAATCCCTAAATAACAATAGACCACAGAAACATGTAATACTGACGACAGAACATCTGGGATGTCGTAAATGCTTTTACCATGCCGGAAACTGACAGCGTCGATAGGCAAGTTCATAAATGATAAGGTAGTCTTAGGAATCGACAATGTAGTTCACCTGCCGAATTTTATAATTAAATCTTACGTTAAAATTTTTAGAACTCTGTAATCGACATGATTATCTTTTAATAAAATGTAAAATTGGGAATTCAAACGAAATTTTATAAGGATATAACATTTACATTTAAATAAATATTATTTTGTATCGAATAAGAGATAATTTAGGTCATTTCAACATACCATCTCTTCACCATCACACAAATTTTCCAGACAGATTCTGAGTATAAGTAAATGTGAGGGATGTCCTTCCAATTTCTTAGAAGCCATTTTAATGCAAAATCGTTTGCAAATGCCATAATCTGTTATCCGAAGCCTTAAAGTCGTATATATAATATTAATGCTTGTGCATATCCTTTTAATTAAATTTCTTATACATTTCGTTTAGAAGGAATTAAATCGATATAAAATGTTTGTTGTTATTTTGTATAGATATGTACCTGTACAAGAAATGAAGATTTTCCTTTCCTGAAAGTTTTGTATATGAAATCAAACATAAAAACAAACATTTGTTGACTTTATTCATTTCGATGGAAACAATATATTAAGCTTTTTTGTCACAGACATTAAAAAATTAAATCCCATTTCATCGTATAACTTACTACATATTGTAACCTTCATGTATTTCTTGTAATTTCTACTTCGAGAAATACTAAAAAACTTTTAAAACATGAATGAAGCTGTACACGGTAACTATCAACTTTCATGACAGACTTGTAAAGTATTTCAAATTTAAGTTGCAAAAGTTTGAAATATTGCGATGGTGGTGTATTTTATATTTAACTTTTTACTTAACTTTATTTTATGATTATGAATTGATGATTAAATTGTCAAATTTGTTTCCAAAAAACTTACTATTGTTATTAAATATTTAGAAATACATTTATTGTAATGAAAGTCTCTTACATTTTTATTTTATGCGAACTTGATAAAAATTACATAAAATTAGATAAATACCTAATGGCTTTTCAGGGTATATTTTTGGTTAAGTCCTTAAAATAAAAATCGTTTGAATTTTGTTAAAAACTACCAAGAATTTTACAACGACAACAACTTTTCCACAATAGAATTACCTGCAATATAGTTCATTAATAAATTCTATACGTTGATTTGATCTTAAGGTATAGCTGTTCAAAGTTAAGTTTTGCGTCAAAAATGGGGTTAAGAAGACTTGAAATTAGAAAATATCAAAAATGTCTCCACCCAAGTTAATATGTCATTAAATTTCTTAGATTTTGACTAAATGTATAATTTTGTACTTTCTTTAGCATTATTTACTTCTTTGACGTAATTTTTAGGAAACTTTAAAACAAATTAGTGAAGATCTACACAAAAATATAAAACTTTCCTGAACTATAAACCAGAGAAAAAGTTCAGGCCCTCGTGGGAAGCAGATGGCCTAAATTGCGTTCAACACTTTTGTGAAAAAGGTGCAGGCTGCTATTAATTTTTAGAAACATGAACTATTTTTATCAAAATATTGTAATATAATATAGTATGTACATGTTAAAAAAATACAAGTCATAGATACTATAAATTAAGAAAAAAAAAATTAAATGAGCTTAACTATTCTGCTTTCTTGTTCTCATATAAAAAGCTGAAAGTCTTCTGATCTAATTTTAAGAAAGTCTACTAATGCAGAAGCAGAAAAGTATTGGAATGCTTTAAAGAAATACTTGTAGTTCCCCGAGAGAGAAACTTGATGCTAAATTCCTTTCTTAGAAGGAATATCCATTGGAAAGAGTTAGTTTTCATTTGATTTAAAAAGTATCAAAAAATGTTCTAGGTCTGCCTCAAGACATATTGTTGTGCGGTGAACTTTATTGATGGCAGAAATCATCTTCTACGCTGCCGAATTGTTGCTAACATAAGAACCACTGATTTTTTTGTTTTTCCGAACAGGTCAATGTCGAGTTGATATCGAGATTAAAACAGATTGTTCTTCTCCAAAATGTTTTTTTATTAAGTTTCAATAAATGTGCAACAGGTCATACGTCAGAAGTTCTCGAGCCTAGAATTATGCCCAGTTAAAGGGAATGTTGATTTCTCTCAAGTGGAAATGATACCTTTAAAAAAATGAAAACTAAATGGTATTGACTGATTGCTTGAAACAATTTTCGTTTTTAACAGTCTAAACGAACTTACGAACTAATAAATTGAAGACTTAACTTAATTGGAATAATCGTATTGACAGAAGAGGTCTTGTTGGTTGATTTTTCGAAAGAACGATGCAAAAAGGTCTATTTTGTTAAAGTTCTGAAACACTATGCTGAGGTTTCATTCATCTGGCATGATCCAACACAATTTCAAAATTTAGTTTGGGCTGATTAAAACTTCTAATTATTTTATTGCCAATACTTCATAATATTTGGATAGGAATTTTTGGAATTTTGGAAACTCAAGTCTTCATTTCAACATTTGAGTCCAATGATAAAATTTTCGTAATAAAGTTAACTTCGTTATCCAAATGACCTTTCAATATATTTCTTTATCATCTCTTGTGTTTTTACTTTAATTATGGTATAGGGCAGGGTTATTTATTTTCCTATATTTCGAAACTAAACACACAAAAATACATTTTTGGGGAACACTTTACGTCATTTAAAATACTAGACTTTCCGTTAAGTTTTAAAAACAATATCAAATGGACGCTTGGGGAAGATTCAGGTAATTTCTAACCACTGTTTCGCACATTTCGGTGGAACATTTTTTAACTAATATTTGTTGTTGCAACACCCACGTTTCAATTGCTCCGTATTTTGTCGAATACTTTTTTTTTTGTTTTTATTTTATGAAAATCTTTAAACTATCTTAAAGCTTGACAAAAATTCTTAAAAAAATCTAGTGTAAATATCAACAACTTACAAAATATCTTACTGGCCCTATGCGGGCGCTCTAAGTTAATTCATTATCTTATAACTACTGCCTTTCGGCCTAGAAGCAATTGTAATACTAAATAACAATAATTTAATATAAAACCAAGAAAATTAAAAAAAAAACTTTGTATCTTTATCATTATTTTTTATTTTATATACAACTTAAAACGAAATAAAAAACCGAAACCCATTATAATACTTATAAGCTACTTAAAACTAACCAAAACCAATAATACTACCCAAAATTAATTAAAAACAAGAACAGCCACAGAAAGCTTTTTAGGTGCGCTAAAAAACAACCGTTTTGTCAGGGCAAAAGGCTCCCCTAGCTCTGGCCAGAGCAGAACTCATATGTCTGTCAAAATACAAGTACTGATTCAACCAGATGCTAAGAAACTTTAATACACTTTTATTCGCCAGTGGCTGTCCATTTGCTCCAAAGATCACTAGATTTGTCCAGTTCTTTCTCGCATCCCTTGAGGCTCCATACAGCGGAGTCCTGAACAGAATAGTTTCGCACTTCTGAAAGTTAATTTTCAACTTCCAGTCATCGCAATATTGCTGAATCTTGTCGAAGTCACCCTGCAAGTGTCTTGATAACCTCAGTTTTTGGGGCCGTTCTGTACGCAATTATGTCGTCGGCGTACGCTATTGCCTGAGTCGGACTTGCTATCAGATCACTTTTGAAAATGCTGACCATAAGATCGGCGAGTTAACCGCTCCCCCTGTTGAAGACCATTTTTAATATCAAAGATTTTGGTAGATGTTACATTGCCAATTTTGACAAAAAACCGTCTACAATTAAGCATATCATAAAGCATATACAACAGTGGTTTACTTATGCCAAGTCTGGTCAGCTTTAGATGCAGACCCTCTAACCATACGGTGTCGAAGGCCTTCTCCAAGTCAACCAGACAAGCACCCGTACATTGCCTTTTAGATTTGTTCCACTGGATATCAGAAACAAGCTTAGACGCAGCATGAATAGTGTCATGTCCCGCCTTAAAGCCGAGCTGATTATCCGGAATTATTTTGTTGTTCTCAGCCCACTTGGACAGAGCTCTATTTATAATAACCTTTTCGAATATATTACTGATACTCGGCAGAAGACTTATCGACCGGAGATTCGCCGGATTGGAGTTGTCCTTTCCCTTTTTCGGATAATATGCATTATTCAGAACGTTGTTAAACAGAGTGGTATAAATGTCCACAGCTTCCTGAGGTAAATGTCGTAGTACAATGTTGGATATACCATCGACACCTGCTGACTTTTTTTTCTTTAACGAATCGAACATGAGCCGGAGCTCTATCTTCGTGACTAATAGGGTACTAGTCCCGTTTTGCTCGGTGATGATGGAATTGGCAAGTTATAGTCATTGAACCTGGTAAGACCGAGGTTCTCGGATCGCCATTGCGTTATGTCGTTACGCAGGTAGAAGTGGTGCTGCAGGGCTCTATTCTACAGGTCGTGATTACCTTTTGTACTACGAATTGCAGAAAAAAGTATCATATTGTCCCTGAATTCATTGGTGAAATAATTTTTCAATAACTCCAACTTTCATGATTGACATTATGAAATGACACTTTTCTTTTCATTCAAAATACGAATCTTTTTTGACGAACCCTGCTGTCATAAAGCCAACTACTGAATTGGAAGCATAATTTCCTTACTCGTTACTATTTAACTTGTAGCTCGCAAACAGCAGTAATATAAGTAACTAATGCAGATGGTGATTAACTGGCTAAATACTGAATTCACACAGTCTGAAAATCGCCATTGCATATTTTCTGTCATCATTTATTTAATGTTTCCAATAAAACACGATGGTGAACAAAAATTTGCCTAAAATATAACAAATATAAGGCTAAGCTACATGATTGATGCTTATAGTAAAAAGCCATTCTTCAATTTCCAAAATAATTAAGTAATTTAAATTCTATGAATTCAAACATTTCATACCTACAAAACAATTTGATTTAATTTCCATAAGTAATCAAATAAAAATCAAACTATTAAATGTCACATACAAATTTCGTCCATATTTAAATACTCTTCCATTAGTGTGTCACCAAATTATAGTAAATTATCGTAAATACATCAACATGAACATAAAATAGTAAATTAATAAAATTCAAGTTCAATAACCCTTTTGTTAAATGATTCAGAGGCTTCAGGGAATTTTCCCACCACCACTCTCGTTCCAAAGTTGAATAAGCAATTATATGGAAAACGATTTTCTGATTTCCCACATTAGGCCATTTGACATTTGAAAAATATCTACTATCGCCTATGGAAAGGAGGGGGAAGAAAATTAAAAACCAAGAACACTCATTTCGTTTGATTCCTCGATATAAATGTTCCCCAATGACAAATACACGCATTAAATGAAGAGTCTCAATCTCAAGACTTCAAGAAGTCACAGAATAAAACATCTGCGACTATGTATGAGAATGAAGAAAAGAAAAATCAATTGAAATCGTGAATATTTTATTTTAAAAGCAATTCACGTTTCTATACTCGACTCCTCGTATTCGTTTAAAGAGGGGAATGGCATTAATTGAGTTGACTTGGCCAAAGTGAATGAACCATACTCAGTGTCGTTGTCGATTGTCAATTGTCGAAGCCGGCCGGCTAGGCTGGACGACCAGTGGCTGTTGCAGTCGTATTCGAAGTCAGCCGGCACGGCATGCAGCGCCAGCCAGCGAGCTGTGCCCTACGCTGCGCTGAGTACAATCGACAGTAATTGACATTCGACTTTAATCAAAAATTACTTATGTAGCTCGTCGAACAATCATTATAAATAAAACTACGTTCGAGTACTGCTCTCCTATCCTATCGTATGTGTAGTTGATCCAATATTAGCTTTATGTCCTCGGTTATTGTCCGAGATACATTTTTTGATACAACAATATATTTAGAATTATACACCATATTGTGGCGCAGTTATTTGCCAGCAGTGAGGATTGGCGGTTATTTTCTCTTGATTCTGGACAAACTGTTGTTCCACAAGTTAATTTTCTGATCAATTATTTATTGATAGGTTATGTCTCTCATCAAAAGGGAATTAAATTTGACATTTTGAAATTTGTTTCTTTTATTTATTTTTGGTGGGTATATTATTTGTGTAATCAATCGTTTAAGTAGCTATGGCTGCACGAGTTTGGGAGGAGGTTTAGGACTTTTTTTTGATTAAAGAAAATGGAGTCTTTAATTATTTCAATCTGACAAAGTTAAGGTTATGAAAATGAAAAAAATAAAGAAGCGGTTGGAAGAAGACAACCACAAAAAACTTGAAAAATCAACTACGTAAAATTAAAGTGCTACACATAGTTAAGGCTCCTGACAAGGGATGGACATGAATGGATGAATTGTACAGAAAAACAAATTTTAAAGTTTGCCCTTCTTATTCTTTTATATAATTCACAATCCAAGAAAGATGAACATTAGGTGGCGCAACAGCTCTAAGGACTAGTGACTTCTACTCTCAGCCATTTATGTGTGCGAATAATGTTAGGTAGGGAGGGAGGCTATACCTACAGTTCTTATGCCGAATCCGAACGACAAGAATTATGTTTTGTTGCATTTTTCAATTTCTCGCAAGAGGCAGTACTTGTGAAAAAAAAAACAGGTGGCACAAGCAGTGATTGAGCCAAAGTACTCTGAATCCTTTTGCTAACCATCACGACTTTAATGAAGAGCTCATTTCGACGTTCTGAAACTTTCTAAACAAAAATTCCCTAAATGAAGCGAAGCAGTCAATTTAAGGGCGTTGATAAAGGTAATGGGTGAACTTTTATCGAAAATACACGAAAAGTATATATTTCTCGGAAAAATAAATACCTGCTCATCTAGGGCGTTCTATTAACCGATCTTTACTTTAAAAGCTTAGCAAGTGGGTACGTTTCTGTATGAGGTTTCCAGACAACAGGAACCACTATACAGTATACACCTATGCAAGATTTACGCGATAAACCAAAGAACCAAGTGATTGGAATAGATTAGATCACGAAATAAAGTTTTGTTATAAGATATTAAGACATTCCTTGTACAAAATAAAATGCACGATTGGGTCGCACGAACTTGCTCCTGTATGCAAAGAGTCTGTTTAAAAAATACATATACTCTTTCTGCCCCGTTTCTTTAACTTATACTAAGTATTTATTCTTCTATTTAGTCGAAGGCATGTAAATGAATAATATTTTAAAATCATATATACAAAGGTACCAAGATATTACTTCTTGATAGACTCTTTAAAATAGATTGTTGAATAAATATATCATATTCGTTAATCCGATGCAGTGGCTCTACACGGCCATCGTTGGTATTTACAATAGTTATAGTTTAAAATACATTAATATGTACCAAATGCATTAATTTGGATAAATGATAGGAATGTAATTAAAATTTTGTCAAAATAATGCGCTCTTTCGGGCTCATGCATAGGATTTCATCTGGTGAGATGGGAGGAGGTTACATTTAATACAGTTAAAATAATTTAAAAAAAAAAATTATTTTAAGATTCAAAATTTTACCTGAAAAATAAGTTTTCCTTCAAAAATTTAAATGCCATTTTATAAATGAAAAAATCTTTGATTTTTCAAATTTTTTTTTTTGAAAATCGTTAGAGCGGTTTTTTTTTAATTAATTTTTTATATATAAAATTTTTCAATTTTGTTCTAAAAATATTTTTGGTATGCAGTTGTTTAGTGATTGTAAATATACGCTCTACATTTGAATTTCGTAAAAAAATATTAACCTGTTTTTGAGATATAGAATTTTGAAAAAAAAAAATTCAATATTTTTTTAAAAATTCAAACAAAAAAAAATTGCACTTTTGATAATCAAATATTGTTAAAGTAATATAAGAGCTAATTCACAAAACAAATTATTGAAATCAGTACATATGTAAGTTGCTGAGAAAATTAAAAAGCAAAATAACGGTTCCATGAGCGGTACCTTTCCTGAGCAATACAAAAATATGTTTTTCTTATTAAAAGAAGCCAAGTTAAAAATTAAAATTTTAGAGAAAATTTAAAAAAAATCTATCGGTTTGTTTTTGAGAAAATTCGAATTATCGTTTTTTGACCAACAAAATTGTATGGGGGCCACTGTTAGTTTTGATCTTAAAAAAAAATGAAAAAAACGCCTAACGCGAATCTGCTCAAAACCTTAACTTCCAAGTTTGAACTCATTCGACCCAATGGTTAAGGCTGTAGGAGCGTGGACAGACAGACAAAATTTTGCACGAATGCAAAACTTGCCATATAGTTCCTATATGTCGCAAGTAAAAATATACCTAGCACTTTTTTTAGCGACTATGGTAGATTTTGAGAAAAAATGTCAACAATATTTAAAATGTGAAAAAATTTAATAAAATTTAATATTTGGCTTATTTTCAGAAAAATATTCATCAAATAATAGGTTACACCTTAAACAAAATGCATTAAGTTGTTCAATTTATCAAAATAATATATGTGTTGTTTTTACTTGAATTTACTTTATAGCAGTCTAAAGTTATTTTTTATTGAAAGTTAAAAGACTTATGTACTACTTCTGTGCATCTTAAATACCTTTTGGAAAATACTGTTTTTAATAACATTTAAAATGGGTGTTTTATCATTAATATCACTCATAGTATCATCTAGTCTTAAATGATCCCACTTAACAAATTTTTATAATAAGCCATTTGTCCAATAACTGGACTAAGACAAATTTCGATTAAGAACTAGAATTTTAGCCTGCGACGATCATTTTTCCATGAATGGCTTGAATAACAAGCAAAATGCTTGCAACTAATTAAAAATACAAACCTTAAAGTCAATAGAAGATAGATTGTGCAGATTTTGAGTTGCTCTACGGTGGGGTTTCCAGAACATCTCTTTTAAAGAGAACATGTTCTCTTTTTGGACTCCGATCTTTCTTATTTTTTTTTTTCCATCAAATTCTTTTTTTGTACTCTTTTTTATTTATGTACTCTTTTTGTCCTCTTTTTTTCTTTTTTATAAATGTTGGTGCTTGAAAAATAGTAATCTTACTCCCTTTTCATTAAAAAAAACAAATGCATTGCGAGCAGGTGAAACTTCAAATAAAATTACCTCGGTATTCATCCCGAGATTTACAAAACTAGATGACAAAATAGCCGCTGCAGAGGGTGCTCTTGCTTTTCATGCACTCAAACACCACTTCAGTTTTCGGTCTACAGATTACTCGACTAAATTATTCAAGGAAATCTTTAACGACTCGGAAATCACAAAACGCCTTTCGTCAGCACATACAAAAACAAGATCAATTCAAAAGCATGTCATAGCTCCCTTTTGTATCGATAGTGTTTTAACCGCCGTTAGTGAAACACCGTTTTTGTCAATATCTACCGATGGAAGTAAAGTGGGTCAGTTTCTTTAATTCGTCTTCAAATATTGAATTTTATTCAGAGCTTTTAAAAATGTGTCAGTTCTTTTTTTGTATTCCTGGACAAAATATGAACGTAGAACGTGTCTTCTCGTTGATAGGTTTACAATAGGCAAAGGAACGGAATCGTTTAAAAGTAGGAACAATCAAATCGATTCTAGTAGTTGCCTACAAGATAAAATATTTAAGCTTCAATAAGTTTTATGATACCTTTTTAAATGAAAAAAAGTATCTAGATCAAATTCGAGGATCCCAAAACTATGATACATCCTCAGATGAGGAAGAAAATTAATATATTTATGTAAAATAATCTACTTGATATATATAATAATTATCTACTTGAATTCAGCAATAGAGATAGATAGATAGATAGATAGATAGATAAATTCTTTATTTTTTCGATTCGATGTTGATACAATTATAATCTTAAGAATACGGACATGGCTATCTGCCGTCTGCCGGAAAGCAATATTTTGAATTAATTTTTTTTTAAGTTTTACTAATTATTATTATTTATTATTATTAGTTTGTAGTTAATGCTTCTTTTATAAATATATATTTTAATGAAACGAATATTTGATCATATCTTTTATTTGGATAGTGGTGGGGTGAGCGGGGGGAGTATAACAGTAGAAGTTTGAATTTTTGAAAATGTTCTCTTTTTTTCAAACACGTTATGGACACCCTATTCTACGGTCAACATTTTTGATATTCGAAAAGCAAATTCGGTTACTCGGGTATCACTGGGGTAATCAAGGGTTAGTTATTTCGGATATTTCAAGAGCTTTGCATACTCCATAGAAACTCTACAATAGCTCGAAAGTATGTATCTCTGTAGTAGTTCTATAGTAGGTCTATAGCAGCTCTTCCGGAGCTCTTAAGTGCTCTATAGTAGCTCGTTATTCTTAAAATAGCTTTTTAGCAACTCTTAATGTAGTTCTATAGTAGCCCTATAGAAGCTCTATATTAGCATTAAAATAGCTCTAATAAAGCTCCTTAGCAGCTCTTTATCAGTTCCAAGTAGTTCTTGAAGTAGTGAATTGAAGCTCTTTAGAAACTCTATAGGAGCTCTTTGGTAGCTCTATAGTAGCTCTGTAATCTTTAAAATAGCTCTATTAAAGCTCTTTAGCAACTCTTATGGTAGTTTCAAGTAGTACTTCTATATTAAATTTTTATTAGCTCTATAGTAGCTCTATAAAAAGCTCCTTTAGCAGATATATATAACTTCCAAGTAGTTCCATAGAAGCTTTTTAGAAGGTCTATAGGTGCTCTATATAAGTATATAATTTTGTAGTTATTTTAAGTAGCTTTTTAGTAGCTCTATGGGAGCTATAGCTGTATATTAGCTTTAAAATTGCTCTACAACAGCTCCTTAGTACCTCTACAGTAGTTCTTTAGGAGCTCTTTAGTAGCTCTACATTACCTCTATATTAGCTCTTTAATACCTCTATAAAAGCTTTATACTATTCCCCTAATTCTATAGAGTATTTTTGTATAGGGCTTGAGCATGATGGTTAGTGCGTAGGACTGTCATACTAGAGGTCTTGGGTTCGATCCCTGCCTGTGCCATCTAAAGTTTTTTTCACGGGTACTGCTTCTTGCGAGGAATTTGACAAATCCTCCAAGAGTAGTTCTTGTCATGAAAAGTGCTTTCTCAAATTAGCCCTAACAACAGTATCCAACAACACAGGAATGGTTGAGAGTTGTAAGTCACTAGGCCCTAGTTCTCAACGAACTGTTGCGCTACCTTTTATTTTAGCTTGGAAACTCTAAATAATAACACTAGACAGAAATATTGTTGGAATTCATTTTTAATTACTTTTTTTTAAACAACTTCTTCCGATAAATCAGCATAAGCCAATGACTTGGCATAGCCATAGAAAATGTAATCAAGGAGAAAAAGGTTTTTTTTGATTTTCCAATACAATTAGGCTAATCGCTCTGTATGACGAGTTGTTGGAACAAAATGGCGTAGATTTTAAACTGATTATATTTTTGAAGACAAAACATCTGTCTGTTCGATACCACTAGCCATTTACCGTAACAGCAGCTTCTTTCTGTCATTTCAAAAGAAATAAAGACCGATGATGACGCCAGCTTGTAAACCGTAAATGGCTTGCGGTTCATCTTCGTTCTGCATACAACAGTTTTTCTTATAGACGATAACATTAACCCAGAAATAAGTTTAAAATTATGAATTTTTGGAAAGGTTTTTTTGTTTCAAAGTAAATCTCTACAATTTGGAAGTATTGTCTTAGCGTTAAGAGATTCATTGTGAATTAACAAACCGTAATTAACAGAAATTTTACCAAAACAACAATCATCGAGAAGTTTTTAAAGAGAACAGTTGCAAAAAAAGTTAATCTTTTGGGAATGCAATCTTTTATGACTTCAATATAAACATTGCATTCAATGAATGTAGCCAGTTTCTTTTGAAACTTAAAAAAACACCATATATAGTAGATATTTGTTGACACCTAATAGTTTTGCTAAAAATTCACATGACAAATATTTATGAATTTTGTTTCTGTGTGATTTCTTAATATCTGGACCAATGCAATTCAAATTTAGGAATATAACTTATTTTAGAATAATATTTATTTTTTTTGCAAGCAAATTTTCTAACAGTAATGTTCAAGTTTTAATAAATGATGAAATGATTATTAAACCCAACCAAATTATAGCCTTGTATTTCAAGAACAAGTTCGTGCGATTAAGTTGTACATTTTATGATTTGCACTTGCTCTTAAAACAGGCATAAGCCTAATCATATTTTCTTATGTTAAACTCGTTCTAATTCAATCTTGTCATGCAACTGAATTTCTACGATCAAAATTTAATCTTCAATCAATATCAGATAAGATTTCTTTATATAAATTACAACCTAATACAAAAACTGCATTTAAATTTGAGTAACGATGCAATTAACAGAAACATAAACGTCGGCTTGTTTGATAAATCTTTGTTTTTCTTTAACTTCATTTTTGAGTAAACTAAACGTCGCTCGCTCGTCCGGTTCCATTCAATTGGTTGTATATCGGGAGTTAACCTGCTTTCGCGCATTGATCAAAGATTATATGATAAGAACTCATTAAGTTGTCCGGTTAAGATCACTTCATTCCATTTTATGTCTCAGACTGACGGTTTTTAAAAGCCAGTTTTCTATGAAATACACTGCGAGTTGATTGGTTAGATGCATTCACCCAAATTTGTCTAATATTTTCAACACTTTGAATTTGTTTTGTTAGTTTTCAATCTTTCAATATTGGAGCAAAGTAAGAACCAAGCAGGAGTTAAAAAATTCCAAATTAGTTTGAGGAAGATAAGAAATATATCTAATCAAGTGGACAGCACTGTGTGTCGATGTTTAAAACTAAACAAAAATAGTACACTATGATTTATTTTCGAACTGTTGCAGTTTTTGTATAATTATTGTAAATTGCGCCCTGCCCCTGTTCAGAAGTAAAATTAATGAAGCTTGACTTAGCGGTTTAGCTTCTTGTTTATTTTTTAGTTCTGTTCGATTTCTATTTTATCAGCTTGTTCGTTAAATTACAAAAGTAAAATAATGCCTTTTGATGTTGCTCACAATTCCGCGGGAAAACCCCAATACAAAACTCTTCATAGCTAATCGAATTGCATGGCATAGCTGGTTACAGCTCCGCGTCGCGCCGCGCGCCGTTGGGCAGGGCATGTCCGTCCAGTATTACAGTTCGATGGTATAATTGAGTTGATAATTCGTTATAATTAAGCGCGATGCATTTCGTATTTTATTTTATATGCACTCAATAAATAATTATTGGCGCTAAGTGTTTGAAATTTTAAACGTCTATTGATTGATTGATTAAGCACAATCTTTTGAAGGTGCGTTGACGTTTTATTTTCTGCCATATTTATTATTGCGTAGGTTAAATGCATGCTCTAAATGTGTCAAAAAAACATTCCATAGTTTATTAGCGAATAATTAATGGGTTTTAATAATTGCGAATGCTTGATTTCAAAGGCAATATGGGTTTTAAATATTTGCTTGTTTCATATAGCTTTAGGATATATGTTTTAGTTTTATTGTCTTTTGTTGTTTTAAATTTTTTAAATGCTTATTCGATTATATGTTTTTTTCTTTGTTAAATGTTTAGTGTTATTTTTTTAAATCAAGCAATAATTTGGTGTGAAAGAGCGTGAGGAATGTTTCAAGGTTATATTTGTAATAGAAAGTGATTCGTCATTTAATTTCATAATGGAATTTCGACCGCAGGGAACGAGAGATTATGAAATTAAATCTCCTTTATTCGTTGCCAAATATGGACCGTAAATAAACGGGGTTTTTGGTACTATTATTATGGCAATACACAGTGTGAGCATTAGGAAAGGTGCACATTGGTTAAGAATTCTTGAATACTAAAAAAGGCTGGGAAAGACAGTGTGTTAAAGCATTCCACATTCGCGTTTTGGATGCATTAAATTCTTCTCGATTTTTGATTTCCCATTTGACAATGCTGTCTAGGTCAATATTGTATGAGCTTATCGTGCATTGTCGTTGAAGATCCATATCCAAAGAGCAGGATTGTTAATATAAAAACTTGTCTTACGAGTTTAAAAAAGTTTTTAATCAGTTTGAAGTTCAGAAAAGATGTAACCAATGTTTAAAACTCCGAATGATAATTTGATGAATTGAGAAATAAATTAACTTAATGTCAGGATGGAGGGACCTGCAGTTTTACCTCAGCTGCTGAATCTAAAGCAATCTTGAAGGACTTACCAATTCTTTGAAAGAGGCAGTACACGTGAACAGAAAATGTTGAATGACACAGGAAGGCATGACGAATTTCAAACATGCATTTGTTGTTGTTGATTGAAAAAGTCAAATTTTGTTTAAAAAAAAACTTTTTCACGAGAAGTAAATATGTAAGTTATTTTGTTTTTACTCAGATTTAATATTTTTTGTTGAAGCATATATAAGTGTGTAATATGCATGTCACTTATTATAGCGTGAATTTCAATTTTATATAGAATGATAGAACAAAAAAATCGTTTCGGAATAAAAACAAATTATGAAAAAAGTGCGCATACGCCCGAGTGTACCTTCGAATGTTTGTTTGCGCCCATATCAATATTTTCTTATTCCGGCCACAAAAATTGTTAAAACTTTTTTGAGCAATCTTTTTTCTCTTACAGCTACAACAGCTTCATTTAAGAATAAAGAAAATACAATAACACCGCCGCGCCACCTCCAAAAAAAACGGACAAAAGATTGATATGGAATTAATATGCTTTTTGATGCATATTAACTTAGCCTCTGAGGAGAAAACTACAAAAATACTTCACGAGGAGCAGAAAGTGCTTAAGTTTTGTGAAATGTAACTATAAATTTGTTAACATGTTTTTAGTTTATTGAAACCATTTAACTGGCTTTGTTGAAGCCACTGGTGTGATTTATACTCGTTAAATGTCAAAAGATGACAGCTTAAAAAGTGACAGAAACCCAATCTCTAATTAGAAAACCATTTAGCCACTGGTGGCATACATTTCTAATTGGCCCAAACAAGAATACAGGGAGACCCTGTATCCTCACACTGAAATCATTATAACGGGTGATTTCAATATTCACAATTCTTCGTGGCTTTCTTCTTTTCGGGGCAGACAACACCCGAAAGAATGTGTGCTGAGAGTTTTGCTGAGTTGAACCATCTTACTCAGATTGTCAATGAGCCTAATCGAATATCAGACGTTAACGGCCGAGCAGAAAATACACTTGACTTGTTTCTCATTTCTGATCCTGATAAGTACACAATCAGTGTATTGACGCCTCTAGGCACATCGGACCACAGTGCTAATTTGCTTATTCTGTCAAACAAATCCAGTTAAAGAAAGAGCTCCAAAGAAAACCGTTTGCCAGTACGAGAAAGCCAACTGGGCGGTCTAAATAATTTCTTCAGGATCTTTAACTGGTCACTATGCTTCTCGGTAGTGACGTAGACTCCAGTGCAGATATGTTAATCATATGATTCATCTGGGAATGAAAACCTTTATCTCAAATAGGGTTAAAAGTATTAAACTTAAGACTAAATCATGGTTCAATTCGAGCTGCAAAAAGGTTATCAAGGAGAAAGAGGTGAGCTTCCGGTGTTTTAGAGCCAACCCAACTGAGGAAAACCGGAAAAAGTTTAAACAAGCCAGGAAGGCCTGCAACGCCCATATTCGAAGAACCAAATTTTTGCATGACTAAAAATGACGGCAAAAAATACTGCAATATCCCAAAGGCAGTAAGAATTTTTGTTCATTTGTAAAAAACTTGAGGAATTCTTCATCTTCCTCGGTTCCTACAAAAAACTCCACCTTACCAGATAGTGTCACGGCTCCCCCAGTTCTTGAACACGTAAACGATTCTATGGGACCAATCTATTTTCGTACTCGTACTGTGACGACAGTTCTTAAAGTTCTCAACATTCATAAATCCGCTGGTCCGGATGGTATCCCCGCTATTATTCTGAAGAGGTGTTCTTCCACATTAGCAAAACCACTGCGTAAGCTTTTCCATCTATCCTATTCTTCTGGGCTCGTTCTGAGTAGTTGGAAAACTGCATTTGTTCAGCCAATCCCAAAAAACGGCGAATCTTCTTCTCCCACAAATTATCGACCGATAGCACTAACGTCCCTTCTTTCTAAGGTCATGGAAATGCTGATTAATTATCAGCTTAAGAAATATCTTGAGGAACGGAAGCTTCTTAATGACCAGCAATACGGCTTTCGTAGCAATAGGTCCACTGGTGATCTCATGGTTCATCTCACCGAACAGTGGAACAACTCTTTACATCGTTTTGGAGAAAGTAAGATTATTGCAATTGATATTTCAAAGGCATTTGATAAAGTCTGGCATCTTGCTCTCTCATGGAAAATGCGTGCTTTTGGTATTTTGGTATTGAAATCTCTTCTTCGTTGGATTAGAAATTTTCTCTCGAACCGTTCAATACAAGTTGTTTTAAACGGATTCAAGTCTGAAACCCATGAAAAAAATGCTGGTGTGCCCCAGGGCTTCGTTTTGTCTCCGACCCTTTTTTTCATTTTTATAAATGATCTCCAGTCTGCTACTTCTAATCCAATACATTGTTTCGCTGACGATAGCACTCTTAGCTTTTCATATTCGTTTCCAGACTCACAAACCTCCTCTACAATTTAACCGTAATACGTACGCTTCTAGGGATGCCCATCAGTTTACCCGAAGTTGGGCTCAAAACTTCGGCCGGACTTTGAAGTACAGAGATTAATTTTTTAGCCGGACTACGCGAATGTGGAATGCTTTGATATTTTTTTCTTACAGTATGGAGAGTTGTAAGATATTTTTAAAAAAAGTTTATAATCTTCTCATTATGCTTTTTATTGCAATACATTTTTTAAGCTAAGATCGTTTCTATTATTTTTTCCATCAATGTACATACATAAAAAAGTTAAACATTAATTTTTAAAATGCAACAATTTATGAGAGCAGTCACCATACAATATTTTAAGTGTTTATTAATTTCCTTTCCTTTGAAGACAAAATTTTAAAAACGGCTGCTAGTATTCAATGAATATCTTCTATACTTAATCTTTGTTTGAATATTCATTTCTAGTCGATGACAAAATTGAAACTTTTTGGTTAGAAACTTTAAGCGAAAGGACTTAGTACTAATTATAAACTTGAAACAAAGCTACCACTTAAATGCATAAAAATAATGCATATTAGTGTAGCTATACAAAAACAATAACTGTTTCAAAATAAAATACTATTTTATTAGTTTTGTTTTCATTTAATCGATCAACCCTTCCGATAACAACAGAATTTACTTCTCCAATCCGTATAATACTTATCGCAGTTAAAGTTGATTAACTTCTTAGAAGAAATAAAACATTAACCTATGTACTTACTCGCACACCTTCAAATACTTCTAATTAAGTATAAATTATATTCTGGAATTACCTGCAAATGAAAGAAAAAAAAAAATGAAATTCATTAGAACTTATTTGAAGACAGTAAAAGTAAATATAGATTTTATTTTAGGTTCAGTCATTTAAGCCAATTTGCTATTTGTGCTGATAATAATATCAAAACTTCTTAAATTACAAAACTTAACGAAGGAAATCAATAACTTTTCGCACTTAATTTTCAGAAAGTCAATCAGAGAAAAATATAAATACATAGATAAACTTTTTCATAATGAGTAAAGTGCTGATAGAATTTCTTTAACAACCTATAACTTGTTAGAAGAACGAAAAAAGGATACAAATCATACAACATAGGCTAAATTTTTCAGTGTATCAAACAACTTTTTCCTCAGAGTTTTCAGAGTCCCGATTCTTTCACTGGAAAACATCTTTTTAAGTTAACTGAATATAGATTAATTTCAAGAGTTATCAAACTTCATTAGCTAAGCACTAAAATAGAGAACCTAAGAGAAGCATTTACGCATAAAAGTACCCATGTAAGTCTTACATGTGCCGACATTCATTTGTCTTCTAGATAAACATTCTTTATATTCTAAAGTCATTAGTCATTTCACATTGTTTACTCGTATAAGGGTTGTGACCCTTAGTAGTATAGCACATTACTTCCCCTTTTTGTTTATAAAGAAAAGAACTTACATAGAACTGATACTCATGATGGAAAGTGGGGGTGATTTGATGGACAGAAAATGTACTTCGTCATATTGTTGTTGTTATGTTCTTTCTTTCTTTCTTTCTTCGTTGTCTGTTTTACTGTCCATCATCACTTTACCTTTATAAAGCCACCTTGATACCATATAGCCGATTGTCACTTAAGCTGATATACCTTACACCCTGCCCTTACCCTAGCTGACGATGACAGTATAAGGCATTAAGTCGAATATCAGTTTATGCGGTGTAGACCGTTATAAGGGTATAATAAACGCTCCCAGTGCCCACACGTTTAGAGATTATGTATACTAACCAACGACAGAGACATTGTGCCTCAAGAACTCATCATCATCGTCATCAGAAGGGAAGTAAACCTAAAGAGGTAACCCGATGATTAAGGATTTTAATGCACACTTCTTGTCGTTTCACCTTTTTATGGCATTTTTCTTCTTCTTCTACTGTTTCTGTCTTTGGTTGGTTAGGAGTAGGATGGCCAGAAGCTAGGTATCTTCGATTCCAGACATCGTCGGATGATAATCGGAAGGACCTCTTACAACGGCAGGTAATTCGATATGAAATTGAACTGTTCAAAGTATTTTATTTGATTACTAGCGATTTCCACTTCAGGATGGTTTTCATAAAAACAAACGAAGAATTGAATGTCTGTTAGAATACACGAGTAAAGAGGATTGAGCTAGAGCTTTAGAGTAATAAAGAAAAAGATACAGTTTCTGCTATTTTTAGTTAATTCGATACCTTGAGAGTTTTAGGAAATGTTGTTTTTTTTTAAAGATGAGACAAATTTCCATTTAAAAAAATGTTCGTTGAACGTATGTACATATATACTTAGTTGTAACTGCATTGAAAGTTTTTGTGTGGAGCCTTTTTAATCCATTTCACAAAAATCCTCCAACATTTTGAATGTTTTATAACTAAAGATGATTCAACCTTTCAATTTTGTGTTTAAGAGATATTTTTTTATTTCTAAATAAAAATTGAATTCAGTGTAAAAGTCTATCAGTCTATTTGAACAGGTAAATTCCTTTTTTTTTTAAACACCCTTTAACCTTCATAATCTATGGGGTTTCCAACGTTTCCATCAACTCCCATAAACATACCACTTTTTGAAGTCTTTCTGGTAAAATTTAACTTCTTTAACTACCACTCAATAAAAAAAAAACACCCTTTTGCATTAGATGTGTGTATAGACTCTTTTCGATAAGTTTAATATATATAACAAGTTTCATTATTTTAAAGGGTTTTTCAATAGGGTTTTACATGTTGCACTCGAAAACATCATCATTTTATAATAAAAGCCTTGACTAAAATTTTCGAACTCTTTTAATTTTTATTTTATTGTAAGTTTTTTTAAAAACTACCCTTCCCTTTGCACACCATCTTTAAGTGAATTTTGACAAAACGGGAAATTGCTTAGGGTTAACTGTTGCATCAAATCCAATCAAAAAATTAGAAGAATTAATTTTTGGAACTTAAATTTGATCTTTCACAGTCTATAAATACTTTTTTAAACAGCTTCAAGGAAGCTCGAATTTGGTGAGCACAAAACTCAAAATACCTTGTTCAATTTACTACTGGTAATTTTCAAAATAGTAGAGTGAAAGGGGAAAGAAGAATTAACAAAAAATAAAACAAAATAAATGTGTTTTAAAGAAAGGACCAAAAACAATGTTTTTCTAGAAACTTACGGGGTTTTTGAAAATAACTTAAGGAGCTATTAAGACCGTAAAATAATGTTAAACACAGGGACCAGAATAAAATTCAAAAGAAAAAACAATGCATATTGATTTAAATGTCTACACATTGCAATGAGAGGGAGATATTGAGTCAAGTAAAGCATTCGTGTTGTGCGGCCAAAAAAGTATATCTTCAAACTTAATAGTAAGCCAAAAATTAGGATCAAGGGAAAATTGATCAGCATTCTTAGATTTACGGGTATTACAGTTGAGTTTTTTTGAGTGGATGAAGTCAGCTGAATATTTTTCTAGAACACTGTTTGAGAAAAAAGCGATGCTTGAGATAATCAAATGATCGCCTATCATTTGTAAAGCTGTTTTTTTTTTTTAATTTTTCCAATATATGATATAATATGATTATTTATTAAGACGAATAAAAGCTTCATAATTTACAGATGGGTTCAAAGGAATAAAAAACTTCTTACATTGTCGGGGAAAACCGAAACACTTAGCAATGTTCTTGCAACGTCAAATATGTAAGCACTGTTCAAGAGATACTCAGTTATGCACATACTTAGAATTGAAAGCTGTTCAACTTTGACGGAAAACATTTGAGGAGGATTACGCTTTAGCGAATGTAGACAGCGTGAGCTTATTATACGCTGCTGTTGAAAGTCTGCATCCGAAAGGATATTGATCTAAGAACGAATATGAAAAGCTAAGGTTACTGTATAATTAAGTGGAGAAGAAGTTTAAGACATATAATCATTTATGAAAATGCGAAAGAGTATCGGAGACAAAGCTGAGCCTTGCGGCACACCAGCGTTTATTTTGTGGAATGAAATACTGCTAAAAGTAATTGCCCAGAAAACGCACGTTTTTTGTCAACTGCAATAATCTTTTTTTCTCCAAAACTATGTTAAGAGTAGTAATACTATTTGTTGAAGTTAGTTTAAAAGGGGGAAGTGGGTATAGACTAGACAAATGCTATATTCCATTCACTCGTAGAGTTCTGTAGAGTAGGTCAGATGAAACAACTTAGGCAGTGGTTATGTGATGCTTTTTGTACGAGGCTGAGTAAGACTCGTCGGTGTCCAGTTGCAGTTTTCAAACTCCGATTTGTAACCAACTTTATTTTCTTCAAATCGTAATCTTTAGATTCCCATAACTAATACAACAAGACGTTTCATATACTTTATTTTCCTAACCACTTGAAATAACAATTTATAGCACATATATATATTTTTATATACATACAAATTATATACCTAAAGGGATATAATAACAAGGTACTTAATGTAATCAAATAATAGAATGCTTATGGCGGTACGGGTAATAAGACCTGTTCCTAACACAGGTAAGAGAGAGAGTCCCTTGCAGCAAACTAGAGAATAATCAGTCGGCCTAAGCCTATTGTAATAATTATTGTTGATGGTTTGTTGATTGGTTTAAAGGTTGGTGGCAGGCTTTGCCAAGTCGGTGGGCTGACACAGGGTCAGCGTATACAAATCAACAACGGCATTTTCGTTGTTGATTTGTATTATGGTTTCATCCATAATGTCCATAACGCTAAGGTACCTGTAGAACGGTAGATTTTGAAGTGTCTTTGATGCTCCCTGTCGAAGACAGGAGATGGTATATCAAACGGCAAAGCTGTAACCAATGACTGGTCTCAGCAGTTGCTTGTACATCAGTACCTTGGTCTGTTGACTTAGTCCATTACTCTTCTTCATCAATGGATCAACAGGATGAAATGTCCAGCTGGCTTAAATGAGAACTTTCTGGACATGCGAGTTAAACTTTAGCAGCTCGTCTCGTGGAAATACATTGCCAGGTACTGGACGGTCCTTGTAACCGACAGTGACGAACCGTCTGGGAGTTTCAATTTTAAGTTTCTGCAGTTTGTCGCTCTTAAGGATCCTCTACGGACAACAGTTGACGGCCTTCTGAAGCAAATGAGTTCCGACTTTGCAACATTGATTTTAATATAGTACACTAGGTTGACATTTTTTTTACATTTTATCTTTATTGAACTTTTTATATATTACAATTGACTTAAATTAAACTTATAATTAAATATTAAATGGTAACAAATTTTGTTGGCACTTAGGGGGCCTAACTCTATACATTGTTTGTTTTGATAAATTAAAGAATAAACTAAAATATAAATGTTGTTAGATAAAAAAAATTAATGAAAATTTAAAAATCCTCGGGTTGTTCAGGCCCGGTTGTCTGTTTGGTGGGCTGTTAGCCACGGTGGTAAGCTGACTCCGTGTCAGCGTAAAATTGAAGATGTCCTTCTTCGATGGTGGGCTCAAGTTCCTCGTTTAATATATCCATAGCACACAGATATCTTGGTTCAGGGTGGCGTTGCTGGGAGTTCATCCTTCTGATTAGCTCGTTTTGGTGGTTGTTCAATCCTCCTGTGATCTTCCTGGCTGTTTGGAACAGATACTTGTCCAATGGAATTATTTTGGCTTCGTCGTAGACTCGTTTGTTGCTGTAGTGTCTTTGCTTCTGATAGTTGAAGCAAAGTCCAGTGCATCTCCGTAGGATTTTCCTTTCAAAGACGAGAAGTTCCTTCATGGCTGTCTTTGAAATTGTGAACCACACCGGGAAGCTGTAGGTGATGATGGGACGTAACAATTGCTTGTAAATTAGCAATTTGGTTGGCTGGCTGAGTCCCGTTCTTCTTTTGAGGAGCGGGTTAAGGCGGTGCAGTGCCAAATTAGCCTTTCTAAGGACAGCTCTCGAGTGTGGGTTGAATTTAAACAACTCGTTGAAATGAATACCCAGATATTTGGCGTTTCTCCTTGCTGGTATCACTGATCCATCTGGGAGTGTGATAGCAATACTTCTGCACCTTGTTGCTGATCGACCTCTACCGTTGCTGGATCTTCGGAAACAGACTAGTTCCGATTTCGTGGTGTTGATTCTTATTCCCCATTTCTTATAGAAATCAAACAGTCTGCTGATGTGGGACTCTACTTTCCTGGCTGCAATAACGGGGGACATCGATGAAGTGTATGTGAGCGAATCATCGGCGAAGAGAAGACTCTCACAGTCGCTGGATGCTGGTTGGTCGCTGGTCAGCAAGCTGAAGAGGAACGGTCCAAGTTTAGAGCCTTGAGCTACTCCTGCTCTTATGATTTTCATCGAAGACTTGCATTCTCCCAATTGGACAAAGAAGTTCCTGGAAGAAAGAAATGAAAACAAGATTTTAATTAGACCGGATGGGAAGCCAAGTAGGTTTAATTTGTGTGTGAGCGCTTCGATCCAAACGCTGTCAAACGCCTTTTCGACGTCCAGGAAACAGGCTACGGAAACATGATGTCGGTTGAGTGCGGCTGCAGTGTCGTGTTGGAATTTAACCAGTGGGTGAAGTGTGGAGTGCTTTTCCCGAAAGCCAAACTGGAAGTCCGGGATCAGGTTATTCTCGGAGCTGAAAATTTTTAGTTTCCTAAGGATGACCTCTTCTAGTATTTTGCTGATGTTGTTGAGGAGGGAGATGGGTCTGTAATTGTTGATCTGGTTCCTTGCTCCTTTCTTTGGTATAGCCACAATTTTGGCCATTTTCCATCGTTGCGGGAAGTAGCAGTTGTTGAGGCAGTTGTTTAAAATGATGGTCAGGAATATGACGAACACGTTGGACAGTCTCTTTAGGATGAAGTTGGAGACTCCATCGGGTCCCGCGGACTTCTTGGGCTTCAGGGTGCTGATTATTTCACTGACTTCTTCCTTTGTGCAGAGATGTTCATATTCGGTGGGGTCATCGGCTGGGTTAGTTTGGCTGAAGGCTACCTCTTCATTGTGTGGTTGAACAGCTTGTTGAACTGACCTCTCAATGTCCGCAAGAAATGCAGGATCGGTGGATGGGGTTGGTTTGAAGTTTTCTTCAAAGAAGGACGCAAATGCTTCAGCTTTGTCACTTGTTGATGAGATCTCGATGCCATTATTGAGTATGGTGTCAGGAATATTTTCTTTACAGCCAGCTATCCTGTTTATTTCCTTGAATGCTTTGGGACCGGGTTTTATTTCCTGGAGTCTCTTCTGGAAGTGTATGTTGTTGTGGTGTTGAATCGCATTCCGGAACATTGTGTTGGTGCATTCTAGTTCCACTTTTACTGCTTGGTATTCTCTGTTGACCGTGTTGAGTTATCGGTGATGAATTCTTTGAAGCCGTTTTCTCAGCCGTTGTCTGTGGGCATACAGGTTTTGTATGTAGGCTGGGAGATGTTGGTATCTATCCCTAGATGTCCTGGGTGCCTTTTGTTGAGCTATGGCTGAACCAATGGCCGATTCAAGTCCTTCAATGGCACTGTCAATCTCTTCGTTGAGGAGATTCCTGTTACAAGGAGGAACTATTAGGCTGCGCTCCATATCACTGTTGAGTTTCTCCACGTCAAGTCTGCAGTAGTTGATGCAGTCGTCCGGGGGTCTTCTTATAAGCAGAATGGGAAGGTGTAAATTGATGATAAGTTGTACTGCTTCGTGGTCGGAATCGCTACAAACTGTTGAGCACATGTAATTCCTAAATTCAGGAAGGACATGTACCAAGTTTGAGGAGGCCAGAAAGAAGTCCAACCATGACGGAGTTCTCGGAAAGGTTGGTTTTGGCTGCGAGATTACCACCAGAGAGTGATCGCCGCTGTTTTCATCCATCCAGTCAACAATTGCTTGTCCTTCAATGTTGATTGTGGTGTCCATCCATTTGCGATGCCTCGCGTTAAAATCACCACCGATGATCCCATATGTTGTTTCCTTAACAGCATTGTTCAGTACGTTGAGGTCATGCTGTATGTTTCTTGTCAGGGAACCGCATTTTATGTACAGACTGATCACTGTTAGGGTTTCTCCTCTTCCTATATGTATTTTGATGGCGGTCGCTTCACTAGTCCGGAGTCCTCTGATTAAAACTTCGCTCGCGTTAGGATACAGATTTGTTCTCACGAATATGGCTGTGCCTCTTCGATTTTCGTCCTTATCCTGCCTGAATGTGTTGTAACCGGAGATGCTGATGTTGTTTCTCCTGGTTACGTTGCTTTCGCTGATGAGGGCTAAATCTGGGCTGTTGTTCTTCATGAACAAGTTGAATGACGTCCTCCTCTCGAGGCTGTACAATGAATTTACATTGTACGTCATGATGCGTAGCTTCTTCAATTGCATAATTGGAAGATAAAGGTGGCTAATGCCACTGACTTTTTCTCCTCGCTAAGCTGTGCGTAGTTGGAGGGAACTGCAGATTTAGCTTTTCTCATCACCGTCAATAGGTCCGAACCGAAAATTCGTTGAACTTCAGCGTTGATGTTGACTGGTGCGTCTTGGTTGGTGTTGTTCTTCTCGGTAGTCCTCTTAGCTGCTGGAGGTTGAACTGGTTTTGTGTTAGTCTGAAAAGAAATATTATGATTAGGTTTTGTAGGTACAGGCTTACGTATAAGTCCTTTGGTCATCGCTGCGTAGCTAATGCTTGGATGAGCAATAGCACTTGCTGATTTGGCTGCAAGAGTTTGCTGAGCCTTCTTTTCTGCTGCCCTGTTCTTCTTCTGGGAGAGTTTGGCCTTGATGGTTGGGCAACCTTTGTAGTTGGCTGGGTGGCCTTCCTTCTTGCAGTTGGCACACCAGACACCTGGTCCAACATTGTCCTTCCGATTGCACTTTCCGGGTTCGTGGTCTTCCTTGCATTTGACGCAAACGTAGTTGCGTCCGCAATTTGTTGCTACATGTCCAAGTTGTTGACATTTTTTGCACTGGACGATGTCGTTGTTCTTGAGTCGTTCCCAGTGGACTTGTTGGTTCAATATTCGGGTCTTGGTGTATATTTCCCTGATGTCACAGGATTTTTGAAGTTCGACCACGAAGCTGTTCCTGGCTTTGGCGTTGGCTCTAGTCGGTTTGAAGGGTGTTACCTTAATAATAGGTAGTCCTTCGATTCTAAGCTCATCCTCGACTTCAATTGCTGCATATGAGTGGTGAATCCCTTTTAGTAAAAGAAGGTTTTTCCTATCTTCTTTTGGTGTGAAGGTGTTGAACTGCATGCCGTTTTGTACCAGATATTTCCTGATACGGTCATGAGAGTTCCGGTCTCCAGCTTGGATGTACGTGGTTTCCGTAGACTTGTTCCTGATGTTGAAGATCAGCTTTTCATTGCGGCAAAATTTGCTGATTTCGGCAATGTTGCATGAGTAGCAAATGATTGGCGGTACCTTTGGTTTCTTGCTGTCGGTATTTGTTTTTTCGATTTGTGGTGGGCTTGGTCCTGGGGCATTAGCAGATTGAGGAAGTACCGGAGGTTGGATATTTTCTGCTGGTTGCAGGTTGTCAGTTTTAGGTTCCTCATTCCTTGGTTTCTTCGACTCAGTCTCTGGAGTTGTTATTGTTCTCTTCTTTTTCTTATTTTTGACTTCCGTGAAAGGAGTCTCGTTGTCAGCCTCATCACCAGTGAGGCAAGTGGATGGGCCGTCGTCTTCTTCAATAACAGGAACGGTGTTGGTAGTTCCTGTTTCTTGGACTTCCATTCTGGCTGCAGCTGATTTCTGGTATTCCGCCAGGTGTTCTTCGTGGGTCTTCTTAATGTATTGATTAATCTGGACTGTGTACTCCGGGCCCAGGTCATCAATCATCTTTCTCAAGAGATCCTTGAGTGCAGCGCATGCTGATACAATCGTAAACTTATCCATTCCAGGTAGCAGGTATCTTTGAAAACACAATTGTAAAGAATTTAATTTCCGAACAATAGGGCAATCAAAATCCGTTTCCTGGGAATCGCTTGTTTTTATTTGTCTTGGATAGCAGGTAGGCGCAGGTAGTCCGTCGCTAATCCGCTAATCTCTAGGTAGTTGTTAGATCTTTAAAATTATATGGTGGTAGATTTATTCCGCAAACACGTCCGTGCGCTATGACTGACTGTTTTTGTGTGTACACTAGGTTGATACCTAAGCTCAGTATATTATGAAATATCCTGTCAAAAGTTACTGTGAATTAAGATAATACGAACGGCAAAAACCTATATAATATAATTTCTTTTGGCCTCTATCTAGGTTTATTTTCTTATCTTCGGGATGATAGAGGAAAAGTGTAACGCTTTGTTGCAGTTAAGCCAGCGGCGTTAAAAGTACCTCTTTAGATTGATAGAAGATCGAAGCAAACGAATTTTTGAATGTTCGAAAGAAGATTCTTCCTAGAGAATGGTTTAGACTCTCAAGTAAAGAAATCGTGTCACTCTTTGGCCGACATTTTTCTTTATAAAAAGAAATGAGTTTGTTGTGTGTTCACATAAGCTTTTTCAAGCTTGTTTAGACTTATTACGGTTTTCTTCAGTGAGTAATAGCTCATTTTACAAATTATGACTTTTCTTTTGTTTTGATTGATTTAAAGATATTCGCTATAAAATTTCTCATATTGAAAAGAATCTGATTAATTTAATTTTTCAGGGTGAATTGGGATTTAAAACAAAAAGTGTTGGTATAATTAAGTAAAAAACAAATCGTGCTAGAATTAAGCTTCATTACTTAGTAACGACGAATTAACTTTACAAAATTATCTTAATACTATACATTACCCGATCAAGTAATTAAATTTAATTTCCCCAGGTGTAAGGGAATTCCGTATTACAACAACAAAAAACTAGTCATGTGTCAATTCATTATAAAGCATTAAAAATATCAACAACAAAACTTAATTGAACCCCAAGTGCATGTCTTGAAATTTAAATTAATTAATATTAAAAATACAAAACAAAAACTTCATCTGATAATACATAATTCCTTAAATATACAGTCATCGCCCTGAACGCCACCGACCGTGCGTCGCGTCGGTCGCGTCGACCGTAAAACGTCAACAGTCATCGTCATCTATAATAAACCAATCCAAAAATAGAACTGACAATAATTCAGTGGCAATTAATACTTTCTCTTCTTTTTTCTTTTGGTTAATTTTTTCCCTCCGATTTATGTTTCCTTAAGCGCGTTCTTCATTCCCGTCAAGTACTTCACACATTTTTATAGTGATGGGAATCGCACTTTGCGCATCAGACATCTCCTTTTCCATTGAGAAAACAGAAAACACATCGTGCTTCCATTCACGCCATCATACATCAAAGCCCCCAGCACGACCCCAGAATATAATCATTAAAATGTAAGGTTCCTTAGCTTTGTTTACATTCTAAATAATTATCTCGTGCGCCTCTTCCTTGAACGTATAGCATATATTTTCTCGCTTCTCATCTTTTGGTTCTGTAGCCGTTGCCGCTGCCGCCCGCTGTTGCCACTGCCGCTGGGTACTCCTATGGCAACTTCTGCTCTTTTAGCAGTTTATTCGGTTTCCCTAAAAATAGGTTCCCCAATAAGATAGACGAGGAGTGCTTCTACGAAAGAGTACAAGTTTTACCTCGGCGCTTCCCCGAGACCGATTTAGAGACAGCTGTTGTGAGCTCTGAGCTGTGGCCTGTGCTGTGAGTTCTGTGACTCGTGACAGCGTTCTACAGTTAGAAGTAGTACACCCTCTATTTCTGGTATTTCTGTAGTTGTTTACAAACAATTCTTGGCAAACAATTAAATCGTCGAATGCAGGGTCGGTCACCAGCAGCAACTATAGTAACAAGTGTTTATCTGTTTATCAATTTTTGTTTAGAATTTTGTTTGTTTTTCGTAAATTAGACGTGAGTTATTATTTTTGTGCCCCACCCCTTTCGGTAGGGTAGACTGATACACTGCATTGAGTTTGTTTTGATAAAAGCTAGATAAATTGTTGATGTGGGAGTGGAAGGTAGGAGCTTATTTATAACGCTGTACAGTGGGTCTTTTCAAAAATGCGCTAGACTCAAAACATTTAAATTTTGTTTCAAATACACGATCTAAGTATACAACTAGCTGTTACTTGCGGCTTTAACCACGTGGTAAAAGAAATTCAAAATACCACATGAAGATATTTTAGGGGCAAGTATACATGAGTTAGTTGGTAAGCTTTAAACAATCAAAAGAAACAAAATGTAAAGAAAATTAACGCTGTCTATTGGTACAGTGATGAAGCACGGCTCTTCTAGTTTCACCGCCGCTACTTTAAGAGTTTGATCTTGGTCCTTATTAACTGTCATAGTGGAACTAACTTTAATGGAAAATTGAAGACTTTTGAATTGGAATGGTATATCTGTAAGAATTATTGAGATTCAATGAATAATAACATTTTTACCATTTTGAACACAGCCGGTAGAATTATTAGCACTATCAATGTTTCGCCCAAGTTTTGTGACACAAAGTCTTGTACCGTTATATAATCAAGGGTCATCTAAATTTTGCAAAAGTATTACTGGCAGATTATGTGAGGGCACACCGTACAGCTCAGGTGAGTTAAGAAACTTTACTTGGTATGAAGTACTCTGTTCTGAGCCCGTGACGATGGTGTCAATTGACAAATACTCTCTGATATTACATGCTAGGTACTTCATCCAATATGTTTCAATTTATTTTTAAAACAACATCGTTTTGTTGGCCTAGAATGGCTATTTGACAGAAAAATTTGATGGTCATGTATGTTATTTTGTAAATCAGGGGTAAACACTTGTTCGGAATCACTGTACTAAATTTAAGAAATCTTCCGTTTGTGTCACATAGCCTTGGGCATTGGTTTTTAACCGCTCATCTTCTATTTTTAAAAATTTTTTAGCATAGTTTCGTGCGTTAATATCATTATAGGAAACGACTAATGATAGAGAACGATGATAGGTACAAAACAGGAAGCACCTAATGATATGATAATAATAATTGTTCTAAAAAAAAGCATATATCGAATATCTTATTATAAGTGTTACCGCCTGATCTAGCTAGAATGAGGTATTTTACCGCTGTACAAAATAGCGTAAGACACTCTCCAGCCTCGTTACTATCTCCACACAAAAAATCATGTAATAATAGTGATTCGTTGCGAAGTGAAGGACGGACAAACAAGCAAACAAACAAACTGACTTTCCCATTTTTAAATCAATACATTTTTTAGGAGAAACAAATTGGTTTTTTTATATGGCCTATAATTATTATTAAATAGTAAGAATAACTCAGTAACTTATTTAGTACAACCAAGCTGGTTCTCTTGGACAAATAAAAAGTTGAGAGGAATTCTGGTCGATTATTAGAGCGATAGACGGTGTAAATTTTACAATTGCTGTGATCGACGACTATTATCACAATAACATCCATTTTAAAGAGTTCCAAGCAAGAAAGAAGAAAGTGTATGCCTTTTTTGTGTTGATTTCAAGGTTGCCTTCGACTTAATAAATCAAAATGCTCTTTTTTATAAGCCGTCGGAATTAGGACTATCAATGAAATTCTTGCACGTCATATAAGAAATGTATTTAGAGACAAAAACTGTTGCATGGGATAGTTCAAATTACTCAGAATGGTTAGTACACTATTGTTTTCACTCTATATAAAAGATGTGGAAGACTACCTTCTTGATGAAATACGTATCACTAATTTTGACATCAATGTTCTTTTGAGTGCAAATGATCTTGTGATACATTCTGAATATCTAGTAATTCTTCAACTTATGATGAATCGTTTAGCGAAATACTGCAATTAATGAGGCTATAACAAATAAAAATTAATAGTATTAAGTACATCAGCAAGGAGCAAAAACATATATTACTGGGGTTTCAATTGTGTGAGTTTGGAGATTGTGATCAGCACAAATATTTCGTTGTGAAACGGACCCCAGTTCTTCACTTCAGCTTTGTACTTTTTAGAGAAATCAACTACTTCACAAAGTCTATTAAATGTTACATGGCGAAACATCTTTTTGAATAATTGATTTGACCTCTCAGCAAAGTATAAAATTACCACGATGACGTGGTAAAATAAACTTTGTGTTACGAAAGTCAAGTTTGGGGTAGTTATGAACACGAGTCCATCGACAAACTACGCAGAAACTTAAAAAAAAAAGAAGCTTTTTAACTTTATTTTAACGCCAACCTAAGCACTTTATCTTGAAACACTACTTCCTATATTGTAAACGTACACACTAAAGTTGAAGTCCGACTTCATCGCTCTCTTATCAGGATAATCACCTTCCCAAAAAATGGTCTTTTATGAATAGAAGAATGAGGATTGTCGGTTGTCTAATTGTTTCGACTGATACATGAAATCACCACTTTTTTACTTCATTACTTTTACTTTACTTACTTAAATTAATAAACTATCCGTAAAAATAAGTCCAGTCGAAACAGACTACAATTCATTAAACTTATGAATAATTCGCATATCGTTAAAAATTGATACAGACATTGAGGACATCGCTGAACATTACCAAGGGATAAAAAGTTAGCAAAAATCCCAGTGAGAATTAAAGGTTTTTGTCGAAAATTTTCATTTTAAGGCATGAACTTTTGAACAGAATATACCTACCAAAAAAAAAAGGTTTCACCTAGACTTTGTAGATCATGCGATGTTCTAAAAGGTATCTTCGTACTTTTATTTCAACGAGTAAGAATTTTATTTATTTATTCAATTACGTTAAATACTAACGCTAGGTTTACAAACAAAACTTATATCTAAAAAAAAAATATATATATAAATATATTCTATACATTAAAATATACTTTAAACGTTACTAATAATAATATGACACATAAAGCTAAGAATTATTTAAATAGTGAGAGAAAAAATGTATTTTGAAGCTATCTGATTTGATATTTTGATTAATAGAATTTAAAAGAAAATTATTTTCATTATACATGCTTATTAACTGGTTAGTTGGACTGTTAGAACCATAGTTTGATCGGCTAAGATTTGTTGAATTGGCACTCGATTTCTGAAGTAATTTCGGCTTACATTAAAGTGGAATCGACACAAAACTGATGGAGATGAAATGGATCCATTCAGAATTCCAACAATAAAGCAGAGGTGACTAGTAAGCGATGGAAGACCTATAAGTTGTTGCCTAACGGAATAGGAAGGCAAAGCTAATTCATGTGTCTGTGGGAGAAATCGTAAAATAAATCTTAGGAATCTTCTTTGAACACCTTCAAGTCTATGGATATGATTCGAGTAATAAGGGGCCCAAACTATACAACCGTATTCAACGATTGATCTGACAAACGATACATACAGAGTTTTAAGGACATAAGGATCTCGGAATTATATATATATATAGAGTTTCCGCATACCATCTCGGCTAAAGCCAAGAGTACCCATCTCATATATAAGATTGGGCTCTATTTATCCCTAACCCTAGAGGTATAAAAGAAACAAGATTAGTTATAAAACTCTAAAATATACTTTTGTTAATAATTAATTTATAAAATCATGTTCTTTCGTGTATTCATTTGCACTAGGTTACATCAATTTTAATAAATTCACACAACTTTTTCTTGAAAGCATTCATATTAGTTTCACTCTTCACACTATTCGGTAAATTATTGAAGTAATTAATGCCATCGTAGAAGATTGAGCTTTGGGTACTACTTAACCTACATCGCTCCGGTCTGAGGTTGGTTCCATTTCTCAAACTATAAGGTTGAACTGCCGCCACTTCCACTAATCCATCCGATAAATACTCCGGTAACATATGATTTCTTAATTTAAAAATGAAAATCATAGCATCAAACATCAATTTCTGTTTCACATTCATCCAACACAAACATTCAAGCAAAACACGGATTGGTGTATACACGTTTAGTCTTAAAATTATCCTCATACTTTTATTTTGTAGTCTTTGCAGTCTTTGTTTGACGTCTGCATTCGAACCAAATAATAATGTCGAACAGTAATTGAAATGCGGCAAAATTATCGCGTTATACAGAAGAGTCGAAGCATTCAATGTTAAATTTTTACGGATTCTACTAAAAAAATAAACTTTCTTTGAGATTTTTGCGCATACATGACTGGCATGTTCTTTAAGATTTAGTTTTTTGTCAATGACACAACCTAAATACTTAATACTTTCAACACAAACTAACGGTTCATTATCCATTCTCACATCAATGTTATCATTCATTCCAAACTTCATATACTTCGTCTTATTAACATTCACCTTAAGTTTATTCATTTTCAGCCATATATCAAGTCTTTTCAAGTCTTCATTCAGTTTGGCACACATATCTTCTCTATTTTTTCCACAAATATAAATCAGACTATCATCTGCAAAGAGTTTCATACTGCAGTATTTTAAACATTTTTTAAAGTCATTAATATACAAAAGAAACAAAAACACTCCCAAAACAGAACCTTGAGGCACTCCCAAATTGTTAACTCTAGCACTCGATGTTTCACCATTTACTCTAGTTCTTTGGCTTCTATTCGAAAGATATGACTCAAACCATTTCCATTCACGATCACACACACCATATAATCGCAATTTCTTCAGTAATATTTCTCTATCAATCGTTTCAAACGCTCTTTTCAAATCAAGAAAAACAGCCACTATCGAAAGTCCACCATCCATCTTCCTTTTCCAATTCCACACAACACAATTAATCGCCGTTTCACATGAATGTCCATTCCTGAATCCAGATTGCTCTTCAATTAACAGACTATTACATTCCAAATAATTAAGAAACTGTTCTGCAACAAATTTTTCCAAAATCTTTTCACACAACGGTAACATATTTACAGGTCTGAAATCTTCACACTTATTCGAATTGCTCACTTTTTCGACAGGGACAATTAATGATTCCTTCCAAGTTTCAGGAAATTTACCCGTTGATAATGACGTATTTATTATTTTCATAAGCACCGGACCGATTATCTCAATTGATTGCAGAATCATTTCTTTGTTTAATCTAAACATATCTTTTTTATTATTTAATTTACTTATTAACGTGTAGAGAGATCTTTCGCTGCAAAAACTGAAAGCAAAAACAGAATTTACACTAATATCAGGGGACACAAAGGGAATATATGGTATAGAGGCATTTATTTCACAAATGCTATCAATAAAATAGTTATTAAATTTATTCGCTATTTCACCAGATTGATTCGAGATAACATCACCAAAATGGATAGACTCAATGTTGTTTTGTTTAGTATTCTTTAACACCATATTTTTCAAAGTTTTCCACATTTCGATTTGATTACCCTCCGTAGCAGATATTTTAGAAATAATGTAGTCACTCTTAGCCATTCGAATTTCTTTTTTATATTTATTCCGAATATTCTTGTACCTCAGACAATTATCACTTGTTTTGTTTAAACTTGCTATATTATATGCCCTTATTTTTTCATTCTTTAATCTTAGTAGGTCGAAATTAAACCATTTTTTGTCTTCAAATTGAGGAGCAAGTTTTTTTACCGTTAACTTTTCGCAACACTTATTAAGTTTTTCACTAAAAGAATTTGACAAATCATTCAAATCATCTTTCGAAAATATATTATGAAAACCTTCTGTGATAAGACAGGAATCAAAATGTTCTTTTGTATAGCGTAAAACACTATACTCTTTTCTTTTAATTTCTGGTTTCTTTTTAATTTGCACATCAATACTTATAGTTTCATGATCAGTAATTTTGTCGCGTGCATCTATCACGTATTTAACTCGAGATTTGAGGTCTTTATTTGTAATAACGTAGTCTATTAAGGTAGCCGAATGTTCAGTTATTCTGGTTGGTTGATTCACTATTTGGCACAGACCTTGATCGGTTAAAATTTCTAACATTTTTTCCGCGTACCGATTTTTTGTGAGTAGATCGATATTAAAATCACCCATCACTAAAATGTTATCTTCATCCTTAATGGAACACAAGCACCAATCCGAAAAAAATGTAAGAAAGTCTATTGTTCAAGAACTTGGGGATCTATAAAACACTGCTACTGTCCATTTTTCATCATTCATCCATATACACATCTTTATACACCACACATTTGATAAGTTCAAAATCTCGACAACTTGTGAACGAATTCCTTTTTTAATATAAATAAGCACACCACCTGTGAATCGTGAGTGTGAATTACAAATCACTTTCTTGTAGCCGTCAATACCTATTTCTGAGTCATCAATTTCACTAGTTACGCAGGTTTCTGATAGTATAATAAAATCAGGATGATAATCATTTACTAAAAGTTCCAATTCACACTTATTCGCCAGTAAGCTTTGAATATTCAAATAATAAAATACCAAATTCTTTCTTGAATTAATTCTTGTTTGCTACAAAAATTTATTCTGCACAACTTTAAGCTTACGCTTATAGACTTCACACTCATTATCAAACGCACTGTGATTTGTTTTCAAATTTAATTTAAGTTCATCATTCATTCGTACGCAGTTCACACATTTCAAACATTCAGCAGTGCATTCAGAAAAGATATGACATCCACCACACTTAGCACATAACTTACTCTCAGCCTTACAGTCCTTACTGTTGTGGTTAAATCCCAAACATTTAAAACATCTCTTCACGTAAAATGACTCTTTAACCAAACATTTGTCCCATCCAACACTCAATTTTCCAGCTTTCATCACTTCATTAAAACTTTTGTTGTCCAACTCAATCACTGCAGTATAAGAATATTTATTTTTCCATATTGCTTTGCACACCAAGTTAACTTCTTTCAAAATTTCGTTCTGATTTTTTAAACAACTAATCAACTCACTTTCATTCAATTTTTCCGATATATTACAGATTTGCACTCTTGGATTTTTTCTTTTCAAAACATTCACATCATAATTCTGACCTAAGTTCTCTTTAACCTTATCTTTCACTCTATTCATGGATTCAACATTCTCGCATGATACAACAATTGCACCCTTATCCACTTTCTTAATTCCCGATACTTGTATAGAAGATGTCCCAGGATTAACGCTCAATTTCACTTCCGATTTGGTTTTCTCTGCATCCTGGTGTTCCTTTGGTTTAATTATTAAAGCACTCTTCTTAACATTATTATCACACGATTTTTTGTCACTGTTCAAACTCTCATCGATCGTCTTTTTAATTGTTGAAATAATTTTCTTATCATTATTTTCTTTTGAGTCACTGTTTAATTGTTCGAACTTAACACCGAGTTGATCAAACTTTTCTTTTATTTGTCTAATGTTCTCTTCAATGTGTCTAAGAGAGACGAGCTTTTCGCGGCACAATTCACACAATATCACCAAATATGGTTTATTTTCCATTGTTTTTGCAATGTCAAACTCAGCTAAGTTTATGCATTTAGGATGGTACAAAGATCCGCACCCCCCTCTGCATGAGACCAACACTGAGTCATTTTTGCCCCTGTTAGTTTTTTTACACTCCGCACAAACACCGCTTGAATTCATATTTATGCATGAATATCAAGCTTTAACTTTCTTTGTTCACTTTTCACTCAAACCTGCTGCAATGTTCGACCATACCGAAACTTTATGAAATTAATTTTATTTATATTTTCACAAATAACTTTAATTACACAATGACACTGGGTTTATCTTATGCAGAATCAAAAACTCTACAGACTGAGCCCAATGTATTATTTAATTTCACTGTACTTTTCTTGCTATCAATTCAACTTCAAGCGTACAAAAAATACACGACCGTTCGCATACTCTTGTCCCTGCCAAATCTTTTTATAAAGCCTAGTGTCTTATTAGCTTTTTTCACAATGTGGTTGAAATGGTCAGCAAAAGACAGTTTTGAGTCCAAAATGATACCTAAGCCTGAGAAGTGAGTCAATTTTTCGAGGTTTGAAGAATTTAACCTATAGTTATAGTCAAGAATGCTGTGTTTACGTGTAAAACTCATCGTTTTACACTTATCAATGTTTAACAATAAACGATTTGTATTGCACCATTCCCATAGACGAAGTAGGTCAGATCATTTATAAACAGCACAAATAACAATGGACCAAGGTGGCTAAACTGAGGTACACCAGAATTGACAATAAACGGATTGGAATAGTCGTTTTTGAACACAACACAAAAATATCTGTTTGTTAGGTAAGAAGATATCCATGCTATTAGTTTATCATTTAGTCCAATTTTTTCTAATTTCTCTAAAAGTACTTTATGGCTAAGTTTGTCAAATGCTTTGCTAAAGTCTGTAAATACACAGTCACCTTGTTGTTTATTTTCGAAAGTGTCAATACAATATGTTGTAAATTCGAGTAAATTTGTAACGGTCGATTTTTTTTCACAAAACCATGTTGATTGTCACAAAAAACAGAAGAACAGTTAAAGGAAAGAACATCACAAACAATGGCTTCAAACAATTTTGGTATAACAGACAGCTTAGCTATAGGACGATAGTTGCATATAAGATGCTTGGGGCCCTTCTTATACGTTGGTTTTAGAAATGCATATTTCCATAAGAGTGGAAAATGGGAACAGTTAAATGATTGGTTAAACAGAATACACAATGGGTACGAAAGATATTTAACGCACTTTTTTAGCATAAACGAAGGCAGTTTGTCAGGGCCTGGACTAAGGCTTTCGTCAAGTTTTAGAATTTTGTCTTGTATAGTAGATTCCGAGATTGTTAGATTTATCTGAGCCAAGTGAGGAAACTGAGAAGTATTTGTTAAATCTATTGAGCTGTGATTTGTAGAAAAAGAATCTTCATACGCACTTTTAAAAAAATTTGGAGGGTACCCGTCAAATTTTCGCTCACAGTCAACATATTTCCAAAAATTTCGTGAATTCGTCTTAAGTTCCCGTTCAGTATTTGCAACAAACTCGTTATAAAGACAATTTGAATAGTTACAGCGGTTTCAAAAAATGTCAAATGTCGAAAATATGGATTTTTCGCATATTGTGCCTGAACGGTACACTGTATCTAAAAGCGTTTCAGGTAACATACGATATTTTCGAAACTTGACATTTTCATGCTTGCTCGTAGAAAAATTTATTTTGTAGTGAATTTCCTGATCTTTTAGCTGATTTTTGTTTAGCATTTAGCATTCACAAGTTACAGCCCAAAAAGGGAATATTTTGGTTCGCATTTTTTTAAACTTTTTGTCACTTGTTAATAACGACTTCCTCAGTGTCTCCATCAATTTCGGTCGATATGCGAATTATTCTGAGGTGAAATGTCTATTTTGACTGGACTGAACAAAGTGAATAGATAAAGTCGACACATGGTGGCTTATTATTTTTAGGTTCACAAAGAACTTTACAATCCATAATATTGCAAATAACTCATTTTTCGAGTTTGATTTTTTTATTTCTAGCATGTTTGAAAGGATCCACTGTGTGTTGTATGCATGTAACGGTTACAGGCTGACAAGTGTTTTTGTTTAATTTGGAAAATTCACCGTAGAAATACATAAATATAGTAAATTCCGTTGCATGTGAGTTCGTTTAACTCACCTTGGGATTGATTTTGTTTATCTTTTATAGCACAGGATGTATAATCAATAAAATACATTTACAATGCAGTACATTGCTGTTTGAAGTCTTTGTAAAATTCAGAGCGTGAGTAGACCTTTTTTCTACCTTTGTTGTAGGACAGAGTGGGGCTAGTTGAGCTACTATTATGGTTACTCGTAAGAGAATACAAAATTTTGATCAAGCAAGAAATTGCAAATGCGAATGAAACACGAGAAAGTTGGTTTTGGAAATCTATTTGAATGTTTTTATCTTTTTTTGTTGATAACATACAAGGTCTTTAATATTTCTTAATAAAAAAACACTGCAATATATCTGTGATAAGTTTGGACTTTGCCAATAAGTGTAAAAAACATTACCATTCAAACACTTATCTCGGGAAGAATCGTACTAAGGAATTATCTTGAGGTAATTTCAGGCGATATGCCACTTATACCTTCAGTTATGTTGGTTTTTAATGCGTCTAGAGATCAGGGATTATTCGCCTAAACTTGGTCGGCAAATCTCTTGATTCAGGTTGAAATGAGCTTTTAATTACGCAAAGCAAAAAACTTTAGGAGTAAAGATAACATAGGCCGTTGGCCCGTCTTGTTGGAGTAACATATCATCTAACTCATGATCGTTAATCGAAGGCTAGTAGAAATCGGTTATCATTCTACCACATTGCTCTGAATTGATTGCTGGTGCAGAAAAATAATTCTTCGGGAACTAATTTTACTGAGAGAATTAGTTCCTACACTGTGAAAATTAAATCCACTTTATTAAAGTGGCCTTAGTTAACGTGCTTTGTGGGATTCTAATTCCAAAAAAAATTATGGTTTAAGTTATTTCTGAATTTGAAACTAATACCTTCAGTGGACTAAGTTCCCGTAGTTTTATTTTCCTGCACTTTGACTGTTATCGTCTTCTATCTGCGAAGATAGTGGGATCAATATACTCGCACTTCTCGTACCACAGAACACACCCAACAGTGCTACTACACCTTCTAGGTTTACTGGACTCCCTATACTGCAAATTTTTGTTAGCATAACCACCTAGTGAGAAATATACCTCATCGCTGAAAAAAATGTGTGTCTGTTATTGCAACACGGTCAAAAAATTTAATAACAGTAGCGTTATTCGAACTTAATAAGCATAGAAAAGTGCAAGAAACGTTTAATTGCTGGGAACGCCGAAAAATTTGGATCATCAGAAACACTTGCAATTGCAGCTTCCACTTTCTTGAAATTTGTTTACAATTTTACTGATTTATCAATGCGAGAAAAGTGGCTATTATTTTAAATGAAAAATCAATCAATATGATGACACTTTCACTGACAGCTGGTTTGACAGGTGTCAATTATTCCGTTTTCGAGAATTGGTACTGATCGAAGCAGTGAGATTTCAAGACCAAGTACTATTTGTAAGACTAGTTCTAATGTTCTAATATTCTAATATTCTAATATTCTAATATTCTAATATTCTAATATTCTAATATTCTTATATTCTAATATTCTAATATTCTAATATTCTAATATTCTAATATTCTAATATTCTAATATTCTAATATTCTAATATTCTAATATTCTAATATTCTAATATTCTAATATTCTAATATTCTATTATTCTAATATTCTAATATTCTAATATTCTAATATTCTAATATTCCAATATTCTAATATTCTAATATTCTAAAATTCTAATATTCCAGTCGTTCGAGCTGGACCCAAATAACATGATTAATGTTAGCTTTTAAAAAGTCAATCGTAGATGGCTTACTCTTGAAGAGACCTGAGACTTTGCACAACCTCAGATAAAATAGTGTGGTATCGCACAGTCAGGCGGCTAATTTCCCGTAGTGAAACATAAATTTAAGCACTCACCAACATTATTTCTCCGAAAATGTATTAACTCAGGCGCTGTCTTCTTAAAGCCAGATCTCACCTAAACCACTATGAGCCCCTTGAGCTTTCAGAAAGCACATAGCCTGTTAGCATGGCTCGATATTGGTTACCATTGACGGTAACATTCCTATTTGCCTGAGTTTTAAGAAAATATGGAGCAATTGTTCCACTAGCCATTGATTTCGATATGATGATAGCTTTAGGTACTCCTCGGGTTTCTAATTCGCTCAAATACAGCAATTTTGTTTATTATCGTATCCATTTAGTCAGAAATGGACTTTATCACTGAACAATATTTCAAGATTGGATTTTTGTTGTGTTTTCTCAAAGCTGAACATATAAAGGAAGTTGTGTTTTCCCATAACCCATTCAATGAAAATATGAAGAAAGTTCAAGTCGCCTGGCTTCAATTCTCAAATTTTGTGCGCTTTTAAATTTCTCATATTTTGTATGCACATTTGTTTAGAGTTTTATGTCTAAACCTTTTATTTAAATAAGTTCAATTAGAAAATTGGGCGAATGAGCTGAAGTAACAATTTAAATTATTTTCCAAACTTTTGCTATTACCGAATCCGAGGAAAGAAAATTAAACGAATGTCGGTAACATACTCTGCACCACCGACATTTTGTCCAACTTATCTGGTATTACTGAAAACACGATCTCTTAAACTCCATACAATTTCTATAATCTACAAATTTGTATTGAAATAAAACCAAAACAAAAATAAATAATGAAAAGTTAAATACAAGTACTTAAAGAGCATGTGGGTGTCCTAGATGTTTTGGACAAGACAGAAATTGACAGCGTCGATAGGGAATTTCAGAAACGATAAGGTAGTCTAAGGATCGGCAATGTAGTTCCTATGGCAAAGTTGATATTTAAGTTTCATAACCAATGTGAAATGTCAATGGAGTAAACTTCTTAGAATTCTGTATTCGACATGAATTTTAAAATTCTTGAGTATCATAACATTCTTGGAACGTAAGCATTTGAATACAAAAACTCACTCATATTTCAATGAGTTTAATCATTTTACATTACTTATTTTGTTTATCAAAATAATCAATGAATACGCAAATTAATTTAAAAATGTCACATGCTTTTCTTATTTCACCTTCAGAGCATAATATTGAAGTATACCTCATGTAGATCTCTATTTCTAAAGAAAAATATTTGCAATAGAATTTAAACATTTACTAAGTGTGATTTTATTTCAGTAGTAAATTACTGTGCGCTATTTTTGTTCTTTTTTTTTTGTATTATTTGCTGCACTCGCGAGACATTTTTATATCCCACGCGCTACTGCAAAAATACAAACCATTCTCGGGTGCTTCAGAAATAAAGAGCCAAAATAAACAAAATTCCATCTTGCATATTGCAGAACGTGCATTCCATTAAATTCAAATAATGCAAATAAAAATAGTTTTATATGATAGACATACATACATATACCTATGAAAACATAAATAGTGTACTATGGGTCTAATAGAAACCAGTTCGTGACATAAACAAAAAATATTACTGACATTTTTAAGTGCTTAAAAATCAATTAGTTAAGTATTGTCAATTTTAAAAATAAATGTAAAAGCTTTTGCTAAGTAATTTCGTTAAAAATTAAAAACAAAAAGGAGAGTTAATGCCCCATGCTTGTAAAAGAATGGACTCTTTTGGGAATGCAATCATTATAAATCAATTATTGAATTCAACTTAAAGATTTAATTGAATTAAAAAGACTACAAACGTTTTTTCTCGAATCATTTGACAATTGATCAATTGATTGCATTCTTTGCATTGACTTTAACTCTTTGCATTCACTTAAATTCTTTGCATTCTTAGTGAAATTTCACTGGACAAAATATCATCAGGAGATTAAAATCAAAATTTCAGGGATGTAGTGAAATTTCACTTAAGAACGGCAAAGAATTCAAAGACTTCAAAAGAATGCAAAGACTTCAAAAGAATGCAAAGATTTCAAGTGAATGCAAAGACTTTTAAAAAATGCAAATACTTCAAGTGAATGCGAAGACTTCAAGTCAACGCAAAAAATGCATGAAGTCAAGATTACAATCATTTGATTGCTGAATTTGAAGTCCCAATCTTTAATCGAAATCAATAGTTGCAATCTTTATAATGAAGCCAAAAAAGATTGCATTGTTTTACAAGTCTGATACAAAGTGAACATGACACTGTTTTACCCCCTCCCCCTTCTTAAATTTGTTAAATAAATAAGTTAGGTGGCGCAACAGTCCGTAGAGAACCAGGGCCTAGTGACTTACAACTCTCAACCATTCCTGTGTGCGAGTACTGTTGTCAGGGATGGCGGGGACCTACAGTTTAATGCCGAATCCGAACGGCTAATTTGAGAAAGCACTTTTTCATGACAAGCTTTACTCTTGGAGAATTTGTCAATTCCTCGCAAGAGGCAGTACCCGTTTTTTTTTTTTTTTTTTTTTTTTAATTAAGGTGGCACAGGCAGGGATCGAACCCAAGACCTCTCGCATGACAGTCCAACGCACTAACCATCATGCCACGGGTACTACTTAAATTTGTTGTTCCAACAAAAAATAAGTAGTACCCGTGGCGTGACGGTTGGTGCGTTGGACTGTTATGCTAGAGATCTTGGGTTCAATCCCTGCCTGAGTCATCTTAAGTGTTTTCATGGGTACTGCCTCTTGCGAGGAATTCACAAATCCTCAAAGAGTAATTTTTGTCATGAAAAGTGCTTTCTCAAATTAGCCGTTCGGATTTGGCTCTAAACTGTAGGTCCCCTTTATCCCTGACAACATTACTCGCACACAGGAATGGTTGAGAGTTGTAAGTCACTAGACCCTGGTTCTCAACGGACTGTTGCGCCACTTAATTTCTAAGGGAGTGTTAAAGACTTTGTACAAATGAAACTCTCCACCCAAGCTTTGTTAACATTTGCTCGAAGTGAATATCTAATTTTTCTGGACAATAATCATGAAATCAGTATTCTTTTGCACATGATAACATTTTTATGAAAAGTAGGCGGGTGCCACACCCTGTAAATTTAAAACCGCGAAAACCAAACAAACAAAATTATAAGGTTTTACGATGTCGGTAAGTGCTACATAATTTTGATGTAAGTTAGTTACTATTTTTGAAGTGCTGGTATCTCAGGAACTATAAAGTAAGAAACTTGTTTAAGTGGATGTTTTTAACTATTTTACTAAGCATTACATATTTGTAGTTTCTATTCTATTGTTTTTAAAGTAAAAGGTTAGAAAAAAAAGTTGTTCTTATTTGTTTATTGTATTAAATTTACAATGTAGGTCACTTTACCGAAAATTGTGTCTTTATACTCGTATTCATTTTAATTTGTTACATTTTAGCATTTTTTCTAAATATACAATCAAGCTAAATGTTTTATGAGTCCAATTCAAAGCTTTATATCGTTTAAGCTATAAACATGATATTAAAGATCAACCCATATAATATCACTTAACAAAATCATGAACAACAAAAATTTAATTATAAACATATGTTTAATGTGCAGTCATAAATTTCACACTCACAGTCGACACCCTGTAACCTATCCTATAAGAGGTTTCAAAGAGCTATTACTTGCAACAAACACAAAAATCGTTACATTGTTTCGTATATATGTATATTATTATCCTCATATATAAATACTATATGTGGAAGATAGGTACTTATTTCTTTAATATGTGCTGTGTGATTATGGGGGCTTAAGTATTGCAAATGCTACTTTTGTTTACCATCATAAACGTTAAAGTACTGACCTAAAAAAAATAAAAACTCTTAAAACATTTTAGAAGTACTACCATGAGAGTGTTTATGTGGTTTAGAGCTTTATTTTTAATACAAACCATTTACTTTCAAAAAAAAAAATATATAGAAAATTAAAACTTAAGGTGTGGTGTTTTTTGTTTTTTGTTAAATTGTATAATTTATTTACTTTTTTTTGTACTTTAATTGTGCGCTGTTGACATACTTTACTTATATTCAAAAGTACTAAAGAGACTTGTTTAATGGTAAGTATTAAATTATACATATTGGCGAAGATTCAGTAAAATTTTCTAAAATTAATTTTTGTACACCTTAAGGACTGACAAGGACAATTTTAATTTTATTTAAGATACCATCTTATGTGAAATAATGCGTTATTTTTTTAAATAATTTGTTCGCCCTGTACACAGGAAAATAGAAAAAGATTTAAGCGGTGATGCCGATGCAAATTGGCCTGAAAAATTTGAGTTTCAAAATATGGGAGAAATAAATTAGAATATTTCACATTCTTGATGTGCGGCTAAAAACAAAATCTCTATACATGACAGTACACCCGAAAATTAACTCAAGGGCGAATTGATTTGTATTTTTGTCCAAATCTTAGGTGAGATTGCAAGTGGTTATTTTGATATGTAATTGCATATAAACATAAAGATAAAATAACGGAAGACAAGACATTAGTTGAAAATGTATTTATAAGTTCTATTGAAAGTTAAGAACTACTATTGACTCAGAGATTTGGTGAGCTTTTGTAACGCCTGACGTCTGGTTTTCAATCTACATACCAATACTTTTTTCGGAGTTGGTATTTTTGACAGCTGTCACTTGTTTTATGTTTAGATTGGTTTGTCATTTTATATTAAATAGACTTGCCCAAAAGCAAAGTGTTCAAATCTTGAAATTAATTACCAAAATAATTTGTTGGTTCCATAAGCCAAGGAAATAATCAATTTATTGAAGGAAACTTTGGGTGAGCGCATTATCTTGCGTCGATCGTGGACCTGCGGAGTGGTGGGGTTATGGTTGTTGTCGATGGTTGTTATATGTGTTCCAAAAGTATTTTGGCTTTATATATATAATTATTTAAATAGTAAAATTAAACTTTTAAAAGTGGAGAATTTAATACAGTGTAATTATTTAAAGTCTTCAAGCTATAAGAAAAACATCCTATATTTTTATGGATTTTATCAAATTTGTATAAAATGAGTTTTGAGTTAAAAAAAAAACTATTCTTTTTAACTTCCCATTACAAATTATCGTCATCGGTCTGACTTTACAAGTTATGCGTTTTGACATTTTCTCGATGTTTTAAGGTCTAAAATGTGTACGAATTAACGTTCGTACGTCCGTATATCCAGAATACCATTCAGTATCGAACTTTAAAAACTTTAATTTTTAAACTTCAATTTTTGATTGTATACTATTCGAAGTCCCTAAACAGTCGATTTGGCTTGCTAGGTAAAAGTTTATAAGGACAACAGTCGGAAGCTATAGCTGTAGCCCACATTACAAGCTAGAAACCCTTTTAATTGTGAAATAAGAATTTTATTGATTTAAGCAAAATAAAGCAAAAAATCAAATAGGAATGCCAAATAGGGATTCAAACAAAAATATTTGCAATCTGACCTGAATCAAAATGATACCTTCATACCTTTTCTAAAAACCTTACCTACTTACAATTTAAAATAACACAAAAACAGCTGTTTCGACCTGATAATCAATATATTATGTAGTATACATTTTCACTTTATAACGTAATAATGTTATTCCGTACGTAGATACGAGTATATCGTTATTTTTAATTTATGCTCATAAAATGTCAATGTCTCTAAGAAAATATAACCAAAAAACAAAAACCAATGCAAACTTTGGCAATGTTCCCAAGATATAGAAAGCCAAAAACACAACAAAAACTAAGAAAAAAGGAAAAACAAGAACTTAAATGCGAAGCTCTTTTTAAAGTGTTTTGTTTTCTAGGTACCTTCCCATATATACATCACATGTGCTGCACATTGCAATGTACATCATTTTTATAGGAATGCATGTGTACTTTTATATTTTACTTAGAAATTAAAAAAAAAAAAACAAAATGAAAATACTTTCATGCATGTGACCGTAGTTTATTATGCCGACACAATGTAGATGACATAAAACATTTTCTAAAGCCTTTCTACGAGTACACAAAAATGTAATAGCACAACAAAAAAAAAACTGTATTTCTTTAGCAACATTTATTTGAAAAATAAACCAAAGTAAATGTGTATAACGGTTTTTAGGGGGGATTTGTGAAAATTCGGCGAAAATTCAAGGACATTTCGGCAGTTTTGTTTTAAGTGGTCAGTTTTATTTGTTAGATATGTAATCGTTACATAATGTCCAATAATGTAAAACAGATCCTTAAAAGGCAATACATTTAATGTTTTGTGATAGGTTCTTCATTACCCTAGTTAGAATACGACTATCAAGTCAAGTTTTTGGAATATAAGCTTTTAAAATGAGAAAAAACCTGCTTAGGCATTTTGAGGTTATGTAAATTTAGGAAGTAGTTTTCTTGTTAACACAATTAGCATTGATTTTAAATCTATAATCCTTTCAATATTTCTAATTTTTCGAAAAATACTCGATAGTTGTTGATTGTTGCCTATCTTATAATAACGATCAGGGCACACCGGTTAGCTCAAGTGAGTTCAGAAACTGAACTAAGAATGAAGTGCTCTGTATCTGTTGACAAGTTTTCCCTCATATCTCTTGAATTTGTATATACATATTTTCAAAAAAACGTCGTTGCTTGATTCTAGCATTGTTATTTAATATATAGAAAATTCATTATCACGCCTAATGATAGGCAACGATGAACAACTCAAAAGCATTGAGAATCTAAGGATATGGTTCTAATTAGTGTTCTAAGAAAAAAGAACATATTGAACATCCAATTATTAGCTTTACGGAGCTGCTCGAATGAGCTGGAAATGAGATATTTTATTTAGCCGCAGTAAAAAGTAGCTTAAAACACTCTCCAGCCCTGTATTTACCTCTACACAAAAAAACATGTCATAATATAGCTCCCTTGTGTCGTAAAGGGCGGACAAACAAGCAAACAAACAAATTGACTTTCCTATTTATAATATTAGTATAGATAATGTTTTGTTGCTCGTACTACCTTATTGGCGCTTGTTGCAATGGATTGCTCAGTTTTTAGAAAAACCTTTTACTGCTAGATATGATACTTAAAAATACCGCTGAGAAATTAAACACAAAAAATCAAAGTTTACGTGAATTTTAAATGCGAGATCTTCAAATTCTGCGAGCGAGTACTTGATATTATTTTAATGGCTCAAATTTTGAGGCCATTTTTCTATTAAAAGATATTTTACGTTTAGGGGATGAAGTTTAAAAAAAAAAATGGGTACTGACTTTTGCTTTATTAGCGATCTGAGAAACTTCTCAACTAATATATTTTCACGACGAATTTATTTTCAGAAAATTGCTGAGTGCTTCAAACTTTTGGTCTGAAACGTTTGATCGTATACAAAATTGATTAGAACATTAAGTGTTGCAAAAAATAAAATGCACGACTGTGTCGCACGAACTTGCTCCTGTATTCATAGAGTCTGTTTAAAAAAGTACCTATGTTTATAAGATTTAAAAATATACCTGTAAAATAAGTTTGTCTTCAAAGATATAAATGCCATTTGATTTGTCGAAAAAACCTCCATTTTTCAATTTTTTTGGGAGGGGGTTACATTTAATACAGTTAAAATAATTTAAAAAAAAACTAATTTAGGATTCAAAATTTTAACTGAAAAATAAGTTTGTCTTCAAAAATTTAAATGCCATTTTATAAATCAAAAAACCCTTGATTTTTCAAATTTTTTTTTTCGAAAATCGTTAGAGCGGTTTTTTTTAAATTAATTTTTTATATATACAATTTTTCAATTTTGTTCCAAAAATATTTTTGATATGCAGTTGTTTAGTGATTATAAATATACACTCTACATTTGAATTTCGTAAAAAAATGTTGACCCGTTTTTGAGATATAGAATTTTGAAAAAAAAATTCAATATTTTTTTTAAAATCCAATCAAAAAAAAATTGCACTTTTGATAATCAAATATTGTTAAGGCAGTATAAGAGCTAGTTCAAAAAAAAAATTATTGAAATCGGTTCATAAGTTACTGAGAAAATTAAAAAACAAAAAAACGGTTCTATGACCGGTACCTTTCCTGAGCAATACAAAAATGTGTTTTTCTTATTAAAAGAAGCAAAGTTAAAAAAGAAAATTTTAAAGAAAACTTTAAAAAAATCTATCGGTTCGTTTTTGAGAAAATTCGAATTATCGTTTTTTGACCAAAAAAATTGTATGGGGGCCACTGTTAGTTTTGATCTTAAAAAAGAAATGAAAAAAACGCCTAACGCGAATCTGCTCAAAACCTTAACTTCCAAGTTTGAACTCAATCGACCCAATGGTTTAGGCTGTAGGAGCGTGGACACAGACAAAATTTTGCACGAATGCAAAACTTGCCATATAGTTCCTATATGTCGCAAGTAATAATGCTTGACAATTATGATAAAAGGTGTGCATCATTATTGCTTTAGAATCAGATTTTCGTGAACTTCAACTTTTCATAACTTAAAAAGCAAACACAAAATGTAATGAGACTTTTTACACAATGTAAATGTGTAAAGAATATTTACATTAACACTGCCATAACGAAGGTATATAAACGAGTTTATCCTTATTAGTTATTATAAAAGTCCCTTACTTCATTACTAATTAAAAAAGAGGAAGCAATAGTTAAAAACAGACACAAATATTACTCTGTTGCATTCTTGAAAACGTGCTCTAGTTTATCTAAGTTTTTCCATCAACAAAATTTAGAAACCGCTTTTGATGAAAAATCTATTTTTCAAATATAAAATTTTTAAAAATTTAAATACTATTAACAATTCTTTGGACATTTATATACATATACAAAAGTTGAATTATTTGAAAACTTAATATGACACTTCATAACTTACAATATATGACAAGTTACGAAAACTGTAAAAATCTTACATTTAACCTTTGCTAAATAGTAAATTGCCCCATATTAAAAATCGAGCATCCAAATATGTGAGAAAGAAAGAACTGACAGTTCGTGAAAAAAAAACACGCGCTTAAACGGACCTATTAAGTGGAATTCCAAACTGTTGACTGAACCATTTCATCCACAGCTTTTATAAGAATAATTGTACAAATGTCATATGGACCTAGCAAATTGCTAAAAGTGAAAGTAGCGATTCTGCGATTTTAATAAAATCGTTGCCAAAAATGGATATAACAATTTACTACATCCTTAAATTTAATTTGTGAACGCACCCTTTGAACTGTCATTGTCAATGTATTGAGTAAATTCAACATTTCCATCATGGAAAAGTACAAGAACGAGCAACGTCTGCAAAGTATTAAAATTCTATCGACATTCTCGCTGAACGCAACTCCAAGTAACTCGAATATTCGGCGGTAGTTTTTTGCTTTGATTGACATGATGTTTTGGAATTGGCGTGATGTTTTCGTGACAGTGAGCTGGTCGAAGTTTCTAAAATATCAAAATATATGAAGCGACGCACGTTCTTCAATTTGGGCAAGTTTTTAAGACTTTATTGGAAAACCATTTAATTCTTTAAATGACTCCAATGGCACATTTCTCTATCTCAGTACCTTGTTAATAGATATTTCTACCTATACAAACATAGGGTCCCATTCTGAAAATTTCGAATCAATAGTTTATAAGAAAATATACTCTTTCTTTTATATTAAATGAGTATACTACTACTATTGATATTCCTCAAGGTAACCACATTGGTCCACTCTTATTTGTTTTTTAATAAATGGTATAACCGCCGTTAAGGGTCATTTTTAAAAAATTATTTTTGTTGATTAAATTGATTTGATTGGACAGTAAAAAAAATACTAATATATATATTACTCATTGAAATTTTGTTAACAAATTAATAAAATAATTTTATTTTAATGTTTCAAAAAAAGCTGCAAAAGCTATGCGAATTTCAAGTTAAGTTCCAAAATAGAAAGAAAGCAGCGAAAATTGTGAAAATTATTTATTTCAACTAAAATATAAAAAAAAAAGGATGGAATGCGAGCCACACTGATAACTTCCAATCCCGTCTGTCGATTTGTCTTGTTCAAAAGTTTGTAGGTTTTCGTGTTTTGTTAAAAAAGTTCTCAGATGAATTATTCTTTAAAATTTTAAAATTACCAACAATATTTTGCATATCATGAAATAGTTTGATTTTAAAATCTATTTTTGTTAACGAGATTTTTAGTCGAAAACCAATTTTTACCAATTTTAGTAGCATTTCTTAAAAAATTTTATTTCTTATATAAACAAATACAAATTAGATGAATCAAATTAATTTGAAGTCAATATCTTCTTTTGTTCACAAGATATCGAGTCCCGAACATCAATTTTTACCAACTTTGCGTATTATTTTTTGTAGATTTTATTTTTTTTTAATGAAAAACGGACTGTAAAATTTTGATAAAAAACAATTACTGAATGTCGAAAACAATATTTTCTGTAAGATAAAATTAGTTTGAAGCCAATATTTTTAATTTTTGAAAAGATTTTTGAGTCGAAAGTTAATTTTTACCAAGTTTTAGTACTGTTTTTTTTTTAGGGTTTTATTTTTTTGTGAGAAAACTGTCAATTCGATTTTTCTAAAAAAATATACCGAATGTTCAAAACAATATTTTTTATAAAATAAAATAAGTTTGAAGCCATAATCTCAAATTCTTGAAAAGAACTTTTATAATTTTGTTTTTAGGTTTTTTATTTTTTGTGAGAAAACTGTCAATTCGATTTTTCTAAAAATTTTACCGAATGTTGACAATAATATTTTTCATAAAATAAAATTAGTTTGAAGCCGTAATCTTAAATTTCTGAAAAGATATTTGAGTCAAAAATCAATTTTTACCAACTTTTAGTAATGTTTTGTTTAACAATAACTTTCTATGTGAAGTTAAAAATTATATTTATACTACTTCGCTGACTTCCACGTAACTTTTTTCACCATATAAAAACCCCTTGAAAACTCAAAAAACAACTAATAGTTTCTGTAAATAATTCAGTGGGCTGTATAAGTGTTTTTATAATAGTAAATCGTTATTCTAAATAATATATTTATATTTGTTAATTAATTAATAAATTAATCCTGATGGTGAAATTCTCCTTAAGCATGGCATCTCAAAAATGACGCACTGCAACATAGCGAGACGAAGAAACACGACGTAGCGTCGTCGTCTTCGTCGTTGTCGTCTTCGTCTTGCCACGTTATGCATGCATTATGTTAAGTTGGCCCAGAAGAAGCAGAAGATAGCAGCAGGAACAGACACGGGGTTTGAACTTGGATATTTAAATTTTCTTTTTCTCTATTTTGATTATTTTTATTCTATACAAATAAAAAAAAATAAGTTTAAAAAGTTAAAATTAAATTCTAAATATAGAATAGCTTAGTGGAATTAACCACTTGCTATTGTCACTCTTGGTAAAGGTTTCTTTTTTCGTATGCATGCAGTAGGTATAAGGTATGCATTGCATTTATGCATTATGCATGCATGTATAGTTATGTAGGTATGTTTATAAACTAAAAATTTCACTTTTAGATTTGTTGTCATCGCATAGAAAAAGGAAGGTGGTACTGGTGGTGGGGGTGGGCGGAAGGACAAACTATAAGAGATGTAGATTGTAAGCACTGCAGAGTCTCTGTCTCTTTTATGGAAGAAGCACCAGTAAAATCGATTTTAAGTTACAATTTCTAGGCAAAAGGAGAACAAGATACAATGATGCGGCCTTATTCAGGAAAAATCAACAATCTTTTTGACCAAATGAGAAAAAATAAAAATAAAACAGAATTCTTTCAGGCCATTACATAAACATTGAAGGTCATATGGCACGACCAACCGCCTCATCCTGAAGGTAGGTCGGTCGGTGGGTCGGTCTTTTTTCTCAAGTATGGGAAATGGGTTGAAACATGATTTCTCTAAAGTTTCATTGTAGGCTTGTCACAGCCTTGAATAAAATTGTACCTTTACAGAATAGTTAGAAACGTACCTACTATTATTATTAGAATGTCGAGAGCAATTTTCTTTTTGCCAGGCCCTTTTTGTACATACAACCGACCGACACGGCCGGCGGCGGCGCGGCGCGGCGGCAACGAGTATTATAGCAAGTACGATTAATACGATGGCCGTTCCTTTTGCTCAACTTAACCGCACCTTTTATATATGTACACTCTTTAAACAGCAATTATAACAATTCAATGATATTAAACATTATAAATAATTGGTACCAAGGAGAAGAGTAATTATTTTGTTTAACTCTTATGAATGATGGAAGAGTACGCAGTACATTTATAGATGTGGAAATGGAAGTGGAAGAAAACAAACGCATTAACATTAACCTTAAAAAATTCATATATGTATGATTGATGAAGTGCTCATCCTTCGTGTGCATTTTCATTAAAATTTAACTCATTTCCATTCCGACAAAACGCAAACTTCAAATTTTGTTAACACATTTCTTTCTCTTTCCACAGAGGAATTATTTATTATGAATCATGTGGAAAAGCTGATATAGGAATCAATAGTTTTCTGGTACGGAGATTATTGAAATTTATAAAACATGCGTCAAGTGTGATACATACAATTTCCATCTATAGACTCATGTATACATCAACATGGTTAATAAATTATTATGTTTGTTCCACAAACAACTCGAATGGAATTTTAATAAACTGAATTCAATAAAGTTTTTGTTTGCTCCCTTCTTTGTAATAACACACTTTTCAGTACATTTCAAAAATGTAAATTAAAATTAAACAAAATAAATATTTTCATGTTTTTTATTTATTTAGGAAAAACATATGATGTTGTTCGAATATTAATAATAAATTGTTTAAAATATTTATTTTTGGAAGGTGTGATGAGTAAGAATTCGAGTATTGATGAATTCATGGGGTTTTTTGAAAATATGCTATTTTGTGTGTATGTGTGTGTGTTTTTTTTAAATAGGGTAATAATTGTTCGCAAAATCACACAAAATTAAAAATAAACATAAAAAGAAAATGAACCATCAAATAAATCTTTGCTGGTTTTGAACATTTAATGAGTGTAATAAATAATGTTATGTGTTTTCTTCAATGTTGTATTTGGTTTATTTGTACATAGTAACGCATATTATTTTTTAGTGCTTTTAAATATTGGATTTAAGGAAATAAATAAATATAAAAAGATCAGAGGTAATCACCCACATGAAAAAATTAATTTAATTGTGTTTTAATTTTTGTTTAATTTCAAGTTTAATTTTAATCAATTAAAGAGAGTAGGAATGCTTGATTGGTATGACCTTTTTGTGATATAAGGACGCTGTCGTAAAAATTAAAAATAATCTCACATTGGTTTCCAAAATTAATTTTTAAAATAAATGTTGAGACTTTTAGAACCTCATTTTTGGTTTCGTTTACGACATTATAAATACACCCAAGTCTTAATGCTCTACTTTTAAAATTGCTGGAATCTGCTGCACAACAATTGAAATACCCCTGTGTTAGAATCTAAAAAAGCGAGTAGGTACTCATTTTAACATGTTAAGTATTATATGAACCTTGTTTACACCAGTTTTAGTCTGGAGCAGCATAATTTGCTGCCCAGACCTGACAAGCGTATTCAAAAATTGGTCGAACAAATATTAAATTTGCATACTAACAAAAAGAACAAAAAATTGCTTTTATTTTGATTCCCTCTTAATCCAAAAAAAAAATAATTGAAAGAAATTACATTAAGCTCATAGTATTACTTTTAAGTTGTCCTTACTTTTTAGGAACTCAGCAATCAAAAAACGATTTAGGATCCCATTGTAATTCTTCACAATCAAGAGAACTTGAAACATTTTTTGAAGTTGTAACAGTTGGCATAAATGATGCACTTGGAGTTCTTAAACAAAGAAAGTAAATCGTTTATAAATAAAATCAAAAGAATAGGACCTAAATGACTACCTTGTGGAAGTCTACAGTTGATTTTAAACTTGTTTGATTCGCAACCATTGAAAAGCACAGAGTATTATCTTTCAAATAAATAAGATTAAGGTCATTTTACGAAATGTTCACAAAACCAGGCTTTCTAAATTTAAAAAGCAGAACTATATTTAAGAATGTGTCAAAAGCCTCACTGAAGGCATAGTCAAAATACAGTCCAATTGTTTTTAGCTTTTAAATAAGTCAATACAGTTTTTAGCCAGTTTCATTAAAAAGTGACGATAGAGCGCCCCTGGTTTGGAACGATCATAGATCATAAAATGTAGCATAGTATTTCACACATAATTAATCAAAGAGTTTAGGAATAACAGATAATCGAGCAATAGGTTTGTAATTCTTTACTTCCTCCTTTTTTTTTTTTAGAAATTATTAAGGAACTTTTTCAAATAGATGGAAACACACAAGCATGGTTCTTGTATCCCGTTAAAATACTCATTTTCAAATAAACACACAATTTCTCGAATCTGTAGTTTTAGATCTTTTTTGAAAATTACTTCCAATGTTCAAAAAAATTTAAGGATGCCCAAAAAGTTGAAAAAAAATGTAAAATAAAAATCCAGGTAATTTTATAGACAAGTTATCAAAGCTAATCTATTCTTGCCTTAGTATCGGGTGATTTTTTAAGAGCTTGAGAACTTTTAAAAAAAAAAAACGCATAAAATTTGCAAAATCTCATCGATTCTTTATTTGAAACGTTAGATTGGTCCATGACATTTACTTTTTGAAGATAATTTCATTTAAATGTTGACCGCGGCTGCGTCTTAGGTGGTCCATTCGGAAAGTCCAATTTTGGGTAACTTTTTCGAGCATTTCGGCCGGAATAGCCCGAATTTCTTCGGAAATGTTGTCTTCCAAAGCTGGAATAGTTGCTGGCTTATTTGTGTAGACTTTAGACTTGACGTAGCCCCACAAAAAATAGTCTAAAGGCGTCAAATCGCATGATCTTGGTGGCCAACTTACCGGTCCATTCCTTGAGATGAATTGTTCTCCGAAGTTTTCCCTCAAAATGGCCATAGAATCTCGAGCTGTGTGGCATGTAGCGCCATCTTGTTGAAACCACATGTCAACCAAGTTCAGTTCTTCCATTTTTGGCAACAAAAAGTTTGTTAGCATTGAACGATAGCGATCGCCATTCACCGTAACGTTGCGTCCAACAGCATCTTTGAAAAAATACGGTCCAATGATTCCACCAGCGTACAAACCACACCAAACAGTGCATTTTTCGGGATGCATGGGCAGTTCTTGAACGGCTTCTGGTTGCTCTTCACTCCAAATGCGGCAATTTTGCTTATTTACGTAGCCATTCAACCAGAAATGAGCCTCATCGCTGAACAAAATTTGTCTATAAAAAAGCGGATTTCACATTTCGAACCGAACACTGATTTTGGTAATAAAATTCAATGATTTGCAAGCGTTGCTCGTTAGTAAGTCTATTCATGATGAAATGTCAAAGCATACTGAGCATCTTTCTCTTTGACACCATGTCTGAAATCTCGCGTGATTTGTCAAATACTAATGCATGAAAATCCTAACCTCAAAAAAATCACCCATTATATAACTTTAGGTGATTATTTTACATACATTTGGGAAAAAGTTCTATAAGAATTTTTGAAAACTCTAAAAACGGTTAAGATGTTTCTTCATCTTGAAGTTTTCAAGTTTTCAACAAAATTTAGACAACAAATTATGATAAAAAAAAATACTTTTTTTTAATTATTTGTTGATAAAAAAAGGTAGCCAAAATCTGTTTTAAATCCGTATTTCACATAAAGTAAAATTTCTAACTGAATACAAAAAACTTTGATTTAAGAAAATAGGTTAAGAACCTTTTTAGTTATCTTTCTCGTTAAGTGTAAAAACATGACTCACTAGTAAGCTCTGAAAGTTGAAACACTACTGGTCTCTTAAAACATATACACTCTGGCACACCGACATATACCTTCGAATAAGTTTCTAAAACAAAGAATAGCTGTTATTAAATACAAAATTATAAAAAAAAGGTGATAAAGTCTAAAACAGACCAATTGTAATCGTTATCTTCATTCATTCTCTTATGTTATCGGCGGCAAACGCAGTTCTTTTGAGTGTCAACTAAAACTCTTAGGTAATTCTTTTTCGGAAAATCAAGAAGGAAATTTTAATTTTACGAATTTTGAAAGAATTTTGATACAAGGCAAAGTAGAAAAAGGAAAACTCATCATCACGAAATGAAGATTATAATACTAACTTACAGGCTTTTTTTGCAAGTACCGAATGCGAGTGAATTAGTGTGGTCATATTTTGATTATAAAAGAAAATTTGAAGGCTTCTTTTCTAGCATGTCCTATAATGATAAAACTAGCCATGGTCCTCAGTATTTATCAAACATGTTTATGTTTGTAGAATATTTCAAGAGTACCTTTGATGACTCTTTCTCATCAAATTCTATCTTGTCAAATAACTCTTCAAGCTCTAAGCAACTAGCACACTTGGGTTTTTTTAATTTGACAATCTCTGCAGCAATTATACTAGAAAATATTTCAAGACTTCTGGTCCTGATGGCCTACCAGTGCAATGTGCAAATATCATATTAGTTCTTTGTCCTGTTTAATGAATCTGTTCAAGAGTGTCACTTGCCAATCTCATGGAAATGCGCTTTTCTCAAAGCAACCTTTAAAACCCGAAGCACTTAATCTCTAATTATCGTCCTATAACTAAACTGTCAGTCATTCCAAAACTGTTTGAGTCCCTTTTCTGTGATATTCTTCCATTTAATTGCTCCTCTCTCTTTCTGTGATATTAAGGATGGTTTAAAAAAAAAACATCTATAATAACAAATCCTCTTGAGCTAACCACATTTTGAGTTGACGACTTCGAAAGAAATCTACAAGTTGACTGTGTATTTCTGTAAGGAATTTTGGCAAAACTAAGCCCTACTGTCGTTTTAAGAAAACTGGATAGATTTGGATTTAATGATAAGTTTATTTCTTTCATACTTAAATGACAGATATAACAATGTTGTTCTTAAAAATAATTGTTCAAGTAAATTTTAAGTTAACACTGGTATTCCACAAGGAAGCCATCTTGGACCACTGTTATTCGTTTTATTTTAAAATTACCTTCTTTCCATTTTCTCAGAATTCAATGACATTATTATTAAATAATATTTGGTTTTAAAATACCAAAAACTTCTTATTAATTCAGTTAATGAAAACATAAAATATGAAAATTTTACTAATTTAAAAAAAATTCTTCAATGATTTAAGTTTATAAAAACAACAGAAGGAATCACATTTTTGAAAATTCAGAAACTCTTACTGCATTAATGTTTATTTATATACTAAATTTAATTTTTAAACATGAAATGTCTAAATTATTTTCTAACTTTTTTGAATTTCATCTATTTATTCCACATTTATAAATTTAGTTCTTATAAAATGGCTATAATTTTACAACTCTTTGAATGGATTTTGATTTTTAAAATCTAACTGACCATCAAATTTAATCCAGAAATAACTTAGTTTATATTTGTATTTTTTTAAAACAAAAGTAGATTTTTTTTAATTTATTGTTGTTTTTGTTCAAAGTTTTAATTTTTTTAATTTTTAAAAATATGATTTGTCAATCAATATATTCAGTCTTACTTTATCACAGGACGTTTTACAAAGATATTGAGTATGTTGTTTACCTGCAAAAAAAAAAAAGAGAAATTGTTATTATTTTATTTGCGTATTATAAAATTATAGTTAAAAAGAAAATGAAAGTTTAAGATCTGGTAATACAAATATGAATTAAATAAAATGGATGTTCTTGCACATATTTTTAATAAAAGAAATAACTGAGACAATTCATCTTCCCAAAAAATTCTATCTATCTAAAAGAAAGTAATTAGTTTAAATTGGTGGTAGGTTAAGTAATTTGATCGAATATTTTTAACTGCAACAGGCGTTTTACAAGGCTCAGTTTTGGGTCCCTTTTTCTGATTTTCATCAATTCTATTTTCAGTCAAAATTTCAAAGGTAAAATTACAATATATGTATGCTGATGAGATGACATTGCTTTGGCATATGGTTGTAGATTCCTGCTTAACTTAACTTCTTACAGGAAGTCTGACTTGGACATTTTGAGACGATGGTTTGCTGTTAATAAAATAGTACTGAGGAATAAAATAATTTTAGTTAATTGCAATATTTTGCATCATTCTTCAGATTCCAAAAAATATGAAATTCAGTGTAAATGATTCGTATAGATTTGATTCTAATGAGTCCAGTTCACTTCATTGGTTTTAGCTAGATTTTGTGACGACCTTTAAATACTGGTGTAAAACTTGGTTTGTATTACTCATAAAAATTACTAGTTATGATCTACTATGGTACTGTTCATTCTACATTTCGGTATGGAATTTTTGTTAGGGGGGGGGGGGGTGGTTCTTATCAAAACATCTTCTTATTTTTCAATTATATTATTCAACATATTGTTCGAATCATTTCTAAAAAAAATCGTTGTTTATAATTATTTCATTTCCTTTCAGGAATTAAAGAAGTGGATTTCTTTCAACAAGGAATAATTCACGGCTGAAGAAGATGAATTTGGCTTACACCCCTTTTTTAACAGAATTCATTCGATTAATAGTTGATCTCTTGGTCTTGAACAATCTGCCTTTAGCCATTAAGAGGTCTAAGAGTTACGTTCTATGTTCTACAAAATGTAAAATCATGGCTTTTTGTGCACGATCACATTCAAAAATAAAAATGGATTGTCTTTAATTGTATAATTATATCCATGTTTTCTTGTAATTATTTAAAAAAATATGTTCCGTAATAAATTATATCATTGTGTTACTATTTTATCACAAGTAAGTTAAAAGATCGCTTAAACTATCAGTCATTGAATTTTGCAGTTCTTTAATAATTATTTATTTATTAATTTTTCTTGTTTTCTTAACTTTTGTCTTAATTCAAATATGCATGTTTATTTTCTTGGTCTTTTAAACTTAATTTTAAACTAAATTTAGTCTACCCTTCAAAATGAATTATGTTAAACCCATATTTTCTAAAAGTTGATCAAATATTTTATTATATATTCTTTAAAAAGAATGTAAAGTCTCTTTTAACACAGACTGTAGTCATCAAAAAATGACATTATTGTTTCAAAAGAATATTTAAATAAATTCAAACAAAGTGTATATAAATTGGCAAAATAACCTCAATTTCATTTTGTGCTAAATAAAAGAAATATCAAAATATACCTATATATGTACATATTTTTTAATCAAATAATTTGTTTTTTAAATGCCATAACCACATTTTCTAATGTGCGAAAATTTGCTACACTTTGACATAAATAAGAATAAATATCCATTAAAAAATAATATTCAACTGTTTTCTTGCTCTTTTATTTTTTTTTTGTTAAAATTAATAAATGTTTGTTCAGTTGCCAAGACAGTAAACATTGTGGACTTATTAATAAAAATACAAACAAAAAAATTCTTTTATAAACGAGTCATAATAACATTTTAAAATTTTTGATAGAGAAAAAGAATTTATATTAAAAAGTCTGAATACAAAAATTAAAAAGAAGACAAAACTTTTGGTGAGAGATAGAATTTATTCGATTGAATAAAAAAAAAAAGGATGTCACAATGAAAAATCATGTATACATTGAATTCGAATCAAAGACAATTATATTTAAAGCTCTATTGAATTCAGTTTCAAGGATAATTTTTCTTTTGAAACAAGCAGTTTTAAGGTTCACGGTGGGTTTTGATATTGGACAAAAACTTTACTGTTCTTTAATTAACATTTACTTAACAATTAGTTTATTTTTAAATATACATAAATAAATAATTCATATTTTATTCAAAAAGAAAATAAATTCACTGTCTTGAGTTTTGTCAGAAATCGTTTTTGAATTTGATATCAATACTTCTAAGAATGGAGACTATTCATTGAAGGATTCTTTATAAAAATAAGGTCAACATTTGTATATTTTTATCCATTTGACGTTGTAACGAAAGCATATTGAATCTGTCTACGTTATTAAGTGTCTTCTTGTTTTCGCAAATGTGAAAATTGTACTCATCACGTCAGTGCTTCATCTAATTGCTATGTCTTCGAAGCAGGATAATGCTTGCAAGTCAACCCTTAAGATCTACGACCTATAAGTCTACCATCATTCCTTCTTAAGACCTTAGAAAGATTGATTGATATCCATTTAAGGGCAAGTAGTGATACAAGACTTCTTTCTATGTCTCAACATTCCTGCTGTAAAAATAAATCGGTGATCGGCGTTACAAACATTAGTACGCACCATCGGATACTCCCTCCATCATAGAGAGTTCAGTATGGTTGCTTTCCTTGACATCGAAGGCGCTTTTAACAACGTGGACATATCTGCAATCACATCTGCACTAACATCTCTGAATGTAGGAATTCGCTTTGGGAGTTAATTCATTTAATGCTGACGAGCAGAATAAATAACTCAAAACTGAGCTACTTTTCTGCTAGAAGATTCGTTAGTAGAGGGACACCGCAAGGTTGTGTTCTATCCCCTCTCCTCTGCAACCAGGTGGTAAATGAAATCCAACTGGTCTGGATGCGGAGGGTTCCAGAGTGATTGCCTAGGCGGATGAAGTTGCTATAACGGTTTCAGGAAAGCATCTTAACACCTTAAAAGAACTTTTACAAAATGCCTTAGTAAAACTAATACTTTGGGCTGATCGAAATGGGCTGGATGTCAAACCAAACAAAACCGAATTTGTCCTATTTTCGAGGAAATACAAAATTCTATATGCTAACCTTCCCTATATTGAAGGAATCCAATTAAAGTTCTTAGACGAAGCTAAGTACCTGGATCTTATTACTCCGTAATTCTTAAGATTTTAGAATTAATTCCAAAGCACACAGATTACACTAACCCCCCAACTGCGATTCGACAGAAACTTCCAATTTCTTTACCTTCCAGATCTTTTTGGGAAGATAGGGCATTCCTGGAAGACGAGTCAGTCTGCTTTTATACAGATGGATCAAAAACAAGAGAAGGGGTTGGTGGCGGTGTGTACTCTGAACGACTGAAATTAAGACTCTAATTCCGCCTTCCCAATCATTGTAGCGTGTTCCAGGCGGAACTTTTGGCGATAAAAGAAGTCTTATCCTGGCTTAAAGAAAACGTGATATCAACATCTGATATCCATATTTTCTCAGATAGTCAGGCCGCTATCAAATCTCTAGACTCGGTCTTTACAAACTCTATAACAGTCCATAACTATCGACCATTGTGGAGATGGCACCACAGTTTAATATTTACCTTTGCTGGGTGCCGGGCCATAGAGACATTCCAAGAAATTTTAAGGCAGATGTACTCGCCAGAAAGGTACAATACAACCCATTCTACCATGCTGGCATATCAATCGCTGCATGTAAACTATTTCTAATGCAGAAGGCTATGAAAAGCAAACACCAGGTGGAATAACATGACCACGTGTCAGGTCATAAAAAACATCTTGCCTTCATTAGATTTAAAGCGATGAAGGTGCTTGCTATTTCTAAGCAGATTGCATATAAGCTCGATAACAGGTGTCATAACAGGGCATTGTCTAATAGTAAAGCACGCCGTGCGGCTAAGCGTATTTTCAAATGACTTTTGCAGAAGCTGTATGGACGAAGAAGAGGAGGAAACAGTTCTTCACCTTCTCTGTACATGCCCTGCGCTAGCTTAAAAACGCAAGAATTATCTTCTTCTTCTTCTATAACGATCTAAACTATTTCAATCATATTAACCCTTTACCGTATGAATTATTTCCAACAAAGGAAAAAAATTTAATAGGCTTTTAATTGCTTAATTAGATCATTATAAGACATGTTTAGTGAAAAAATTAAAAAAAGTTAATTTGTTTAAACTTTTGGGAGAGAAGCCAAATTTGGCTTCGTATGCATTAAAGGTTTTACAACCTTTACATTTCCGTTAAGAAAATGTTTGTAAGAACACAAATAAAAATTAAGGGATTTCAATAAAAAAAAAAGTTATTGAGTCAAAAAAAGCTAATCCTCGTAAATTTGAGCTCCATGAAGTTTAGAAAAACAATTTCTTTTTTCATTGTAACATAAATGAGATTTACATTTCGGGCAATAGGTAAAAGAGCGGTAGGAGCAATCGATTTGGCAAATTTTTCTGTTTTTTCTAATTTGTGGAAAATGACCCACATTGTCGAAACGAATTGAAAGTAAGGGATAGTCTTGATTCCTGTCAGGACGCTTTTTCTTTGGTGTTGTTCCTGCAGGTGATCTGGCCCCCTTTTCAGGATCGGTGGCAGAAGAAGTTGGAGTTGCAGGAGATCCAAGTCGAGAAACACTTTGGGGACGTCCACGGAGTTTTAATACTTCCTTTTCAGGTTTGCATAAATGCTCGGCTATTTCAAGTTTGAAATCAAACAAAGGTTGGTGAAATTCATGTTGACGACGCCATAGAATCTACGCATTCACTATGCATAAATCTATAATGTGAAAAAATACTCGCTTGTACCACTTCTTCGATCGTAAGTGTATTCGATATAATCCCAGCATCGAATCAAGAAGGTCCACTCCACCCATGTACTTGTTGTGAACATCAACAGCTTGCGGAGCAGGTAGAATTTTATATGCCTTATCTTTTCGTGAATAATGACGTTTCTCTGTTACTGGATTCATTCTCACATATGGTGACATCAGAGTAACCATTTTGTTATCGGTATAGGACACTAAACTGAGCTGAACTCCATCAACAGTTGCCACTTTTTCGATCATGCTTCCTTCATCAATTTATTTTTCGGGATTCTCGAGTTCGGTACGCCGCAGCCGTTGAGCTTCACGGTTCCCAATGGCAAAATACCATTTTGGGCTATTATACCAGTTATCAAAAAATAATTTGTGGTTGACATTTTTTGCCACAGTATATAGATGTTAATCTGGTGACGACATTTCCACTAACTCCCAGATCTGGAGCGCCATCAGGAAATTAATTGCTTTGGTGTCCAGCAAACAAGTCGAAATCGTAGCTAAATCCAGAAATTCCACTCAGAACTTGGTTCTTACATCCCCATTTATGTGGCTTGGCTGGATTGTACCTATACTGCTTCAGTTCATGGCGACATTTTGTTGGTATAGTTTGTTCATCAAGGGCGAGAAACTCTTCTTTATTTTCTCCAAAAGTGGCCTTATCTTGAACAATTTGTCGTGTCCTTCTTGCCCAAGTGGAATTAAATTATCATTGTCTCACGTCATTGTTTTGTAAATGATCGGTTGTCCTATAGTTTTATTCCAGTAATGCCTTGAAGATGGAAGTCGGCAACAGGACATAAACGTTACCATTCCGATGAATTGCTCTATTTCATCTTTTGTGATACTGACCGTATTGTTTATATTATCCTGGAATGCTTTTTTATTTGATTCGTCCGTTATTTGGTTAGTTACCTCATCAGTAAACAGGAATTTAAAAAATTCCGATGGGGGTATTTAGGGCCTTTACTGATTCTGGTAGCTCAGCCGATCCCCCAAAATATGAAGTTTTCCTTGATGTACGCAGGAATATGTCCCTTTCTCCATGAAATTTGATTTTTTTGATTTTGTTTTGTTTACCCTGGATTCGACTTTACTGTTTTGTTTACCCTGGATTCGACTTCATCGTCTGAATCTATGTCGGTTTCTTCCACCACAACGTCGTTGTCTTCTTTGTTTTCGAATTGCATCTCAGTCTCTACTTCCATATCCGAGTCACCTGCCAATTCATCATCACTTTGCACTCCATCTCCAGGACTAGGATTCACAAAATCGGATCTTCCGTAAAAACGACGAGTTTTCATTTCTTCAGTTAAAGAACAATTAAATACATTTATTTTACTTTAATTAACAATAATTGTAGGTAAAAGTGAAAAACAAGTAAAAGCTAAAAAAATTTATACATTGAAAACCCTTTACTGCATACGAAGCCAAATATGGCTTGACAACATATACCCCCAAAACTGACAGAATTAAATAATTTTTTTTTGATTTTACTTATTTTTAGAAAAGATAAATATATAAGTTATCATAAATATATTTTTTCAACTTGATCACTCACTTTAGACAAAAGTTATTAATATTCAAAAATGTTCAAAATTTAAAACTTCCCTTTTCAACCACAATTGCAAGTCAACTGACTTTGAAGGTCAAATTTAACCCTATATATATGGAAACAGGTAGATAAAATTATTCTTAATTCATTGTCAGATATACCTTAAAAAGGGGTAATTAGGCATTTTAATCATTTCTCAGAAAAAAGGGGTTAAAAAAGGATTAAAATGTAAAAAGCCATAAATGGCTTCGTATGCAGTATAGGGTTAACATAATCAGCCTTTCACGTTTCGTAAGCGACTCAAACTGGTTTCATTGAGCTTAGAAGAAAGTCTGAGGATTCATGTGGTATCAATGTGCCATTGAACTGGCCTAAGTGTGTTCTACTCCATCACGAACAGCCACTTTAATCTAATTTAACCTATGCATGTCTTCGATCCATGTTAACACATAGGACATTTAACCATCCGAAGAAATGACATGAATTACCAAATTATATAACCACATCTTCCTCATGTACCCGTATAATGCTTTTGATGTTAGTTTGGTCAAGGGAAAAGTTTCTTGCAAATCAAAGGAGATACTATATACAACGTTTAGATCAGATAGCCTTTTCGCGGTCAATTTAATGTCCTTTGAACGCAGTCTTGTAGATTATTCTAATTTTTTTCTCGAATTTTTGGCAGGGTCACAGGTTCTACATTTATCACTTTAACTTCTTCAAGCAAACAATTTATTTGTACTTTATATTTTTTGGTTGCAAAAAGCAGTTCAGTGATTTTACCGCCTTTTTCGACTTATTTAAAAAAAAATCAAGTTGTTTCGTTAAAACTTTTATACCAAAGACAGAAATCTACAAATTCAAAAATGTCACTTTACCCCTTCTTCTCCTCAACCAACGCTTTAATTGGTAGTTGGTGAGACACTTAGCTACATGCTTTATTAATTGTGTAACGGATTTCCTTATAATTTCAACTATCGAAAATATTTTTTAAGTTCAAAAAACATACACATGCCTTTTAAATTTTTAATTTTCGTTCCACTTTACGTTAAAAATAATAGGTTACTTTATTTGTTTTATTTACTATTCATGACGCGATAAACATGCGCTGCACGGCGAGCCGCTATCGAACCGCTCGCCCGCCACTGTTGTGCGTCGGTCGTGGAAACCGCACCACCGCGCGCCGCCGCCGTTGACGCAAAATATATTATTATAAATTTTAATCCTACAGCAGTCTATATGGACAATAATATTTTTTGTTTAACTTATTTATCTTTGGAACATTTTGTTGATTTATTCTGAGTGGCCCACTTAAATACATTAAACAATCCGAAACAAGTCTCTAAGCTATATTAACTATCAACTTAATGTACTTACGAGCAAGTCAAACTTAAGTTTATTTTTTTAAACAAATTAGATAAAAATAAAATCAGAGGAAAAAGAAAGAGATAAACACCTCGTACCTACTCAACAAGTTGAAATATTTTGATAAATAAATTGTTAAGCTAAATAGATATCAATTGACTTAGGTAGGTACTTTATTCGTTGACAAAATGTGTAGGTCTTTTATTTTGATGAAAAAAGAAGCGATACTTTTGAATATTTTAAAACATTTCTAAGAATCTGTTTGTGGGTTTTTGAAAATGTATCTGAAAAATTATATGTATTCTGCTGTAAACGTTATTGCTTCGGAAGTCTAGAATGTTTGTATTTGGTCAAATGCCAACAATTAACATTTGGACGGGCCAAAAAGTTCAAAGAGTCAATATTTTAATATAAATAAGAACGTCTACTAATACAGTAAATAAGAAAGTCTACAATAAGTTAAAGTGTGTGTTGGTAAGATACAAGATAAAAGGGATTATTCTATCTAACACCCTAAACACAAATCTTAGGAACCTAGATTTAAGGTAGGCATAGTAGGTATCCGAAATCTGACAAACGTATCATAAAAATGATGTAATTCCCTCTTCTCAAGAATTTAATAAGCTTTATTAGCATTGGAGTTTATGAGGTTGAAGTATTCATGTTTGCCATCCAAAGACACAAGTGCACACGAGATAATGATACAACTTGAAAGAAATAAGACTTCGAGCCCTTTCCGCTATTTTATCGTAAGCGACATTTTCAATTTAAAGAAAAAAAACTGAATTATTAAAATTTACTACTAACACATGAAGCCTTGATAGCTTTTGTCATATCTAAACTTATGCACAACTATAAGAATTTCAAATACGAACTTAAGGCATAAGTGGTTTTATCGAGCAGTAGTAAGCTTTTGATTTGTCGTTTAGGCGATACAATTTATTTTGGCGCTTACGATAATTTAGCGGAAAGGGCTCGACAAAATTACGTTTTTCTTCTGCTGCACAAATAAAACAATACTTTTCCTAAATGATTAAGATGTCCTGAATTCGAATTTTAACATAAAATTTGTCTTTTATATCAGGTTTTTATAATATGCCATTTTAAAAATTTTTTTTTTAGGCAAAGTTAAAATACAACATATTCCTTAAAAATTGTATGATTATCTTCTATATGCAGTTTAAATGATTTAGGTTTTTCAATTAGTTTTCATAATTTCTCATTATTTATGAAGTTTTGAAAAACCTTGAAAATGATTCTTTTATGTTTTTGAATAATTTGTTTTAAAGTAAATTTTCAATGCTGTTTCCGAATTCAAACTCCGGTAAGGTATATGTGCTGAAACTCAGAAATCTGCATTTTTAAAATAAATCGTATGATTTTTTTTAATTTAATTTAAAAATTTGATGTTATAACCTCAAGACTACAAATTCGTATTGTAATGTGTATACACTCTTTATCTCTTTTAATATCGGATTAATAGGAGAACTCGCTTCTTTAAGCATCGAGAAACATCTAGTGGCTAAGAGGGGAACATTCAGCGCATACAAGAACCTCGAAAGGGGCAACATCTAGGGATTAAGAGGAGAACTAGCTTCGTTAAGCATCTAGTGATAAAGAGGAGAACTCGCTTCGTTAAGCATCGAAAACAACCTGGTAGATTCTCGAACCGATTTGAGGTAAATAAATAGGCGCTCGGAAGCGAAGCGGATTATTATTGATTTACTGCGATAAGTAAAGACTGTGTTTGATAAGTAAAGACTGTGTTTGATAAGTAAAGACTGTGTTTGATAAGTAAAGACTGTGTTTGATAAGTAAAGACTGTGTTCGAAAAGTAATAATTGAAAGTGGTGAATAAATAAGTTTATAGCGATTTAAATATAGAAAATTTGTGTTTTATTTACAAGTGTGAATAAGTTTTAATTATCGGACCAAGCCGAATATAACAGTATTAAGATCAAAAATTGCTTTTAACCGTTTTCTGTCGATTTTAGCATACCTATTTCCGCTTTCTTTTAAGGTCAATATATGGCAGGCAACTAATGATTTTTTTTTTTCAAAATTTAGTAAGATGCTGAACATTTTTAAATTGAATATTGAGGCTAGGGATTGTAGATTTGGAAAATAAAGAGTTTTATTGAAGAAACAAACTATTCCATAAATTTACATAGCCTCAAAACACCTTATATAAAGTGTTTGTTTTTCGAATTATAAAAGGGTTGTATCTCAAAAAACCTGACATAAAAGATTGATTTCGATGTCGAACTCGAACTAAAGCTATCAAAAACCTTATAAAAAAGTGTAATTTGATTGCCATTTACATCACTTTGTTGACCAGAGTAATTGATGAAAGCCTTCTTGTAAAATTCATAGTTCAATATTTATATAAACGTTATAAAGTCCAAGTTCCAAACACAGCAATCAAAAAAATGAATTTCGATCACATTGAAATTTTGTATAATCAATATTATTTGAAACAGTTTTGAATATTGTTAAGTATATCGTCCAGAAAAATGATAAACTCAAAGTGCTTCAACACAGAAGATAAATCGTTTATAAATATGTAAAACAAAAAGAAGAGGACCTAAATGATTACCTTGCGGGGTTCCGGAGTTAATTTAGAACTTATTTGATTTGCAACTATTGGACGGAGTATAATCTATCGAATAAATAAGATTGGGCCACTTTCTTTTTAAAAGTAAAACTTTGTGTAAGACTTTGTCAAACACCTTTCTGAAGGCAGTAAGAATACGTTCGAGTTTTTTTTTTTATAATATGTTTTTACTTATTTTATTAGATAAGTCACAATATAGAACATATTTAGGAAACTAGAAATAGCCCCGTAATTTTTAAGTTCGCATTTAATGGGAAATAATCAGTCTTCTATCCTCTTATAAGTTTTTTTACTGCCCCTTATGTGTTAATTTATGTCGCATGCGAGCTCTTATCACCATAATTTATATTGATTCAATGCTTCTAATGTTAACTTTAAAAGTAAATTTTTAAGTAATAAAATGTAGTGTAATGAAAAAATTTAATTTTATTAATAACATTAAATTTGCATATACAATACATTCTTACGACTTATTACACAATTAGTTTTATGATAAAACATAAAACTATATAATTATCTCTTTAATAAGAAAAATAATTTACAGCCATGCAATATTTTCATAGTTTATAGCATAGGAAGTAGAATTTTGAAATAAATTAACATAAACTATTATGAGAATAAAAACCCCCAATCCAAACAAACGAAGAATTATTATTAATAAAAACAAAAAAATATACATCATCAAGAGTTAAACTCCGATGAACTTTTTATATGTCATTTTTGTTTATCGTTGGCGGAAGTGTCATATAAATATTGAAGCACATCCGTCCGTCGTCGTTGTCGGTTGTAGATGCAGTTGCATGCATGCGTTTGGCACTTCCTACATCATAGTTGTTGTTATATTGTTTCTACATTTTTTTAATGGTAATTATGAAAATTTAAAAAACAAAAACAAAAGACTTTTTTTTTCTCAATATCATAGCATCAGTTTCAGAGTAGATATTTTTAAGATCCCCAGATGGTTATGTTTTGTGTTTTCAACAATTTTTTCTCTATCTCTCCTTTTCAAAAAGATGGAACACGAAAACAAAGTAAGGGGTATAAAGGAGTTTTTAAAAAATGACAAAGCAATACCTTATGGCTCTCATCGTTATCACAGAAGAAGATGGAAGAAAAAACAAAAAGTTTATAAAGTTTTTGTTCTTTTTTGTATCTTGATTCACTTTTAATACACCTCACCTTATGCCTTGACTTTGGTATGAGCTATAGGTACTGTGATAAAGTTTTTAGATTGAACTTTGAAAGAAAACAAAGTGAATACCTGACGGTGACAAAAAAAAATCCCCCCACAGCACGTCAGAGACTTGGTGTTGAGAATGTTGCGACAGGTTAATATCAAATTTGAAACGCTTTAAAATGTCATTGTTGTTATCATATTTTGTTTTTTAATGAAAGAAAAATCTATTAAGAGAAGATGTGCTTTTTAGAAGAGAAGTTTCTTGAGAATAAACCTGTTTAAAAGTGAACTAAAATATTTAAAATGAACTTATAAAAAGTTCATTAACATTTGACTTAATTTGTATTTTTTTATATGTACTTAAAGTCAATTTATTATTTTCAAAAAAACAAAGCCAGTTTGATAACTTTAAACTTGCTCTATAGATCAAGTATTGGTTTTTATGTCAAATGAGATTTTTAAGAATTAAGTTGAACTTTACAATGCGATGTTCGAGTAATAGGGAAAATGCTTTTTATCTATTACTCGTGCACAATCGCATTTTTTTAGTTTTTGTAGACTAAGAAAAAACATAAATACTTCCTCTTTTAAGGCACAATAGCTCATAACAATATAAGATATTATAATTTTGAAAGCAAACAAACACATTTCTCGAAAAAAGAAAAAAACACTGTTATTTTTGGACTTCGATGAAAAAATATAATTTAAAAAAGTTTTACAAAACATTAATTTAACCATTGTAAACGATAAAAAAGCTTGAAGTCAATATATATTTCCTTGTTATTTAGATACTAGACTTGAAAATACTTGAAAAAAATCTGTCAATTGGATTTTTTCTGAAACAATAACTAAAAGTTAACAACAATATTCATTTATTCTCGAGATATTCTTGTTGAATTTCTGTTTTTACCAATTTTGTGTAGATTTTTATTTTTAATAAAAAATAAGCTGTCAGTTATATTTTTCTTAAAAATTTAACAAATGTTAAAAACAATATTTGGTATACAATACAACTAGTTCGAAAGCAGTATATTTCATTGTTGCCAAGAAATTGGAATCGAAAAACCATTTTTAACAACTTCTAGTTGTACTTTTTTAGGGTCTTATAAGTTCGATATTTGGGGACAAATAAGTTTTGTATTTCTTTTTTAAATTGCTAAACTTTTTACCCCACAGACTCAATTTTTTTAAAAGCCTTTGTTTTTTGTAGTTGTTATTATCTGTAAGACAATTTTTTTTTTGAAGACGATATCTCTTCAGGTTTTTGAGATATGGACGACGAAAAAAGATATCTCGAACTTGCGAACACTCTCACACAGACATTATTTTTAATTTTAAATATCTTTGAATTATACACTTTTAATAAAACCTTAAATAGCGTATAAATACTGTCTGCTCTTTATTCGATCACATTTCTAGTTCAAAATTTTTAAAACCTTTTAAATCGTGATATCTTCTAAGTCGAAATGTCTGAGGCTGAAAAATGTCATTAGATTTTTTAAAGAGAATTACATGGTTTTTTTTAGAGGTTTACTTTCTAAAAGCACTGTTAAATTTGTTTGGTAGTTTCAGACTGATATTTGACACCTGTCAAACTTAACTATCATTTTAAGTGTCATAAGATTAGTTAAAATTTTTTCATTAACAATAATGGATTGCTTAACAATCGAACAAAGTTATAATTGATCGAATATCCAAGCAATAGGTAAAATTGTGAAAATATTCTAAGAGATAAGGAAGCTATACTGATGTCTTTTTCTTCCTGACAATAGCAATTTGTTTATTGGGTTTATAAATAAATAAATAAATTAGCTGGCCCAATAGTCCGTTAAGAACTAGGGCCTAGTGACTTACAACTCTCAACCATTAATGTGTGCGAGTACTGTTGTCAGGGATGGAGGGGACCTACAGTTTTAAACCGAATCCGAACGGCTTATTTGAGAAAGCACTTTGACAAGAATTACTCTTGGAGAATTTGTCAATTCCTCGCAAGAGGCAGTACCCGTCAAAAAAACCTTTAAATGGCACAGGCAGGGATTGAACCCAAGACCTCTGGCATGGCAGTCTAACGCACCAACTATCATGCCACGGGTACTACCACTCCAGCATTTATAAAGTTTAAAAACTAGATAAACTGTTAGTGCAGGACGTGGCTCAATTTTACAGATCGAAATTTATTGGTTTATATTTTTAATGGACTAATGGTGTTTTGTGGATTAAATTTGTGTCCCAAACATTTCTAACCTTGTTAAAATTTAGAAAGTACTTTTTTGTGAAAATACTTAGATAAGACCTTCACTGATAAAACCAAAATTCATTTTTGTAGTTTTTGTAGAACACTGTATAGTTTGCATGAGCTATTAATGAAGCTGAAATTATTGTAAAATATCTTTTTAACAATGAATATCCACTCCATGTTTCAACAGCTCGAGTTTAAGTATCTTATACACTCGTTAGTCGAATGGGATTTTCCTGAAGCTCAAATACAAAAACAACTTAGTCATAGAATCATATTTTTTTTCACTTTGTCTCAAATCTAACAAACAAAGATTAATGTTTAACATAACAACTTCCCCATTCATCAAGTCCCCATCATAAAAATTAGCGCGACGGGCCCCCTTTGGATATATCTACATATCATGTACACCACATGCCTCTACATCTACATACCTCTTCATACTCTGATATTGCTTGCAAATTGAAATGACTGAAAAACTATCTAGCACGGGTCACCGCATTGGATACACAACAATGCAATCAGTTGAACATACACAATGGGTTCGTTCAGAACAAAAACAAAAAGTACACAAAGAAGAACCAAAGCTTTGAAAACTTGAATATATGTACAGCTGTGGCCAAAAATATAGGAACATTTCTTACTTTTTAGTTTAACTGCTTTTTTTTAACTTTAGAAAAGTTAAGACGGCATGAGCAAATGAAATAGAATTATAGTAAAGGTTAATATGTTTAAAACTATTCACTTAAGAACTTTATCAATACACAAACGAATTCGGTTTATAGGAAAATTTTAAGAAAAATCTCATCGACTAGTTTTGTATGGTAAAATTTCTAGTAATTCTAATATAAGATTTATTTTGAAATATGCCACAAAGAAATAGATACCCCGAAACACTGCACAAAAAAAAAGAAAATCTTAAACTTCATTTACAACTGCATAATAGAGACATATCTATAGTAACATAAGATCGAGAAAGTAGACCGAAGTTCTGCAGGAATTTTCCTTCATGTCATAAAAATAGGAAAAATACAAAGAATCTAGAAGATATCCACTTTCAGAGACAGAGCTAGTTTAATAGTTTAAAAATTTAAAAAAATCTGCAACTAGGTTTTGACATTCAAGTCAGTTTTAGAACGGTTCTTCGTATCTAACAGACTAACGCACAATCTTCATAGAAGATACAAATGTCGACACTCTAAGCGTTCATTTAAAACAGCGACTAGGTTCGTATACGAAGATTGGCCAACGTTATGACTTTTTTCGATTAAACAATCTGAATTCAGAAGACTTAAAAGAAAACTGATATCTTTTTCTTAATTTTGCACTGAGGATGTGAACGGAGTCGACACGAAAATGAAAAAAATAGCAATATTCTAGAACTTTATAATTTCTTTAAAAACAAATTAAATTCAAGATGAATTATCAAATGTTGGAATTGAGCTAAGAATTTTCTTAAGCATGATTGTGACCAAATTCAAAGTTGTGTGTTTTTTTCTGTATACCTTTGTTACACAACATAACATTCCTATATAATCATACAGTGCCCTATTTTCGAAAAGTGCCCAATGCCCCTTAAAGGGTAAAGACGGCCTTGACTTTAAATTGTCGAAATACAAATTAATTTATTTAGAATGGATTGGAAAATGTTTAACCATTAACTTATAAAGCCAAACTACGAGTAACTTCTCTTGGGTGCCTGTATGTTGAATTTTTGTTATGGATGGAATATTTTGGAAGGAGTCGTATATGTCGAAATATAAAAATATACCCAACCAAAGGCACGAAATGTACTTTTTTAAGTGATATCATATCAATAACTCATTGAGATCCTCCCTATTTAGAACAAGATTAAAGAAAGAAGACATAACCCCTAGACTAACAAAACTAATCTTTGGAGATTTTGTCTCTGAAATGTGGTACTCAACTTTGTCAGTATCAGTTTGCTCTAAGGAAAACAAATTTATTAATAAATTCAAAATTACATTTAAATAAGGTTTTTCTACAACTAAATTTGGTTTCAAAATAAAGTTATTTAAAATTATTGTATGTGTCAAGTCTTCTACATTTAGTCTCAATTTTTCTCACCGTTTATAAACTTAGTAGAAACTTTTTTAGTGTTTGGTTTAAAATTGATTTTTAGTAAGCAAACTCTGGTCGTTTTTGACATTTTCAGAATTTATGAAAACCAAAAAATTGCCGCTTCGGTGGTTTTCGCACTAATTATTTTTTCCAACCTTAACTTAATAATGCTTACATACCTACCACATTCCACCTTCCTGATAAATTATGCTTAATCATTAAATTGGGTTGAAACCTCCCTAACTACTTATATCATCTTAATAAACCTTTATGTCTAACTACATAAATTTGAGCTGACATAACTTTTGCTTATCACCAGAAACTTTGTTTTTTATCTTAGTTTTGCTAGTATATAAAAGATCCCCCAAGGTGAATTCCAACGCAAATTTGGTGAAATTTTTTTCATCCACGTTGACGAAACATTTTAAAATTATTTGAATTAACCCCAAACCCAAACGAGAAAAGGAAAGATAGAAACCATTAATCTTCGATAACATTGTTACGTATTAATTTGGATAAGTTTTTGTTTTCGGGTATGAAGTGTCTTTAAGGGATAAGCTGACATGAGCTGCGCTGAAAGCGGTCACAAGAAAAAGTTTTAATTAGACCGCTCATAACATAAGAAAAAACTCATCCCAAAAAATATGAAATACTGGGAAAATAACTTGTCAAAGGAAATGGTTTGTGCATTCGATTTATTCGTTCAAATACACAAACCATTTCATTTGATATATTATTTTCCCAATATTTCATATTTTATAATAATTAATACAAAGTTAAAAGTTAAAATAAGTAATAAAAATATAAGAATAAGTAAGAAAAAAGTGAAATTTTTGAACAAATTATAAATTTTTATGCAACTAGTGGACCCGACAGACGTTGTCCTGCATGATATTTCAATAATATAATAATTGCATTCTTTTTGTATTTTGAAATAAAATCAACTTTTCTAAGAACAGTTCGTTATAAATTATATTAATGTTTGTTTTTATTTTTATCTCAATTCCAGTTGAACAATATTTAACAGTCTCTGAGGAGTATATAAATGAATAAACTTGACGTTTTTCAACGTGAAAACACTCCACAAATAATTTACCTTGTTAGAAAACTGTATTTTTTAGATCCATTGTGACTTATTGTCAGTCTAAATGAAAAGAAAGAGTCTAAAGAGATTATTGGGATTCGCGGCACGACAACAACTCCACCTTCCAAGAACATTGCCCATAATTTTTTGTATGACTAATCTTGCAGTACACGTGGCATGATGGTTAGTGCTTTGGACTTAACTTAGAGTGTCCGTATGGGACCAGTAAGTTAGTAATATGTTATGGATAATTAGGCTAGTTTTATGAATTTTTGTCTAGCTTTAAGATATTCTTAAGAATGAATTAATAAAAATGAATTTGAAAAAAAAAAGTGCTTTTGACTGTCATGCCAGAGGTCATGGGTTCAGTCCTTGCCTGTGCCGTCTTAAGTTTTTTTCACGGGTACTGCCTCTTACGAGGAATTGGCAAATCCTCCAAGAGTAATTCTAGTCCTTAAAGTGCTTTCTCAAATTAGCCGTTCATATTCGGCTTAAAACTGTGGATCCCATCCATCCCTGACAACAGTACTCGAACACAGGAATGGTTGAGAGTTGTAAGTCACTAGACCCTAGTTCTCAACGTACTGTTGCGCCACCTAATTTATGTATTTGATAATCTTGCACAGTTTAATAGCATAGGTGCATTTAAATTTCGAAGTAAAATGATAGGTGAGTCAATTAAAAAAATTAACAGGATATTTGGCTGCTTCGTAAGGCGATCGAATTTAAAAATGTAAATTTTTTCAGGTCTCCACTTGAATGCATACGCAAAAATTCGTTAATAATTAAATAAATATCCTAGGTACCGACTACAACGCCATCTGCTGGGCTGATTTGTGAATTAACCACCCAAAATTCATTCAAATAGGTCCTGCCGTTTAGGAGGATTGACACAAAAGCACAAAAGTACAGTAGAATTATATAAATAAAAAAGATAAAAACACAATTCCCATATAGTCCACAGACCTTAACAAGTTATTTCTTATGTGGGACCCTGAAAAGGGTGGTACGCGTTGACATTTTTTGTCTAAATGTAATCTTTTTGATGACTATTCTTTTTCAAAGTTAGCAGCAAATTAGAAAAATCACTAACAAAGAAACATTGACAAAATATTTTCCATTGAAATTAAATGATAGCATTTTAGAGTTGTTGCCTTAATTTTGTACTATAAAATAAAGTTCTGTTTCTATTATTTTGGCCACAGCTGTAAGGTACATAGGTAGAGCTATGTAGATATGGATAAAAGTATCTTTTGTCATCTCTCTGTTATAAAGGTTATAAAATGAAAGAGGGAAAAATGTCATTTAATGGAATTACGTTTATTGTAGATATTTATACGAGTAGAATATGAGTTTTTTTGTATCTGACATCTGACTGAAGACTCAAGCCTGAAGCCTGAAGCCTGAGTATAGTGGAAGTTTAAGCTCGTTCCCCTTTGCTCGAATATTATTATTTTTTGTTCATCGGACTGAAAATTTTTAAATTCGTTGGCGAGCGGCAGCGGGCGGTGAACGACAAACGACTGCGGACGTATGTACCTCTAAAGTCATGTCGAATTGGGGGCTGGCGTTGTTGGCAGGGTGGTAATGGACAGGGTATGTAGAAGACATATAGATAGATACGTGTATACCTATAGAGTAGTTGTATCATATTTTTTTGGATTTGTTTATTTAATGCAATGCAAGTATTTTTGTTTTGTTTTCTAATAACAAAGAAATGAAAGAATATGAAACAAATACAATTTGACAGAAAAAAAAGAATAATACTTAAAATTCCATAACTCCTTTATTCTTTTGTTCCTGAGTTTTTATTTTTTTATTTTCTCCAAATTGTTTTCAAATGACTGCTCAGAGAATTTTTTAGAGACTTTTAAACATTCATATACCAAAAAAAAGTGAAACTTGACCTCTTTTGTTCAACTTAAGTTTACAACTAAAATTTAATAAATTTTGTTTTCATTGTGAGAAAGAAAATTTATAATTTAACGAGAAAAAAGGACAACAAGGCTGGATGGGGAGGATTGTTTTGTGTCAAGTTGTTTTTCGTGTAACATTTTTCTCTTAGTTTCAAGTGCTTTGAAAAATAAAACATTTCACTGAAAAACTTTTCATTTTGTTTTGTGTTTTAAAAACTTATGTTTCAACTAAATAAACTAAAACTATTTTTTTTTTTTGGTTTTTGAACACTTTAGATTGGTCCTTTTTTTAAGTTCCAAATAAAACTTTGATAAAGAAAATTAAAATTTAGGTCAGTGAGTAGGACGATTATTTTGTTTTGTGATAGATATTCTCTTTGGTGGGAATAGTAGGGGCTCTCCAATAGTTCAGTTGGTAAATATCATTTCTCAGATCTCATTTCACTATTCCGTCAAAGAAAAATTGGAAACCAAATAACTTACATGAACTTACGAAAAATTTCATCTAGGCTTTTAATAATACGCGCACACTTAAGAGGGTTTTTGATACCCTTATCATGCCAAGACGCAGTGGGTTTGAAAGAAAATGTCAATGTGCAATGGTTTTAAATTCCTGAACTGGAAAAGCATTCCACATTCGGGAAGTACGGCTAAAGAACGAAACTCTGTACTTGACGGCACGACCAAAGTTGGGCTCGAGGGTATGTTGATAAACATTCCTAGAGGCGCGAGTATTACGGTAGAATTTCTTCAGTTGAGGAATGCAACTGGCTATTTCTCTAGAACATAATTCGTTAAACTAACGACTGTTCTCAAGCGACAAAAGTAATGCAACGATGACACCATTACCAATCAATTTAAATGTTCTACGTTCAATACTGTTCAAGAGACTTAAGTAAGTTGCAGGAGCACCAGCTCAGAGTTGGGAGCTATGCTCAAGCTTTTGACGTATATAAGTCTTATAGATAAAAAACAGATCAGAGGGGAAGACAAACTTTTTACATGGCCTTAGGAAGACCAAACACCCAGCGGCGTTTTTGGCGACATCGCGTATGTGATCCTTCCACAAGATATGATATTTCGAGATTTACAGTCACCTTGATGCAAGCGCCACTCATGGATAGTGGTACATGTGGTAAATTGTGTTTTAACGAACGGTTAGCGGCATTAAGCTTTGAGCGCATTGAATTCTACTCGATTTTTGAGTCCCCATTTAACAACGCTGTCTAGATCAGAATTTAATAAGCATTGCCGTTGAAGATCCATTCGAAGAGCAGGTTCGTGAATCCAAAACGAATATGAAAAACTGGCTATATCGACAGGTAGCTGGTAAGTGGATTAGAAGTTTCAGACAGGAGATCATTAATAATAATGAGAAAGAGTGTCGGAGACAGAACAGAACCCTGAAGCACACCGGACTTGAACCCACCCAATACTGCTTGTATGGAACGGCCCGGAAGGTAATTTCTAGTCCAACGAAGGAGATTTGTGAAAACCGAAGGCACGTATTTTGGATAAGAGAACCTGATGCTAAAATCTTTCAAATGTTTTTGAAATATCAAGCGCAATAATCTTACTTTTTTAAAAAACAATGTAAGGATTTGCTCCACTGTTCGGTGATATAAACTATCAGATCACCAGTGAATCTATTGCTACGAAAGCGGTATTGCCGGAAGTCTTCAGTCTTCAGTCTTCGAGATATTTCTTGAGCTGATAGTTAATCAGCGTTTCGATGGCCTAAGAAAAAAAGGGACGTATGTTTGATCGGTCGATAATTCGAGAGGGAGGACAATGCGCCCTATTTGGGTTAAGGCTGGACAAACCATTTGAAGTAAAATTTTTTTAACAGTTTCTTTTTAAATCATAGTTTTTACTACACTGATAGATGTTTCCCGCTCAAAATACTTTAGTCCTTCAATCAGACTGACTTTAAAAGATGACATGGGTTATTTCGGTCTTGATAGGCGCTTGGTTTTATGGCTTAATAGTATTTGCATATAGACTTGCGACTTCAGAAAATCCCACAAGACGTGATTTGTGTGACTTAAAGCTCCTAGTCCTATCGAAACCAAACGTTGTTCGTGTGTTCCAGTGTTGACTATCATCAACCTTCTAGATCTACAGAGCGTGGTTAAACATTTGTATAGTACGGCTTAAGAACAAAGGGTATACGGATGTGATGAGCATTTTTGAAGGGCAAACTATTACAGATAAATTGCGTAAGGCGAAGCATGGAACCGTTACCTTAAAATAACGGTAAGACAAGCGAATTTGTGATGATATTGAAGGCACATAATAGAATGTTCTTCTTTGAATACATTATTTATGATTTACGTTAATTATTACAACACACAAAATAGAAATACTTTCTTTAAATTTTTTTCGGTAAGACCATAATTACCAAAATGAAATACATAAGTTTTGTTCAGCACCAATAAAACTTTTATAAAAAAAATCTTCTTCAAAAAAAAAAAAACAAAATGTAATCATAACTTTAAACTTATACCAACATTAATAAAGTCGCACTTAATATCTTTCGTTCATTATTATAATTTTGTGTATTTCTTTTTTTTTTTTTCAAATTATTGAACTAGACCTAAAGCTATATATACGTAATGAACAATCTTATATATATGCACCGCACCGTATAATTACCAAGCATACTCTATTTCAACAGTCTTGAACCCATTGAGCATAAAAATACGTGCTTCAATCACCATCAGTGTCTGCTCTACAAATAAAACAAAAACAAAAATAAAGTATATAAAAAAGTTTGCACGAAATTGTCTTTCACTTTCCTTACTCGTAATATGAAGTATGGTATAAATAGTCTGGAAGTTGTGTTTGCAAATTTGATTTTCTAAAAAAACTCTTTATTAACTGTATCTGAGAATCTTTTGTGTTCGCACCTTAAACCAGTCCACGTTGTTTTCTTGACGAAAGAAAACACTTGAATTTAAATAATATCTCATTTGCTTGACGAATAACTATTGTGAAAAACTTAAGACTTTTGTTCTTCGTCAAGTTAGGACTGATATTTGTGTCGTTAACTTGACGAATACCAAAACGTTAGACTTTTGTTTTTCGTTAAGTCATAATCACGTAAAGAGATGTGTGGTTTGCTTTGTTTTCGAGTGACAAAGTTTAAGTTCTTCTTATTGTGCAAAACTTAAACATTTTGTTCTTCGTCAAGTTAAGATGATGTTAATAGTTGTGTTATTTTAATTTGTCGAATAACAAAATTCCGGTTTTATTTGTGTTTATTGTAAAAAAAACTTTTGTTTTTTGTTAAGTTAACAATACATCTATTAACATAATTTTAACTTGACGAACAATAAGAAAAATTAAAACTTTAATTTCTCCTTCGTCAAAAAAGACTTTTGTTTTTAGTCAAGTTAACAACACAACTTTTAACATAATCTTAACTTGACGAAGAATAAAACTATAGCATTTTCCATAACAACACAACATAAAACTTTAATTTGTTTCTTCGTCAAGTTGGTAAATGACTATTTAAATAAAATTTTGGGGCCAGTTTACGGTTTAAACATAGAGAACTAATAACGTGCACTTACATAAAGTTTTTGAGATCTTTAAAAATACAACATTACCCCGCAAGTTATTAAACAAACAAAAAGCAACGACACCGAATAAAAATGGACTATAGACAGTTTTGTGACGGAAATTTCATCCGCTTTGTTGTCATTCTTCTTTCGGTATAAGTCTTGATACTTATAAACTTATGTACCTATATACATATCTATAAAACCCAACAACCAAGCTATCAAAGTTGATTGCTAACAAAAACCTAGATAAAAGTCTTTTTTGATTGGCAGCACCGATAGACGTCAAGATGACAACATGCTTGCCTGCTGTTTGCGCCTTAAACAAACAATACACAAAATACATCCATCAAAGACTGAATGTCAAAAATCCGGAAGATGTTCCAATTCATATGCAAATTACAAAATTGATGAGATCCGATAACTTTTCATTTTGTTTTGAGTTTTTATTTTTTGGAAAAAAGAAGAAAGTGTTGCTTTTGATATTTTAATGGACACGCTTCTAATTTTAAAGAAAAGCAACAACTCAGTGAAAAAAAGAGGGCGAATCAACGTCAAAAATTGTAATTTGAAATTTCCCCATTATTTCGCTGTGCTGTTGAGCTTCCTTCTACCTACTATCATCATCATCATCATAATAATAAAATGAAGAGGCATTAGTTGTACGATTTTATGTAAATTACCAACGTCGGCCGCGCCGCTCCGAGGGGGAAATGAGCAGGCAGAGTGCAGAGGTATAACTAATCAAGAGTGTGTAGGCTTTTCAAATCAATTTTCCAATATAGTATACGATATTGCAGAATACTTATATGGCCATGAGGAAAAGTTGATGAGCTTTTCGCGGACAATGACTTCGAAAGCGAATATATTTTGTAGATTCGAACAAAGAATAAAATATAATTTTTTTTTTTCAAAAATTAGCTTTGAATAAATTTCCTGATTTTTGATTAAGATTTTTCAATTTTATTTGAAGGTATACATTTTTTTGTTGGGGTGAAAAATTCATTTTTCTGATTCATGTTGACAGATCAATGTTCATTTTGCTACTTTTGCAAAATAAAATTAAGAAATTTTACAGATTTATTGTTTTAATGGTGGTAATTTATAAGAATAATAATCATGGATCGTGTATAATAATTCAATTGTTTTTGACAGTTCAATAGAAGAGAGGGTGTGTTATTTGTGGATCGTGCTTACTGTTGACTTATCAGACAAAAATACAAAAAGAATCCAATCTGTGAAAGAAATCCAAGTGAAGGTTCTTTACTTTTATTTCAGTTTTATAAATGTTATTTAAAACGTTCCTTGACAGATCATGTTTGCGTTCTGGGTTATTCAATTTTAAATGTCAAAAGTACTGGTTTTTCACATGAATCTTTAAAATTGTAAGCGATATTTAAAATTGATCCATGAACTCTAAAAGATCCGGTTATTTTCTATAAAAAAGGTTAAAAAAACGTTTTATCATTGGATTTATCGTTTAGAAGATTTCATCTATTAAAATTTAAATGGTCTTCTATAGGGACTTCAACTGTCATTTTTATTTGGTTTAAAAACTTTTCTTCACAGGCTGAAATGGGTAAAAATTATTGTGCGCATATATTTTTATAAAATTAAATAACACTGAAAATAATATTGTGAAATGAATAACCAACATTTCTAGCGAAAGGGTGCTGCCTATCAATTTTTTTGACAGTTCAATACAAAAGAGGATGTTATTGTGAATCGTGCTTGCTCTTGGTTTCTTTGAAAGTCAAAAAAAAATGTTCAATCTGGGGAATAAATCACAGTGAAGGTTCTTTATTACACACTTATTTTTATTTTTGTCTTAAAAATATTTTTTTTAATTTTCGTTGACATATTGCGTTCGCGTTTTAAATTATTCAATATAAAATGTCAAAAAGATTGGTTTCTCACATGAAACTTTCAACTTGGAAACGGTATTGAAAAAGTGTGCTTCAAATCTAAAATTTCATGTTGTTCTCTATAGAAAAGGTTTTAATACGTTTTATCATGAATTTCCGAATTTTGACAGTTAATAGTATGCATATTGTTGGGGCAACATTTGTCATTTTTATTTTTATTTGGTTAAAAATCATTTCTGTACGGCTTCAAATAGGTTTTACTTTTGGATAAAAATTATGTGACGTAAAACAACTATCATACAAAATTGTGTCAATATAAACTGCGATTCGTAGTACCCGTGGCATGATGGTTAGTGCGTTAAAGCTGGCCATAGACGGTGAACATGTTGGTGTGATTTGTTGGTGTTGGGCTGAAAATCATTCGTGTATGGGCATGAAAAATTTTATAAACCGTGAAGTTGTGGCGTACATGTTGGCTGTGTATGGGCAACACGTTTTGAAGTTTATCAACATGTTCGTCGTGTATGGCGTTGTGGGACAACAATTCGTCATTTGTGTTGTTATATTCATTAAATTAACATGTCGTTATCAAACATGTTATTGCGTCATCCGCACTTCTATCGCACATCTTGACTTCACGACAGTCACACACAAAATGAAGTTTATAAACATGTTGTGCCTTGTATGGCGAAGCGCTGCCCAACAAATCACACCAACATGTTCACCGTCTATGGCTAGCTTAAGCTAATATTTCTAATATTTCATAAACCGTGGATTTGTTGGCCAACATGCCCATACACGAATGATTTTCAGCCCAACACCAACAAATCACACCAACATGTTCACCGTCTATGGCCAGCTTCAGACTGTCATTCCAGGGGTTTTGTGTTCAATCCCTGCTTGTACCATCCAAAGTTTCTTTCACGGGTACTGCCACTTGCGAGGAATTGAAAAATCCTAAAAGAGTAAAGACAAAAGTCTTGTCATGAAAAGTGCTTTCTCTAATAAGCCGTTAGGATTCGGCTGAAAACTGTAAGTCCCCTCCATCTTTGAAAACAATACTCGCACACAGGAATGGTTGAGAGTTGTAAGTCACTAGGCCCTTTTTCTCAACGGACTGTTGCGCCATTTTATTTTTTTAAACTGCGATTCATAATTTTTTTTAAACAAAAAGTTATGGTCTTCAAGAGATTTTTGTAAATACTTCGGCCCAAAATTAAAGAATTAAGTACATGTGAAAGCGTACAGGGTGATACATTTTATTCTAAGGCTGAATAAAACAAGCAGAACGGGTTATTTTTTTTCTGAAGAATTGCTTTCATTAAAAGTTTGGACTATTTCAGTCTCAGGAATATTCACTTGCGATTCTTTTACCGTAATTTTTAACCATTTTTTTGAAAATTTCGGGTGGTGTTTCGGTCATAACTTTAGAAATGTTTGTTTTTAAGGTGTCTAGAGTTCAACGATTATTCGTAAAAAACAGGTTTTTGGAATAGTCCTTCATAAGAAAATCTAAAGGGTTCAAATCGCATGGTCTTGGTGGCTAATTCACGTTCTTTTAACGTGACATTTTGCGCCCAGGACACTTCTAACACAACATAACCCTCAACCGCCGTACATAATAATACTGGGAAATAGATAAATTTGAATCTCGGAAGACTTGGGTGGGATGGTCACCTAGCTCGTATGAGCGAAGAGGAACCAGCTCGGAAAGTCTTTTATAATACATTTTACGGCAGACGACAGTGTGGCAGCATATGCTTACACTGGAGAAATGGCGTAGACTAAGACACCCGAAGCCTTGGGGTGCGCAACTGGATGGCGTCGGGATAAATGGAGAGACTTGTTGCATGAAGCCACGACTGAATCCCGATTGTCGAACCGATGATGATGTTGAGCAACAATTGTATAGTACTTACATTTACTATGTTGCCTTACGACATGAATAGTACTTCCACTTTCTTCAAATGTTGTTCACAATTTTACCAATTGCTTGATCAATAGCCTGACGACCTCAAACATCGCGTAATGCGCAAAAAGTGAGTTCATTTGAATAAACACATTTGTTTATTAAGTTTTAATAATTTTTAGCGCGTTTTAAGAATGTTAAGGAATACGTTATCATAAATGGCGCAAGCACTCAACTAATAATATGACACTTAAAATGACAGTTGAGTTTGACAGGTGTCAAATGCCACCACTAGATATTTGAATCTTGAAATGAATGACTTTTTAGGAAACAGAACAAGTACCACTTTTTTGTTTTTGTTTTTCTACTTCTTATTTGTTAATACTTAAGACTACCTACCAATGGCAATAGTATCTCAAAACCGCATTTCAATATGGTCTAGTCACACTACGCTATAATGATGCCTTGCAAAAGAATATCACTTGCGTCAATAAAAATTAGTGCTGCTACCAGTTCAAGTATAAATTGAGACTCATATCTATGGAAGAAAAAAAAAAACTCAAAACACTCGATACTGAGACATCAAGAACAACGCACAGACATGACTCACAAGTCACAAGTGTTATTTGAAACAAAAAAGAATGAGAATAAAAAACATATATAATTCTATAAATAAACTAAACAAACTAACTCGACCGGCATTCGGTGACTTGTCTTACAATTTGTATCAAATTTATGAACCAAATAAGCCACCCAAAGCGCAATATGAAAATAAATTTTGCAAAATAAATAAATAATACAAAAAAAACACACAATCCTGACTGCTTTTTACAGGGTGGGTCAAAAGTTTCTTCCTAATTTGAAAAAAAAACATCATATCTCTTTTGTTTAAATAACTTTTTCTTTTTTTTTTATTGTATCGGGTTCCAGATTACGAACTTGACAACTTTGAATTAATGCTGTGAACGCACCCTTTTACGAATCATCGAACTGCCATTGTCAATTATTTCAGTAAACTTAATATTTTTCTCAATTTAAAGCAACGTTTGAAACGACGACGTGCATTATAAGATTGGGTTCAGGAGAAGATGTGTTAAGATGATAAATTTCATCGCAAAATAATCTTCAGTGACGAAGCTCATTTTTGGCTCAATGAGTTGGTCAGTAAGAAAAATATGGATTATTGGTCGGTTCAAAATCTACAATTACTTCCTAAATTACCACTTTATCTGCAAAATATAACAGTTTTGTGCAGTTTGTAAGCCGGCGACGTTCGTCGACGATAAGGATCGTCACGTTACTGTGAATGGCCAGCATTATCGTTATATTATGACTATAGATAATTTGTGTGCCGAATTAAAAGATAAGGACTCGAACGACATGTGGTTTTAATAGGATTTAGTGCTGGGCTACACTAAGTCATCGGAAATTGTTTCCAATGAGTTTGTCGCTGCAAACGTGACGGCGGTGACCATTTGAACCAAGTCGAATTCCATTCATAAATGTTTTGATAATCACTCGATTACTTTAACCCAAAAAACTTATGAGTTTGTGGAAAGTGGAAAACATTCTTAAAAGTGTTGTGGAGAGTCAGAAACATCAACACTAAGGCGTTTTTTCAACTCATTGTGCACCGTGAAGAATTCTTAGAACTTAATCGCAACTGTTTCCATACAAAAGCCAATTTGGGAAAGAAATAAATCCAGGAGATCCTCTTTCAATGGTGGTACTACCATTGAATAATTACAAATAGAAGGGACACCGGGCAAATCCTGCTCTAGATGGCGACACTTATTTCTCAAATGCTCATAAGTCGCTAGTATCGCACGGCGAGTTATTGTATCTCAGTCTATCAAATACAACACCCAATTTTTCAGATTTGGTCCTTATGGGAAATTTACTCACAATTTGTTGTCGAGAAAGATAACGGAATATTGTTATTTAGAATAAAAAAACAACAATAACAACTGTGTAGGTACATAATGTCTGTAAAAGTGTGGCATTCAAGGCCAAATCACGTTCGCTGCAGAAAGTGTATTTTGAAGGTTTGTTTTTCTTTTTTAAATTTCGTTCTCATTCATAAAACGAAAATGATTTTGGTGCTTTTCGGTGCATTCGACATGATGATGTTTTGTGAGTTTTTCTTCAATTTCGTTATTAGTTTGATATGGGTTGGGATAGGTTTATTTTTAAATTTCTTTTTTTTTCTGAAAATAGGGACAGTGGACGAATCATACTTTACTACAAAGTATAGGTACATTGCCAATGTACATACATAAGCATAGGTAGATATATTGTTTAGGCTAATGTTAGGTAGGTACCTAATTAGTAATTACTTATAGGTATGTATGTATGTAGGTAAGTATTCATATGCACAAATGGAGGTTAGTAGGTTAATATGAATATAGGTACATATGTATATGTATATATATACACATATGTATAGTATAACATAATTTGGGGGCGTATACCTACCTGTTAGATTTTTGAACTATTTTAGTACCGAGTATATTTTTGGCAGATTTCTTTGCTTTAAACAAAACTGTCGGCTGAAGAAAAAAAGATACCTATAATCAAAGTGGAGTAAAAAAGGATGCTTAAAGCCTACTGTTAAGATTTACCAGTGCACTGCGCGTACACAAACAACATACAATTTCTACTCGAGTTGTTGAATTTTTTTGTATAGGTACATTTTGTGGTAGGTATACATACATAAATATGTAGCTTTAAGAATTATTTTCTTACTTTGTTTTTGCTTTTACGTATTTTTTTTTTGAGATATTGTTTTGCTTTAGGTTGCCGGTGGCATAGAAGTAGTTTCGACGTTTAGCAGTTTTTGTAGTCGCTTTAATTTTAACTTCACATAGGAAGTTATTGGTCCGATTTGTCGAATTGAAAAATTTGACATTTCTCGACGTTTTAAGATCCCTAGAGTCGAAATAAAAGATTTTTAGAGAGATGTCTGTGCATGCGTGTGTACGTACTATGTTATCGTATGTCCGTACCATCACTAAGTTTTTTTTGTCGTCCATACCTCAAGAAGCAGTAGAGATATCGACTTCAAATAAATTTTGTTATACAGACAAAAATACAGAAAGATGTAGAAAGGACTCTAAACAAAATCGGGTGGGTGTTTTTTTTACCATAGCAATTTAAAAAAAATTAAAATGTTGTTAACCCAAAATATTTCACGAAACAATAACGCTAGATGCTTAAATTGAATTTTATATTGTAACGTGATACCAAACAAGTATATTTTTGAAAAAAAATCTGGTTAACGGTTTTTTATAAATCAAAAAAACTGTAAACAAATATTTGTCACCTCGAATATTTTACGAAAAAAAATGATTTTATCTCCAAAATAAATTTTTACAAAGAAGAATAACGTTTTTGACATCTGGTAAAATCTTGAAAAAAAATGACCATAAGTTCGGAAAAATTGATTTTCGACTGTGAAATCAAATTTTTTCATTATATGCAAAATATATTTTTTCATTTTTTTTTGATTTATAAAAAAAACGTTAATTGGATTTTTTTCTAAAAATATACTTGTTTTGTATCACGTTACAATATATAATATAAAATTTAATTCAAGTCTCTAGCGTCATTGGTTCATGAGATATTTAGGTTTAACCAAAATTTTCACCTTTTTTTTAACTGCTATGGTAAAAAAACCACCCACGCAATTTTCTTGAGAGCCCTTTCTGCATCTTTCTGCCATATTATCTGTATAACAAAATTTATTTGAAGTCGATATCTCTTCTGGTTCTTGAGCTATGGACGACGAAAAAAACGTCGCGAACGTACGGACGTACGGACATACGGACGTACGGACATACGGACGTACGGACGTACGGACGTACGAACGTACGTACACACGCACGCACAGACATCTTTCTAAAAATCTTTTATTTCGACTCTAGGGACCTTGAAACGTCGAGAAATGTCAAAATTTTCAATTTGACAAATCGGACCCATTACAATAACTTCCAATGGGAAGTTAAAAATAATTTATTTGATTTAAGTTAGACATTGCAAATTGTAAAAAAAGTTTCAAGAAATACTAATGCATTATTTATGTGCATATATAAGTACTATGTACTAAATAAATTATATGTGTTTCAGTTTATTTAAAAACCTTCAAATGGCTTTACCTACTGAAGAAATTTATTTTTTGAGTTAATATACAACATGCACTTGGCCATATCGTACTAGCATTCACAAAACTATGTACATATATTCGTAAAATGGTACCTATATCTGCCAGTACCGATAAAAAAAATTCATGAAAAAGTAGTTGCAATTTTTTTATTTTGAACAACAAACCTCCAAGTAAACGATTTGGTAAATCAATTTAACCAAATCTCCAAAACAAAATAAAAATAGTAAGAACAATTTTTTACACACGAAAATTTAATAGTATCTTTTCAAATACCTACCTTACATATTAAGATGTAGGTATACCTATTCCTTTTTTCATGGCGACACAAAAACATTATCCCTTTTAACGCGTACATAATATTATTGTCTTCATCTATAAATATTCATATAGTTCGTTTTCAAAAAAGATCCCAAAAGGACTTTTTTAATCCCTTTTGACTTTGTATACACAAACCTTTTGAGCATTTAAATTAGCATATACAAAAACCAATATCATGGAAATGATATTCAAGCTACTAATAGTACTCACTGGGTGCTCATAAGTCGCATGGTCGTTTGAGCAATGTTTGGTGTCCACTTCTATTTGTAATTATTCAATGGTACTACTAAGGGTAATTTTCAGCGACCTCATAAGTAGCTGTAACTAGAGGGTTCTGGAACACCGGCATCACCGGCATGACCAGGGTTCTGATCTATGCTAAATACCGGCATCATCGGGGTTCTGGCCTATGCTATGCTAAATACCGCTATTATTTTGGGTTCTAGACCATGCTTAGCAAATGTTTTTACGTTCTAACGTGAACGTGAATTTAACGTTTTTACGTTCTAACGTGAACGTGAATTTTCCGTTTTTACGTTCTAACGTGAACGTGAATTTTACGTTTGTGAACGTGAATTTTACAACGTTTGCTAAGCATGGTCTAGAACCCAAAATAATACCGGTATTAAGCATAGCATAGACCAGAACCCCGATAATGCCGGTATTTAGCATAGATCAGAACCCTGGTGATGCCGGTATTTAGCATAGATCAAAACCCTGGTGATGCCGGTGTTCCAGAACCCTCTAGTTACAACTACTCTCATAATTTCTAAAAATTCAGCCGCCACGTTTTCCAGATTTGATTGCACCAAACTTTTTTCGGTGGGTTTATTTGAAGGGTATGTTAATAAATCCATCACTATTCCCCAGCTAATTAAGAAAAATTCGTGCAGAAATACACAAGCGCTGAGCCCGCTCTGAAAAAAACCGTATCTGTTATCATTAAGCCGGTGCCCATTGGAGGCCATTATATTCCATCTATTATTAAAAACAAAAAACATTAAACCTTAAAAGGTATCATTTTATTTATTTATCATTAGGAATTCACTTTTGACCCACCCTGTATAACATATCGGCTATGGCTTTGGTTTAGTTTTAGTTTGGTTTGGGTTTTGGGGTTAGGTTATGGTATGGCTGAGCGAACTGAAGGCTGTCGGTTATGTTGGTGCCGTAGGTGTTGTCACTGTTCGAATATGTCGTGCTCGTGGCCAATGGCCAGTGGGTGTTAAATGGCTCGATTTCACCGCACATAACACTAACTGTTTCTCCTCTCCAAATTATTATTTACCTACCTTCCATTTTCTATATTTTTGCACACTTAGTACCAACGAATGGAAGAATAAGACTGAACACTGACGACGGGCTGGACGCGGACGGCGGCGACGGTGGGGCTTGTCGCTCGTGAGTTTTAAGTATAACCTCTGGCATATGCACGAATGGATTATAGTATTATTTCTGCAGTTACTCCATTTTGCTTTCTTTCAATTTGACAGCATTATAACACAAAAATAAGATTCTTTAAAAAAAAAAAAAAACACAGTGAAAGAAATGTCCAAAAGATGAGTCAGCGTATTTAAATGCCAAAATAGACTTGGAGATGTTTGATGGGGATGGTGTTGGTGTTGGGAAGTTACTTTGGCAAAAGTGTTTTCTTATGGAAAACAGTTGGCTGGCATTGAACTGTCAAAAAAAAACATTACCTTTCAGAACGGCAGTTAACTACTTGTCATTATTTAAATGAGTTACACTATGAAATTTTATCAAAATCGGTTTAGAAGGGCATATGTCATAAATTTATAAATAGATGTGTTTCTATTTTGGTAGGGGAAAAATAACTAAAATTCACACTGGAAAGTAAAAAAGGTCAAACATTTAAAATTTAGATAACCACTTGTGTGGTTTTGACGTTTAAATAGAGATTTACAGAAATTCTAAGTTTTTACACGAAAGCAAAGGTGTTCTATTGTGTCTCTAGAAAATGTAGTTTTTACTTTGGATAATCTGTAGGTAAGTGTGAAAGGTACATGGTAAGAGTGTTAAAAAAATTGAAGTCCAAATTTGTCTTTACGTTATACTAAAATGAAACATTAGTGTTTATTCTTACATTGTAAGAACTCAAGGTTTTATCCTGGAGAAATAATTTGATTTCTCTCTAAACTCCCAAAACAAGGCTTCAATCAAACTGGAAACAGACTAAAATTTTTCGGAAAACTGGCTCCTTACGTGAACGTAAACAATTTCCAAGTGACAAGCAATTAATTGTTTTTATTTCTTTGGCATAAAAAAAAAACAGAGAAACCAAAAATTTATTAAAATTATTCCAATTGTTAATTTACTAAAGAGTAAGAATTTCAATGTCAACATTTACACTTGGAACTTCGTTGCGTAATTTAAGTTTTCAATAGCAACAAACTATTGTTTTCCAATGAATGGTTGAGTTTTGGGTAGCCTGCTATTTGGCTAGCCGTCACTTTTGAAGCTGTTATCTTTTGAAAAATAAAAACTATGCTATTACTTAAAATAAAAAAATAAAGGCTTTAACAACACATTGGAATTGTACAAATTTATTACAAAAAGATGAACATTTTTAAGCAGATTACAGTTCGATTATTAAGTAAATCTCTGATAAACATTATCCCAAATTACGTACGACGACTTTACATACTTTTGCATATTAAATAACTGACACCTGGTTTTATAAGGCGGAGCATCAATTCTCCAGTTTAATTGGAAAAATACATTTCTTGTAAATTTCTTTTGGAATTTTTCAATGCTTCCACAGGAATTTTTATAATATGGGCTCCAAACCGTACTGCAATACTCAAGTACCGATCGAATAGGAGAGTTAAAAAGAGACTTAAGCGTGTATGGTTCATTAAAATCTTTGATGTTCCTAGTGATAAAACCAAGCATTTGATTGGATTTATTGACTATATAGTCGATATGTGGAAGGAATGAAAGTTGTGTATCTAGAACAACGCCTAGATCTTTTTACTTGCGACATATAGGAACTATATTACTTGCGACATATAGGAACTATATGGCAAGTTTTGCATTCGTGCAAAATTTCGAACTCGAGATTTTAATCAAACATGATATTATCAAACTTGGAAGTTAAGATTTTGAGTAGATTTGCGTTAGGCGTTTTTTTCATTTTTTTTTAAGATCAAAACTAACAGTGGCCCCCATACAATTTTTTTGGTCAAAAAACGAAAATTCGAATTTTCTCAAAAACAAACCGATAGATTTTTTTTTAATTTTCTCTAAAATTTTATTTTTTAACTTGGCTTCTTTTAATAAGAAAAACATATTTTTGTATTGCTCAGGAAAGGTACCGCTCATAGAACCGTTTTTTTGTTTTTTAATTTTCTCAGCAACTTTTGAACCGATTTCAATAATTTTTTTTTCTGAACGAGCTCTTATATTGCCTTAACAATATTTGATTATCAAAAGTGCAATTTTTTATTGTTTGGATTTTTAAAAAAATATTGAAATTTTTTTTTTCAACGAAATTGAAATATAGAGCGTATATTTACAATCACTAAACAACTGCATACCAAAAATATTTTTAGAACAAAATTGAAAAATTTTATATATAAAAAATTAATTTAAAAAAAAACCGCTCTAACGATTTTCAAAAAAAAAATTTGAAAAATCAAGGGTTTTTTGATTTATAAAATGGCATTTAAATTTTTGAAGATAAACTTATTTTTCAGGTAAAATTTTGAATCTTAAATTAGTTTTTTTTAAATTATTTTAACTGTATTAAATGTAACCCCCTCCCAAAAAATTGAAAAATGGAGGTTTTTTCGACAAATCAAATGGCATATATATCTTTGAAGACAAACTTATTTTACAGGTATATTTTTAAATATTATATAGATACTTTTTTAAACAGACTCTTTGCATACAGGAGCAAGTTCGTGCGACCCAGTCGTGCACTTTATTTTCTTAGCCATTTATTTGGTAGTAAAATGGCGAGGCTATACGAAAACTTGACACTTGAAAACATACAATTGTTAAAAATTACACCAGTCTGCTAGTCGATTTAAATCCTCATTTAACAAAGCATAATCTTTCATGAACTTCGTAGTTCTATACAATTTAAGGTCATCTGCAAATAGAAGGCATAATGAAATTCTGAAAATATCAGGGATGTCATTTATAAGTAAAAGAAATAATAATGGACCCAAATAACTACCTTGAGGAACACCAGATGGTACTAGAATTTTTTCAGATAAGTGGTAATCAATTTTGACTATTGGATCTCTAAGACTTTTATAAGATTTAACCCAGTCGCAGAAGTTCGAATGTAATCCGAACTGCAAGAGCTGTTTATTTTATCAACAACAACATTATATCTGTGGGTTATGTGAAAGTTTAAGTTTAAGTAAAGTAAACAGCAAAAATGTTAGAAATCGTGTTTGAATCACTTTTTGACGTATCTAGGAATTCCATATAGCTTAGATAACCATTTTGGCTGATATAGTCTTCCATAGGTAGTTTACACAAATATTTGTTTTTTAACTTCCCATAGGAAGTTATTGTAATGGGTCCGATTTGTCAAATTGAAAATTTTGACATTTCTCGACGTTTCAAGGTCCCTAGAGTCGAAATAAAAGATTTTTAGAAAGATGTCTGTGCGTGCGTGTGTACGTACGTTCGTACGTCCGTACGTCCGTACGTCCGTACGTCTGTACGTTCGCGACGTTTTTTTCGTCTTTCATAGCTCAAGAACCAGAAGAGATATCGACTTCAAATAAATTTTGTTATACAGATAATAAGGCAGAAAGATGCAGAAAGGGCGTGAGTGGTTTCTTTACCATAGCAGTTTAAAAAAAAGGTGAACATTTTGGTTAAACCTAAATATCTCATGAACCAATCACGTTAGAGACTTGAATTAAATTTTATATTATATATTGTAACGTAATACAAAACAAGTAGATTTTTGGAAAAAAAATCAAATTAACGGTTTTTTTTATAAATCAAAAAAACTGAAAAAAAAATTGTCACGTCGAAAATTTTAAGACCAAAATATTATTTCATCTCCAAAACAATTTTGTGCAACGAAGAATAATGTTTTTGACATCTGATAAAATTTTAAGAAAAATCTAATTGACAGTTTTTTTTATAAAAAATAAAAACCTAAAAAAAACATTACTCAAAGTTGGGAAAAATTGAATTTCGACTCAAATATCTTTTCAAAACCTTGAGATTAAGGCTTCATACTTATTTTATCTTATAAGAAATATTGTTTCCAACATTCAGTAAAATTTTGAAAAAAATCGAATTGACAGTTTTTTTACAAAAAATTAAAAACCGAACAAAAATTAACAAAAGTTTGTAAAAGTTGATTTTCGACTCAAATATCTTTTCAAAAATTTGAGATAATGGCTTCTAACTAATTTTAACTTATAAGAAATATTGTTTTCAACATTCAGTAAAATTTTGAGAAAAATCAAATTGACAGTTTTTTTTACAAAAAATAAAAACCTAAAAAAAAATGTATAAAAGGTGGTAAAAATTGATTTTCGACTCAAATATCTTTTCAAAACTTTGAGATATTGGCTTTAAACTACTTTAACCTTTAAAAAAATATTGTTTTCAACATTCAGTAAAATTTTGAAAAAAAACGAATTGACAGTTTTTCTACAAAAAATTAAAAACCTAAAAAAAAATAACAAAAGTTGGTAAAAATTGATTTTCGACTCAAATATCTTTTCAAAAATTTGAGATAATGGCTTCTAACTAATTTTAACTTATAAGAAATATTGTTTTCAACATTCGATAAAATTTTGAGAAAAATCAAATTGACAGTTTTTTTTTACAAAAAATAAAAACCTAAAAAAAAATAATACTAAAACTTGGACTCAAAAAAAAAAATATTGGCTTCAAACTTATTTTATTTCACAGAAAATATTGTTTTCGATATTCAGTAATTTTTTTTTTATAAAAATCCAACAGTCCGTTTTTTCATAAAAAAATAAAATCTACAAAAAATAGTACGCAAATTTGGTAAAAATTGATACATATAGACAAACTTTTAAGCAAGACAAATCGACAGAAGGGATGGGAAGTTATCAGTGTGGGTCGCATCCCAGCCTCTTTTTTTTTAATTTAAAAATTAAATCTGTTATTGGGATACACTGTTCAGTATCTCCAGAAAGATCATTAAAGGTATGAAGTACTTTCCAATATCGTAGAACTCTGTTATTTCACGAAGTGTCAATGCTTAGACGTGTTCAGATGTAACGTTTTTAAGGAAAAAGTACAGGTTATTCTAGCGCTTAAAAGTTTGCAATAATAATTACCGATTATTTAGAAAATTGCTTACCAGTAAATTAAAAAGAAATATGTATTCTCGTGTCATGTTCCCTTTAAATAATGTAAACTAAAACTGTCTTCTGTCAAAATTGTTTTGTGTTAAGAATTGCAAACACTTTAGGATACATAAAATGGCTCTAAATCTAAATCTTGCTTTATTCATGGAAGATTCTTTAAGATAATTTCTATTAGGTATAAATAAGTCTTGAAAAAAAAAAGATAAGTATTAATTTGTACCTCACCGTAATTGCAATGAGCCATGTGTTATTTTTTCGTGACTATATTCTAGATTTCAAGCTTAATTACTGCAAAATCCACACCAAGTGACATTGCTTTAACTTTAAGTCACTGTTTAGTATATACATTACGTGGATTGAAGGCTAACGTATGGCACGTCATCATCATTTCGACGATGTCATCGAACCATTAACTAAGAGCGTTACCCTTCAATTTCTTATGGCCCACATTAGATGACATGTCATTTAAATATGTGGTTTCTTGAGAATGTACAATATATGTATGTCGTCGGTTGTTATTTCGTTGTGATTACTACGTGCCATAGAATTGATGCCACAATTGGTATTCTACACGAACGATTTGAGAACATGATTATCTCACATGATTTTTGTTTTGTGACATTTCCATAAGTCACAGGTCTTTGGCAAAAATCAATTTACCAAAACGTACCTTAGAGTTATTGACGTGTCGTTTTCCAAATTAATCCAGATCTGTGAGCTGCGGTAATCACGAAATAATACTTCAAACAATTATTCCAATGTAAAGCAATTTTAACAAATATTAATGGATTTATTCTACAAATGTACCTCTTTTTCTTCTTAATTGTTCCTTGGCTGCAGAGGACGCTATCATAGATGATTAAATCAATAAAGGGTGTTTTTTTTCAGATGGATGTGAATTTTCAATGGTTTGACAGTAAAGAATGATACTGACATTTCTTTTCTTTAAGATTTGGCAATTCATCATGAATCCATTTTGTTAGTAAAGGGTGTTTTTTAAGCTAGAGAATGCCATTGACATTTCTTTTCTGTCAGAATTCACATTTCATTATGAATCGCGAAGTTCATAATGCACGTCCATTTTGGTAGGTTAAGTGATGAAAATCATTTTTGGTTAAATTGCTTTGACCATCAATATTTATTTCTAGAGGTGGTTCCGCATTAGGAATATATGGAAGGGTACAAAAGGAGATATCGGTACAAATTGGTCTTATAGTTTTTAATATTAAAATATGACGGAAAATTAAGTAGGGCTAATCATTTTAAATTATTGATGTGCGGCTAAAATACAATCTCTCTATTTTTATCCGAAATTGAGCTCAAATGTAAACTGATGAACATTCCTCATAATGCGAGTATTACGGCTGAATTGTTTTATGAGGGGAATACAACTGTCAATAAAGACAGAACATTGCTTCAAAAATATCGGTAAAACAACCGAAGTAGCGACATAACGCTTCTCGATTACTTTTCATGGGACTTTGTTAAGTCATTGGTTTATGTCAACAAACCAGCAACTCTTGAAGCGTTAAAAGCCATTTCTGTTTTATTTGAAAACAATACAAATAAATAAATTAGGTGGCGCAACAGGGACTAAAATAAAAAATAAATTAAGTGGCGCAACAGTCCGTTGAGAACTAGGGCCTAGTGACTTACATCTCTCAACCATTCTTGTGTGCTAGTAATGTTGTCAGGGATGGAGGGGACCTACAGTTTTAAGCCGAATCCGAACGGCTAATTTGAGAAAGCACTTTACATGACAATAATTACTCTTGGAGGATTTGCCAATTCCTCGCAAGAGGCAGTACCCGTGAAAAAAACTTTAGGTGGTACAGGCGGGCGGGAATCGAACCCAAGACCTCTCGCACGACAGTCTAACGCACTAACCATCACGCTACGGGTACTAATACAACAGGGAATAGCGGCTTACAATTCTCAGCCATTAATGTGTATGAGCTACAATTTGTATGCTCAATCGGAACGGCACTTTTAATGACAAGAATTACTCTTGGAGGTTTTGTCAATTCCTTGCAAGAGTCTGTACCCGCCATCATGCCACGGTTGATACATTTATTGGAAAAAGGAGTGAAATATTGAACTGATCTAATAACTTCTACTTATTTAAATTATATTAAATTATAAAAATAATACAGTACAAAATTTACTTAAACAATGTTATGGTATTGTTTTACCATTTAAAGATCTTAAGCTTTTAAGAAAACACCCGATATTTGCAATGCAATCACTTTTAGTGTCTTATTCTACCGTACTCGCATGACTAATCAAAATAGTTTGATATCATTTTCAATTTCAATGAGTAATTCTTCTAAAATGGTAAAATAACAATGATTGTTTTACCTGAAAACCGAAAACATGGACTGTTGTTTTGTCATTTCACATTTCTTTGGGTATCTACATCATTCTTGACCTGTAGACCCTTAAGTTTGTCATAATTAGGTAACACGGTACTTGAAAAGTCAGTGTTAATTTGAATTGTTTAATGGATTCATTACTGGGTCATGGTTAATTTATACCAAGTTGCTTTACGAATTCATAGTTGTCATTACATTTTTGGTCTCTGTTCTGTTATGTTCTTTATTCAAAAAATGAACTAAATTACTTTAAAGTCAAGCACGGTGGCGAGGTGCAAACGTGAAGCATGCTTTGAATTTGCGGTTGTCCGGTTTTATCTCAAGAACCACATTTTTAAATATTTCAAGTATTTACAACGCTTCTAAAGAAAAATTAAACTTAACGTGAAATACGAGTTAACGCCGCCGGATGCTACAAGATATGTTATCAGCAGTTGAAGTAATGAATAAATAAACAACACCAAACACCTTTTTGATGATTCCTAAAGGCCAAAGACTTTGTCAATAAGCGATTATCGAAAACGATAACAAAACTAAAGAAATCGTAACAAGTAAAAACCAAAATTATACGAATTTCGATTATATGACCAAATAATTGCGATTTAAAAATTCACTAAGTCACTGATAAGAAGACCAATTACGACTTCTAATTTGTTATATTTTTCATATATACATATATTGAGATGTCAGGACCTTTTTCGATAACGACGTTACATGAATCAGTAAAAAATAAAATGTAAACAACTTTTTTTAATATTTTTATCGGGAAAAAACAAAATATTAATGTAAACAAAATAAGTTATTGATATGCGTTGCGAATGTTTACCGAAAGAAAAAGATAATAAATTTATGGTTGGTGAAACATTTGATCGCATGTTCTTCTTTTATCAGGGGTAAATATTGGTATTTATTAAATCGAACAGGTGTAAACTGCTTTATTTATAAAAATCAAACCAAAACACATAAATAATACCTTGGATTGAAATTTTAGATTATGATGAAATAGAAAATACTTAAATGCAATGAGTCGCATAAACATTTTTAATTATAAGCCCCGGGCAAATGACAGGCACCATCACCACCACCACCACCGCCGTCAGCTATTTGGCGGGCATTAACGGTTTTAAGTGATTATATAACTTTTTTAAATTATAAGCAAATTAAACAAATTATTTTTGTTATGTTTTGTCGCAGAAATAAATATTTATATATGAATAAATTGGTCATGTGCGGTTCTGGTGATGCAAGGGTTTTTGGCAACAAATTCTTCAAAACAAATGATAATATTGTTACAATGTGCATAATATGAAGGAATTTTGTTATGGACGCTGCATAACAGTAGGTGCTTGGGGATGAAATGTCAACATACGAATAAAATAACAAACAGAACTATTAACTCTCAAAAATCTGTGATATTAGGCTCTATTTTTGACAGTACAGTAATACCCGCTTAAGAGAAATCACAGAATGTCACTTAAGCGCGGATTAGTGATTTGCAATTTGAGTTTTACTTGTCCATTGAACAAGTGTCTTTAAAGCTGTCAAATTTTCACTTACAGCCCTATTCTGCTATTCACGTGGATTGTATATTCGATTCACCCATTCGATTCCCTTTCACACTGCCTTTGCGTTCTGCTATCCATCGGGTGAACTACATTATCCGAAACCAATTTGACATTCACAGCTGTTCATGTCACAATCTTGAGAGTGTTGGATAAATTGTTTTGATTCATAAAAAAATTAAGCTTAATCAATCCACCTAAAAAGAATGAATTGTTTAATTTGTGTAATTTTTGGAAATGGACAATACAGAAGAATACCGCGCAGTATTACCGACGACGCGACGTTACCGACATACACAGATTCACTTCGATTGAATAGCAGAATAGTGATTAGTGAAAATTCAAGAACAATTCCCCCCGACCGAATAGGGCTGTTAGGTTTGTTTTTGCTTGATGTACCTTAGAAGAAAAAGACTAGCTTGACGCAAGACATGTTCATATAGGATGTCTTTTTAGAGCTAAAAGACATTCATAAAGTGTAGCTGTCAAACTGGCTGTCATACTAATTAAGTGTGTTTGACTTTAGAAAACCATCACGCAATGAATTTGCTTGAAACGTCAAACTATCTTCAGCTACGAGGATACTTCGGGCTTAACAGATATATGACTCAAAACTGCATTTAATCCCTAAAAAAATCATAGTTAAGTGCTGTTAACGGACGGTGCGTCATCGGCCCACGCTGTAAAGAGAAATGGATCCAACAAGAAAAGCAAGATGTCATACAAGTACAACGCGTCCAACAATCACTTTCTGGAATCAAGCATTCAGTGAACGAATCATCTCAATAAATTTACCTGTGTGATTTGACATCTTTGGATTACTGTCAGGTACGTCAAATCTCTTGTCATTTTTAATAAATCAGCAACCAATAATCATTACGAAGTCTACGAAAAAGTTATACAAAATTGGATCGACTAAATGGCGTTGATCTATTCCAGTTGAATAGATCAAGGTCATATGCCAGAAATTATTTTTCAAATACAAAATGTAGGAAATTTTAGTGCAAACTTAACTAATTTACAAAAAAAAATTGTATACCTCTAAGAATACATGCAATATATAAAATATAATCAAAAACACTCTAGTAAAGATATAAATCCTCGGTAGCCATATTGGTTTGCCTACAAGCTAAACCGGAAACTGGCCTCATAAAGTATTTCTTAGTGTGCGTGTAATTTCTCCTCTAATTTATGAAATTTCCCCTAAAAACTCAGTAATTGTGTCTATGTATGCGTGAAAACACGTCAATTTTTCTCGTTGAATTCGTCCACATTACAAATACAACAATGTAAACAAATGGGTTTTGGAGGGTAATACGTACGAAGGATTTATATCTTCATATAGAGTGTTTTTGAATATAATATTTGGCGTTTTTCTTTTTTAGTTCAGAGCTGAGCACTGAGCAGAGTCTGAGCGAACAGAGTAGAGTAGAGTAGAGTGTTCAGCATTTTACTCCGTTTACTCTGTTATTTTATTCTGAGCTCACAGAGCGCACTTTGAGCATGTTCAGAACAAAAAAAGAAACACGAATTTGAAGCTCTGAACGATCAGAGCTAAAAAAAACACAATTATTTTTTTGACAGTTCGAACTCTGCTCTGAACTAAAAACAAAAAAACAATTATGAGCGTATATTAATTCCCGTTTTGTTTTGTAAATCTGTCAAAATAGAAAAAATGGCGGGTTAAGGGTCCCTTCACATCACTGTTTCAATAATTGTTTTTAAAACTCTCAACCCGGCATGGCTAAAACAATTGTATATTAATCATTTATGTCAATTATGCCACTTTTAATTTTGACAACCTTAGATTTATATCTATTGACGTATGAAATAATAATTAATTTCGAAATACATAGCTTCATATTTCAATCGGGAATTATTTCTTAAATATTTTTGAGAATAATTTTCAAAATCAATTTATGTTAGTAAAATACACAAATGACAAATAACATTCGTCAATTTGACAGAAGGGTAAATCCAACGAAAAATTAAGATTTTGGATTTTAAAGTCAAAAACTTATATTTTTTGAGTGTAATCAATGATTGTTTATTTTATTTTAAAGAGGAAAATAAGTAAGATTGTTTCGTTTCTTGTGTGGCGTCATTTTTGCAATAAATTGGAGTGTGTATCGTCTATTTATAATAATGGCGTAGTTTTAATTTGTCAAATGTCGAAAGATGACAGCATTTCAAAAATGAAAGCTGTCCAAATAACTCATAGTACCAAACAAATATGGAAAAATGATACATCACATGTTAATTTTAAGTTAAATAAAATTAAGTCATTCGATACTTTAGAAAACAAAAATTTAAATAAATTACTCAGCTTATTGCGAATTAGTCACAGTTCATGAGAAGTAACAGTCGTGTACCAATTTATTGGGAACACCTCATAATTCCAATTATTTTATAATGTTTCCTTGTCTACTTGATCTCTCAATTGTTATGACAATGCAAATATACCAAAGCATGGCTGAATCTTTAATTTGCGTTCTATTGTTTGCGCGTCGCTCGTGATGTTATAATCGATTTCACCACCCGATCTTTCGATGATACCCCATAACGAACAATGATGATTCATTAAAGAAGTTCTATATCATCTTATGAACGAAGAAAGTGAAAAGCGTTGAAAAGTACGGGATACTCGTACCTACAACTTTTTAATTGCATTGAAATTAAATTAACGTTCACCCAAATTAACTTTGCTTGCAATGATTGTGTAAATTAATGGATGCTAAGTAATTATATTCACATCGCTGTAGTTCTCTGCACTTTTTATCGCCAATAACTGTGTCAACGCCCGCAAAGATGAAGTTGACAGCAGTGTCTACGACAACGAAGACGATGACAGCGACGACGACTACGATAGAAAGACGGTTTTTAAATATGGAATTCAAGTCTAATTTGGTACATTTGTTGTTGCTAACAAGATAACTAATTATTATTATTGTTGTCGACACGATACGATAGCATTGTATAGTAGCAGTAGTACAAAATAATTATGGACCCACATTTTTTCCGGAACGTCACTAATTGTCAAATTAAAGTATTTAAAATTGTGTGAATTCAACGAAACCTATTTGCAGGTTATGTTTTCTTATTACATTGAGATCGACAGCATATAGACGACGACAGATGGCGTGTATTGTATGGTGTTGGCTTGCGGATATTATACAAAATTGATTGCTTTCTTGGGAGTGGAATTTTAAATGATGTCAAAGACATTTTGCGGGCGTGGAATTTTTAAATGATTAAACAGAAGAAGAAGAAGAAAAGAAGAAGCTTGAACAACTAGGAGGAATTTTTGGAGAAAACATTTTAAGGCTTGTACTTAAAATCCATAAATGAAGACGATGCCTCGTTAAGGGTAAACAATGGACGTTTAAAATACAATCTAGTTTTTGTTTAAAAATAAAATTTAAATTAATAAAATATCTACAGGTAGCAAAAATAAAAACAACAAAGAAGATCTAGATAGTGGGTTTATTTATTAAGTGAATTCATATTAAGTTTGTTTTGAAGAACGCTGATAAGGTGAAAGATTTCATCAGTAAACCAGATTAGGTTTGATTATGTCAACCAGTGATAATTGGGTGCTAATGAAGCACTAACCATAAAAATTAAGTGCTTCTAACCTTTTGTTTTGTTGAATACAAAATTATTTTTAATCACCTATGCAAAAAAGAAAGTTAGCAGAATAATTAAAATTAAACATATATCCAGCTTTAAATTTTAACTTTTGCTTTCATCTAATAATTATAATAATAAAATGCAACTTTTAATAACACTTTTTAACAACCACAATCATTGTGACCAAAGCATACTATTTATTTAAAGAAGGTTCTTTTTATAAACCAAGTTTTCGATGTTACGGGAGTGACATAAATTATTAACTTAAAATTCTTTTTTGTAACAATATCCTTAACAAGAATAGGCGAGAAGACATTGACGTAGATTCTAAAGAGTCATTGGGCAGGTTCAGCCGACATAAGAGACTTGAAAGTAAGGCAAGTTTCTAGCATCTGATTGGCCAGCTGCCAAAAAATTGCCTTCCGATTAAGGCAACTTTATTGGAAAGTTGACTGGAAAGTTAGTCAAGAAAAATCTCCCTAACTATCAAGTCAAGTCAACTTATGTCAAAATGACAATTGATCATGTTTTTTAATTCAACTAAAAGCTGAACTTTATTACTCAATGATTTATTTATTTTCTGCACAACTTCATTTAATGCTTCCTGTAAAAAGGTTCCTTGTAAATTTGGAAAAGAAATGAGTAATATTTCTTTAAAATACAAAATACAAATCATGATGGACTTGTAGCATACCTGAGGAGTGTTTTGTAGAAAATAATGGTTTTGGTAATTTTTGTACTATGAACTTGAAGTAGAGGTTTGTGAAGTAAAGTTTTGAATTTGAAATTCATGACACTTAAAAAGCTAACTAGTTGCCTTGGTCAGAATTTACGTTCAAAGAATGAAGTTGGCTGCAAATGAAGTCCCTTGTGTTGTCTGAACCTGCCCATTCATTTTTTGGTTTTTAGTTGACAACGTTGGCATTTGACACCTGTCAAACTTGGCTGTCATTTGAAGTGTCATAGTGATTCAAGCGTAATAACTTTTCTTGCGTTCACACCAATCATTTGAAGGTCATGACTTACATATATAATATGTGGTTCCAGAAAGCTAAATCAACAACCATTATGGTTTTATTGCTTGAGAAGTTTTCTGATAAATTCATATTTTGGCTACTGAAATGTGCGAAAAAGTGGTTAAAATTACTTTAAAAACATCACATGTTCAATTGTCATGATATTGTTTTTAAACTTTATGGCAAAGTCCAAACTTAATATTAAAAAATAAGGTTCATCAAAATTGTATCACTGTGTGTTTTTTATCAAGCTATCTTTCGAGACACACAGTGACTTTTTCGAAATACATACATTTGGAGCTCTTGTATCTTATGTCGATTGATATTATACAAAATTAAAAAATTTGTTTCTTGACTGACCGATTCATCCTGAAATGAGCCTCATTGCTCAAGATGACTTTTCGATTAAAAAATTACTATCAGTTTTCCTCTTCAGAGGACCAGAGCATAGGGAGGAGACGCAGGTAGATTTTGGAGCCATTTTGTTTTGGTGACATCTGTCAAATCTTTTGTTTATTATACAGTTGTTTATGCCAAATCATCATGGAAAGTTACACGATTGAACAGCACGTTTAAATGATAAAACATTATTATTAAAATAAGTGTTCTTTAACGCAAACGTTGCGCGCGTTGCGCCCATTTTACGGTAGACGTGGTGGCCCTTCACAGTCTTCAACGTTTGGTGGCCAAATTTGAGACCACCGGTTCAGTAAACAATCATCCAACACCAGTACGTTCAAAGAACGCAAGATCGGCCGAGAAAATCGCCGCGATCCGTGAAAGTGTACAGCCAGAACCCGAGGCAGTCTATTCCTCTACGTGCACAAGAACTCAGTTTTATGCAGACTTCAACTTGGCGAATTTTGCAACTTCCAACTGACCCAGGATCTCAAAGTTCGCTGACTGGGCTTCAAATGGAGAGGCCCCAATTAAGGCCGAAAAATCATCTTTAATGAAGAGGCGCATTTTTGGATGAATGGCTGCCTTAACAAGCAACAAAGACAACACCAACCCACGCGAGGTTATAATGCATCCTCAAAGAGTTACCGTTTGGTGTGGATTTTGGGCCGGCGGCGGTCGGCGTAATCGGTCCGTACTTTTTTGAAAACGACGTTAGTGAGGCGGTCATCGTCAAAACAGCGAGCGCTGCATAACGATTATAACTAATTTTGTATGACCCAAATTGAACCATATGGGCCTAGACGACATGTTGTTTCATCAGGAGGCGCTACAAGCCACATAGCAAACGATAAGAAATCTACACCCAACATCTACCCGCCCTTATTGAAAAACCCTATATTACACACTTTTACGGAAAGCGACGGATTCAGCACGGAATTTGTGTTGGTCATTTGATCATTTAATAAACTAAAATTTATCTACCACATTTCTTTTTTCTCTTGCTAGGATGATTATCGTACCATTAAAATGGGCGAAGCATACGAAACGGTACTCGAAAGTAATTTGCGTTCTTTGTAATTTTACAGTAAACTGGCTGAATAAATGACATTCAATTTGACAGATTTAGCTTCACAATAAAACCGCTATATCAACTGTCAAAACTTTGAAAACTCTAATATGCAATACTTTTCAGTTTCAAATATTAAGTGTGTGACAAGTATTAAGGTCAAAGATGTGAAAAGTATCGATTTCACCTTAAATTGAATTCTAGTTTTGATTCAATGACAAAATCCAAATTCTACCAAAAACAAAAGGTTTCAAAATGTTTTTCACTTTTGGAAAGGTTCTTTTCAGCAAATATTTGCATATATGTATTTCAGTTAATTGTTGTAAAAAACATAATGTTTTTATCGAAAGAAAACAACTCGTACTCACTCATTGTTCTTTTTATTCGATCGATAAAGAATTTTCCAATAAGAGGTTTTATTTTGACATTAAACAGAAAAAAATTCTCGAATTCTAGTGGTCTCAAAGAAAATATCACAAGCCCTCAGTGGCCAATTAAAATAACACGGTCATGAAAGGTTCCCAGCTAAAATGTCGCCATCTTGTTAAAAATAAAAGCCTTTTACCTTCACATCAATATTTTTCAATCCAAGCCACACAAAATAATAAATCATAGCTAGGTAGAGCACCAGCCTCAGTTTCGAATATGTAAGGTCCAATCACACCGCCATGCCAGTCAAAAAGCCGCACCAAACAGTGACATCTTGAAAATAAAGATGCTATTCAACAACATTTTTTGCAATTCCCGAGCCTTGACGCAACAATTCTTATTATTAACGTAGCTTCCGAGATAAAAATGAGCCTTCAAGGACCCAATCAGCTTAAGTACAACCATGCTGGTGGTCGATCGGCTTGAGTTCATGTGTTAAGTGAACGTTGAAGACATTAAAAACTAAGCCTTTATGCAAAATAATGTCGAATGCCTCATTCTAAAGACCGACAAGACTTTTGGCTATATCAGCAATAGTCTTACTTATTCTTGAGCATACGACAAAAATCATTTAGTTTTACGAACTGTGACTGCAAAATTTTCACTACTCTTGTAGTGATTTTTAATAATGTCAATGCGTTCTTGAAGCGTGTATCGTTCTATTTTTTTTTTAATAATGACATATGCTGTTTTTGTCAAATGTCAAAAAGTGACAGCTCCTAAAATAGCTGGAATAGGCAGGTTCAGGCGACTTAAAGATATGCCAAGCTCCTAGTATATGATTTGCTAGCTGCCAAAAAATAAGCCAAGAAAAATCTCCCTTACTTTCAAAAGTCAAGTATGCTTTTGTCAAATTGTCAATTGATCATATTTTTTTAAATTCAACTAAAAGATGAACTTCATAACAATGTGACTTATTTACTTATCTTACTGCACAAATTTATTTAAAGTTTTGTTTAAAAGGGTTCCTTGTCATATTATGGAAAAAGAATAAGAAATTTACTTTTTCTTTACAATACAAAATACAACAATATGAAGGACTTGTAATTTGTGTAAAGGTTTTCTTTTGTAGATAAGAATGTTGTGTATAATTTCTGAAATTAAAAGATATTCAAGTTTGAAATAAATGACATTTGAAATATTAAGTAGCTACCATGTTCTTATTTAGCGATCAAAGAATGCTGTTGACTGGAAATGAAGTCCCTTATGTTGTCTAAACCTATCCAATTTTAAATTGAAACCTCTTATTGGAAAAACGAAGTATACCATTAACTACAAAAATAATGTTAATAATTTAATATTTCTGTTTTAAAATATTACAAGATATAAAAAATCGTTCTAAATTTTCCATATCCCCTTACAATAACCCAGTTTTCCAAATTCAATTCACGTACACAAAATCTTGCTAATTAATAACGACTTGTGGTCTTTTGGCTAGGTCATAAAATGAATCCCAAACAACTTTGTGCACAGCAATTAAAATTTACCAAATCTGTGGTAAATAGCATTTACCACAGCAACAACGAAGACGACGACGACAACGACAACAAAGAGCTAATAAAAATCTCTCTACAAGAATAAACACAAAATCGTGAAATAACCAACAAAATCCTATAAAGCAGCAACAACCAAAAAAAAAGAAAAATGTTTGAATGTCATAAAATCGTTAATGGTACACCTACAGCCTCTTATCACATAAATTACAACCTCATTCCAAAATATCATCCTTTCATATTAAGTAGGGCGACTACGACGATGAAGACGAGGATGAGAAAGGGGACGATGACAATTAGATCAAATAGTTACAAATGCATCCTCCATTTAAATATACATATATATATTTATGGTTTATGGCAACTTATTGCGCAATAGTATACTGACCAATATGAAAACTCACCCTAAGGATCTACTCAAAAACTCCCCATTTTCAATACCAACTAGGTATTTAGATATTCAACAGAACAGAAGCCGCCTTAATTTGTTCCTTTTTGAATTTTCATATTATTTATTTTTGGGGTGTGGTGCGTAGTTTTGAATAAAAAAAAACTTTTGTTTTTTTTAAGAGGGGGTGTATGGGGGAAAGGGGGTTGGTTTAAGGGCAAAATCAATGCACAAAACGATGATCATAAAAATAAACAAATCGCAAGTTTCTTTTTATTTTTCTTATTTCCAATTACTGTGTGCAAGCGCAGATGCAAATATGTACCTACATAATACGTCCTTTTAAGGATGTAATTTCGAATAAAGAAAAAACAACAACAACAACAACAAAAATAAAATATGAAGCAAAAAGGCAGAAGAAAATCTTCAAAAGAATGGAATTATATTGAATTATTAAATTTTTAAGAAGATTCAAACGGGTTTTAAGATATACATATAAGTAGGTAGGTATCTTCTCTGGCTTTCGAAAGCAGAGGATTTTATGTTTTTGTTTTCAAACACAAACCGACCAACACCAACAACAAAAAAAAAGGAAAAACAATTTATAAAATATTCATAGAGTGTGTCTAAAAATAAATCTCTAATGTTCGGCTCGTGGCAAAGTCGAAGTTAAAGTCGAAGATGAAGAGACATAAAATTAACATCTTTCGTTTTTCTTCTCTTTATTCTTGGCTCCTCTCGAACTCAAAGTCCTAATCCGAATTTACACATTTGGTGAAATGGAGAAAAAATCAAGTTCACATTATGATAATTTATATCTTTTGGCACAGGGACCACAACATTAACCATCAATGACAAGACTGAGTGGACAGAAAGCAGAAATAATTAAAAATATTTTATTATTATTTTTATATTTAAGGAAAACAACTTACCTTGGTATGCAATTTGGCGGTGTACGATCAACTTCCCAAGCAGCAAACAGCTTCATTGGCACCGGTTTTCCACTGCTACTCCCTCCTCCTCCGCCACTGCCACCCGTATTGCTACCGCCGACATTCATATTGCCCGAAGACGATAACTTTTCCAATTTACTGGATTTCTCAGCCATGTTCGATGGTGTTGTATTTGTTGAGAGACGCATTTGAATTGATTTTAATTAAACGATTAAGATTTTTGAATTGATTCAAATCAAATCGAATTATTATTTGAAAAAAAAAAAAATATTAATAATTATAAACAAATTTGCTTTGTGTGAATCAGGAGTAAATTTTCTTCACTGAATACATAAAACTTCGACAGGGCACACCAACAACAACATAAACGCGGCGGCGGCTGCGACGGAGACGACGTTTTTGACGACTACGACGACGACGGCGGCGTTGGAGACAACTTGAACGAGGACGTCGATTGGGATGAGGTTCAGGTTAAGGAAGGGATTTTGTGAGATATCTAATTTTTCCGATTTTCTCAAAGATAATTGCATTTTGCAATATTTGCAAAATTTCAAAACTCTGTAATTCAGCAGACGAGAATAACGGTATACTATTTCTAACTTGCTGCACTAATTTTTCATATTATTTATTTTTTTTTTTTTTTTTTCAAATCCACACAAAAATTGTACACAGAGAAAATTTAATAACAAAGAATAAACACAGAACAGAACAGAAGACACAATGACGACACCGCCCTTTTTCTCTTGAATATCGTATCGTCGTATGGAGCTCTAGGGATTATTGCAGAGAAGAAAAAACAGCAGATAGCAGCTCAGCTCAAGCTCTTTACAAGAACACAATTAAAAATATCAATCACTCAAAAAACAGAACCGATTCATTTCAATTTTTAACACACAATTATTTAAGTAATTAAATTACTGAACTGGACGATTGATTCCTTTTTCGCTCTCGACTTGAATTTGATAAACAATTTAATTCAATATACAATTTTGTTGTTGCTTTTTTAGTTGTTGTTGTTGTTGTATTTCATTGATAAATATTATGGGTATATATTGGAATCGGGTTTTTCATTCGTCTCGTATGGTGTTGTGCACTCTTCGAGGCAGACGACAAAATTCGACTGCGCGCTACTACTGCTGCTGCTGCAAATTGAGATTGGGAATAGCAATAGAGTAGAGACACTCTCGGAACTTTTGGAACTCTCGGAACTCACGGCACAGCAGTAATCGTTTCGTTGGAGCTCTACTCTGGCGGCTCTTGTTTTTTTTTTCTTGGTGTGGTAGTTTGTGTTGGTAGTTTTATTACGTGGGTTGTGCGCATACGTTTAGTGTTGCCGTTGTCATTTGAAAATTCTGTTTGAAACAAAAAAAGAGAAGATTTGTTTGTATTAATGTATTTTAAAAAATTTATTATTCTAGTCATAAATGCTTAGATAAAGATTGACAAATTGTTAGATAGATGTTAGGTATTTTAGCCTCGCGGACAAACTTTTTTTTAGCGTTTTGAGGCTTGTGTATTTTTTAGTTTGGACCTTGCTTTCCAAAATGGCCCATAGAAAATAATCAATTGGAATTACATTAAGTGAGTGCGAAAGCCATGGTGTGGTGGAAATGAAGTTTGGAAAGTTGTTTTTCAATCATTCTTGGTTCACTCGTGCTTTGCGAGACGTTGCAGAGTCCTATTGAAAAGTTCAAATTCTGCAACTGAAATGTTTGCCCCTACACGGCAACAAAGCAGCTTTAAGAATATTTTCTCTGTGACATGTCGAATTTACTTTGAAGCAAGTCTCAATGTAAACAGTTTGAGAGCGCCCATCACAAGTAACAGCGGCCCAAACCATTATTTGTTAAGAATGCTGCTTCCTGATGTCCAACTGATGATGGCTCAAAATCTTGTATGAACGGTTCTTCTAGTAAATTCTTCCGTTTTTATTTTATTTACAAATTGCTCAATTTGAAAAATGTTCCCGTCAGAAAACACGATGTTTCGAAATTTGTTACCGTTGGACAAATAAACTAGCTCCTTCCTTGAGTTAAGTCTAACTTGTTGCTTCTCCGTTGTTGGAGAAAGTAGGATTATGGCATTTGATATTTCAAAAGCATTTAATAATTTTCTGAGACGATGCATGAAATTTGTTACGCCTATTTATCTGGCTACATTCTAAAATATCTATGTACTTCCAAAACTTGAATATAACTCCCATCAGTAATTTACTCTTGGACAATATTCAAAAAAGAGCTTTTAAAATTGAATGGTGACAATAAAATCAACGTCACTGGAACATTGTCGTAAAGTATCTTGCATCACCCTTTTTGACCGTTGACAGTCAGTCCAACTACATAGAACAGAGATTCATTTTCTAGCCGTACTACGCGAATGTGAAATGCCTTGTCACGCTCTATTTTTCGTTGACGTTGTAATTTCAAGAATTCAAAATCAATGCACATCGACAGCTCTTTTCCAACCTCTACAAATTTTGCTTACACAATAATGTTGTTATTCATTTTTTGTAAAAACTTTAGAAAAAATGTGAGACTGGCAAAAATGGGAAGATATCAGTGTGGGTCGCAACCCAGTTTCTTAAGACAGGTGAAATCTAATAAGTAATGCACTTTTTTTGAAAATTGTATGAATTAAAAAAATTAAAATTCTTTAATTACATTTCAAAGTACATAGTTCAAAAACTGTGTAGTGATTTTAATTTAAAGTAATTGTAATTGAGTTTTTTGTAATCATTTTATTTCCAACTGTGCTGAGAATTCTCATAAGTGTTAAACTTTTCAACGTCGCGTCGTGTCAAAAAAGCTTTGACATTCGCTTAGACTTCGAACAAAATTTAAATCTATGATAAATTTATGATTTTGTTTAAATTGCAAGAACAACAAAAACTATGCATTCAACGATGACGTGAGAGATGTGAAAATTTTAAAACATAAAAAAACATCAAATTGGGTCATTTCTGTTTCATGTTCACACAAAATGAAATTGTCATTAAACAAAGAATTAAAAGAAATTTTAACTGTAATTTAATGGTTTTATTCATTGTTGTTTTAAGTGAATATATAGTTCAAAAAATACGATCTCAACTACAATATCTACGGATCTGTGACCAAATAAGAGACACCCATATTTATCTTTGTAGGTACATATAAATTTATATTTTTTGTTTTGATCGCGTGAAGCACGCTATTCAATACTTTATTTCAATAAGAAGATTTTAAGTTACATAGAATAAAATGTTTTGTATCATTTTCATGATCATTGAAATTTCTAGAACGTTTTTTTTTTTTAATTTTGTTCTTAATTCTTAGCAGAAAAAAAAACACATTTAAATTAATTTTCAAAAAAAACGTCATAAATAGAAAAAAATCCATTAGAGTACAGGCTCTTTAACTGAAGCTGTGTTCATCTTAATATCAAATTCCAATTGTAAGAAATTCCGATTCTGAATTTTTTCCCAAACGATTTTAGAAATACGCTGTTATTCTTATTTCCAAGATAGTTATTCGGTATTAGGATTTAATTAAGTGGTGTTCCGATAAGAGGTTTTATTTTGAATAACCTGACATTTTGTGAGCTTTCATCTTTTGGCATTTGACAAGTAAAATCTACGCAATTAGAAAAACAATATTCTTTTTTTATTAATTGCATCAAGAATATTGATCATTAAAGCCCAATCAAACAAACATTATATATTAAATCAATAACTTATGATCCAACACCCAAACACATAAATATTCTAAATTAATAAAACATTGAAATTGTTAAAATTCATTCACAGAAATGAAGCACTTTTCGTCTCGTCAGGCTAGTCATTAAAAAAAAACAGAGAATATAGGCCAATGTACATAGTGTTGATTTACCACACAAATTTGAGCAGATCGATTATCAACAACGTCAGGTTAGGTCCTTGAAATCTATACATCAAAAAGGTCTAGATTTGCAAAGAAAAATCAACTTCAGTGATGGGGCAACGAGAATTGTCGCATTTAGAGATCGGAAAAGCAAAAATGATTGTGGAAAAGCCTGTACAAATGTGGGAATTGGGCATGAAAAGAAAATGCTGCTGCAACCGTAGACGTGGTTGTCATTTGGCTGATATTTTATAAATGTTAATGGCATATTTTCTTCTTTGCAATGAATTAAACACCTTTATTTGGAAAATAATGTGTCTAAGTAAATTTTAAAAATTATCAATAAGTAAAGATGAATTGCTTTCATCGATAAAGAAAATAACTGCAAATATTTTCTGGAAAGGGCTTTTTCAAAACTGAAAAATGTTTTGGAAACTCTTGTTAAAAGATCCATTTAATCAACAAAACCGAAAATGTTCATTCCACTTTAAAAATGTTCATTTATCGTTATCTCAAGAAAAATTTTCTAAGATATGACCATCAACTCTAATAACACTTATTTACTTAAAAGGGGCGAAAGATTAAGAAAAAAAATATCGACCAATAGTTAAAGCTTCACATATCCCGAAAAATCTTGAAAAGAATTTTATATGAACATCTCCAGTTTCTGTTGCAAATCTTTTAAAGCCTCCACAAATCTTGTAAAATTCGTTCTTTTTACTCTTACAGCAGTAGAAAAAGTTATTGAAGTTGATATGGTCTCCAGTGACTTCAGGAAAAGCTTTTGACACAGTTTATTACAATGTTCTAGTCTGTAAACTCTTTTTTTTAGGTTTTGAAAATTTTGTCCAGAAATAAATTACTTCTTGTCTTGAGAATGTTAAATATTGTGTCCGATCTAGATCCAATCATATTTTTAACATTTCCGGTGTCTCCCAGGGTAGTCATTTAAGCACTCTACTATTCTTACTTACTTACTTAAGGTGGCGCTACAGTCCGGGGCGGACCTGGGCCTCAACCAACATGCGTCTTCAGCCAGCTCAGTCCCTAGCTAGCTGTCTCCAGTTTCGCACGCTGTGGTTGAGGTCCTCACCCACCTGAGTGCGCCACCTGAGTCGCGGTCTTCCTCTACTGCGCCGTCCCTCGGGATTGGATTCGAAGACCTTCCGGGCTGGAGCGTTGATGTCCATTCGCTCTACATGACCCAGCCATCTAAGCCGTTGGACTTTTATTCTGCTAACTAGGTCAGTGTCGCTGTACAGCCCGTACAGTTCGTCGTTGTATCTTCTCCTCCATTCTCCATCTATACGTACGGGACCAAAAATCACCCGAAGAATTTTCCTCTCGAAGCATCCTAAGACGTTCTCATCTTTCTTTGACAGGGTCCAGGCCTCAGCGCCATAAATGAGAACCGGGATGATGAGTGTCTTATAGATGGTGATTTTAGATGCTCGAGAGAGGACTTTACTTCTCAATTGCCTTCTAAGTCCAAAGAAGCAGCGATTTGCAAGAGTTATTCTTCGTTTGATTTCAGCGCTGGTGTCGTTGTCTGTGTTTATAGCGGTGCCTAGGTAGACAAAGTCCTTAACTACCTCGAAGTTATAGCTGTCCATGGTAACGTTTTGTCCAAGACGTCGTTGTTCAATGTCCTTTTTTGATGACAGCATATACTTGGTCTTGCCTTCATTGACCACTAAACCCATCTTCTTCGCTTCCGTTGCAATGCTCAAAAACGCTCCACTGACATCACGCTTTGATCTTCCAATTATGTCAATATCATCTGCGTATCCGAGTAATTGGATGGACCTTTGGAAGATTGTGCCTCTAGTGTTGACGGTTGAGTTTTGCACAATTCTTTCCAGAACGATGTTGAAGAAGTCGCATGACAGTGCATCGCCTTGTCTAAAACCTTTTTTGACATCAAATGCATCGGTGAGATCTTTTCCGACCTTGATGGAGCAGCGTGCATTCTCCATCGTCATTCTGCACAAACGGATAAGTTTGGCAGGGATGCCAAAACTAGACATTGCTCTGTAGAGCTCTTCCCTATGGATGCTGTCATACGCGGCTTTAAAATCGATAAAGAGATGGTGGGTATCGATTTGAAGCTCCTGGGTTTTTTCCAAGATCTGCCGTAATGTGAATATTTGATCGATAGTGGACTTTCCTGGTCTAAAGCCACACTGATAAGGGCCTATCAGGTTGTTGACGAACGGCTTCAGACGTTCACATAATACGGTAGAAAGGATCTTATATGCAATGTTAAGGAGACTGATCCCTCTGTAGTTGGCGCAATTTAAAGGGTCTCCTTTTTTATGTACCGGGCAAACTATGCTGAGATTCCACTCATCGGGCATGCTTTCTTCCGACCATATTTTGCAGATGAGTTGGTGCATGCTCCCTACCAAGTCATCGCCTGCTGCTTTAAATAGTTCGGCAGCTATGCCGTCAGCTCCAGCAGCTTTGTTTGACTTCAGTTTAGATATAGCTATCTTCACTTCGTCTAGGTCGGGTAGGCGGAATTGTTGATCTGCGTCGCCTAGGATTCTCTACTATTCATCTTTATAATTAACGACATTGACATGGTCAGTTAGTTACATTATTAAATATGCCTTTACGCTGATGATACGAAAGTTTTCAAAATCATTCTAGAACCTGAAGACATATGTATCTTTCTTCCAAACAGATCTCGACAGTTGCTCAACCTGATTTTCCAACAATTTTTTAGAGACTTAACATTACCAAATGTCATTTTCTTCAGCACAAGTTGAACTAAGCTTCAGGATTTTTTTTTTCAAGTTATGATTTTATTTTTTTTTTTTCACTTAAATTGTCAGTTTAAACTTTCATTTTTCAAATCATGAGTCAAATTCCTTATTTTATCAAAATGTTCGTTCACAGTGCAATTGCATACAATGTTAACCATCACATGAATGCCATTCTCCGGTCAATATTGTACCAAAATGTGTTGACGCGTATGCGAATCAACGTGACGTTTAGTTAACTCTTTTAACGCGTTGACTAAAAAAACATTGACGATCACACGATTTTTTAAATAATGTTTATATGCGTCAACGTTATTTTTATTTTTTGATTTAAGGCTGCGAAAGAATATTTACATATGTACGTCTAATAAAATAAAACTCTTTACGGTAGGAAAATTTTAAGAAAAGTTATACCTGACTTTTTTTATGAACTAATGATGTTTGTTTTAGTACAGCAGGTAAAACCCTATCGAAAAGTCTTAAAAATAAAAATCAAAAGGTCATATAAATAACTAAAGAGTAAGGGTGTTTTTTTTCGAGTTGAATTTTACCCCCTTCCAAAAATGCAATGTTGATGAAAGTTGGATTGAATTTTTGATTATTAAGCCTAGTACATACTTGTGAACCATCTCGTGAACCCATACAAATTTCGGTTTTTGGTTCACCCGTGAACGTGCTCGTGAAGCTGAGTGGAGAACAAAGTGGAGAGTTTTCGTTCACGGGCAATTCACGTGCAAAATGTACGGGAACTGTTGGTGAAGCTTTGACATTTGGTTACAAAAAAAGGACAGTTTTCAATTTGTACTGAATACTGATACTGATTCCTCATTTAAAGTTTGTGGCTGCTTTGCGTGTGGTTTTAAAAAAAAAGTTAAAATGCATTTATATGAAATAGAATACAAATGTTCACAACGTGTATTCACAAGTGTGTACCAGTGAGCAATTTCAAAAGTTCACTTTCTCCACTGGCGAACGTTCACTTCACGAGGAAGTATGTACTAGGCTTTAAGTAGAACCAACAAACAAAAGAAGTCACATATGGCTCAAAATCACCAAGGTGCAGAATTGGCTTCGCTAGCAATTTAATGTCTTAAATCTTGACTTAATTAAGAAAAAAAAATTAATAAAATACTAAAACTAACCTGTTTTGTGTGTCTATCAAACAATATAATTTATTAATAAACTACATTTTAAATGAAATCAATATACACGCATAGAAAATCATTTCGGGAACGCGTCCTAATCTACAATCTTCAACAACAAGTTCAAAATATAATTGAAAAAATGTAAGGTATTCAACCCCGGTCATCACTTAATACACCGTATTTTTTATACAAAATCTAGTTTTAGAAAGGATACTAATAGATTATTTATTTTTAACTGTAAAAAATGCAAAAACAGTTTGTCCGATACCGCACAAGTCATTTCAGTGAACATATCGATAATCGATCACAAATAATTTTAAGTGAACGCAGCCATTCGGTGTGAAGCGTCAGTCGAGGTAGAGAACAATGTCAAAGCCGGCTGCCAGAGTATTTATCGTCAAATAAATTTTATCTAAATGGTAAGTACCTTTTTATTCATTAATCGTAGAGCGTACATCAATAGTCCGTCAATCCGTGAACGTATTTATTACATTTAATTATTGATGAAATTCTTTTCTACTACACGAAATTTCAAAGTTATCTCAAATATTTTCCTATTGACAAAGTCAGATCGCATTTAAGATGACCGCCGTATAATTAAAGCGCGCGCTTATTTGAAATCGTCATTTCGGGAACGGTCATTTCGGGAACGTTCCCGGACATGATTTTTACGTATTTTGCTTGTAGAAGATTTTGTATGTATTGTTTTCATTATTGCTTATTTAATACACATACATAATATACACATGTTCTTAAACAAAGCCTAAATTATGTACTTTGTTTTGTTTTTGTTGATTTTATCAAACTTAGAAAAACGTTCCCGAATTGATGGTTTTTTGTATGGTATTTAGTACTAAAAAATTTTACTAAGAAAGTGTACAATCCTGTGCGCTGCCCTGTCAAAGTTTATTTATATACAATTTTTGCAACAGCATAAACTAAAATTCATCATTATAGCTTGCAATTTTTTTTGCCATAAAAATGCCATATATATTGATGATAAAAGAATGTTTTTTGTAGGAAAATCTATTTACCTCAAAGTTTACCCTTGAGCCCAACTTCGGCCGTACTATAAGGTACAGAGGTTCATTTTTTAGCCTTCCTATGCGAATGTGGAATGACTTGCCACGCTCTATCATTCCCTGTTATTGCAATATTCAGCAATTCAAAATCAGTGGACACAGACACCTCCTATCCAACCATTTCCTCTTTTGCTAATGATCACACTGTGTCTTTGGCATATTAAAAGTATACAAAACCCTTGACTCAAAAATGTGTGTCAACGTGAGAGTCAATGTGATCTTCAATGAGACACTCTAGGGATACATTTTTACGTCAGACAGTCAACGCGTTAGTCGATTACGTTGACTGTCTAAAGGTAGCTTTAGAGCGCTTCAGCAGAGACGATAAATCGTTTTTAAATTAAATATAAAATAAATAAAAAGAAGAGGACCTAAATGACAATCCTGAGGCATTTGGGAAATAACTTAAAACTTGTTTTAATTGCAATAATTGAACAATAAACAATATGATTCATATGATTTTGGTGTTTGGAACATTTTGTGGAAGGTAAAAATTTGCTAAAATTTACATTGGGCAGGTTCAGGAGACATAAGGGACTTGAAAGTAAGGCTGATTGGGCAGCTGCCAAAAAATTGCCTTCCAATTAAGGCATCTTTATTAGAAATTTGACTGGAAAGTTAGTCAAGAAAAATCTCCCTTACTATCAAGTCAAGTCTCCTTATGTCAAAATGAAAGTTAATCATGTTTTTTCATTCAACTGAAAGTTGAACTTTATTACTTTATGGTTTATTTATTTTCTGCATAGTTCCATCTAATGTTTATTGTAATAGTATTCCTTGTCAAATTGAAAAAGAAATAAGTAATATTTCTTTACAATACAAAATACAAATCGTGATGGGCTTGTAACTTGCCTGAGGAGTATTTTGTAGACAATAATGTTTTCAGTAGTTTTTGTACGTTGATCTGAGGGTAGAAGTTAGTAAAGTAAAGTTCCAAGTTTGAAATTTATGACACTTGAAAAACTAACTAGTTAGCTTGGTCAAAATTTACCTTATGTTGTCTGAACCTACCCATTGCATTGTTCAGGTTCATACACCACAAGAGACTTCATTTGCACCCAACTGGTTCCTTTGAACGTAAATTTTGACATAGGCAACTATTAAGTGGGTAAAGTGTCATACATTTCAAATTTGGAACATTACTTCACCAACTTCTACTTTTCTTAGGCAACTTGTGTTTAAATTTGAAACTTTACTTCACCAACCTCTACTTTTCTCAAGCAAGCTAAAAATCTCTCGACTTGTGTTTTAAATAAATATAACTTATTACTCAATAATATAAATATAAATTATGATTAGCTATCGTTTTGACATAAGTGGAGTTGATTTGATAGTTAAGGAGATTTTTCTCGACTTACTTTTCAGTCATCTTTCCAATAAAAACAATTTTTTGGCAGCTGGCCAATCAGATTTTAGATACTTGCATTACTTTCAAGTCCCTTATGTCGTCTGAACCTGCCAATTGTCATTTGACGACAAAAAAAAACCGTTACAGAGTTATTACAGTGCAAAAACAATGAGTGTCCGATTATTTGCGAGAGGTTAAATTAGATGTTGTTTTTATCTTATTTATTTGCTTATTAATAACCTGAAATGCAGTTTTTTTATTTAAATTTAATTAGGGCTTTAATATGTTATAAAATGATAATTACTACTTCTATACATTTTCTTGGAGAAATTGCATTGCGAACATTTTAAGTAAAATGTTTCAATAGATCAAAGTCCTGAACTATTGCTCTAGATTTGTCACAAGTTGAAATAGCACAGTTTATATCCTGGTAATCATGTCCTGTAAACAGATGAAATGATTATGGATCTTGTAATTGAAGGTATGTGGCCTTGAAGTTTGCTTCGTATTGAGAAATTAATCTATAAGACCAACTCAGCATTATGTATTGTAAAAGGATGGTCTTCAATCTACCTTGATGTAATCCGATCCATTTACATGACATGTAGTTTTTCCGACCTCTACTCGAGTACCAAAACTAGAAGTTATCCAAGGCAATCGATCTCTGATCTTGATCCTCTTCAACTATTACACCTCAGTTCATTACAGGAACGTACAGACATTGCCGATATACTTTTCCACATTGTCTTTTCTCTGGTTCAATTGACTGTTCCACTCTCAATAAACCATAACCTGAAGAACCTTGGCATCTTCTCTATTTACCAACACAACACACCTCCTATGACTTTAATAAATATCTGAATCGTATGCTGCGGTTGGTCAATTTAAATCCAAATTCAACAACAGCACCCAAAACCTCAAGTCTCAACCTCTTTTGGTCCCAACTCGAGTTTTTAAATTTTACTTAAGCCTTCATTAAAATTATAGCACAACATCTTGCTACCTAATCATTTTTACTATTTTTACTTGTTTTTCAACAGAATAATTCTTCCAAAAACTTACAAGACTATGAAACTATGTCAGATAAATAAATTTAACAAAGATTAAACTCAGACAGACACTAAAAACGACTTAAAACAAATGCGAAATAACTTTGTACCTATCTACCTGAATAATATACAAAAAAGAAAAGAAGAATACCACTCACCATTTACCACGGACAAAAGGCAACACCTTTAAAAATGTCCGGTTTTTCTTCTTCTCCACAGAATCTCAGTGATGGATGCAATTTGTAAAATTTTTCACAGCTTCTCAACTTGAAAAGTTTTTAAGTTTTATTTTTGCAATGTTTCTGATTTCAAAACACAAATTACTACCGAAATGTTCACTTCACCATTAAATTTATCGTCTTTTAATTGTTAATGTTTTTAGGAAATTTTTTGTTTCTAATTGGAATTAAACAAAATTCTATAAAAATAAATAACCACTTTCAATGGATTCTCTTTTATTCACAATATTTTTATTTATTTCTATTTTTTCGTCTGGTTTTTAATACCGTCAATGAGAGTAACCCGGCGCCAAATAAACAATTGCTAAAACAATAATTATATTGTTATCCGAGGACGAGGAGAAATCTTTTTGTATGATATGATTTGATTTTGTGTCTTGTCTTCAATTCGGCTGTTTATTTGGAATTTGACAGCTAGAAAATGTTTTTTTTTTGTATTTCGATAAAAATAATGAACGACACTTTTTCGTTGAGTTTTAAGGTTCAGTTCAGTGAGTTTTTAAAATGGCTACTGTGTAATTTTTAGTTTCTACATTTGGCGAGTAGGTGGAAGCTGGGTAGTGTGACTGTTTAAGATTTAAAAATATAAAGCTACTACCCCACGACGGTGAAATAAATAGGAGACTATTTTTGGCAAAAATATCCAGTGCGAAGTATGATTTTACACGTATTTCGAATACAAACTCTTCACGGCACATAAAAGTAGAAGTAGGATCCAATTGGCGTATAGAATATTGACGTTTGCTTGAGTTTTGAATATAAATGTTGGCACAATTGATAACACTTGTGTATTTGGAAGGCACGTTCGTAGAGTTTGATAAGTACAGGGTTATCCATTTTTCAGTTTCAACAGTAAACGCAAATAAAACACACAATAACTATTTTTTTATGATATTTCTTTTTTATTATAAAGTTTGAACCTTGACATTATGTGTGAAATACTACATCATTTACATTAACACCACGCGAATTGTTGCAAGCATCGATTCTTTTGAGGTAATTTTCGACCAATTTTTGACACATATTGGGCGATATCTCAGTCATAACCAACGGCGGCTGTACCTTAAGTGCGCTAGTGCGCTGAGATAGAGTCAAAATGAACATTGATTATTTTAAAGACAATAACAAAACTTTTAAAAATAAAGCTGATATAAAATTGGCTGGGCCCCCGAGGCCCTTATTAAATTTAAAACAAGAATGCAAATCGAAAAATAAAGAATTCACTAGAAGTCTTAAAAGTGAAATGTATGTATGTATAGTAAACAGAAATGGTTTTGTGGATGTGAACGTCTTAATGCATTCTTTTGTTTTTTTTGCATTATTTTTGGTGGAGAATCACGATGTCTCAGGATCGACTAAATGCACTTTCTGATGTGCTTAGCATTGAAAAAAAATGTATACAAACAATACCCGATTTCAATAAAAAGGTGATTGAATATTTCGCTTCCGAAAAATGTCGTCGCATTGATTTAATGTATAAAAAATGGGTGCCTATTGTTTCGTTCTTTTTGTTTCGATAATTATTGTTTGGTTTTTGTTATAATTATTTACGTTCATTTCGAAAACGTTTCTTTTTTTTTGTAGGTACATTGTTTCGAATTCATTTCGTTTCAATATTATTTCGTATTTCTTCTTTTGTTTTTTACTTGTTTCGCTTTTACGTTACATCTTTTATGTATTACTTAGCCCTAGGTTATTTCGTAAACGGTTGTTTCGCATTTTGTCTCTATGTAAATGCATTTTTTTGGAATTCGATTTTTTTGTTATCGGTTAGTTAGTTTATAATTGATTGATTGGCAGTCGTCGCGTGCGGTTCGCTTAAGAAGAATATTACCAATTAAATCTTAAATTATGGAATCTTATTCCATTTGCAGTACATTTAAATCAAAGAGAGGAGGTGAAAAGCTTAATTGTGAGGGATTTTCCTATGATCTATTTAAATAAAAGAATGAAAAATATAATTGGTACTGTTAACTTAAAAATAATAAAAGTTATGTTTGTGAAGTGCGTATTGTAACATTTAAACAAGAAGAAAAACATGTCATAAAATCCATTTTCGGTGAACACAATCGTGAACCAAATGCTTTGCAAAAGCCCGTAGCAGATGTGTTATCAAAAATTAAAGATTGTGCTAAAAGAAGCGCTAGTAAAAGTAGTAAAATAATTCAAGATAATGTCGCGAGTTGTAGTTTATTTCGATTTCAATCATTTCGCCACTGTTTGTTTATTTTTGTTTTCATTTTTGTGCATGAAAAGAACATAAAGGCGTTAAAATTCGCGCGAATTTTAAGGCCTCTAGGTTCTTTTCATGCACAAAAATGAAAACAAAAATAAACAAACAGTGGCGAAATGATTGAAATCGAAATAAACGAAAACGAAACAATTGAAGGTGAAACAAACGTAAGACGAACTAGTTCCAAAACGAAATGATCGAAAAAGAAAACAATAAAAACCGAAATGAAATTAAAACAAAATACTTAAAAAATAAAACAAAAAGTCGAAACAAAACAAAACCAAATAATTGAAAAGAGAAACAGTGAAATGCGAAACAATAAAATGCGAAACGATTAAAACCAAACAATTAAAAAACGAGAGATAAAAGACGAAACGTACCATACCCATAAAAAATAATAAAAAATCAATACATTTTATTTAAATTGTTTTTTGTTTTCATTTCTAATCTTCAAACTTTGAGAACAGGAAAAGTGCACCACCAGTTCGAAAACTCACCAGCCATAACTTGACAAATGTTGGTTTTTAAGTGCTCAAGAGTTAAACGTTTATCTGCATAAACATGGTCTTTCGCTTAGCCCCACAAAAAAAGTCCAACGGTCACAAATCGCATGATCTTGGTGGCCAGTTGATATATCGCCACGATGAGAAATTACGCGGCCAAGAAATGTCTCTTGCAATAAAGCCATATTTGCTCTAGTTGTGTGGCATGTCGCATCGTCTTGTTGAAACCACATATTCTCCAAGTCGTATTTTTCAATAGCAGGCAAAAGTCGGTTATCATATGACCATAACGCTCCGAATTGATGGTAACAGTCGTTGCATCTTTGTTTTCGGAGAAGTAAGGTCTAATCACACTACCAGACCAAAGATCAGCTGCTATGTGAGCTGGACTTTATATCGGTGCAGGTGTAGATCCAAATGCAAAATACGACATAATGCGTCGAAAGACAGTCTTAATTGCTGAGAACGGCGAAGAATCGACACGTTCGGGTCTTCGGCAACACTTTCACTTACAGCAGCGATATTTTCAGTGGTACGAGCGAAACGATGATGCGCAGGCCTTACAATATCTGTAACCAATCCAGTCTCTTCAGTTTTCTTCACAATTTTGCCAATTGATATACCATAATCTCCTCTTAAAGCACGATATGTGGTTGTTGCAGAATCACAATTTTTGTAGTGGGTTTTAACAATTGTATGCGTTGTGCAAGAGTTAAGCGATCCATTTTCATAAATGTCAGACTTTCAGCTGACAAAAAAAAATTGGTTTAACAACTTAGTTTGACAGATGTCGAATTCCAGCCCTATACTTTTGAAACCGAAAAATCGATAACCCTTTACAATCTGCAGAATTGGTCCCCAGCCTTGACTGCGATTCTACTATTATGTTTCAACTTTCGTCTTCGGTTCGATGTTTATATACTTGTGAATTTCGTTTCAACTGCTCATAAAACTTTCGAACTTCATTCTTGCTTTTGAATCTCTCAACATCTTCGACCGCACTCTTCTTATGCTTCTCTTTTTCTTTCTGAGAAGTCGGTGTTCCGCTCTCCTCTTCTGCTCATAGAGCTCGTGAGCAGCTCTCGTCCTTCTATGCAACGCTGCTTTGCGTGCCTGTTGTTTTTCTGCATTTGCCTGCCGACATTCCTCAACAAACCAGGGGTTCCTTGTTGGTGGTTGCTTGAAACTCAGCACGTCAGAGGCGGCTTCTCTGATTGTATCTTGGCAATGTTGCCAATTGTTCTTGTTACATTGTGTTGGCGGCAGAAAACTTCGAAAAAGGTCTGGAAACCCGAAATGCTACCTTGGCTACAACGAGGTTTTAGTCCGACTTGATGTTAGCTCCTTGGAAAGTTCGGATATCCATGATACTGGAAGCGTCAATCGCAATATGCAATATGGTCAATCTTGTTGACGGTCGATTGGCCTGAAGAGCTTCAAGTTCCTTTGTGAATGTTGAGGAGTACTGGCTATCATGACGTTTCGTCCTCCAGCAAAATTGATGAGTCTGAATCCGTTATCGGAAGTGTTGTGTTGCAGGCTGTTTTTCCGGATTATTCCACCAAAGATGTGTTCCCTTCCTAGCTTGGCATTAAAATCTCCCACTGCTCATATGCTTTGTCCAAGAGGCCGAAGAACATATCCTTCTATTGGGGAGTAAGCCTATGTAAGGCTTATGTTCACTAATTTGGTCTTGATGCGGATGGTCATAAGGTGCTCGTTGATGCACCTATAGCTCAAGACTTGTTGCCTAAGTCTAGCTCCAATGACAAAGCCGCATCCAAATTAGCGTTGTTGGTTTTCTCGGTAGCAGTCACCATAAAAAATGTCGCAGTTTTTCATCCTCTTTTTGCCCGGCCTATCCAATCGCATTTACTGGATGGCGGTGATATGTGCTTTATAGCAGTCTAGGGCCTCCGCTAATGGCTCCCTGAAATTACGCCATAGGAAATTACGCCAAAAAAATAAAATGGAAAAAACGCCAAAAATTCTCCATACAATTTTTTGGCTTTTTTTCCTAGGAAAAAGAATCCAAAGAGTTTGGTGTTAATTGTGGATTTTTTGGCTATTTTTTCCGAAAATTTCTTGGCGTTTTTTCCTTTTAGAATAATGAAAAAAGGCCAAAAAAATTTTGTTTGGAAAAAACGCCAAAAATTTGCTTTTGGACTTTTTTTCAAAGGAAATTTTTTTAAAGGAAATTAACCGTTCGTTCTTCCAAATCAAAAACAAAAAAGACAAAAAGTACATGTTTGTCGAAAGTATTCATATAGTATACAGAAATATATAACGGCAAATAACAGTATTTTACATGTTTTTCACGAATTTTGAAGAGCAAATTTTATGTTAAATTTTTTAACGTGATCAGTAGTGATTGATAGTTTGTTGTTTCCCTAACGCGAGTTGAAGAGCATTTTCATAAAGTGATGGAAAAAAATGGAAAGTTTTGATTATGAAATTATAAGTGGTAAACAAAAAAATAGCAAACTTTTGTACGTAACGGAACAAAAACAAATATACAAAAAAAAATGTGTGTATAAAGAAGATGTTCTTTACATTTGTTATATTAACAATTGTGGTGCTAAAATGAAAGTAAAAAGTGATGGGTTGTGTGTAAAAGCCAAGAACTTCGTTGACCACAATCATTCTTATCAAGAAAGTTTGTACAACAAGTTCAAGATGCTCGCTAGCATTAAGGATGCATGTTTGAAATCGGCGGTAGTTTTGAACGACACCAACGCTATGAGCGGGATCCGATCCGCCTTTCGGTCTAATTGCGAAAGGTATACATCTTAGAATAAAGCGAATATAAATTCACTTTTGATAAATTGTTTTTTTTTTTTTAGAAATCAAGAAGCAACAAAGGGAATATTATTGCCAAAAATTGAAAGGGGATTGAGATATATCACCAACAAATTGTTTGTATCCTCACCTAAATCACCCTTGGAAGTCGTGGAGGCTTTTCAAATAGAGTCTATTTACAAAAGTTATGGTGTTACGAAGCATGATCAACCCCTTCCATTTTTCACAGCGTGTATTCAAGAAAATGATTATTCATTTTGCATTTTTACATCGCAAAGAATAATGAATTTAATAAAGGAAAATATTCCTGCGTCAAGTAGGATATATATAATCGATGCAACATTCAAAATAGTACCAATTGGCTGCTTTACGCAACTACTTATAGCACACATCCATTATTTTGATCATGTAAGTTAAATTTAGTTTTTTTCTTTTCTTTCACTAATGACCTTTTTTCTTTTATTATACCTACCTATACCTACATAAGTATTTATAGATTTATCCGCTTCTTTTTATGCTTATGTCAAAGAAATCGGAAAAGTGTTACGAGAAACTTTTTAACTTCCCATAGGAAGTTATTGTAATGGGTCCGATTTGACAAATTGAAAATTTTGACATTTCTCGACGTTTCAAGGTCCCAGGAGTCGAAATAAAAGATTTTTGGAGAGATGTCTGTGCGTGCGTGTGTACGTACGTTCGTACGTCCGTACGTCTGTACGTTCGCGACGTTTTTTTCGTCGTCCATAGCTCAAGAACCAGAAGAGATATCGACTTCAAATAAATTTTGTTATACAGATAATAAAGCAGAAAGATGCAGAAAGGGCTCTCAAGAAAATTGCGTGGGTGGTTTTTTTACCATAGCAGTTTAAAAAAGGTGAACATTTTGGTTAAACCTAAACATCTAATGAACCAATCACGTTAGAGACTTGAATTAAATTTTATATTATATATTGTAACGTAATACAAAACAAGTATATTTTTGGAAAAAAATCCAATTAACGGTTTTTTTTATAAATCAAAAAAACTGAAAAAAAAATTTTGTCACCTCAAAAATTTTACGACCAAAATAAGATTTTATCTCGAAAACAATTTTTTGCAATGAAGAATAATGTTTTTGACATCTGATAAAATTTTGAGAAAAATCTAATTGACAGTTTTTTTTATATAAAATAAAAACCAAAAAAAAATTACTCAAAGTTGGGAAAAATTGAATTTCGACTCAAATATCTTTTCAAAAACTTGAGACTAAGGCTTAAAACTTATTTTATCTTATAAGAAATATTGTTTTCAACATTCAGTAAAATTTTGAAAAAAATCGAATTGACAGTTTTTGTACAAAAAATTAAAAACCTAAAAAAATTCAACAAAAGTTGGTAAAAATTGATTTTTGAATCAAATATCTTTTCAAAAATTTGAGATAATGGCCTCTTAATCATTTTAACTTATAAGAAATATTATTTTCAACATTAGGAAAAACTTTGAGAAAAATCGAATTGATAGTTTTTTACAAAAAATAAAAACCTAAAAAAACAATATCTATTAAAACTTGGTAAAAATTTACTTCAGATTCAAATAGTTTTTCAAAAATTACAAATATTGGCTTCAAACTTATCTTATTTCACAGAAAATATTGTTTTTAATATTCAGTAATTTTTTTTATAAAAATCCAACAGTCCATTTTTTCATAAAAAAATAAAATCTACAAAAAATAGTACACAAAAATTGATACATATAGACAAACTTTTAAGCAAGGCAAATCTACAGATGGAATGGGAAGTTATCAGTGTGGGTCGCATCCCAGCCTCTTTTTTCATATATTAATGAAAGTATTTTCCAATTTGAGCCTCATGTCATAATGACGGATTATGAGCGTGGAATGCGAAATGCATTAAAAAAAACCTTTCCAAATACCATTCATTTGGGATGTTGGTTCCATTATTGCCAGGCTCTAAGGAGGAAATGTTCCAAAATCAATAATTTCTTTTCAAATGTTAGAAAAAATAGTAATGCCTTAAAGATTTACCATAAATTTATGGCATTGCCATTGTTGCCAAGCGAATTTATACAATATATGTACGAAATCTTAAAATATGAAATTGATTCCCACAACATGACATTTTTTAAAGATTTTGTAGCTTATTTTGAAAAACAGTGGCTAAAACGGGTAACATTATAATTATGCTAACTGTTTTTATTTTTTAAAAATATTTTTTTCTTTTTCTTAGGAAAAACCAAGTGATATTTCTGTTTTTAAACAGCAAGTGAGGACAACATCCGCTGTTGAAGCCTACAATGGTGTTCTTGGTCGTTTGATTCAAAAAAAAGGAAATTTCTTTAAGTTCGTGAAGGTCCTTCGAGAGGAGGAATTATTTAAAAGCCGAGATTTAAGCAACATGGTTGAAACGGGTGGTGCCTCGGGAGCTATAAAAAAAAAATACAAAGACAATAATGAAAAAATTGCAGAAGCAAGCAAACTCCTAGAAGAAAACCAAATCACACCTATTATGTTTTTAAATAGGATGGTATGCGATGGAATATGTACGGACATGGAATCCTATGATGATATATTCGAAGGTATAGTTGTTTCCTTTTAAGAGTGTCCTAAAATTACGAGTTCTTTTTTCTTTTTTAATTTCATGAAGATGATGGTAACGATCTCTCAAATGATGATGACGATGAAGAAGAAAATCCAGCCGAAAAGGTGTCTGGGGAGTCAGAAAACGTCGTGTAGTTTGCCAAACAACACAGCCAAACATAGTTATGTTGCCATGCAAACATATGAAGGTGTGTTCTGAGTGCAACATGAAATTACAAGCCCAGTCGGTGGCTGAAGGAAAAGACCATTATAAATGTCCGTGTTGTCGGGAAAATGTGGCAGATGTCCTTCAAGTTTACCTTTAATACCAATAAAAAAATTGACAAATTGAAATAAACAAAGTTATAAGAAAATGTGTTGTTTAAAATGTGTTCTACAAAACAAATGCACAAGTACCTATGATATAATCAACGGCGGGGGGGGGGTTTCGGCGCGTACGCGTCGCGTTCGCACGCGCTACCGTTCGCTGTTGCGGCGCCGCGCCGCGCGGGTTGCACCGCTCCGCTCCATGTTACGTCGTACGTTCAGATTCTTTTATACACTTTTTGGGCTGTTGATATTGGTGCCTGCCTGGCGACTTTACATACCCTAAGCGGAGCAACGGAGTTGCGTGAGCGGGTGTGAACCCCGAAAAAGGGAGTTTAAATCCTGAGATCCCGCGAAGCGGGCCACCCACAGGTGCTTTTATTCAAAAAAGCTGTTGATATTGGCGCCTGCCTGGCGACTTTACATACCCTAAGCGGAGCAATGGAGTTGCGTGAGCGGGTGTGACCCCGAAAAAGGGAGTTAAAATCCTGAGAACCCGCGAAGCGGGCCACCCACAGGTGCTTTTATTCAAAAAAGCTGTTGATATTGGCGCCTGCCTGGCGACTTTACATACCCTAAGCGGAGCAACGGAGTTGCGTGAGCGGGTGTGAACCCCGAAAAAGGGAGTTAAAATCCTGAGAACCCGCGAAGCGGGCCACCCACAGGTGCTTTTATTCAAAAAAGCTGTTGATATTGGCGCCTGCCTGGCGACTTTACATACCCTAAGCGGAGCAACGGAGTTGCGTGAGCGGGTGTGACCCCGAAAAAGGGAGTTAAAATCCTGAGAAATCGCGAAGCGGGCCACCCACAGGTGCTTTTATTCAAAAAAGCTGTTGATATTGGCGCCTGCCTGGCGACTTTACATACCCTAAGCGGAGCAACGGAGTTGCGTGAGCGGGTGTGAACCCCGAAAAGTGGAGTTTAAATCCTGAGATCCCGCGAAGCGGGCCACCCACAGGTGCTTTTATTGAAAGAAGTTGTTGATATAGGCGCCTGCCTGACGACTTTACATACAACTTCTTTCAATAAAAGCACCTGTGGGTGGCCCGCTTCGCGGGATCTCAGGATTTAAACTCCACTTTTCGGGGTTCACACCCGCTCACGCAACTCCGTTGCTCCGCTTAGGGTATGTAAAGTCGCCAGGCAGGCGCCAATATCAACAGCTTTTTTGAATAAAAGCACCTGTGGGTGGCCCGCTTCGCGGGTTCTCAGGATTTTAACTCCCTTTTTCGGGGTTCACACCCGCTCACGCAACTCCGTTGCTCCGCTTAGGGTATGTAAAGTCGCCAGGCAGGCGCCAATATCAACAGCTTTTTTGTATAAAAGCACCTGTGGGTGGCCCGCTTCGCGGGTTCTCAGGATTTTAACTCCCTTTTTCGGGGTCACACCCGCTCACGCAACTCCGTTGCTCCGCTTAGGGTATGTAAAGTCGCCAGGCAGGCGCCAATATCAACAAATTAATTTTGGAAATTAAGCCAGAAAAAGCTCTGTTTATTCTTTTAAGGCTTAATTTCCAAAACTAATTTGGAAATTACACCAAAAAGTTCTTATTTTTTTTGGCGTTTTTTCCATTTTAGTATTTTGGCTCTTTTTCCAAAAGTTTGGCGTAATTTCCACACTTTTTGGCGTATTTTCCTTTTTGTTTTTGGGCGCTTTTTCCTATTTTTTTACGCCAAAATTTTTTGGGCTTTTTTTCCAAAACAGTTTTTGGCGTAATTTCAGGGAGCCCCGCTAATTGTTCAGCTGTACTTGGTCTATTAAGACACCTAACATTCCACATGCATATCCGAAGTTCGTTGTCCTTAAATCGTTTGCTTGAGTTGTTACCAAGAAACAGTGTCAAAATAACCCATTATTTAGATGAACCACTCTGTACAACAGCTGAATATCATTTGCATATAATTGGATTGTGAAGCCTGAATTGATTTGAGGAAGTTCGTTTAAAACAAAATAAAAACATTCAGAGACTTACATATGGACTTTGAAAACTTGAAAACCATTGCATAAATTGTTTAGTCTAACATCCCTCGAAAATAATATTCGTGAAAGAAATTAAAAAAACACGTTCTATTTCTATATTTCAACTCAACTATTTTAAATCTATTTGCAACTATTTATACCTAATTAAATCTAAGGAAGATGTCTTCCCTTGTTATCATTGGGTTGGGTATTTGTTTTAACACATTTGTTCACATCCGTATCTTATCCTTCTTCGTTGGATTAGAAGTTACTATTCGTTCCGTGTTAGATGGGTCCAAGTATGACACCCATAAATTACAAGTTGGTGTTCCGCAAGGCTCTGTCCTGTCTCCGACACTCGTTCTTACTTTGAATTAATGATCCGTCTGAAACTTTGAATCCTCTTACCTGTTTATATTCTGACCATGGCAGCAATGTTAATTAAAACTCTTTTCTTACCAGTTGCGTTCCTCCCCCAAATAAATTCAACCGTAATATGTTACACGTAAAACTTATGTATCCGTTTATTTCTTCTTAAACAAAACAAAACTTAATAAATATGTATACGAACACGAAAAGACTCACAACTTTTTGGATTTAGGTTTCTAACTCTATTATATTTATATAAAAACAAAATATTTTCAACCACGTGTCCAGTCCATACGACATGTCATTTAGTCCCACGATTTTTCTAAATTATAACCTGGCGAATTATCAACTTCATAAGCCGAAGAGTTTCCTTGCCACGAAGATCTGTTTGATTCTTGGGATTCATAGGAACATGTTGCAATTGGTTCGGTATATCTAAAGTTTCCAGGTGATGATGATCTTTTTTCGGGTGGCTTTTTCAAATATTCCTGCAGATGACGAATATAGCCAATTGCAATTCTATAATAAAAGAAATCAATGTTTTAGTTAATTTAAAACAAGTCAACATTTTTGTATGTGTTATATTAAATATTACCTTAATGTTTCAATTTTTGAATATTTCTTTCCACTTGGTTTTGATATTGGTAGTTTAAGTCTTAGCAAGTCAAATGCTCTATTCATGTCCCGCATTCTTGTGCGTTCACGATCACATGCTGTTTTCTTGTAGTCTGAACTTCCGTTTGGTGGTTTGTCGGAATGAAAAACAAACAAATTAATAATTTTTCATATAACAAAGTAATGTCTTAAATATTTCTGGATATGAAGGTTAAATCAACTTAATTCTAAATAACAATAATGTAATATATTTAAGGTTAAAGATGACAAACTATAAAGTGGTGGAGCATTGGCATAGACCATATCTGAGACGTGACTTCAAAGAAAAAGTCTTAATGTGCTAAATCACAATTTGTCACTGGTCAAAATATGCATCAGCCTCATTTTCAATTAAGTAAGGTCCAATCAAAGCGCCCGTCATCCCAATTACAGTTCTAAACATTGAGAAGTTGAAGATAAAGAGGCTTTTCAACAATCATTCTAAATGTCCTAAATTCGATAACTTTCATTAGTAATGGAGGCTCCAAAATAAAAAAACCTAATCATTTCATTACTCAAGATGATTTTTCGATGAAGATTCGGATCTTTTCGATGCATTGCAATGACCAATCAGCGAAGATACAGACGTTGCTAGTGGCCGACAGTTGTTCTTGAGCGACGCACATTATGTAGGTTCTTTTCTTCATATTTGTCAGGGGAATAGCTGCTTCAGAGGAGCCAAAAGTGGTATAGTTCTGCGAACAACTAACAATTTCAATGCATTATTGAAAAGTGTACCGTTCAATTCTAAGCGATACCATAGTTTTTAACTGTCAAATGTCAAAAAATGACAGCTTCAAAGAGGCCAACTACTATGAAAGCCTTTATTGAAAAATCCTATAATAAGCTCAAGTGGGTGCCATAAATATACATTTTTAGAAGTTTTTATTCGTCTATTTTTCCCTGCTGTTGAACGTGCTATTTAAAAGACACAAAACTAAATTTGTTAGTATTTTTAAACGGAAGCTTGTAGTGTTTGACAGTTGATTGACATTTTCTGTAGTACCATGGATTGGGAAAAACAAACAAACTTATTAATTACTATCATTTAGTAAAATATAAACTTTTCTCTCCAAACTCTTCTATTTATACTAATTGATAGAGAGAGAGATACATCTTGTTATCTTATAAGAGCTAGAGAAGAAGTAAGAAATATAGTATCCCCGCTATTGATCTAAAGAGATGTTCTTCAAAACCACTGCGTAAGCTTTTCCATCTGTCCCACTCTACAGATCTCTTTCCCTGGGGAAAAAAACAGCAATTGTCTAGCATATCCCTAAAGAAGGCGAACCCTCCTTCCTTTCTAAATATATTCCAATTTCACTAACGTCCCTTCTTTCCAAAGTCATGGAAACGCTGATCAATTTTCAGCTAATGGAAGATATGGCCTACCTAACCTATAAAAAAAAAACTGCTGGGTATCACTCACAACATTTACTGCCGTGTGTAGCTGCGAAAACCAACATGTAAGAAAAACTGTGACCCACTTTCTTTGTAAATGTCCTGTCCAGTTCTAAAATGTAAGGCTTCGAAAGGGCATTTCTTAAAGATCTTTATGAACTTTCCGAGATGAAAATCAAAGATCTAATTTCCTTTCGGAACGTGACGAAATGGCTAGTTTTGTTTATTTTTCAATACATAGGTCCAACGAGCTTTCAAGTGCTAATTGGGTCGCGCAGCAAGGGCTACTTGTGACTGCCATCTCTAACTGCCTACCTAACATTATTGAACTTGAATTTCAAAAACAATTGGTAGAGTTTGGCATCAAGCTGTCTTATCAAAAATGCGTGCATTTGGTATTGATAAATCTCTTCTATGTATATTAGGTTAGTATTTACCTTCCGGACCTTTCAATTCTAGTAGTATTGGACAGGATCAAGTCCGATATTCACAAAATAAACGCTGGTGTGCCTCAGTTCTCTGTTTTGTCTCCGACACTCTTCCTTATTTTAATAAATGGCCTTATGTCTGAAACTTCTAAACCACTTGTTTTGCTGATGATAATACCTTCAGCTTTTCATATTCTATTTTAGATTCTCATCCTTGTTCTTCGAATGTGGACTATCAACGGCAACGTGTGATAAGTTCATTAAATTCTGATCTTCAATTGTCCAATTGTTAATTAAAAACGGTGTAGAATTATTTACTGCTTTGAAAATTGAATGCTGCCTACTGCCGGAAAAGCGAAACATTCCCCCAATGCCACTATTTATGTGTGGTTCTTTCTCATCGAGGATACTGAACACGAACAGCTTTCAGTTCAAGGTTTGTGCATTAGAAACCATCTTTGCAGAGTGATCAAATACTTCACATCGCCAAAAATGCTGCTAAGTGCTTAGGTTCGCTCCGACGATGAAAGAAGTTTTTTCCAATGTTTTTTACAAAGCTTATATTCTACCGAAGCTCGAGTATAATTCTTATATTTGGGTTGGTGGCCCAATTGCTTACAATGCTCTAGCCAGTTGCATTCCTTTCCCCAATTCCTTTCAAAGCCGAACTACACGAATGTGGAATGCTTTACCAGACTAAATATTTCGCAGATTCCCACTGATTACAATGTGCAGAAATTCAAAACCAATGTTCATTTGTATTTCCGTCCTAATCCTATTCTCCTTTCCTAATTGCTCGCACCGTGTTTAATCATTAAAAAAAGTATTCATCACCCCTTAAGTGCGCAGAAAATATAAACATGGCATGCTAACCACACTGATAACTTTCAACTCCGTCTGTCGATTTGTCTAAAACTTTAACAAAATGTTTATAACAATATTTGGCAAGAGTACGATAACTCAGGTGGCAAGATATTATAACGGATTTTTTAAGAACAAGCAATTTGTTTTGTTTTTGAGAAAATTGAAAAAAACCACAACTACTATTTTAAATAATTTTTTTTTTTTGCTTGAGTGGTTTTATTTTGATAGTAATAATGGAAGGTGCGAGTTTGGGTGTATGCAACAGTGGGATGTGTATCGGGGGGCATGACTACGTAATTACTCAAGCAAGGAAAAAATAATTTAATTAAAATATTTTTGTTGGTAACTTTCAATTTTCTAAAACTAGAAAACATAAAATCATCTAGTTTTCAGTTTTTGATTAAAGTTTTGAAAAATTATAGTTTTCAATTAATTAAAAAACAAGCTAATAGACAAAAGTATTGGCTTTAAATAAAATATATAAAACTTAGTTGTAAGTATTACCAATATTTTTTAATTATTTTTTTTCTATTTAACGTACATATTTTTTTAAATTGCCCCTATCGCCTAAACGGGGGGAAATAGACCCCCCTTCCCATAGTAAAAAATGCTTGTTTTTAACTGTTCTATACAAATCCGTCATTAAACTTTGTCGCCTGAGTTATCGTTCTCTCCCCCAATATTTTGTGTGCGATACAAAATTTGAAGTCAATATCTTTCTATGTTTTCATAATACTTAATTCGAAAACCATTTTTCAGTTATTTTTATTGTTCTAGAAGGTGTTCGTGATTGGTAAAAAAGTTGTCAATTGAATTGAAACAAAAAAAATAACTTAAAGTAAGCAACAATATTTTGCATATCATAAAATAAATTGAATTTCAATACACTGAACGAAAAACTGATGAGGACAATCCAAAAGTTATAAGTCTCCTCATGTCATAACACAACTGTAATTCCTGTTCTTTTGACTGTTTTTATTGTCGAAAGATCATCATTTTAGTAAGAAGTATTGATAAAGCCAAACGTACAAAATTTAGCTTAATAAACAAAAATAAATAAGTAAATACAGTTTTAAGGAACAAAATACAGGGTGTCCCGTAAGTAATGGATAACCCTGAAATGCCGCATAGTAGACTTTATGACCGTCCTGAAAACTGATAAAAAAAAGTTCTATCCCAACCACAAGAAAAGTTATATGCATTTTTTTGTTCAGTGCACTATTTTTTTCTTACTTTACATTTTTGAATACCACGACTACAAGTGAATGAGTTCCATAATTTTTTTTTTGCCAGAATATTCTACATTACTTTTGCCAACACATAAGTAGAAGAAAAATATTATAACAGTTGGACTTCTTAGAGAAAAAAATTATTTAACATTGAATTTCAATGCAAAATGTGAAAACAAATAATTTTTGAAAAAGTTAAATCATAGCTGGTATAAAAAAAATGCATGAATACCTGAGTGGCCAACTATTTTAAAAATATGCGCGTTAAATGCAGATTTCAAAATGGTATTACTTATTATTATATCTAGAGTCAATAGCAAGTTAATGGTAAAAATCTGCAATACTAGAGTAAATTTAGCAAAAACAAAAGTTTTCAAAATTAGCACAGTAAACGTGAAAATAATACCAAGCGTTGAACATAGCAGATTTTTGATTTATTGGCTGTTTTTACGATGTTGTCCTAATGATAAATCCAAGCTTTCAACTTCTTGGGCCGAATGCATTATTGATAAAAATGTCAAAAAAGTGCAAAAAACGGTTACATTTTCGAAATTGTTTTGAATTTTACTTGTTCTATTGGGCTTTAACAAACCCATCAAATATTTTGTTGGTTGCTATTAGAGATACCGAAGACTTAGTGCTTGCGGAATTTGACCGAGATCCTACAGTATCAATCCGAGCAATAGCACGACGCACTGGGATCGGAAAGACGATTGCGCATAATGTGCTAAGTAAACATAAATATCATCCCTTTCACCTAACACCGGTGCAAACTCTCCAGCCGCAAGATAATGATAATGAAAATTGAAGAAGATCCGCAGTTTTTTGACAAAATTCTTTGGAGCGATGACTCGACATTTAAAAGAGATGGCTACACTAATCTCCATAATCTCCACTTCTGGGCACTACAAAACCCAAACATCATGAGGGAAGACAGGTCCCAGTACCAATTCAAAATAAACTATTGGACTGGGATTCTCAATGGGAAAATAATTGGACCCTTTGAGTTGCCGGGGATTTTAACTGGCCAAGGTTATTTGGAGTTCCTCCAAAATGATCTCCCAATCTTGCTGGAAGAAGTGCCTCAAGAACTAAAGGAATCCCATTGGCTTCAAAATGATGGTTGTCCAGCACACTATGCTGTGCCTGTGCGGGCATATTTAAATGCCAGATATCCAGGCAGATGGATAGGACGTCTGGGACCAATTTTATGGCCACCCCGTTCACCAGACCTAAATCCACTTGATTTTTTTTATTGGGGATGCATTAAGGAAATCGTATACAGCAAGCCGATCAGGTCTTTAGAGGAGCTAAGAAACCTTGTGGAGGCAGCTGCATTACAAATTTCTGAGCAAAACCTTGCACGTTCACTAAGACGTTAATTTATTCGGAGGTGCAGACCCTGTATAAGAGTGGGTGTAAAACAGTTTGAGCATTTGCATTAAATAAAAAAAAATTAAAAAATTATCTATTTTTGTTTTTGTTTTCTAACTAAGTGATCATGTGATTAAAACCTGGCTCAAAAACTTTTTGTTTAGATAAAATAACAAATAAACTAATAACAACCAACAAAATATTTGATGGGTTTGTTAAAGCCCAATAGAACAAGTAAAATTCAAAACAAGTTCGAAAATGTAACCGTTTTTTGCACTTTTTTGACATTTTTATCAATAATGCATTCGGCCCAAGAAGATGAAAGCTTGCATTTATCATTAGGACAACATCGTAAAAACAGCCAATAAATCAAAAATCTGCTATGTTCAAGGCTTGGTATTATTTTCACGTTTACTGTGCTAATTTTGAAAACTTTTGTTTTTGCTAAATTTACTCTAGTATTGCAGATTTTTACCAATAACTTGCTATTGACTCTAGATATAATAATAAGTAATATCATTTTGAGATCTGCATTTAACGCGCATATTTTTAAAATAGTTGGCCACTCAGGTATTCATGCATTTTTTTTATACCAGCTATGATTTAACTTTTTCAAAAATTATTTGTTTTCACATTTTGCATTGAAATTCAATGTTAAATAATTTTTTTCTCTAAGAAGTCCAACTGTTATAATATTTTTCTTCTACTTATGTGTTGGCAAAAGTAATGTAGAATATTCTGGAAAAAAAAAAATTATGGAACTCATTCACTTGTAGTCGTGGTATTCAAAAATGTAAAGTAAGAAAAAAAATAGTGCACTGAACAAAAAAATGCATATAACTTTTCTTGTGGTTGGGATAGAACTTTTTTTTATCAGTTTTCAGGACGGTCATAAAGTCTACTATGCGGCATTTCAGGGTTATCCATTACTTACGGGACACCCTGTATATGTTATTTAAAAATTACTTAAGAATAATTGATTTTAATTCATTTTTCATAACCTTAAGCACAGTATTATAATTTAAAAATTAAAATGTCTCGTGGAAAGCCATTAACCGAAGCAGAGAGATAGCGAGTGACTGTTTACAGGGAACAAGGAAAAACAACAAGGGAAATCGGAGTTATTCTAAAAAGGAGTAAAACAGTTATTGCAAATTACTTGAATTTGAGAGAAAATGATTGAATTAAACAAAGTACAGGTAGGAAGCCACTGCTAGAAATATCCGAGAAATAAGACGCCTAGCTGTTAACAAATCGATTAGTCCTTCTCAAATTGTAAGCATTTTGAATATTAATGTAACCACAAGGCGAGTGCAACAAATTTTAACGTCAAATACAAATATTGAATATGTTAAAAAAGTTCCAAAAGCGGCCTAACATCCACACAAGGCCACAAGGCGAACAGATTGTACGTTGCTGAAAAATATCAATTTTGGGACGAAGAGTGGAGTAATGTAGTTTTTTCTGACGAGAACAAATTCAACTTAGACGGTCTGAAAAGCAGCACAGGAAAACACCAAATTTCGGAGGTGGCACTCTATTGGTATGGGGTGCCATTAGTTGCTCCAGAAAGTCACCTAATCACGACCAAAATGAATAGCCAAAGATACATTGAGTTATTAAATGACGTTTGTTATGCTCTTTGATTAATTCAATGCCACGGCCGGCAGCGTCTTCGGGATGTTATTCACCTCAAGGGGTCTGGTACTAAATACTAATTTTTTTTCGTAACTGAACTTAGCATTAATTGTTATAAATGGCATTTTTTGGCTTTATCATTGTTTCTTTCCACACAAACTTAAAAAAATTGTAAAGACTCAAGGAAAGGTTTTATTAAAATAAAATAATTTTATTTAATTATTCTGGTTATTAAAAATACAAAACGAAATTCTTTTTTTGTTATTTTATAATAAAGAAAAAAGTAGCCAAACTTAAATTTTGTCCTTTTCATTTTTTCGTGCATTGTGTCTGTTCTTTTTCTGAAGATTTTTAGTCGAAAACCAATTTTTACCAATTTTAGTAGCATTTTTTGTCCAAAAACACAGATTGGATTTCTAAGTACAATATCTTACGTTAACAAAAAAATGTAGAATTTAATTTATACGAAAAAACTTCCTATTAAATTTTTATTAAAATTCTACTGAGTGTTGAAAACAATATTTTTGGTAAGATAAAAATTAATTTCGAGGTAAAATAATTTGTTGTTCGTAAAATATTCGAGCTCACAATTTTTTGTTTTCAGTTCTTTTGGTTTATAAAAAAAAACTAAATTATACTTGTTTGGTATCACGTAACATTATATAATATAAAATTAAATTAAATTGAAGTTGATATCTCTACTGGTTCTTGAGAGATGGACGACACAAAAGCTTCCCGAATGTACGACGTACGCACTAGTTTATGTTCAAAAAGAAGTTTAGTTTGCTCTTGACGTCTTGCCATTTTCTCTTGGGCTTAATGTTTTTATCTTCCCAGAATGTTATTGTAATCAGTCCGATTTGTCGAATTGCAAATTTGGACATTTCTCAACTTTTCGAGGTTCCTAGAAACCTATAAATCAAAGATTTTTAGAGAGATGTTTGTGCGTACGCCAACGCCAACGGTTGTTTTATAAATCAAAAATACTGAACAAAATTGTTGTCTCTTCACAGAATAACGTTTTTGATATATAATCTAATGCTTAAGAAAATCGAAGTGACAGTTCTTAAACAAAAATAAAAATCTAAACAAAATACTACTAAACTTGGTAAAAATTAATTTTCGACACAAATATCCGGCCAACAACTAAAGATATTGGCTTGAAACTATTTTTATCTTCTAAAAAAAAAACATTAACATTTTTTAATATGTTTAGAAAATCGGCATTTCCTTAAAAGAAATAGAAACTCTAAAATAATTCTACTAAAAATTTTTTATCATACGCAAAATATTGTTGTTAACCGTAAGTTAATGTTTTAGAAAAATCCAATTGGTAACTTTTTTTTGTGAAAATGGTTTTCGACTGAAGTAGCTTGAGAACAAAAAAAGATGGGTCGCATCTCATTCTCTTTTTACAATAACAAACGGAATCGGCGTAGCTTATGTTCGGCCTATCCTTTAATAGGTTCAAGTGGTTTTTGTTTCTTCTAATTTTCAACTTAATTTCGAAAATGAACTTAAATTCATCGAATATTAGTTTTGGTAATTTAATTTCGTACAATAATTTAAAATTTAAATTAATAAGAATATTTTCTTAGCAAACCGAAATATGTTGTTGAATGCTGGTTGCTTTAACACAGCACATAAGCCTTGAATTCAGCTGTGTAAACAAAATACCGTAAATATGTTGATAAAAATGTACCTATCGAAGAATAGATGTTTCCTCATCAAAAGATGGAAAGATCACATGAGAATTTGATCAAGTGCGCACTGATCATAAATTTATCTACACAAAATTCTACAACCGTCCTCACCTTTCTCCAACTGTAAAGCCTTTTCCCGCCATGAAGGATTCTCCTCCTTAACAATAGTGTGCTCTCGCAGGTTTGGATAATGTGGATAAAGAGGTGGCCTCACCACTTCCGGGATCGACCAATTGCATACAGTTTGTGGAATACTCATGGCACAAGGATGCGATTGCAGGTATGGATAGGATGAATGATAAGCACTTGTCGGTGCAAAACGTATATCGGGCGGATATGGCATAGGGGCGGTTGGTGGAATTGCAACAAGTGACGAAGCGGCGGCGGCAGCTGCCGCTGCCGTCGTCGTCGTTATCGTGGAGTAAGGAACGTTAACACCAATTTCCAAAATAACTCGATTTTCTTCACCCCGTTCGTCCTCTGAAGGACAATCCGAATTGTAACTTTTCTCAACACGTTGCACGTCCGAATTCATAATGAGTTAGGATAGGAGATATTTCAAGAACTTTCTTAAGTTAATTTAACTGCTTTCAAAAGAGGTTTCGTCTTTTGCATCCCGATCCCGAGTTCTATTCTAATAACTATTACTGATATTGATCCACTGATCGATCTGTGCGCGTAGAGATCTCATCCACTGACTGAGAAGAACATTAGACTCCGCCGCCGCTGACACCTACAATATTTGTCACGTATGCTCTATACACATCAGGGCGGTATAGCTAAGGTATATAAACAGCCGGCCGGCTAGCAGAGTACCTGTACCTGCCTTATTGTCTTGCATATATGTATGTACGTATCGGGAGCGGGACATGTAGGGCGGTCTCTTGATTGATTTGTTCTTCTCAAGTAAACACTGATATTATGAGCTCCCAATACCAATGCTGATATCTCAACGGCTTAATTATATCTCCCTCGCTCATACGTTGCGCGTCTTGCGTTTGCATTTGGTTTGATGGTTTTCGATATCATCAAAAACGAGTGTGAGTTTAATATTTAAATTTTAATTGTTTTTTGTTTTTTATCTCAGCTTATCGACCAAGACGCAAGTGTTTTTCAATATTTAATAGCTTTAGTAATTTTATGGTATTAGGTACACTTTTCTGTACCATGCATACTACCTACAGATGTATGTATGCATCACACTGGTCTAGAAATGGTTCTTTGGACTTGTAATGTATGACGACATATTTTGTTATGGACTTTTCTCATATTTCTTGAATAAATAGTTTACCCCAAGATTATGGTGTATATACTTAAGATTGTTTTGTTTTAAATTTAGGTGACCTTCTGGTTTTATTTTATAAGGTCCATATCAATATTACTAGTCCGCAAAATTAGGTTTTATTTGAGTACCACATGCATTTAGTTGTCCTGAATTCAAATCTCGATATATAATTTTTGTATTGCTGCAGGTTTTTGAAATATGAATCTTTAAAACTGATAAAAACGTTCAAAAATGGTGTTTTGAAGGCTTAGATAAAACACAACATAGTTGGTTACATTAAATTGTATGATGATTATGCAAAATAAAATTCTGTGCCTTCTAGGTTCGGTTTAATTAGTTTTAGTATCTTACTTTGTTTTTGAAAATTCTCATTAGTTATAAGTTTGGAGAAACCTTAAATTTAATGCTCTCAATTTTCATGGTCTTGGAAAAATACGTTTTAAAGTTAAATTTCAGTGCTGACTTCGATTTTAACACCCGATTTAAAAACACCCGTTTTTAACAGTATTTTTTCCATATATATTAAAAACTTACTTTTTCCTTTCTACTTTTTTATCGATAATTTGTGTTCTACCAAGATGATGTGAATATCAACGGTGATCGCTATCGTGCGATAATAACAAACTTTTTTTGCCCAAAATGTAAGACGGTGCCACATCCCACACAGCACTCGTAACAATGGACCAATTAAGAGGCGAGTTCGGTAAACAATTTATTTCATTGAAGCATTTTTTCGTGAGATACGGGCCGAAATTTTAGAAAAATTGGGCTAAGCGGGTGTAGTATTTGAAACGCAGCCTGAGAAATGTTTTAGCTTAACAATTATCAAATAAAAGAATGATCATGAGCCTAGGTGCTTAAAAATTAATTTTTGGAACCAATTACACCATAATTTTTGGTAATTTATATGGAGCTAGTGGTATAATTTTACCACTAGCTCCATATAAATTACGAAAAATTATGTGTTATAATTTTACCATTAGCTCCATATAAATTACCAAAAATTATGTTTTCCAATTTGAAGGATAGGTGTGGTACACGTCGTGATTGCGAAATAAAGGACATTAGATATTCAGGAATTTAAATTTTGTTCTGGAGCACTCCGCCTCGTTTCTGAGGTTCTTAATTATATCTTAACCCATTCTTGTTTTTGAAAATAGAAACGGTTAATATGCTGATGTGATACTGACTTTTTGGTAAAGGATTAGAAAACATGTTTGTTCATAAACTGTGAATTCATCACAAAAAAAATAATTTTATAAAACTTTTGAGTTTTGCACTCCTTTTGCCCTCTATCTCTGAAAATGTTAAGTGTATGACAAATGATTGAGATAAACATTTTAGCACATTGTATTCTAAAAAATTTTGATAAAGGTGTTAACAACATTGGACCTATACAAACGGAGATAATAATGAAAGGTGGTTTTCGTGACTTTTTGCGGTCCATAACTTACAACGCGGATACGAGGTTGTATGATAATCTTAATTTATAAATTATAATGTTCTCCAAACGATAAATAAGGAGAATTTTTCAACTTTAAATCGCGATTAACGAAATACTATAGTCCAGGAATTGTTAATCGCCATGGGTCATTGGTTGGGAGAGTTTAAGATGGATCAATATTTAAAGTGCGGTGAATCATTTGACTATTTGGGATTCAAAATGGCTATTAAGAATTTATTTGAAGGCAGAAGAAAGGGAAATTTTTGGTGAAAATTTTTAATACTGATGCCATATCTGGTCGACAAAATCGTTTGACTTTTCAAAAAAAAGAGTATTCGTACCAATTACAGAATCCGATGGGTAGGCTTCGCAACAATTTGTGGCCAACATTTTTCCAATATCCTAAATATTTTTCAAAATCTGCTACTCCAAAAAAAACCTCTGATGTATCGAACTTCATAGAACAATCGAATTCAAAAAAAAAGAATACCCGATGAGTGGAATCATAGTTAGTCCAATCTTCAAGCAAGGAGATTATCTTAACTCCACCAACTACAAATGCATCAGTCTCGTGAATATCGGTTTTAAAATCCTTTTTGCCATATTATTTGCCATATTATGAGGCCGTTCGTCAACAACCTGATAGGTCCATATCAGTGTGGCTTCAGATCAGGAAAGTCCACCATCAATGGCAGATCTTGGAAAAACCCATGAACTTCAAATTTATACCATCGATTTCAAGGCCGCTTATGACAATTATGTATAGAGAAGGACTTTACAGATCAAAGGCCTAGCCTTGGTATCCCTGTCAAACTTTTCAGTTTGTTAAGAATGACGTTACAGAATGCTCGCTGTTCTTTAAAGATCGGAAAAGACTCACCAATGCCTTTGATGCCAAAAAAGGTTTTAGACAAGGATTCACTGTTATGCTACTTCTTCAACATCGTTTTGGAAAGAATCAGACTATCGTCAACACTAGAGGCACAATAATCCAAACGGATGTCCAAATATTCGGATTCGTGGTGTCAGTGGCGCGTTTTTAAAGATTTCGAAGGAAGCGGAGAAGATGGGTTTTTAATGTTAATGAGGGCAATAACAAGTGGTGACAGTTGTTTTACCGGAATGGACCGACTTATATTGTTTTACGCTGCCAAATCGTGCTGGAGCAGTACCAATGTGCTTGATTTGTAACCAAACAGTGGCGTTAATTAAAAGCTCGAATATAAAACGACATTGTGATACCAAACACAAATCATTTGCCGGAAACTTTCCACTTGGTAGTGATCTAAAAAATAAATAAATTAGGTGGCGCAACAGTCCATGAAGAACCAGGGCCTAGTGACTTACAACTCTCAACCATTCCTGTGTGCGAGTAATGTTGTCAGAGATGGAAGGGACCTACAGTTTATATGCCGAATCCGAACGGCTAATTTGAGAAAGCACTTTTCATGACAAGAATTACTCTTGGCGAATTTGTCAATTCCTCGCAAGAGGCAGTACCCGTGAAAAAAACTTTAGATGGCATAGGCAGGGATTGAACCCAAGACCCCTTGCATGACAGTCCAACGCACTAACCATCACGCTACGGGTACTACCTTGGTAGTGATCTGCGTAAGTATAAAATGGCTAGTTTACTATCAAGTTACTCATCTTCGACCCAGATCATAAGTCGCTCAATGACTGAGCAGGAAAAATGTGGTGAGGCGTATTTCTTGGACTCTGGCTAAGCATTATGAAACCATTTAGGTACTGATGCTTACTTAGTTAAAGAATGCTTTATTGAGGCGGGTAATGCTTTATTTCAGAACAAAAAGGATGTTGTTGAGACGATACGACGGATTTCGTTATCTGCTTCTACTAGCACCAGAAATACACACGTTTTGGCAGAAGAAAATCATTGTGATTTGAAACGGCAGTTAAATAATGCAAACTATTACGCCTTGGCTATGGATGAATCATGTGATGTCACTGATACGGCACAGTTAATTATTTTTGTACGCTACCTGGACAAAACGAGAGAAACTTTTGTTGAGGAGAAATTGGCTCTTTTGCCGCTCTTAGGAAGAACCCGAGGAGAAGACATGATCAAAATAGTGATGGATTATTTTGAAAAAGATGAGTTAGACTTGAAGAAGCTCTTATCGGTAACTACTGACGGTGCGCCAGCAATGGTTGGGACTAAAAAAGGACTAGTTCACCTGTTGAGAAGCAATGAGAGATGTAATGAAAATTTGATTTCCTACCACTGCACAGTGGGTACCCGCCCATACAAACCGCGGTCAAAAATATAACACATGCTTTTTTTAAAGCTAAACACTGTTATTATTATTTTTATTTGTTTTAACTTGCAAAATAAAAAAGAAAAACTAAACAAATTCATAAAAAAAAAAATTTGTAAATTACATTTTTAACAATTCTTGTGCATTTTTTGATAAAAATGACTTTTTTTTTACAGGTAATTTTCTCAAATTTGAAGTAAGCGGGTCGGAACTTAAAAGAAGTCTATTTAAAAGATCCTTATTAGTGTCGACCCGTGACATTTTTCTTGTGTGATTCAATCGGTAGTTTTTGATGTCCTTATTCCTGGATTCAGCGGCTTCCTCACTTAACTCGCCTATTGAAATAAGTCCATGATGCTCAATCACGGATGCACCATGCAATATTACTTTGTGAACTGAAGCAGGTAAATAGTACCATGGATATGCTTCGATTATTTGTTCAGCTATATTTAAGGCGAAAACTCTGAACTTATCTGCATCGATATTATGACCTGAATTCAAAGCCTGTAAAATAGTTGCACATCTGTCAATCAAGTTTTTGTCTATTCCAGTTATTTCAGCTGAAATTTCGGGATTGTAAAAAAAATTCCTGGCTGTATTTCCATCATTTGAAGAACCACTTCCTCCCGGTTTCGGTCTGTCTACCATTAATCCAAGTTTTGCTCTGAATTCAGCTTGGACTATTTTCTTTTTTTTTCAAATTCTGTTTTGTCATCACCTCTTACCTGCCATTTTTTGATGTTTAGTCTGTAGGAAATATGAACAAAAAACTCGAAGAATCTAATCCAAGCATGGAGTGGGGATAAACCAAAACATAAACTGTTCTCATTGACCTCTTTTTGAAGGCATAATTCAATGTTGTTCATTTCCTTTGGTGTCGCTCCACATATGTAACATTTTAAAGATGTAGTTTCGTTAAGTGCGTTGCAAACTTTTCCATCAACCATAGTTAAACGTAAGTTATTAGTGACTGTCCATTCTTTATCATTAATAGTTATAGTTATAGAAATAAATCCGGTCATAGAGGTGATCAAATTCAATATTATCAACACCTTGATAAGGCCAACTGTGTTTAATGTTTTCCAGGATTTGGCTGGCTTGTGTTATGACAATGTTGGATTATTTCTTCTTATCAAATAAAAAATTGCGTTAATTACGCATTGATAACCAGCACCTACCAAAGATAAAACGATCAGTTAAAACCGTTTTTTTTTTTTTTAACCGAAAATTAACAAAATATGGTTTTTAAATTACCATAACTCGAAAAAGGGAAAAAACGGGAAAAAAAATCTTCTTTTTTAAAAAGCTAGAACACTCTTCTATTCAATTTTCAAATGATTTTATTTCATAATACAATTTACAAAGATTTGGTTCACATTCATTATATGACATGGCATACGCCGTCTGCCAGTTGGCGAATATTATAATAAATTGTTATAACATATACATAAGTGTTTAGTGTTTTTAAGTTATTTTAAAAAAGTTCATCAAAAATTCGTTTTCTGTAGCTAAGAGCTATCTTAATATATTGATACAAAATATCCCAATCAGTTACCCCGTTAAGAGTATTAATCATTTCAGCATCACTTAGGTAACTCTTTGCAAAGGTGCTTCATCTCGTTTCTGCCAGAATTGGACATCTACCCAGAAAGTGAAAAACGTCCTCTTTCACTCCAAGATTACATAGCTCACACGTTTCTCGTAAATCACTTCTATGCGGCAAGAAGTTCAGGGGGAGTAACTCTCCTCGTGCTTTTAAAATGAGTGCCATGAGGTCGGTTGAGTACTCCGCCCTGAAGTAATTGTTAGCTTCCAAGTTGTAGTTAAGTTGCGCATATATACTCCTGTGAGTTGAGCTCCTGGCTTTCTCAATATATTCTTCTCTTTTCCTTTCGTCTACCAAACTAATTAAACGATAGAGTTCGCTTTTCCACGTTTCCATCCTTTCAACTTGAAGTGAAAGTGAGATTCCACAGTACTCGGCTAAACTTCTCCAGGACTCGAACCATGATGTCTTCTTCCGTATCACCAGTATTGTTATTTTCTTTGGTAAACGACTATCCTCCATTTCGATCGTTTTAAGTATGTAGTCAATCTGCATTTTTAGTGTTGATGTGAATAAAGGAGAAAGCCCCGTCTCTAGCATAAGAATGTGGTTAGCCGTACTATTTGGTAGCCTCAAAGTTCGTTTCAAGAAGTATCTCAATAGCTGCTCCACTTCTTCAAACTGCTTGTGCCCCCACACTTGAGCTGCGTAACACATGATTGCTTCCGCTGTTGTTCTAAAAATATGATATTTGGCTTCGTATTCAACATCCTTGCACTGCATCACACTCCTCCAAGTTGCGTTTAGGGCACTTTTGGACTTCGCTAGTTTATCTATCATATGGTTTTTCAGGTTTAAGTTTCTGGAGATCCTTATTCCAAGATAATTGTATTCTTTCACAACCTCGATATTTTGGTCTCCAAATTTCCAGCTTTCATTGCGACAGTTGCGGCCTCCACCGTTCCGAAATACCATTATTTTCGACTTGGCGAGATTTACCTGGAGCCTCTTCTACATTTTAGTACCTCTTTTGTAGTGCGCACTCTTAGGCAAACCAACTAAATCTTTAATTTACTGTTAACTGAGCTCAATAAAAAGTTACAAAAAGTACATCGCGTAGGGGTCCTATTACATTGACACCTTAAGTTATTAAAATATAAAATGTATGTTTTTAGAAAGTACTTACCTTCTTGTTTAATATCCATAACAAAAAATATTGCTCACACTTGATTAAAAAGAGTTATCACCATCACAAGTTCCCTAATAAAAAAGTGTACCGTTAAGCGATCTGAATGTTTAATTATGTTTTAACTTTGAATGGCTATAAAGGAATGAAAAAAAAAATAATGCGTACAAATTTTTTTTGGTTTTGGTTTAACGGGATTTTTAAGAACCTGATTAACAGTTTGAGTTCTTGATTAGTGACATTTATTTTTTTTAACGTCAGATGGTTGAGTAAAGGCTGCGTTTTAGAAAGATTCTTCAGCATTTTAGAACACTTGAAGACATATCTTTTTAACAGTGATCAGACTTCAGCAAACGCTTACTTAAGTTTTCTATACGAAAAAGAAAATGTTGCTGTCGTTGCTTTCTTAACGGATACTTTTAAACATATCAATGACCTGAACCTTAAACTTCAAGGAATGGGAAAGCTGGTATGCGAGCTCATGTCAGAGATCAAAAGTTTTTTTCGAAAACTTGATCTCTTTATTAATGATCTTGGAAATAAATGCTTACACTTCCCCAACTTAAATAAAATAATCAGCAGTGACAACGAGACTGACGTCGGCCAATTCAAGACCTTCATTACGGATCTTAAATCGGAATTTCAAAAAAGGTTCGTAGATTTTAAAAAAATTGAGAATGTTGTAGAAATCCTCAGCAGCATTTACTCTCTGCATCCTGATGGTGAATGGAGCAATGAAGCTGCAATTGTTTTCGGAAGTGATAAAACTAATCTGCAGATGGAAATGATCGATTTCCAAGAAAACACAGTTTTAAAACACAAACAATCGGAAGTTTCCAGTGAAGAGTTCTGGATAAAATTTGTGTGTGGTAATAAATATCCAGAATTATAAAAATTAGCTTTGAAACTTCTTACTTTGTTTGGATCGACATATATTTGTGAAGAAGCATTTTCGAAGATGAAGTTCATTAAGAATAAATTTCGATCTCGACTTACTACTGAACATCTCCAGGATTTAATGTCAACATCTTGCACCAATTTTACTCCAAACTTCAGACAGATAATTCGCAACAAAAAATGTCATTTTTCGCATTGATACCTACATATGTAACAAAATACCTTTGTTATTTCCTTAATTACATTTGTTTAATAAATATTTTTTCTTATAAATAAAATGTGCGGACCACGATGGTCATTTCATTTCTTAAAACGGACCCCGAGCGAAACTAGTTGGAGACCACTGTTCTATGCCATTAATGTGCCGAATTATCTTATCCTTTAGCTCTTAAATTATTGCTGGCTCGACGTACACCTTTTCTTTCAAATAACCCCAAACAAAGAAGTCCAACGGTGTCAAATCACATGATCTTGGCTGCTTATTGTTGGGCCATAAGAAATTCGTCATCATCTCACGATAGCGAACAGCATTCACAGTAACTGTCTTCTTATGCACCGCAATAAATTCAGACAAAGACACCAGCGCTGAAATCAAACGGTGTATAACTCCTGCAAATCGCGGCTTTTTTGGACTTAGGAGGCAGTTGAGTACAAAGCCCTCTCTCGTGCAACTAATGTCACCCTAAGACAGTCATCATCACGGTTTTCATAGAATGATACGAGAGTGATTTTTAGTACCGTCTGCATAGATGGAGATGGAGGACAAAATACAACGACGAACTCTAAGGGCTGTAAAACGGCACGGATCTAGTTAAAAGAAAAAAAGTCCAACGGCCTAGATGGCTGGGTCATGAACATTGAAAAGAGGCCAACGCTCCGCCTCGGAAAGTCTTCGAACCCTATCCCGAGCGACACGGCCGGCGCTGTAGAAGAAGACCACGACTCAGGTGGCGTGCGCAGGTGGAAGAGGACCTCAACCAATTTGGAGTGCAAAACTGGAAAAAGTTAGCTAAGAAGACACAGGCCCAGGTCTATCCCGGATTGTAACGTCACCTTAATTCTATTAGTAAGTGCAATTTGATTGCCCGGAACAAAACCTTATCGCCCAATGCAATTTATAGATAGTGTTGAGTTAATCCCCATGTTCGTTGACAAAAGGTACGTCTATTTGAAAAGATCCAACGTGTCAACTCACATAAGATGCCCCCTATTTATACTACTGTTCCTAGATTCTTAAGTTTGATGTTTCCTTAACAATCATTGTATACCTAACCTTACCAACTCCGAATACTCCTACATATTTTCCACTGCATCGGATCGATTCGTAATGATGCACCAACATCAAACATTACATTTTATTTGATGAATGTCTCGTTAAATTCATCTCAAAGTGTCATCATTGAATTTATTATTGACACAGTCTTGAGCAAATATTACCTTTTAAACCAATAGAACCAAACATAGGTATCGTCGACAAATGCAGGTACAAAAGAAGAAGATGAAGAAGAAGACTACAAATGACGAAAATGAAGAAAACAGAAGCTGACTTCTTTATCTTTGAATGAAACAATGACTTGAGTTGGAGTTTGAATTTGAGTATGGCACGAGTCAGGCTTAGGGCGTTCGAATTCATAGATGAAACAATATCGAATTTCACTTTTATCTGTGCCGGCAAGCCGCCATCCGCGCCGTGCAGCTTAGTCGCATTGTGTTTGCATTTGTAACGAAATTATTTTAAGATAGATAAAAATGGGATCTTTTCTATTCGCTTCTTAGAATGTCTTAATAAAGGGTTCTCCAATAAGAGGTTTCATTTTGATATTAGAACAAAAATTAGTATTTTAAAGACAAACCAAGAGGTAGCTATGCTGTTCAATATGGAAAACGATATTACCGAAATGGGCGCGCCACTTCTACGGTTGCAGCAGCATATCCTTTTCAGGGACAATTCATACAAAGAACGATATTGTTTTGTTTTTACGAATGGAACACTACTAAAAATCGCCTTTTTGATGAAGTTCTTAATTGTGTTTAGTAAAAGAAAGAATTAATTGTATTATTTACGTATTTGAATCGGATTTTTTCTCAAAGATATTTAAATGAGTTTTTAAAAACGAATTAAATTTGAGGTGAAACTTATATTGAATAAGTCAATGGATTTATCCATCTAAACCCATTTTTGCCGCTTCTCCCTTAATATTCACAAAAGCCCCATTGACATCACGCTGAGTTCCTCCGATTTTGTCAAGCCTTCTTTGACATCGAAAGTTTCGGTTAAGTTGTTTCCAACCTTCATGGAGCAGGACAAATCCTCCATGGTCATTTTGCACAAACGGAGGAGTTTGTCAGGGACACCAAAACTAGAAATGGCTCTATATAGTTCGTCCCTGTAGAAGTAGATGCTTTCTTATAAAAAAAATAAATAAATTGAGTGGCGCAACAGTCCGTGGAGAACTAGGGCCTAGTGACTTACAACTCTCAACCATTCCTGTGTGCGAGTAGTGTTGTCAGGGATGGAGGGGACCTACAGTTTATATGCCGAATCCGAACGGCAAATTTGAGAAAGTACTTTTCATGACAAGAATTACTCTTGGAGAATTTGTCAATTCCTCGCAAGAGGCAGTACCCGTGAAAAAAACTTTAGATGACATAGGCAGGGATCGAACCCAAGACCTCTGGCATGACAGTCCAACGCACTAACCAAGATGCTTTCTTATGCAGCCTCGAAATCGATGAAGAGCTGGTGGGTGTCGACTTGAAGTTCTTGGGTTTTTTCTGGGATCTGCTGTAATGTGAACATTTGATCGACTGTAGACTTTCCTGCTCTAAAACCACACTGATAAGGACCTATCAGGTTGTTGACGATAAATTTAGGCGTTCACATATTACTTGGCGTGCGAAACTGGAGACAGCTAGCTTGAGACCGAGCAGGCTGGAGACGCATGTTGGTTGAGGCCCAGGTTCCCCCGGACTGTAGCGCCACCTTAAGTAAGTAATTGTAAGTGTCAATTCGTGTACATGTTAACGAGTGCGGTGGAGCTGTCAAATTTTCAACTTAACATTCTTTTTAAATTTTTTTAGTGTAAGTTCCCCCGGACTGTAGCGCCACCAAGTAAGTAATTGTAAGTGTCAATTCGTGTGCGGTGGAGCTGTCAAATTTCCAACTTAACATTCTTTTTAAATTTTTTAGTGTAAGTGCAAAGAGGGATCTGGATTTTTCGTCCGAAAAATCCAGATCTGCAGATTTGATCTTAAATTGAAAATAAAAAATGAATCAATTCATTATGCCCATGGAATCCAAAATCAGAAAAAATGTATGTTTTGACAGATCTAGATCAAAAATAATTGATTTATTTTATCCCCATTAATGATTGATATGTTCAATCAATTTTATTTAAAGGCGTTATAACAGTCAATTACAAATATTGTTGACACATCGTAAACATTTCTAAATCATCTGTTTTGAATGAAAAAACCGGGATTGTGAATAATAAAGTTCATACATTTTGTGGTAAGCTATCAATTTTTCTTTCAATTTTAAATTTTCAGTCGAATGAGTTGGTAGCAGAGTTGTAAAAACTGCAGTCTTTTTGGGACTACAGTTAAGTCACTAATAAGACTTTTTTTCTTTAGTCTTTTAACTTACAAAAGTACTTTAACTGTAACTAAACAGTCAGCAGTTAATACTTACTTTCGGACTTGGCAGTTAAAAAAAGCAGTTAATTGACTAAAAGTTAATTAACTGCAATTCTTTTAACTGGTTTTATTCGTTTTAGTCAATACAAATTCTTTTGTACTGGGGTATTAGAATTTTTAGTCAGTAAGTCTTGATGCGTTTTGAAAACGCCTTTAATACTACGTTTCCACCGGGCACTGAACCGAGATTTAGCTAGATTTGTCACAAATCTCCTTGAAATCTCGAAGATTTACCATACAAATTTTAATCTCCTCAAATGAAGATTTCAAATAAAACTCATTGAAATCTACTTGGAAACATTAGTTTGTCAAATCAAACAAACTTTTTTTTCGGAGAATAATTGTTGAACCGACCCATTTAAACGCCAATTTCGTTTATTGACAGATGGAAATGTCAACAAAAACTATCTGTCTCACTTCCATATGACTCAAATTCAAAACAATAAACAACTTTCAAGAAATAACAGACGAAATAAAATGTAAGTATACAAAAATAATAAATATGTACAAGAATATAATAAAAAAATTACTTACCTACAGATGATGAGTGAACAAATACATATTTTTTTCTTTTCGAAAGGAGAATAATTTGAAGTTTGGTTGTTATGACATAAACCAAACGTCAAATTAATCTCCTTTTCTTTGGTGGAAACACCTCACGATTTATTTTAAATCACTTGCCTTAAATCTCGGATTATTTTTTGGTGGAAACGTACTATAAAGATGTTGTTCAGATTTGTCATACATTCATGTATATAAGTATATATGTATATCAAATCCAAAATTAAATAAAAAGTTGAAAAAGATGAATTTTTCAAGTTTTTATGTATTTAACTGTTAATTTTGTTTCCTGTATTGGATTTTTTTCAACTCTTAGTCTAATGCCAAAACTCGAAAACCAAATGAATGAAAAGTGAGTATTTTTTCTTAAAAAAATGCCCTTCCAACCCAAAAGATTGTAAATAGACCCCCTCCCAAAAGGTCTAGTCCCAGTCTGCATGTGTACCGAATTACCCTGTGCCTTTATAATATAAAATTTTTTTTTTTTAAATAAACGGCAACAGCGACTATATGGATAAAAATAGAATCTGAAAACCTTTGTGAAAAACAAATAAGAACAATATTACGACACCCTTAAAGTACAATATATGAGTTAAATAAAAATGCTGTAAATAAGGTTAAGTGAAAGATATGTTAAGCTTAGACCCCTTTCACACCAAACGAATCCGAATCAATCTGGATCACTCCGAATCAAGTTGAATCTGATTCGTCATCTCCACTCTTTCACACCAGCTGAATCAACCTGAATCTATAAAAATCCTTTCATCTTCTTTTTGTTTTCCTTCTTTTAGTTGCTCTCTCTCTCGTATGGTTGTTGATTCAAGACTGAGGCCCCTTTCACACCAAACGAATCCGAATCAATCTGGATCACTCCGAATCAAGTTGAATCTGATTCGTCATCTCCACTCTTTCACACCAGCTGAATCAACCTGAATCTATAAAAATCCTTTCATCTTCTTTTCGTTTTCCTTCTTTTAGTTGCTCTCTCTCTCGTATGGTTGTTGATTCAAAACTGACCCGACGAGGAATCTGACAGGTTGAATCAAGTGCGACCTCGAATCAAACCTGATTGAACCAGATTCGTCCGGTCTGAAGGCGGGAAAAGAATTCCTTCACATTTAAACGGAGCGCTCGAAGCCGAATCTTGGTCAATCAGATTCAACTTGACTCGGAGTGATTCTGATTGATTCGGATTCGTTTGGTGTGAAAGGGCCCTTAACCTTAACATTTTTGACGACACTTGATTCATTCTGGACAGCATAGAGGAAATATATTATAATATATTTCCTCTATGCTGGACAGTGCACATGGTGGCTGAGTTAACTTAAAAAAAAAACTTGTTTTCACTCGTTATCAGTGATTGTCCCGTAATGAGAAAACTTAGAGAATGTCAATAGGGTGCTTTTGATTTTACGATCACATAACATATTTATTGAACTCCGTTGGTAGTGCAACATGTAAAAATATATTGTTAAAATGGAAGAAGTAATATTTATGTTAGAAGATTTAATAATATATTTTTAAAACTGGATCTGGGAAACACTTCTTTCACCGTCATTTTCGTGTTCAACAACCAACAATTTAGAATAGAAAAGTAATGTTTGTGTGATACTTATGCAATTAACCAATACATAAAAAAAAAACAATTTAATCTGTATAATGTTCAACATACAAGATTTGAACAATTTCACAGTTCACACCCAAAAATAATTACATTTTCCTTATTATTTTGTATACAACAGAATAAACTTAACTTGATTATCTTCATTATTGAAAGTATTTATAAATATTTTTCACGTTTTTTTTTTAAGAAACGATTTATTAAATATTTCTTACTAATGAAACTTCAACTGGAAGGCACCCAGTGTTGCATATTACCTTTACCTTAGTTCGTTATCTTAAGATTCCCTCAAAAGCCAAATCAAGCTGTTCAATTTTTCTAAATTGTTTAAACATCATTATTAGTCGTGTATAAGAAGTGCAAGTTATCTGGTTTATTGTTCAAAGTAAAAAAAGTTGTATACCTATTACCATGGATTTTTGTTTGGATGATTCAATGGCAGGTCCAGTATCGTCTGCAAACATAAAATAAGAACACCAAAAAACGTCATCCATCAAATAATTCTGGAATTCTATTTTAAGTTGCTTAACAGGGAGAAATAGACCTTTACTAACCTTCACGCCCTAGCATTTCGTTGCATCTTATGCAGAACAGCCTGCATTAAAGAGCTTATCATTTCTAGGTCAAACTCACGATAGGATCAAATCAAGTAGTTGCGACGCAGTCCTGCATGTTTTTTTTTAATTTTGTACACTTAAATGTCGAAAACGCCTCTATTAAATGTGTTTTAGTATGATTTTCATGTCTCAATGGCTGTAAACTAATGTAATAAACGATTTTTCTTCTCTTTTGGTTTTCATAACATAAATTTAAATATGTAAGTAAAATAATAAATTTTATATTTTAAAGATACCGCAAAAATGTACCAGCTTATGGCATAAGGTAAATAGGCCGAAGAGTTCCGAGGAAATCGTTGCTATATTGGGATCGCTACTTAAATATTCAGTGCCCAGTGGTCACAAGGTGGAATTCTCTGTATGGTTCCATTTGTGATATCATCGAAAAGAATACGGGATTAACATCCTTTGTCAAAAGTTGGGAATCCAATCTTTTTTTTGATGTTGAATTCCAATATTTGGAGGAGTTTTCCATGATCATTAAGCCAATTGCTGAAGCACTTGACTTTCTTCAAAAAGAAAAGGGAATGCTGTTTGGACTTCTACTTCCAACTTTAGCAACAGTTCGGGTAAAGTTGCGAAAATTACAGCTTAACGATAACCTAAGGATCATTCCAATAGCAATAATGTTAAAATTGGAAAGTTCCTTGGTGACAAGGTTTAAGGATTACTTCAATTTGACACCAGAAGTAAATAATGCCATTGTTGCCTCTGTGCTTTGCCTGTCTGTTTAGCTAAAGTGGATCACAGCAATTAATCCCGCTTTCAAAGAAGCTAAAATTTATGAGATTAATTCGATCGTAAGATCGAAGGTCAATATGTTCTCAGATAAGAATCGAAATCCATCATCTGAAACAGTACCTGAAAATTCATTCTTTGATTTTAGTTTATCAGGTAAGTTTTAAAAATCTTTTTTTTTTAAAGACGATTTTAATAATTGACACATATATGTATTTACAAAAATTAACAGATGATATGGAAAATTGTTCATATAAGATCAAAGCTGACGAAGACGAGAATTACGATTTATATCTTTCCCAAAAATCTTCATCTATGGACTCTCTTGAAAAGTTCCCAAACATAAAAAAAGCTTTTATCAAATACAATACCCCGGTCCCGTCATCGGCGGCAGTGGAGCGGCTTTTTTCCATTGCTGGGTTTATTGCCACCCCTAGAAGAGGAGCACTTTCAGACAACAATTTTGAAAAATTGCTGCTACTGAAAGTTAACTCCTCAATAGTTGAAAATTAATTTTATTTATAAAAAAAATTGTTATTAAAAAATTTAGTTTTTTTAGAGTACATACATAGGTAACCACTTTTTTCTACTTCTCTACTATCGTAATATCATGTTTGATTAAAATCTCGAACTATAAATTTTTTACGAATGCAAAACTTGTCATATAGTTCCTAAATTTCGCAAATAAAAAGCTGATTGGTCCAATTAAGGGAGGAGATCGTTGAAAATGTCAAATGATTTTTTTTCAAAGTGGGAAAATATTTCTACAGAGTTTAATAGCTTAGGTCTTCCAGAACAAACTTAAGAATATATGACCTCCAGAACAAACTTCTGAGAAGTATCAGAGAGATCGATTTTAAATTCAAAATTAAAAGGAAAAAAACATTCACAGGTGTTAGCCATAGCACCAATAGTCTTCATCATTTCAGCGATTTCAACAAAAACGGTTAACTCGACTCTTTAATGCATCTTTAAATATGGGACTTTTTTAGATGACTGGAAGGTATCGTATATTGTTCCGATTCATAAATCAGGTCCTAAGCAAAGTGTTTCTAATTATAGTCCAATAAGCAAACTTTCAACGATCCCTAAATTATTTGAAAAAATAGTTTACGAAAAGTTATCCTTCATTGTTCGGGAGCTTATTTCCCCTGCTCAGCGTGGTTTTGTTTCTGGAAAGTCAAATACTACAAACTTAACAATCTTAACTAATGATATAATAAAAAAACTTTGAAAATGGTTATCAAAGTGATGTAATATATACAGATTTTTCAAAGGCGTTCGATAGGGTAAATCAGACAGTCTTAGTAAAGAAGTTTTTCGCCCTTGGTTTTCACTCAAATATATTGAGATGGTTTGAATCTTATATAGAGGGGCGCACCCAATATGTGCGTATTAATAACATAATATCTGATCCCATAATTGTGACTTCTGGAGTACCTCAAGGAAGTCATTTAGGTCCACTTCTTTTTCTGCTCCTTATTAATGATATTACCGATTGTATCAAATCTTCTCATTGCCTTATGTTCGCCGATATATAATATAAAAATATTTCGATGCATTTAATCCGTCGATGACTGCTATCTCCTTCAGAATGACCTAATTAATTTAGCCGATTGGTGTAACTCAAATCAGTTATTTCTAAATGTTGCCAAATGTGATTTCCTATTTTTTCGCCGAAATTTTTCACCTATAAACTATGTTTATAACATTGATGATATTCCACTGCAAAAGGTTACAGACAAAAAAGACCTAGGTGTCATCTTTGATCCTAAGCTAACATTTTACCTTCATATTGCTTTTATTGTTGCGAAAGGAAATTCCTTACTTGGTTTCGTTTCACGTAACTAAGGAATTTTCAGACCCTCATACACTCAGAATACTGTTGTGTAATATGGAACCCCTACTATGTTATCCACTCAAATAGAATTGAAAGAATCCAAAAGCGTTTTACTAGGTTGGTCATTTATAGACTCTATTGGAACATACGAATGCCTCCTTATCTTACTAGATGTAATTTAATTGGTCTCCAGTCTTTAGAAACTCGGAGAAAATATTTTGAAATAATTTATATTAGAGACATTATTAAAAATCAAATAAATTGTCCTTTTCTTTTGTCCCTTATAAGAATATATGCTCCAACAAGAGATATTCGAGTACCTACATAGCATATTTTTTGAACCTTTTCATAGGGTAAATTATGGTCTTAATGAGCCAATAACAAGGAGCCTTAGAAAGGCCAACTCAGTTGCTAATCATATTGACTTTCATAGCAATATTAGTCGCGATACCTTTAAAAGTCTTATTATTAATTTATTAACTTTTTTAAACTCTGGTGGTTAGGTGTTTTATTATTTGTAAGTATTTAGTTATTTTTAGGAATTTATAGAAACTTGTAAGTTATCGCATGTTGCTTTAATTTAATCAGTAGTCTTTAAGATTATATATTTTTATTTAAAATGTATGTATATCTGCTTGATGGGAATAAATAAATAAAAAAAAAATAAAAAAAAAAATTAAACTTCTCTTCTTCGTCGAAAAAGATTTCAGTTGAACTCCTTTTGTTTTTAATTTTATTGATTTTTTTTTTGGCTTGAAACTCGCCTAAATTCGTTATATACCTGAATCGAGTTGAAATGAGCTTGATTCGCTCGATTCCGGTCGGGGATCGGAGTCGAGTAAAAATTTGTGAAGAAAAACCTGTGTGGAGGAGTTGGTTTTACAGATAATGTGTTATGGTCTGTTTATTTGCATTTTTGTGTACAAAAAATATAGTTTTGTTTTAATCAAATTTAAAAAGAAAAAAAAATGCACATGGAGTAGGTAGCATATTCTTAAATGATGCTGAACTATTCAGTTTTTCATTGTTTAACACGAATCAAACTATCTCACTTGCACTTCATAAGAAACATCGAAACACCATTTGCATTTTAGAAACTGCTGTCAAACTTAATCATTTTTAAATCTTCTTGTGCGGTGGAAACACCAAAGAGATTTATTTCATCTTAACTGAGATAAACCCTTGGTGGAAACATGGCAAAACATAAATATCTTTCCTATTGTTTGCTCTTGCAAAATAAGCCCAGTTAGTCCATTTTCACTTACAAAACTAAATAATAGATTGATTTTTTTCCCCAATTGAAAACACATGATTCCAAATGCACAACTACTAAACGAACACAGCCATCAGGATACAAATGCAATATCAATCGTACCAACATTTGAGAACGAAATCACATAAGATCCATTCGAGACTCGTATAAATGTCAAAAACCCATCCGTAGTAAGATTCTACTTTAACTTTTATCGGTAGTATTCATACTACGGATATTGTTTTTGTTATTCGTGTAAAATCCTACTATACTATTGATAGATTTTCCAACAAAACACGGGTATTGATACATTTTCCAACAAAACACGGGTAATGTTTCTCTTTAAACTGGAGGAAATTATAATTTTTGGAAAACAAAAATTCAAGCTGTCCCTATATGAAACGAATTTTGGGATGTTATAATTAAATTAAGAAGTATGAGGTGTCAGCTTTTGGAAGTCGCCTTTCCTTAAGAAGAAAATTATGTGTATGTCATTCACTATACTGGTGGTTAGATGAGTGACCATATAAATATACATACCATTCTTCGAGTTGTTGGTTTGCTGAGAGTTTTGATAGTGAGTCTGCCAGAAATATATTCTCGCTCGTCACTGCACTCGAGATGCAGCCGATTTGACGATTGACACTGGTAAGATGTTAGACGAATACCAAAGACATTTTGAAAGCAATCTCGACGTTAATATGTGCAGCATTTTAATTTGAAAAATGCTTATTTGAATGTGAAATGTAGTGTTGAAAACCAACCCTCAGGGTTCAAAATTCTAGGTCATGATAAGACTTAATAAAGCAACAGAGATCTTACTTGGAATGAGATTCAAGTCATCGTCAGTAGATTCGTGTTTATTATCAAGGAAAGAGAGCAACGGTCAAACAATATTCATAAAGAACTCCAAAGACATTTTAAGATGAAAGACTTGGGAGAAGCAAAACATTATCCAGGTATAGAGATCAAGCGTGAAGAAGATGGCTCATTCAATCTCAACAACTGACCTACAAACTTGAAGATTCAAAACGAATTTTAACGCGAATCGAAACAGGTCCGAAGTTACCAAATAATACCTTATATCGTCAAGCTGTTGGGTCATCCTACTCTTTATTGCTAACGTTATCTGTATCCTTAGCTGTTAATCTTTTGAGGAGACAAATAGAATCTTCAACTGACAGTGACTGACAGCTGTTAAAAGACAAATGTGGAGCTAGAACTAAGCATAAACCATCTGTAGCAAGAGGGGTTGATGAAAATACGCTTTCAGATTGTTTGATACTTTGAATTATTTGTACTTTGCTTCAGAACTTTTTTAAATCATTATCGTTCCTATGAAGAAGTCCTCTTATTATTTCTAATAGGGCCCATACACTACACAAACTGTTTGAGCAAACGAATGTATTTTGTTGTTGTAAAAATGTTTGTGCAAACTGTTTGAGTAGTGTGTAGCGATGATGCGTGTTTGCGCAAGCGGTTTGAACAAAATCAAAAAATTTTGAATTTTCCGTGCCTGCACAAACATGTTTGTGTTGTGTGTATTGAATTTTGCTCAAACCGATGCCAATTTTCATGAAGTTAACATGAATAAACAAGAGGAACAATTTTTTTTTTTACTGAAATAGATCTTTTTTTGTACCACTCTTTACACCAAATTGCTTTTTTTTTTGTTTTTCCGTTTTATTTTTAATAGCCAAGGCAATAATCAAAGCTGCACATGCTTAATCACTCGATGAAAAACGTCACGCAACTAATATCTCTCAAACATGTTTGTGTAGTGTGTGGCGAAACTATGTTTGCTCAAACACACGTTTGAACAAACGTGTTTGCGTAGTGTATGGGCCCTATAAGGAAATATCCTTTCATAAGATACTTTTAAAAGTTCTCAACGCATGAAATAAGGATGATTCCTATGGTTTGTTTTGATTTCGTAAAATAGCCCGCAACTCGAAAGAAATAAAAAGTTATATTGACAAAGCGTTCTTTTCTATTTGTATTATTTATTTTGGGGTGCCAAACACATGCGACCTTCTTAAACGTGGCGAGTCTACAGTGTACAGTTTTCAGTAATAAATTATCTTTGATTTGACACCAAGTTTAAAATATCAGTTAGTGTCCATGTCCAAGAACCCTCAGTATTAAGAGCTCCAGTTTACCAAAAACAAATTTTATAACAAAAATTTTCTTGGGATTGGGCCCATGACACTTTTTTGTTGTTGGTAATTTTTTCATTTCTTCCCTAAAAACCACGTCAAAACACGCGCATTTTGATTTCATTTAAATTCATAAGCTTTATTCATTGCATTTAAAAAGTTCGTCAGCCAAAAATACAAAAATTAAGTGCGATTTAATAAATTAATGGAATTTGACACAAACAAAAATAATGTGATTACATTTTTAAAAAAATACCAGCGTTCAGTACAAATGCGCGTATAATCATTTTCATCGTAATTCGCTTAACTTCCGAACTTAAGTTGTCTTATTTCCATAAACTGGTTCAAAACTTCATCCGTGACTTCCTTTCTCTTCGCCTGATGTGCCTCGACAATGGGAGTAATTGTCTGAAAAAGGTTTTGATTATTATTTCTGGCAGGGAGCAGAAATCCAAACCTCCTTTTTTAACTCACCTCAATTGCCAGCTTCTTGATCTCACCAGTCAGCAGTTCTCCTTTGCTGTAAGCCATTCGCACTTCCTCCAACTTCGCATCATCCTCCAAAAAGAATTTCAATAGCTGATACGCCACATCAACATCGGGAACGCCTCCCAGTTTACGATGCTCCTCCACAGTGGCGCGACCACCAGAGAAGGCGTATTTGTTGATTTTGTTTTTGATTTGCTTCGGTGTGTCGGTTAGAGAGAGCGTCGAATTTTGTTCACTCGCTGACATCTTCGATTTCGCTCCTTGCAGCGAGGGGAAGAACGCCGAATGGATGAGGGCACATTTAGGGAATCCCAGTCGAGGTGCAACATCACGAGTCATCCGGAAGTAAGGATCCTGGTCGATGGCGCAGGGAATGAGCACAGGCACTTTCTTGTCGCCAAATATGAAGGGGAAGGTCGATGAGAGCGCAGGCGCCGCCTGTGCCGCTGGAAAGCCGATTTTGCCGATAATATCTGAGTCACCAAAGCCAAAGATGCCTTTAACTTGATTAAATGTGACACATCGTTGAATGCGGATGATGTTCTGGTACATTGCTGGACATTTTCTGGAATAAGTTGAAACATCCATAATTTCGCACAAATAAGCACCTCGGATTCTAGACTCACCCCATAAATTCCAAATTATTGAAAATAAAAGTCTTGTTCACGTCGAATCCGATGGCGATGATATCCTTGGCATTTTCTCGTCCCATTTTGATGGCATCCTCGATCTTCAAATCCTTCCACAACACCTTTTCGTCGTCTGTCAGCTGAATAACTAAAGGAACATCAAATGTTTCCTGCAGCCATCTAAAAACAAAACGTTTCTTTGGTTATTCTCGAATTACAAAAGAAATAACCCTCGACGACGACAACTCACTTGGTAAGGATAAAAGGAATCAGATGACCCAAATGCAGTGACTCCGAACTCGGTCCACGACCGGTGTACAAATAGAATGGTTTGCCCTGTTCCTTCATATTGAGTATATTATGAAGATCCCGATGCGAAAAGAAGATGCCACGTCGAATGAAGTGATGTGCGGGTTTGCCAGTGACTTTTTCAAATTTCTCAATGAGTGCATCATCGATTTTTGATGAACCAAATCTTTCTGAAAAAACCGAGATAAATTTGATCAATATCCAAATGGTTAGTAGGTCATTTACATTTTGGTTGGAAAAGAAGAACTCACTTATAAGTTTGTCATAGTCAATGCCAGCATCATTTTTACTTGTCACATTCCATGGGTCAACAACATCGTCGTCGGCTTCGACTCCATTTAGGGTTATTGCTTCAACGGCTTCGGTAACTTTTTCAGCTTCAGTCATTATTGGAGGGTTTGGTTATTGTGTTTCTTTAGTTTTTGAAAATACTTATTGGAAAATAAAGAAGAGGAACAGGACAACTTTTGTTTTGCTGTCTTCAAAGTGTTTTCCTCACGATGGTGATGGTTTTGGTTTGGTTAGTTTTCTTCTTACGATATAAAAACAGCGGTGGTGAGTCAACTGTCAAAAGTGATATTTCGTAAGTCAGAATGACATTTGTTTCTTAGATGTGTTCATATTCTTGTAAGACTTACTACAAGGAGAATTTTTAGAATATCACGAGGCAGATTTAAGGCAGAATATACATAATCATTTTAAAGCAGTTTCTTTAGCAAATCAAATTTGTTTTAAGCTCAACTCTTCTTTACCAAAGCACAATTTTGCATGTGATATTTGAATTGGGTTGATATTCGAAGTAAATAATATAAATCGTAATTTTAGGGAAAGAAAACATGTATTTCTGATGTAAATTAATTTTGCAAAGTTCACTTTTTCAAATAAAACATATAACAAAATGGTTAAAGTATTCCTTGTTTTTTGTTGTTGTTTGATAACAAAATTGGGTTACATTTTCAAAAAATAAAATGTACGTGCCTTTTGAATAAAAGAAAATATTACGTTGTTTTGGCAAAATTATCCGGAGTGAGGTATGATTTTTGGAAGCCCGCCCTAAATGTTTTGCATAGTTCGTATCGTAAATCATCAGGAATTTTGTTGCGGACAAATATCAAAAAATGTTTGTTTTATAAACTAATTCACACTTCATTGTGACTTTTATAATTAGGTGAGTTTTAAAATGTGATACATGTATTATACGAGATAGCAAAAGTTCTGTAACTATTACTTTAAGGAAAATATCAAAATATTTTGCATTAGTTACTTGGAAGTATCCAAATAAAACTTTTTTCCTTTCTTCTTGCTCTGATTTTTTGTTTTATAAAAAGAACGCTTACAACTAAGACGTTTAACGAATGACAAATTCAATCAAACGTCATCCTGCACATTACTGCTGTCACAATTATCAAGACATTATTATTTGTGGCACATTTGCATCTTTCTATCACACACTATTTACCTATCAAAAGGGAGCGAACATAAATTAAAAGACATCAAAATGAGACCAACATTTATACCACCGTTTTTGATGTCGTTCGTGTTCATGGATAAAATTCACAAGAGGAATCAAATAATTCCAAAAATTAATCCCAAAATTATGCTGTTATACTGTGCTAGATGGCGCAGCAGTCCATAAAGAACTAAAGCCTAGTGACTTACAATTACAACACACAACCATTTCAGTGTGCGTGTAATGTTGGTGACCTACAGTTTTGAGCCGAATCCAAACGGCCAATTTGAGAAAGCACTTTTCATGACAGGAATTACTTTTGAAGGATTTTGTCAATTCCTTGCAAGAGTTGGTACCCGCGAAAAAAATTGTGAAAGGTTTCATTTTTGTGTACACTTTTTGCTTCCATTGCTGCGGCCATATCTTCTTAGATTTTAGATGCAATATAAGTGATTTATGTTTGTTTTTAAATACTCAATTATTTATTTCACTTTGAATTCTTGTGTCTTTCGCGAGCAGCTGATTATGTAACGTCAGTTTGTACCTCAATATTTTACAATACATCGGAGGGAAAATTTCAACTAATTTTTCAACAAAAATTACGACAATTTGTAAAAATGACACTTGAACAATTTTTGTACATAACAACGATTGGTGGACAATTAACAATGAAAAGAACAATTTGAAATGTCAGAAACTGGAAGTCATATGGACTTAGCAAATTATTAAAAATTGAAGTAGCCATTTTATTTGTAATAATTTGTAACTCTTCAGAGTCAGCAAGATGCTAAAATCATCCATTTAGCGTAGTAAATTATAAAAATAATGGGGCAACATTTTAAACGATTTAGTAAAATGTTAAAGCCTTTTTTAGCAATTTAATCAGCTTAAAAGATGATTAACCTAATTTTAAACGATTTTAACATCTTACTATTTTTAAAAGTTTGCTAAAGTTTCAATCATGAAATGGCTACTTTTTCTTTTATTAATTTTCTAAATCCAAAGGCGAAACTTCGAGTCAGCTGTGTTCGATGAAGTGATGAAACAATTCGGTATTGATAAAACTAGGACAACACCTCTGCAGAGGTTTTTGGATTTTGGCAGAAAACAATTTTGGATTATTTGGCAAAATAATGTGGACCATAATCAAAAAGACTGGGATGAACATCTCCCGCTCCTTCTTCTCGCTTATAGAAAAGTAGCCCACAACGGCACAAAAGAAACACCAGCACCTGACGAACCTGTTTCAACATCTTCCTACATTTTTTGCTTAAGGAAGCGACTAGAAAGCGTCTACAATTTCAACAGCTCGTTTCGTCTAAGGAGATAAAGTTTGGCTCTACAATCCTAAACGGACAAAAGGAAGGAGTCCAAAATTGCTGCAAGATTGGGAAGGCCCATACAAGATCATTGACGTTCTAAGTGAGGTTTTTTATCGGATACGAAAGATGAGGTCCAGTAAAATTTTAACTATGCATCGAGACCGTCTGGCCCGGTGGTCAATCGACAGTCTTTACCACAGCACAATTAAATCTAGCAGTGTTACGTGAACGCACTCTATTTAATGAAGCCAATTATGCGACATTTATTTGGCTGTGGGATGTTTCCGTGTATGACAAATGACAGAAATGTCAACAGTATAAAACGATGTAAAATGTTAAGGTTAAGATCAGATGAATCAAAGTAAATTAAATCAAACAAGACTTTCTCTTTCATTTCAATTAAAAGAAATAATTAACATTGCTTTGAATGGTCCAGTCAACAGTTGGGAATGTCAAATAATAGGTCCGTTTAAGTGTATTTGCTTTGTTAATTTTTACGATATGTCACTTATTTGACATTTTTGGATACTCGTTCCTTAAAGAAAAAGCAATTAGCAATTTACTAACTAGCAAAATGAAAAAAAGGTATGAAATTTTGCACTCCCTTAGTAAATTGCTAAATATTTAGGAAATTCCTTAATTTTGATTAAAATTTAAAATTTTGCGTCAATGGCTTTGAAATTCTACAAAAATTTTTGAAAGTTCGCTCCATTGAGTCAGGCCATTGTAAACGTAGCATAAAAGTAAATCACATTTAATCACGTTTATCATAAGAACAAGTTCATACCAATAATGGTATGTATATAATTTGCTACTATTAAAAAAAAGAACATTTTCAAAGCAGTTATTTACTTTTGATGGACACTGTAATCAATTCTCTTAACAAAAATCCAATAGGGGTAATGCAAAAAGAGCTCTTAAACAATTCTTTTAGTTTTCTGCCGACTGCTGGGAGCAACGGTAGCACATTTCTTACTTTTTTGTTTTTTAATTCTGTCGTCGGTCGTTCCAGAAGAAAAAGACACTGTGATTGTCAAATTTTACGGTATTTTTGGCAACATCATATCTACTGTCTTTAGAGAAGGACTTCGTGAGTCTGCCTAAAAATCTAACGGTTAATTTTTTTAGTTATCCAAATCAGAGAAAACGTTAAAAAATATAAAAAAAAAACTACCAATTTTGCATTTTTGTTAAAATAGAAATTTCGTGACGTCACAGTGTTGTAGTCTGGCATCGATTTATCTGTAAAACAAAATAAAACCTCATCAATCTCTACGCGGCGGTCTACCTCTCCATCCGTGCGTCGCCGTCTCCGCTTGCCAACAACCATAACGACGACGACGAACGTCTACCTTTGTCATATTCGTGTTTCCTTTTATGGTTTATAAATGTTGTACATAAGGCAGTCAGTAACCTCATTTTAGAATAACTCAAAAAACAAAAACAAAATAAGAGAAACAAATCGTTATTTTTGTTAAGTTAAAGTTTAAGGCGTTTTTGAAATAAATGTAAAATAAAAATCTCGAATTTATTAAAGGTGCATTTTACATTTTAATTTGTTTTGTTTTCTCAATCTACGACAATTTTATCGAGTGCTGCCCATTTTACATCTTCATAATCTTCAGTGCTTTACTCTTTCTTTGTCGATTAAGTGTTCTTTGTCTAGCTGCTGCACTGCTGCAGATTTTTAACGTTAAGAAGTGCATTAAAAATAATAAAAGAAATAAAAAGTACCTAATAAAATTTATTCAACATGAATCGGACGAAAAGAAAAATTGTGAAACCCCCAAATCCGGTGCTGAAGGCGAATTTTCTATCAAAGTGGAGTTTCTGGTGAGTGGTGATGTGATGAGAATCCCAATAAAATCCTATATTTAAATTACAGGTGCAGCTCTCTTTGTGATATGGGATGGGATGGGATGTGGTTAGTTTGGTACCTAGTATACCTAGTAGAGTGATGATGAAGTACTTCTATTTTCTAACGGTGTTGACCATGTGATGTTCTGGTTCTGCAATTATTTGCTCCATCATTTAGGTATGACGTTATGTATAGAGTCAGTGTTCTCAGTCTCAGCCGTCAGGCGTTAGGCGTCAAGCCAAACCTAAAAGTAGAACATAAGTTCAATATGTACATAATATATGTATGTAATATTATTATCAGTTTAACCTTGACTAGCTGCTAGAAGTTGAGTGTGGTTTCGCTTAGTTGTTGTTGTTGTTGCTATGACTGGTTGCTAGCGTTCCTCATGTTTTCTATATGAGTTCTTGATTTTGTTGTTGTTTTCTATTCTATGTATAAGAGGTTTTGGTATGCTGTTCTGATAGCTGATTTGGATCCCGTTTCAAACATAATGGCATCATTTTATGTAAAATGTTTGATTGTTCTCATGTGAAATTCACTCAAGATCTCTTGTCTCTTGGGATCGAAATTCCCAACAATTATAGGTAGGGTAGGTACATAATGTATATGTATATGCCCATAGGGTAGGAGAGTGCTTAGGTATATTTAATGAGAATGTGATAAACGTGTCCCGGTATTTTTTTTTAAATTTTACTTTTTATTTTTACCTTTTTCTCAGGTAGTTTACATTTTACTGTATACAAAGTTAAAGGTGTGTACCTACCATTTTCCATTGTCATTTTTATTGAATGTAAAGTTGTTTTGAATTTAGGGTCAGAGTTAGGAAGACAACCATGAACCTCTTCAATGAACATTTTGATTGATGATGATGTAACCGTTGATTGTGAAAGCGAATTATTTGCTAATTTATTCAAAAATAGGATATCACGTGCGCCTACTCATTCAAGTTAAGAAAATAATAATAAATTTGATTGCTTTGTGATGTTGAAATGGAAATGATGATAGGTGGGTGGGAATTTGAATTTGGTTTTGATTTTGATTTCGGTTTTGGTTTTTTTTTTGACATCACTGTGTATTTGGTCGTGTAATTGCACAGGTTATCTTTTATATACCTACCTGGCTGTTTGTTGCTTGCTGCCTCCTGTTAACTACCCTCTTCTATTTTCGATAGAGTAGTTTATAACGGGATCGTGTTCTGTATTTGGATTGTACGAAAATAAAATTAAGTGATGCCACTTTATTTAAATTGGTATTGATTTATTGATGGAAAGATAAGGAAGTAGTTATGCAAATGTAAAAATCTGAAATATAGTCAAACCTAGTTATAAGTAGGTACATACGAAATTATATTTATGAAATATTTGTTATAGGTACGAAAGGAAAATACAAAATTCTGCTCAACTTTCTTCTAAGGATGTATGAAAATTAACACGTTGATAATTTTACTTGATAAGTTTATGACGACTAAAAGTCATAAATATCACAACTTAAGAGTGAAGAAATTTTTAATTCTATTTTAACCGTCAAGCGGTCGCGCGTAGTCGAATCGACCGCGATTAGTTCATTTTCGTTCATATTATTATTTTTACCCATCATTGTAATTCTCATTTCTAGTAGCCTTTTTCATAATTTTAAGTACTTTTTTGACAAATTAGACTTTAAAGACAATGATAATAGCCGCGTTTTATTATCACCATGATCTGATCCGGATCAGATCATGATAATAAAACAGCATTGGATCATCATATTTTTTATTATTTAAAGCTTGGTAGCAGTGGCAAATTCTTTCTTTCAAAAGTGACATTTCGAAGCAAAAAAAAGACAAACACATACCAAAAATGGAAGCTCCTTAACTTTTGAAAATGTTTCTGCAAATCACCATTGCACTCTCAAACTCAAAGCATTCAGGAACGCTTTGGTCTCACATGTAGTCCAAATTATTTTTGACGTTTTAAGAAATGTGACACTTAAATAATTTAATTTAGAGATTACTTACAATTTATTTGAACATATTTTCTCCCATTTGTGCTGCAGCTTTCTCGATTTTATTTATATTTTTTGACATTTAAAGCAGGGTTGCCCAAAGAACATTTTGCTCTATGATTTTTTTGTGTTCCTTTTTTTTTGGGAAAAATAATACCCATAAATTATGTCAAATATACATTTTTTTGGACTTAATTATTTTAATTTCACCAATTAATATCTAGTTTTGTTAAAATATCTAATTATTTCATGGATTATATGCCAAATAAATAAATATAAAGCTTCTCGCTTTCTATTTAAAAAAATATTTTATTTCAGTCAAATGGAAATGTTTATATGGCAATACAGGTTTTATTTAATTTGTTTGCAATGATACCAACATTTACATGTGAAATCACAATGATAAAGCGCTCCTTGTTGTGAAAAAAAGAATTAAATTTTGGATCTCAAATTGAGATCCAAACACAAAGCAGGATCTTGTGTTGTTGTTGTAATGCATGTAAATCCAAGATCCGGATCAGATCATGGTGATAATAAAACGCGGCTAATGTATCTGAGTACAAATAAATAAATATTTATGGAATGATTAGTACTTTATTTCTCTTATTCATCCGATAGGTCTTTTCGGTTACGCGCGCCCGCTCCCGTTACAAATGACCGCGCGACTGCTTGAGGGTTAAATTAATTTTCAAAGTTCCCTTTTTCACATAAAACACCAATGGTTGATTTGGACATTTCTTCTCTTTGTTTTAGTGTTGCCATACTTGATTTTTTTGGGGATTTATTGATTTTTTAAAGATTTTATTTTCAAATTATTCATACATTTTAAAAACATTTGATTGAATTCAAAGCTCAAAAAGACTTGTTTTCGGTGTTTACAGTGGTCTAAAAAAAAAAAAAAAAGAGGCTGGGATGCGACCCACACTGATAACTTCCCATCCCGTCAGTCGATTTGTCTTGCTTAAAAGTCTGTCTATATGTATTAATTTTTACCAAATTTGCGTACTTTTTTTGTAGATTTCAGATTTATGAAAAAACGGACTGCTTGATTTTTATAAAAAATTACTGAAGTAAGTTTGAAGCCAATATTTGTAATTTTTGAAAAGCTATTTGAGTCGAAAGTAAATTTTTACCAAGTTTTAGTATTGTTTTTTTAGGTTTTTATTTTTTGTAAAAAAAAACTGTCCATTCGATTTTTCTCAAAATTTTATCGAATATCGAAAACAATACTTCTTGTAAGTTAAAATTAATTAAAAGCCACTATCTCAAATTTTTGAAAAGATATTTGAGTCGAAAATCAATTTTTACCAACTTTTGTTAAATTTTTTTTAGGTTTTTAATTTTTTGTACAAAAACTGTCAATTCGATTTTTTTCCAAATTTTACTAAATGTTGACAACAATATTTTTTGGAAGATAAAAGTAGTTTGAAGCCAATTTCTCAAAGTTTTGAAAAGATATTTGAGTCGAAAATCAATTCTTACCACCTTTTATAAATTTTTGTTTTGGTTTTTATTTTTTGTAAAAAAAACTGTCAATTCGATTTTTCTCAAAATTTTTCCTAATGTTGAAAACAATATTTTTTATAAGTTAAAATTAGTTAGAAGCCATTATCTTAAATTTTTGAAACGATATTTGAGTCGAAAATCAATTTTTACCAACTTTTGTTAAATTATTTTTTCGGTTTTTAATTTTTTGTAAAAAAACTGTCAATTCGATTTTTTTCAAAATTTTACTGAATGTTGGAAACAATATTTTTTGAAATATAAAAGTAGTTTAAAGCCAATATCTTAAAGTTTTGAAAAGATTTTTGAGGCCAAAATCAATTTTTACCAACTTTTATTAAGTTTTTTTTTTAGGTTTTTATTTTTTGTAAGAAAACTGTCAATTCGATTTTTCTCAAAATTTTATCAGATGTCAAAAACATTATTCTTAGTTGCAGAAAATTGTTTTGGAGATAAAATCATATTTTAGTCGTAAAATTTTCGATGTGACAAATTTTTTTTTCAGGTTTTTTGATTTATAAAAAAAAACGTTAATTGGATTTTTTTCTAAAAACATAATTGTTTTGTATCACGTTACAATATATAATATAAAATTTAATTCAAGTCTCTGGCGTCATTAGTTCATGAGATATTTAGGGTTAACCAAAATTTTCACCTTTTTTTTAAACTGCTATGGTAAAAAAACCACCCACGCAATTTTCTTGAGAGCCCTTTCTGCATCTTTCTGCCTTATTATCTGTATAACAAAATTATTTGAAGTCGATATCTCTTCTGGTTCTTGAGCTATGGACGACGAAAAAAACGTCGCGAACGTACGGACGTACGTACACACGCACGCACAGACATCTTTCTAAAAATCTTTTATTTCGACTCTAGGGACCTTGAAACGTCGAGAAATGTCAAAACTTTCAATTTGACAAATCGGACCAATTACAATAACTTCCTATGGGAAGTTAAAAAGTAGTGTTAAGTCCAAAAAGGCAAATAGTTTGACTTAACGGTGTTTCCTCGCCTTAATATTTTAAATATGTTCTATTGAGACCCCTACCTAACTGTGTGACTGAACCGAAGGATACTCGGTCTGGGATAAAAGAAATTTGCCCTGTTTACTAACTCTTAACTGATGTCTTTATAATGACAGTTCTGATAAAATATCTGTCAAAATTTTAAAATCATTTGTAAAAAGAAAAGGCCTTTTTTTTCTTACTAAAGGGTGATTTTTTAAAAGATATAAGAAAGTTTTTCAAAAAAAACACATACAATTCAGAAAAATGCATGAAATCTTTATTTGAATCGATAGTACGGTCCATATTATTTAATGTTTGAGGATTATTTCATGCAACTGTTGACCTTGACTGCGCCTCAAATAGTACATCCGCTTAGTTCAATTTTGGCATACTCTTTCCAACATTTCGGCCGGTATCTCACGAATAAATGCTTCAATGTTATCTTCCAATTCGTCAATTGAAGTGGGCTTGTCTGTTTAGACATGAGCTTTAACATAGCCCCACAAAAAATAGTCTAAATGCGTTAAATCGCACGATCTAGGCGGCAAATTGACCGGTCCCGACCCGAACTCGCCTCTCAATAAGTCCATTGTTGCGTCTGCTGTGGTGTGGCATGTGGCACCGTCTTGTTGAAACCACATGTCATGCAAGTCAATTTCTTGCCTTTTGGGCAAAAAAAAGTTGGATATCATCTCACGGTAGCGCACACCATACACTGTTACGTTACGATTCGCATCATCTTCGAAGAAGTACGGTCCAATGATGCCACCAGCCCATAAACCGCTCCAAACTGTGACTTTTTCTGGATGCATTGGTAGCTCTTACAATGCTTCTGGCTGATATTCACTCCAAAATCGACAATTCTGCTTATTTACGTATCCATTGATCCAAAAATGAGCTTCGTCGCTCGCTGGAAGAAGCGCGCGATGAACTTTCTTCACAGAGCACGCATTTTGATAATAAAATTTAATAATTTGCAAGCGTTGTTCGTTTGTAAGACGATTCATGGTTAAATTATAGACCAAACTGAAAATGTTTGACAGTGAAACAAAACACGAAACTTGCGTCAGCTGTTTAAACCAGTGTTGCCAAAAAGATAATAGCTGAAAAATCACCCTTTATAACTATAACTATATTTAAAAATAATTATACATTGTTAACAATTGTTAGCTAGTGTCGTTCAATACACTTTACGAATGGAATGATTTGTAAGAGCAATTTGCCGCCTAAATTGAACCACTAATTTTCATTAAACATTAAACAAATGTTTGCCAATTAAATTCCTTTCTCTCATTATTGTCATTTTTTCATCAAAAATAAATATTTAATGCAGGATGTTTTATGATCAATTTGTATTAAATTTCTCAGCAGCTTCAATTTTTAATTCGTTATTCATTTTACGATTTGAAGTTATAAAAACAATTTCCTTATCTTTTGACATTAGCAATGAGTTATGACAGATCAAAAATTTAGACTCTCCTAAATGGTTCGAACAAATCCCAACAAATCATACTACACTTAAACAATTTTATTTTGACATAACCATAATTGTATACTATAGTTTGAAGAAGAATATACCAACGATCTGCCAATCTGACTGAAACGATTGTCAGAAATCATGGAAACTCAAATGCTTTGGTTATGATATGACAGTCCTAATAATATTATCTGTCAAACATTTAAATTCCATTCTAATCTAAGTACAGACGATTATTAGATCTTACAATGAGTTAAAAGACTTAGTTTTATTGAAGGTATTTGGTTTTTGTTATCTTATTGGCAGCTATAGTTATAGACATCCTGTTTAATTAAGCGAAAACCGCTTAATTGCACCAGTTGGTCAATTAAAAGCTAAAATGTTCATCTGAATTATTGCCTTTGACAACGCGACCATCAAAATTGAAATTAAAAATGACAGAAAACAAATAACAATTAGCTGTCATTTTGTAATTTGTTATGAAGTGAGCAGTGCTGCCAATTCCAGTGCTTTCACGTTATAAAAACTTACTATTATTATCAATACATTTATTGATTTTGGCTTGTATCATTTTGTTAGTTTATTTTTTTTAAGATCAATTAAGCGAGTAATTCAATCAAATGGAGTTCAATTAATTGAAAAAGCATACATACATATGTATATGGGAAATTTTCGAAAGCGATTTTTTCGGTCAATTGAGCGAGAACATCAATTATGCGAGGTTAAGTCACTGTAAGCCGAAAATCACAAAAACCCTCGAGCTTCGAATAAGGAGCCACAACTTGAAAATTACCTCATAAGAACCCTGGGTAATAGTTATTTTAAGAGATTATAAATACAAAACTAAAAACCTCGTAGCTTTGCAAGCATATTGCAAAACAAATAAAGTAAATAAAATAGATGACTCAACAGTTCTTAGAGAATCAGGGTCTAGTGACTTACAATTCTCAACCATTCCATGATTAAATTTAATCAAATAAGATGAAGAAGAAAATGCACTTATATTCACTTCAAACCGAGTTATACAGATCAATGAAAATTAAAAAAGTGTGCCTCAACCTCAATTCCAACTGAATTTAACTCGTTTTGAACAATTTATGGGTTTGCACATGTCATGTAGTGCATTTTGTTCGGGACATTGAACTCAATAATTGTATTCAATGTCATGACAGCAGCACTGCGTCTGCGATTTCTCAAAGAATTAGCAAAACCACTAGCGCTGTCAACTGCAAACAGTACGCTGGACAATATTATTCCAAAAACATTGACACCAGCACTTAAATTGTTTGACATTTTGGATTGGAAAACAGTTTCTTTACTATTTTCTTTTTATCTTATGCAGTGTGGCGTTACTGAATATTGGAATGAGAAAGTTGTCAGAAATGCACCAATAAAAGCAAATTTATATTTGCTTACAAATTTATAAGTTATTATTGAAGCAGTCAATAAAGATGTACATACATACATATGTACATAAGTTATTTGTTGTCGTTTTATGTGGAAAAACTATGTTTGATACTTAAAAAGCTCTGTTGCTCAGAGATGTCAAATCCGTACATTCCTACAGTTCATTAGATATTTCTTATAGATAACCAACTCAGACGCTTTCCTTTTGAAGAAAAATTTACTCTTATAAGTTATAAAATAATTCCTGACACGTTATTCACAGAAATTCAATAATTTTCCTGAGATTTTATCAAAGGTTCGTGTTAACTACTTAAAGTTGAATTTGAATTTAACCTTCAGTTAGCTCTATGATTTACATTTATTCAGCGAATTACTTATGTGGTGGGTTAACCTTGAATTAGTTAATGAAAGTTTAATATGGGAGGGGTCATTCATTTTAATTCAGTCCTAAGAATAAAAAAGTAATAATTTGAATTTTTTAAGTTGTGTGTTTTTACTTTCTTTTTCTTTGTTCACTTCATAGAAATGAAGGAAACTTCATAGAAATAAGGGACACTTGACATTTTTTCTCAAAAAAGAGAGAGATAGAAATTTATCATCCTTAAGTGAGATGAAAAATAGCAAAGCATGAATGTAATTCATATATTTTATGGTTTGTTATAAGAAGTTTATATATTCATTAAGTATTAATAAATAATAATTTTTTTAAGGTATTTAAAAAAAATCTAAAACTAAATCTTTATTATTAGCTCATATTCAATACTTGATTCTTCACTGTCTAATAAAACAAATAACAGCTTTTTAAGCATTTATTAAAGGAATATCGTGTGAAAATATCATAAAATCAGGTATGGTTACATGGCTTGGTTGTTAAGCGATCCATCATAGTAAATGGCGAATATGATCCAATCCAGATCAGATCAAGAAAAATTCGCTTATTTACTTTAAAATTATTTGGTACTGCATAAAAAATTGTGCGTGCGATCGAAGATGTTGAGAGGTTTAAAAGCAGAAATGAAGTTCGAAAGTTTTATGAGCAGGTGAAACGAAATTCACAAATACATAAACCTCGAACCGAAGGCTGCTAAGACGAAAGTCGAAACATCATAGTGGAACCGCAGTCAATGCTGAGGAGATGAAAGGACCACTTAGGCAGACTGTATAACGAACCGAACGACGTAGAACCGAATTCCGTAGTCAGGCAGAATGATACATTCAATATAAACGACGAAAGCCTACAATCCCGTCTTTCCGACTTAGACGAAGTAAAGATTGCCATGTCTAAGCTGAAGTCTAACAAAGCCGCCGGAGCAGATGGCTTGAATGCCGAGCTCTTCAAAGCAGATGGAGATAATTTGGTTAGGAGCATGCACCAACTTATCTGTGAGAAACGGTCGAAAGAAAGCATGCCCGATGACATGGAACGTGGAACCTCAGTATCGTTTGCCCGATACTGAAAAAGGGAGACCGTTTAAAGTGCACTAACTATAGAGGAATCAGTCTACTTAAAATCGCTTGCAAAATCTTCTCTGCCATAATATATGAACGTCTAAAGCCTATCGCCAACAACCTGATAGGTCCTTGGTGTGGTTTTATACCAGGAAAGTCGATCAAATATTTACATTACGGCAGATCCTAGAAATAACCCAAGGACATCAAATCGACACCCACCATCTCTTCATCGATTTCAAGGCCGCATATCAGCATTTACAGGGACGAGCTGTATAGAGCCATGTCTAGTTTTGGCATCCCTGCCAAACTCGTTCGTTTTTGCAGGATGACCATGGAGAATTCGCGCCGGTCCATAAAGGTTGGAAACAACTAAACAGAACCTGTCGATGTCAAAAAAGGCCTAAGACAAGGTGATGCGCTGTCATGCGATTTCCTTAACATCGTACTTGCGCAGAGCTCCCACATCAACACTAGAGGCAATATCTTTCAAAACTCTATCCAATCACTGGCATATGCTGATGACATTGACATAATCGAAAGAGCCTAGCGTGATGTCAATGGTGCTTTTGTGAGTACTGAGGCAGAGGCGGAAAAATGGGTTTAACTGTTAATAAGGGCAAAACAAAGTACATGCTATCATCAAGAAAGGACCTACAACACCGACGTCTCGGTCAAAACGTCACCAGCGACAGACGTAACTTTGATGTAGTTAAGGATTTTGTCTACCTAAGCTCCGCTATGAACGCAGAAAACAACACCAGCGCAGAGATCTTGCTAATCGCTGTTTCTTTGAGCTAAAAAAGCAACTGAGCAACCCAAAGCCCTCTTTCGAGCGACTAAAGTGCCCGGAAAGTCTTGAAATCAACTCCCACAGGACAGCACAGTAGAGGAAGACTGCGGATCAGGTGGCGCCCACAAGTGGAAAGTGACCTCACCCCACTTGGAATACGAAATTGGAAACATGTAGGGACCGAGCTGTTGGGCGAGGCCCTATTTCACACAGGATTGTAGCGCCACCTTAAGTAAGTATGTAAGTATGTATGTATATCTCAAAAAATCAGAAAAGATATCAAATAAATTAGGTTATTTAGAAACAAATATTAGTAATAAAAACTATGTAATGTGAAAAATAATTGTGTATATATAACTAAAATTAACGTTTTAAGCATCTGGTAAAATTTCTAGCAAAATCGAACTGACAGTTTTTTTTTTCAAAAATTAAAAACCTAAAAAAAAGATTACCAAAAATTGGTAAAAATTATTTTCTACTTACATATCTCATCAATAAATAATTTAGCTGCCTTAAAAATTAGTTCATTTTATACAAGATATTGTTACAGTTGAAATATACAATTTTAAGTTTTTTAGGATACCAATTGAAAGCTGTTAGAATGGGTAGCATCTAAGCCTCTTTTTCTTTTATTTTTATATAGCTGTAGTTTTTAGAATATTCACTATTCCAGAAATAGTAAAATTTAAAATGTAGTCAATAAGGAAATGTTGTTATTTTATATATTTTTGTCTTATTTTTATATCAGTCTGTACTCGCATCTTCCAACAAAGTATTATTTTATAATACTAGTCTGTTTATTATCTTTTTCAAGCTTATATAAATTAAATAATACAAATTTTAGGTGTCTAATGAAAATATCAGCTAGACAAATATTTTTCTTCAAAAATAAACAAAATATATCTAACTGTTAAAAACTTTATAGTTTAGTTTATTTACCTTCTAATGTTAATTAAGCAAAATAAATCTCTCAGACTTTATTTACATACGAATATTATAATTTGAAACAAAATCTAGAATAGTAAATTTGCGAACATGAAAAGTAGTTCTGTGTCGCTAAAACAAACATCAGATAACAGATAAGCAAATTTTTACCCATGGCTGTTTCCAAGTGGTGACATGATTAAACGCATATTACTATATTTGTTTTTAATGTTATCTATGAATTCGTAAAAAATCGAATCTTAACTTAAACTTAAACTTAAACTTAAACTTAAACTTAAACTTAAACTTAAACTTAAACTTAAACTTAAACTTAAACTTAAACTTAAACTTAAACTTAAACTTAAACTTAAACTTAAACTTAAACTTAAACTTAAACTTAAACTTAAACTTAAACTTAAACTTAAACTTAAACTTAAACTTAAACTTAAACTTAAACTTAAACTTAAACTTAAACTTAAACTTAAACTTAAACTTAAACTTAAACTTAAACTTAAACTTAAACTTAAACTTAAACTTAAACTTAAACTTAAACTTAAACTTAAACTTAAACTTAAACTTAAACTTAAACTTAAACTTAAACTTAAACTTAAACTTAAACTTAAACTTAAACTTAAACTTAAACTTAAACTTAAACTTAAACTTAAACTTAAACTTAAACTTAAACTTAAACTTAAACTTAAACTTAAACTTAAACTTAAACTTAAACTTAAACTTAAACTTAAACTTAAACTTAAACTTAAACTTAAACTTAAACTTAAACTTAAACTTAAACTTAAACTTAAACTTAAACTTAAACTTAAACTTAAACTTAAACTTAAACTTAAACTTAAACTTAAACTTAAACTTAAACTTAAACTTAAACTTAAACTTAAACTTAAACTTAAACTTAAACTTAAACTTAAACTTAAACTTAAACTTAAACTTAAACTTAAACTTAAACTTAAACTTAAACTTAAACTTAAACTTAAACTTAAACTTAAACTTAAACTTAAACTTAAACTTAAACTTAAACTTAAACTTAAACTTAAACTTAAACTTAAACTTAAACTTAAACTTAAACTTAAACTTAAACTTAAACTTAAACTTAAACTTAAACTTAAACTTAAACTTAAACTTAAACTTCACTTTAAGATATAAATTTGTTTTCTAATAACTATTCTGTTTAATCAAGTTGTATAATAAGAAAAAAAGAAAACAATCAAGTGAAAATGTGCGACATGAATGACACTTTTATATTAATTAATGTGATGATATTGCGAATGTCATCGGAGCATTAGCAAAAAGCGCGTAAAATTGATAGTAGAATCTCTAGGGCATTTCTTATCTTGTTTGCGTAGTATTAGCTCATTTTTGGTGTTAAGGATTTGATATTTTGTTTTTAATATAGTATTTCGAAATGTTATGCAACATGTTTTGATAATTTATGAAGAGGTATCAGATGGTGTCAGTTTAAAATTAGAAAAAAAGTGACCTATAACACGCGCTGTTTTAAATATTCAGGGTCAGTTACACTTACTGATATGTACATAAATTGTGTTCTAAAAGTTTACGTAGATAGGAATTTTATGGAGAATATAAAATAACATATTGAAATTGATTACAACAATTTGATTATTTATTTTCGTTATCTTACACTATCTTATTGGCATAATTTTTGTTTGATTGGAAATCGACAAGAATTAGTGCACAATTTTAAACTTATTTATCTCAAAATATTTCATTCATCGAATTTATTGAAAGGTTTCGACGCATGCCGTAAGATGTAAATTGAATTAAAGCTGTTTAAATAATTACGATTTGATGAACTTTGTGGTCGTGTTACTCCTTTTTCTTCTGCCGCTGGCTGACATAAGCCCGCTTATGTATTAAAATTTTTAATTTTATTTAGTTTTGAAAATAGTTTATGTTTATGTTGATTTAAAGCAATTTAAATTCAAAAAATTCTTTACTTTAAGTCCGAAATCAAAATGTTTGAAACAGTGCCATAATTTAAAGTTTTTTGTTAATTTAAAAACACATTCACCTAATGTATGAATTTAATCGTTTCAAAATTTGAATCTGACAATGAGAACAGATGATTGTCAAATCTTACAATATTCTCAGATCTGTCATTTCAGGCTTTGACATTTAGAATTCAAACAAAGGACTCTGATGAGGCAATCTGAAATGTTACCTAAGGCTTTGCCTCCGCTTCAGATAAGATATATTTTCTATTTAGATGACGCGTTAACAGTTGACAATTGTATGTACATATGTTGATAAAAAATAAATCAATGATAAATAAAAACAAAGACACATTTTTGTCTTTTAAGAACTTGCGGTGCAATTTTAAAGGAACAGAACTTTATGTCATATTGACTTTCAATCGTGGTGGCGTTTTATGACACATGATATCTTAAAATATCGTAAAGTCGGTAAGAAGCCTGTCAATAGACATAACGCCTGGTTGTCGTTTAGCCATTACGAGACAGTTATAACTATGTTCAATGCCCAATTTTTAAATAATAATATTTATTTATGTAAATAAAAGATGTTACCCAATGATCCAGGTTTGAAGATAAATTTCGTTTTAAAAATGTCAAAAATCATTAATACGAACAAACGCTTATAAATTTAGGACCGATCTAATGCAAGGTTGTGATTTGGCCAGTATGCTTGGCTGTAGTATTGTAATCTAAAAATTAGTTTTTCTATTTCACACCAGGTGATATTTGGTTTTGTAAAGTTTGGTATTACTTTCAACTATTTAAATAAAAACAGTGTTTCCACATTACCATTTTCATTTATCTGGAAATGAAATATTTAATCTAATATATAAAATATTCCTGTCACAGTGTTAGTGGCCATACTCCTCCGAAACGGCTTAACCAATTTCAATGAAATTTTGCATATATATTCGGTAGGTCTGAGAATAGGTTTTTATCTAATTTTTATATTCCTAAGTGTTATGGTTTAATTGCATCAACATCGTACACGGTGCAACGATCTTACGATAGTATTCAGTGACGCTATATACAATGAAGCATTGATTGCTATTGAGGATCTTTGCATTATCATTGCCAACTTACCACTCAGTCACTTCGGTATGCATTCACCAACCAAAAAAAAAAAAAAAAAAATGGCAGCGATTGTTGCTCGAAATGTCCCACTAATGAATGAAGAACAAAGAACCATTTATGACCACATCATGCTCGCAGCTTTGGCAAGACAAGGTGGATTCTTTTTTTCGATGCACCAGGTGGAACTGGCAAAACATTCCTTATTTCGCTAATTCTTGCTAAAACAGTGTAAAATTATCATCTGGGATGAATGCACTATGGCACACAAACATTCGCTTGAACAGGACAATGAAAGATATAAAAAACAATGATAGACTATTTGGCGGCACTCTGTTACTCCTTTCAGTTGGTTTGTGACAAACACTTCCCGTTATTCCACGTTCAACGTAAGCTCATGAGATCAACGCTTCCTTAAAATCTTCGCAACTGAAAGTACATATGCGTGCTCAAATGCTTTAAGATACATCCGCTGAAACATTCTAAAAACAACTGTTGATCGATATAGGCGACGGAAAAGTTACTACAGATGAAACTGGATGCATAAAATTACTGGTCGATTTCTGCTAGATACCGAAGCTGTAAATTATCTAGCTGAGTTTTTGAACTCATTAGATTTACCAGGCATGCCACCGCAAAATTTACAACTGAAGGTTGGATCTCCGATAGTTTTTTTTTTTGTCATTTGAACCCACCACGGTTATGCTACAGCACGCGATTAGTAATTAAAAATGTTATCGAAGCCATAATTCTAAATGGCAAATTCCGATTCCACAGATGTGCCCATTGAATTCAAACGCCTTCAATTTCCAATTATTGACATTTGCTATAACTATCAATAAGTCTTAAGGCCAAACGATGTCTGTCTGCGGCTAACATTTTTTGAGGACTTCATGTTTTTCACACGGACAATTATACGTGGCGTGACCTCAAGTGGGCAAACCATCCAGTTTGTTTATATTGGCGAAAGATGTGATACCACAAAATATTTTTCACTCTATTGCATAAAGGGATTAATATTGTTCTTTTGTAGTACAGGTACAGTCCTATATTAGCGATAATTTTAAAGAATTGATTCTAATAAATTAAAAAATTTGTTTGGTGATTTTTTATTTTAATATTTTATCACCTTTTATAGTGCTCTATACCTCTCCCACTTATATAGGTATACCACATCCTTACACACTTACAATAAGTTATTTATTTCTAGCAAAATATTCTCTAGAAATTATTTATATGACAACACAACGTTTGTCGGGTCAGCTAGTAATAATATAACGAAAAGCTTAATATGTATTTAGTTTGCATGTAATCGATGAAAATTTTAAACAAAAAACAAAACATAATTTTGTGAAATTAAAATGAATGAGTGCAATGCCCTCACCTCCTATTCATACGGGACCGTAGATCACGCGAAGAACTTTTCTCTCGAAATAATCCAAAGTATAATTTCATCCACTTTTGTCATAGTCCATGCTTCTGCACCGTTATCAATTTGACGTTTCCAACTGTCAAACAATAAACAACAAACAAACACCCTTTATATAGGGTTTTTCAATAAGGGCGGGTAGATGTTTCGTGGCGTTTGCTGTGTGGCACGTAGCGCCGCCGCGCCGTCCTGCTGCAACCACATGTCGTCTAGGTCCATATGGTTTAATTTGGGCCACAAGATATTAGTTATCTTCGTTAAGTAGCGCTCGGTGTTGACTAACTAACTAACTAACGTCGTTTTCAAAAAAGTACGGACCAATTACGTCTCCGGCCCAAAATCCACACCAAACGGTAACTTTTTGAGGATGCAATATAACCCGCCCGCAGAACCTCGCTTGGGTTGGTGTCGTCCCATATACGAAAATTTTACTTGTTAACACAGCCATTCATCCAAAAATGTGCCTCGTCACTAAAGAAGATTGTCCCGCCAAAATTGGAGTCCTCTTCCAAACGATTCGACGCCCTGTCAGCGAACAAACGGCGTTGTCTATCGTCATGAACTTTGAGCTCCTTGGTCAGCTGGATCTTGTACGGGTGAAGGCCCAAGTCCCGACGCAAAATTCCCAAAGTCGAAGTCTGCGAAAGACCGAGTTCTTGTGCACGGCGAGGAATAGACTGCCTCGTGTTCTACTGTACACTTTCAAGGACCGCGGCGATGTTCTCGGCCGATCTAGCGTTCCTTGAACGTACGGGTGTTGGCTGATTGTTTACTGAACCGGTCGTCTCAAATTTGGAGACCAAACGTTGAAGAGTTGACTGTGAAGGGCCACCATGTCTACCGTAAAATAGGCGCAATGCGCGCAACGTTTGCGTTAGCGAACACTCATTTTGATAATAATGTTTTATCATTTGAACTTGTTGTTCAATCGTGTAACTTGACATGATGGTTTGGCATAAACAACTGAATAATAAACAAAAGATTTGACAGATATCACCAAAACAAAATGGGCACCACTGGGCGCCAAAATCTACCCGCGCCAGAAAAACCTATATAAGCATATCACACCTTAAAAAAGAAAACAATTAATATTCCCGACTTTATTGTTTTGTAGGAAAATTGTTAAGCTTAGTTCTGTTGATTATTTACCAGTCACTGGGCTGATAGATAGAGATAGTAATTGTTGATTTTCTATTGAAATAGATTGTTAACGCCATTCGCAGTAAAGATAAAATCATGTCACAACTATTGAACGATATATAGTTTAAGTACAACTATTTATATTTATTAAAGCTTCAGAAATACCAACTTAATTTGAACGTTTTTGTTAGATGTGTACATATCTAGTTAACGATCGTTACCAATAAACTTAACAATTATTTGTTATAATTTTGACTCAATTAAAAACAAGTTAGTAATTTTTGTTCATTACTCTTATAAGTAGGTTAGGTATTTATATACATATAACAGAAGTCTAGAGATCCCATTCCCAGTTGATACTTATCTAAAAGTTAATACAAAATATTGATGGTGAAATTGTTCAAATAATTATTTCTTTCGGATTCTCCTTTTTATTTGTTTAATTATACAGAACAAAAATTAATTAGATTGTCATGTTTATATTGTTATAATCTTTTAATGGGATGTGGCTGATGAATTAACGATTTTACCCCCATATACACTACGTTGTACATAATTTGTTTTAAGTATTCTTTCTGCATATTTTATTGACGCCATTCAAATTTGAATTGGTGTCGATATAAAATTATTTGAATACTTAATTTACATATACAATTTTTTTTCTTTTTTAACGCCAGCCGGGTCGGCTAGCTGGGAGCATTATGTAAACAGATAAGGGTAAAATAATAGAAACACTTGAAGAAAAATCTCCTACCATAGTCTTATTTTTGTTTTGTTTTCTAATAACTCACAGGCGCTCAAGGGGATTTTAATACCCTTAACATGTTTAAATTTAAACATAGTGCGAGAGTTGGGAAAAAAGGAAATAATTTAAGAGGAGATACTGGTGCACTGCACATTGATCTTAAAATTTCGAATATAAAAATGGGAGGGAAAAACAAAGTTGGGTAAATCATTCCACATTCTCGCTGTGCGGTTCAGAAAGAATCTCTATACTTGACAGTACTTCCGAACTTGAGATCAAGTGTAAACTGATGAGCATTTCTGAAAGTGCAAAAATATCGGCAAAACAACGAAAGGCATGAATTATTTCGGCCATGTTCAACCGGTTTAAATGTTTCGGTTATCGTTCTATCTATTAACACAAAAGTCCGTTTTTTGGATTCTATCCACGATACTATGAGAATATGAAAAGCTGAGGGTACTGTCGTTAGCGAAACAGTTTAATGCATTAAAAGTGATAAACAAAATGTGGTTTATGAACATAAAGAAGAGATTCGGAGACAAAACGGAGCCCTGTGGAACACCAGCATTTATTAAATGATCTTTAGCAGCAGAGATTCATCAATACCAAAAGCACGTGCCAAACATTATCAAATGCTTTTGAAATATCAAGTGCAATAATCATACTTTTTACCAAAATGATGTAAATATTTTGTCCGCTGTTCGGTTAGAAAAACCGATCACTAAGAAGCGTTCGTTCTTTGAGAAATTTCCTGTAGAGTAGGACAGAAAAGTTCACGTAGTGGTTTTACCAGCTTATAAGAACACCTCTTCGAAACAATAGCGGGAAAAATATCTGCGCCATCGGAGTTGTTGATGTCAAGGTTTTTCAGTACTCTAGCAACTGCACGAGTGCACGCTCTGAAGTACAGCGGGTCTCATGAGACTCTCTAATAGCGTCGAATTAACAGCAAACTGTGTTGCAAGCAAATAGGCTCTATGAATCGAGCTTCTAGCTTACAAAGTAAGTGTCATTGTGAACAAGAGCTGAAACCAGAAATGACGCAGGGTTACCGTCCGTTTTTTACAATTGACCAGAAACTCGTGACCTTATTTTCTGATCATGTTAAGATTTGGTTCGTCGAATATGACCTTGTTCGAACTTTTCCGGTTTTCCTCAGTGGGGTTTGCTTTAAAACAACGGAAAGGCAGAAAAACATGCAAGTTAATTTGGTGCCTAGGTTAGAATGAATAGTGTATCCTGTTTCTATTTCATTCTCTAGCTGTTTTAATCTGACTGCTTAAGTTTATTTTTACCTAAATTTCAAATATAATAAGAAATGAAGTAAGTTGGCATTTTTGGCGAAATGTATTGTTTCTTAAAGTTTAAATAAAGCGTTTCTATTTTGGTTAGCCTTTTATGAAGCATGCAGCAAATGTACTCCAAAATCTTGACAATCTATTTTACTTTTAAAGAATCATAAATTTATAAAGTATTTACTATTAAAATTTAGTGCTTAATTGTAAATTTCTTGCATTACACCAGTTGAAAAGATATAATTACCAACAATTATATGGTGTTCCTATTTTTTTAGCCATAGCTGTATCTATCTAACGTATGACTACTATACGTACTTAATCGATTGCCATATGAGAAAAAAGTTCAACAATTCTTTTTCAATAATAAACAATAATATAATAATTGCTTTGTTTAATTTGATGAATTAAAATGTGGTGTCCAAGATAAATTGATTGTAATTGGCCTTACAACACAAAACACTCAATTCAAACAAACATAAGTAACAAAATAAAAGCGAAAACAATTATGTTCTTTTCTTTTTTGTTGTAGGTATAGTGGTTTCATTGATTTAAATTTTATGTATGTTCATTTAAAGAAAACCTCAATTAACAGAAACACGAAATCGATTTATAGGATAGGGGTGTGCCATAATTCTTATTCTTGTTCATTAATTTCTTGAATATAATAAATAAAACAAGTTAACATGAAATTTAACAGAGTATCAGAGTTGGGAAAAAAAGATTACAAAATTCAATCAAAATTACTTGTAATTGAAGTCTCCATACAATTTTTTCATTACTTTAAATTGAAATTGAAAAATTTCAATTACTAATTGAATTTAATTGCAAACCGTCAATTACTTGCAATTTAATTACATGTAATTGTAATTGAAAATCAAAAAAGAGGCTGGGATGCGACCCACACTGATAACTTCACATTCCGTCTGTCCATTTGTCTTGCTTAAATTTGCGTACTATTTTTTGTAGGTTTTATTTTTTTATGAAAAAAAGGACTGTTGGATTTTTATAAAAAAAATTACTGAATATCGAAAACAATATTTTCTGTGAAACAAAATAAGTTTGAAGCCAATATTTTTAATTTTTGAAAAGCTATTTGAGTCGAAAGTAAATTTTTACCAAGTTTTAGTATTGTTTTTGTTTTAGGTTTTTATTTTTTGTAAAAAAAACTGTCAATTCGATTTTTCTCAAAATGTTTCCTAGTGTTGAAAACAATATTTCTTTTAAGTTTAAAGCAGTAAAAAGCTATTATCTCAAATTTTTGAACATATATTTGAGTCGAAATTCAATTTTTACCAACTTTGAGTAATGTTTTTTTAGGTTTTTATTTTTTATAAAAAAAACTTTCAATAAGATTTTTCTCAAAATTTTATCAGATGTCAAAAACATTATTCTTCGTTGCACAAAATTGTTTTGGAGATGAAATCATATTTTAGTCGTAAAATTTTCGAGGTTACAAATTTTTTTTTCAGTTTTTTTGATTTATAAAAAAACCTTTCATTGGATTTTTTTCTAAAAATATACTTGTTTTGTATCACGTTACAATATATAATTTAAAATTAATTCAAGTCTCTAGCGTCATCGGTTCATGAGATATTTAGGGTTAACCAAAATTGTCACCTTTTTTTTAAACTGCTATGGTAAAAAAACCACCCACGCAATTTTCTTGAGAGCCCTTTTTGCATCTTTCTGCTTTATTATCTGTATAACAAAATTTATTTGAAGTCGATATCTCTTCTGGTTCTTGAGCTATGGACGACGAAAAAAATGAACAAAAAAGCAGTAATTATTGCTTTTCCGGTAAACATCACACAGAAATATAATTAAATATTATTTTTGTCAATTACGTTTTGCAGGATATTACAAAATAACTGACTAAAATGCTAAGTCTCTACATTTCATTCAGAAATACTTTAAAATAAATCGAAATTACAAGAACGGATTTTATTCAATATACGGTGTTGGCCAAAACAAAAGCAACTTTTATTGCCTCGATTATTAAATAATTAAAAAAACAAATTTAGGATTCAATTTTTGTACTTTTTTGTTTTTAAAATTTAAATGAATATTTACAGTTTCTAATGGAAATTAAATTTAATATAGCACAATTAGTACCATTCGTACAATTCGTTCAATATTAGCCTGGTCAAAACTAAAGCAATACATTTATTTGTTAATCCTTACTAAAATATTGCTAGTATTTTGTAGCAAGTCCTTGTTTTTAATCACTTCAGTACATCTTCGAGGCATGGAGTCAATTAAATTGCTTATTATTCTGTTTAGGATACTTTTCCAAACGAATTTAATTTGATCAAACAGATAGTTTTTATTTTTGCAACTAATCCTAACATTTCATCGATCTACAATTTCCCATAGATTTTCTTTGCGGTTGAGATCTGGGGACTGTGCTGGCCATTGTAACACCTGAATCCGCTTTTCTTGAAATCACGTCTTAACCATATTGTACGTATGCTTTTGGCCGTTGTCCTGCTGAAATATCTATTTCAGAGGCAACTGATCCTCAGCGTGTGGCAGCATTAAATTTTGCAAAATGTCATGGTACATAAAACGATCCCTTGTACCACCTATTTGGTTAATCGGGCTCAGTCGACGCCCTGAAAAAAACCCACACCATTACGTTACGTCCGCCGTGTTTCTTAGTAGCTTTGGTGTGACATGGATTTAGTTTCTTTAGCTGGTCTGCGAACACGACGGAAACCATAGGAACCCCTGAAATTGAATTTGAACTCGTTCGAAAAGAGGAGTACGTTCCTCAATTTTCTAACGGTCCAGTTGATGTAGTCATTAGCAAATTACCATTCCGGATTCAAAGCTAAATGAGCCGATGATTCGACATAACCGTGAAGCCAGAAATGAGCCTAACCGTGGACTTGACATAGTGGTAAATAAGTTTGATGAGCAGAGCGTGAATTTTGAAAATAAATTGCCTCAATTTTTAAACATAAATGTTTGCATGGTATTCGCTAAAGTATATTGACAAAAATCATTTCAATTTCGTTGTTTTAAGTTAGTAACGCTAGAATTTGACATCTGTCAAACTCAGGTGTCATTTGAAGTGTCATATATTAGTTTAATAGGCAGGTTACCTTCCAATTAAGGCAACTTTATTTGAAAGTTGACTGGAAAGTTAGTAAAGAAAAATCACCCTAACTATCAAGTCAAGTCAACTTATGTCGAAATGACAATTGATCATGTTTTTTCATTCAACTAAAAGCTGAACTTTATTACTCAATGATTTATTTATTTTCTACACAACTTCATTTAATGCTTTCTGTAAAAAGGTTCCTTGTAAATTTGGAAAAGAAATAAGTAATATTTCTCTACAACACAAAATACAAATCGTGATGGAGTCGTGGAGTGTTTTGTAAACAATACTGATTTTGATAGTTTTTGTACTATGAACTTGAAGTAGAGGTTTGTGAAGTAAAGTTCTGAATTTTAAATTCATGACACTTGAAAAAGTAACTAGTTGCCATGGTTAAAATTTACGTTCAAGTAATGAAGTTGACTGCAAATGAAGTCCCTTGTATTGTCTGAACCTGCCCAATATTTGCCAATTATCTCAATAAGTCGTTTACAGCTTTACGGGATGACTATCTTTATAATATACAAATATTGTGAAGAAATTTGAAGAGTGGAATCATTACTGATGTCGTAAGGCCGTGCATAATCGTAAAGCACGCTAAGTCGAAAATATTGCTACTGAAAGTGTTACTGATGATCCGAATGTATTATTTTTCCATAGTTCCCAACCTTTGAAAGTGTCATACACCTCCTTTGTGATTGGTGATGACTTGCAACAATTGTAACTATAAAAATAAGTATAAATGTACACGTGCATCTCTGTCCGATCACTTAATTGTTTATCTTTAAATTTAAGAGAAAACTTATTTCTTATCACTTCAAAAAATGTAATGACGTAGATGGAATTCATTTGGATGCTTTTTGATTGTGTAACTTTCGAACAATGGGTGCTTTTTTGTTTTCTCAGAATAGAAAATAATCTCAAATCTAGAATCGTTTATTACTCATTGCCATCCTCATTACTTTGTTGGAATTGCAATGTATGAAATTAATTGCCTTCATCGTTAATCTTGATGTTCTATATACATATTTTTTGAAATGTATAAGAAAATGTTGTATCGAACGCGCTAAACACATTCAAGTCAATTGTCTTATTCCTTTGTATTAGTAAAGTTATATATTTATTCTTGTCTTAATGTCATTGTATGCGAGTGCAACTTGGAGAAATAAGTTCACTCATTTTTACTTTGTTGAGTTAGTTGCCTCTTAACTCTCGTACCGTACAGGCCGGCCTCGGATAGAATATAATTGTTGTAAAGAAATTAATATTGTATAGTGAAACTGACAGTACAAAGAAACCATTATTAATAAAGATAATCAATAGTCGGGTTTTTTAACCACTTTTCCCGACTCTAAAGTGCCGTGTTTTATTTTTCCTATAATTTTACAGTCCGCTTTATACATTTTGGTCCACGTCGAGACCGGATAGCGCCAGTAGAGTAAAAATATACCGGTAAAAGTGCTCCCTATTGTCAGTCACAATACGCCTTATAATAATGTGTTGTGTCCGTAAACCCTTTTTTGGTGCGGTGCCGTGTAGTGCTGTACAGAAAAAGTACAGAAAACAAAAAAAAGAAAAGGAACATACTCAAACAAACTTGTCGCCTCGCCAAGCGCGCCGCCGCCGCCGTCGTGACGGGGTCTTATACATACCCATGCTAAAATAAGAGCAAAATAAAAAACACACAGCAACACGGCATATACTAAATCAGCAGCAAGCCAGTGAATCAGTTACGCAGCTGCGATGTGCCTATGTACACGTAAATACATAACAGCAACAAACTCAAATGAAAAGGAGAGAGAATTCTCCGCGCAATGCGATAGCGTCACCTTTAGTTTCAACCACCAAATAGTTGTTGTTGTATAGAAGTGAGTAAAAAAAATTTAAGCGAAATCGCAAAGAAGAATCATATTTAGAAGAAAGATAAGTAAAGAAATAATAATAATAAGTTTTCAAGAATAAAATAGAAAAAATATAGAAAAGTACAGAGATTTAAAAGTGCAAAGTAAATAAAAGAAGATACAGAATAAAAACGAAAAGAAGAATTGGTACAGGTGAGTCGCTAAAATATAAAATAACCAAAATTTAAAAGTGCTCAGGGTAGTGATAGCTATGTGCAGTGCCGGGTGGTAAGACGTGCTGTTGTTCCTTTGCTACGGTTCTTTTTGTGTGGATGTTCTGTTGGCAGAAACAAGCCAAAACACAAATAAGACGAGCAAATACAAAGCCCGCGTCGCGTGCCATCGCATGTGTTGCAACGTTTTATTATTATTTATTTATTCGTCTCAACGACGACGCGCGCCGCTGAGACGGCAGCAAAAGATATAATTCTGGAAGTTTCCATGTGCATACGCGCAGAAAAATATAAATATACATAAGTAAATTCCCTTCTCTAGTATAGGTTTCGTTGGCGTATATTTTATATACCTCAACTTGAACAAACCGTCTCAGGCTTTGTATGCATACATGCATACGCAGACGGCAGCAAAAGATATAGTTCTGGAAGTTTCCATGTGCATACGCGCAGAAAAATATAAATATAAATATACATACACAAATAAATTCCCTTCTCTAGATTAGGTTTCGTTGGCGTATATCATATACCTCAACTTGAGCAAACCGTCTCAGGCTTTGTATGCATACATGCATACTCACTCGGCAGCAAATTTATTCGTAGCCAGACGACCAGCTGCAAAGAAATTGTTGGCAGGATAAAAAAGAAGGGGAGGAGAATGCTATTCCTCGATGCCGATGAGGGCATACAACCAGCGTCGGCATTGAGATGGGTATACTCTTTCTCATGTGTCCATGTGTGTGACTTACAACCACCGCTGGCACATGCACGCATGCGAAGACAAATGGCAAGTAGATAACTCCGCCCATGATGCGCAGTATAGTTATATAAAGTAGGGGATGTATTAAATGATTCTCTTATGTATGAAAAGAATATAGACAGCGCATCTGGGTGAGCGACGCGAGGCATTTAAACGAGAGCCCTGTTAAATAGGAGAAGAATCCTTATTGTACTGTGCCGTCAATTTAGTAGTATAAATAGAATTTGGTAGGACAGAGTTTTAGATACAAAAGTACAGATAGGTTATTGCCAAACTTTAAAGCATCTGTTATTAATGCGTATATAAAGGGTAGTGCAGCTTAGAACATTTTTTACAATGCGATTGGCTATGGGCAGTGTTTAGTTTGAGCGCATTGAGTTACTCATGTGAACGCAAACACTTGCTTAAACCACTTGCAGATTAAGCTATCATATTCTCTTGGGTTCGTACTGGTCTTTGAACATTAGTTGCAAGTTACATGGCACCAGTTCTAAATTCAAGTGTGCGTTCGCAACGAGGATGTGAAGCGATACAGTTAGCACGATATAGAGTAGCATAGCTTAGAGAAAGTTGTGATTGACAGGGTATAGATTAGAGTATGGATGAGTAAATTAATAAAAAATATATAAGTGCAGAATGTTAACATGTTTTGAAGTACAGATGTAACATAATAGGTACAGGAATTTAACAGGGGCTCTAGTATATAATACAAAATAAAATGAAAATGTAAAGAGTAGAGCATAAAGTATACAGTAAAGACAAAAGAAATGAAAAGATTACAGAGGATAGAACATACAGTAAAGACAAAAGAAATGAAAAGATTACAGAAAATAGAATATAGAGTAAAGACAAATAGAATATAGAGTAAAGACAAATAGAGGTACAGGCTGGATCCAGATACAGATATAGATATGCAAAACAAAATTAAAAAAAAAAAAAAAATGTTAAGGCGCCACTTCGACGGGAGTAGGTAGCTAACGCCTATATGCTGGAACAGCAATAGGAGCTGTAAGTCGTATTGGAATATTAAGCGCTTTATAAGTTCTTTTTTGGCGATCAAGCAAAAAAAAAAACAAATAATAGATATTCATACGCAAGCAAGTGAACAACCAGGTCTAAGTTTCCGTTGGTGTCTTATTTCTATCTCTTATTTCCTATCTTATATTGAAGTAGAAGAACGTCCGTTCGGGGATAGAGCGGATCAGAATGTAGGCCCTCGGTCCCTGTCGTCCGCAGCTGCAGATGCGTATTGGAGCTGTTTGGTTACACGTTAAGTGCGTACAGCGAATACAATACAGAGGCGAGCAAACCGGGAGAGCCTCTTCGTGTTTTGTTCTCCTTAGGATGGGCAGTTCACTACGATACTTTTATTTTTTATTTTTTTTCAGGTTTCTGACACTAGCGGGGGAGTTGACCTGAAAAATAGCACGCACACTAGATAAAATAGGCACTGAAAAAGCACATATAGGCAGGCCCAAGATTCGAATAAAATACAAAGCCACTACTTATAACCCGAGCACTTACTGATATATATATGAATTGTGATATTTTTGTACAGATGCCTAGGATAAATACCTACAGGCTAAGATATAAATTTTGATATTTCTGGTAAAGATGCCTAGGACAAATTCCTACAGCCTAAGATATAGAGTACAGATGCCTAGGATAAATACCTACAGGCTAAGATATAAATTTTGATATTTCTGGTAAAGATGCCTAGGATAAATACCTACAGGCTAAGATATAAATTTTGATATTTCTGGTACAGATGCCTAGGATAAATACCTATACAGGCTAAGATATAAATTTTGATATTTTTGGTACAGATGCCTAGGATAAATACGTACAGGCTATGATATAAATTTTGATATTTCTGGTAAAGACGCCTAGGACAGATTCCTACGGGCTTAGATATAAATTTTGATATTTCTGTACAGATGATAGAGTACATAGATTAAAATAAATTCGTACAGACGCCTAAGTATGTATGCTTACAGGCTAGTTAAGAAATAAATAGACTAATACAAGCAAAAAGGTAGACATGCCTCCGCCAAAGGTTTGTTCTATTAAATGAACACAAATGAAATTATTTTGCTTATCTCGAGGGTTTCATGCGCAGACATGATGCGGAATCGTCTCTATGACGACGGGATGTGTCGTTATTTGCCGTCTGGCTTATTTCCATGCTTTCGGGCAAATTAAATAAGTATAATAAGTATGCGCACATATACGCGCAAATGCAAAACGAGAGAAGAATGCTATTCCTTTATACTGATGGGGGCATACAACCAACATCGGTATATACTCAGTGACCTGTGTGTGACTTACAAGTTACAACCACCGCTGGCACATGCATGCGAATACAAACAAAGTATAGAGTGCCACCCATAGCGCGCAATATAGAATACACATGAAAGATAAAATTTCAAATTAAAGCCTCAATGAGAAACAATATTTCCCCTCACACATAGTGGTAGTATAGGTAGCACAGCTGCACAGCAAGCAAGCTGAGCGAGAAGACGTATAAAAGGAATTTGAAAAAGGAGGAAATATTCTCACTGTACAGAGCCGTCAAGCAAGTATCGAAAGTACGAAAGTAATACAGAAATTTAACAGATGTTTAACAGAATTTAAACTACAGAAATTTAGCAGAAGAGATTACGTTGAAAGGCGCGCAATCTGTGCAAACTGCCTAAAGCACGGGCGCAAAGAGAACAACTGCCTTGTTTGCCGCTGCGTCAGATGTGTCCAAGACGAGAAGTCAACAAGCCGGCGCTCACGGTGGTGGAAGATTACGTTGCCTCCGGATCGGTAGCCAGGCGACGCACCAAGAACAATACCGATTAACTAGCAACTAGAGGCAAACGTCTCAAACCCTCACGTACATGTCGTACAGCGTACAGGCGTAAAGTAACAAATAGAAATCGAAACCATAGTACAAAAATCCATTCAAAAACGCAGTCAAAATTCAACGTACAGATCATTCAAACCATGAAGTCCAGTAGAAAGACAACAACACAACCAGTAAAGAACTAGCTCCCGCAAGGGTAAGAAAATCATCAGGTAACACCTCATTTTCCAACAAATTGGATCTTATTAGCAGCAAAATAGATCTGCTATCAAAGAGGGAAGAGAGTCTAGAGCCACAGTTTTCGCCGTACAATAAGAGGAAATGGTCTATGGCAAAAGATGTATTTCCGAACAAAATTTCGAAAATAAATCATGAAAAATATGTACAGACTATTAATTATGTAGAGTATTATAGATTTAATACCGATTGCTATGATTAAGATATCGAGCAATGCTTGACACAGGCTCCCATCTTAATTCAATGATGGACAAACTGAGAAAGAAACTCAGAATTCAAACCAGGCAAGTATCAGATAGTCTGGTTGGTATTGATGGAGTACCATTACTAGTCAAAAGGCTAGTCATTACTAGTCAAAAGATTTTGCCATGGTCTGCTACCGAGGCAAGTAAGCATAATGTAGCAGAATCATTCTGGTCTTTACCAGAGAATTGCCAGTGGCAGCCGAGGTTGCCACTCAGGCTTGTCAATACCCAAGGGTATTCAGACTCATACAGGTAAGCCGATCCTGAGTCTTACAAACCGGGGGAGGTGGAAATACTACTAGGCATAAGCCTCTTTGCAAAATCAATTAAATCAGTGATTGGCAAAACACTGTCTGGCACGACACTACTTGAATCCTCGTTGGGTGTATTAGTAATGGGATCGAATCGTACGATTGACCCAGAGACAAGCAATGATCGACCAGCGATAATCTATACTGCTGGAGAGCAATTAGACAAGCTTCTTAGTAGGCTTTGGCAAATGGACCAGATCGGTTCGTGCTCAAAGAGGTCAGAAGAAGAAGAACTTGTGGAGCAGCATTTTGTGTCCTCCCACTATCGTGACAATGACGTCTTTTTGTTGTCAAAATGGCGCTAAAGCCAAATTATACAAATATAGGTAGCTCGCGTGAAACGGCGTTGCGACGCTTTTTGTGCCTAGAGAAGAAGCTAGAAAAGAACGAACAGATGAGAATGGCCTATGTAGAAAAGATGCGTGAGAGCATTGAACTAGGGCATATACAGATAGTAAAGAGAAATCCTAGTACAGATAAGCTAGTATATTACATACCTCATCATTGTATAGAAAAGAAATTTCGCATCGTATACGATGCAAGCTGTTGTACAGACATGGGTATTTCGTTGAACGACATCCAAATGCTAGGCGAAAAGCTCCAGAGAGACCTACATAAGACGGTAATGCGATTTAAAAGACATCGCATAGCGATATGCGCCGATATTAAGAAAATGTTTAATCAATTCCGTCTAAATGAAGAGCAATGGGACCTTCAGCGCATACTCTGGAGAGAGAACAGAAGCGATCCGCTTTGCGAGTATTGGCTCACAGTCGTCACCTTTGGGCTAACGTCATCAGCTCATTTAGAGGTGAGGTCAGTAATGCAAGCCGCAATAGAAGCACAAGATAGTCTGCCAAGAGCAGCAACGGCAATCAGAAATGACTTCTATATGGACGACTGAGTAACAGGCGAAAACAATGAAACGAAAGCCATCGAATTAGCCAAAGACATGTACAGAATATTAAAAGGCGCCGGTTTTGAATTATGCCAATGGAAATCAAACTCCAACAAGTTCATGAAAGCAATGAATCCTAGTTCAGTGGATGCCTCCTTGGTGTTTTCGGGGGAGGAGAAATCATCCATTCTAGGTCTGAAATGGCTGATAGCGACAGATCAGTTTACATACGAAGTAAAAACACCAAAGTTAGCTGGCACACTCTAAGAGGAAAGTAGTAAGCTGTATAGCACAGCTATATGACCCAAATGGTTACATATCTCCAGTCACGGTCATAGGCAAAATAATGATCCAAGACATTTGGAGGCTAAGTACAGATTGGGATGAGAAAATTCCTGCAAAAGTAGAAGAAAGATGGCGAGTTTATTGGGACGATATTACGTCTCTTGAAAAATTCCGTATAGACAGATGGCTAGTCACCATCAGTTCAGCAAATGTTCAGATCCATGGGTTGTCAGATGCATCCAGCGCAGCATATGGTGCAGTAATATATGTTCGTATAGAAAACTCAGATGGTACAGACACATGCAAGTTATTGATGTCAAAGTCAAGGGTGGCTCCGTTGAAGACAATAACGATTGCGAGGCTAGAGCTAGCTGCAGCCGAATAACTGGCGAGGCTGCTCGTAGAAGCAAAGAACTCCATGGAATATCTCGACACGCCCTACTTCTTGTGGTCAGACTCCACAGTAGTACTTCACTGGCTAAATAAGCTGCCATACAACCTAAAAACATATGTGGCGAATCGTGTTTCATCCATCCAGACGAACACAGAGATAAAATGCTGGCACTACGTCAACACTAAAGACAACCCTGCTGACTTATTGAGCAGGGGCGTGCAGGCGTCCGCATTAGTAGACAACAGGATATGGTTAGAAGGCCCAGCAGGGTTGCAACGACCACGTACATGTTGGCCGGAATCCGGTCTTGGTACAGACGATTTGGTACAGGTACAAGATGAACTAAAAATAGTTGCGCTTACACAAGTAAAGCCAGCGTTATGTATAGGTTTAAAGAGAAAAGGGGATAATGTTCTTCTATTAGAGTATTCTAATAAAATTGAAAGATTAATTAATATTTTAAGCCATACAATGCGTTTCATAGAAAGATGGTCAGCCAATCCGACTTTCAAAATAAGAGCCAAAAGGCGTAAGCCTGAAATTCAGCAGCCAACTATAGAAGAGAGAGCCAGAGCAGATTATTATGCAGTTCATCAGGCAAAAATATTGGATCCCGAAGCTGCGTAGTGAGCTTAGAGGCTACCTGCACAAATGTGTAATATGTGCCAGATACAGCGCAAAGTTGGAACACCAACTAATGTCAGAGTTACCAGCAGATAGAGTACAGATCGGGAAACCGTTCCTGCATTGCGGAGTAGATTATGCGGGTCCATTACAAGTAAAGATGATAGACAAGCAAGGCGATCAAATAACCAGAAGCAAATGTTGGGTGGCAATATTTGTATGCCTGAAGACACGAGCCGTACACATTGACTTGGTCACAGATTTGACCTCCGTGGCGTTCATCGCATGTTATGAGCGTTTTATAGCCCGAAGAGGGCGATGCGAGCGAATGTACAGTGACAACAGCACGACTTTCGTCGGCACAGATAAAGAGTTAAAGAAAGCCATACAAAAATGGTCAGAAGAGCAGACTATATCTCAACAACATCTCAACAACAAGAGTACAGAATGGCGGTTCATGATACCGGCCGCACCACATCAGGGTGGCATTTACGAAGCAGCCGTGAAATCGATGAAGTATCATCTAAAGAGGATAGTTGGTATGAGAGTGCTACCATATGAACAACTCCTGACGCTTCTAGCACAAACAGAAGCCATCCTCAATTCAAGGCCAATCCATCCGCTAAGTGACGATCCGTCCGATGTACAGGTATTGACTCCAGCACATTTCCTAGTGGGCGAGCCAGCCATACTTCCAGTCCCATTTGATATCAGCAGCCAACCGAGCACAGTGGGGGTTAAACTTTGGAAAGAGAGACAACAGATGCTGACACATTTCTGGAACAGATGAAGTACTGAATACTTGTCCACTTTGCAACAACTTAAGAAGTGTCGTAGAAAGAAAGAGAAGCTCCGAATAGGACAGCTAGTTACGATTGCGAGCGAAAACTTCCCTCCAGCATCCTGGGCGTTGGGCAGAATGTGCGAACTCATCACCAGCAAAGATGGCATCGTCAGATCCGTAATTGTGCAGACAGAGACAGGAAGATTGAAGCGACCAGTGCAGAAGATTTGTATTATACCCGTAGAGATCGAAAAATTGCATGAATAGATTCAAGTGAATAAGATACGGCTATGTTGAGCCCAATTGAATATATATATTAAAAAATTGTTAATTTTTGCTGGCACTGTATCGAACGCGCTAAACACATTCAAGTCAATTGTCTTATTCCTTTGTATTAGTAAAGTTATATATTTATTCTTGTCTTAATGTCATTGTATGCGAGTGCAACTTGGAGAAATAAGTTCACTCATTTTTACTTTGTTGAGTTAGTTGCCTCTTAACTCTCGTACCGTACAGGCCGGCCTCGGATAGAATATAATTGTTGTAAAGAAATTAATATTGTATAGTGAAACTGACAGTACAAAGAAACCATTATTAATAAAGATAATCAATAGTCGGGTTTTTTAACCACTTTTCCCGACTCTAAAGTGCCGTGTTTTATTTTTCCTATAATTTTACAGTCCGCTTTATACAAATGTTTTTTGTTTTATAATAAGGTCAAATATGTTTGACAAAAACTTCACGCACATTTGAGGTTTTCACTGTAGGCGGATAAAGAAAATTTGTAGACTTATATGAAATTGTTATATCATCTTTGGGAATTCTGTGAACACAAAAGAGGATATCGTTATTGTGTAAGGTCTATTTCTGGCTCTATGACGATGATGGTAGAAGCCATTGTCTTGCGATTTAAGGAAATTTGTTATTAGTTAAAAATAAATGAAAAAACACAAATTGTATGTTTTGCATATCTATTTACTTATTTTACTTTTTCCAATACACAAAAGTACAGGGTTATCGATTTTGCGGTTTCAAAAGTAAACGTAAATAAAACACATAAAAATATTTTTTTTTCATGATATATATTTTGTATTATAAAGTTTGAACTTTGACATTATGTGTCAAACACTACATCATTTAAATGGCCGCCACGCGAATTGTTGCAAGCATCGATTCTTTTGAGGTAATTTTCAACCACTTTTTGACACATATTGGACGGTATCTCAGCCATAACTTGACGAATGTTGGTTTTTAAGTGCTCAAAAGTTAAAGGTTTATCTGCATAAACACGGTCTTTCGCGTAGCCCCACAAAAACGGCCAGGAAATGCCTCTTGCAATAAAGCCATATTCGCTCGAGTTGTGTGGCATGTTGCACCGTCTTGTTGAAACCACATATTCTCAAAGTGGTATTCTTCAATAGCAGGGAAAAAAGTCGGTTATCATATGATAATAACGCTCCGAATTGACGGTGACAGTCGTTCCATCGTCGTTTTCGAAGAAGTAAGGTCCAATCACACTTCCGGATCAAAGAGCGCAGCAAACAGTGACTTTTTGTGGATGTCATGGCCTCTCTTCAATTACTTGAGGATTCTCAGAACCCCAAATACGACAATTTTGTTTATTTACATACCCACAGAGTAAGAAATGTACTTCGTTCGAAAAATCGCCGACCACTGCCTGTTGTTCAAGCACCCATTTGACGTATCTACGACGTTGTGAATGGTCAGCTGGCTTCAGTAGAGCTGGACTTTATATGGATGTAGTTTGTAGGTGCAGGCAGTCCTAATTCCCGAGAACGACGAGGAATCGACATTCGGGTCGTCGGCAACACTTTCACTTACAGCAGTGATATTTTCAGTGGTACGAGCAAAACGATGATGCACAGGCCTTACAATATCTATAACAAACCCAGTCTCTTCAAATTTCTTCACAATTTTGCCAATTAAACCATAATCTCCTCTTAAAGCACGATATGTGGCTGTGGCAGAATCAGTATTTTTGTTGTAGGCTTTAACAATTTGTATGCGTTGTGCGATAGTAAAGCGATCCATTTTCGTAAATGTCAGACTTTCAACTGAAAAAAAAATTGGTTTAAAAACTTACTTCGATAGATGTCGAATTCCAGCCCTATACTTTTAAAACCGCAAAATAGGTAACCCGTTATAAATTCGTAACATTGACATCAAAACTTTAAGTCACCATTAAAAAAAATTTAACCGAATAATTTATTCGAAATATTTTTTAAGGTAACATCGTCCTTTTGTTAATTTTGTTCACACCTTAAATTTTAGTTTTTGAAATAGTTTATTGGAATTTAAAAAAAAACTATTGAAATTGTATTGTTTATGTACTATATTTTTAATAAAAGTTTTCAAAAAAAATTATGTTTGACTAAAGCAAAAAGTCTTTAAAACAAAGCTATTTCTGATGCAGGAAATCCAACATCACAAAATAAATATAAATCCGTAAAGGTAGCTTCCGAAAGATTTCCCTACTTTTGAACGATATTTTCGGATTAATATGCTTGAAATGATAGGATTTAGCATTATCTTACATAAACAAAACAAAATTGCATAGAATAAAATAGTTTTGAAGTCAATATTTTAATTTATTCTCGAGATATTGGAATCGATCGAATCAGTTTTTACCAAATGTTTAAGTTTTTGAAGATTCTTATTTTTGATCAAAAAACATACACTTGGATCTTTCTAAAAATTTTATAAAATGTTAAAAACAAAATTCCAAAAGATAAAATTAGTTTGAAAGCAAAAACTTTAAGCTTTCCCAAGACATTCGACTCGAAAATTAATGTTTACCAACTTTTAGCAGTGTTTTTTTTTTATTTTTTGTGAAACATTTATTTCATTTTTCTCAAAATTTACCAGTCAAAAACATTATTCTTTGTTGCATAAAACTATTATTTTTGTTTGCAAAATATTTTTTGTTCCAGTTGAATTTATATCAATTTGGTATCACGTTACAATGTAAAATAAAAAATTTAAGTCTTTAGTGTTATTGGTTCGAGAGATATTTATGGTCGACCGAATTATGTACTATTTTTTTAAAAATGCTTTTGCAAAAATATCACCCACTCAATTCTTTTGAAAGTCGTTGTTGCACCTTTTGATGTACCTAACTACCTGTGACATAAAATTTAGTTGAAGTCAATAACTCTGTCGATTTTTGAAGTATGGCCGACAAAAAAAAAAGTTTTCCGAGCCTGCGAACGGACACGCAGACATCTCTCTTGAAACCTTTGATTTAGAATCTAGGGACCTTGAAACGTAGAGAAATGTCAAAATTTTCAATTCTACAAATGGGACAGTATAAAACAACTTTCTATGGAAAGTTAAAAATCTTCCCGACGAGCGACGATATCAATTCATTTTTTAAAAAAACATGTACTCACCAAGATAGTATCTTATGATATTTTAACAAAGCAATTATAAATAAATAAATTAGGTGGTGCAACAGTCCGTAGAGAACCAGGGCCTAGTGACTTACAACTCTCAACCATTCCTGTGTGCGAGTACTGTTGTCAGGGATGGAGGGGACCTACAGTTTAATGCCGAATCCGAACGGCTAATTTGAGAAAGCACTTTTTCATGACAAGCATTACTCTTGGAGAATTTGTCAATTCCTCGCAAGAGGCAGTACCCGTTTTTTTTTAAATTAAGGTGGCACAGGCAGGGATCGAACCCAAGACCTCTCGCATGACAGTCCAACGCACTAACCATCATGCCACGGGTACTACAACAAAGCAATTACCTTTTTCATAAATACCCCAAAGTCTCTAAAAAATTGTCCTTTTAAGCTTCGAGAAGGGAAGCTGTGGTTGTAGTACGGAACCTTAACAGTTTTTTTGACTTTTATTTAATCTTTGTGTCATTGTGAACTTTAAAAAACTTAATAATTGATGGAAATTTGAACTTTCAACAAGGTGTTTCAATTTGATATTTCAATTTTAACAATGACGTAGATTTAACCTTGCCAAGTGTCATAAGATGACAGTTTTGAAACTGACAGCTACCTAAATATTGAGCTTTTCAAAACACATACTCTTATTGGAAAACCCTTTGCATTAAATCTTATTGGATCGTTGCACCCTTTGCCCGACTCTCTGTATTTTTTAATATATCGTTTCGTTTACGATTGCCACTTGAAAATTTGGTCCAATTTTAAAAAGACTAGTTTTGCTATCCGCTTAAAGTCGCAGGAAAGGATTTTTTGAGGGCTAAAATGAATTTTTTGTATTATTATATCAAATATTGGGGAGAGTACGATAACTTTGGCGACCAAGTTTAATGACGGATTTGTATAGAACAGTTAAAAACAAGCATTTTTTACTATGAGAGGGGGGGTCTATCTCCCCCCGTATAGGCAATAGGGGCAGTTTAAAAAAATATGTACATTAAACTGAAAAAAAATAATTAAAAAATAACGGTAATACCCTCAATTAAATATTATACCTTTTTTTAAAGCCAACACTTTTGTCTATTAGCTTGTTTTTAAATCAAGTCAAAACTATGCATAGTTTTTGAAAAAAATTGTTTTAAAGTCAAAATTTGTGCAAAAAAAAGTTAAAAAAAAGGTTTAAAGTGTAATTTTTCAAAACTTTCAGATTATCTACTATTTTTTTTTTAGAATTCATTGCTCTTATTTGTTTTTGATCAAAAACTGAAAATTAGATGACTTTATGTCTTCTAGTTCTTGAGAAAATTGAAAATTACCAAAAAAAATATTTTAATTAAATTACTTTTTCATTGCTTAAGTATTAACGTAGTCTTATTTTGATAGTAATAATCGAATATGGATTAAGATATACCTAGGGTAAATTAATTTTTCTTAAATCCAGCTTATTTAAATGCAAAAGAAACTTTGCATGCACCCCATTTTGCACCCTCCCCACCTTGCACACACTCCAACTTGCACCCACCCCAAATCCTATAGTGTGCCCAAGCAGGGGGGTTGCAGGGGGGCAGCATGCCCCCCCCCTTACAGATGCCACTGTTGCATACACCCAAACTCGCGCACACCTAACTGTTGCATACACCCAAACACGCATTACGCATACGCAAATACCATTATTACTATCAAAATAAGACCACTCAAGCAAAAAAAAAGAATTAAATTAAAATAGTAGTTGTGGTTATTTTCAATTTTCTCAAAAACTAAAAGACACAAAATCATCGAGTTTTCAGTTTTTGGTCAAAAACAAATAAGAGCAATAAATTCTGAAATAAAAACAATAGTAGATAATCTTGAAGTATTGAAAAAGTTACACTTTAAACCTTTTTTTACTCAAATTTTGAGTTTAAAATTAAATTTTTATTTTCAATTTTCTCAAAAACTAAAAGACATAAAATCATCTAGTTTTCAGTTTTTGATCAAAAACAAATAAGAGCAATACATTCTGAAATAAAAACAATGGTAGATAATCTTGAAGTATTGAAAAAGTTACACTTTAAACCTTTTTTTAACTTTTTTTACTCAAATTTTGAGTTTAAAATTAAATTTTTCAAAAACTACGCATAGTTTTGACTTGATAATAACTTTTTTAAATTGCCCCTCCCGCCTAAACGGGGGGAGATAGACCCCCCCCCTCCCATAGTAAAAAATGCTTGTATTAAGCCCCTCTACCAAAAACCGTTATTATATCTTGGCGCCAAAGTTATCGTACTCGTGCCCAAATATTATTATGTCTTCGATTTGATCGAATCTAAAAAACAATTTTTTTTTAAATTGGAACTCGTAAATATGCCCTATAATTGAAAATCTTCTCGTCTGGGTAGACCTTATAGAAATTGTATAAAATAAGGGGGCCAGTTAACATAATGATAATTACGACAAGTTGAGCCGTCTAGTTGCAAGTAAATGTCGTCGATGATGTTTAGCGTGTTAATTTTACCCCCCACCCGAACGACAGCTTATTTTCATTTCGAAAGAAATAATGATTGATGATCTTACCAGCGTGAAAACCACCGAACAAAATAGTCAATTTAAATTGTTTGATTTAAAGTGCTTGAAGCAATATCTAGTATGACGAATCACATATAGGGAAAAATCAATGTTAGAGTTGGGAAATAATGATAACGTTTTGTAATTAATTTCAACTTTCGATTCAATTACAAGTACACAATTAGTAATAGACTTTTTTTTACATAGCAACAACATGTAATTTCTATTGTAAAAATAAAAGTTTTAATTACTTGTAATTTTAAATGAAAACAAATATATTTCAATTACTTGTAATTGTAAATGAAAACAAATATATTTCAATTACTTGTAATTGTAAATGAAAACAAATATATTTCAATTACTTGTAATTGTAAGTGAAAATATGAACTCACACATTACATGTAATTGAAAATTGTAATGGGTTTGTTTATTTTCTTAAGGTAAAGCACTATTAAATTACAGTTAAATTAATTGATTTCTTTTTTTATTTACTAATTTAAAGAATTGTTCATGAAACAACTTTGCATTTTAAAAGATTATTTTTTAATATGGTGTTAAATGTAGTTGATGAAAATAATATTCAATTACATTTTTGTGAAACGATTACTGGAAAAAGCAATTATTACTTCTTTTGTGATCTGATCATTACTTTTGTTTTTAATTTCATTTATGCAATTAAATTGCAACTAATTGACGCTTTTCAATTACATGTAAATAGTAATTGAAATTCTTCAATTGGGTATTAAAGTAATTGAAAAAGTGTATGAAGATTTCGATTAAAAGTAATTGTAATTGATTTTTGTTTTGTAATCATTGTTTCTCAGCTCTTATCGATACGTTTTGTGTAGAAAATATTTTTACCAACACCGCCAAGAATAAAAATGCAAGAAAAACGTAATTTTTGAATTTTGGCGATATTATTAATAAAAAATATCTTCAAAGTTTTAATACAGAGTTACATATAATAAAAATATTTAAAACTTGTTTGTGTTTCAATAGCTCACTCGGGCGTATGCTTACTTTTTTTTAGAAGTTTATTTTAATGTTTCTCTTATCGCAAACTTTTAAGTTAAAAATTTTATTTTTTTATATCAATTAGTAAATATGTACGTATATGTACATATATTCAGAAAAGTTGATTTTAATTTAAAACAGATTGCTTGAAATTTAAACTGCACTTTACTCCTTAAGCTCCTCAAATAATTAGGAGGGGTTTAAATTTTTCGAATATTGGTTAGTTTCAGTTTTTACTTCTACGACAGAAAAGCTCTTTGTCGTTTCTATTTTGAAAAATTTGGCTTGATTTGTTAATATTTTCAGCAAAGTTCTAAGTAATAAGCCGTTTAACTCCTGACTTCCTTAAAGTTCCTTATTTATAGGACGCTATAAATAATATTTGTTATTGATTTGTAAATACGATGTGTCTCTGCAAAATCAAGCTGCAATAAAATCACTGAAAACTTTCTCTTTAAAAAAGCTATAAAAAAGTCATAAACTTTTATTTGTCTTTTGGTATTTGTTTGGAATCTTTTTAATTGATTTTAAATATCACCATAAAAGTTATTTTATTGACTGGTTATCTTTTAATGTTTGTGGACTTACACTCACTAAGTTTCTCAAGATTTAGAACTTTAAAGACTTGATGTTAAAATGTCTTCCAACAAATTTGCATGAGCAATTAGCTCATCACTCAAAAAAATGTATTAAAACTAATTTATATGCCATTGTTATAAATTTTTTTTCTTTTAATTTTACAGGTGGATGAAAGATCTGTTTCGTCGTGGTCTTCAGGGGCCTCTCACCGAAGAAGAACTCTATGAGCATAAAAACAGCCTCGACAGCGAACGTGTGACTGAGATATTCGCGCGTCTCTGGGAAGAAGAGAAACTGCGAAAGAAACCCAGCATAGTCAAGCTGATATTTCGTGTCTATGGAACGAAATTTGTGCCTTTAGGTTTTTTCTACTCAATTCTAGAATCAGCAACCAAGTGAGTTTTCACCCAGTTCACATCTCGAACATAGATTAATACAATTTTTCTTTTCTCACCTGCAGAGCACTCCAGCCCTTGTTTCTGGGAAACCTAGTATCATACTTCGTAGCTGAACAAACCGCTCTAACCGAACACGATGCCTACCTGTACGCTCTGGGCATTGTCATTTGTTCCTTATTGCCAATTATGACATTCCATCCATTTATATTCTACATCTTCCAAGTGGGCACAAAAGTTCGTCTGGCTCTGTCGGGGCTGGTGTATCGGAAATGCCTTAAGGTTTCGAAGAGTGCCTCAAATGACGGACTACGAGGACGGGCTATAAATATTATATCAAATGATCTGGGACGCTTCGATGTTGCTCTTTGCTTCCTGCACGATCTGTGGAAGGGTCCATTGGAGTCTCTGCTCATTGGTTACCTTATGTACCGGGAGATTGGCCTCTCAGCTGTGCTGGGTGTGTCTTTCATGCTTAGTTTTATTCCTCTGCAAGCTTGGGTTGCTAAGAAGGCTGCTTATTACAGACGTTTGACTGCCGAGCGGACAGACGTAAGAGTGAAGCTTATGAATGAGATTATCCAAGGAGTGCAAGTGATTAAGATGTACGCATGGGAGAAGTCCTTCGCCAAGGTAATAGCTCAGGTCCGACTGAAAGAAGTCAATGCTATTCGTGGAACGTCTTACATCTATGCGGCTCTCAGTTGCACAACAATGATCTCAAAGCTTTCGGTGTTTTTGAGTATAGTGTCGTATGTGTATATGGGAGACGCTATAACTGCGAAAAGAGTCTTCACAGTCTCGTCCTACTTCAGCATGCTAAATGAATCTATGGTGCACTTTTGGCCTCTGGCCATCACATTCTGTGCCGAGGCAGTTGTATCGGCTAATCGTTGTAAGGAGTTCCTACTCGAGGCTGAGGATCTAGCTAAACCTAGAAAAACCAAAGATGAAGCACGACGACCCACAATCGTAATAGACAAGAAGAGTGAAATCAACGGAAACGCCATCGTTACTCCCGCAAGTCCCATAATCATAAACAGAAAATTCAACCCCAACGCCGACAAGAAATGTGTTGTCCTCAAGAACGCTTACGCGTCTTGGAACAAAATGGACGATAACAAGAATGCCGCCATCGAGGATTTCAACCTGGACATTCAGCGCAACACTTTGGCAGCCGTAGTGGGACCTGTTGGGGCAGGGAAATCGACGCTGTTGAATGTGCTCTTGGGTGAAGTGTCTTTGAATCAGGGCTCAGTCAATGTAGACGGTAAAATCAGCTATGCTTCTCAGGAACCTTGGGTTTTCGAAGGAACCATTCGTGACAACATAATATTCATCGAAAACTACAACGAACGACGCTATCACAAGGTCTTGAGGGTCTGCGCTTTGGAGCGGGATCTGGAAATCCTGCCATATGGCGATTTGACCGTTGTCGGTGAAAGAGGAGTCAGTCTAAGTGGTGGTCAGAAGGCTCGTATAAATCTAGCGAGAGCAATCTACCGCAAAGCCGATATATACCTCCTGGATGATCCTCTATCCGCCGTCGATACACACGTGGGGAAGCACATTTTTGAGAATTGCATCAGGGACTTCCTTTCGGGTAAAATTCGCATCTTGGTCACTCATCAAATTCAGTACCTGTTCGATGTCGAGAAACTGATTTTGATGGGTGCTGGTCGCATTGTTGCCCAAGGAAGCTTCCAAGAACTCCAGCAGTCGAAACAATTCGACTTTCTGTCCCATAGCACTAATCATGATGATGGAGGAGATACAATCAGTGTTCATAGCAAAATTTCAAAGAGTGACAGTGAGAAGAGCCTGGAGCATTTGCACCAGCAGATGCCCACAGTAGACCTGGCCGATGACAATAAAGAAGTCCAAATGGTGGGTTCGGTTAAATTCAGTGTCTATGCGTCGTACTTCAAGGCCTTGGAGAGTACAGTCGCTCTATCTTTCATACTTGGACTATTTGTGTTGTCTCGAGTTATGTTGACTGGAGTTGATTATTTCATCTCAAGATGGTTTGTTTTGACTTGTATTTTCATATAAAAATTCTTAAAATTTTTGCCTATATTTCATATTTAGGGTCATTTGGGAGGAAAATGTGGCCTTAACTCGACAGGATATGATCGCTCATCTAAACGAAACAACTTTAAGTCAAAATATAACATTAATCGAAGAGGATTTGATTAAATCCACAAACGAAGATAGTCGTAGAACAAATATTGTGATATTTTATTCTGTGCTCTTGGCAACAACAGTTTTGGTCTTTCTTGTTAGAACTTTTGGTTTCTTTAAAATGTGCCTTAGAATTTCATTGAAATTACACGATCGGCTGTTTCGTGGTATAACTCGAGCGAGTATGTATTTCTTCAATAAGAATTCATCGGGAAGGATTTTGAATCGTTTTTCAAAGGATATTCGAACCGTGGATGGAGATTTACCTCATACGCTTATTGATTGTTTATATGTAAGTATAGATTCTTATTACTTAGGGTCTCAAAGTCAAAGGATTCATATACTATTTAAAACCCATTTAAACCCTATTTAGACTTTAGATCAAATTAAATAAAACCTATTTTTGTATTTGACAGTTTGCCATGGATGTATCTGGAGTTCTCATCATTGTGGCTATAGCAAATTATTGGCTTCTAGTTCCTGCCTTCGCCGTTGTGACTTTATTGTATCTAGTTCGATATTTATACGTGAATACCAGTCGAAGTGTTAAGCGAATTGAATCAATTTGTAAGCTTTTACGTTTACATTTCTCAAATCATGAAATATTTTATATTTTTTTTCTCATCTTACAGCTCGAAGTCCTATTTATTCACTAACAAACCAAACATTCCAAGGTCTCACTACCATTCGAGCTTTGGAAGCCCAAAAAGAACTTGAAAGTGAATTTCATGCTTATCAGAATGCAAACACTTCGTCTTGGTTCCTCTTCCTAGCCTGTACTCGTGCCTTTGCCTTATGGTCTGATTGCATCTGTTTTGTATACATCACTGCTGTAACTTATAGCTTCTTGGTGCTGAGTCAAGATTTCGATAGTGGAGATGTGGGATTGGCTATAATGCAATCGATTAGTATGGTTGGAATGTGTCAATGGGGAATGCGTCAGACGGCCGAACTGGAAAATCAAATGACCAGTGTTGAGAGAATAATCGAGTACACTGAAACTGCTCCAGAACCTCCATTGGAAACCCCAGAGAAATTCAAACCACCTGTAGATTGGCCCAGCAAGGGCAAGATTGAGTTTAATGACTTTAAGTTGCGTTATTCAGAAGGAGAACCGGTAGTTTTGAAGGATCTTAATTTCATAATTGAACCGAGGGAGAAAATTGGTATTGTGGGTCGAACTGGTGCTGGAAAATCATCAATCATTCAATCGGTGTTCCGTTTGGCGTGTAATGAAGGTTCCATCACAATCGATGGAATTAACATTGAAACTCTGGGGCTTCACGATTTGCGAAGTCGAATTTCGATCATTCCACAAGATCCTGTTCTGTTCTCAGGAACTCTGCGGTATAATTTAGATCCATTCGAATCAAAGGGTGATGCTGAGATGTGGAAGGCTTTGGAAGATGTTGAGCTGCGCTCATATGTGTCGACATTAATTGGTGGTCTTAATTGTCGTCTCTATGATGGTGGCTCAAACTTCAGCATGGGCCAGAGACAGCTTGTCTGTCTGGCTAGGGCTATCCTGAGAAATAATAAAATTCTTATCCTTGATGAGGCCACAGCTAATGTGGATCCTGAGTAAGTAGAATTTTTTTACAATCTCTAACACAAAATTGAAAACATTTTAACGACTTTCTTGCTTTTAGGACGGATAAGTTAATTCAAAGAACAATTCGAACGAAATTCGCCGATTGTACTGTTCTAACCATTGCTCATCGGTTGCACACGGTCATGGATAGTGATCGAGTTATTGTTATGGATGCCGGTCAAGTTGTGGAACTAGCTCATCCACATGATCTTCTTCAGATATCAGGAGGTTATCTGCGACAGCTAGTCGACCAAACAGGCTACACAACTGCCTCTATACTTAAAGAAACTGCTCACAAAAACTATAAAGACAAATAAAGTAAAGCGTTAGAAAGTAAAAGTGAATAAAATAGATAAACTAATAACTGTGGTAATAAAATTTCTACTTAAAACAATTTTGTTATTATAAATTTATATACATATGTACTTAGTTTTATTAGTCGCTAGCAGTATTAATCTGTTCTAATATTGTGTCGAAATTTTCATTATTTAGTTTTTTTTTTTTTAATCAATTATTTTTATTTACAACTCTTTATTTGAATTAAGTTTAAATTTTTCATTTAATTTATTGTACTTAAGCTGTAATTATATAAACAAAAGAAAGAAAAAACAAAAAAGTCAATATAGCAATATATATTTTTCTACTGCACTAAAAAAAGTATATTTTGTAAAATATATCTTAAATAATAATATAATAATTGTATTATTGTAATTTTTTTGTGTTGAACCTTTTTTGTTTAGAATCTTAAGTGTTTATTTTAGATTTTAATTATACATTTCAAATATAGGTCTAAAATAAAACACATTCAAAATAAAACAATTTGTTGACTTTTTTATTTCTCGTTCAACTAAAAGCAGTTTCCATCTGCAACAATTTGTGCAATACGATTTTAAAAAGCAAAACATTCAGTCTACTTAAATTTTGGATTCCTTTATATTATTAGAATTTAATTTGCAGCGCATGTCTTAGAACAAATAAAATGGATTTATTTAACACTAGCGGCCTGCCCCGGCTTCGCACGGGTAGACATAAATAGGTACAGATATTTAAGTTATAAGCTAAGCATGCTAATTAAAAAGACCATGAATCACTAAATTAGAAAACACTTTTTTGTTCTATCATTAATACTCTTCGCAGCGTATGCGATGAAAGACATTTTATGGCTAGTTTTTTACACCCCCTGTTGGTTTTAATAGGAATTTCTAAAGATTTCTATGGTAATCTAGTACTAAATATAGCCTATGTTACTCAGTGATAATGTAGCTTTCTAATGAAAAAAGAATTATTAAAATCGGTCCAGTACTTTTTGAGTTTATTCGTTACATACAAAAATACAAATCTTTCCTCTTTATAATATTAGTGTAGATAATTAAGGGACTTAAATCTATTGAAATCCAATTTATTCCTCGATGAATTCCATGGAAAATGTTCGACATTAGGGATGTGGGGGTATACAGTTTTCGTAGGCTTTTGTTGGTTTCTTGTACTCATATGTTGGTAATTTATTAATAGCAAAAGTGAGGTGATAGAAAGGCCGACGAAATATTATTGTCTATCTTAGAAAAACACGACTATTCTCAGAATTGAGCAGGTAAATTAAGTTTCACCACAGATACTATAGTGTAACTCTATTATCTGTGGTTTCACTTACATGCAAACGAGTTTTTGGAAACCGCTTAAAAATGATCTGTAAAGGATGCTGACTAACATAATGCGTTAAGACAACTCTATACACATGAAAGTATCCAAAGATTCTAACAGTTTTCCACATATGCATTATTTAAGAGCTAAAATAACTGCTATAGTTTAGGGCTTTTTGAGTACATTTAATACAGATATGTATATTAAAAATTTCTATAAATGCAAACAACGCTATAAAAATATATGTAGATGCAAAAGACCAGAAATAAAGTTTGCCAGACAAATTTGATCTTTTTTCCTAGGAAAATAAAACAGAATTTAATATAAAGAATTTTCTGGCTTTTTTTTCGCGTATTTTCTTCTGACTCAATTTCTGGTAGTCTATTTTTTCTATCATTTGCAGTATGCATATTCGTACATTAGAGCCGATGCTAGAACCTTATTAATATTATTAACATTTATTAGGCTAAACAGTAAGTGTACAGTCCAATAATTAAAAAGTAATAGTTACCAGGGCTTCAAGCTGAATATGAAGAAAAATTCTTTGAAAAATATTATATTGTTATATACATACATATTTCCTGCTGCAATACAATGGGCAGGTTCAGGCGACATAAGGGACTTGAAAGTAAGGCAAGTTTCTAGTATCTGATTGGCCAGCTGCCAAAAATTTGCCTTCCAATTAAGGCAACTTTATTGGAAAGTTTACTGGAAAGTTAGTCAAGAAAAATCTCCCTAACTATCAAGTCAAGTCTACTTCTGTCAAAATGATAGTTGATCATATTTTTTCATTCAACTAAAAGCTGAACTTTGTTACGCTATGATTTATTTATTTTCTGCACAGCTTCATTTAATGTTTTGTGTAAAAAGGTTTCTTGTCAATTTGGAAAAGAAATAAATAATATTACTTTTCAATACAAAATACAAATCGTGATGGACATGCCTTATGAATGTTTTTTAGACAATAATGCTTTTGTTAGTTTTTGTACTATGATCTTAAAGTATAGGTTTGTGAAGTAGAGTTCTGAATTTGAAACTCATGACATTTTAAGAGGCCAGTTAAAGCTATCATTGGGCAGGTTCAGACAACATAAGGGACTTCATTTGCAGTCAACTTCATTCTTTGAACGTAAATTTTGACCAAGGCAACTAGTTAATTTTTCAAGTGTCATGAATTTCAAATTCAGAACTTTACTTCACAAACCTCTAATTTCAAGTTCATAGTACAAACATTACCAAAATCATTTTTGTCTACAAAAAATTCCTCAGGCAAGCTAAAAGTCCATCACGAATATTACTTATTTCTTTTCCAAATTTACAAGGAACCTTTTAACAGAAAGCATTAAATAAAGTTGTGCAGAAAATAAATAAATCATTGAGTAATAAAGTTCAGCTTTTAGTTGAATTAAAAAACATGATCAATTGTCATTTTGACATAAAGTTGACTTGACTTGATAGTTAGCGAGATTTTTCTTGACTAACTTTCCAGTCAACTTTCCAATAAAGTTGTCTTAATTGGAAGGCAATTTTTTGGCAGCTGCCCAATCAGATGCTAGAAACTTGCCTTACATTTAAGTCCTTATGTCGCCCGAACCTGCCCATTGAAATCGATCCGGGAAAATTTTTGAATCGATATTTGACGATGTTTCCCTTCGATTAGAAATGAAAATTATATACTGATCGATCGGAAATCACCCAAAGAATTTTTTTTGAGGAAAAAAGTGTAATTGCGCATTTGTTTTTCTCTAAAAATTTATTTTTCTATTTTCCGGACGGAAATTTATTTTCCTGAACAGTTGATACTTTTATGTTCAAAAGTGAAACGAATCGTTCCACTGGTTTGTGTTCCAATTTCACACAATTCCAATGACATATTTCTGTCAGTAAAAATTTTTCGGTGGATTTCAATCAGGAAACTTTTTTCAATGACAGAAATTTTCAATGATGGCTATAAACGACCTGTGAAAAAAATTCCAATGTTTGTTTTGAATGATGAAAACCAATGATAGCTATAAAACTAACTAGTTGCCTTGGTAAAAATTCACGTTCAAAGAATGAAGTTGACTGCAAATGAAGTCCCTTATGTTGACCCAATTATTTAAATATGCTGTCCTAAATCAAAAAGTTTTAAAATTTTAAAAACATTTATTATGTTTTGTTCGGAAGAAACCAAAAGTAGATTTTTTAGGGGGTTTTTGTGTGAAATTTTACTTTCGCAGGTTAAGGCAGCTGCTTGCCGAATTTACAATTGAAAATTTAGAATGAAACAACAACAACTTGTGTGTGCTACCACCAAGTTTGGCTGGAGTTATAGCTATTTCACGGGGGCCAACCCGATCATCAGACTCCTTTAGTGGTGCTTAATCGCTTTTTTGTTCAATTTAATTTTTGAAGAACTTTTTGCCCGAGCTGGGCTTGAACAAGCGACCTAGCGTGTGAGGAGCTAGTGCACTACGCACTACGCCACCGCACCCACATGAAACTTGGTGGTAGCACACACAAGTTGTTGTTGTTTCATTCTAAATTTTCAATTGTAAATTCGGCAAGCAGCTGCCTTAACCTGCGAGTGTAAAATTTCACACAAAAACCCCTTAAAATTGTTAAAATTAAAAATCTTGACCAGCGTCAAACTCTTTCGCCTCATCTCCCTCCTCATACGAATCCAATCGAATTGTTGGCTTATGAAAAAGAGAGGAGATAATAGAAAGAACCTGAATAAAACAACAACAATTACTTGTGTGTACTTAGAAAAATGCTAATCGGTTCAGTATAGTTCGATAGAACGAAAAAAACCTGTAATTGGCTTACAACTTTCATGTGGGTGCGGTGGCGTAGTGCGTAGTGCACTAGCTCCTCACACGCTAGGTCGCTTGTTCAAGCCCAGCTCGGGCAAAAAGTTCTTCAAAAATTAAATTGAACAAAAAAGCGATTAAGCACCACTAAAGGAGTCTGATGATCGGGTTGGCCCCCGTGAAATAGCTATAACTCCAGCCAAACTTGGTGGTAGCACACACAAGTTGTTGTTGTTTCATTCTAAATTTTCAAGTAGATTTTTTAGGTTAGGTTTAGGTTTTTGTAAATTTTGTTGCTTTTAACGCAGTCTGTGGTTAAAAGTTTGATGGAAAGCTGGAGGTTAAGTTGGCAAAAGTGTTATATCGGTGTGGCTTTCAAAATTTCTAAGGCTTCTCTAGTATCTCTACCTTCTTCGCACATGGAGCCATCAGTAAAGAGAATCGTCCAATAGTTCCTAATGAATGGATTCAGTAACTCATACTCATGGAAATTCTGAAGATATAATACATTTGGAGTTGAGTCTTTTTTAAATCGAGCGAGACCTTTGTTAATTGATTTGCTTGAGAAAAGCCAAGGTGGGTGATTTTGGAATGCTTTTTTTTTTTTAATTTTTGGGTCTATGTCGACTTTTCGTGAGAACATCAAGGGGATGTAGAGGGCTGATGGTTTTTTTGGTGTCTTGGAGCGTTTTAAGATTTTGGTGCAGTCCGAGAAAATTGGAAAGTTATGGGATACAAGTATTTTTTCTACAAGTCTTACAGGGCGAACGCAGAAAAAAATTTCGGGGGGGGGGTTTCAAAAAATGAATATTAGATATATTATTTTTTTTATTTTAAATGTCAATTGTTTTTTTAAAAATATTGAATTTAGGAGACATCACGTAACTTTCATTATTAATTTGATTCTTGTTCTTGAAAAATAAGGAAAAAACGCGACAAAGGCAAACAGGTTGCTGTTTTTGTTTTAAAATATTCTTGTGTCACAATTTAAGATGTGAAAAAAGTTAAGTTAAAAGATTTTTTTTTTAATTTATAATCAAAACTAACATAAATGAACCGAACAATTTTTCGATGTTTTGATTTTGATTTTTTTTTTTAAATGTGTCATAAGTGGCCGTGAGATCGTTTCAAAAACGAGTACAACAAGGTCATTTTCTGTTTTCAATTTTTCATTTTTAGCCATAAGAAACATGGCGAAAGAGAGTGTTAATAAAAATACTTAGTTTCATACAAAAAGTTAAAAACCCTTCATCTTCTACCTCAGTGTTGAAAACAAAAATACTAAACATTTTAATTGTTAGTATGAATGAAAACAAGAAAAATATTTTTCTTTCTTAGCCTAGTACGCAGCTGAAGTGAAACGATTTTTTTTTGCGGTCTCCAAGTGCAGAGCAAAATGGAAACGAAAACTACAGCGGAAAAATATTTGTAGATAGTTCTGTCAGCTGTCAAAAACAATTGACAAGTTCTGACAGTCAGCTTCACAAAAATGAAAAAGAATTCCATTTATTAACATTTTGTTGAGCAGTTAGTACATGGTTTTTTTTCATTTCTGCAGCTATATTACTCCAGAGGCTCGCAACGGCTGAATTATTTTTGTGAAGCCTATGCTCCAACTTTCAAATAGCTTCACTGGCTTCGACCAACGAAGCCAGTTTCTTTTTTCCTCCGAAGAGAAATCAATTTTTGTTTTCTTCGGTTTATTTTTTGGAAGTTGAAGTTCACTGCTCGTCTTCATCACTTCTTGCACATGACCAATAACATCTTCAACATCCTGAGTTCCCGATTCGGAAATGTATTGTTGGAACACATTAGACAAATCCATTTTATTTTAAATTTTAAATCAAATATAAAGTCAAAACACCGAAAGTCAGGAGTAAACAATTTTTTTTTTCAATAAAAAAATTAAACGACAAAATTTCGCAAGCAATTAATATGCCGGGCAATTAAATTGAGAACGAAAAGAGTGGAGAATTGTACTAAGAAATCTAGTACAGCTATCCACTAAAATGACACATTTCGTCTTTCAGCAGCGTACTGAAAAACGAAAAGCACAGCGAAATTTTTCGTTTATGATTTCGTCATGTCATTTTTGTAAGGGAATTTTCGTTTCGCATCAGCAGCGTACTAGGCTTTACCAAAAAATATAGAAATATATATATTGTTCTGATTCAGCGTGTTTGTGTTTTGTGCACAATTTCTATCACCGTAGCAAATTTATTAAAAATTTTCGTTTAATATAGTTTGAGAATTTGAGTTGGAAATTAATTTTGTACCATTTCTGTTTTTTTTTCTTTTGAACAATAATGGATATTTGATAACTGCACATATTCTGATATTTCGGGGGGGGTTTTAACCCCCAAAACCCCTACCTGCGTTCGGCCCTGGTCTTAATGTAAGAAGTTCTTTTCTTTCCTCGATTTATGAGAAACCACCCTCTGCGACGATATTTTTGATTGGAGTTGTGTTTATAGCTTTGAGGCTCGCTCTTATTGCGGCGGCGTGATAGTGTGCTTTAAGAGGTTGAATGTAAGATTTTGCACATTATCCATAAATTATTAATTAGTATGCGTGAGATTATTTTTAGAAGCTAAATATCTTATTATTTTAAGCCTGGTAGCCAAATTCGTACTTAATGCCAAACAATGTTCATTAAAGCTAAAGGAGGGTAAAAAGGAAAAATAGTTTGCAGAGAGAATATATAAGAAAAGGATAAGTAGCTAAAAGTTAAGTCGACTTAAGATCCTTTAGCTTTTGAACACAGAAGTGACGATTTCTTAATTAGGGTTTCTTCAACAGAACCTGAATAGTTGTTCTTTTTTCATGAAAGATCTTATCAAAATAATTTAATGTATTATTTAAAAACAATTTTATGGCTCATATGACCCCCTCTGGATCCTATATTGGTTAAAAGTTGATGAATTTGCTCGGCGCGATTGGAATAGACCAAGATTTTTAATTCATATTGTAAAACGTAGCCATAGCCACATTTTGCAGAATACAAAATTAGGTGGCGTAGCAGTCCTTTGAGAACCAGGGCCTAGTGACTTACAACTCTCAACCATTCCTGTGTGCGAGTAATGTTGTTAGGGATGGAGGGGACCTACAGTTTTAAACCGATTCCGAACGAATAATTTGAGAAAGTACTTTTCATGACAAGAATTACTCTTGAAGGATTTGTCAATTCCTCGCGAGAGGCAGTACCCGTGAAAAAAAACTTTAGATGGCACAGGAAGGGTTTGAACCCAAGATCTCTGGCATGACAGTCCAAAGCACTAACCATCACGCCACGGGTACTACACTTCTTGCAGAAAAAGCGATGTTATAATCTTCCGACTATAGGCTAGCAAGCTATAGGTAAAATTGTGAAGAATTTTGAAGACAGTTAAGCGTAACTGATGGTGAAAGGCCTGCACACCATCGCAATACACAGTCAGTCGAAAAAATTGCTACTACATAATAGTTGTGTTCAACGAGGTTTTGTCTAGATCAGAACAGCACAGGACAGCACAGTTTCGTGAGAAACGTCAGATCAAGTTAGAACAGTCAGTTAAACGTCAGTTGTCAAAAAAAAAACAAAACAAATTGCAAATTGTGTGAATTTTTCGTTTCTCGCTTATTTTTTTCATTTTTTGTGTTTTTACTGTAAAAATATTATTAAAAATTATTGAAATTAAACAAATTGGCAAAATAACTTTATTTTAATTTTTTTAAATCACGAGAAAAAAAACACAAAGCACAGCCAAATCAAAACGTAAACAAAAAAAATGACAACTTCGATTTTGACATTTCTCACGAGTCTGTTCTAACCTTATCTGACTCAAAAGCAAGAACAGAAAATCCTGTTCTAAACTGTTCTAGGTTTGTCAATGAACAGTAAAGTAGAACAGTTCAGCACAGAAAAAACCTCAATGAACAGCAAAAAGCTGTACTTTTCTGTCTAGAACAGTCCAGCACAGCGTCACTGAACACAGCTAATAACTCCAGTGTTGCTGATAGTTCAAATTTAACGATTACTCGGCTTTCAAAGAAGTTTAACGTGTAGTACATATGTTTTTGGCTGGTGATTATGTGGAGCTACACAAAAGACCATGTTTACACTAATAATCTCTGAACCTGAACAAAAACGAAAAAGTAAGTATTTAGAAAAGAAATAAAAAGAAAGAATTGCTTGCTACGGTCATTTAAATAATCTTGTTTTTCATACTTAATGGAAAAGTGCGAACTTTACAATGAAATAAAATATTCGTCATAAGTATTTCGCTGGTTTGTTTTTTATTTAGCTTCATTTTCCAAACCGAAAAATTAATGAACTTATACTTAAATTTGACTGTCACTTGAAGTTATGTATATTGCTTATGTTTTTTAGTGGCAGTCAACACTTCAATCTACGAATGATTGCAAATTCAAATCTTAGGTCTTGCTAAAACTGCGGTTCTGAGTATGATCTTAATTGGGAAAATCCTATAAGTAAAAACAAAATTCGCAATGCAACCTTAATGTAGACATTTAGGTCCATCACGATTTGCATTTTGTATTGTAATGAAATATTACTCATTCCTTTTCCAATTTGACAAAGAACCCCTTCACACAAATTATTAAATGAAGTTCTGCCAAAAATAAATAAATTACAAAGTAGTAAACTTCAGTTTTCAGTTGAATGAAAAAACATGATCAGCTGTCATTTAAACATAAATGTGCTTGATTTGATAGTTAGGAAATTTTTTCTTGACTAACTTTCCAGTCAACTTTCCAATAAAGTTACCTTAATTGGAAGGACAATTTTTGGCAGCTGGCCAATCAGATACTAGAAACTTGCATTAACTTCAAGTCCCTTATGTCGTCTGAACCTGCCCTGCCCATTTTGTTTATCTGTTAGTTGTCACTGACATTTGACGGTTGGTAAGTAAATTGACAATTCTGGTAAAGTATGAATGACATTTTCGAGGAGTATATTGGACTGTTGGAACATTTGAATTTACTGCTGAATTGAAAATACATCAAAACCACTTGAACTTCACATCAATAATATTTTCAATTGAATGTAAATACGTGTAAAGTGGTTATTTAGTTCTCTAAGATTATAATTTTTTGTTCAGGGTTTACACTTGTATTCTTGCATAAGAAAAAAGAAAAACCTTTCATATAGAAAAAGTCATGTAGATAGTTAATTTATATTTGATTTGAATCTATCACATCAATGTTTTTATAAAATCTAAACTATTTAACAGGTAAAGTCTTATATTTCAACTATTTAGAAACCCTTTTGGTTAACCTTTTTGTTTACAAAGAATCACAACTTTTAATTTATCAAACAACAACAATCTCTCAGATTTATTTTGTTCAATCACACGTTGTTATCAAAGACAATTATGCTTAATTAAATTACAATTTTATGGTTATCCATATTTCGATAAGTTACAATTTGATAAGATATCAAATAAGTATATCTGTATGTAGGTAGCTCGTAGCTATAGTTCAGTTCAAGCAGTAGGCAAATGTCTGATCTATTTTATCTATTGATTAGATCCATGATAATATTATAAAAGTATCTTGAAGGGCTATTAAAACTTCAGTTGAACACCAAAAATACTTAATTAGACAGACAGCCGAGAGCCGATTTTCGTCAATGTCCAGTCTTAAATCCCTATTGTTTTTAATATAATAAATTTTTCACCGTAAAGTCTTAACATGTCGCCGTATTTTTTTTTTGTGTTGCTAATTTTTTGAAGAAATGTTTATTTTTGATCTAGATACTCAACTGGTGATTAATATAAGACAAAATAAATTTTAAATTTTAACGAAATGGTCACTATGCAATCATATTATTGATTTGAACGGTCTTGAAATTATTCACATGTTCGGTTAGTGTCAGTCGACGTGGTGGTGGTTATACTTAGAGGATAAGCAAAATAAGTTTTGGATAATTTTTAGTGAATTAAAAAAAATTAGAGTGAGAAATGAATCGTTCAAAGAGAAATATCAAAAGACCTCCTAATCCAATTTTAGAAGCCAACATACTTTCAAAATGGAGTTTCTGGCAAGTATACAAATAAAAAATATATTGTGATAAACGGACATTATGGTTTTAAGTCAGTGAATAACAAGAAATAATTGAAATAAGGAATTTTCTGCAGTGTAAAAGTTTGTTTTTAAGGCACAAATTTTAAGTTGAATTTAACATAAAACAACACAACGTTGAAAAATATTTGTTTTTAAATTTTGTTCTTTTTATAAAGAAAAACAAATTACCAACCGTGTGTTAATTTCGTGAGAACTTAAGTCACAACCGATTTTGATTTTTGTAATGATTATAGTCAACTTAATACCAGAATAGTTAAGAAAAAAAATCAGAAAACTCGGGCATTATTGGAAAAATACTTTTTACAAATTAGGGACGGATTTAGTCGTACATAATTTTTAGTAAAAAACAAAAAAATTTACCACTGTTAAAATAATATTGGAGCTGATATTAAATTTAGTTTCAAATACTGTACTTGATGGATTGCTTTTTTTTGGGATGTTCAAAGGATCAAAACTAGTGTAAAATTTTAAATTCTTTAAATGGTGCTAACTAGGATTCAATATTAGCAGTGATGTTATAAAGATTACTAATACCATTTTTAAATGTTATTACTTTTTTCTTAGAGCCAAATTCCAGAAGTTGTTTAATCCTACAAGGGAAATCATATTTTTAGAACATTGAAGTTAACGAATCGACGAAGTGGTGTTTAACTGGGTGCTAAACAAAAAGTTATTAACTAGCTCCTGTGAAGTTAAATAATTTATATTTTTGAGATCACTTGATTTTGATATTGTGTGCGTAGATCACATACATACATACATAGTTGTCAATCACATGGGCCATCTATTTGGCTTACAGGAACATGACATATTGCTACACATTTGGTCGAATGTATCCACACCGCCTTTTGTTTGGTTATAAAACTCATCCGTATTGGGTTTCCCAGTTTATTCGGGTTTGGTTTATATGACTGAAGTATCAACTCTTTGTCGTAGCAACATATTGATGTTTCACATTTCAGGCCAGGAGTGTAGATTTCGCGACATTTCTGAATAAAATTCTTATTGTTGCATATTTTAGTCCAGGAGGCGACCGTAAGGTACCCTACCTCATAAGCCGACTGGAATTGAGTGCCAGAAATGGATAGAGCATGACGTGGCATATACAAAACTGCAGGGCGGGCTAACTTTCGATGGGCCTTGTGGTGGCAAAATGGCTACTTCCGGTACCGTTTTTTGGTACATACCTACCTCATCAGCCGACTGCAAAAATGTACAACGGGTCTGTTGGGATTTACTTACAGATTTCAAAACAGGAGGGCGGGCAAAAAAAACTCGGGCCAAACCGCTTGTCCGCCCATCTCGAAAAACGGTATTTTTGGTACAAACCTACCTCATCCGCCGACTAGGCAAATGAGGTATCAAATGAAAGCTTAGACTCTCTAGATTAAGAATCCGTTGGGCGGGCTAACTTTTGATGGGCCAAACAAGTGCCCGCCCAGATGTTTTTGAAAAAAAAAAATCAAAATTCATTAACTTTTTACTTACCGAAATTTCAAAGTTTTGTATCTCAGAGTTGATTAGTTTCACTGTCAACTCAATAAAACTTTTAACTGAAGTTTTAAAAATTACTAAAAACAAGTATTTTACCACAGTTTTTAACTGTATTATTTGTCTAAATGTATGTTAAAAACATACGAAATAAACATGAAATTATTTTCTGCAACAAATTTTTCGATCTTCATTATTAAAAAAACAAAACACATACGAAATATAAAAGTATTGATCTTCATTTTTTCAAAAAACAAATGTAATAAAATACATTTTACCATAATTGAAAAAAAAGGTTTGCGGAAAAAAATTCGTAAATTATGTTTTGAAAACTGAATGAATTATATGCAAACGTATTTATATGTATATACATATGTACATAGCTCAAGGTTCAATAAACGGATTTATAGTTGGTAAGCATTTCAATAGGTGCAAATTGTCAGGTGACATTCAAACTTTGCATTTTCAACGGTTTTGTTCTGAAAATAATATAAATATTGCAGAAGATTTTGTAGATGTTTTACAAGACATACATATTTCAGAACTCTTTGCCACCAAATGAAACCCGAGTTTAAACCCATTCCTTGAAGATATTTTATCGAAATACAGAGTATACATACATCGGTCAAACCCTAAGAGGAGATCATGGTAAAACTCCATAATTCTTCATGCAGTATGTTGAGTTTATGAACATTTTTTTTAAGGGTTTCAAGAAGTATACGAATAAGTGAATTTGATTTATATGTATGTTCTATTTTCGAACTGTATTTTTTGGTTTTAACCAACCAAATTATGCTAGGTGGATATTGAAATATAACTCTAATTTAGTTGAACTAAAAAAAAAAAAATTCCAATTTGATCATCGAATTTAAGCGTGGTGCATTTGGAATAAAACGAACTGCAAAAAGTTTTGTTAGGTCTCCTGTTGACTTAACACTTGAGCAGACCATAAATGCAGATGCTGCTAACTCGATAACTGAAGTAACCCACTTTTCCAACTCAATTTCAGCCAGGCAACGCTGCGCTGGGCATTAAGCCATAATATACACACAAAAATAATATCGAAAATGCTAACCGCTTTAAAAATGGAACAATCGGATGATATTTGTCATGAGCTCGCCTATAATAGAGTTAAAAGGATAAGAAATCATTCTCTGAAATAATTAACATTTTAAAACAAAATATTAATCCTTTTGATGAAAATTTAGGGAAAGGATTTCTATTTTTAATGCAAATGAAATAGGTGAAACCAAAAAACATAATTTTATTAAAGAGTGTTCAAAAGACCTTGATCGATTTGCAAAACCGATTAAGCGAAATAAAGTTCTTAACTTTGCGTCTTAATGATTAAAGAAATACCACAACAGAGTAGTGATGGTAAAAAACAGGTCTTATTAAAATGGAACGCGATGTCTTTGGGAGGCTGTTAGCTATAGCATTAAAAAAAAAATCGCTTTGGAGGTTTGCTTATCATATCCTCTGTCACCAGCTCCTCCAGCCCTTTGCCATTATACAGGTGTAATGCATAAAACGGACAAGGCTATTTCGGCAAAAAAAATTGAATCCCGCATACCCCCTTCAGAGCATATCAGAAATGATTTTAAAAAGAGTATGTTCTACTGAGTCTCAGGAGATGCATATTGTTTTTGACCGATATTTGAAACCATCAATTAAGGATTCGGAACACTACAATAGAAATAAAATGGAAACCACAAATTTTACAATATCTGGCCCACTACAAAAAAGAACAGAAGACTTCCTTAAATGTATGAAAAATCCAAATTTCAAGGAATCTCTGGAAAGATTCTTAGGGCAACATTCATTAATTTCAATTTTGAGGGAAAAAAAAGGATTTTTGACGGTTGACGATAAGTGTTTTTCTTACGAAGTTTTAAATGAATCTATCTAAAAATGTGAAGAGTCCCAATACAATTGCAGTCATGAAGAAGCCGACACAAGGCTAATTTATCATGTCAGCAAAGCAAAACCGAATTCAAATGTTACGATTCGAGCGTCTGACACGGATATTCTTATTATTTTACTTGGAAATATGCATAAATTAAAGCATTTAAAAATGTGGCAACTCAAAAAGGAACAATCTAAGTTGCATAAATTGTACAGAACTTGCTGCAAAACTAGGGATGAGTTTGTGTGCTGCATTTCATGCATTCACAGGTTGTGACTATACGTCCAGTTTTTTTCGAAAAGGAAAAGTTAAAATGTTCATTATCAGTCCGCTTTTGAAAAGCTAAGTAATGAAGCTCAACCTTTAGACGAAAAAAGCACTAAAATAATTCAAAATTGTATTTGCCAAATGTACGGCTTAAAGAATTGCAAAAGCGTAAATTTAGCAAGAGTTCAAATATTTCAAAATCTATATGGCTCTAAAAACGTATCCTCTGGTATTTTTTTTAAGAAAATAAACAAATTTGACTCTAGTTCAATTCCACCTTGTTTTAAATCATTGTTTGAAAAAATAAATAGGACAATATTCATAAGTTGTATGTGGAAAAATGCAACAGAGGTAGATTGTGTAAAGCTCAATCTAGACAATTTTGGATGAGAGATACAAAATGGCCAGTTATTACCACTTTGGTTTCAGGGCGACCCAACTCCTTTATATGTTAATGACATTATTTTAAATGAAGATGAAAATGACGAAATAGAATATTTAAGTGATGAAGATTCTGATGACAGTAGTTCAAAATTTAATGCAAATAAAAATGTTGGTATAGTTTTATAATTTTATTTTCATTTTGTTAATATTATTCATTTTATTGTTTTTATTTTTACTATTATATTTTAAATATTATAAATGAAACAAATGAAAATGTTATGTTAATAATTGTGTGAAATATGCAAAGTTCTTATTCCTATCTTTTGTTAAATGTATTATATTAAATTATATTTAAATACTTTTATATTTCGTATGTGTTTTGTTTTTTTAATAATGAAGGGCGGACAAGCGGTTTGGCCCGAGTTTTTTTTGCCCGCCCTCCTGTTTTGAAATCTGTAAGTAAATCCCAACAGACCCGTTGTACATTTTTGCAGTCGGCTGATGAGGTAGGTATGTACCAAAAAACGGTACCGGAAGTAGCCATTTTGCCACCACAAGGCCCATCGAAAGTTAGCCCGCCCTGCAGTTTTGTATATGCCACGTCATGCTCTATCCATTTCTGGCACTCAATTCTAGTCGGCTTATGAGGTAGGGTACCCTACGGTCGCCTCCCAGACTATTTATTAGTTAAATTTATTCTTTTAGATTTATCATCAAATCGCAAACGCCTCAAAAGAAATTTGACTCATTGCAGAAGTACGTAGGTACATACATATATCTGTTGTTAGATGATTGCCTTAGAGCGGCTGTCAGAATTAAAATTCCTATCAATACTATGATTTCACAACAATTTGTCAACCTTACACTAGCTTTTTGGATTTAATAATTTTTCATTTTTGTCTCAATTTCGACATTTGACCACTTCACAATGTCTTCTTTCGAAGCATAATAATTGTGCAGTTGTTACTTTTGTTTAGCGTGTAGGCCCTCCCGCCTTATGCACAATACTTGTACAATGGATGTAGCTTTTCGTGTTCTTAGTTGACCAAAATGTGTCTGTTTTTTCCTCTTACAACTTTTTTAGAAAATAAAATATTTTTCGACTTGTCATATTCTAGTAACAAACCAAGAGGTATGTTATCCTCAGCATCTTTATCTGAATCCGTACAATCTTCCCAATCAGAGTCTTACTCTTTCCACTCTTTGAAGTCACACTCTCCTAAAATGTTCTTTATTTATACGCAATGTCTTATAAAAATATGTGCATCCTTAAAATCTGATCGCAATCACTTAAAGTTACATAAAAGGTAGCCTTCGTTACTTCGGTGAACATAGGAACTCGTCGTCGAGCCCAACAATTACAACTCTTTCGCTATTCGTTGATAAACATTATGCATAAAGACTATTATTATAGGCTAACAAGGTGCAATTGACTTAAAAAATAAAGCTTCTCCACCATTTCAGAATGGTGGTAAGAAATGTCACTAAAATATGTAGATGATCAGTTTCCGAAGAAAATCATCTTCAGTTATGAGGCACATTTTTATCTCAGTGGATTCGTCAATATGCAGCAGTGATTGTCGAAAAACCAATGCACCGCAAAGAGTGAATGTTTGGTACGGTTTATGGGCTGGCGGCATCATCGGGCCGTATTTTTTCCGCATTTCTTTTCACCGAAATTCTTGAACTTAATTCAAGCAAATACATTTTCGTAAGCTTACAACCAGTTTTTTAAACCATGTATCTACATTCTAGATACATACATGGTAACTCATTGAGCCTTAATTAAAATGTTAAATGTCAATTTTTTTAAAACTATAACCTTAAAACAGTTTATGAAACGGGTCAACTATCTATAGGTAATAGTGAATTTATTGAAGTTATTATCTAAACACAAGATGCAAGAGCTCAGTATGGATTTTTTCATAATTTAACTTAAGTTAAGTACTATAAACTCTTCTAACCTATAAGAGACGTAATAACGGGTTATCCATTTTGCGGTCTTAAAATTATACAGCTGGAATTTGACGGTGCCACATGCCACACAACTCGAGCGAATATGGATTTATTGCAAGAAACATTTCCTGGCGGCGTAATTTCGTGTCCGAGTCGTGGCGATATCAAGTGGCCATCAAGATAATGTGATTTGACACCGCTGGACTTTTTTTGTAGGGCTACGCAAAGGACCGTTTTTATACAGATAAAACTTTAACTCTCGATCAGTTAAAAACCAACATTCGTCGAGTTATGGCTGAGATAGCACCCAATATGTCCAAAAAATTAGTTTTTAGCATTTTTGTGTAGATTCTTATTCTTTATAAAAATAAACTTTTAATTGGACTTTTTTAAAAGTTATACCAATTTCTTTAAAGTGAGCAATAAACAAAGACAAAATTGGCATAGTTATCGCCAATCTTTTTTAAGAAATAGGGTTTTCCAGTTTAATAAACTAATCTCAAAGCTACTAACTTATCGTAACGACGTTTGGAATAAAAAAATACGAGTGCTTGAGAAGAATGGGAAACCATTTTGAAACATCGTTAACATAGTTAAAAGTAAAAATAGGCAAATTCCATTTCTAAAGGATTCTGGAATAACTTTCTTCGTAGATAATGAAAAAGGTAATAAACTTGATAAGACCTTCAAAAACAATCATTTGGTCTCTTAAACGATGTAGTAAGGTCCGAAATGTGAATTCTTCGATCTAGCTAACACCATTAAATGCGTTTGTAAGGGAAGATAATATTTATTAAATCGAAACTACAAAAATACATATTCCTAAAAGGTTTATTTTGTCAAAGATAACCAATCAGCCATTTGACATTATGATTTGAGTGATATGAAAAACAAAACATAATATAATTTACATTATGCTTTTTCATCAAACTTTCTTAACCAGGTAAATTCATGACCATGATGGAATCACTTAGTGGCACTATTGGTTAAAAACTGTAATGTTGGCATACAAGTTATTAAATTACACAAAATTAGGTGAAATAAATTGAAAAGAAGTTTTATCGAAATATCAGAGTTCATCTTGAGTGACGTCAGAGCATTTTGTATGTTAAACACTACTCTACGGTCACAGCCAACGAGCATCAAACTCATCAATGACTTAGAATGAAAACCTTGAAAAATGCTTTCGATACTCAAATGAAAGTTAAATCTATATCCACATAATTTCAATTTACCTTATATCGGTACTGATTCTACTGCGGATGTAATATTTGTTACTCATACAAATTTCTACTAGACTTTTCCAATAAAACACGAGTAATGATATCAATAAACAATTTTTTTTGCAATAATGGGTACAAGCTCAAAATTTACAAGGATTTAATATCCAACTATTAAAGAATATGGGTCCCCTGTTTTAAAAATTATTTTCTGCAGTTTCTGTCATGTTCATATTGGTTTAAAGGTTTCAAAGGGTTTAAGTTTAAAACATACATGGATAAGTGTTCTGTTCTATTTAAATGGGTTGTCTACTTTAAACTAAATACAAAAAACACCGGTTACGATGGTTGGAGAGTGTAGAAACTTATGTTTATGTTTTTTTTTTTTTTTCATAGGTGGCTCCATAGAGTTTTCCGAAAAGGTCTACATGACAAACTGGAACAAGAAGACCTTTATGAGCACAAACCAAGTCTCGATAGTACAATCACTACAAATGGCCTCATCCGATATTGGGAAGAAGAAATGAAACGACCAAAACCTGGTCTATTGCATATGATATTTCGAGCATATGGTTGGTCTTTTGTACCAATATGCATCCTTTATTCTATTTTAGAGATCTCAGTAAGGTATTTAAATATTTTCATCTTTCTGCTCTGCAAAAACCATTTCTAATCTCAAAACAACTTTTTTTCAGTTCAATGCAACCTCTATTCCTGGGTGGTTTAATATCGCACTTCTCCGAAAGTAAGCCAGACGTTTCGACAAAACAAGCTTACCTCTATGCCACTGGCATTGTTTTATGTTCCTTAATTACCACCCTAGCATTTCATCCCTTTATGTTTTACATATTTGAGGTTGGTGTTAAGATTCGATTGGCCTGCTCTGGATTGGTCTATAGAAAGTGTCTACGGTCTTCGATCACAGCCTATAACGATGGTCTAAGCAGTCAGGCAATAATTCTCCTATCGAATGATCTCAGTCAGCTCGATCTGGGATTCTACTTCTTCCATGATCTCTGGAAGGGCCCTATCGAAGCAGTCATATTTGGATACCTTATGTACAGGGAAATTGGTTGGTCAGCCTTGGTTGGGATTGGATTCCTTGCACTCTTTATTCCGTTGCAGATTTGGGCAGCCAAAGCAGCTGCACACTACAGAAGTGAAACTGCAAAGAACGCTGATACCCGGGTAAAGTTCATGAATGAGATTGTGCATGCGATTCAGGTGATCAAGATGTATGCCTGGGAGAAGTCGTTCGCAAGACTAGTAGCTGCAGTGCGAAAGACTGAGCTCAAGGCCATACGAGGGTCTATGGTAATAATGGGAGCGCTCCAATGCACAACGATGGTGTCAAACTTTGCCCTTTTCTTGTGCCTAGTCACGTATGTCTTCACTGGAAGCGTGATCACTTCGAAAAAGGTCTTCATAGTGTCGTCTTTTTTCGAAGCTCTAGACGACTCACTATTGCATTTCTTTCCGCTGGCAATGACAACTTGGGCTGAAATATTGGTCATCTCTCGAAGAGCTGTTGATTTTCTTCTGCAGAGTGAGGATCCAGCTGATGGAGGTATAGAAAACTTCGCCTATGAACCGGAACATGATGTTGAAGTGACGAGTTTCTTTGGAAGAATACACAATCCAGTGGCTGTGAGAAAAGGACTGCTAGTCCATAATCTTCGAGCTAGTTGGGATAAGGGAGACAACTCGCGAGAGCATTTAAGTGGATGCAGCTTTCAAATTCAGGAAAATGATTTCCTGGGTGTAGTTGGAAGTATTGGTTCGGGGAAGTCAAGCTTGCTAAATGCTATTCTAGGTGAGATCGATGTCACCGCAGGGAATATAGAAGTCAATGGCATTCTCAGTTACGCTCCCCAAGAACCATGGATCTTCGAGGGAAGCATACGAGACAATATACTTTTTATTGAAAAATTCAACGAAGAACGTTACAAGGCCGTCATAAGAGCCTGCTCCCTACAAAGAGATATTGATGCCTTTCCATTTGGGGATTCGACAATAATTGGTGAGCGAGGAGTGAGTTTAAGTGGTGGGCAGAAGGCTAGAATAAGCTTAGCACGAGCTATCTACAAAAAAGCTGACATATACCTTCTGGATGATCCACTGTCGGCCGTTGACTCGTATGTTGGAAAACATATTCTAGAGAAGTGTATATTGAAGTTCCTGGACTCAAAGATAAGAATTTTAGTAACTCATCAGCTGAGGCAGTTGAAGAACACGAGTCATTTGATCGTGATGGAGAATGGAAGCATTCAGTTTCAGGGTCAATACCAAATTCTGAAGGATCGAATTTTACAAATTGATGTACAGCATACAGACCTGGAAGACAACAATCTTGTTCAACGAAATGAAAGTCTTATGGAGAAAGTAAGACCTGCTAAGGTGGAACTCATCGACAAAGGTATTGATCGGAAGGAACAAAAGGCACAGGGTTCTGTGAAAGTAGCGACCTATCTGGAGTATGTCCGGAGCCTCGGGAATTCTACACTGATAGCATTTGTGTTGCTGTTGTTTATTTCTTCCAGGGTTCTGCTATCAGGTTTGGATATTTTTGTGTCGAAATGGTAAGAAGTTCATGGTGGATTTGTTCAAAGAAGAGGAATTATTATGCTTTCTTGTTTCCATTTAGGGCAACATGGGAAGAGGAATTACCATTAAAAAACAACAATACATATTCAACAAAAGTTAACTTTTACGATTCAATACCATTCGATGTGGAACGGAAACGCAGAGTTATTTTATATTCCGTGTTGATTGTTTTTACTTTGATCTTTTACGTTCTGCGTACTTATGCGTTTTTTAAAGTTTGTCTTAAAATTTCGTATAAACTACATGAGAAACTGTTCAATGGAATTATTAGGACTTCAATGTATTTCTTCAATACGAATTCATCTGGAAGGATAATAAATCGATTTGCAAATGATATGAATATTGTAGACGTTCAAATGCCTCAGACGTTATATGAAGTTTTATCGGTAAATACTTTTATTAAAAAACATATTTCTATATTTTCATAAAATCATTTTTATCTTAAAAAAGTCCGAATTTGGCAAAATAGTTTGAAAACATTTCTGTTAACGTTGCTCTGTAATGTTCGCTGCCTTCCAAAAAACTCTTGTGAAAATGTCTTTATCCGTTTCAAGTTACTGTAAGGCATAATTTTTCTTAAGCTAGTGTGTGGTATATTGAGTTGTTGAGATCATTGATGCTCATGAATTGACTCTCACCTTTTCGTATAGCAGACGTGGTTGGGGCTCCATTTCTTAAAAACGCACCGTTCGTTTTTTCGGAACCACTTATGTTGCTTGGAGTTATGCTACTGAATTTTTGTCACACTTTGTATTCACTACTATTGCCCCAATGTATTTGAAGGATTGCACTGTTTAAAACTCATGCTCCGCTAACTGTATTTTTTGAACAATTGTTCTTCTCGCAGTCGAAACCACCATGTATGCTTTGTTTTTAACTTACTAATGGCTGGACCTGGTTTGGCTCTCACCAACATGCCAAACCATCTCCTTGTCGGAGTCCATTGTAGATGTTGATTGATCTGGATGGCGATCCGGCTATTGTTTAGTTCTACCCCCGCTATGCTTTGATTAATTAAGTTTATAGATCAAGTTTATAGATCAAGTTCTTCTTTCAGGATGTTTTTTTCTGTCTGTCAAGTCGTTTTTCTGTTCTTCTGAGCTCTTTGTATGAGATTGTTGGATTGCTCTGTATGCAACATTCTTACGTTCAGTCGCTAGTTTGCATTCATCATCGAACTAGTCGCTCCGATCTCTGTGACTGATGCCTAAGATGAAGTTGGCATTACTAATGACAGTTTTTTTTAAGGCGTATCCATTTCTCTTCTATGTCCGACATACTGGCTTCAGGACTTATTCTCCCCCATTAATTTCATTGAGGCCGAGTTCGTTCCGTCATCAGGGCTCGAGTAGTGTTGACGGTCTTTTAACACGTGGTCAATCTGGTAAAGAGTGACTACATCAGGTGATTCCCAGGTGGCCTTTAAGATATGTTTACGCGGAACCTGGTACTCGCATTTACCAAGTTTTTCGATGCTACCAATTCCAAGACTCGGAATCCATTGTCATAATTGTTCTCATGCAAACTATGGGTGCCTGTATAATGCCGGAATACGTGTTCCCGACCTATTTTTGCATTCAGATCCCCAAGAATGACTTTTACTACATAACTTGGGCTGGCATTCAGGGCCTTTTCGACTTGCTAGTAGTAAGCCTATTTCACTTCGTCTTGTTCCTGATGTTCTGAAATTTGCTTCCTTTTTCGTTGCCGTGGTTGTTGTCATGAAATCAGTTCATTTCCGAGGCTTGTTGTTGGTCTCGTAATGGGATTTTTCCGTTGTCTTATTGATACTCTTCGTCTTGACTCAGACTTTCTGAGGAGCAGACTATTAGTTGTGCCTCACAAATGACTGTAAAATTTTACTAGGGCACAGTTCCTAATATTATAAGCAGACCCACCACGAAAGACTTTTAATTCCCTATTAGAGTGTGAGTCAGCTTTGAAATAACTTTGGTTCTTGAGAGCCAAGTTAAGTTTTAAAATTAGAACAAGAGCTGAAACTTTCGAAAGAATTGAGAACAATTGAAAATTTCAGAACAATCTACAATCTACAAACTACGTTTTACAAAAATTGGCAATGTTTGTGCTGAGCAGGGAACCAAGTGCTTTTTCAACAAAACAAACTGACACACCCACTCCTTCCCTGTTACTACTCAACAATACCTCAATATCGAAGAAGTCTGACTTAAAGTTGCAAAACCTTTATATTGAATAGGTGTATTTTTATTTACTAAAAACTCTAAAACACACATATTTTTGATTTCAGTTTTTTACGTATGCAATTTCTGTGGTCGTCGTAGTTGCATTCGCAAACTTTTGGCTTTTCATTCCAGCACTAATCCTGTATGTCTTTCTATATTTGGGTCGAAAATACTATATTGGAGCAAGCCGAAGCCTTAAACGAATGGAAAGCATGTGTAAGTAAATCCGAAAACTATATTTTCTCACCCATAACCTTAAATATCAATGTTTTTTGTATTACCATAAAGCTCGAAGTCCAGTCTACTCTCATACCAATCAAACCTTCCATGGACTTACAACAATTCGTGCCATGAATGCAACAAAAATAGTCGAGGCCGAATTCCACAGTTTCCAAAATGTCAATACTTCAGCTTTGTATCTTTTCACAGCTGCCAATCGGGCATTTGCCTTTTGGACAGATATGATTTGCGTCTTTTATACCCTAATAGTGACCTTTAGTTTTTTGGTCTTGAATTCGAACTTTGAAAGTGGAGATGTGGGCTTAGCGATAACCCAATCGATGTCGTTGGTTGTAGTGTGCCAATGGGGTATGCGACAAACTGCCGAATTGGAAAACCAAATGACAAGCCTCGAAAGGATAATCGAATATGCTGAGTTACCCTCGGAACCTCCCTTGGAATCAGATCCCAAGCATAAGCCAGATGATGAATGGCCCCAAAATGGTCGAATAGATTTTATCGATACAAGATTGAAATACTCCGAGAAGGGAGACTATATTCTCAAGGGACTGACGTTCACCATTAATCCTAGAGAAAAGATTGGAATTGTCGGAAGGACAGGAGCTGGAAAGTCATCGATTATTCAGGCCATGTTTCGCCTGGCACACACAGAAGGCGTAATTGAGATCGATGGCCATGATTTGTGTCAGTTGGGCCTGCATGATCTAAGGAGCAGAATCTCAATCATCCCACAGGATCCAGTCTTATTTTCAGGGACAATTCGTTACAATTTGGATCCATTCGATCAAAAATCAGAGGACGATATGTGGAGCGCTCTATCCGAGGTCGAGATGAAGAGCTACGTTTCTTCTCTGGAAGGTGGTTTGAGTTTTGTCGTGCACGATGGTGGTTCGAACTTCAGTATGGGCCAGAGGCAGTTAATTTGCTTAGCTAGAGCAATTTTAAGACACAATAAAATCCTCATTCTCGATGAGGCCACAGCAAATGTTGACCCAAAGTATAAATATTTATTTGACAGTAAAAGTTTTGTACTAAATTGTTTGTATTTTATTTTAGGACGGATATACAGATTCAAACTGCCATTCGGACAAGATTTGTCGATTGTACAGTTCTGACAATTGCTCATCGTTTACACACAGTTATGTCAAGTGATCGAGTGATGGTGATGGATGGTGGAAAAGTTGTCGAAATGGGACATGCTCACGAGCTGCTGCAGGATAACAATAGTCATTTTTACAATTTAGTCGAACAAACTGGACCTCCCACTTCGAATATTTTAAGACATTTTGCAGAAGAATCTTACAATAATATGCAATCAGTGGGAAACATTTCTTCTTATAATCTTAAAGCTGAATAAAGTCTTAGGGTGTATATACGTATATAATTTATAAGTATAGATTTTAAGGATAGTTTTGTATGTAATTAAAATGTTCAATAGTTTTGGGACTTAAATTTTTGCTTTCATTTTCTGGATTTATGTGGTTGACAAATGACTTTATTTTTTTCCAGATGTCCTAACATTTTAGTTAACTTTTATTTTTCAGTAAGCCCTAGGAAAACCATTATAACTTTCTTCTCTTTTTTCATATTTTAAATTTTATTTTAGGTTTTTTCTAACCCTTTTTAAAATGTTGTACCAACTTAACTTTCTATGATAGGAAAACTAATTACACAGGTCAACAAGGTTTTGTATTTGGCATACAATTTATACTTTTTTTAAGGTCTTAGTTCGAATTCGACTTAAAAATCAATCAATCGCAAACAACTTTTTATTACAATTTTTGAAGCTATGAATATTTTCATTTTAAAGCATATACCTGGCTAAAATCGGAATCAGTACTAAAAATTAACCCTAAAACATATTCTTCAAAACCATGAAAAGATAACATTCAAGATTTTTCAAAGCTTTAGATGGCGTCAAATAAAGACCCTTAAGTCATCTTATAAATTATTAGAGTTTCCGAAAACTTACTGAGATACCAAAATGATGAATTATTTTTCTGCTGCTGATCCTTTTCAGCAGCACATCAAAGACTTTTTCTATGACTGGTATAAACGATATTGGTCTGTAAGATGTTACTTTTGTTGGTGGCTTACCTTGTTTAGTAAAGCTTTTGCAATTTTTTAATGATGTGGTATACATATCTATGTTTCATGCATGCATTTATTATAAATATGCGTTTTTTGAAGACTTTTGAGGGCATTTCTTTCAGAACCTGAGCAGTGATAAGATAATACCCTGGTGAGTTTTTATTATATAACTTGTGTTGACTCATGTTTCTTACATCTTTGAGTCGTTTCTATCAAAAAAAAACTGTAAGGGATTTGTAGCCATATTTGCTGAGAATAGTTTGAAAACATTAACAAGACGTTCAGCAAATAAATTACCTTTTTGTTTTAGCTTTCCGATCCATTTGCCATTTTTAGATTTTATTTTTGTATTTGCGTCTTTTTAGACGCTTTGCTGCTTTCTATTATAAGTAGAAGGGTCTGTCGTCAAACTTTTTAGATTCACTAGGTAGTCAATCATTTTAGTGCTCACTAATTTGTTGTTTAGTTCTTCATTTAGAAGCTTAAATACTGTCTTATTATTTGGAAATTTCGTAGCTTGGCATTTCCTTCGGGCTCTTCTTTTTTTTCCCAAAAATCAGCTCCTTTAGACAGGATATTTTATGTCTGTTTTTTTCTTTCTTCCGTCTGTTATAAGTGTTTCTACATCGTTATCAATTGCCCAAATGATGATTTAAGGGAACAAGATGTTCACTCGGAGGCACAATCAACCGCCCTCCCAGTTATATAAGATTTTAGTAAATATTGATTCAGAATAGGAAGGAATTTTTGAAGGAATTATTTTGAGCAGGATTTGAGTAATAAAAACTACCATTAAAAGTTTAAGAAACATGGATCTCTTTATCAATGTAAATGATTTTTTCATTTTTTTTTTATAGAATTTTTTTTTTTCATTTTGCCGTTTATTGATTAAGATTTATTTTTAATAGTGATAATTTCTTACTCGAGTTTTAATGACGTTTTGGAGCTTATTTGGAAGTCCATCAATTATATTCCAATATCTGACCGTGGGATATTGTGCCATTCTTGTACTACAGCCATCTTCAATTCTCTAATGCTGGTTGTCACTGGTATTTTTGTCCGAACTTGTCGTTTTAGATTTTTCCATATGGATTCTATTGGATTCAGATACGGGCTGCGTGGTGGCCATGGTAAAGTTTGGATACCAACTTCGCCAAGATACTCTATTACAGATCAGGCGACATGACAACGTGCGTTTTCTTGCATTAAAATCAAATTGTCTGAAATAAATGGCTCAAAAACTATCACATGTTTTTGGAGAACTTCCTCCATGTATCACTGACCATTCACAGTTCCTCTATCAAAAACTACGAGCTCGGTACGAGCCTTGTAACTAATGCCTAAACATTTTAGAGCTTCCCTGATATTCCACTGTTGAGGCTATGGCGCATGGAGCAAACCTCTTATTTTGTCGTCTGTATACACGAACGACCTCTTGAAACTATTCTACTCTCGTCTTAGAACAGCACGTTCTTCTATTGACGAATAGTCTAGTTAACATGTTCTTGGGCAAAACGAAGTCTTACCCTACGATCCTTTCGGAGCAAATCAGGAACTTGGGTAGGGCTAAATGACTTAATATTTCTTTTTGCCAGTCTTCTACTTATTATTCTTTCACTTACACTTACATATACTCTGTTCTTGTTGCCATTTTTATAAATGAGAAAAACTCTTCAAAAATATGGATGCAAAAAGCCAAAATATGAGAAATTTTGCCAGAAAAATTCATTATGTTTTTCAATTAGCAATTAATTTAACGAAAGTGTCTATTTTGCTGTTTTTGGGACATTTATAATCTATTAATTTATTTTTCAACCGCAATTCTAGAGCATCCAAAGCAAATTTACTTCAAAACGTAGTTTTCTTCAATTTATTAAGATCTTAAAAGTTTAATCAATCAATTTTTAAAGAAAAACACACTAAGCCTTGCCAATGAAATAAAAATGCTGTTTTCTTAGAATAGAATTAAAATTACACGATCTCTGCTGCAAGGTTTCTTCTAACAAATCTGAATATCTTCTCTTTCCCTCAGAAAATTTTTAAAATTATTTAAAGCATTACTAAGCTTTTTCCAAATTTTAATTTTGTGAATGCCTTTTAGATTATTACAGAGAGTTTTGTTGTTTTGACAGACAACCCACTTTTTTGGCGAGTATCGTTAAATTTCAAAAAAAAATCTGTAGATGAAATTGATTATGCAACTAAACAGTATGAGTTTTATGGCTAATATGACCCGTTCCTGGATTATCCATTGGGAAAAAGTTGATGAATTTGTGCAGCGTGTTTGGAACAGGGCTGAACATCTGATTCATATTGTGTTCTTGGTACCTCAGTTAAAAGTAATACATTTTGCAATAAAGTGGAAATACATATTTTATTTTTATATACATATACACTGCCAGCCACTAGGATGAATAGATTTATAGCTGGTGGAAGCATTGTACCCGAAAAATCTTACTACCTGGGAATAGGTACGATTTCACCATTACAAATTCTTAAAATTAAAATTTCCCATTATCAAATAATAAAATACTAAAAAAGCGTATAAAAAACTTTTGAATAAAACATCTAAAAGATTTAAATTAATTTAAAACACACATGGGTTCTGGAAAGACTTTGACAGCTACAAAAAGAGCATGATCTGAAGGATTTACTACTCTCAGGACGTGAAATAGCAAGGAGACTTAACAGACAAATGAAAGTTGTAAGGAATCATATGGTTGATCCACAAAAATATGGGAAAAATCAAAAAGGGTACAAGGTATGAGAAAAGCGGTCAATGCTATGACTTGTATCTAATTCCACTCTACCAGTGACTAAATAAGGGTCAGAAGTTGAGTATCAGCCAGAATAACAAAGGTTTAAAGGATAATACAAAAAAAGTGATATTATCCTCAAAAGAAAACTAAAAAAAACTGGCTGGGATGCGACCCACACTGATAACTTCCCATCCCGTCTGTCGATTTGTAGTGCTTAAAAGTTTGTCTATATGCATCATTTTTTACCAAATTTGCGTACTATTTTTTGTAGATTTTATTTTTTTATAAAAAAACGGACTGTTGGATTTAAAAAAAAAAAGAGGCTGGGATGCGACCCACACTGATAACTTCCCATCCCGACTATCGATTTGTCTTGCTTAAAAGTTTGTCTAAATGTATCAATTCTTACCAAATTTGCGTTCTATTTTTTGGAGATTTTATTTTTTTATGAAAAAACGGACTGTTGTATTTTTATAAAAAAAATTACTGAATATCAAAAACAATATTTTCTGTGAAATAAAATAAGTTTGAAGCCAATATTTTTAATTTTTGAAAAGCTATTTAAGTCAAAAGTAAATTTTTACCAAGTTTTAGTATTGTTCTTTTTTAGGTTTTTATTTTTTGTAAAAAAACTGTCAATCCAACATTTCTCAAAATATTACTGAATGTTGAAAATAATATTTCTTATAAGTTAAAATTAGTTGGAAGCCATAGTCTCAAATTTTTAAAAGACATTTGAGTCGAAAACCAATTTTTACCAACTTTTGTTAATTTTTTTTTTTAGTTTTTAATTTTTTGTAAATAAACTGTCAATTCGATTTTTCTCAAAATTTTACTGAATGTTGAAAACAATATTTTTTGAAAGATAAAAGTAGTTTAAAGCCAATATATCAAAGCCTTGAAAAGATATTTGAGTCGAAAATCAATTTTTATTAACTTTTATTAATTTTTTTTAGGTTTTTATTTTTTGTAAAAAAAACTGTCAATTCGATTTTTCTCAAAATTTTATCAGATGTCAAAAACATTATTCTTCGTTGCACAAAATTATTTTGGAGATGAAATCAGATTTGAGTCGTAAAATTTGCGAGGTGACAAATTTTTTTTTCAGTTTTTTTGATTTATAAAAAAAAACGTTAATTGGATTTTTTTCAGAAAATATATTTATTTTGTATCACTTTACAGTATATAATATAAAATTTAATTCAAGTCTCTAGCGTTATTGGTTCATGAGATATTTAGGGTTAACCAAAATTTTCACCTTTTTTTTAAACTGCTAAGGTAAAAAAACCACCCACGCAATTTTCTTGAGAGCCCTTTCTGCATCTTTCTGCCTTATTATCTGTATAACAAAATTTATTTGAAGTCGATATCTCTTCTGGTTCTTGAGCTATGGACGACGAAAAGCACGTCGCGAACGTACGGACGTACGGACGTACGGACATACGGACATACGGACATACGGACATACGGACATACGGACGTACGGACGTACGAACATACGTACACACGCACGCACAGACATCTTTCTAAAAATTTTGTATTTCGACTCTAGGGACCTTGAAACGTCGAGAAATGTCAAAATTTTCAATTTGACAAATCGGACCCATTACAATAACTTCCTATGGGAAGTTAATAAGGCTGGGATGCGACCCGCACTAATAACTTCCCATCCCGTCTGTCGATTTGTCTTGCTTAAAATTGTAGGTTTTTTGTTAAAAAAGTTGTCAGTTGAATTATTCTTAAAAATTTAAAAATTACCAACAATATATCGCATTATAATGAAATAGTTTGATTTAGAAATCTATTTTTGTTAACAAGATTTTTATTCGGAAACCAATTTTTACCAATTTTAGTAGCATTTCTCAAAGAAATTGTATTTCTTATATAAACAAATTGCATAAATAAAATTAATTTTAAGGCAATATCTTTTATTGTTTACGAGATATCGAGAACTGAACATCAATTTTTACCAAATTTGCGTACTATTTTTTTGTAGATTTTATTAACTTCCCATAGGAAGTTATTGTAATGGGTCTGATTTGTCAAATTGAAAATTTTGACATTTCTCGACGTTTCAAGATCCCTAGAGTCGAAATAAAAGATTTTTAGAAAGATGTCTCTGCGTGCGTGTGTACGTATGTTCGTACGTCCGTACGTTCGCGACGTTTTTTTCGTCGTCCATAGCTCAAGAACCAGAAGAGATATCGACTTCAAATAAATTTTGTTATACAGATAATAAGGCAGAAAGATGCAGAAAGGGCTCTCAAGAAAATTGCGTGGGTGGTTTTTTTACCATAGCAGTTTAAAAAAAAGGTGAAAATTTTGGTTAACCCTAAATATCTCATGAACCAATAACGCTAGAGACTTGAATTAAATTTTATGTTATACATTGTAACGTGATACAAAACAATTATATTTTTGGAAAAAAATCCAATTAACGGTTTTTTTGTATAAATCAAAAAAACTTAAAAAAAAATTTGTCACCTCGAAAATTTTACGACTTAAATCTGATTTCATCTCCAAACCAATTTTGTGCAACGAAGAATAATGTTTTTGACATCTGATAAAATTTTGAGAAAAATCAAAGTGACAGTTTTCTTGCAAAAAATAAAAACCTAAACAAAAAAATTAATAAAAGTTGGTAAAAATTGATTTTCGGCTCAAATAGTTTTTCAAAAATTAAAAATATTGGCTTCAAACTTATTTTATTTCACAGAAAATATTGTTTTTGATATTCAGTTATTTTTTTATAAAAATCCAACAGTCCGTTTTTTCATAAAAAAAATAAAATCTACAAAAAATAGAACGCAAATTTGGTAAGAATTGATACATTTAGACAAACTTTTAAGCAAGACAAATCGATAGTCGGGATGGGAAGTTATCAGTGTGGGTCGCATCCCAGCCTCTTTTTTTTATATTTTTATTTTCTGTTAAAAAGCTGTCAATTCGATATTTGTCAAAATTTTACCAGATGTTGAAAACGTTATTTTTCGTTGCGCAAAATTGTTTTGGAGATAAAATCATTTTTTGTTCATAAAATTTTCGAGGTGACAAATATTTTATTTCAGTTTTTTTTTATTTATAAAAAAACCGTTAATTGGAATTTTTTCCAAAAATATATTTGTTTAGTATCACGTTACAATATATGTATATTATAAAATTTAATTCAAGTCTCTAGCCCTATTGGTTCGTGAGATATTTAGGGTTAGGTTGTTGTGTAAAGTTCATGACCCCTACGACTCCCTTGGATCCGCCATTAACTTAATATATGATACAACCTTAAACCGATATCACGTTTAAAAATACACCTTTTCTTCTGCTCAACACCATTTTAGCTAAACTTCAAATTAAATCTCCAGTGTTTTCGTACTGAGTTAGAAATATGTTAAATATTGACCTTAAAATTGTAAATAAATATCTGTCAGAAAACGTTCAATATATAACCCCCTTATCCACCACCTAAATATTCTCCAAGAAAGAAGCATTGAAATAAAACAACTAATAATAAAGTTAATGGTAATATAATAATATATTTTAATAAAATGTTCAAATATAATTTTTTTGTAAAGTGATACAATTGCCATGTTAATGTTTATTTATTTATTATTGTTGTTATTATATATTTTGCTTATTTTTTTTGTTTCTTCTTCATTATTTGTATTCTCTTCATTTTTGTTTTATAGATTCTTTCTCTGTTCCTATAAATTTATTATTTATTTATTTATTTACGAAAGTTTCAATATTAGACTTGTGTTTTTCTTTTCTAATAGGTATATTTATTTAGTACAGTAGTAAATATAATTATATAATTATTATTATTTATTAGAATGCGTTTTTGTTTTGTTTTGCTGTTGTTGTTAATTTTTGGTTTTTTAGAAATAATAAAGAATTTTAAATATATAAATGTTAATGTAAATAGCTTAAAGCATTTTTTGTTTTTTAATTTTTCAAATATGTTTTGTTAAATATACAATAATTATATATAGCACACCATTAAAACAGAAAAATTATAGATTTTTATATATATATTTGTTTTTGAAAATAATTGTTTTTAATTTTTGTTTTTCTTTTAATAAACGTATCACTAGATTTTTGCTAAACTAATTTATTTATAAGTATATATTTTCCTCGCATGCTTTAAAGAATTTATTGTATAGAAGTATTTTGTGTGTTTTTGGTTTGCTTAAAGTAGACAGGTAGGTATTTATATAAAATGTTATTTTTCTTAGACTCTCATTTTATGTATATTTTTTTCTTTTGTTATCTAAAGCATTTTTCTAATAAATAAAAACTTAATAATAGATGTTTTCAGCGTAGAAGATTTGTTTAGTTTTTCTTTTTTTTTTTTTTTAATTATTTACTAGAGACTAAGTCGGATTTTTATATTTTATTTATAAATACATAATTTGTTATATGTTTTCTCGGATAAAACAATTCGATTTTAAAATTCTTCCCCAAACTTCAAGACCAGAATTGTTTTTGTCCTAGTATTTATTTTATTTTTTTAATTTTATTCACACATAATAATATTTATTGCACTTAATTTTATATTTTATTTTATTTTATTTTGTTTTTGATAAAAGTTCGATGCATTTTTGAATACAACTTTGTTTAGTGTTTTTGGTATTATTTAAATAAAATCATTATGTTCTACTGTCAAGTTTTACTTAAATTTAATATTAACAATTTATGTTATTTTTTTGTTTTTCAATAATAATTTATATAAAATTAGAACAAACAGAAAAAATGTTTATTTATATTTTGTTTTTAGTGTGCTGTGGATTGTGGTTGTAAAGATTTTTGAATTTTTCTTTTCTATAATTTTTCAACAAATTTTGGAATCTTTTTGTGTGTCTGTTTTTTGTCATTTATTTCTGTTGTGTTTTTTCAACTTTTTTCATTTGTTTAATTTTCTCACAGTTAAGCTTTATTGATTGAGCACAAAAAGCATTTCAAACAAAAATTCTTTAAGTTTATTTTATTTTATTTTGTATGAGAGAGGGATTGTTTTTGATTTTTTTAACCTTTTGTCTATTACATATCATTATCAGGAGGTGGCTATTTATTTTATATTGTTGTTGTTTTTTCTTTTTTTTTTGAATGATAAAGTGCAATTTAAAAACAAAATTTTATTAATTTTTTTGTTTTCAAAAAATTTAAATATTTTCAAAAAAATCTTCCCCTATTTTTCGGAAAATATTTAAAAGAATTGTTCATTTTCTTTTTTTGATTTTATTTTATTTTTTTCTTAGTGAATTCATTTCTATGTGAAAAATAGATAAATTTTGTGCATCAATATAAAAAAATATTATTTTATTTATATTTTAAGGAAGGTCACACTATTTTATAAGTAAATAAGGATTATAGTTTTTGTTTTGTTATTGGAAAAATAATGATTGTTTCTTTATATGATAGTTACTTGTTAATTGAAAATGTCCTTAATAAAATTAAAAATAATTAATACAAATATAAAAATTTATAATAAATTGCAGTTAAAATAATTTAGGAATTTTCTTTGGACGTATAGTTTTTTTTCGCATTATAACTTTAAATTAAGTATTTAGTAAAAAATAGGTGCTTTGTTGTTTTAACGACGAAGTTTTGAAATTAATTCGAAAATTAAATATGTATATTGAAAGGCAAAATAAATTTTTTAAATTCTTTGTACTATTAGCTAACTATTTTTAAGTGTGGCGTTATTATTTTTCATATTGCTTATTTTTTTTCCAATAAAATGATGTTATTCCTTATGAATTAATATTTAACGTTATTTTAACCTTTATGAACTTAGAGCTTCTGTTTAAATATTTACGATATTGCTTGTAAAATTTTTGAATTTTCAAATTTAAGGCTTTCTTATACAATCTTCTTAAATAAGGAATTGAAATGAACAAGTGCTGTGGCAAAAGACATTATTTAAACATTTTTCTTGAGATTATTTATTATTTTGGGTCTTGCCTTTGAAACACTATTTTACCTTAAATAGACGAAACTATTGTTTTCATTTAATCAAATTAAAGTTTTAGAGTATTTCAGAATGTTTTATAGTCTTAATTAGAAACAAATTGGAGTATTGAGGCAACATTAAGACTTTCAAATACTTGAAGATGTTTGCATAATATTTTCTCCTTCAATTTCATGCTGTTTATTTTTACACTATGATAAAAATTAAAAAATTATGCACGTCTTCCTATCGTGTTAAGAGGACTTGATACTTTTATTTTTTTATTGTTCTTACATCTCAAAATATTTTGAATCTTTAAACAATTTTTTTGTTTTTTTTTTTTAATATTCTGGCTTTCGAGACCGATGAGTGTTTGCATACTATGAACGCTAACATTTCTATTAAAGTAGCCTTCATTGCTTCTGTCATCACAGGTTCATATCAGATCCCTCAAAACTTGGTTTTATCTTGTCAAATTTAAACTGCGTTTACATAAAGAACTAAATCGAAATTGAATCCAAGTTGGATTTTAATTGAATCGGAATGTAAGTCCGTACAGATTAATTTTTAAAATTAGAACTGACAAGTTCGATTAAATTTTTCGATTTCATTATTTCTAGAAAATTGAATCAAAATTTCAATAAAGATTCCAACTTTCAAAAACTCGAAGTTACTATTATTATCTTTTCATTGAGAATTGAATCAGGATCTAAACATATAAATACCTGCATCGGATTGAAATCTATCGGACTTGATTTGAAGGATTAAAAAATAGAGTTCACAGCTGATTTCTAGATTCATAATTGTGTTTTTTTTTTAATTCTTAGTGATTTTAAATCTGTTGCATTTATCTCTGTTTCATGTTGTGTGTTATTAAAAAAGTCAATTTATTTTAATCAAATTGAATTCAGTCTTTCGATTCGATTCAATTCACCAATCCACTCTTGTATTTGGCGTGAATTATTTTGGACGTTTAGGTGTTATTCTTAGCCTTAGTTTTTTATTCTTCTGTCAAAGAAACTTTTGATAAAATCATATTAAAAGGAACTGTCAATTTTTAAATAGTTAAAGAAAAAACATCTCATTGCAAATAAGACTCCCAACTTCTACTCAAAAAATTTAGTTGACAGAAACTGTCAATTTTTAACAAAGTTAAAATTTAGTTCACAGAAACTGTCAATTTTTAACAAAGTTAAAGAACAGATATTTCATTGGGCTCATCTTTTCATCTGACAAAATAAGGACCTTGAACGTCCTTGAACCTTAAATGGTTAGTTGCTAAAGAATTGCCTTCCAATTGAGACAACTTCATTGGAAAGTCGACTGGAAAGTAAGTATCCTATCAAGTCAAGTCTATACTTATGTCAAAACGTCAGCTGATCATATTTTTTCATTCAACTGAAAGGTGAACTTCATAACTCTGAGGCTTGCTAATTTTGAGTTTAAAGAATTCCCTCATTACGTCTTAGTTGGCCCATTGCAAACAAAGCCCCAATTTTTAGTCAAAAATTTAAATTGACAGAAACTGTCAGTTTTTGACAAGTTAAAGAACAATCATTTTATTGCAAATAAAAACATTATTAAATGAATGCATATCCGATTCACCCAATATACCCTTCAGATATTATTTCAAACCATCTTTAAATAAAGCGGTTTGTTAACACTCGAACTAAGTGCGAGTAAACTTGATTTAAGTAAACCTTGCAGACATGTGGGAGTAATTTGCTCGAACTTGTTTCCTTACTCTTCATACTTCGTCAACACAAAGACGCGGTTTCTACTAAACATAGAAACTGATCCACAGACATTTGGTTCGATTAAAATACCACTCCTACCCGGAAACTGAAAAATATCAAACCCCCAACACATCAATCTTAAGGTGAGACGAAAATATTGGTTTAAACGAACCACGAAATTCTTACTCGAACAAGCTTCCAGACACGGAAAATGAAATCGAACATGGTTTACGTAACAAGTTCACTTGAATAATGCTCGTTTAACAATCTGCAATCAAATCTCATGACACTTCTCATTCTTTGTTAAATGTCACACTTTTCTTGTCACTATTACTATTCAAGAATTGTCAAAATTGACATTTGATTCTCTCCCTATCAGTAATAAATGTGAACATGGATTTATTTGCAAGATGCATTCTTTTTGAAGCATCAGAAAAGTGAACCTGAACATAAAAATGACATTTCGATTTTACTTATATGTCAAAATATTTTACTACAATTGTATTAGTGCATAACCAGTAAGCCTTAACGTTTAAATTTCATTCAGAATTATTATAACTTGTTTATATTTTTATTTTATTTTTAATTTAATTAATTCCAAAAACCACAGAAGCTCTAATAATATAAAAACTAAAACTAAATCGTTTGAAAAGAAAGAAATTTTGAGCAAAAGTGTTGCCATCTTAAAAAAAAGAAACAAAAACAATAGTTTTTTACTACTTTGTTTAAAAATCGATAGTTAAAATTGCTACCTACGTACTTATTTTTGTCGACGATTTTTTCTTATTTAAAAGATTAAATCGTTTTTGCTTATACAACTATACGAGCCTTATTTTAACATTTTAAATCGTCTTCATTCTAATAAAAATACTACATTTCATTTTCTTTTTAATTAAAATTTCAATAATAAATCGGCTATGTAAAATGTTTCTTTTTTAAAAAAACGCAGTTTTTTGTTTTATTTTTATTTAAGTTTGGTCTAATTTTCACGAAGCGTTTTGGTAAAATGTTAAGTTTTGTGTTGATTATTTTTTGATTTGATTTTTATTTTTTACAAATATATGTAAATCAATGAAACGCATATTTTTATTTAGTTCAAAAATATGGTCCCTAAGTTGAGAAAGAGAGAGAGATGCAAAGTAAAAAGTTGTGTGCATAATTGGTGCATTTTAATTATATGTTAAAATTAAAATTAAAAGACAAAATTTTGGTAGAAATAATTAAGGAAGATGAGAGTTAACACTTTTTCAGTATTTTTTGTTGTTATTTGTTTTAGTTTTTGGTGAGAAAAATATATAGGAAACGCTATTTTTGAACTTCTAACTATGTATAAACATCTTATTTACTGTAATTACAAATTTAAATTTTCAAAATTTCATACTTTTATTTATAAATGTAATGATAATGATGGGTATGTGTAAATTAATTAAAACTTATATAATCTAGATTATTTTTCTTACATTTTTATAAATAGAGATAAATTTGAAACATTTTTTCAAAAGTTATGAATTTTTTTTAAAGAAAAATAAAAAGCTTTCATTTTTGTATTTAAGACTCTAGAATAAATTTCGCTATTTGTATGTATGTATATAATAAATATATCACTTATTTTCATTAAATTATTTATTTATGTTTTTATTTTCGTTTATTTTGTAAATTTTTATTTTTACAATAGGCGTTTTATTTTTAATATTTTGTTGTTTTTATTTTAAGGTTGTTTCCTATCGCAATGGCATATGAGTACAAATGCGTTCTATATATTTATTTTTTAATTTAATTCTACTTAATTTTAGATTTTAGATTTTGTTTTTTTTTTTAAATGATTTTTATATTTAAACATTTTTGTTTCGTGATTAATCGAAAACATAAAATGTTTCGATTTCGAATTTTTAATATATATAGATAATTATAAATTTAATAATTTAATGGAAAATTAAGAACTTGCATTAAATGTTTTTTTGTTTTTTTAAGAAAATATTTGTTGTTGTTAAATTTGTTGTTAGTGTGTTTCTCATTGCATTTATGTCGTGTGTTTTGCTAAAGAGAAAAATTAAGCGAAGGAAATGAATTTGTTATGCAAGTTTTTTTTATTTATTGGATTTTTTTTCATTTTTTTTTTTAAATTTATTTTTATTAAGTTTTGTGTGATTTTTTTTGTTTTGTTTTTATTTGTTGTTTAATTAAAGTAATAGCAGTGAGACATTTTGAAGGTGTTTTTGTTTTTGTTAATTTAATTGTTTTTTTTTTAACTAATCTAATGAAAAATATAATTTCTTCGAGCATTTTTGTTTGGTTTTTGAAATACTCTTGTTGTTTATGAATTTTCTATTTGTTTTTCAAAATTTAAATTGTTTATTTTTCTGGTTTAATTATTTCAACAGTAATATTATCAGCAGCTGGATTAGGTGTTATATTTGTTATAAGAGGCTGATGATGGGACTGATGTTGATGGTGCTGTGATGAATGATGATGATGGGCGGCTGAAGAAACTTTCCTATCATGATTGATTGCACCAGGAGCTACAGAGTTGCTGCGAGTTGATCGGATAGATGTTGCCGATGCGTTGCTTCCACTACCAGATCGTGATCCTTCTTAAATGCATTTAAATTAAATTAAACAATAATAAAAAAAGAAATAAAGCAAATATTTCAAATTAAATATCGGTTTTATATAAACAATTATTTTATGTTTTCAAAGAACTACATTTTTATTAACAAGGAGGAATAAATTTGATTTAAAACGTGAAGACATATTTGAAGACACTTATTTTGTTTACTACTTTTGATTTTAATCGACACATAGTTTATTTTTTTGGATTTATTTTAGTTTAGTTATTTGTTTATATGCGATTAAATTTTGTTCTTATGATAAATAACGTTTTTTCAGTAAAAAGAAAACTTTTTTGGAATTAATATTTCGCTAAAAATAAATAATGTTGCAAGGTCGTTTTTGCATATTTCGATGTTATTATCTATAAAATGAAATTTGTTTGAAGTTGATAAATCTACTGGTTCGTGAGATAAGGACTTCGAAAAATGGTATCCCGAACAAACAGACGACCGAACATGCGTACACACGCACACCCAGACATCTCTCTAAATTGAAATGTCGAGAAATGTCAAAATTTCCAATTCGAAAAATCGGATCGATTATAATAACTTCCTATGGATGTTCAAAAATGTCAGTTCGATTTTTCGAAACAAATTTTACCACTTATCTTAAAATATTTTAGGCAATAAATATTTTTGTTTTAAGATTTTTTGATTTATAAATATTAATGTTCAATTGCTATTTTTTAATTCATAATAATTTGTTTGTGACGTCATATTGTTGAAAACAAAATTTTATCAAAGTCAATAGCAGGACTTGTTCAAGAGTTATTTGATTTACTCAACATTTTTAACTTTTTTTTTAATTTTATTTTATAAAAATTACGATTCATGGTTCTTTTTTAAAAGTAATTTTTGCACATTTTTATATTTTTATCCATTAGATAACGTTTTTCAACTACACTTACTTGCTTTGAAAACTATTTGTGCTTTCACTTTTTTTTTGTGAATAATGTCATATTTAAAACAAATAATTTGTTGCAATTTTTGTGGCTTGATTTATGCATTATCAATCCACAACAAGTGTTTGAAGTTAGTCCTTGCTTAGAGCTACATATATCGCAAGAGTGCATTTTATATTATTTAACAAAACTTATTTATCCAAACTTCTCGGGAATGGGAATAGAAACCAGAAATGTTAAAATTGGGCAAAAACTGAAATATTAAAAAAAAAGTATTCCTAAACTCAAGCTCTTAAGACGAATAGTTTTCAATTATTTAAAACCGTGTAGTTGCCAATCAGGTTATAATTTTTCTAAAGTATCTGCTAGCCTTAGATTCAAACTGACTTAAAAATCATTCTATAACGTGAAGTTAACGTGATACAACCCTTAGTTGTTTTTTTTTTGTAATGATTTTCAAAATCTAAAATAGCTTAAATTCGATATTCCGTTTAAATATTTACAGTACCTTATTTATTTTTCAAAAACTCCTTATTAGTTGTAAGTCTTCACCTGCCCTACATAAACCTTTTAAGAATGCTGAATTATGTATGCTAAAACAGTTTTTTACATAAAAACGCAAGTCGGTACAATAGAAATGTTTATTAATATTACGAAATCGTAGTTATAACTATAGTGTTTTTATAATGTTTTTGAAATATATTGTAGAAAATATCAAAATAAAATTAAAAACGGGTAGGTATTTCTGTAAGCACATTCATAAAGCTGAAATCGGAGTTAAGATTCGGAATCAGCACTAAAAATTGAATCATAAACGAATTATTCAAAACCATAAAGGAATTATTCAAGGTTTTTTAAAACTTCGGGCAAAGTCGAATGAAGATCCATAAATCATCTCATAACTAATAAGAATTTACGAAAACTATGTGAAATGTGTGTCTAGCAGATAAAAATGTGTACTTTTTAAAATCATCGTACAACATTTTGTTTAAAACTACGTTGCGATCTAACCTAGCCGTAAAAACAGCGTATTATGTATTTTTGTTGCATCTTCAGAGTGTTATTTTTCAAAAAAAGTGAACTTATGGTGAAAATATTAGTTAGAATTTGAATTCAGGACAACAAATTCATTTAAAAACTGATTGAGAAAAAAAAACCTAACTTTGTTGTCAGTGTTATAGGATATACTTATCAAAATTCTAGTTCGGTTGCGCTGATAATTTTTTTTAAATGTTTCTTTAATGGACATGGACCAATTGTTTATAGTTTTTAGAATAATTTTTTCAAAAAAAAATAATACAAACATGACCCCCATGCTAGCATTACAATGGTTAAGATTGAAACTACTTTAATTCCACTGATAGAAAATCCTAAAATAAGGTTTGTCTGGTAAGCTTAAGCTTGTGTAACTTTATCTCAAACAATTTTTGAAAAAAAAAATACAACATAACAATTTTTAGACAACCGCTATATCGATTCAAAATTCAGATAACGTTCTGTTTTTAGCATTTTTTTGGCAGTTTTACTAAAATATATTTGTTTTGTTTCCAAAATATTTAACTATTTAAGCAAATTTAAAAACATAGTGGGACAAGCATTTTAGATCAAACTTTGAATTTTATTTTTTTTATCCCTGTTTCAGTAAAATATTCTTTCGGTTATTAATTTTAAGCAAATTATTCCTTTTTTGCCACCATACCATACACATACATTTTGTAAGAAAATTAAGTGTTTCAATAATAAATGCAAGCTACTTAAGAGAAATAGAAATTATTTTAAAAGTACATAGGGCCATCTCTATTTGGGGAAACGAATTTTACGGCGTTTCAAAGAAGAAGAATCCACAACTTTTTCAGTACTATTACAAATTACGGTAAGAGTTGGAGAATTTCGAAAAAAAAATGCGAAAACTCTAAATAGCCAAATTATTTGAAACAAGCTCTGAGTATAAAAAAATTCCCGATATCTTCCAAAGTTCGTGAAAACCACGCCTACAAACGCTTGAGTTCGTGAAAAGATATAGCAAGGTCCTAGACGTTCTACCCGTATGCATGCAAAAAACCTGAACATTAAGAATACTTCATGAAGACCTTAACTTCCATCCATATACGAAACTGTAAGCCCAACAACTTTTACCAGCAGATTACGCCGCACGAGTCGGGTGTAGTGAGGAGATGTTTTAGAAAACCGAAAGAAATCTCACTATACTCTGTTCAACAAAAATAGTCAGTACAAGGAAGATAGGACGATTTCCTCTAACTCTTATTGCATTGGTTTGCATAAGCAATTAATTTTTAAAGCTTTGACAGCGTTTTGTTCTGAAAACTAAGACCTCTTTCACACGAGACGGTTTCGTCCGTACGGTTAAAATCCGTACCATTTTTTTCAGTACGGACTTTGTTTTCACACATAACGTATTTTCTCCGTGAATCGTCTACGTTTGGTTATATTTTAGATATTTTTTTTTTGTACAAGTGACCACAAAAACGGACGGCAGACGAATAAAAATCGTCTGTTGTGAATGCGTTTGCGTAGTCACGTACGCCACTGATAAGACGGCGATGGCACGGTCGCCGTATATTTCAGTCGTTAAAACGGCTGTTTTAAATCATCCGTACGGAAAAAACCCGTCTCGGTCCAGTGTGAAAGCTTTGGTTAACTTTATTAGTTTACTATCAATGGCTCACGAATAAAAACCGTACGGATTTTAACCGTACGGACGAAACCGTATCGTGTGAAAGAGGCCTAAGTGTACATCAGGCGCCACTGCTTTGCAAAAAGCTAGCCCATAATGCCTGTACTGACTATTTTTGTTGAACAGAGTATTGACGCTATCGCTATTACAGATTGCGCTATTTGTTTGTTTATATAACCAAGGTCTTCGTTACTGGTGTGAGGGGAACCCCTACGTAATTCAAGAGAAGTATCTTCATTGGCCGAAGGTTGAAGTTTGGATGGCAGAGTGGGGCGTCATCGGTATTGATTTTTTCGATGGAACGGTTAACGAAGAAAGGCACTAACAGCTGTTAAATGAGTTTTGTGCGATCTAAATTGGATCGAAGGACGTAATTAAAACGTATCTACTTGCAGCAAAACGGTGCAACGCAACTTGTCTTACCACCGCCGCCGAAAATATGGATTGTTTACGCAAAATGTTGTAACAACCAATTAAATGCGAGTAACGCAGAAATCTTATAACCTTGTTTTATGAGGCCTTTTGAAGCCCAAGGTGTATGAAACTAAATCGCTGGACTTGTAAGGGTTGAAAGCTTGAATTGTACCAAATTTTGCCTACATTTGAACGATTTTGTTAAGGAAAGTCTAGAAACATTTTATTTTAAGTTTGCGTCATTGTATAGAAAATCAGAGCCGTCATCAAAATGTGGTTATATTTAAAACCTACATGCTTTAGAAATAAATGTATATGTACATATATCAAACGAATTGTGCTGCTTTTTCCCTTTCAACTCCGCAAGATTCTTTGTTCTATCTTAATAGAAAGTTGAGTTATGCTTTTTTTAAATCCTTTCTATTTCTCTGACACACCCTGTAGTTTTGTCAGGTTAAGCTTCAATTTCACATTTATGTAGACTTTAATATCCATCAGCAATTTTAAAATATTGAAAAATATCTTTTTCATATTTTTGTTTTAAATCTTGTTTTGATTTTGAAATTTATGTTTTTATAGTTAAAAATACTACGTCATACACTGCTGCTTTGAATTGTTTTGAAACACTCAATTTTTCACATATTATTTTGTATTTTACGCTATTCCAAGACAAAAGAAATTGAATTTCAATATTAGAAAACAATATATTTTGCTTTGTTTTTTGATCAATAGTTTTTCACATATGAGTAAGTTTTTTAAATAAATATTTTGAAAAAATAGATAAAAACTTCTGTAAACAGTTTTTAAGTTATTTTTCATATTCATTTTAAAAACTTTAGTAATTGTTTCAATTTATGTACATTTTGTGAATTCTCCGGCGGTTTTTGAATAAGAATCTTCATTAGGTCTTTTTATTTTTATTTTATTACAAAACATATCAATACATTCTTCACGTTTAAATCAAAATTAATCTTGAAACATTATATCACACTAACAGTTATATCTAGTTGTCACTATTTGTATATGTGCAGAACATAAAATATACACTCAAACTAATATTATAATTTATTTTTCATAAGAAGCAACTTAGTATCAAGCATAAAAATATTGAAATCAAAATTATATTCAAACAAGCTTAAATTATTATATTTAAATAAAAATTTGTTAATACGCAATTCAGAGTTAACGATATAGTTGTTTTATTCACACCAGTAAATGAGCTTAAGGCAACTCAATGCTCTATAAAAATGACAGTTTTTTAGGGGTTATTCCTGAGGTTTGTTTTATGTAATTTGTTTTTTATATTCATTAGTGAGAAAAGCCAACGTGTGTAGGGGGTGTTAAGGGTTATAATGTTTTTTAATGTTTAAAAGTGGTGGTAATAGTGAACTTTTAGTTTTTGGATAGAAAGATTTGTTTTTGTGTTGGAAAAAGTGTTAGTTCAATTTTTAGGTTAAGATAAATGACACCAAAGGTAACTCAATCTAAACTAAGCTTTTGATACACAAGAAAATTATACACAAGAGTTCTGTATACATAGATATAGGTTGCTTAAAGTCTAACTAAATGCCTCTATCCTAGTGACAGATTAAACGAAAAACAAAAACAGACTTTTAAGGTAAATGATAAGTTTTACAGAGGTTTAAGTTCATACTAAAAATCATAATAATAGTTATAAGATATTTTACATCAAAAGAAATGAAGGAAAAAAGGAAACCCATACTACTAATAGTACAATTGTATTAGAAGTCTACTACTATATTCATTTTATGGGGCTTACAAAAGAACAAAATTTTAATACCTTTAAATCAAATGAAATTTTTCTTTGATTCTTCTTCACCCGATTTCAGAATTTATTTGTTCGAGCTTGATTAAGGCCAATTACAGGTGACGTTGATAAAGCTGTTGCACCACCACCAGCAGCGCCAGCGCTACCACAAGCTGGACTTATGGAGCCCGGTGATATGAGACCGGTCGAGGCAGCAGTAGCGGCGGCATTAGTGCTTGTTGAAGGGACGGTATGCGTATGCGAGTTATGCGAATGGGAATGCGAATGTGAATGCGAATGTTCAAGAAGTAATTTTGAACAATTTGATGCATCGCTCGTGCGTGAATCACTTGAACGGGTATTACTTTTGGAACGTGTCATTCGACCTAGAATATTTGTTTTGATTTTTTGAAGACTTTTTTTTTGTGAAATAACTTGCATTTTGTTTCTTTAAACAAAAATTTTAATATAAAATCATAAATTAACAAAAATTAAACCCAAAATTATAATGGATCTATTTTTATTTCGAACTTTTCTCTTATTATGGATAGATATTTTTTTCAAAACTGGTGTTTATGATTTCTTTTGAAAATACGAGAACAGGGATGTAAAGATGTTGTTAAGTTTACTATACCTGGTGTTAAATTCTAATACCTTGAGATTTTGATAAATATAAATGATTTTTTCAAAAGTTGTCGATTTGTGATGTTCATTGAGGTTCTATGACGTAAGTTTTGAGTCTAATTGAATTCAACACTACTGTTTGTATTTTAACTATTGCGGAAACAATTTGCTGCAACACTAAAGTAAAGTTTTTTCAAAGTGAAGTAGATATTTAACGAAACGTTTAGAGGTTTGAAATTGGTGAATTAATTGAATAAAAAATGAACGTTTCAAACTATGGGTGGCTTCAAAAATTGGTTTAGAAGTATATTTGAGAATATACATACTGCAATAATCTTGGATTAAGTATGATCCTTCGTTAATATTTTTAAAATCGGTTTTATAGATTTCGAGGTATCTGAGTTTGGAGTTAAGTGAAATATATACGAATTTTTGAGTTCAAAAATCTCGATACAATTCCATTTTTCTAAGGATATGTTCACTGTTCAGTTCTTTTTAACAAATGTTTAACAAATGTTTAATAAAACATTTGTTCCACATTGTACAAAACGGAACATATTAATATTCTAATGTTTTTTTGTTATATTAATCCAAACTACCAGAAAAATATAGCTATCTATCGAAGCCAGTTCTATACCTATCATTGATTGTCATCATTGAAACCAATCTTTGGAATTTGTTAAGAAAATTTTCTTATTTGAGCCAAGCATATGAGTTTAGAGTTGACCAATGAAAATTTAACGCCTTTAGTAGAACGGTTATGTTTCGAATTAAAAATCTTCTGTTCATTGAAAACGATTTCATCATTGACAGATTAAAAATTAAGTAAAAGAAAAACATCTGGTTTAGTAAAATATACACACATATGGTTTTATTTATGGTTTTAAATCTTGTAATAACATTTTCAATGATGAAAACCAATGATAGCTTTAAATGGTCCCTAATGCCACCTTTTGGTGGCATTTTCTTCCTGATACCACTATAAAACTTACACGATGAAATAACAAAAATTCAATTAAAAACACTGCGTGGGCCTCATGAGCCTCAAAAGTTTAATAATAACAATTAAGTTACTGACATTTTTCGTATTTAATATACATATTTCCACTTTGAGATTTATTAGGCTATCGATTTTTTCAATACACATATTTTGTTAATGTTGTTCATTTCAACTCATGATTTTTGTCATGGAATTTTTCTGACACATTTGTCACATGTTAATTTTTTTACAAAATTGTCGGGTTTGGGGTCGGGTTTGTATTACGTTTAATTAACTATGGACATTTTTTAGAGCACGTTTGAACAGACCAATTCTGTTATTCATAATCGAGCCCATGTCCGAGTACTGAGAAACCTAACGGTACATTTTGAATTTCGTAAGATCCATTTAGATTTAAGGAAATATATGTATGTAGGTGTACTTTTACTTGAACATTTTAAGTTCTATAGAACTAATATTTTTCTTAATTACTATAATTACCTTTAACTTTAAATGTAATTCAAAAATTGTCTGTTATTGTAACTTCAAAAATTAAATCATTTGGGCAAAGAGTAACTTGAAATTTAAATTCATGTATTGAACATCAGCGATCCAAATTTGAGTCTTAAAACAATATTTTGACAGCTTAGAGGTGGGTTCTTTTTCTAGCAATAGTCAACAATATAATTAAGAAATCGACAATTTTTGTGGTTCCTAAAGTCCAGGGGCCTATTTTATAAAAATTTACAATTGCGACAGATGACAGGAGACAACTTGTTAATTAAAAATCTGACAATTGTCAAAATCTATTCCATAAACAATTTGACAATTTTGTAGAATTGTAGGACAAATGTCATGTTTTCGCTTCATAAATAAATTAAATTGTAAGTATTTTCATACAATTGTCAGGAATTTTTCGACAAATTTAAGCTGTCTTTTATGAAATGACAAAAAAATTACAATTTACATATTTGTCAGTGTTAAATAGACAATTGTGACAGAAAACTCAGTTACGGTGAAATATTAACAGTTAAAAGACCTGAAATGACAAACATTTATTTTCAAGTGAAAGTGAAGAAGATTTTCAGTTGGGTTTCCGTGTAATACGGCGCAGTCGCCCTCTTAATTTTAAACGAACACAAAAAAAAAATCGAATTTTTAAATTGCATTCAATTTAAAAAAACATTTTTGGAACACATATTTTCAAAATGTTGTACATTTTAAATCATGACTTCACCTTTTAATAATAAAACACTATTTTATAAACTTTGACAACTTTTAACATTTAACAAAAATTCAAAGGTTCTGTTCCATTTTTCATGGATTTTCGTTCCTAACGCATTTCATAACTAAACAATGAAATTGTCACGACAAATTTGTGATTTCATTTTTCGGACAAATTTTTCACCTGCCAATATTTTATTAAACACAGATTTCAGTCAATTCTGACAAATTTGTAGAATTGTCACTTGTCAATTTTTATAAAATAGGGCCCAGGATTGTTACGATTTGTTATATTCCATTACGACTTTACCTCATTCCTAAATTTATTGCTTAAGTGTCAAATGGTTTTTATTTATGACAAACCACAAACTAATTGTATGAGATGATTTGTAAATTTCAAAGTGGAACAAAATTTCATAGTAATCAATTATAAGTGAAAAAGAAGAATATTGTACATTGTACATAGACAAGGAGAAACGCAAATGGTAATATCGTAAGTTAAAAGAAAGCAATTGTATAATATTTGATAATAGTACTTTGACAGATTATCAATTTGTAAAAAAGCCATTTGTAAATGATTCTTATAATTTCCGAAAAATGACACTTCAACAATTTTGTTACGACCTAAAAACAATAAAGTTAATCGTGGCTAGAAAAAGAACAGACCTGAAACAATTATTTAACAAACGTACCAACATAATATGTTGATAATGTTTAAGCAAATGAATTTATGTATATTTGAATTTTACAGCGTTTAAAGGACGCCATCATCCAAGAACCTCATAGCTGTTGTATTTCTTAGCTTCAAGAAAAAGGAAAAATAAATTCGTTGAAATGAACTAAAAAACCTACATGTGTACTTAAGTACATTATATATGAACATTAGACTGATTCAACAAAAACTAATGGCAAAAAATATAACACAACCTATTATTTATTTAATAGTTAGCTAAATAAATATTTAGCAATTTACTAAGGGAGTCCAAAATTTTAATTCTCCATTTTTGTTTTACTAACTAGTAAATGGCTTATCGCCTTTTATTAGAAAACGTTGCTAACTATTAAATGGCTTATCACCTTTTATTAGAAAACGAGCAACCAAACGTGTCTAAAAAGTGACAGTTCGCTAAAATAAGCAAAGTAAATATGCATAAACGGACCTATTAATTGAAATTCCCAACTTTTGACTGGACCATTCTATCCACTGCTCTTATAAGAATAATTGTACAGATACCATATGGATTTAGCAAATTGCTTTCAGGTTAAAGTAGCAATTCCATGATTTAAACTTTGGCAGATTGTAAAAAGATAGTAAGATGTTAAAATCATTTGAAATTAGGTAAATCATCTTTTAAGTTTAGTAAATTTCTTAAAATGGCTTTAACATTTTACTTAATCTGAACCCTCTATGTGATAGTTTTCCAAATCTATAATTAACATTTTCAATATTCAGTATAAATGTTTATGGTACCTCATTAAATTTGGAAGTTGTTAGTTTTTAACTGTCTTACATACATAAATTAAGAAACGCTGAACCATTTCTGGTAAGAATGTTTTAACAGAAAATATGTTTAGAAGTAATTATGGTTTTTGTAAAAAAATCCATCAGGTATTTAAGGCTATCACATCAAGTTCTTGCAATATATTGAAAAATATAAAAATTATATTGAAAACGAGTATTTCAAAAATTTTAAAAGGTAGTTGAAAAAATATATTTTTTAAAACTATGAAAACATTAAATGTCCAGAAACTTAAAAGCAAGTATAGACAAAGATTCAAATTTTACAAAATTATTATAAAATGTATTTTTAAGAACGATGTTGAAACAAGAACATCGTTTTTGTTTGTCTTTAACATTTTCTTAAGATTAATATTTTAAAAACCTGATGTGATACAAACATTATAGGGCGAGATTCAAATTCAGGACAACTTACTCCTTTAAATATGTATTTTTTGAGTATGAGTCAGAAAATAAACTTTTTTTTGCTGGCCAGTGATACCAATTTATAAGTTGAAATTTTGACAGATGTATCTACTATTTTATCAAACTCTAACTAAAGAGATAGTTTCATTAAAAATCGAAGACGTTTAAGGTAATTATGAATCAGTCTAATCCCATTCAATATGATTCCCATGAAAATGTAACAATAATCTGAACACGTCTACTTGGGTGATTCTTCTGATTTTGACAGCATAAATATATGAATTTTTCTTATTATTTCATAAACAGATTAATGTAATTTTGTTTTGTTGTTCGACTTGACTTTTATTACTTTTTTTTCTCTCCCCACCAACTGCTTCATTATGTACAAAAAACTTGAACTTCATAAGGTATATAAGCCTGGAATGTGCTGGGGCCTGAACCTTAAGCATGATAGGGACTAAACGAAAATATGTACATTAAAATATTAAAGTTTTCAGGATGTAGTTCGAAGGGGCGTAAAATATTTAGGACTAAAAACGTTTTTATAACAATAATTTTAAATAAATATTTCAAAAATTTAATAATACTTTCCCAAGGTGATAACGTAATAATTGTTAACAAATTTTATACAATTTTATGAGCTGACTAAAGTAATTTCTTTTTGTTTTTTGAATTATAAATAAATTATCCTATACACGCCATCATTGCAAAATAAAATACCTGCTTCAATTTGAAAACAAAAATTAAAATTAATAAAATAACATTGTAACACAACATATTATCAACCAATAATATAAAGAACTAAGATTAAACAAATAGTAAACAAAAACAATTAAATTAAAAAATAAATATAGAATAAAAGTGCAATTGTGGTGGAATACAAACCTGTCTTACCTAACGACGGATTTGGTGAGTGCGGACGCAACGATGCCATGCTGGGCTGACGTGACGGTGCCCTAACCGACATCCTGGAACCGCGGCGTTCTTGTCCATGTAACAATTTACTGTCACGCAATAGTGACACATTCATTAGCCGTGGATTAGGGGTATTAAAGATGGTTCGATTCTCACGCCATCTAGCTCTGCAAATTAAATTGAAAAAAAAGAAAAGAAGGAAGAAATATGTATTATAAAAATTAATGTTAGATTAAGTTGCAATACGTTGCAACGTAGTCAATTAAAAATCTGTAAATATATTATTATTAATAATTATAAATTTGTTGTATGTAAATGTAAAAGAAGAAGTGTATAACTTTGGTTTCGTGCGTGGGTGGTAATGGTTGATTGAGGGTACTCTAATTTAGGGAAGTAGCGTTTAAACAACATGTTAATGCAACTTTACTTCATATACCGAGTTGCTAACCTATTATTAAAAAAATTACTGCACTTTATGAAAAGATATACCTAAAACAATTTCATTGAAATACAAAAAATAAATAATTAATATAATTCATAACAACAGAAACTCTGTGTAGAACGTTTGATTGAATCGTAACTATGTTTGTATGTCCATTCAAAAATTAAATTCTTGAAATTATATTCCAAAGATATAATTTTTAAAAGTTTACGTACGTAGTTCTTATTAAATATACTCATATACCTTATATAACTTTTTGTTTCCTCAGATTATAATCCCGCTTTCTCAGAAAATAGGAATGTTACAAATGATTTCTGAAAATTTACATTTATGACATAATTATTTTGGATACATGAGTTTTGAATCAATCGGCTTGTTTTTATTTTAAAAACATATAATTCAGCTATGTATATTTTGGAAACTAATAGAGCTCCCTTTAAACATACTGAAAACAACCAAAAATGGGGTTTTTAAGGCTAAGTTAAAACTCAAAATATCTCTTGACAATAAACTGTATGATTATTTTTCAAACTACAAATTTTTCTCTAATAGACACATTTTAAATCATTTAAGTATAAAACTTAGTTTCTGGAAAGTCTGATCAGTTATGAGTCTTTATTTTTCTCTATAATGCAGTTCCGAGCAAACCTAGCATTTAATACTTTCACAATTTAAAAAAAAAAATCGTTTTGGAGTTTATTTTTAGTTCTGATTTCGAATCAAAACTTTAGTTTTAACTAATATTTGCTCCAGTTTTAAAAAATACCCCTTTCAACATTATGTATTTTTTTTCGAATATAATATAAATTAATAAAAATATTTCAACTGAATATTATTGAAAAAAGCTACTCGGTAGGTAGCCCAAAAGGCCTTTTATACATTCGTGTATTTTGAACTTTAAAATGTAATATTTAAGAAATCTGACTTGATTAATTTCAATTTTGAATTTGGATATAAATTAAGGCCACAAAAAACTACACAGTAAGCTTTTGCTTAAAAACGTCAGAGAAATGGAAAGAATTAAAAAAAAAGAATCATAGCGCCATCTCTTTTTGAGTTAGGAAAACGAATCTTGTAACGTTTGAAAGAGGAAAGATGAACTTTAAAGAACCAATATGGAGGAATAGTTTGCCAAACAGCGCGCATTTGCATAAGAGTGCTTTTTTTCACCATAGTAATTCTTACACTGTTACAATTCGAGGGTTTCGTGAAGGTTTTAATAGATGAGGCTCATTTTAACCTGAATGGGTACGTAAGTAAACAAAATCTTCGTTACTGGTGTGAGAGGAACCCTAATGCGGATCCAAAAAAAGCCTTTTCATTTGCCAAAGGTTTCCATTTCGATGTTAGTAGCGGCGAAAATGTTTTGTTACGTTCGCGTCAATGTATACAAAATTAGGGCCGTCATCTGAAAGACGTTATTTTTAAAACCTACCAGCTTTCTAAATAAATTTATAAATCAACAAAAATTGTGCTTTTTTCTCTTCAAGATTCGTTTCCTTGACTCAAATAGAGATGGTGCTATGATTTTTTAAAATCATTTCTCTTTCTCTGACGCAACAATGTTAATCAGCAAAAATAAGAGAAGAAGTCCTCAATTTACAAATGTTGGGTTTATTAAACATATTTTTTAATCTTGAATATTTTATATTAAAATCACAGTAAACATCTTTTAGGTACTTTTACCGATATTTGCATCTTCTCAGATAGTCAAGCTGCCATAAAATCATTTGTCTCCAGTCTCTCTGGTGGAGATGGCGGATTAGTTCAAAGTTCATCTTATTTGGGTGTCGGCTCATAGAGACATTCCGGGAAATTGAAAAGCTGACGAACTTGCAAAAATATAGATGGGCAACAAATTCAACAAATTCAACATCGGTATATCTCTATATATTGGTCAATGTATGCTAAATCATAATACCATAAAGAAAGCAAACCATAGATGGTTTAGTAACCACTTGTCGGTCAACAAAACTAACGCGACCAATGCTACTAAGCACTCTAAGCAACTCTTTTCGGTTGGTAGATTGCACATTAGCTCTGTTATAGGAAACCTTACAGGACACTGCTTAATAGGTTGGTATGCTTTTTGACTTGAAGCTCCTGAACACGATTTTTGTAGAAGCTGCATGGATAAAAAAGAAGAGGAGGAAGTGTCTCAGTGTCTGTGTTCATGTAATGCCCTATAACAAAGACAAAGGCTCCACCTTGGTGACTTTTAGTGCAATGATCTTAGTGAATTAAGAAATTCTGATATCTTTTGTCTGAATTGCTTTACAGCTAGCTCTTGTTCAATTACTAAGGAAGATCCCTAGATCCATGTGGTATCACAACGGACCAACTATTGGCAATTCAACAGCCATATTAACTTTAGCTAACCTAACCTTGGGGATCAAAATATAGATGCCCTTACACATTTTGTATTGTAAACCGTCTTGACATTCATTTAAATATCAGCCAAATGACTGACACGGCTGCAGTTTTTTTGCACATTTCTGTGTATGTTTTCTCTATAACTTCACAAATTCAACCTCAAGCGATAGTGCATCATTTGTTCACACCTTATCAACTTCCCATAGGAAGTTATTGTAATGGGTCCGATTTGTCGAATTGAAAATTTTGACATTTCTTGACGTTTCAAGGTCCCTAGAGTCGAAATAAAATATTTTTAGAGAGATGTGTGCGTGCGTGTGTACGTACTTTTCTACGTGCGGACGTTCGCGACGTTTTTTCGTCGCCCATAGCTCAAGAACCAGTAGAGGTATCGACTTCAAATTAATTTTGTTATACAGATAATAATGCAGAAAGATGCAGTAAGGGCTCTCAAAAAAATTGAGTGAGTGTTTTTTTTTACCATAGCAGTTTAAAAAAAAAGGTGAACATTTTGGTTAAACCTAAATATCTAATGAACCAATGACCCTAGAGACTTGAATTAAATTTTATATTATATATTGTAACGTAATACAAAACAATTATATTTTTGGAAAAAAAATCAATTAACGGTTTTTTTTATTAAATCAAAAAAACTGGAAAAAAAATTTGTCACCTCGAAAATTTTAAGACTAAAATATGATTTCATCTCCAAAACAATTTTGTGTAACGAAAAATAAAACAAAAAAAAATAGAAAATAAAACGAAAAATAAAACATTACTCAAAGTTGGTAAAAATTGAATTTCGACTAAAATATCTTTTCAAAAACTTTAGATAAAGGCTTCAAACTTATTTTATCTTATAAGAAATATTGTTTTCAACTTTCTGAAAAATTTTGAGAAAAATTGAATTGACAGTTTTTTTACAAAAAATAAAAACCAAAAAAAAAAATTAATAAAAAATGGTAAAAATTATTTTTCGACTCAAATATCTTTTCAAAACTTTGAGATGTTGGCTTTAAACTACTTTTATCTTTCAAAGAATATTGTTTTCAACATTCAGTAAAATTTTGAAAAAATTCGAATTGACAGTTTTTGTACAAAAAATTAAAAAACTAAAAAAAATTTAACAAAAGTTGGTAAAAATTGTTTTTTGACTCAAATATCTTTTCAAAAATCTGAGATAATAGCTTCTAACTAATTTTAACTTAAAAGAAATATTGTTTTCAACATTCGGTCAAATTTGAAGAAAAATCGAATTGACAGTTTTCTTTTACAAAAAATTAAAACAATACTAACTTGGTAAAAATTTACTTTCGACTCAAATAGCTTTTTAAAAATTACAAATCTTCAAACTTATTTTATTTCACAGAAAGTATTGTTTTCGATATTCAGTAGTTTTTTTATAAAAATTCAACAGTCCGTTTTTTCATAAAAAAATAAAATCTACAAAAAATAGTATGCAAATTTGGTAAAAATGGGTACATATAGACAAACTTTTAAGCAAGATAAATCGACAGACGGGATGGGAAGTTATCAGTGTGGGTCGCTTCCCAGCCTCTTTTTTTTAATTATTGTGTAGTTTCAACTTGTCAAATGTCAACAAATTACTGTTTCAGAAGTAACAGCTTCGCCAATAGTAGGGTATTCAAAATGAAATATCTTAATGTGAAACCCTATATATCAAGAATAATTAGTTGCCATAAGAAAAGAAAACTACTAAATTTTATTAACAAATTGAAAGGGTGTACACGCAAGAAAGACAACCTACGGTCTTAAGAAAATAATTAAAAAGTTTATTGTATAATCTTATACTTATTTAAAAACGATAATTCGAAATATTTTAAACACTCTGCTTATTTAAAAAGTGGATTAGTTTAACACCTTTAATTTATTAAATTTAACAAAATCATAAATCAAAGAGGACGTATCACTTTTCCCAAAAAAATAAATTAATGGAAAATACTTAAATTTCAATCTTTCCAAGTTCACTTATGTTTATTCAAAAATTCTGCAAATAAATGTCAAGAGCAAAAATGAAATCATGTTTTCTATTATCATTTTTAACATATCGAGGTTTTCCTATCAAATGCAGTCACGTTCAAGGATTAATCCTACTATTTTTCAACATCCAAATACATATAAATTTACATATATTGCTACTGATGAGATCTTATCGGTTTATGTATAAAGTAGAATATCAAAAATGCTAAACACACAAAGTACTCTTTAAAAGTCATATCAAAAACAAACTCATTCCATTATCATATACATGAGTGATTTGATAAATCTGTTCACTTTCATTAAACAAAAAACAAAATATACAAATAGAAATAGCTCTAAAAATAAAACATAAATTTGCACAACCAGAGAAACATTAATCAAAAACACTATTAAGCTTTCAAATGAGAAATAACCAAACAGCAAACCAGATATCCTTTTAATGGGTATACGCTACTAAGCTACGAACTGTGGTCTTATATTAACGCCTATATATTTCTAGGCTTCTGTATAATAAAATATACAGCGCTATAGCTATCGCTATCGCATGACCACATAATGTCAATCAAAAATAGAAAAAGTTTTAATGAATTTCATTTGAAATGCAAATTTCCTAACAAATGTATATAGCAACTCAACTCGTATATGTATGTATCTTTAAATTATACGCATTATAATTTATTGTGGGCATATACATATTTGTGGGGTGGTGATGGAATTGGAAGACAATAATTAATAACTCGCCACACAGTGTAATGCAGAGATGTACATGATAAAAGGATTTTTGTAATTCCAAAAGGACCTCAAACGGGAGAGAGGCTAATAATTAACATTAGTTAAGTGTATAATTCGCATTACTCTGATGGTCTCTATAATGAGAGTGTTTATTTTAAGTGATTGTATAAAATATACAGCATCGACAATTTTACCTGTTTAAACTTTACACTTGTTTGCACTCTACATTTAAATCCAATTAAAATCATTTTCCGCGAGTAACTGTGGCGTATGAGTGATTTTTTTTTTATTGTGGATCACTGTGGCGTATGAGTAATATTTTTGTTTTCAAATTAAATGTTGGTGCAAAGTGTATGCTAATTATTTGTTGATTAATTTAAATCAATGCTATTAAAATAGACCAAAGACCAACATCAGATATGCGGGGTTTTTAATAAGAGTACAAAATAGAATGCTTAATCAGAAAGCAACAGAAAGCAACAGAAAGCAACAAAAAGGGGGCCTGAAAAGAAAAGTACACATTTCCACAGAGCAGATAACAAATAATAATAAAAATGCAAAACATAAACTTTTGTAAATTTATTAAAATATGCTACACTAAACTTCCATGTTGATTCCTTTTGTTTGTTTGTTTTTCGCTTTTTTTTATATTTTTGTTGTTGCATGCAACAAACCTTGCACATTGAATAAGTTGAGAACTTTTTCATATTTCGATGCAGCTTGATATTTTTGTTATTATTTTTATTTTGTTGTTGTTGGAGCTGGTTTTTGTTATTTAACAACTTTGCAGGTCTCTCCTCCAGCACATGAGGATGAATACACAATGAATCTGATGATTCTGACGATGATGTTGATGATGATGAAGATGATGATACAAAAAGAGATATTTTAACCCTCTCATATGCCTATTGATGGGGCATGGATGTGATTTCTTTTGTTTTCAATTTGGATTGGAGTATATGTTTATTTATTTAAATTTTGTTTTTGTTTTTGAAACTTTTGAATAAGAATATTTTGCTTTTGTTATGTTTTGCTATGTTTTTAGCACAAAAAAGGGGGTTTTCATGAGTGTTGTTTGTATTTAAAAGAAAAATAATATGCTTTTTGTTCTTGAATGAAGTTTAAAAGATACCTTCGTTTGTATCAGGTTTCTAAAGGTATGATAACTATCATTATAATGAAGACATTTCAAAGACAAAGATGTTTTAAGGATATTAGTCTTTTTTTAATGACACTTTTATAGGCATCGTATACATTTGCTTTGTCACATTTCATAAAATCTCTTATTGTAAAATTTTGTGTTTAAGATTTTAAAATCGTTAATCAATTACTTATATAAACATATACACAAGATGTATCTTGTTTGTTTATGTAAACAGTCTTTCAAAACCTTTGGTAGTTTTTAGCGGTTATTTATAGTGTTTAAGCTGTCAAATTGGCTATATTTTGGTTTCAATTTCTGTTTGCCAAACATCAAGTTCAAATCGTCTTAGAGAAAGTTAATTTATTTTAAAAGTGTTTGATGATTCATCTTCTTTGTTTAGAAATTACATATCTTCCTGTTTAATACAAGTCGTAATGAAAACAAATGCTGTTGTGCCCTAAGATAGCGTTTTGTATCCGTCACTCTAAATTATATTCATTATTACATTTCATATTTCAAAAACATTTTAAAGGGTTTAACATCAAGCTCTTTAAGGGATTGTTACATTTCTTCTTCATTGCATTAGAAACTAACTCTCAAGCCATTTACAGCGAATTTGTATTGATTGTATTCAAGTCTTAAATACACAAAATAAATGCTGGTGTCCCTCAGGGCTCCGTTTTGTCTCCGACTCTTATCCTTATATTCATAAACGAACTTTTGTCATTCATTTAACAACTTTTAATCCATTTAACTGTTTCACTGATGACAGTATTATCATCTTTTCCTTTAGATGTTGAACTTTATCAGCGGAGTATGATATGCTCATTAAATTCCAATCTCGATAGCATTGTCCAGAAGGGAATTATTAGCTATGTATTAGAGTACTTTTCATACTCTGTGTGTAAAACAGATCACCTTTTGTCAAAAATGCTGCATGAAATTGTTCACCCCTTTTATTTTGCCTGTAATTTACAAAGTTTAAAATTTAAGTCGTTTAAAACTTTAATATGACTCGCTTGGTTAGGTTTAAGTCTTTTGGAAAAAAACTAAAAAAGAGCTCTTCATACATTTTGTTAATTTATAGAAGTTTTTAATAGCAATGATCTTTCAAAGTATCAACTTGCATTCTACTCCTCAAAAAATTCTGCTGTAATATTTGAACTTCTAGGAACACCTATTAGTTTGCTTTTGATCTCAATTTCGTCCGTGTTGTCAAAGATATTTCTTTTATAGCCACACATCAAGAATGTGGAATGCTTTACTACTGCTTTAATACTGTTGTATACACAAAATAATGATAAAATTGTTTTATTACAATTAATGTTTTGGTCGGGAAACAATCAACGCACTTTGCTGAATTGGTTCTGCAGTCTGGAATAGTTGAAAGCTGCTCATTATTTTCATGGATAAGGCTTATGTATAGCGAAAATCGTGTTGTTGACATGGTCTATGTGAATAAGTCACAAATTACGACAGTCTTTAAATTCAAAGAAAGAAGTCTAAATGTGTAAAATCACAAAATCTACGTGACTAATTGTAATCACCTGTCCGAAAAAAAATACCACTCCAGGGTTTTATTGAAAAGCCGTTCAAATTTATTATAATGGGTGATTTTTTTGAGGTTAGGATTTTCATGCATTAGTATTTGACAGATCACGCGGGATTTCAGACATGGTGTCACAGAGAAAGATGCTCAGTATGCTTTGACATTTCATCATAAATAGACTTACTAACGAGCAACGCTTGCAAATCATTGAATTTTATTACCAAAATCAGTGTTCGGTTCGAAATGTGTTTCGCGCTTTTTTATCGACAAATTTTGTTCAGCGATGAGGCTCATTTCTGGTTGAATGGCTACGTAAATAAGCAAAATTGCCGCATTTGGAGTGAAGAGCAACCAGAAGCCGTTCAAGAACTGCCCATGCATCCCGAAAAATGCACTGTTTGGTGTGGTTTGTACGCTGGTGGAATCATTGGACCGTATTTTTTCAAAGATGCTGTTGGACGCAACGTTACGGTGAATGGCGATCGCTATCGTTCAATGCTAACAAACTTTTTGTTGCCAAAAATGGAAGAACTGAACTTGGTTGACATGTGGTTTCAACAAGATGGCGCTACATGCCACACTGCTCGCGATTCTATGGCCATTTTGAGGGAAAACTTCGGAGAACAATTCATCTCAAGGAATGGACCGGTAAGTTGGCCACCAAGATCATGCGATTTGACGCCTTTAGACTATTTTTTGTGGGGCTACGTCAAGTCTAAAGTCTACACAAATAAGCCAGCAACTATTCCAGCTTTGGAAGACAACATTTCCGAAGAAATTCGGGCTATTCCGGCCGAAATGCTCGAAAAAGTTATCCAAAATTGGACTTTCCGAATGGACCACCTAAGACGCAGCCGCGGTCAACATTTAAATGAAATTATCTTCAAAAAGTAAATGTCATGGACCAATCTAACGTTTCAAATAAAGAATCGATGAGATTTTGCAAATTTTATGCGTTTTTTTTTTTTTAAAGTTCTCAAGCTCTTAAAAAATCACCCGTTACATGCAACCAATTCACAACAAAAGGTTTCGTTTTTCAGTAAGTAAGGCCCAATCACAATAAATAAGGAACACGTTGAAAATTAAAAGGCTTTTCAACAATCATTCTTTGATATTCTAAACCTCAAATGCGACAATTGTGCGTTTTGCTTCGATGTGAAAATGATTTTTCTATTTAAATCTGGATCAAACGGATGATATTTAAGGAACCAATCATCTAAGATGCGACAAGCTTGATTTCTTGCATTGAGTAAAAGCCATACCCATGGTATGTTGTTTAATGTTGTTTGTAGAATGCCTTATTTCGACGTCGCTTTGATTTCCTATGACAGCAAAATCTTCACCAATTTTGCAGTGAATTTTAAGCATTTCAGTGTATCATTCCACTTTTAACTTGTCACATGTCAAAACATGAAAGTATGAAAATTTAACATTTAGCTCTCTATTTGGACAAATGTTAAATTAAAATAAAACTTCTTATAGAAATTCTTTCTTTTTTTTTAAATAAATTTGAATTTTCTGTGTTCTCCCTTGAGCCCATCTACTGACATTTGATAAAAAAGAATAATTTCAAAACATTTTGGAGAGTTTGGAAATATGTATATCTTTTAAGGGTAATAGTGTTTGATATTCATATTATTTCATCAGTACTTCTAATTCGCTGCTTTGCTGACGACAACAGCCTCAGCTTTTTATATTCGTTCTTACAACCATGTTCTTCTTAAACGGAAATGTTTGAAAATCTTTGAAAAATTCTGAATAATTAGACAACTTTGTTAAATATTGAATACCAAATTGAGTAAAATCTAATGTTTCAAAAACTCAATGTTTTCTAGGGTTATTAGAACGTAATTTACCACCATTTTCAATATGCATTTATATCAATCATTAGAAAGAAGAAAGTTTATAATGTTTCTCACACAGTTTTCAAGATTATACGCTCAAAATGATTGGACATTTTTAAAGAATTATGCTGTAGCGAAATAACTAGTTGTATTTCTCCCCTAAAACAATTCAAGCATTTTAATAGCTCCTCTATTCCCCCTCGAGGACAACTACGGTCATACTTTCAAGAACTTTCTTGCTATTGAAATAAATATGAATTTAAAATCAATTTATACCTTAATCTTCTTTCAAAGTTCTTGTCTTCATTTCCTAATGCTCGCACAGTATGTTTGGTGCAAGGCTAACAAAATTCCTTTAATTTTGAACATTTTTCATTCACGAGTTATTACCATCAGCATTGGCTCTACAACCATGATCCGGTTCTGGCCTCTGGTCTCCTCATTATTAATCCAATTCCACACCCCAAGGCCGTCACCTACCATAAAATGTAATACAAAGAATTTTTCGGGCTGGGTTCTCCTTGCTCATGTACGAGTAAGTTAGGTGTCCAGCCCGCCTGAATCTTAAGAGCTTAATGTATGTCACGATATCAGCTTGCAGGAAGATTGCATACAGGTCATGATATTAGGATCTCTGGAATCTTTTTTTCTCACATAAGAGGCCAACAATTCACCAAAAAAACTTTCATCTCGAACTCGCCTTAATGGTCGGAGTACAGCTTAGAAGTTTTGGTAAGGCTTCTGGATTTAAAAAGCAGACTATAGTAGGCTACGTTGGCTTTGAGCAGCAGCCCCCTGTTTTTATTGGCTGGTACTTTTGACTCAAAGTTTTTAAAGGACTGCTCTACTTCAAATTCATGCTTCGTTTCGCTATCTTGTTTGTTTGATCAAATGTTCTTCGTGCAGTTGCTGCCAATATGTACTTTGTTTTTGCTTCACTAATGTGCAGACCTAGATTGTGTGTCGCCTTTTCAATCTGGAGAAGCAATCGTGCATTGTTCGGTTCTCCCCATGATGTCGATTGCGTAAGCCAATATCTGGCTGGACCTGGTGATGGTAGTCACTCTTGTTGGCGTGCCAGAGTCACGGATTGATTTCTCCAACTCCAGGTTGAAGAAAAGGCAGGGCAGGCTATCCCCTTGTCGGTCGGCTTGTTATATTGGTCATGGTCAACCTATACATAGTCGTGTCAATTTTTTTGGTGTGCTGAATTCTCTCATAGCTTTTAAAATTCTACCCTGGTTATGCTATCGTAGGTGGCTTTAAAGTCTATAAACAGACAAAAAGTTGGAGTATTGAATTCTAGACATTTTTCATCGCCTGCCGGTTGTTTTGCCTGGGATTAAGCCACGCTAATATTGTCCGATAACAGTTTTAGCTTTGGGGGCTATCCGTTTTTATAGGATCTTATAGGCGGAACTTAACAAAGTGATACCTCTATAGTTGCATCTCCTTTCTTGGCCATGATACCTTTTCATCAATCTTCTAGCATTTCTTCATGCTCCAATAAGTGCAATTTAATTTCATGAATTATTCGATGTAAGGCTGGGTTCACTATGTTAAAACAGCTAATATGTCATCGGCTTCCCAAGTTTTGTATTGTTTGAGCCTTTTGCAACCTTCTCGACATCTTCTATACTTGGTGGTGGTAGCATTAGATCTTTTTCTTAAGTAATTGGAGCCTCCACTTCTGCAGTGAGCTGACCCTTTAACATTTCACTAAAGTACACTTCCCATTACTCCAATATGCCTGCAGCATGAGTAATCAGATTGCCCTCTCAGATTTTGAAATATGTGCAGCATGGTGTATACTGTGTTCTATTTCGGAGCGATTGATAGCACTTCCACGCTTGTTGCGGACCTTGTTCTCCGCTTTATTCCATTTCACAGATTAAGCGCTTCTCCCAGGTTAATTTTTTCTGTCTGTGAAGCCGTTTTTCTGTTCTTCTGAGCTCTTTGTATTCTTCTTCTGGTGCACGAGTTTTATGAGATTGTTTCGCTATGCAACATTTTGCGTTAAGTCGCTAGTTTGTATTCATCATGGAACCAGTAGCTCCAATCTCTACGTCTTCTACCTAAGATGGAGTTGGCCAATTGTACAAATTACAGTATTATCAAGGGGACATACCCCAGGACTTACTCTCCATCCATTGAGTTGATCGAAGGCGACTTCTAACGCATACCAAAGGCAGGGCCGGATTTAGAAGTCTAGAGGCCTCGGGCAATAAAGGAGTGGAGGCCCCCTCGCCCCAAATTATTTTCAAAATAAAGTAAACCATTTTTTTTTCAATAAATAATTTAGGTATTGTGAAACTAAGAACATACATTCATTTAGTATTGAACAAACACATATAATATAAATATAAACCGAAAAAAGAATTACCTAAAATTAAATTTTAGGGTTTACAAACGGAACCTTTCGAGCTTTTTTCGCCGAAAAATCGTTGATGATTTCGTTGAAATCCAGTTCTCGGAGTAAATCGCTTTCAATGCTTAGAAGAGAAAGCTTCGATAGACGATTTTGTACCATCGTGGTTCGAAGCCTATTTTTTATAATTTTCATTTTTGAAAATGAGCGCTCTCCAGTGCAATTTGTCACCATCAAAGCCAAATATATTCTCAATTCAATTTCGAGGTTTGGGAATGTATAGCTCTGAAATTTTGATTTTCGAGAATTTGGTAGTAAAATAGTTCCGGCGATTGACCTGTTCCATAGTCCTTTTCCTTTTTGTATGAATTAATCAAAGACAAAAAATGTACATGCAGTACACATGGAAAATGAAAAGAATAGAGAAGCTGCAAGCAATGAACTGAAACCTGTCGAGTTATGTGCATGCACTCAAAAAATAAGAGACAGAAGTGAATTGAGAAAAAACTATTTTAAAATTGAACTAGGAAACGTCAATTTACCTATTAAATATTAGGATGTGATCACGAAATTTCAGTTCCCTTAATAAAAATAATTAACTTACGCAGAACCAAGCAAACGCATGATGAACAATAAATCATAACCTTTCCGTAACCGTTTTTTTATGTTCTTTTGTTCTCTGCATATAATGGGTGATTTTTTTGAGGTTAGGATTTTCATGCATTAGTATTTGACAGATCACGCGGGATTTCAGACATGGTGTCAAAGAGAAAGATGCTCAGTATGCTTTGACATTTCATCATGAATAGACTTACTAACGAGCAACGCTTGCAAATCATTGAATTTTATTACCAAAATCAGTGTTCGGTTCGAAATGTTTTTATCGACAAATTTTGTTCAGCGATGAGGCTCATTTCTGGTTGAATGGCTACGTAAATAAGCAAAATTGCCGCATTTGGAGTGAAGAGCAACCAGAAGCCGTTCAAGAACTGCCCATGCATCCCGAAAAATGCACTGTTTGGTGTGGTTTGTACGCTGGTGGAATCATTGGACCGTATTTTTTCAAAGATGCTGTTGGACGCAACGTTACGGTGAATGGCGATCGCTATCGTTCAATGCTAACAATTTTTTTGTTGCCAAAAATGGAAGAACTGAACTTGGTTGACATGTGGTTTCAACAAGATGGCGCTACATGCCACACAGCTCGCGATTCTATGGCCATTTTGAGGGAAAACTTCGGAGAACAATTCATCTCAAGGAATGGACCAGTAAGTTGGCCACCAAGATCATGCGATTTGACTCCTTTAGACTATTTTTTGTGGGGCTACGTCAAGTCTAAAGTCTACACAAATAAGCCAGCAACTATTCCAGCTTTGGAAGACAACATTTCCGAAGAAATTCGGGCTATTCCGGCCGAAATGCTCGAAAAAGTTACCCAAAATTGGACTTTCCGAATGGACCACCTAAGACGCAGCCGCGGTCAACATTTAAATGAAATTATCTTCAAAAAGTAAATGTCATGGACCAATCTAACGTTTTAAATAAAGAATCGATGAGATTTTGCAAATTTTATGCGTTTTTTTTTTTTTAAAGTTCTCAAGCTCTTAAAAAATCACCCGTTATTTCATATATTCTATTATACAGGGTGTCCCGTAAGTAATGGATAACCCTGAAATGCCGCATAGTAGACTTTATAACCGTCCTGAAAACTGATAAAAAAAAGTTCTATCCCAACCACAAAAAAAGTTATATGCATTTTTTTGTGTTCGTCGTGGTCTTAATCTTATGAATTAAGATCAAATTACAAAAACTTTAATTCAAAATTTAAAAAACTTACGATTTACGATTTTACGGGATAGCAAAAAAAAAACTCATACTCGCTCGTTGGTTGAAGAAAATTATTCTTTGGGAAAAATATAAAAGAATAGACAACTGCATGAAGACAAAATTACACACGGAAACTTGAATGGACACTGTTAGAGATTCACATCTGACTGTAGTCACTGAGTGACAAACATAGGAGCCATCCTAACATCCAACGGGACACCCTAACACCATCATCAAGTCCAAGTTCTACTTGCACAATAACCATGAGAAGAGCAATGGCATGGCGCCGACAAGAAATTGTTCTTCGTCCGGCAGATTTTTGGGCACGAGCGCAACAACAACCACATTAACGCTACGCATCCTCATCATCGACGACGTTGACGATCAAATCGAAATCAAACCATCAACATACAAGTGCGAAAGTCCACACCCTTTTTCATAGTGTCGTGATAAGCGGTACTTGCGACCGAGAACGACTTCATCCATGAAAAACAAATATCAAGGGGCAACTGCAACGGCCCAGCTGCAGCAGCAGTAACAAAAACAACAACAATCAACATTAATGACTGGAAGTGGTGTGATATGGCGAAATATGATCCTGTGTGCTTTATATTTTATTTATATTATTCAATATTCTGTATTATAATTATTATTTCTAATTTCTAATGTGAGAGCTTGAGCCGTGACTAAACGTGCCTAAACAATAAACAGACATATTCTTTCCTCGATCATGATTCACGCGTCGATTATTAATATTAGCGTTTGACTCCTTGTCACAATGAGGTTGATTTTGTATGACAATCCAAATCGAAACAAAAATTTACCGAAGTCTCTTTGTGGGGGCCCCCCGTTTGTGGAGGCCCAGGGCATCCGCCCCGGTTGCCCCGCCCTAAATCCGGCTCTGACCAAAGGTGTTACAGGTATTTTGTTGGTTGATTGGTGACGATCTATCAACACGTGTTGAATTTAATTACGAGTGACTCCCAATTCTAAGACTCGAAGTTTGTTGTCATTAGTTTTCTCATGCAAACTATGTTTAATGCCTGAATAACGGCCCACGACCTATTTTTGCGTTTTAATCCTGATGGATGACTTTTACATAAGACGATAGGTAGTCGTTGAGGGCCCTTTCGACGTGTTGGTAGTAAATCTGTTTCTCTTCGTTAGGATACTTCTCTCGGTAAGTCCGTGAATGTTTGTGAGGCTAATGTCCTAAAATGTGCTTCGCACGCGAAGATCTCATGAGTTAAGTTATACTATGATGAAAATGAAGAACTAAGTGTTTTGACACATTGAAATTTTGGTTTATGGGCGTGGTCAAAGTAAAAGTTCAAATTCGTCAAATTACAATTGGTAAAACCCTTAATAAATAATTATAATGAAATTAAGTTCAATTCGTATAAGAACGACATACCAAAAATATTTTGGTAACTTCGCACAAATAAATTTGATTAAAGGTCAGAATAATTTTCTTTAAACCATTTGTTTTCTTCAATATTTCCCTAGACATCAACAAGTTCACCTCAATCTAATTCCCCGTTTCTTAAAATTGTAGCCCTTTTGTTTTATTTTTCTTAGAAAAATAGAAAAATAAACGAAAAAACTTTGTATTTTTGTTGCCAATTTTAAAACTCATTAACTTTTTTTATAATTACAGACTTCACCTTTTCAACTGTTGATGATTTGACAACCCCTAGCCAAAAACAAACAAATGAAAGCCAAAGCAGTAGCAAATATAAATTAATTTTCCTTCAAATAAAAAACGACAAACCACCGACAACCGACATAACTTCTGAAGACCACAAAAATAAAATATGAAATTAATTTCCTTTCTCCGTCGTCGTCGTCCGACATTTGCATTTCAATGGCGACGACGACAACGCGACGCAAAGTGTGAAGGGAAATAAAAGTTAATTAATATTTGTTACTCTGGCTTTTAATTGAATTTTTCGTATTTCCTTTGAAATTATTAACTCCTAAAGTTTGAAAAATAAAAGGAAAAATATGAATACTTTACCTTACCTAAATAATTTCATTGACCACATAATGTTAAATGGACCAAGCTGTTACATTTCTACACTCAATTTGGCATGCTCTACGAACTACGAAAGACTCGACTTTACCCAATTAGGAAATAAGGACCATTTATAGAGGATTCAGTGTAACAGGTTAAACATTATTATTATGATGGAGATAAAGAGATAGGGGGCATTCGTAATATCTATAAAGAAAACGTGCACTTAATTTACAATTTGCAAATTACTTACTGGCTAAATAATCGGAGGACGACACAAATTATAATAAACATCAATGCCATTCCTACCAGAACGCCAATCATAGCCGGGTCAATGTAAGTTTCGTCCCTGTGTTTATTATTGGTGCCAGCTTGAATGAGAAAGAGAAAAATGAAAAAAGAATTCAAATAGAAAATTAAATTCAAGTGAAAAACCAGGACGACAAAAATTGAAAAATTAAAAAATATACAATTTTAAATGATGTCCTACATTTTTGGAATTTGAATCAGAAAATGTCAACCAGTTGCCTCAATTAAAACTAATTTGAATGCAAGTACCAACCACCACCACCAGCACCAATGCGACGCGCGTTGGCTGTGGGGTTGATGATGGAACTAGGGCTGATGGGACATCCTCCAATTCACGACTCACCTGTGCATTCGAATACGCCATCCTTGTTGAGAATCGGCACCATTTCGAAACGACACACACATCTGCCATCGCGGCACTCGGTTTGGAAATTTTGCGATTCGCATTGCTCGTTGAAGAAACAGGACTCGTTGACGGCAGCCTCTGCGAATGGAGAAGAAGAAGAAGAAGAAGATTAATTTAACAACAACAACAACAATAACACAAACGATGATATGAAATCAGATCACGGGACAGGGAGTGAAATTCAAATTAATGAAGCGTTTATATTAAATATAGTGACTTGGTTTAGTTATCCTTATCTCTCTTGGTCTCTCTATAGTCTGCTTCTGGCTCCTGCGCCAGTTTATTGGTTTTTATTAATTGCTTCGATTAAATGACAGACAATGACACACATAACTTACTCTACTCGTATATATCATTCTAATATGAATTAAATTGTTTTTTGGGGACGGACGTGTGCTTTTGGAGGACCTTTATACTCGTGTGAATATTTGGTTTGTACATATTTGTAGAGGAATTTTTGTCCTTGTTGATTTTTCTTGACATTTTGATTTTTGGAATTGAAACAGAAACGTGTTTTTATGTATATTAAGGTGTTCCTTATTTTTCAAATTTTGAAATACTAAATGAATACCTTCTATGTTTCATTTTCGTTTAAAAATTAACTTTAGTAAAGTTTCATTACCCTAAGAGGTGATGGCCTTAAGTTATGCCGAAACCAACTTTACCCCAAGATCTTCCAGTGTAATCAGTCTTCTTCTTACGTCCGATCAACTTAAAATGTTGATAGTCTTCTGAGAGCAATCTATAATCATTTTATAAATATGAAATTCAGTTTGTTTGATTGTTTGTCTGTTTGTTTGTTTGTTTGTCCGTCCTTTACGTCGCAACTGAGCAATATTATGACATGATGTTTTGTGTGGAGGAATTAACAAGGCTAAAGAATGTTTTAAGCTACTTTTTACAGGCGGTAAAACTCCTCTTTGATTCCTGCTTGCATCATTGATTTATCATTATAATAACATTAACGCATGAAACTATACAGAAACACTACTTAAAATAGGAGATATGCAGTTAAAAACCTATGTCGAAGATTTTTGTAATTCATTACATATAGTAATTCAGAACCTATACCCTTGTGTTTACCCTTGAATAATAAAATAACATACATGACCATCAATTTCTCTATCTGTCACATCCGAAGAACAATTATGAGAATCTAAAAACGAATATAAAAAGCTGAGGGTACTGTCATCAGCGAAACAATTTAGTGGGTTAGAAGTTTCAGACAAAAGATCATTTACAAAAATAAGGAAGATCGTCGGAGACAAAACGGAGCCTTGGGGCACACCAGCGTTTATTTTGTGGATATCAGATTTGAATCCGTCCAATACTACTTGAATTGAACGGTCCGAAAAATAATTTCTAACTCATCAAAGAAAAGATTTATCAATACCAAAAGCATGTATTTTCAATAAGAGAGCTTGATGCCAAACGCTATCAAATGCCTACCAAATATCAAGTGCAATCATTTTACTTTCTCCAAAACGATGAAAAGATTTGTTCTTGTTGTGAGATTGAAGGGACGTTAGTGTAATTGGACGATAGTTAGAGGGTGAGGGGGGTTCGCCTTTTTTAGGGACAGGCTGGAAAAATGCTGTTTTCCATCCACTCGGAAGGAAATTTGAGGAAGGCGTTTAAGGTTATCAGCAACAGTTGATCGGGGAATAACTGGAAGAGTCTGACGAAAATCACCTGACAACAGAATCACGGGTCTACCAAAAATATTTTGGTTGTTGAAGACTATTCAACGTTCTGTCCAGTGACCTTATATGGGACATTGTACATTTATCTCCATCAATCACTTTGCATATTTGTAGGATCTAGGCAATTGCGCTATTTTCGGTGATGTTGCAAATTGGTTTTTGGTTAATTTGCATGTTTAATGGTGATTTCAAGGCAAAACATGCAGTTTGCCCGCCTTCCAGCAGAGTCGCATTCCAGCTGAAGCCAGATCTGATCAAAAGCAATATAATAAAGAACGATTCCTCCGGTTCCACCGGGAGCATCAAGGAAAAACATTACACCAGATTCACTGTTTCTATTTAAGTGCCGTACGTAATTTGTTGTTAAATTAATTGTGGAACATTTGTACGAACTGTTTCGGTCAATGTATCAATGTCGTAAAGTTGTTCTTTTTCCAACTCGTAGTTTGAATTTGTTAATAATGTTAATGGAACGAAAAATGGTCAATTCCTAATAACTTTTAATTGAAATTAAAGTTGCAATTAATCAAGAAAAGTATTCATTATTTTTTAACAACTCTGGTGATGTTCGGTTTTATATAAATTACCAGAAAATTAAAGGTTTTTGTTTTTTTTTTTTAAATTGTTGAAATAATAGTACATTCACAAAAACAAGACAGCCACTATTCTTTTTTAGATAAACATTCAGACAATTTTGCCGTAAGAAATTCTTATTTTTGGATTTTATTTAAATTAGTATTGTTTCTCAAACAAGCTTTATGACTATATGGTTTTCAACCCAAATTTCTCGAGCGTACGAAAAGAAATGACAGACAATGTGATAAATCTTTCCATCTGCCAAAAAAACAACAAGCCAAAGAGACGACTTTTGAGGATATTCTGTGTCGACCCCAAACTAAATTTATTCTAAATTTAAATTGCCTTAGTAATCTTTGACCTTTTACCATGGTATTGGCATCTATGTCAAAAAAGGCGAGTGATAAAAACACTCAGGAGAACTAAGTCAACACGCTTTAATTGATTTGTATTTTATGATCTTTATTCTTCCACATTTCAAGAGCTTTTCAATCAATTTGTTTCAAAAATAAACAAAAATATAAAAATCTATGCCTAAACTGAATCCTTAAAGAAATTTGGAAAATGAGAATTTCTATTGTCCTTTGTATAGGTGTATTGACATAACACCTACAAGTAAAGTGTTTTATTTACGATTTTCCAATTGAATGATGCTTTTTATTTAAACTTTTTAAGGTGATGACTCAAAGTTGAAAGTGGAAAACACTTAACTTAACAACCACCATTATTTTATGTTTTTAACTAAAAAAGGATTAACAACGCTCTAAATAAAATATACTACTTTTCACTCTATTTCATTTCTAAACGAGTATAACTTCATTAATGGAACTCATTTTACTTATTGCATGTTATGGTATCAAATTCAAAATGTTATGCGAAAATATTTGTATGTAGGTACATTTATAAAACATGAAATATTTAAATCACGCAGTCAAACCGCCTTTACTATAATACTTTCAAAAAGTACACTTTCCCCAATGTGTCGATGTTGGGAAAATAAAATATACTGTTGGAAAATTGAATAAGTCTGAAAAATAAAACCTTTCTAGAAAAGGACTTCTCTACAAAACATATCCTCTTGCATGCATAATATCGTGTTTTTCGAACAGCTAGCGAATTTCATACATACCGCATCGCAAGCCCCCAATGGAATATGGTATACCTTTCTAGTACCTTCATACATATAGATATAGCTATGTATAGAGACAGAGGGTATATGGGTTTGGGAGGTTTGGTTAATTTTCAAGGGAAAACATATAAAACCATAAGCAACAAGGATTGCGTGGTTGCCGGTTTGGAAACAAGCCAGGATAACCGGGAAGTTGACATTATCTATGCATCGCGTTAGTTCGTTCAGTTTCAGTTTTGTGTTTTTGGTTATAAGGAGAGAAGTATTATAAAAGAGACATTAGTATGTATGTATATAAGTGAAGGTCTAGCGGGGTTTTGGGGTCCAAGAAGAAGTATAGAAGCAATTTCCCTGAAAGTTTGATCAATACCCAAGTTGAAATTTGCTTAAAACATTTATATTTAACTTGCTCGAGGTGTGTAAATATCCACTGAACTTGCCATTGAATTGGAAAACACAAAAAGGAAAGGTTTCTATTTCCCACAAAAATGGGTACACTCAAAGAAATTTCAAGGACAATTCAGTTAAAATTTGGCATGAGGGCGCCACTGGACACTATGCTTCCTTGATATAGTGACTCCATCGTTGATATTTTTATTTATCTGATCGTTGCTCAAAAAGTGGTTAGTTATGCATATATTGAGAGTATCGAGATGTTTAGTTTTATTGATGCAAGTGACACTTATAAATATTGACAAGGGTCAGTCGTTCTTGGACTTCCGCACAGTGAAGAAGTAATTAGCAGCTAAATTTAAATTAAAAAAGAAGTGCATTTGTAGTGTTTGCTATTAAGAAGGCAGTGTGTCAGGTTTCATTTAACTAATCGACAGCCTAGTGGAGGTGGCGTCCGAAGACGAAGCCAGAGGTCGTGGGTTCGAGTCCCGGTCTGAGTCGACAAAAAATATTAATGCTTTTTTCCACAATCGCGAAATAGTCGATTTTATTAAGTGGGAAGAAAAGCAGATGGAGAAAGAGAGGAAAGCAGGGGTATCGAAAGATACCTCTGCTAACACATCAGGTGATGTTTCGGTGGTGCCAGCAGCGGTACCCAATGATACACCAAAAACATCTGGTGAGACAGTTGAACAGTGGACAACAACAACAAACAAGAAGAGGAAACTAAAAAAGCATAGCCCAAACAAAGTGGAGAGGGCCAACTCCGCTAAGCGGCGCGATATACGAAAACAAATGGAGGGTGGTAAGGGAGGATTTACCACGGAGAGTGAGTTTTCAGACTACGCTGAGTCTGAAAAGCCAGAATATGTGTCTGAAGGTGGAGAGGGGCTCTTCAGGCCTCCGAATATGGATTTAATCCTATCGGAGCCAGAGCCAGTCCCGACGACAGGGAAGGTGATGGAGGTAGAGGTGGACCTCCAAGAAGAAACTAAACTGGCAGAGGCCCTGCAAGCCAAACAGGCAGCCATTAGCCAGTTTGAGGAGGCTCTTAAAAAGCTCAGGGAGGAATTGGAGCCCCTCCTCAGTCAGCTAAAGCTGAAGCAGGAAGCGCGCCGACGGCAAGAGGCAGCGCAACGGCAACTGCAACAAAAACAGCAGCATCAAAAACAACAGCAACAACAACCACAGCAGCAACAAACCAAGCCCGCTACTAAAATCTCAGGAGCGGAGCAAGTTAATAAAGCACCGCCAGCAAAAGCAGGCCTAAGTGTCGAGGGCCCATCGACCTCAACAAAAGTCAAACACCAACAACAGCAACAGAAGCAGCAGCAGCAGCAACAGCAACAACAGCAACAAAAGCAGCAGAAACAGCAACAGCAGAAACAGCAGCCGCAGCAACAGCAGCAGAAACAGAAGCAGCAACACCAGCAACAACCACAGCCCAAGAAAGAGAAGGTGCCACCGATTAGGACCTACCGGGTTGACCTGCAGGACTTGAAACAGGTATGTAAGTCGGCCACTAAGGGCAATTTTGTAATAAATATTCTAAATGAAAAAGAAAAGCGGTATTCGGTACAGTGCTTCTCACTGGCCGAATACAAGCTACTGAAAGAAGTGCTTAAGCAGGCCACCGCTGAGTTCTTCAGCTTCACGCCGAAAAGCGAAAAATTTAAGACGGTCCTACTAAAGGGCATAAGTTCCTGCACGGAACCGGAGGCGCTCTTAGCTGAGCTCCGCCAAAAAGCCAACGACGATCTCGATTTCATCGGGGTCAAGCCTTTCACTACGGTGAAGTCCAGGCGAGGGGGTTACAGGCTGCCAATGTTCCTCGTAACATTATCGCCCCAAAGTAGCTTTGAGAGTCTGAGGGAAATCAAATGCCTCGACTATCAAGCCATACACTGGGAGACATTAAAAAGGCACGACGACATTTTACAATGTACGAAGTGCCAGAGGTTCGGCCATGCCGGAGCCAACTGCAATATGCAGTTGCGCTGCGTCAGGTGCTCAGAAACCCACAATGAAGGAGAATGCAAGCTGGGGAATGAGCGGGTTGAGGATTTAACCCAGCTCAAGTGTGTCCTTTGTGGAAACCAAGGGCACCCGGCTAGCTATAGGGGTTGCCCTAAGGTCCAAGAAATGAAACAGAAACAGGCCAGTCAAAAAGCCGAAAGAAGTCGAACAGTTCGACAGGCTCCAACACAAAAATTCGTGGATCCCAAATTCTCTTACGCCCAAATGGTGTCAGGGAATGGGAATACGAGACAGGCTCCACCAACGGTTGTCCCAAAGGCCCCCGCGCCTAAGGCACCAGAGGTGCAGCCTGACATTGTAGCCTTGTTGTTGAGCATTCAAGGTCAACTAACAGGGCTGCAAAGTCAGATAAAGGAGCAAGGCAAAAGGGTAGATCATCTCTACTCTTTGTTGCCTGGCCTGGCGCAATTTAGACCATAATGGGCGCGCTGCCGGAGACGCGCCTAAAAGTCCTAGCTGTGAATGTAAATTCACTGATTAGGATTGAACGAAGAGCCAATATGTTCCAATTGTTGAAAGACTACAGTCCCGATGTGTTTATGGCTAGCGAAACTAAGCTAAACCACAAACACAAATTGACTCATAAAAATTACAATATCGTAAGAAGAGACCGGCCCGACTCCACTCAAGGGGGTGGTGTCGCTCTCTTTATACGAAAAGGCATTAATTATAAGGTCATATACAACAATGAATTGCGAAAGCTCAAGACGCTAGAAGTTTGCGTTGTATGCATCTCTCTCACTCAAGGGAAGCGGATGTATATGATTGCGGCTTATGCGGCTGGAGCTCCGCAGGTTACTTACTTTGCTTCAGAACTCGAGATTCTTTTTAGGGAACTTAAACTGAGCTTGGAAGAAAACTATTTCATCTTGGCCGGTGATTTGAACGCAAAACATGAAGATTGGGGAAATCAACATAGTAATCCCAGAGGTAACCATCTTTTTAATTTGATGGATCTTTACAGCGTTGAATATGGCGTCGACCTGCTGGCTACTGAAAAGCCATCGTATCCAAGAAGCGGCTCCTTTCTGGATCTTTTGCTGTACGACACAAGACTGACAGTTACGGACAAAGTGGGTAATCACCCTCGAAACTGCTTACAGACAGTCGAGTACGACAGTGATCACTGCGGACTGGCTGCTGTAATGCAGATTCCGAACGAACGCGTGGAGTTGGAGGAATACGTTGCAACGCACTCTTACAATTACAGTAAGATGCGCTGGCCTCGTTTCACCAACGCCTTAGCGAGAGAACTTCGTTCGAGTGACATAGCCCCACCAAACAACAGAAACCTGACAAATACAGAAATTGACCAACATTTACAACAAATGGACGAAACAATAAAACGAACAATGGAACGGACAATACCAAAGTACAAAGAACGGGACCAAATGGACGCTTACAGAAACGCGACTATTGACGCACTACGTAGGCACAAGAGTGGCTTACTGACAAGACTCAAAAACTTGTACAGACGACTCACAGACCCACACGACTTGGAGGTTAGGACACTGAAGTCGTCAATAAAAAATGTCAATCTGTTGATTAAGGAGAACTACAGGTTATCAATTAACAAGTACTGGGACCGCAAGATCCGGTCAGTTAATTCCAGTGACCCTAGTATGTTCCCTAAAATCAATAAGATATTTAGGAAAAAGAACGACAATAACCTTCCGTGTCTGAAACTCCAAAGAACTGAAGAGAACAGAGACGTACTCATGACAGCGCAAATAGATCCAGAAGAAGCCATCTTTGACGATGACTTTTATATAATTGAAGATCCGAAGGAAAAAGTGGAGGCGGTGGGAGCTGCTTTCCAGCAAGTGTACAAGGTGAATGTTAGCATTCGCCCCAACCACGACCTGGAAAACAGAGCCCTACTTAATCACTTTTATCTTCGAAATGATATAACACATTGGCGATCTGAGAACCGCGGTTTTATGCGGTTCGATGACGATACCTTGGCAAATGCCATAATCGCCGAGCAAACGGGACCAAGTCCCTTGTTAGTAACGAAGGTTGAGCTTCAGCTCATCTTCAACTCAATAAAAAATAAAAAGTCAGCAGGTGTCGATGGTATATCCAACGTTGTACTAAGACATTTACCGATGGAGGCAATTGACATTTACACCACACTCTTCAATAATGCACTGAATAATGCATATTATCCAGTGCATTGGAAGACCGCTGTGGTTCATCCTCTCCCGAAAAAGGGAAAGGACAACTCCAACCCGTCAAATCTTCGGTCGATAAGTCTTCTTCCGAGCATCAGCAAAGTTTTCGAAAAGATCATCAATAGGGCTCTGACTAAGTGGGCTGCGGACAACAAAATAATTCCGGATAAACAGTTCGGGTTCAAGGCGGGTCATGACACAATTCATGCTGCGTCTAAACTCGTTTCTGATATCCAATGGAATAAAACAAAACAACAATGCACAGGTGCTGTTTTGGTTGATTTGGAAAAGGCCTTTGACACCGTATGGTTAGAGGGTCTTTACCTAAAACTGAGCAGGCTTGGCATAAGCAAGCCATTGTTGTATATACTTTATGATATGCTTAACGGTAGAAAGTTTGTTGTCAAAAGTGGCAATGTAACTTCTACCACAACATTCTTAATTAAAAATGGTCTTCAACAGGGAGCGGTGAATTCGCCGATTCTCTTCAGCATTTACACCAGCGATCTGATAGGTAGTCTTACAAAGGCAATTGCGTACGCCGACGATCTAATTGCGTACAGAACGGCCCGAAAGGTTGAGGTTATTAGAATTCTCTTGCAGCGTGATTTCGACAAGATTCAGCGATATTGCGACGACTGGAAACTGAAAATAAATGTCCAGAAGTCGGAGACAATTCTGTTCCGGACTCCGTTGGCTAGGGCCACGAGGGATACATGCAAGAATTGGCGCAAGATGGTCATCGTTGATCTTCACGGGCAGCGATTAGCGAGCAAAAGTGTAGTGAAGTACCTCGGTATCTGGTTAGATCAGTATTTATATTTCGACAGACATATAAATGCTGCTCTGACCAGGGCCAGAGGAGCCTTCGCTCTGACGAAACGGCTGTTTTTTAGCAGTCGGCTTGACCCCAGAGTGAAGGTAATTTGCTACATGGCCCTCATACGGCCGATGATCGTTTATGGTTGTCCTGTGTGGTTCAACGTTGCCCCTTCCCAGATGGAGAAGTTTCGGGTGTTCGAGCGGCAGTGTTTACGACGCTGTACCGGCTTATATCGAACAGCCGAATCTTCTTACGTGCATTACTATTCCAACGAGGTCCTATACAACGGGGCTCGAATCAACAGAATTGACAATTTCGTGATAAAACTCGTTCGAGGTCACATTGCAAGAGCTATGTCTTCGACCAACAATTTAATTTTCGGGGCGTTCTACCCGAACGACGAATATTTTGAAAGTGCACGCTTGAGCGGCTTCATTCCACCAGAGGCATTCCTCTTTTTAGATAGATGCGGTCTGATACAGGATAGATTGGCAGTTCCGTTAATCTACCACGTCAGACGACGAACCGTGGATAGGCGACTCCTGTACAATCGGGACGTCATGGCACAAGGCGGAGCAGAGCTCCTTCGGTTCAGTAGGGCTGTGTCCGAACGGGACCGAACTGATAGGGTGAAGCAGGAGAACCAGTTTTGGTGGCTTCAATCGGCACTTGATAGTGAGTAGTCGGGATGGGGTTTTAAGCCTTGGCCGGCTTACATACTTGTTTTAGAGTTTTAGGGTTTAGTTTTAAGTAGAATAGGCATGGTGGCACAAAAAAAAAAAAAACATAAAAAAAATACAAAAAATACAAAAAAAATACAAAATAAAAAAAAATAAAAAAAACATGGAATAATTAAAAAAAAAAATACAAAAAAAAGACAAAATATGAAAAACAAAAAACGTTAGATAGTTAGATTTGCTGCTGTGGTTGTTCTAGTTTTAAGTAGGTTATAGGTAGAATAGGTAGTTTTAGTTAGCTTTAAGTTTTATATTAAGGACCTTATTTTAAGTAGTTTTTAAGGAAAAATAAAAAAGGATATTGACATTAGTTTTTTTAAATTTTCTAATGAATACAAAAATAAATAAAATTGAATTGAAGTTAAAATAGATCTTAGGGCCGAAAGGCATTAGAATTAAGTATTATTGTTTAACTTAGAGTGTCCGTATGGGATCAGTAAGTTAGTTGTAAGTTATGGTTAATTAGGCTAGTTTTATGAATTTTTGTCTAGCTTTAAAATAGATTTAAGATTGAATTAATAAAAATGAATTGAAAAAAAAAAAAAAAAAAAAAATATTGACAAGGGAGTTATATCTTGTTTTAAATGTAGAAGACGGAATTAGTTTTTCAAAGCTTAAATTCCATTCGGTTTCTGGGTTTCCTTATTGTAAAATGCTGTGTATATCGAAGTTTAATGAGCTTATCATATTTTGTCGTTGCTGTTCCATATCCGAGGTAGAGGGATGTGAGGAATGTAGGAGACGCAACAGAGGATTGCGGCACACCAACATTTATTTTGTGGCCTTCAGACTTAAACTCATTCAATACTAATTTCATTTGAACTGTTCAAAAGATAATTGTCTAATCTAACGAAGGAGGGATTCTTCTAAACTGGAGGCACGTATTTTTGATAAGAAGGACTGATGCTAAACCCTATCGAAATATTAATCTCACTGCCGGTTATTAAAAAAGCTTCGATCTTTAAGATACTAATAACATAATATTAAATAAATATTTGGCTTTCTTAACAATAATGGCAATATTTTTAACAATATTTCAGTCTCTCTAACTTATTTCTTCATCAAGTTCTCAAGCGTTAGAACCTTGATTTAAATCTCAGATTGATATAGAACTTCAAATTATTAGACCCTCAAATTTGGAGGTCTAGGATTTAAGAACTCGATTTAGCAATGATTTTAATTCTTTTAACGATTTAACAATCAGGTTGTATTGTTTTGTTAAAATTTATATCACCAGATTTTTTCAAGTGAAATTATAGTAAATTGTTTAAAAATACACATATGTAAATGTAGGTGTTAATGTTGAGTTTCTGAGCTACAATAAGACTATGCAAGATAATAAAAAAGCTATTTATATTATGCGAGAAAATAACTTCAAATCTAACGCGGGCATTGTGTCCATGAACATTATAATTAAATAATAGATTGTCTATTTGGACATTTTGAACTTTAGAAAACCCATATTATTCATTTAGTCATATTTTATGATGAAACACGATAAACAAGTCTCAACGAATATTATGTCGTCGATTGCCTATAATTCGTGTTGCTCTCTCTGCTTCTAATGTTTTTCCCACTAACGCGAAACCTTTAAGTCTATGGATGTTACAAGAAAACCAACAATTCAAAATAATAAAACTTTTGAAAATTCAAATGATATTTTTTTACAACATACAAAAAATGTCGAACATTTATTTAGAAAACTGAATTTCAAAACTGACAAACATTCAATCTTAATTACTGACAATGAAAGTATGTCAAAAAATTGTACCGGGTGCTATGAAAGAAGTAAATTATTCGTCAGAATTTTTTTTTATTGAACCAAGATTTAAATCCTTAAATCTCGATAGTAAATTCACACTGAGTTCTAAGGATATTATGAAAAGTGAAGAAATGCTCGACTTTAAGTATTTTACGGACCGAATTTCAAAGATAAACCGAGAGTTATAAGATCAATTTTTAAACTGATTTTATAAATTTGTTATTTGGCTGTGAAGTTTTTTTGTACGAGTCTGAGGTAGACTCGTCGATGTCAAGGTTCTTCAGAAAGAAAGCAAAAAACTTGGACTTAGAGATTTTAAACTCCGATTTGTCACCGATTTTATTTTATTTAAATCGTAATCGTTAGTTTTTCATACCTTAGATAACAAGGTACTACATATTCTTTATTTTTCTTACTACTAAAACTAACAATTTATTGCATATACATACATACATACTTGACAAGGAGATAAAATAGCACCGTCCCTCATTTAAACTAATAATATATTTAGTGTCCGACCGAAGGTCGATTTTTAGCCGAAGCCTAAGGTTGAAAAAAGTCAAGAATTCTCCTCTCCACAAACGATGCGCAAAAGGTGTCAGGCAAAATTCAAAAATTGAAATTCTGTTCGGAGCCTACTATCGATGGCACTCATGTAGCCGAAGCTTCGGTCGGACACTAGATATATTGTTTACGGTGGAACGGATATTAAAACCTGTCACTAACAAAGATAAGGGAATGGTATGTAAAGTAGTGGCCATGATGCTAGGCTTGTCCGAGGTAGCGCCCAATACACGATACAATTATTGTACCGATTATCGTACAAAAGTTGAATCGCATACGATGATTGTATCGTATGTGTAAAACAAAGTATCCGCTGTACTGAAATCGCATGGTCGAACGTCGAATGCTATCGAGCGAAAACGAGAGGTTGCATACGGCTGCTTTGATGTGAATCGTTTTGACAGTGTTGATGAAATCGTGAGCTTGTCGTATGGTGTGTGTGCTCACTTTCGATATCGCTATCAATATCGGTACAACTCAAGTTGGTACGATAGATTATATCGTGTATTGGGCGATTTAGACAGTAACCTGAAATAATCTGTTGGGATTGCGTTTCCTATCCGTAGCAGCAAACTTGAGAATAATTGGTCGGTCTAAGTCTTATTCATCGTACACTTAAAAGAAGTGGACGGTGGATTAAACAGGGCTTCGTGCTCCTGAAGGTAACCACGGAATAATCGGTTGGGAGAGAAGCTCCCTGTCCCTAAGAGGAAGGAAGCAAGTATTTCGGGACCCATAAATTACGAGACGGTCCTGTACTGGAGGAACTTATTGTTCGCGAGAATTCTTTTCTTCAAATGGTACTTAAACTCAGTTAAGACTTAAGGTAGAAGACAAATTTGTGTTAAAATTTTACCTCCCTATATGAAATATTGTGTGAAATGCAACAGTGAATTGAAAGTAGGTGAATAGCAAAAGTTTTATCATAATATATATTTCCTCGGCATCTTTATATGTGTATGCAATGGTCGTGCCTACTACAAAACGACTGGTATTATGATTCATTGTCTCACGTTCAAGGTGATAGAGGAGAAGTGTAACGCTTCGTTAATAGGTTTGACATCAACCTCTCGTTAATAAAATGCATACCTTAGGTTTTGATGCATCTCTTCTTCGTTGAATAGAAAACTAATTCTCTAACTTACAGCGTATTCTTAATAGATGTTTTTAAGTCTGATACTCCCTAGGGGTCCGTTTTATCTCTGACTTTCTTAATTATATTCATATTGAACTGTATCGCTGATAACAAAACCCTCAGTTTTTCATACTCGTTTCTAGATTCACACTCTCGACTTTTAGATGTGCAACTAGAACGGCAGCGGATGACATATTAATTCAATTCAGATTAAACGTGAAGAATCTAATATTTTGAAGCCCTCAAAGCGTAACTCACCTTGGGGGCTATTCATGTGCGGCACTTGTATCGAAGTCCGAGGAATGTAATCAAATTTATTTGTATTTGTATCACAGATAACCTCTTATGCAATCATCACATAATTGACATGGTCAAAGCTGCTACGTGTCAAGGATTTTTAAGCATTATGTAAGCTTTTATCCATCCAAAACTCACTTATTTGGAAATAACCAGTTGCATTGCACCCTTGAAACATTAATGACTTAATACTTTAACTCCTAGGAATCTATCAGTCAAGTTAAGTTTAAAAAATAAATTAGGTGGCGCAAAAGTCCGTAGAGCATCAGGGCCTAGTGATTAACAACTTTCTACCATTCCTGTATGCGAGTGATTTCAGGGATTGAGTCAGTTTTTCCGTTCCTCTTTGCTTCTTTATTTTCCTAACAGCTGCACTATATTTAGTATTAATAAATGTTAAGGGTAGTAATAGTACCCGTGGCATGATGGTTAGCGCATTGGACTGTCATGCCAGAGGTCTTGGGTTCGATTCCTGCCTATGCCATCTAAAGTTTTTTTCACGGGTACTGTCTCTTGCGAGGAATTGACAAATTCTCCAAGAGTAATTTTTGTCATGAAAAGTGCTTACTCAAATTAGCCGTTCGGATTCGGCTTAAAACTGTAGGTCCCCTCCATCCCTGACAACAGTACTCGCACACAGGAATGGTTGAGAGTTGTAAGTCATTAGGCCCTAGTTCTCAACGGACTGTTGCGCCACCCAATTTATTTTTTTTAAGGGTAGTAATAACAACTTTAGTGCGAATAAATTTTTTAAAAAAGCCTTGAACATAAAGAACACACTATTGCATTATATTTAAGTGTTATAGATTCTAAGAATCTAAGTCTAAAATCTCTCTTTGTATGTACACCATGACCATGACATTATTTCAAATCAGAGTGAAATTTGTGTCTTTTGGAAAACAAATAGAAAATAAGAGGAGATAAAGCAACAAATTCTAGTGATAATTCGTTTTCAATGATATTGGTATGTCAGAACTTCTTTCTTTTACCAACAAAATATAAACACAAACCAAAAAAGGCTTTTCCAAAAATGTGCATCTATAAATTTTCACTCAGCATATTCTCAAAGGCATCAGTTCTTCGAGTTGATGACAGAATTGCAATGACGACAACAAACGGCAACCAAGGTTATTCGATATGAGGATGCACATAAAATGGAGAAAGTCACGTCTTGATAGAAAATCTTCCATCTTTCATTTTCCATCTGACGTCGTCGATGTAGTTGTCGTCGTCGTTAAGTTTTTGAATCATGAAGACTGTATGCTCTACTTACGAACAAACTGTGAAGCCTCTTCTTCCATTCTAATAGACATCATCATACACAACAATTTCGAAAGGAGAAATATGTATGTAGTGAGACGAAAATGAATAAACAAAAATAAAAATGGGAGTTTCTCCTGGATTTTCGTCCTTCTTCGCATATAAAGTTCACTTTGCATAATATCAATACCGACAGGTAGAAGGTATGTATTAGGTCATTTTTGTGTGCTTTTTTTCTCTGTCTCTGTTTTTGAAACCAATCGATTTCAGAAGCGACAAAATTCTCTCCCTTTTATATCTTTCTTGGTTAAAAAGGCCACAAGTAGGTAGATAGTATAGATACCTATTTTGATAGTACCACATCTGTACCAAACTGGCTGCTCCTGCCTGCCAGACTCCTTAGTCAGTACCCATTTGCTTTCCTCTCCTTAGACCAACGATCAATTTATGTATATCCTTCTTCAGGTTTAATATTAGAGACGATATGGTTTCTGGTTGAAGGAATTTAAATCAATTTACTTGGCGTCAGCTTTCCTCAGTATTTGGTTAGATTTTACCCCAAGTTATAAAACCTTGTGTTTCCATATTCCAAGACGCACACAAGCATCAGAACAAGAGGATAACCAAACACACAAGTTACAAAAACATTGATGTAATTTAAGGATTATTTACACTTGATATGAACGATAATATGTATTTCAGAATTGAACAGATGCAACGCTTTTAATAGTTCATTCGATTGTGAATTGGAAAAGTCATGATGATGGTTAAACAGAAGAATCTATTATAGATTCCAATTCCGATTCCAATTCCGATTGCGATAACTTGTGGTGTCTCTTAGATATCTCAGTATACATTTTCAAAGAGTTGAGCAATCTAACTTACATAGTTTACCTCCGCACTCGACTCTTATGCCATTACAATTCCTTCCATGGAAAAACTTTGTACACCTTCGGTAAAATGTTCTTGACACTATCGACCCATTTAATTTGTCTTCCTTTACGGGTCGGGTACTTTACCTTTAGCTACCTGGATACCTCCATCGTACGATTGCATTCCTACACTTGGAAGGTAAATTGGATTTTTGTCTTTTTATTTAATCGAAGTTTGGGTTTTTTTTAGAAGAAGGAATGCAAATACTTCGGTGAAAAAATCATTAAGACTTAATTAAATATTATCATACGGAGGTAGATGGAGTAATTTTTTATTTCAGTAGAAAATGTCCCGTTTGTAAGTGTCACATTGAAGATTCAATCAATATGTAAGGTAGCGTAGACAAAGATGATAAATTTGAGTCTGCATATGTCAAAGACTTAAATTCTATAGAATTCACGTGCATAGGGGAAGACACTATTTTTTTAGCAACATAGTTTAAGAATAAGACACTTTAACTATATTCAAGAAGAGAATACGGATTTCCATGACCATTTTGTATTTATAGCCGATTTCGCTACAGTAAGTTATAGGAAATAATAAGGATTTAATTCACTAACAACCTCTATTTTAACTCCATCTAAAATTCAACTTGCCATATTATTATAATATAGATATTGAGACCTAAAGATCATTATCTCAGAATTATTTGTACTAATTTTTAAGGCTCCATTGATCACAACATTTGTTTTAGTTTATTTATTTAGAGTACAGCTCGTAGCTAGGTTATCAGAAAGAATCACAAAATCATTAGCGTTAATAGAAAGTTAACATGAAGATCAGCGAAACAGAAGCCTCCTGGTTAATTATTTTTAATACCGTTGATGTAAAAGCTAAACAACAACGGACTGAGGATATAACCTTATGGGACACATAGTTTCTAATCTAAATGAAATAGATTTGTTGTTTCCACTACATACCACATGACTGACATATAACAATGAAGCTGTACATTCATAAGAACTTATTAATTTAGTTCATAGAACAATAAGTGAAAGCTCAAACAAAAGAGATTTTCTATTGATTGTATCAAATGCAGTTTTAAAATCTACGAAAAATGCGTTTCTTTTTATCGATAAATCACCTATGCTTGAGCGGACCAAAATATGTGATAAATTATACTTGATTTCTACATACATACAATATTTATTAATTCAAAGCAACACACATAAAAGAACTAAACATTTAAGGAAATTATGTTGAAAAATAGCGTAAAATGTAATTGACGAAAATAAAATTCAATAACATTTTTCTGTAATGATTACTAGAAAAAGCAATCATTATTGATTTTCAGATCAATATTTTTATTTTTAACTAGCGGACTCGACAGACTTCGTCCTGTAATAAAGATTTGTAATGTGGCAGTTTTTTGTTCCTACGTATTTTATAGTCGTTGCTAAAAATTCTCCTGAACAGAACCGTCACCCTGGTGACGCTAACCGTGTACCGTTCCAAAGACGCGGTTGGTTGATATTTCGCAACATTATAACTATTGATCCAACCTTTAATTGAAGATTATGAGGTGGCAATCCTGGCATGATGGTTAGTGCGTTGGACTTTTATGCCAGAGGTCTTGGGTTCGATCCCTGCCTATGCCATCTTAAGTTTTTTTCACGGGTACTGCCTCTTGCGAGGAATTGACAAATTCTCCAAGAGTAATTCTTGTCATGAAAAGTGCTTAAAACTATAGGTCCCCTCCATCCCTGACAACAGTACTCGCACACTGGAATGGTTGAGACTTGTAAGTCACTAGGCCCTAGTTCTCAACGGACTGTTGCGCCACCCGATTTATTTATTTATTTAATCCTGGCAAATCCAGCGAGTTTCAAAATTCCGGTGGACAGTTGACTACATCATCTTGATTAGTAGCCGAATCAACTGATTTTAATATCCTCGATTCGCGTGTAATTTGTTCTTGAATTTTTAAATGTAATTCATTTACATCTATGTTTTTTGCAGCCAATAGAGCTCGTTCGCTCAACCAATCATGGTTTCTGTAATTTTGAGAAACATCAGGAAACACCTTCTCAATAAGTTCATCTTTTGATTGCGTTAACTGACAAAAACTTTGAGAAAAGTTAATGCAGCTAGTCAACATGTCTATAGGAAATTTGCCATTTACCAACGTCAATGAGTTGTTTAGAGAATATGTTTCCAGATTGGTCATTTTGCAACTCGACACGCATATTCTTGCTTAAATGAAGTACTTTGACATGTTTCCACAAATTGGAGGACTTAAGACATGCATTGATTTCATCTGCTGGCGTTGATCGTAGAATCACTGGCAATGTTTGACGAAAATCTCCTTCTAATAAAATCATTGCACCAGCAAATCTGTTATTGTAGATCTTTTAAGGTTCTGTCTAAAGCCTCCAAAGTGCTATCGTACATTCATCCCAAACAATCAATTTACATTGCTGCAAAACCTTTGCCATTGCAGAGTTCTCCGAAATGTTGCTGGTTGGAGTTTCATTGCTTTGCATATTTAATGGCAATTTTAGTGCTGAATGGGCTGTTCGACCACCTTCAAGCAAAGTTGCTGCGATTCCCGACGAAGCGAGTGCAAGTGCAATTTTATTTTGTGAGCGAATTGTTGCTAATATTAATGAAATCAACAAAGTTTTTCCTGTACCACCAGGTCCATCTAAGAAGTAAATCCCTCCAGTTTCATCATTTGTTACTTTCATAATAGTATCAAATACATACTTCTGTTGTTCATTCAACAGTTTTTCTCGATGCAACTCTTTAAAAGCATCACGCATTGGACGATTGGACGCGGTCAGGCCTAATTGAATTAATAGTTTGTTTGACATCATCAAGCACATGTCCTCAATTGAAATCAATGCCTCATTTGAAATTTCTTCACTGATTTGTATATTTGGATTTCCCATTCTATTCCGTATTTGATACAAAATATCATCACACATATAATCTTTGTACTTGATTCCCAAATCAATTGGGTTTGATGGAAGCATGTAGATATGATTATAGAAAACAATGTTCGTATTTGATGAGCGTGTGATGATATTACAGCATCATTGAGAGTTTGATCCCAATGAGCGTCATTTTCTAGCAATTGCAAACGTCTTCTCTGTAGGATCCAAACAATTCGCTATCAACAGTTTGTGCAAAATCATCGTTTTGGCATGTCTCAAAAAAACTGGTTAAAATAGTAGATGGTTGCTGAGCAGCTCTTTATATTGTGTTCTGTGCTGTAAAATACACTCTTTGTCCATTTTCTAAATGTACACTGTACAGCAACAGAAGGGTTTCTCTCTTGAATTGGAAAAGAAAATATTCGCCAAACTGCTTTATTACTCCTAACATAGCAGCCCATTTGGTATTGGGTAACTTCATCATTGAAATTCTCTTCACCAATTCCAATCACAGCCATATCACTCCCTTTGGTTACATATTTGCAAATGTATAGCAATAAAGCTCAAATTGACTACGTTTTAGTTAGAAAACATTTGTATGGGAAAAAGAAAAGAGCTGTTTTTATGGGTTTTCCCTCAATTATTCGAATTTTCCCGCCGTTAAAACCTTGAACTTCAACGAACATTTTAAAAAAAGAATTGGCCAAATTGGTCCAGCCGTTGTTGAGTATGCGCTTACCAACACATTTTGCGATTCATTTTTATATATAAAATTACATTTATGTAATTAAAATTTAAACAAACATAATTGACGGTTTTCAATTCACTATTACAAGTTAGTGTAATTAAATTTTGTTGTAATAATTTTAATAGGACTTAAAAGGCCTATTCTCAATAGTGATAACGACCGCTCCTTTCCGTGGCTAAAATTTGACTACCTCATTCTCATCCTTTATCTTCCAACCTCGCGATCGATAGCCCCTTTACTTCCATTTGTGAGGGGGAAGCTCTTGTCCCTATTCACAGTGTTGACTTAGGAAAAGATTCATCTTCTTTCCTAGTGAAAAGTCCCCCAACAATTTTTCCCAACTCTGAACTTCACTATTTAAAGAGGAATTTTAAGAAAGTCGTTCAAAAGAAGCTCCCATTCAACCAAACTAAATATTGAAATTGATTGTCTTATGTACTTCCTGTAGGTACTAGTTTTTAAAAAACTTTACCAAATTAGGGAAGACAAATTTTAGCTTGTTATGAAAAGAAAAGAAACCTTTTGCGTCATTCTAAAACAACTAAGAATATTCCTCATGTAGCACATACTTCTGACGAAAACCCAAGTTTTTGGATTCTTCGTCAATCTTTGGAATCTGTACGTAATTACAATATTTTAAAAAAAGACATAGATTTTTAAAGTTATCACCTGTAACGTGGAATGTTCACCATTTTTGCAGTTAATTTTAATGCGGTGTTGAAGCAATTTGTTTAAAACTTATTATGAGGGTGTATTTTTTCCTTTCAAATATCAAATATCAAGAGTGAAAACTTTCTAAATAGCAAGCTGTTCAATTTGAAACCTCTAGTTGGAAAAACTTACAATAAAATTTCTTAAAACTTTATCTCGAGTTGTTTTTGGTAATGTTATTGTATTTTAATTTTTTTAATTAATCAAACTGTAACAAATTTGACATCCTTATTGCATTCAAATGTGAAATGAATGACGTTTTTTTAATAACAGTAAAGAATATATATGTATAAACATTTATTAACTATTCATTTCTTCATAGCGGCGGCGGCGTGATTACATGCCCTACACTCTTCACCCAAAAAGTGAAAACAGTATTCCATAACGCTTAAATTGAACCAAAATAAATATTAAATTTTGATTAAATTACACCTCGTTTCTCTCCCCTTGAAAGGAGAAATCGGCTTTACAAAACGCTAATAACATAATTTCGTTGAGTCTTGTAGAAATGTATGTCTGTTAAATGTTAAAATACACAATGTACATTGTACATTCCTTAGAAGGATAAAATTCTGCGTTCACATGCCAATCTTAATATTTTATGAATTATTATTTCTTGTGTCTTCCTCATGCCTTTCCCATACAATATTCCATGGCTATAAGAATCCAGCTCAAAAAAATTAAATATTTAACAACGCTTTCCAACCATTAAAGTAATAACCGTAACACTTGAACAATCAAACATTTCAAAACTATAAATGAAATGCAATTTTGTTTGTTTTTTTTTGAAACATTTGTGAAATAAAAGAAATTCCAATCACCAAAGGATAGCAATTGGCACATATTCGAAAATTTTATAAATTTATAAAAATGTCAATTCCAGAGAACACGAACATAAAATAATTGAACCATATTGTGAATGTTAAACGATATATAAATATTTAAACAAACAATTCTCGTATAACTTACCCTTGCCACACTTATCAATGTGATTGGTGACAGGTAATTCTTCAACGCACTGGCAGGACTTCTTTTTTGGGTCACATATCGATCCTGGGAATCCGCATTCAAGTGTATTCTCACACTTGTCACCGAATTTCTTTTTTCCTCGGCTAACGTAATCTATAAAGAAAAACAAAAATGAATGAAAAATTAAATTTCAATTCGAATGCCAAAAAATGCTTTTTGAAATTTTTGAAACTGAAATACATAAATTGTTTTTCCCTCTTCTCTCTTTTCAATATAAAGTTTTCTGGACTGGAATTCAAGTGATCAAGGGGACTTATTCTTTAAGGAAACAAATTTACTGAAAGAATATTTAAAGCTCCTAAAAAATAGAGAAAATGGCTTCAAAGAAAAAAAGATACCGAAAAGAAAACACTCAATTTTGATAGCCTATTTTCAACAAACTATTTCAAAGGAAAATTTATAACGATTTACACCTTGACGTCGTCGTCATCGTTGTCGTCGCCATTGTCGACGCTAAAAGTGAACAAATTTTTATGATATTGACGTGAACGGATAAATCGACTTCTAAACGTTTCACCGGAGTTTCTAAATTCACATCACATCTTTTTGGAATGTATAGATACTTCTCCAACTCTCTCTCTATATCATTTTATGCGCGTTGCTAGGATATCAAAGTCCTTATTAAATTTGCATAAAAATATTTAAACTGCTTGCGGATGATAGCTCCGGAGAAAATACAAAAAAACAAAAAGTTTTATGAAAATATGAATAGAATTATTTAACGGAGATTGATGAACAAAAACACTCTTCCTCTCGATTACAATCTCAAACACACATCGTGTCGTCGTAGTAGATTGTTTTAAAAAGAAATATGTGTCTCAAGGATTCATGCATTTTTCATTAGGCTCGCACCGCACCACGTAACTCACAGAACCTACGCGGAGCCAGGTTGTGAATTTGTTTGATTTTCCTTTTCAGTTTTCAGAATATTTCAATTGAGCTTACTTTGAATAAAAATAAAATATAGAAAAGAAAAAACAAAAATAAATTAATTAAAATCCAGAACATGATGAAGACGACGATGGTGGTGGATTGGATTGGATGGTGAACCTCGGAATCGGAAGGATGTTTTATCTGCGGCAACTTTAAAAAGGTTTGATCAAACTTTTGACGTTGTTATGGGATTTAATTAATCGGATCGAATTTTTGTCCTTAGATCTCATGAATATAAATGAGGGGAGGCTTAATCAATTTTAGATTCATATTTTCGTTGTATTCTTATTTGGTTCGGTTCAGTTCAGTTTGGTTGGATCCATCAGATGCGAAACCAGATGTTAAATCCTTTGAGTTAATCACTTTTTGAGTTGAAAAAGTTTGGAATTTAAATGGAAACATGCATTATAAATAAACTTGCATATATATATTCATTTGTATGAAAGCATACATTTTCAAAGAACAAGCAAACGTACAATGGATTGAAGTGAACATTTGGACTTTGGAACGTTTCATATATGGTACAACTTTTCTTGAGATAATGGAAGCTCTACATGTTTCGTAACTGAGATGCGACCCACACTGATAACTTCCCATCTAGTCTGTAAATTTGTCTTGCTTAAAAGTTTGTAGAATTTCGTATTGTGTTAAAAAAGTTGTCACCTGAATTATTCTTAAAAATTTCAAAAGTACCACCAATATTTTTAATATACCTAATAAAATAGTTTTATTTCAAAATCTAGTTTTGTTAAATAGATTTTTAGTCGAAAACAAATTTTTACCAATTTTAGTAGCATTTTTTAAATTTGTTTACTTCTTATACACAAATACGGATTAATGAAATTAATTGGGGAGAGTACGATAACTGAGGCGACAAAGTTTAATGACGGACTTGTGTAGAACAGTTGAAAACAAGCATTTTTTATTATGGGAGGGAGGAGGGTCTATCTCCCCCCGTTTAGGCATTAGGGCCAATTTAAAAAAATATGTACGCTGAATGGAAAAAAATAATAAAAAAATATTGATAATATGTACTTACAACTAAGTTTATACATTTTTTTAAAGCCAACACTTTTCTCTATTAGATTGTTATTAAATCAAGACATGCATAGTTTTTGAAAAAAAAATTGTTTTATACTCAAAATTTGTGCAAAAAAAAGTTAAAAAAAAGGTTTAAAGTGTAATTTTTCAAATTTTCGGATTATCTACTATAGTTTGTTTTTAGAATTCATTGCTCTTATTTTGTTTTTGATCAAAAACTGAAAACTAGATGATTTTATATCTTCTAGTTCTTGAGAAAATTGAAAATTACCAAAAAAAATTTTTAATTAAATTAATTTTTCCTTGGTTGAGTATTTACGAAATCTTATTTTGATAGTAATAATCAAATATAAATTAAGAGATACCTAGGGTAAATTAATTTTTTTTTTAATCCAGCGTATTTAAATGCAAAAGAAACTTTGCATGCACCACATTTTGCACCCACTGCACCTTACACCCTCCCCACCTTGCAACCACTCCACATTTCACCCACCCCAAATCCTATAGTGTTCCCAAGCAGGGGAGATGCAGGGGGACAGCATGCCCCCTCATACACCTCCCACTGTTGCATACACCTAAACTCGCACCTACCTACCATTATTACTATCAAAATAAGACCACTCAAGCAAAAAAAAATAATTAAATTATAATAGAAGTTGTGGTTGCTTTCAATTTTCTCAAAAACTAAGAGACATAAAATTATCTAGTTTTCAGTTTTTGATCAAAAACAAATAAGAGCAATAAATTCTGAAATAAAAGCAATAATAAATAATCTTGAAGTATTGAAAAATTACACTTTAAACATTTTTTAACTTTTTTTTAACTCAAATTATGAGTTTAAAATTAAATTTTTCAAAAACTACGCATAGTTTTGACTTGATTTAAAAACTGGCTAATAGACCAGAATTTTGGCTTTAAAAAATGTAAAATACTTTATTGTAAGTATTACCGTAATTTTTAACTTCCCATAGGAAGTAATGGGTCCGATTTGTCAAATTGAAAATTTTGACATTTCTCGACGTTTCAAGGCCCCTAGAGTCGAAATAAAAGATTTTTAGAAAGACGTCCGTGCTTGCGTTTGTACGTACGCTCGCAACGTTTTTTTCGTCGTCCATAGCTCAAGAACCAGAAGAGATATCGACTTCAAATAAATTTTGTTATACAGATAATAAGGCAGAAACACGCAGAAAGGGCTCTCAAGAAAATTGCGTGGGTGGTTTTTGTACTATAGCAGTTTAAAAAAAAGGTGAAGATTTTGGTTAACCCTAAATATCTCATTAACCAATGACGCAAGAGACTTGAATTAAATTTTATATTATAGATTGTAACGTAATACAAAACAAGTATATTTTTGGAAAAAAATCCAATTAACGGTTTTTTTTATAAATAAAAAAAAAACTGAAAAAAAAATGTGTCATCTCGAAAATTTTACGACCAAAATATGATTTCATCTCCAAAACAATTTTGTGCAACGATGAATAATGTTTTTGACACCTGATAAAATTTTAAGAAAAATCGAATTGACAGTTTTTTTTATAAAAAATAAAAACCTAAAAAAAACATTACTCAAAGTTGGGAAAAATTGAATTTCGACTCAAATATATTTTCAAAAACTTGAAAATAAGGCTTCAAACTTATATTGTCTTATAAGAAATATTGGTTTCAACATTCAGTAAAATTTTGAAAAAAATGGATTGACAGTTTTTATACAAAAAATTAAAAACCTAAACAAAATTTAACAAAAGTTGGTAAAAATTGATTTTCGACTCAAATATCTTTTAAAAAATTTGAGATAATGGCTTCTAATTAATTTAAACTTATAAGAAATATTGTTTTCAACACTAGGAAAAATTTTGAGAAAAATCGAATTGACAGTTTTTTTTACAAAGAATAAAAATTATAAAAGTTGGTAAAAATTTACTTTCGACTCTAATAGCTTTTTAAAAATTAAAGATATTCGCTTCAAACTTATTTTAATTCACAGAAAATATTGTTTTTGTTATTCAGTAATTTTTACTTGCGACATATAGGAACTACCTATATATGGCAAGTTTTGCATTCGTGCAAAATTTCGAACTCGAGATTTTAATCAAACATGATATTACGATGGTAGAGAAGTCGAAAAAAGTGGGTCCCGCGATTCCGTCCGGTCTGTTTTGTCTGTCTGTCCACGCTCCTACAGCCTAAACCATTGGGTCGATTGAGTTCAAACTTGGAAGTTAAGGTTTTGAGCAGATTTGCGTTAGGCGTTTTTTTCATTTCTTTTTAAGATCAAAACTAACAGTGGCCCCCATACAATTTTTTTTGGTCAAAAAACGAAAATTCGAATTTTCTCAAAAACAAACCGATAGATTTTTTTTAAATTTTCTCTAAAATTTTATTTTTTAACTTGGCTTCTTTTAATTAGAAAAATGTATTTTTGTATTGCTCAAGAAAGGTACCGCTCATAGAACCGTTTTTTTGTTTTTTAATTTTCTCAGCAACTTTTGAACCGATTTCAATAACGAGCTCTTATATTGCCTTAACAATATTTGATTATCAAAAGTGCAATTTCTTATTGTTTGGATTTTTAAAAAAATATTGAAATTTTTTTTTTCAAAATTCTATATCTCAAAAACGGGTGAACATTTTTTTACGAAATTGAAATATAGAGCGTATATTTACAATCACTAAACAACTGCATACCAAAAATATTTTTAGAACAAAATTGAAAAATTTAATATATACAAAATTAATTTAAAAAAAAACCGCTCTAACGATTTTCAAAAAAAAAAAATTGAAAAATCAAGGGCTTTTTGATTTATAAAATGGCATTTAAATTTTTGAAGACAAACTTATTTTTCAGGTAAAATTTTGAATCTTAAATTAGTTTTTTTTTAAATTATTTTAACTGTATTAAATGTAACCCCCTCCCAAAAAATTGCAAAATGGAGGTTTTTTCGACAAATCAAATGGCATATATATCTTTGAAGACAAACTTATTTTACAGGTATATTTTTAAATATTATATAGATACTTTTTTAAACAGACTCTTTGTATACAGGAGCAAGTTCGTGCGACCCAGTCGTGCACTTTATTTTTATACAAATCCAACAGTCCGTTTTTTCATAAAAAAATAAAATTTACAAAAAATAGTACACAAATTTGGTAAAAATTGATACATATAGACAAACTTTTAAGCAAGACAAATCGACAGACGGGATGGGAAGCTATCAGTTTGGGTCGCATCCCAGCCTCTTTTTGAATTATTGTTTCCCAATTTAAATATTAATTTTCTTAAATTGCTCCTCCCGCCTAAACGGGGGGAGATAGACACCCCCACCTATAGCAAAAAATGCTTATTTTTACCTGTTCTTTAAAAATCCGTTATAATATCTTGTCGATTGAGTTATCGTATTCTTGCTAATTAATTTGAGAGATATCGAGAACCGAACATCAATTTTTACCAAATTTGCGTACTTTTATTTATAGATTTAATTATTAATAATTATTAACGAATATCAAAAACAATTTTTTCAGTGAAAAAAATAAGTTTGAACATAATGTTTTTTATCGAAAATAAATTTTTAGCAAGTTTCAGTATGATTATTTTTTTAGGTTTTTATTTTTTGTAAAAAAACTGTCAATTCGATTTTTCTCAGAGTTTTGAAAAGTCGTTTAAGTCAAAAATCAATTTTTACCGACTTTTATTAATTTTTCTAAGGTTTTTATCTTTTTGTAAAAAAAAACTGTTAATTCGATTTTTCTCAACATTTTACTGAATGTCGACAATAATGTTTTTTAAAAGATAAAAGCAGTTTAAAGCCAATATCTAAAAATTTTGAAAAGATATTCAAGTCGAAAATTAATTTTTTGTTTACGTTTTTATTTTTTGTAGAAAAACTGTCAATTCGATTTTTTCGAATGTTGAAAACAATATATCTTATAAAATACAATAAGTTGGAAGCCATAAGCTCAAAGTTCTGAAAAGATATTTGATTCAAAATTCAATTTTTACCAACTTTGAGTAATGTTTTTTAGGTTTTTATTTTTTATAAAAAAAACTGTCTATTCAATTTTTAAAAATATTTACCAGATGTTAAAAACGTTATTCTCCGTTTCGCAAAATTATTTTGGAGGCAAAATCATTTTTTGTTCGTAATATATTCAAGGTGACAAATATATCTTTTTAGTTTTTTTGATTTATAAAAAAACTGTTAGTTAGAATTTTTTCCAAAAATATACTAGTTCGGTAGCATGTCATAATATATAATACAAAATTTAATTAAACTCGCTATCGTTATTGGTTCGTGAGATATTTTGGGTTAACCAAAATTTTCACCTTTTTTTAAACTGCTATGGTAAAAAAACCACCCACGCAATTTTCTTGAGAGCCCTTACTGCATTATTATCTGTATAACAAAATTTACTTGGAGTCGATATCCCTACTGGTTCTTGAGCTATGGACGACGAAAAAACGTCGCGAACGTACGGACGTACGAACGTACGTACATACATACGCACGCACAGACATCCCTTTAAAAATCTTTTATTTCGACTCTAGGGACCTTGAAACGTCGAGAAATGTCAAAATTTTCAATTTGACAAATCGGAGCCATTACAATAACTTTCTATGGAAAGTTAAAAATCATTTTGATTTGATATATTGTTTTATTTGAAATATATGACTAATAATGCGGATTTTGATTTTTGAACACTATTATGTCATCCAAATATCTTCCGTCAAGTTGCACGCACTATTCAAAACGGAGCCTCGTGTTACGCGACACACTCTGCAGTAAACTTGATTTAATTGCGCTGATTTCTCGACGAATGTTTTCTTTTAGGTTCACTAGAGTTCTTTCTTTGAGGTAGTATCATATAAAAAAATCCATTGGAGTTTTTGTTTTGTTTATTAACGTACCCGTTTAAATGAAAATGAGCCTTGTCACTCAAAAAAATTGGATTTACAGTACGAAAACGCTCCAACATCATCGTCTCACAACAATTTTTGCGTGAAACAAAATCACTTTCTTTGAGTTCTTGAACGATTTGAATTTTGAATGGATGGAACTTTAAATCATTTTTCAAAATTTCATGAATAATCGCTCTTGGAAGTCCCAGTGAGGCTGCCTTTTTCCTCATCGAAAGCCGTGGATTTTCACGTAAACTCTCTTCAACCACTTCAATGTTTTCGGGAGTAATTAAAGATCCACGGGGCTCTGGATGTGGAGTGTTCATAGCCGAAGCAGTTGCGCGAAACCTCTGCACCCTCGAACGAATTAAATTCACACTCGTCTCATTACTTATTATTTCCTAATACTCTTTACTTTATCTATTTAAATTTCAATTTTCATGAATCACAAGGAACAAGTGGCTCCCTCCAATTTGAAATTTATCATAAAATAATACAATTATCTAAAAGTTGTGTCCTATATTTGATACACCATGAATGGAAGAATCATAATTGTAAAATTTTGTTTCTTTCAAAAATACATTTTCTAAGAATCATTTGTATTCCATGAATGTTTAAAATTTATTTTGTATCGCGTGTATATCCACCTAGAGGTATATCCAATTCTAATTAAATTAAGTTCTAACAACTTAACAAAAGATAAAGTATAAAGAATTACTATGCTAACTTTTATTGCAGGTCATTGCATTCATGAATAAATTTTCACACCAAGTGCACAATTCTTATGCAGTGTTACTTTACGAACGAGAATATAGAAGTACGTAACTTCTTAATATTCTTCAAGTCGTTTTACTGAATAAAATATATACAATTCTTTTTCTTGTTCAAATACTCAGAAATAAAATACGCCATCAACCAACCCCCATCTCCCAATACAACTCAAAATAACTACCATCTAGAGAGTAGGGAAATAATAATTGAAATATTGAAAAAAACGGCAACGCGCGTAAATGACAATAAATAATAAAACAATATTTATCGCAGCATCAGCAAGAGCCCGAACTGAATGCAATATATCATTGCTGATGCAGAAGAATGGCGCCTCGACAAGTGTCGAGGCAGAAGGACGATTTTTTAATACTCATCCTCTCACGTATGTACAATGTACATACATATATCTCGCCATCAGGAAGGATTTTACATCTTAAAAAATGAACACTTCTTTATTGCCCTTTTGGATATGGGTTCTGCCGTAGTTGTTGTTTATGAAAAGACGGATACAAAAGCCTTCCTCCAAATGACTTTAAAGTGAAGTATGTCAATTGCTTGGAAGTCATTTTACAATTAATTTCCTGAATAGAAAAGTGTATACTCATATCTCACACAACATCCAATAGGGACTGGTTGAGCATCCTTAGACCTGTCCTAACCTAAGTCCTGACTGCTATACGAGTACTTTCCTTTTTCCTATCAGTTCTCACCAGAGAAGACCAGAGCTCAGTGAATTACCTGTTCTATGTCCAAAAGTGCAGGTCGTCATCTACATCATGAGGGTGAGTTGTTTCCTATGTGCAGGAAACTTTTGAGAGAATATAAGGAAAGGGGATAAAACAGTCCCAGCTGGCCAAACACCAAACTATGAGGGAGGCTATTAGAACAACGTAATTGGAATTTTTCAACTATTCCAATTTAAAGATGTGATAGAGGAAGGTTTTTTTTTTCTTTGTTGGTATTTTTCGTCATCAATTTTTCTGGCTAGTTTTGGAAGTTTTGAAAATACCAAGAGAAATGTCAACCGTGTGATAAACGAAATCTTACACAATTTTGTTTTTTATCAAAGCTTAGAACGTCATATAATTTGTCTATGTAACGGTGTCTCAACATAAACTTGAGCATTATCATCACTTTAAATAGGGCAGTTTTGTTTATAGAAGTATCCATTCAACCAAAACCGAGCTTCATCGCAAAACAAAATTGAGTCATTAAAATCAACGGCAATCTTGTTTTGTGCCCATTCAATTATTGCTAGAATGAACCTGTGGCTTCAATTCTTGAAATGTCACTTAATAGCTCGAAAAATGGCATCCAATCAAAATAGTTTCGATAACTCAAAGTTCTCCTTACTCCTGAAGAATTTAATCTTTACACTTTTTAAACTTTAAATGAAACTATCCTAAGAATCTAAATTCTTGTTATCATTGAAATGCAATTTCTCTTGGAAAGTTTAAAAATCTGCTAAAAGCAAGAAATAATTTAATAGACATCCATTAACTTGGATGAGACAAGCAACAAGCCTTTTTTGAAAATATTTTGTCTTCTCACATGCTCTCCAAAAATTCAACAGTCAAAAAGAAACATTATAGTTCTTATGAAACTTTCAAAAACTTTTTAAGGATTTTTGAATTAACGTAGAATTTTGCAAAGCGATGTGGATGTCTCAATTTTTCCACGCCAAACAATTTTAAAGACATTTTTTATTTATTTTTTTATGAAGTTCTTAAAGATACCTACAAGTTGAAAAGTAGGTACTACGCATCTCTGCATTTAAAAGTGTGTCAAATTTATTACATTGAGTGAGTTGCTGGTTAAGTGAAAAGTAACTTAGTTTTCATAAATTTTAATTCGAAAAGAGTATTCTCATTACTTGATTATTTTAACAACTATGAGTTTATAAGAGAAACCATTACACTAAGTGGAGATGATATAGTTAGGAAAATAATATGTATTATCAAAGTAAAATGTGTCGAAAAACGTTTTTTTTATTTCACGGCATAATGTATGAATTAAGTATTAAAAATAGCTGCTGATTTTTGACTTGTTTTAAAATATCTAATGGTATTTTCTGGAATAAGAAACAAGTAGGCTGTTCTTTTTTTTTGTAAAAGATGTATAAATATAGGCACATTCAAAATTTGATTAACTTTCCATATAAAGTTATTGTAATCTGTCCAATCCGTCGAATTGAAAATTTTGATATTTTTCGACGTATAAAGGACCTTAAAATCTTAATCAGAGGTTTTTAAAGTATGTTCCTACGTTCATGCGTAGGAACATACGTATTCTAGAAAAATGACTAAGATCTTGCGAACAAATTAAGGTATTTACTTTAAAATTATTTATTTGTATACAAAATATTGTTGTTAACATAATTTTTTTTTACACATCCAATTTACATTTTCTTTATCTTCTAACTATTTTTGTACATATGTATATAATATACATATACATACAAATGAAGTTCGTAAGTCTTACTTAAACTCAAGAAAGGCTGGAACGATTTGGCTAATTTTGGTCTTAAGATTATTTGAGGAATTCAAGAAAAGGTGAAAAGGTTATTTATTATGTAAATGCTCTGAATATGCGTTAAACCACGAGTTTCAAAAAAAAAACAACAGTACTACATTGAAGCATTGGCCGAAAAAAATTTCAACAACAAAGAATTGCGTACGACACTTTGATAGAACCTGTGAATAGTAAACCCGATGTAGTTTATTTCCTTGATGCTTGGCTGGGTGAACTAGCAACAGTAACGCCAAAAATATAGATGTCGAGGACTTCAATGCTACCATTCAGAATTTTCTTCAGGGACAGTTGGCTTCCTTAAAAATGGGTGACACCGTTATAAACCAGGATGAATAAGTCAACTATCGAACGAAGTTTTTTAATTCACTGGGATTGCCAACTCATACAAATTGCAATTAAAAGTAGGATTGACTGTGCAATGGAACAAGAATGGCTGTTAAAAAGGTGATGAATAAAGTCATTGAGGAAACAACCATAAAGATTAAATAAAAAGGAGAGGATGTCTTAATTCCGCGTATACCGACGATTCCAACGGATTTACCATTTGATTTTACACTTTTACAGTTTTCAATATTTTTGGACTTTGCTATGAAAATTAAAAAAGGCCAGTCATTGGAAGTTTGCAGAATCAACTTGGAGTTTCCACGTTTCGAGCATGGAAAATTCTACGTAGTGTGTTCGCTCGTCGGAAAACCGTTCTCTTTGCTTATTTATGCACCACAAAACAAAACAAAAAAAAAAAGAGGCTGGGATGCGACCCACACTGATAACTTCCCATCCCTTCTGACGATTTTGTCTTGCTTAAAAGTTTGTCTATATGTATCAATTTTTACCAAATTAGCGTACAATTTTTTGTAGATTTTATTTTTTTATGAAAAAACGGTTTTTTGAATTTTTATAAAAAAAATTACTGAATATCGAAAACTATATTTTCTGTGAAATAAAATAAGTTTGAAGCCAATATTTTTAATTTTTGAAAAGCTTTTTGAGTCGAAAGTAAATTTTTACCAAGTTTTAGGTTTTTATTTTTTGTAAAATAAACTGTCAATTCGATTTTTCTCAAAATTTGTCCTAATGTTGAAAACAATATTTCTTATAAGTTAAAATTAGTTAGAAGCCATTATCTCAAGTTTTTGAAAGGATATTCTAGTCGAAAATCAATTTTTACAAACTTTTGTTAAATTTTTTTTAGGTTTTTTAATTTTTTTTAAAAAACTGTCAATTCGATTTTTTTTTTTAATTTTACTGAATGTTGCAAACAATATTTTTTTAAGTTTAAAGTAGTTTTAAGCCAATATCTCAAAGTTTTGAAAAGATATTTGAGTCGAAAATCAATTTTTAAAATAAAATAAACTGTCAATTCGATTTTTCTCAAAATGTTTCCTAATGTTGAAAACAATATTTCTTATAAGTTAAAATTAGTAAGAAGCCATTATCTCAAGTTTTTGAAAGGATATTCGAGTCAAAAATCAATTTTTACAAACTTTTGTTAATTTTTTTTTTTTGGTTTTTAATTTTTTGTACAAAAACTGTCAATTCGATTTTTTTCAAAATTTTACTGAATGTTGAAAACAATATTTCTTATAAGATATAATAAGTTTGAAGCGTTAGTCTCAAGGTTTTGAAAAGATATTTGAGTCGAAATTCAATTTTTCCCAACTTTGAGTAATATTTTTTTTTGGGTTTTTATTTTTTATAAGAAAAATCTGTCAATTAGATTTTTCTCAAAATTTTATCAGATATCAAAAACATTATTTTTCGTTGCACAAAATTGTTTTGGAGATGAAATAATATTTTGGTCGTAAAGTTTTCGAGGTGACACATTTTTTTTTTCAGTTTTTTTGATTTATAAAAAAACCGTTAATTGGATTTTTTTCCAAAAATATACTTGTTTTGTATTACGTTACAATATATTATATAAAATTTAATTCAAGTCTCTAGCGTCATTGGTTCATGAGATATTTAGGGTTAACCAAAATGTTCACCTTTTTTTTAAACTGCTCTGGTAAAAAAACCACCCACGCAATTTTCTTGAGAGCCCTTTCTGCATCTTTCTGCCTTATTATCTGTATAACAAAATTTATTTGCAGTCGATATCTCTTCTGGTTCTTGAGCTATGGACGACGAAAAAAACGTCGCGAACGTACAGACGTACAAACGTACGTACACACGCACGCACAGTCATTTTTCTAAAAATCTTTTTTTTCGACTCTAGGGACCTTGAAACGTCGAGAAATGTCAAAATTTTCAATTTGACAAATCGGACCCATTACAATAACTTCCTATGGGAAGTTAATAATGTAGTTTATCAGAAAGCCTTAAATTGATAAACAGATACAAATTTCAGCGGTTACCAGTGGCATTCCAAACATTTGTTCATACATTTGTATACTGTCGTAATAGAAAATATAATTCTATGAAAAAAAAAAAAATATTTATACGATATTAAAATCCCATTTCAAGTTTTGCTTAATTGCAAACGAATTTTATTGTTTTTAAATTTACTACAAAACAAATTGTTATTTACCTAAAAAACTTAATTGAAAGTAAGTGGCAAAAACTCTTCGTTTTTAAATGAAATATGAAAGATTTAAATGCTTACTTAAAAACATAATAAGTATAAAATGGCAGTCATTTCATCAGTCAGTTAAAACATCCAACGTTTTAAATATTGTTCCCTTTTAATTTAATTATAATAAAGTTACAAATTTTTCAAGTTCACCAAATTTTGAGAAAAATCAAACTGACAGTTTTTTAACACAAAATAAATACCTTAAAAAAGCATTACTAAAAGTTCGTAAAAATTGGTTTTCCACTCAAATATCATTTTTAAAATTAAAAATACATATTGGCTTCAAACTTATTTTACTCACAGAAAGTATAATTTTCGACATTCAGTGAATTTTGTATTAAAATCTAACAGTCAATTTTTTAATAAAAAAAAATAAAATCTACAAAAAATAGTACGCAAATTTGGTAAAAATTGGTGTTCGGTTCCCGATATCTCTCAAATTAATTTCATTCATCCAATTTGTATTTGTTTATATAAGAAATAAAAAAAATTAAGAAATGCTTCTAAAATTGGTAAAAATTTGTTTTCGGCTAAAAATCTATTTAACAAAACTAGATTTTGTGATAAAACTATGAAATTTTTAGAAATAATTCAAGTGACAACTTTTTTAACACAACACGAAAACCTACAAACTTTTAAGCAAGACAAATCGCCATACGGGATGGGAGGTTATCAGTGTGGGTCGCATCTCAGCCCCTTTTTTCAATATAAATTAAAAACAAATAAATGATTGCCTTTGATAAGTTTCTTTTACTGTCTAATGATATAGCAGATGTATAAACAAAAGTACGTATTTACGAATGAGAAGCTACATATTTGAAAATGTAGACGAAATTCATGTTTAAAGCTTCAAAGGCCTAAAGTTAATGGTCTATTTCTAGTTATTTTAAAAAATACGTCTAAGTTCATTGAAGGGTACTTAATGCGTATGCTTTCTGCTTAGGACTATATTAGGGTAATGAATAATGAAAAAGGTTTTACATATCTCCCTAAAATATAAATTCAGAATTATATGGAAAAATAGAACAAAAGTCATGAAGGGATACAAAAGAAGGCCTTCATTTAATCAGTTGGTCGATTGTTTGAATTTTTTTTTTTTCAATAATAAAAAAAATATTAAAGTGTATTCCTTTCCAAACGCAACAGATCAAGCCAATCGATTTCAATTTAAAATATCGTCATCATTATCATTATTTTGAGCACAGTAATTCCAGTAAAAAAAGGTATAAACCTTTTTTTTAGAAATCCTAAGTTGAATTCTAAATTTGATTTTCTAAAGAACCTTGATCGATCGCCTAATGGGGAAAAGGTAGTATTTCTATGTGATTCTTAGAAAACAAAACTGGAATGTTTGCTTCAAATCACCAGGAATAGGAATATGTGCCGTATAACGCTTTCGATAAGCTCAAGTTTTCAAAATTAATTGACAACTTTTTGTCGAAATTTTTGAGTTGTTTTGATAATCTCCTACTCAAAATATATTTACTTTATATAGGCCTTTCCAATGTTCGTTTATCTTATTGTGAAAAGTCATTTATGTTTTTGTCAATGAAAAACGATATCAGATGTTTGAAAATTTCCAAAATACTTGGTAGTGTCTAAGGGCCTGAGTAGGTTCTACGTTGCTTCTTTCTTCAAAGATCTACTCTATTAAAGCAAGAATTGGTCAAAAACAGCAAGTTCATGCAATCCAACATGATGCATTTTTGTCTCTTGCCCGCCAAGACTTCCAAAGGAACATAAAAATCATCCTAATTTTAATAAAATCCATCATCCAAGGAAAACCATTACCAACAACGATTTATTTTTGAAAACCCTAAGACCGATTTATAAAATTTAATTTATTAAGCAAAAGCAATATTTTCGGTTGACAAATCTTCATCTCCTTGTTTTATGTTCACTTCAGTTCAGATTCATTTTGTTTCTTTTTTGTGTTTAATGTTTTCTTCCTTAAATCAGGATAAGATACAACAAAAATAAAGAGAGATTAAAATAATGACAAATGCCCGGTTATGTCAGGCACTTTCAAAAACACTCAGTTTTAAACATCTCCAAAATGCCTGTCACACTCAGGACTTTTAGCCTACATACACATAAATATTATACAACAAGAAATGAATAATGAAGAAGGCAAGAGAGTGCACAGGATGGAACTGAACTTAGAGGACAAAAAGAGTGTCTTCTCTATTGCAGGACTATGTTACTGGGTATAGTATAGCATAACATTTTCAATCCTTCACCTCGTCGAGCTGCGTTCACTTGTTTATAATTCAAGTGACTGGGTACAGCTGCGTTTTCGTTTTCAAAAACAACAGAAAAACTGAAAAAATAGCCTCCGACCAGACTAAAAATATACAAAACCAATTCTAATGGGGACATTTTTGTTTACATACATATTTACAACTATGGCCAAAATAATAGATACACATAAATCAATATTTGGTTATAATTTCCTTAACACTTTTGTAATGCAGCAAGTATGTATAAAATTTAACTTACAAATTTTGTTAATGCTCCATGATTTGTAATTTAAAAAAAAATAATATTGATTGTCAAGATATTGGAGTTTATTTGATGCAGGTTTTATACAAAGTTCTGATTCGAATGTAGAAACACTTGATTTAAACTTCAAAAAATAATAAATTTCAAAAAAAAAATGTCAATTAATGTTGTACTTGTTCATAGATTATATTATTTAGTTTTTAGTTTTAAAATTCTTTTTTAATGTTTATTCTATTTTTCATAGACTACTTGGTACTGACATCGTTCTTGAGAAATTGAGTTGATCACATTTCAGTGACAATTCTCGAAAGATTCATTTTGTTAGAAGTCTATGCATACATCCTTTAATCTTGCCCCCGATGTATGTACATATGTTGTACATTGTACATATGTAATTATTTTCAATAAGATTCAGTTCCAGTTATTGATAATATAACTTCGTTAACTTACTGAAAATGCCATATTTTCGTAAGCAATATTCTCTAGTATGTCAACATATGCTACTCCTTCCAAATTATTACATCCATAACGAAAATTGGACACGCATTTACGGAATAGAAGTAACCCTTAAGTAAGATTGAACATTGGTTTTATGAGCTCGGGTTTGAATGCATTTCATTTCTCAATCCATTCCAAATAAAATAATTTTTGTTTCAGTATTTGAAACTGAATTTCTTCAGTCCAATACTCAAATTATTAAAATGATTTTTACAGAGCTGTCAAAATTTTCAATATCTTGGAAGTATGGTTTCTACCGAAGGCGGAACCGAACAGGATATAGCTATCCGTAACGGCAAATCTTAAGCTGCGTTCGGGATGTTATACAATGTTTGAGGGAACAACTCTCTCAGCTTGAAAATAAGGCTACGACTAGAAAATAAAATCAACAATTACCAGGAAACGCAGACCTTCATTAATAGGTGTCTAGGAAACATCTTATGAACTATCATAGGAAGGCACAAGTGGCAGTGGATTGGACATATGCTTTGAAAAGGAATGCCGTCCCTGAAGAAGGCAGAAAAGTCAGGTGACCGAAAGCAATTGGAGAAAAACAGTCGAGGAGGAATCGTCGAAATTGGAAAAGAGGAGAGAAATTGGAGGCTAAAATAAATCTCAGTATTTGAGGCCCTAAGTCCCACTAGGGAACACCTACGGACGGAATGTTGGCATACTCTTTCTAAAATTTCAGACGGTATCTCACGAATAAATGCTTCAATGTTGGGTTGAAGTGCGTCGATCGAAGCGGGCTTGTGGCTAAAAACATGATATATGCGATCAACTGACTGGCCCCAAACGTGAAATGAACTGTTCAGCAAACTCGCGTCTCATTGTTACACGTACTAAGTGACATGTCACACCGTCTTGTTAAGACTCATGCTGTGCAAGTTAAGTTCTTCCATTTGCTCCAAAAACGTTTGTTTTCGTGGCACAATGACACTCATAATTCACAATAACGTTGTAATTCAAATCATTTTTAAGAAATGCGGATTGCGGACCGATGAGTGCACCAACAAATCAGCACCTAACTGTGACTTTTTCTAGATACGTTACTAGCTCTTTGCAAAGCTTCTGGCTGGTTTTCACTCCAAATACTGGCGGTTTTTTTGTTCATGCATCCATTTAACCAGAAATGAGTTTCGGCTCTGAACACATTTTTTCGATAAAAAGTAGATCTTCGGCCAAACTTTTCAAGAGCCCATTCACCAATAATTCGGTCGTTTCACTTCAATTCTTGCACTAGCTTTATTTTGTAAAGCTTCACACCTTCATCTACTGTATTTTCCTTAGTTCGCACTCTACGTAAGCGCGTTGGTGATTTAATGTCCAACAATGTAAATTTGGAGCGAAAGTTAGTCACATAAGCAGAATAGCCGCCTCAGTAGTTTCACTAAGCTAATCATAAAATGCAAGAAGAGCTTGATGAACTTTCTAAACAGAAGACGTATTTTGATACTAAAATTCAATATTTCGCAGGCGTTATTCGTTTTTTAAGACTTAACTGAAAATATTTAAAAGTGACAAAAACCACTTGAAGTGCTGAGCTGTCAAACCAATTATTTGCTTATTTCTCGTTTGAAAAAGATTAAACCTTAAAAAAGTGGTGGACGGTCTAAATTATTTCTTAAGAATCATACACTGGTCATTAAGCTTTCTTGGTAGTATCGTACACTCCAGCTGAAAGCTTTTATTCCGATTACAATAAAAAGCAAAGAAGTTATTAAGGAATAAGTAAACCTTGAGTATGTTTGAGCCAATCCAAAGGAGGAAAAACGGATAAAGTTTAAACCAGCAGGAATACTTGAAATGCCCGTTTTTGAAGGACCAAATTTACGAATGACAAAAATTACAGTAAAAAGTATTGCAGCGTCCCAAACAAGAATGTTTGGTCATTCACGAAAAAATATGGATTTGGTCATTACTGTTCAGATCTTGTCAAATGTAAATGAAACAATGAGAAAGCGTTCTTGTTTTTAAGATAGCCTACCGCAAATTCCATCTTGCCCGATAGTGTTTATTGTCCCAAGTTAATGATTTTATTCTGAAGGTTTGTTCTTCCACGCTGGAATAACTCCTGCCGTAATTTTTCCATTAATAATTCTCTTCTGGGCTCGTTCCGAGAAGTTTGAAAACACCATTTTTACGGCCAATCCCCAAAACATTCCTAAACTATTATCGAAGGTTCCACTAACGTTCCTTCATTCCCAAGGTCGTGAAAGCGCTGATTGTATATCATAAAATAAATAAATTAAGTGGCGTAACAGTCCGTTTATAACTAGGGCCTAGTGACTTACAACTCTCAATCATTCCTGTGTGCTAGTAATGTTGTCGGATATGGAGAGGGCATACAGTTTTAAGCCAAATCCGACCGGCTGATTTGAAAATGCACTTTTCATGACAAGAATTACTCTTGGATGGTTTGTCGATAAAATAATTCCACTTGATATTTCAAATGTGGTTGATGAAAACAAAGCTCATGAGATCGACGAATCCTTTTTTCGTTGGATTTTCAAAAATTTGCTTTCGGACCGTTCAAAACAAGTTGTATTATATGATGGACGAATACAAGTCTGAATCATAAAATATAAATGCTGGGGTGCCTTAGGGTTCCGGTTTTTCTCTGACACTCTTTTCTCATTGCAATTTATAATCCAATTTACCGTTTTGCTAACGATAGTACTCTAAGCTTTTCATATTCGTTTCCAGATTAACATCCGAAGAGGTTGTGATGTACAACTGCAATGACAAAATTTGAAAAACTGGTCTAATTCTAACCTAGATAGCAAAGTACAATAGAGAATAAGAAACCACACCGAAGTTATTGCTTCTGGTACAATCTCACTAATAGATGTTTCCTTCTCTATTTTAGTGCAGTTTTTCATCAAGCATTCCTAATATTTTGCCCATAGCTGTATGTTTATTTTTAGATCCCTTTCTCATGTCCTTCGTTCAGCTCTTTTTTGTTTTTTATTGTTTTGTAATACTATTAACGTTTCTTCCTCTTTTATTTTTCTGCTAATGCGGTAAGATAATCCTTTCAAAAAAAGCGAAAAAAAGCATTCCCTTGTATTTCTATTTGTTAGTAAAAATACAAAAAGCTCGCTATTGTGGTTTCTCTTACATTCACGCAATTTTGTATGACGTTCCGTCTGTAGGTCGGTCGATTCCTTTTTATTTCTGTATTGTAAGGACTATTAGCTGCAAAGCTTATAACAGTGCATACTATGTTTAGTGTTCAATGAATTCATTTCTGCTCAATTGAGTGCACAACATTGCATTACAAAGTTTTCTTCTTTCTTTTTCGTTTTTGTTTCTTTTTTTCTATTCAACATACTTACCACATACAAACATTTGTATGTAGGAAAAAGTCCTTGGAATGCAAAATGCATTAATGTATGCAAAATGGACGACGAAGACGACGGTATGACGACAAAGACACATCTTATACTTCTCCTCACGTCTGTCCTATCCTACAACGTCACGCCGTTCTTGCTGCTCCCCACCGGCCTTTCGTCCTTTTTTAAGGACTTATAGTTCTTCGTGCTGGTATTCATGCATGCTTAGAAATAATATTCTTTCACACTGTTTAATTAAAATTCAAGTAAGCTAACACACACGGCATTTTAAAGTGGCATTCAACGAGAAATGATGAAAGGACGACGAGTAGGTATGACGAAGACGCCTAGAGGGCGCTGAAAGATAAAAAGCTGATATTTTTTCCTTCGAATATAAGAGGACATATATAAAAAAGAAAGAAAAACGTTTTTCTTTCTTACATTTTAGTAAGTCGTATTTTCTTTTTTAAATTCTTAACTTTGGGACTACTTAGAAATCGGAAGAAAAACAACCTTTGTACGATCATAGAGAAAGCATAACATACTTTTTGGTATTTCGTCCTACCTGGCTTTGGCTATACTTCTATGTCGTATGTGTATAGATTCAAAAGTTCTTGCGGTACGGTACTGATTCGGTCATTTGCATATCATTAGAGAATAAGAGTCGAGTCCTGTCAGAGTTTTTCACTTTGCTGATGCACTGCACAGCACAGCACACTTTCTTCTATTTCTTGTCGCTCATCAGACGGGAAACGGAAAACGGATGGAAAGACTCATACCCAACCTATACCTAAATGCAAATATTATGCTTGTGATGTGTGTTCCTATAAAAGAATTTATGGCTTGAGGATTATTTCTGTCGGCCTTCTTCTTCTTCTGTTTTCTCTTCGACTTTGTGCTGACTGCTTTTTCTTCTTTTCCCTCAATGGTTGAATTTAGAGTATGAAGGAATGGGTTGGGGTTTCCAACTCCCCGAGAGGATTTTAAAAAGGATTTTCTCCGATTTATGGCATCTCATTAGATTACATTGAAAGTTTATAGCTGCTGGATATTTCTCACCAAAGAATTTCACAAAAGTAAATTTTTGTTGTCACTCTTGAGGATAATCGACCGATTTATATGATATATCGACCGTCCTATTTAGGATGAACCTTTGCATTGTTGTGTAGAAAAGTCTGTGTTAAAGGTATGGGACTATCGTTTACTTAAAGGACCTTATGTGAACATAACTCTATATGGAAATTGTTCATTGAAGAAGAGGCGAGAATAATGTCTTCAGTAATACATAATAATCATAATATTGAAATCATATTTGTGGTTTTCTCTGGATGTTGTGTATTATTTTAAAATATTGTATGTTTCTAAATTGTGAGTTGTTTTAAAACTGACATTGGGTACATTTGTTTTCTTATTTGTTTAGATAGTGAAATAAGGACTGAGTAGAGTATAAAATTGTACATCCATGTACTTGTACACTAAGGATCTAGGAATTCTTAAATTAAGGCCATATCCAAAATGCAATTTATATAACGCAGGTTATGTGCATTGCTAATAGCTAAAGCTTATAAGAGAGTATAAATGAGTACCTACGCTTGTGAGGATAGTTAAGTAAAATTTGGTGCTTTTTCTTTAAACTATTAAATGTTACCGCTCTGTGAAGCATTTTATTGTTGGAGAGGTTTTTTTTTTAAAGTTTTTATCATTTGTTTTCAAGTAGAACATTTTTTTCTTCAAATTAAATAATGCATCTTAGAAAATAAAATACTGCTGGTAAGAATGTTATGTTGAATGTACACTTTCAAAAACTTGAAAAAATCCATTTATTTAACTACCCAAAGACATTATTGAAAGTGTCATATTTAGAAAACTTAACTTGCAATTCTACAAATACATCAGAGTTTGAAAAAATCGAGTATCGAAAAATGTTTTCTAAATTAGACCTATCTGCTATAACTTCGCCTACAAAGAACAAAAGCTTGTTAAAGACCGGAAGTATAGCTTTCGTAGCAATGGGTCCAACGGTGATGGTTTACCTAACCGAACATTGGAACAAATATTCACATCTTTTCGAAAAACGAAAATTATAAAGTGCTTGATATTTAAAAAGCATTTTATGGAGTTTGGAATCAAGGTCCCTTATCGACAGCGCGTGCTTTTGGTGCTGACGAATTTCTGTTAGAAAATAAATTCTGGTGTCCCTCAGGGCTCCTCTCTTACTTATATTCATAAACGATCTTTTGTCTGATACTTAGCTGAAAAACCGAAATTGACAGTTATTTTTACAAAAAAATAAAAACCTAAAAAAAAAAAAACATTTCTAAAAGTTGGTAAAAATTGATTTTCGACTCAAGTAGCTTTTCAAAAATTAAAGATTATGGTTTTAAACTAATTTTATCTTAGAAGAAATATTGTTTTCAACATTCGCTCAAGTTTTGAGAAAAATTGAATTGACAGTTTTTAAAAAAAAAAAAAAAAACTTAAAAACAATACTAAAACTTCGTAAAAATTTACTTTACTTTATATTGTTTTCGACGCTCAATAAAATTTTTATAAAAATCCAACAGTCAGTTTTTTTCATAAAAAATTAAATCTACAAAAAATAGTGCGCAAAATTGGTAAAAATTGATGTTCGGTTCTCGATATCTCGTGAATAAATGATGGTATTGACTTCAAAATGATTTCATTCTGCGATAAATTTTCTAAGAAAAATCCTATCTGTATTTGTTTATAAAAGAAATAAAAACTTTCAAAAAATGCTACTAAAATTAGTAAAAATTGTTTTTCGACTAAAAATGTCGTTAACAAACAAAATTTTTAAATCAAACTATTTCATCATAAGAAAAATATTGTTGATAATTTTTAATTTATTTTTAAGAATAATTTAACTGACAACTTTTTTAACAAAACACAAAAACCTACAGACCTTTTAAGAAAGACAAATCGACGGACGGAATGGGAAGTTATCAGTGTGGGTGGCATCCCAGCCTATTTTTTGGAGTTGAATTGAAAACGGGTTGTCAGACAGCAAAACAATTCATCCGCCTACAGTAGCACCTTAATAAGATTTTTACCAAAGATTACTCCACCAGGAAGAATATCAAAAATATCATCAATGAAAGTGTTAAAAGTAAAGGACTTAAAATGCTTCCCTGTGGAACACCTACAGATGTTGCGAATCATTTTGACAAACTGTACTCATCTCATACTGTTCCAATTTATGTCACTAGCAGATTGGAATAGAGTATTAGAAACTTACGGGATGCACAGATAGTTGGCAATTTGTTAATCTGAGCCTGAAATCTGAAGCTTTGAAATCAACAAAGCAAACGTAGAGTTTCTTAATTTTTAACTTCCCATAGGAAGTTATTGTAATGGGTCCGATTTGTCAAATTGAAAGTTTTGACATTTCTCGACGTTTCAAGGTCCCTAGAGTCAAAATAAAAGATTTTTAGAAAGATGTCTGTGCGTGCGTGTGTACGTACGTTCGTACGTCCGTACGTCTGTACGTTCGTACGTCTGTACGTTCGCGACGTTTTTTTCGTCTTCCATAGCTCAAGAACCAGAAAGATATCGACTTTAAATAAATTTTGTTATACAGATAATAAGGCAGAAAGATGCAGAAAGGGCTCTGGTTTTTTGGTGGTGGTTTTTTTTTACCAGAGCAGTTTACAAAAAAAGGTGGAAATTTTGGTTAACCCTAAATATCCCATGAACCAATGACGCTAGAGACTTGAATTAAATTTTATATTATATATTGTAACGTAATACAAAACAAGTATATTTTTGGAAAACAATCCAATTAACGGTTTTTTTTATAAATCAAAAAAACTGAAAAAAAATGTTTTCACCTTGAAAACTTTACAACCAAAATATTATTTCGTCTCCAAAACAATTTTGTGCAACGAAAAATAATGTTTTTGATATCTGATAAAATTTTGAGAAAAATTTAATTGACAGTTTTTTTTATAAAAAATAAAAACCTAAAAAAAAAAGCATTACTCAAAGTTGGGAAAAATTGAATTTCGACTCAAATATCTTTTCAAAAACTTGAGATAATGGCTTCTAACTAATTTTAACTTATGAGAAATATTGTTTTCAACATTAGAAAAAATTTTGAGAAAAATCAAATTGACAGTTTATTTTACATAAAATAAAAACCTAAAAAAAAATGTATAAAAGGTGGTAAAAATTGATTTTCGACTCAAATATCTTTTCAAAACTTTGAGATGTTGACTTTAAACTACTTTAATCTTTCAAAAAATTTTGTTGTCAACATTCAGTAAAATTTTGAGAAAAATCGAATTGACAGTTTTTTTTACAAAAAATAAAAACCTAAAAAAAAAAAACTATACTAAAACTTGTTAAAAATTTACTTTCGAATCAAAAAGCTTTTCAAAAATTAAAAATATTGGCTTCAAACTTATTTTATTTCACAGAAAATATAGTTTTCGATATTCAGTAATTTTTTTTTATAAAAATTCAAAAAACCGTTTTTTCATTTTTTTATGAAAATAAAATGAAAATAAAATTATGAATATAAAATCTACAAAAAAAAAAACGCAAATTTGGTAAAAATTGATACATATAGACAAACTTTTAAGCAAGACAAATCGACAGAAGGGATGGGAAGTTATCAGTGTGGGTAGCATCCCAGCCTCTTTTTTCATTTCTATTTGCTTTCTAGCTTATGTTACTCAAACTCAAAGCAAAAATGTGTTCCACTAAAGAAAACTCAGATCGGAAACCAGCTTGAAATATGCTCAGGATGTTAGAAAATCTTCTAATTTGTCTATTTTGATAAAAAAGAAGTTAAGTTAAAAATGTCTATCCAAATAACTGATATCCAAACTTGCAAAAGTATGTTGAATCAGTCATTGTCGATTGGATCTTCACCATGTTAAATGGCAGAATTATCAACTCTCAAATAGGAGTTAGCACTATTGAGAAAACAGTTACTAGAGGCACACCACAGGGAGGAGTCATCTCACCCCTGCTCTGGATCCTCGTAGTCAACAAAATTCTCACAAAGTTCAAACATCAGGGCATTAAAATAGTTGCGTATGCAGATGACATAGTGGTTTTGATAACAGGCAAGTTTCTTACCATCATCGAAAACATTATGGAAAATGCAGTAAAGGATTTATCTTCTTGGCCAACTAAGAACGGTCTCGGGGTCAACCCCACCAAGACAGAGCTAGTTTTGTTCACGAGGAAAAGGAAACTGGAGGGCTTCAACCCTCCCAAACTAAATGGCATTCCTCTAAAACCTTCTAAGGAAGCTAAATTTCTAGGAGTAATCCTTGACTCCAAGCTTACATGGAAGCGTAATACTGAGGAAAGAATGAAAAAAGCACTATGTGCATTCTACACATGCAAAAAGACCTTCGGTGTACGTTGGGGTATGCAACCGCAAGTCATCCAATGGATGTGCACAGCGATTGTCAGACCCATTCTTACCTATGGCTCTATTGTATGGTGGAAGGCGGTGGAAAAATCAAGCTTTCTCAAGAACCTGAATAAGGTACAGAGACTAGCCTGTATAGGAATTACAGGGGCTCAAAGATCCACACCACAAGCTGGATTGGAAATGATCTTGGACCTCCCGGCTCTGGATGAGTTCATAAAGTGCACGGCAGCCAAAACTGCAATTCGTTTAAGAGAACTGAGTTTTTGGAGGCATAGCACTTATGGCCACGGGTCAATCTTACAAAGATATGACACGATCCCAGGACTGAGAGAGACCACCGATTACATCCCCCCTTTACTAGATTTCGACAGGAAATATTCTATTTTCATACCAGAAAGACAGGGTTGGGATCCCAATTCACTTATAAGTAAACAGGGTATCCTTTTCTACACTGACGGTTCAAAATGGAATCAGGAACAGGTGCTGGAGTGTTTTGCCAATCTCTCAACATCAGAGCGTCATATACACTCCCTTCTGACTGTAGTGTCTTTCAGGCCGAGGTCTTTGCCATTGGAAAAGCAGCTGAATTGGCACATCACGAAAAGCTAAGCTCTTCGGAGATTACTTTTTTCGTGGACAGCCAGGCTGCTATCAAAGCCTTAGCCAGTGAGACCATTAGATCAAAAGCAGTTTTAAACTGTAGGAAGGAATTAAACAAAATCTGCCACACTAACCGGGTAAAGCTCTGCTGGGTTCCCGGACATAGCAATATAGAAGGGAATGATATAGTAGACGAACTAGCCAGGAAAGGGTCAAAAGCAGACACAAGTAGTAGCGACCATTCAGTTAGAGGACCACTCGTCCCGATTGGGGTACTCAAGAGGAAGATAGACCTTAGACTAAAAGAGAAAACCAATATCTCCTGGAAATCCAGGAACGATTGTGCAATCTCTAGAAGTTTATGGCCTAACACAAATGAAAAAGAAACTTTGTATATTCTATCGCTGAGTAAAAAGAACATTAAAATCTTGATAGGTGTACTAACAGGTCATTGCGCCATTGGCACAATGGCTAATAGAATAGGGGCATTTGCACCCGATTTTTGTAGGAGCTGTCAGGATGAGGAGGAAATGGAAACCATTAAACACCTGCTCTGCGACTGTCCGAACCTCCAAACCAGCCGACTCCGTCATTTCGGAAACAGGTTTGTTGGAGAACTGGATGATCTAGCACAGGTCTCAATGGCGAGCATGAGGAAATTTATAGATAGCACAGGCTGGTTCGTTAACGAGCCAGTCTACGCTAATCGACAGAGTTGAATTGAACTGAGAGCATCGATGCTAAATTTATACTTTTACAGGGGATCACAATGGACCAATAGGCCCCCGTGTACGCAACAGCTTCTTGCTGTGCACACCCCTTACAACCTAACCTAACCTAACATGTTGAATCAGTCTAATCAGTTTTTACTTGAAATTTGTTCCTTTTTTTTGATGGCGGTATAAAACTGGTTTGTTAACTTATCTTAACTAAAAGTATTGATCATTGATTTAACGATTTATTAAACCCTTTGTTCGAAAAATTCTTACAATTAGCTTTACGGGTTTATATCCACTATAGATATCAGTTAATATTATTACAAAACAATATTTCGTCATTTTCTCTTTAACTTTAAAAAAACATTTTTTGATGATTTCAATTCTTCATCATTAAAAAGAAAATCAAATAATAATAAGTAATTTATTAAATTTGTATTCCCCCTCAAAAACCAAATTTATATCTATAAATACAATATTGAGCGTTTTTGGCTTCACAAAGTAAGTCACATATTAGCCTCGAATTCCCAAGAGGAAATTCCCGAAAAAAAATCGTGTACCTATTTAATTTTAATCTTCGAGGTACATATTTAATATACATTTCCTTGAAAAAAAAACGTCTTATGTTTCTAAAAATAGAACTTCCTCCTCTTTGATTTCAAATAAAAAAATGTCACCTCATCAACTTATGAGTACATATATGTACCTACCTTCTATTTTTAGACTCTTAACATAAAGAAGAAACCTTCATTTAAATAAATTCTTCTAACGATAAAGATTAAAATTATAACATTTGTAAAATTATCTAACTATCCATATACTCGTATCGAATGAGTTTGTAGATAAAATTTATTCACAAAACTTTTTAAACAAATAAAACCAACAAACTCAAAAGTAATGGTTTGGTTATTCACCAAAAGTTTCTATTCTTTTTCCCGTATTTTATTTCATCTTCTTGTTCTTGATTCTTTTCTAACACCCTTGAAAATGTGTAGACTTTTAGTGTTTTCATGATGTGTTATTTGTATTTTAGGTTCTTTTGAAAAGTTGCCAACTTTTTGAAAACATACACCTGAGGTTTTCTATGATAAATATTAAGCTTATTTTATGTAGACATAGTAAAGGAGTAGGTGGACAGTGAATCAGAACATTAAGTGTGCAAAACTTTTGTAGGATAATATTTTTTATTTTACTGCCTTATCCGGCTCCCACACTGAAGCAAATGATGTGTTAAAATAAAGGAACATTTTTTGAAAAAAACATTGCTTTTTATGAAGTACATATTAATTTGCTTCCAATGATGTTCAAATGGTAGATACACATGTGCATGGTCCTGTAAGGAGCGGTTATGCCCGGTCTTGCCCTTGGAGTCAGGTTGAAGGTCGTGCGGCGGGGTGACTTCCTAACCGAGTAAAGAAAAACCAGTTGCGAAGCATCAAGCCTCGGATACGGGTGAAATGTTAGGTCCCTTAATAGACCACGTGCAGCTGAAGAATAAGTGGAGGACCGAGACTGCTATAAAGCAGATATCACCGCTATGCACACAATTTGATGGGATGGGCCGGGAAAAAAGAGGATGAAAAACTGCGATATTTACAATGGTCCACACTTGGGCAACAAGTCTTGAGCTATGGGTGCACCAACGAGCGCCTCCTCATGACATTTCCCATCAAGGCTGAATTCGACAACATTAGCTTAATATGCTCACACGCCCCAACAGAAGAAAAGGATGACAACAACAAGGATATGTTTTTCGAGCTCTTGGACACAGCATATGAGCAGTGTCCTAGCTACGACATTAAAACTATTCTGGGAGATTTTAATGTCAAACTAGGAAGGAAAGACATCTTTGGTGGAATAATTGGGAAAAACAGCCTGCACGACAGCACTTTCTATAACGGATGCAGGATCATCGATTTTTCTGTGGGGTGAAATGCTATGGTAGCCAGTACGCGTTTTCCACTCTTCAACATCCACAAAGGAACGTGGAGTTCTCCAGATCAATTTACCGTCAGCCAGATTGACCATATAACGATCGACGCTAGACACGCTTCCAGAATCATGGATGTCCGAACTTTCCGAGGAGCTAACATCGACTTGGACCACTACTTCGTTGTAGCCAAGGTAGCACTTCGGATTTCCAGACCCAAGGCAAAACAGGGAGATGCTGGGAGAAGATAGAAAGTCGAAGGGCTACAATCGCAAGAGATCGCCAAATCCTTCTCCGATCAAGTCACAAGTAACTTCTCTCGACGTTTTCTGCTGCCAACACAATGTATCGAGAACCAATGGCAACATTTCCAATGAGAGAAGCCGCCTCTGACAAACAGCCACCAACAAGAAACCCATGGTTTGATGAGGAATGTCGGCAGGCAAATGCAGCCAAACAACAGGCACGCAAAGCGGCACTGCATAGAAGAACGAGAGCATTCTCATGAGCTTTATGAGCAAAAGAGGCGAGAGGAATATCGACTTCTCAGAAGAAATAAGAGATAGCATCAAAAGCGTGCGGTCGAAGATGTTGTTCAAGGCAGAAATGAAGTTCGAAAGTTCTATGAGTATAGGTAAAACGAAATTCACAAGAACATAAACCTGCACCAACTATAGAGGCATCAGTCTACTTAACATCGCTTACAAAATCTTCTCTGCCTTAATATTTGAACGACTAAAGCCCAAGAAAGTCTGCATTCGACAAAATATTCACATTACGGCACAAGAAAACCAATGCTCCAGAAGTAGAGGGAGACCGCGGATCAACACACAAGTGGAAAGTTTGTTTTGTGGGCCATTATTACACATGACTGTAGTGCTATCTTAAGTAAGTAAGTCAACAAGCCTCCAAAGGAGGTCCTCTAATATCAACAGTCTGGAAACTCCAAGCGGCATCTACAGTAGTTGCAATAAAAAGTGCGCTCTGGAGATTTCAAGGAAGGTCTTAAAATATCATGGAAGCCTCGAAATGTTAAGTTATATCTGGAGATTTCAGGTTAAGTCTTAAAATATCAGGGAGGTTTGCAAATATCTTGAAAGGTTTTGAAATATCAAGGTTTTTTGAATATTAAGGAAGGCCTATACATTGCAAGGGAAGTCTGGAGATTTCAGGTAAATATCAGAGGATATCTTGATACATCAAGGTAGATCTTACATTAACAAGGACAGCCTATAGGTATAGAGTTGAGGAGAGTTCTTAAAATATCAGGAGAATTCGGGATAGTTCAAGGGGGGTCTGAATATTCCAGAAGAGGTGTTGAAATATGAACATCAAGGGATGGTTTGAAATATCTAAAGACGTCTAGTGATTTCAAGCGAGATATTGCCATTTAAACGGATGTCTTCAAATATCAATAAAAGTCTGGAAAAAACCAAGGGATTTCTCGAAATTTTGAGGGACGTCTGGAAATTTCAAGGAAGGTCTGGAGATTTTCGGGAATGTCTTGAAATATCAAGAATCTCAAAATATGTACGTCATTAGCATTTGTCCAGTGTCCTATTTATTTAGGTTAAAAAATTTAAATATTCAATATATTTATAAAATTTAAAAGGGATTGATTAAATTAAATTTGAGGGCTTTAAAACGTTTCCTTACTTTAAACTCAAATCAGTCGAACGTACAATATACAACCTTGTTTTTTCTTTTTGACACACTGTAAGGTTGTTGTTTCCTTCGTGTAATCTTCGAAGGCAACAAAAATTAAATGTTATGAATATAAATATCCAAGTAAAAGAGCAATCATTTGATCGATTAATTTAATCCCATATCATTATTTCCAGCTGTTTAGGCTAAGAAAGTCCCTTTTTCTTTTTATACAAGCACAACAACGAAATTCAAATAAACCTTCGTTGCTTAGTTCTATTTCCATTTTGCATTTAATAAAGGACCTTTTTCTGTTAAACACGCAAAATATATTACAATATTTCTCTTGTAACGCAAATCCTATACTTTTAAGAATAAAACTTCAAAAAGTCCATGGCATAACCGTAATTATAATTCTTAGCTATGTATTTATAAATAGGGTTACCCTTACCCTTACACCTAATAATGATTGAGCTTACGAGTATTGGTCTTGAGAAAAGTTTTGAAAAATAATCTACCCATCATCAGTGGAAGAAAACAAAAAAAGGATATTGATGTGCCATTAAATTCATATTTAAACTTTGGCGAGACGAGGGTTTGAAGTGTTCTTCGTTTTTCTTACTCGAAGTTATAAGCTAATCGTCTTTTTATCCTCCGATAAATATTTTTCAATTAAAACGAATGAATGTCTCATCGAATTAGCAATCATGAATTTTCCAAAACTTTTTCAGAGAAGTTTATTAACACCGAGGTCTTTAAACCCTTTATTAATCTGATTGAAAGGCCTTGAGGTTTTCAATTTCTTGGTAACAACCTCAACGATTATAATGAGTTGACTTAATTTGAAATTAATCAAAATTCTTGGTCAATGAAATTTTTGCACGAAAAGTTTGTTGCGAGCGCACATAATACATTATTCTTTTTCACAAACATGATTGTTTCGTGACCTAACGTTTGACGTGTAGCACTTCTAACCACGAAATAAAATAAAATGGCCCTCATGCACTTTTGAAGTTGCTTTTACTTACTTACTAAGTAAATCAAAAGAAAATCAGCAGGAACTTAATTTAAGTTTATTTTTTTTTGGTAAAATTGCGATAAAAAAATCGTGTAAATTTGTCGTGAAATTTGAATAACTTTTGCCTTTGTTGGAGTTTGATAATGTAATGGAAGTTATGGTGGGAAGTACTCGAGTTGGTAGTGTTAATGTTTCTTTAGGCGAACAAATTACTTTGGCACTTAAAATCCACATAATTTTACACCCATACATCTTATGATGTATGCTTAACGCAGGGTAGTGCAATAAAGTCTGTGACTCTTTTTTCTCTAATACAGTCTTAAAAAACATATAGTGTTTTAAATAGTAGGCGTGGCAGCGTGGAAATGTGTGTATAACTAAAGTCTGAAATTTTGCGCATGACAAATCCCATGTTTTGATAGCCAATTTATGTCGCCAAAATGTAAAGTAACGATACTTGGAAACATAAACTAGTATTATGACACTTAATTTGACAGCTAAGTTTGACAGGTGTGAAATACCAGCACTACTAACTTGAAACCATAGAATTTTTGATTTTATATAACAAAGGCCTATTTGCTGAAACAATACTATAATGTTGTTAAATAAGAGCTCATGATATATTTACTTTTACTTAAGTTTTGTTTCAGCGAATGGCCTTAAGTCTGGCATTGTCTCGGTTTCATCGTCGTGGTTTTCCTCGCTAAAAGTTTAATTTGTAGTCTCGTCTAGTCTAGTTTCATTTTTAAAACTTTGTTTAAGATTTCAAGTTTTATAAATATAAAATAATTCAAAATTAAGGTGATGCACGTCTTACATGTATAAACCCCGAAAATACTGTACGAGACTGACGGGACTAGTGAGGGACTCGGTAAATTTTGGTCTAAAATATACTCATTTGGAATCTCGGATGCCTTTTGGATAGTATCGTCACGCCTTTTCTCAGCTTCAAGAGACAAGACCGAGAGTTTTTTCGCTTGCGGCTTAATATTGAAGACGTATTTGCAAAGTTACAATTTTAGCTGCTTAAAATTAATATTAACATTAACATTAACATTAACATTAACATTAACATTAACATTAACATTAACATTAACATTAACATTAACATTAACATTAACATTAACATTAACATTAACATTAACATTAACATTAACATTAACATTAACATTAACATTAACATTAACATTAACATTAACATTAACATTAACATTAACATTAACATTAACATTAACATTAACATTAACATTAACATTAACATTAACATTAACATTAACATTAACATTAACATTAACATTAACATTAACATTAACATTAACATTAACATTAACATTAACATTAACATTAACATTAACATTAACATTAACATTAACATTAACATTAACATTAACATTAACATTAACATTAACATTAACATTAACATTAACATTAACATTAACATTAACATTAACATTAACATTAACATTAACATTAACATTAACATTAACATTAACATTAACATTAACATTAACATTAACATTAACATTAACATTAACATTAACATTAACATTAACATTAACATTAACATTAACATTAACATTAACATTAACATTAACATTAACATTAACATTAACATTAACATTAACATTAACATTAACATTAACATTAACATTAACATTAACATTAACATTAACATTAACATTAACATTAACATTAACATTAACATTAACATTAACATTAACATTAACATTAACATTAACATTAACATTAACATTAACATTAACATTAACATTAACATTAACATTAACATTAACATTAACATTAACATTAACATTAACATTAACATTAACATTAACATTAACATTAACATTAACATTAACATTAACATTAACATTAACATTAACATTAACATTAACATTAACATTAACATTAACATTAACATTAACATTAACATTAACATTAACATTAACATTAACATTAACATTAACAACTGAGTATTCCAATATTTTTATTTTGGCGTTATAAGAATGAGAGGTCTATTTAAATAATTGAATTTCAGCCTACTGTAGAGATAATCAGATTGTTCCATTTGAATTAAAAGTTAAAGGTACCTAAGTAACCAAAATTTCAATTTGTTGCAGCCACATAGTTTCTCAGATTATACTTTCCGCTTTACTGGCAAGCAATATTATAACAGACAACATTTATGCTTTCTAGAAGTCGCGTAGTCCAAATTACTTAGAAAGCAATAAAACAGTACTGGATTCAAAGGGATTTTGCTAATTAAAAGATTTCCATAGAAAAAAGCCTTGAATGATGCCAAAAGTTCTAAGAGTACTAGATTACAGAAAGAGTCGACATAAGCGACGGTTTGGTTCTCTATTTGCAGAGGGCTTAATATTGTTTTGTCGAATATCTTTTGACTTTGCAGAATTAAGGTGGAGATTATCTAGTTAAGACCAATGTAAGATCGTTTCCAAGTCCTCATTTATCAGAGAGACGGTATCGTCCTTCGTAGATAAAGATCAGCTGATCAAAAGTTGAACGTGTGTCGTCAGCATATAAATAGATAAAGCAATTTTTAACTGCGTGTGGTAAATCATTAATGCAGATTGAGAAAAAAGTAGTGGCCTAAGTATTGATCCTTGTGAGACCTCGTGGCGTAAAGCTAAATTAGACGATCTACAACTTGCTACAACACATATAGTAGCTGTCTGTTACTTGGATATGAGCGGATGAGTACGGCTCAGTTGTAAGTCCACAAACTTAATTGTAGTGTTCTTCAAAGCAAGAACCGAGTGACTTATGGTGCCAAAAGCTGTGTAAAATTCAAGTAATGTTAGCAGAAGACGAAACGATTTTTATCTAAAGGTTTTCGCTTTTATCATCAGGAACGATATGCCTTAAGAATAAGATGGTTGATAATTGCGACATCTTCACAAAAAAAAACGAAAAAAATGCTGAACTTCCGTGAAAATTAGGATTAACATTAAGTTTTTTCAAGTAGTTAAAAGATCATTTTGTACTAAAATTTCGAAAGATTAAGTAAAATTTCAATAAAACAGTACACAGGAAGTTCCTTGCCAAAATTCAACTCCATCCAAGTATTTTTAAAAACGTGAACATTTTGTGTGTATAATTTATCTGGCTCTGAGGCGTATACGTCCTATTTCTTATTAATTTGACAAAAGTGCAGAAAACTTTTTGTCAAGCCAGCTTTTGTTTATAAAACAAAAGGCTGCTTTAGAATTCTTAATCCACATGTCCTTTTTTTTTAAGTATGTACGTATTTTTATTGAGTTATTTTTAGAACGACGATTTGTTAAAAAATTTATTTGAATGTCTCCAACCCTGTGCTAACAAGTGTTTAGTATTCCTAAACACACTAAGGAATATAGTAGTATAAAACCTGCGTCGGTATTTTTTGTCTTAATTAAGTACCATACAGTCTTTTTCGGACTTAATTAGATGTGTCTGCCGAAACTACTTATTTAACAAATTATTCCTTTCTTTCTTTCATCCAAACAACCAAACAAACCTTCCGCTAAATAGTCTGTGAGTCATTTAACCCAAACAGAGAGGAAGTACATAAACCCCACTTTGTTGGCATGAAAGCGAGACACAAACATTTTGATAGCACTCATAATCCCGCATACTTAACCCCATTTATGAAAAATATTAAAAAAAAACCAGACCCTCAAAATATTATATTCAGTATGCATCCGCATGAACATCGTCGTCGTAGTCATCGTTTTCGTTGTCGTTGTCGTCCTCTTGAACAATTTGGTCCTAATATCAGACATTTCCCTTCATTTTGTATTCATGATGGCAACACACACCTCGCCTAATTGCCCCACATAATTTCCATCCTATATATTTCGAAGTACATAGGTTCATAACCATCATAATATAAAGTCATAGCATTCGTGTCGCATAGGGCACGAAAAACATAAAATGAAATATTATGCTCCGCGAAGGGAATTAATTCTGAAATTCCCTAAATAGGGACGTGTAAGTTTTTTAAAGGAACATTTTTTAACTTTAAACATGAAAAAATGTGAAAATTTGTAAATACAGTTAATAAAATGGTCATCCAATAGGGACTTCCGAACTTTGACAGTTCATAGGACCTTTGTTCCAAGGTGATGCTAAATTTATCAAACTCGCTGCCATTTGTTACGATTGTTACGATTGTGTTAATAAATCACCATGAACGAATATTGCCTTCAAAAATATGTTTTGGTAATAACATTGTTCTATTCGTTGAGACATTGAAGTTCATCTTAAGATATGAGGCCCAATTCTGAATGAACGCGATACGTCAAAAAATAAAATTGGGTTGGTGATAATTTCCCCCAAGATATAATCCCCAAAAGAAAATCCCCAAATTCATAATCCCCAAAACGAAATCCCCAGCAGCAAAATTTACAAAGAGAGAATACCCAGGGAGAAAATCCCCAAGTGAATATCCCCAAAACAATTATGCTCAAGTAATGAATCATGCAATTAAATCGCGCGCGCGATTTAATCGCATGATTCATTACTTGAGCATAATTGTTTTGAATATATTAAATTTCATTTATATTGCATGAAATGCAATCCAAAGATCTGGAAACAACAAAATCATCCATTTCAATTTTTATTCCAAAACAAGAGAAATACTCGGCACTACAAAACAACACTTAGATAGCACTAAGCAAGCACTACGAATACAATGATTCTCTATGAATACTAAAGTCAAACTGAGAAGTGCATGCCTTCATACTGATTTTTTGTTTAGAAAAATCGTTATCATTTATTAATATCACAATAAAAGAATTTCATGAGAGTTTTTCTAAAAACTGCATGCATAAATGAAGATATGCACGGATACTGGGGATTTGGAGATTTCGTGGGGATTTTGACAAAATAAATTATTTAGTTGGGGATTTTGTCCATTTGTCTTACGTATCTGGGGATATTATCCAAATGGATTAAATTTGTTTTGGGATATTATCCCGTGGGGATTCTATTTTTTGGGGATTCAATACGACACCCAATAAAATTATCGAGTTTGAGGCAATACCAGTTTACATGAGATCAAAGAGATTTCAATACACCCCAAGTTGCTGTTTGGTGTAAATTTAGACCTGTAAATTTAAACCTTAAACGACGTTCGTCCTAACCGCTATAAATTGATGATTACTTACTTTGTTAACCTGAATTGAATGTTATGGACGCCAAAAACTAGATGTATTATCAAGATGTAACCGTACCACACAGTGGCACTATTTGTATGGGAGAGTGGAAATATTTTAATAAATCCTCACTTTCAAAGCCACAATGAAATTCTCACCAAATAATACATTAAAAATAAAAAAGAGGCTGGGATGCGACCCACACTGATAACTTCCCATCCCGTCTGTCGATTTGTCTTGCTTAAAAGTTTGTCTATATGTATCAATTTTTACCAAATGTTCGTACTATTTTTTGTAGATTTTATTTTTTTATGAAAAAACGGACCGTTGGATTTTTATAAAAAAAATTACTGAATATCGAAAACAATATTTTCTGTGAAATAAAATAAGTTTGAAGACAATACTTTTAATTTTTGAAAAGCTATATCAGTCGAAAGTAAATTTTTACCAAGTTTTAGTATTGTTTTTTTTTTAGGTTTTTATTTTTTGTAAAAAACTGTCGATTCGATTTTTCTCAAAATTTTATCGAATGTTGAAAACATTATTTCTTATAAGTTAAAATTAGTTACAAGCCATTATCTCAAATTTTGAAAAGATATTTTAGTCAAAAATCAATTTTTACCAACTTTTGGTAAATTTTTTTTAGGTTTTTAATTTTTTGTACAAAAACTGTCAATTCGATTTTTTTCAAAATTTTACCGAATGTTGACAACAATATTTTTTGAAAGATTAAAGAAGTTTAAAGCCAATATCTCAAAGTTTTGAAAAGATATTTGAGTCGAAAATCAATTTTTACCAACTTTTATAATTTTAGTTTTTAGGCTTTTATTTTTTGTAAAAAAAACTGTCAATTAGATTTTTCTCAAAATTTTATCAGATGTCAAAAACATTATTCTTCGTTGCACAAAATTGTTTTGGAGATGAAATCATATTTTGGTCGTAAAATTTTCGAGGTGACAAATTTTTTTTTTCAGTTATTTTGATTTATAAAAAAAAAAGATAATTTGATTTTTTTCCAAAAATATCATTGTTTTGTATTACGTTACAATATATAATATAAAATTTAATTCATTGGTTCATGAGATATTTAGGGTTAACCAAAATTGTCAACTTTTTTTTAAACTCCTATGGTAAAAAAACCACCCACGCAATTTTCTTGAGAGCCCTTTCTGCATCTTTCTGCCTTATTATCTGTATAACAAAATTTATTTGAAGTCGATATCTCTTCTGGTTTGGAAGACGAAAAAAACGTCACGAACGTACAGACGTACGAACGTACGTACACACGGACGCACAGACATCTTTCTAAAAATCTTTTATTTCGACTCTAGGGGCCTTGAAACGTCGAGAACTGTCAAAATTTTCAATTTGACAAATCGGACCCATTAAAATAACTTCCTATGGGAAGTTAAACACAATATTTTCTATAAGATAAAATAAAATTTAATTCAAACCTTTCTTTCTTCTAAAAAAAATGTGAGCCCAAAATTAATTTTTAAGATTTTGCTACATTTTTACTCAATATCAATTTTTGTAACAAAAATGTAGTACAATTTTTGTATTGATTACGAGAGCTGACATTTTTGTTTTTTTTCAGTTTTTTAGATTTATAAACAAATAAAATTGTTAGTTTGATTTCTTTAAAATTCTTATCAAGGTTTATTAAAAAACACCCTAATTAAAGTCGATTTCCTTAAAAGTAGTCAGTTTCAGAAAATCATTTAATTCATGATTTGTCCACTTTGTGGTGGGTGATCTAATTTACACGAAAACAATTTGAAACAATGAATAATTTGAAAAAGGCAAAATATCTTGAGTCTCAAATTTCTTATGTACTTTTTTGAAGGGTGATATTTCAAAATTCTGATGTGATAAGATTCAAATTTAGGACGAATAATATATTTAACTTCTCATAAAAAGTTATATTAATCTGTCCGATTAGTCGAATTGGAAATTTTGACATTTTTAGCCATTTCAAGATCACTAGAATCTAAAGTGCGTTCATTTGTACGTTAAGGTTACCTTTTTACGTCAGCCATATTTCAAAAACCAGAAATCGACTTCAAATAAGTTCAATTTTACTGATAATAACATCAAAGGATGCAAAGGGCTTTCAGAAAAATTAAGTGGGTGGATTTTTTAGTACAGCAATTTGAAAAAAAGGTGAAAATTAGGGTTGACCACAAATATCTCACGAACCAATAAAACTAGCGACTTCAATTAAATTTAATATTATATAAGGATACCAAACTCATATAGTTTTTTAAAAAATCAATAAACGGTTTTTTTACAAATCAAAAAACTGAAATTAATAATTGCAAATAATAATTGCCACCTCGAATAAATTTACGAACAAAAAATAATTTCATTTCCATAATAATTGCATGCAACGAAAAATAACGTTTTTGACAACAATTAAAAAGCCAAAAAAAACATTACTCAAAGTTGGTAAAAATTGAATTTCGACTCAAATATCTTTTTAAAAACTTGAGATTAAGGCTTCAAACTTAATTCATCTTATAAGAAATATTGTTTTCAACATTCTGATGGCTTCTAACTAATTTTAACTCATAAGAAATATTTTTTTCAATATCGCGACAAATTTTGAGAAAAATCGAATTGAAAGTTTTTTTTACAAAAAATAAAAACATAAAAAAAATTTACCAAAAGTTGGTAAAAATTGATTTTCGACTCAAATATCTTTTCAAAATCTTGAGATATTGGCTTTTAACTACTTTAATCTTTCAAAAAATATTATTGTCAACTTATAGTAAAATTTTGAGAGAAATCGAATGGACAGTTTTTTCATAAAAAATAAAAACCTAAAAAAAAATAATAAAAGTTGGTAAAAATTGATTTTTGACTCAACTATCTTTTCAAAAATTTGAGATTATGGCTTCCAACTAATTTTAACTTATAAGAAATAGTGTTTTCAATATTCCATAAAATTTTGAGAAAAATCGAATTGACAGTTTTTTTTATAAAAAATAAAAACCTAAAAAAAACAATACTAAAACTTGGTAAAAATTTACTTTCGACTCAAATAGCTTTTCAAAAATTACAAATATTGGCTTCAAACTTATTTTATATCACAGAAAATATTGTTTTCGATATTCAGTAATTTTTTTATAAAAATCCAACAGTCCGTTTTTTCATAAAAAAATAGTACGCAAATTTGGTAAAAATTGATACATATAGACAAACTTTTAAGCAAGACAAATGACAGACGGGATGGAAAGTTATCAGTGTGGGTCGCATCCCACCCTATTTTTTTTTTTGTAATTTAGAGTATCAACAAACTACATTTTAACAAATCATAGTCTAATATGTATCTATAAATAAATAAATAAACTTTAGATTAACAAAAAATAACTACTCACCGTAGGACTGACATGTTGACTGGCTTAGCACGTGTACAGACAACAAACTCTGGTACAGTTATGACGGCCGTCAAATTGTGCGACCCGCAACTAACTTTATTACCAACATTAAAATTCAAAGTGGGATTTGACGTTGAGTCGGTGATATTTCGCACGAATTTTAAATTTAAATAACACACAACGGACTGACGAGTGAAACTGAACACAAAATTTCTTATTTTTTTAAAATAAAGTGGAGAACACTGCATTATGAAAGTTGTGTATGTATTTAACTATATACATCACAGATTTTCAAATCAATGATAATGTTTAATAGACAGTCACTTAATTGTTGGTTTTCGAGGTTGTGACATGCCATAGGACTGACGTTTTAAGAACTAATTGTTTTTTTTTAGTAACTTGTATTCAAAATAAAGGACCTTTAGTCTTTCCATTGTTTTAAAATACATAAATTGAAATCTCAAAAAAATATAATAAGACTTTATATATATTGGATGATGACATCGAGTTACCCAACTTTTGTATAATCTAATCACCCATATGCAAAATGTTGTTGGTAGTTTTTAGTTAATTTTTTAGAAAAATTCAACTTCTTGATTAAACACGAAAACCTACAAAAACAACAAAAAACTGATAAGAAACGGTTTTCGACTCAAGTAGTAGAAGAACAAAGAAAAATATTTACTTTAAACAAATTGAGAGACGGTATAGAAAGTTATCAGTGTTGGTCGCATTTGTTATTTTTTTTCTAAAAAAAATTAACCAAAAGTTAGCAACAATATTTTGCTTATGATACTACAAAGTTGATTTCAATATCTGTTTTTGTTCCAGACATTTTTAGTGGAAATTCAATTGTTATCAATTTCAGCAGATTTTTTTTAAACTTTTTCTTTAAAAAAAAAGTACCGATTTTATTTTTCTAAAACCATTATCTTGTATTAACAACAAAATTTTGCACAGAAAAAATAACTTCGAAGTCAATACCTTCATCAATCGTTATTTCGAACTGTTTATTGCATTTTTTTTTAAACTTATTCTAATATACTATTTAATTAAAGTCAATTTGGCACAACCAACTTTTTAAATTATTTTTTTTTTTAATTGTTAAAATAAAAAAAATGATGACATTATCTGAAAAACAAAATATATTTTGAGACGATATCTGTACTGGTTCTTGAGATACAACGCAACTGAACCTATCAACTATGCGATGGAAATGCTTCAAGCTTGACGTATTCCATATGAGATCCGTAAGACACATGTTTACTTTTTCTGTTGGGGTCGACAGCAACGGAAAAATTTGCGTGAAATGCGATTAGGTAGGAATATAATACATCAGAAAGTTTAAACGTTGATATAAACATGTTTAACTAAAAATTCGTCACATTGTCTTTTAACAATGAGAATAAAGTGGAATCTTTCTCAAACTTTTAGAATTTTTCAAATGCAACTGATCCTACAGCCATAACGTTTAACATATCAGAGTTTATTTTTTCAAGAATTCAGGGCACGGATATTGTTGTAAGCCTTATTTCTATAAAATCTAATTCTGTTAGAGTGGATAAATTGCATCCAGTGTTTATCAAAGCTTTACTTCCAATTATTCTACCATTTGTTTCCTATGCAATGAACACAATTCTAATTAATAGAAATTACACAAGGCAGTGCAAAATTTTCAAAATTCCTAAAATTGTTGTAATGCGATTTCAATCTTACTATTTGTGTGCAAAGTTTTCGAGAAAAATATGGAAAATCAAATTAGCGTGCATATGAGAAACCACAACATTTACACGCCCTTTCAATCCAGTAGCTGCATATGGGTGCTAGTAAACGTCATGGAAGATATAAGACAGGTCATGGCCTGTCTAAAACTTTTGACACCTTAAACCATTGGATACTACACCGCAAGCTGTATGTATAACTTTAGCCCTTGCTCTGCTTATTCACTTCTCTTATACATTAGTAATAGAAAACAAGCTGTTTTTGTAGGGAAGAAATGCTCGATTTTTCTCCCCACTTCCAGAGGTTGTCCTATACGCCTTATTCTTTTACCTTTACTCTTCTCATTTTATATAAACGAGCTTTCCAGGCAAATAACAGCTTCTTCTATTCACACATACGCTGACGATGTCCAATTATTCGAAAACTGTTCTCTCGGACTTATTAAAGACTGCGTTAGTTCTATTAACTCTGATCTGCAAATATCAATAGGTGCTCTAGAACCAATGGGTTGTTCCTTAATTCGTGGTCCAAATGATAAGTAGTAATCCATACACATCAACCTAGTTACTTTTTTGGTCGATTACGTTTTCCCTCATCCAGTACGTCTTTGCAACTAATTGTTCCGCGTTAGAACGTTAGTTCTTCGTCAACGATATTTGTTTGTGGAACACTCTATACCACTTTACATCCGAAGTGTACAAGACATGACTCCTTTTTGTAGGGAACTGAACAAACACTTTCAACTTTATCCTACCTAATATTTTCTGTGAAGTTGTTGATTTTTTTCTTCAGCCCTTTTTAACATTTAATGTTAAAGTTCTTTAATTTTAATTTTAAAATGCTTAAATTTGTATTAATATATTGTATACAAAAATGTATGTTTAAATTGATAATTTTAATATTAACTTAGTAACAAAATTGTAACATTGAGTTTTACCTTATAAAGCTTATCACTTAATTATAAGACATACAGCCCAATTCTAAATGAAAATTCCCAGGGAAATATTTCACTTTTCCCTCCTCTTATATTCTAAACGAAAAATTCCCGGGAAATTTTTCCCTTTTCTCTTTTCCCTTAAGCCTAGTACGCTGCTCATGCGAAACGAAAATTCCCATACAAAAATGACATGACGAAATCATAAACGAAAAATTTCGCTGTGCTTTTCGTTTTTCAGTACGCTGCTGAACGACGAAATGTGTCATTTTAGTGGATAGCTGTACTAGATTTCTTAGTACAATTCTTCACTCTTTTCGTTCTCAATTTGATTACCCAGCATATTAATTGCTTGCGAAATTTTGACGTTTAGTTTTTTTATTGAAAAAAAAAAATTGTTTACTCGTGACTTTTGGTGTTTTGACTTTGATTTATAGTTGATTTAAAATTTATAATAAAATGGGTTTGTCTAATGTGTTCCAACATTGCATTTCTGAATCGGAAACTCAGGATGTTATTGGTGATGTGCAAGAAGTGATGAAGACAAGCAGTGAAATTCAACTTCCAGACAGAACTCTCCACAAATATTTTTCCGCTGCGGTTTTCGTTTTCATTCCGCTCTGCACTTGGAGACCGCCGAAAAAAATTCGTTTCACTTCAGCTGCGTTATAGGCTTTATTCTAAACAAGTTCGAAAATGGGAAAAAATACTCCGGGAAAAAAAGTAGCTATTCTAAATGTCAAAAAAAGGGAAAATACGAATTCATTTGGCGCGAGTTTGTTCCCCACACTTGAGCTGGAGAGTTACGAAAATAAATGTTAGTTTTTCTTTTTTTGTAATAATAAATTGATAACATTTCAAATATGTTAAGGTCAAAAACAACAAACAAGGGTCATCTTCAAATGCTTTTGAATTTGATGGAGGCTCAACGCGATATTGCGTGTGGCTTCCACAACAAAACAAAGGAGGAAGTGGCATTGTTTTGGAAAATGGTGGAAAATAAGCTGAATTCGTGTGGACCACCAAGAAAAACATTAACGGAATGGAAAAAGTAAACATTTAAACAAAAATTTAGTAGATTTATTTTTATTAACATATATAGATATGTATTTACATGTACATTGTACATATATAATCATAGGTTTGGAGTGATCAGAAAAAATATGTTCGATCAAAGGCGGCTGCGAACCTGAAAGCAAGGAATGGGACTGGTGGTGGACCAAATAAGGAGCAACCTTTTTCGGACTACGAACAGGCCATCTATGTTTTGATTGGAATGAAAGAGTCCGTAGAAGGTGTTCCTGCAACAACGTTTGGGCTGGATGCAAGGAAAAGGAAATCGAATAAAGAAAATTTAGAGCCAGCAAAAAAAGTGACCATTTCCTCTCAATCCCCAACGGAATAATTGCTTGCTGAAGAATACCTCCTATCTTTGGAAATCGAACCTGTCCAGCCAGAAGCAACGCCAGTAAATATTCCACAAATATCTTCTCGACCGCAAGCAAGTGCAAGTGCCTACAAAAATACTTTGATGTTCTTCTAACTCCTCTTCAAACAAGATTCTTGCTGCAATACTGAACACTTTTTAATTTAATTTACTTATATATGCATTTATTTATGCATAAACATCAATTTCAAAATGTTTGTTTTCCTTTTCTGAAACTTTTGTACACCTACATTCTTGTGTCAAATACTTCGGAACAGCTGTTTCGAACATACAAAATGTTCATTCCCGAGTTCGAAGGGAAAAAATGTCTCTTGGGGAATTCGGAATAGGAGAATTTTACTATCGGGAGAACAAGTCTCCCGGGGAATTGTTTTCCCCGGAAATATTAAGAATTGGGCTGATAACGTTTTAATGTGTAAGCAATCATTTCATAGTTTAGAAATTTGTATGATCGAAAGCCGAATATATATAATACTAGCGGCCCGTCCCGGCTTCGCACGGGTAGACATAAATAGGTACAGACATTTAAGTTATAAGCATGCTAATTAAAACGACCATGAATCACTAAATTAGAAAATATTTTGTTTGTCCTCTTTGCAGCGTATGCGGTGAAAGACATTTTATGGCTAATTTTTTTACACCTTCGTTTGGTCTTAATAGGAATTTTTAAAGATTTATTTAGTAATCTAAATATAGCCTATGTTATTACTCAGTGATAATGTAGTACTTTTTGAGTTTATTCGTTACATACAAAAATACAAATCTTTCTTCTTTATAATATTGGTGTAGATTCAGATTCTATTCAGAAGCACGTATCATTCTTTGTCAACAATTTCGTATCCTTGACTATTTATAACACTGTAAAATGCATAAAAGTATTTATTAACTCTCTTGCCTGAATTTAGAGGATCAAGAAAAGAAAAACTACGAATTTTTTAGAGAAACAAGAAATATTTTTGGTTTTGAATACGATTGTTAATTGTAAGATAAGCCATTAACACGCTTATCTTTAAAAACAAAAATGTGCATACAATTACAAATACAGCAAATACGAAACAAAAGATATATAAGAAAGTCAATCTAGCATACAGACAAAGCTTACGTACCCTATAGAGAATTTCTACATTAGGAAAACAAATTATTACAATCGCTTTCTGCCTCCCTGCTGACTTACTCAACCAAATTACCACCTAAATCCAGTGGGCTTACTCATAACGTCGTCGTCCATATGGCGGCTTCGGACGGCCGGCGGCGACAACGACTACATCGTTTGTCGTAACCTACAAGAACCCAAACCATCCCCTAAAAAAACATAAAGTCTACAGGAGGCAGGACTCAAAACTTAACACAAAATGTGTGCAGTAAAATTCCCAAGAAATTTTATGCAAATGCACTCACGCTACGTATTTAAAGCACTTACCGAATTCCGGGGTAGTTGTCTCTGGTCCCATGCTGAAGGTATTAACGAAAAAGCCATTATCGTCGTCGCATATGACATGACTGGGCAACAAAACGCAAATGTACACTAAGCACAGAACCAGCGTGGACAGGCTGCTTAAGCTGGCCAATAATGATTGTGGGACACGCATTGGGTGGTGGCGCTGATGTCGCTTGGTGGCGGTGGTGGCAAAGGCGACGGCGACATCATCATCATCGACCGCACCAGAGGGCGCCACACCTCGTTTTCGTCCTGATGTTGCGGTTGCATTAATCCTCCTGCCTTGGCTCCTTCCGATGCCAATGCCGCTGCCGATGCCGGTAGAAGCCATATTATTATTAGCTAGAGTTACACTGCTGCGTTTAAAAATTGTATAAGGTTGCTTATTGATAAAAACGTCGGGCTTATCGGTTGAAGAAGGATTTGAATATCCTTGCGTGCGTTTAAAATTATGATTATTATTATTTACTATTACGGCTACGGCTGCTGTTGCTGTTGCTGCTTCGGCTACTTTGACTGCTTTGACTGCTTCGAATGCTTCGACTGTTGCTGCGGTTGGTAGTGTTGTGATTATTTTGTTGTTTTTGTTATTATTGCTTTGATAGCAACTACTAATAGCGATTAACGTATTATTTGGCTCGCAATCTGCTTTGCCCTGTTGTTGCGGTCGCTTATCACGATATTTTTTAGCACCAATGGAGCGTCCAATGCCTGGAGCTCCGTGGGGCCTTAAAGCCCCATTTAATCTCATACTCTATCTTCTTCGCGGTCCTCATCCATTCTGATGGCGTGTATGGTTTGTCTTGAATTATTTTATTCCTTCGTTCTTGTTGTGGTTGAATTGTTTTTTTTTACAAAATTAAAACAAAAATGCACGCTGACAGAAAACTCTGCAAAGACAAAGAAATATGAAATCAAAATTATGAGTTGGAAAATAAATAAATGCGGTTTTTGTATATTTAAAACAACAACACAATAAATGCTAATTATATTAGAGAGGCAGGAAGGTAAAGGACTACAAGAACATGGCAAGCAAGGGCCCTAAGAGGGTTTTTCCATATTTCCATATACTAAGTTGAAGTTGGTTGGTGTTTCAAGTATGTTTATGTAGGTTGAAGCTTGTAGCTGGTAGAGTAAGCTATGGGGGGTTGTATGATGATGTATATTTTGTGAGACGTCATGAAGTAACAATGCAAGCAAAAACTAGGTCGGACATTGAGGGCATATTCATTAGCAATGGGATTGTTTCAAGCCTGTGTATATGGAGAAGCCCTGCCTATTCAAATGTATAAGAATGTACCTTCATTATGTTATGTACAACATCATTCTTATAGCCAACTACAAGTACCTATAAAACAATGAAAAAGTACAACAATAATGAAGGTGACATTAAAATACACGCATTTTATCGTCACTATAGGTCTGATGTCGTAGGTACAGCACAGTTCTAGGTAGCTTCCCTTACTTTCATACATAGGTTAAGTCATGTTAATGATCGTTCCTTACAATATTTATGTTATGTACTGTATAGTTAGGTACACTTCTTTGTTTTCGTCATCATCAAGGAGAATGAATGGGTCTTGAAGGCCGAAGTGGAGAAGAAGCTTCTAAGAAAGATATGGCATTAAAGGATTTTCATTGTTTTAAGCATGAAGACTGAAACTGAAACTGATGATGAAATATTCGTCTTATTCTTTTGATTTATTTATTTTCATATAAATAATAGTCTATTCATTGTATAAGAATGACAGTTGTATGTACATAAATAATTCTTGAGACAAACCCCAAAAAAACTACCAAGAGTTTCTTTTCTAAGTAATAAAAGTGAAAGAGGCTTCTTATAGCAGAATACACGGTAATTTATAGTTAAGTGGAAAACAACTAAAAATAAGGATTCTTTGTGATTCTTTGATTGGTCTATCGATTTTATTAACTTCCCATAGGAAGTTATTGTAATGGGTCCGATTTGTCAAATTGAAAATTTTGACATTTCTCGACGTTTCAAGGTCCCTAGAGTCGAAATAAAAGATTTTTAGAAAGATGTCTGTGCGTGCGTGTGTACGTATGTACGTTCGTACGTCCGTACGTCCGTACGTCCGTACGTCCGTACGTCTGTACGTTCGCGACGTTTTTTTCGTCGTCCATAGCTCAAGAACCAGAAGGGATATCGACTTCAAATAAATTTTGTTATACAGATATTAACGCAGAAAGATGCAGAAAGGGCTCTCAAGAAAATTGCGTTTGTGGTTTTTTTACCATAGCCGTTTAAAAAAAAGGTGAAAATTTTGCTTAACCCTAAATATCTCACGAACCAATGACGTTAGAGACTTGAATTAAATTTTATATTATATATTGTAACGTAATACAAATTAAGTATATTTTTGAAAAAAAATCCAATTAACAGTTTTTTTTATAAATCGAAAAAAGTGAAAAAAAAAATTTTTCACCTCGAAAATTTTACGACTAAAATATGATTTCATCTCCAAAACAATTTTGTGCAACGAAGAATAATGTTTTTTACATCTGATAAAATTTTGATAAAAATCGAATTGACAGTTTTTTTATAAAAAATAAAAACCTAAAAAAAAATATTACCCAAAGTTGGGAAAAATTGAATTTCGACTCAAATAACTTTTCAAAAACTTGAAATTTAGGCTTCAAACTTATTTTATATTATAAGAAATACTGTTTTCAACATTCAGTAAAATTTTGAAAAAAATCGAATTGACAGTTTTTTTACAAAAAAATAAAAACCAAAAAAAAAATTCACAAAAGTTTGTAAAAATTGATTTTCGAATCAAATATATTTTCAAAAAATTGAGATAATGGCTTCTAACTAACTTTAACTTATAAGAAATATTGTTTTCAACATTATGACAAATTTTGAGAAAAATCAAATTGACGTTTTTTTTACAAAAAATAAAAACCTAAAAAAAAAATGTATAAAAGGTTTTAAAAATTGATTTTCGACTCAAACATCTTTTCAAAACTTTGAGATATTGGCTTTAAACTAGTTTAACCTTTAAAAAAATATTGTTTTCAACATTCAGTAAAATTTTGAAAAAAATCGAATTGAAAGTTTTTGTATAAAATATTAAAAACCTAAAAAACTTTAACAAAAGTTGGTAAAAACTGATTTTCGACTCAAATATCTTTTCAAAACTTTGAGATATTGGCTTTAAACTACTTTTATCTTTCAAAAAATATTGTTGTCAACATTCTGTAAAATTTTGAAAAAAATCAAATTGACAGTTTTTTTTTACAAAAAATTAAAAACCTAAAAAAAATTTAACAAAAGTTGGTAAAAATTGATTTTCGACTCACATATCTTTTCAAAAGTTTAAGATAATGGCTTCAAACAAATTTTATCTTATAAGAAATATTGTTTTCAACATTCGATACAATTTTGAGAAAAATCGAATTGACAGTTTTTGTACAAAAAATGAAAACCTAAAAAAAAGATACTAAAACTTGGTAAAAATTAACTTTCGACTCAAAAAGCTTTTCAAAAATTAAAAATATTGGCTTCAAACTTTTTTTATTTCACAGAAAATATTGTTTTCGATATTCAGTAATTTTTTTATAAAAATCCAACAGTCCGTTTTTTCATAAAAAAATAGTACGCAAATTTGGTAAAAATTGATACATATAGACAAATTTTTAAGCAAGACAAATCGACAGACGGAATGGGAAGTTATCAGTGTGGGTCGCATCCCAGCCTCTTTTTTTAAAAGACTTCAGTTGCATTTCTTTTTATAAGCGAGAAATTGTTGTAAACTTGCTTAACATATAATGTTTAGAGTAGAAATAAAGGTTGTCAACTATTTTCTTAAGAATTCCCGATTGGTAAATTTAAAAACCTATTTTTGTCGGCCATGTCTCAAGAACCAACAAAGAAATTGACTTAAATATTTTATTATTGCACATTACGATTGCGAGGATTTTTATCACACTGGACCAATCCTATATTGACTACAATAAGCATCCCATCATGTGAATAAAAACAGATAACAAAAAAAGAGGCTGGGATGCGACCCACACTGATAACTTCCCATCCCGTCTGTCGATTTGTCTTGCTTAAAAGTTTGTCTATATGTATCAATTTTTACCAAATTTGAGTACTATTTTTTGTAGATTTTATTTTTTTATGAAAAAACTGACAGTTGGATTTTTATAAAAAAATTACTGAATATCGAAAACAATATTTTCTGTGAAATAAAATAAGTTTGAAGCCAATATTTTTAATTTTTGAAAAGCTATTTGAGTCGAAAGTAAATTTTTACCAAGTTTTAGTATTGTTTTTTTTTAGGTTTTTATTTTTTTTTAAAAAAACTGTCAATCCAACATTTATCAAAATTTTACCGAATGTTGAAAACAATATTATTTATAAGATAAAATTAGTTTGAAGCCAATATCTCAAAGTTTTGAAAAGATATTTGAGCCGAAAATCAATTTTTACCAACTTTTATTAATTTTTTTGTTTAGGTTTTTATTTTTTGTAAAAAAAACTGTCAATTCGATTTATTTCAAAATTTTTCTTAATGTTGAAAACAATATTTCTTATAAGTTAAAATTAGTTGGAAGCCATAATCTCAAATTTTTGAAAAGATATTTGAGTCGAAAATCAATTTTTACCAACTTTTGTTAAATTTTTTTTTCGGTTTTTATTTTTTTGTAAAAAAAACTGTTAATTCGATTTTTTTCAAAATTTTACTGAATGTTGAAAACAATATTTTTTGAAAGATAAAAGTAGTTTAAAGCCAATATCTCAAAGTTTTGAAAAGATATTTGAGTCAAAATTCAATTTTTACCAACCTTTATTAAGTTTTTTTTTAGGTTTTTATTTTTTGTAAAAAAACTGTCAATTCGATTTTTCTCAAAATTTTATCAGATGTCAAAAACATTATTTTTCGTTGCACAAAATTGTTTTTGAGATGAAATCATATTTTAGTCGTAAAATTTTCGAAGTGACAAATTTTTTTTTAACTTCCCATAGGAAGTTATTGTAATGGGTCCGATTTGTCAAATTGAAAATTTTGACATTTCTCGACGTTTCAAGGTCCCTAAAGCCGAAAAGATTTTTAGAAAGATGTCTGTGCGTGCGTGTGTTCGTACGTTCGTACGTCCGTACGTCCGTACGTCCGTACGTCTGTACGTTCGCGACGTTTTTTTCGTCTTCCATAGCTCAACAACCAGAAGAGATATCGACTTCAAATGAATTTTGTTATACAGATAATAAGGCAGAAAGATGCAGAAAGGGCTCTCAAGAAAATTGCGTGGGTGGTTTTTTTACCATAGCAGTTTAAAAAAAAGGTGCAAATTTTGGCTAACCCTAAATATCTCATGAACCAATGACGCTAGAGACTTGAATTAAATTTTATATTATATATTGTAACGTAATACAAAACAAGTATATCTTTGGAAAAAAATCCAATCAACGGTTTTTTTTATAAATCAAAAAAACTGAAAAAAAAAATTTGTCACCTCGAAAATTTTACGACCAAAATATGATTTCATCTCCAAAACAATTTTGTGCAACGAAGAATAATGTTTTTGACATCTGATAAAATTTTGAGAAAAATCTAATTGACAGTTTTTTTTTAATAAAAAATAAAAACCTAAAAAAAACATTACTCAAAGTTGGTAAAAATTGATTTTCGACTCAAATATCTTTTCAAAAACTTGAGACTAAGGCTTCAAACTTATTTTGTCTTATAAAAAATATTGTTTTCAACATTCAGTAAAATTGTGAGATAAATCGAATTGACAGTTTTTTTTACAAAAAATAAAAACCTAAAAAAAATGTATAAAAGGTGGTAAAAATTGATTTTCGACTTAAATATCTTTTCAAAACTTTGAGATAATGGCCTCTAACTAATTTTAACTTATAAGAAATATTGTTTTCAACATTAGGAAAAATTTTGAGAAAAATCGAAGTGCAGTTTTTTTTACAAAAAAAAAACCTAGAAAATAAAAATTATAAAAGTTGGTAAAAATTGATTTTCGACTCAAATATCTTTTCAAAACTTTGAGATATTGGCTTTAAACTACTTTAATCTTTCAAAAAATATTGTTGTCAACATTCAGTACAATTTTGAAAAAAATCTAATTGACAGTTTTTGTACAAAAAATTAAAAACCTAAAAAAAATTTAAAAAAAGTTGGTTAAAATTGATTTTTGACTAAAATTTCAAAATTTCTTTTCAAAAATTTGAGATAATGGCTTCTAACTAATTTTTACTTACAAGAAATATTGTTTTCAACATTCGATAAAATTTTGAGCAAAATCGAATTGACAGTTTTTTTTACAGGAAATAAAAACCTAAAAAAAAAAACAATACTAAAACTTGGTAAAAATTTACTTTCGACTCAAAAAGCTTTCAAAAATTAAAAATATTGGCTTCAAACTTATTTTATTTCACAGAAAATATTGTTTTCGATATTCAGTTATTACTTGCGACATATAGGAACTATATGGCAAGTTTTGCATTCGTGCAAAATTTTGTATGTCTGTCCACGCTCCTACAGCCTAAACCATTGGGTCGATTGAGTTCAAACTTGGAAGTTAAGGTTTTAAGCAGATTCGCGTTAGGCGTTTTTTTCATTTTTTTTTTAAGATCAAAACTAACAGTGGCCCCCATACAATTTTTTTGGTCAAAAAACGATAATTCGAATTTTCTCAAAAACAAACCGATAGATTTTTTTTTAATTTTCTCTAAAATTTTATTTTTTAACTTGGCTTCTTTTAATAAGAAAAACATATTTTTGTATTGCTTAGGAAAGGTACCGCTCATAGAACCGTTATTTTGTTTTTTTAATTTTCTCAGCAACTTATGTACTGATTTCAATAATTTTTTTTGTGAATGAGCTCTTATATTGCTTTAACAATATTTGATTATCAAAAGTGCAATTTTTTTTTTTTGAATTTTTAAAAAAATATTGATTTTTTTTTTTTTTTAATTCTATATCTCAAAAACGGGTTAATATTTTTTTACGAAATTCAAATGTAGAGCGTATATTTACAATCACTAAACAACTGCATACCAAAAATATTTTTAGAACAAAATTGAAAAATTTTATATATAAAAAATTAATTTAAAAAAAACCGCTCTAACGATTTTCGAAATTTTTTTTTGAAAAATCAAGGGCTTTTTTATTTATAAAATGGCATTTAAATTTTTGAAGACAAACTTTTTTTTCAGGTAAAATTTTTAATCTTAAATTAGTTTTATTTCTTAATTATTTTAACTGTATTGAATGTAACCCCCTCCCAAAAAAATTGAAAAATGGAGGTTTTTTCGACAAATCAAATGGCATATATATCTTTGAAGTCAAACTTATTTTACAGGTATATTTTTAAATCTTATATACATAGATACTTTTTTAAACAGACTCTTTGAATACAGGAGCAAGTTCGTGCGACCCAGTCGTGCATTTTATTTTTTTATAAAAATCCAACAGTCCGTTTTTTCATAAAAAAATAAAATCCACAAAAAATAGTACGCAAATTTTGTAAAAATTGATACATATAGACAAACTTTTAAACAAGACAAATCGACAGACGGGATGGGAAGTTATCAGTGTGGGTCGCATCCCAGCCTCTTTTTTCAGTTTTTTTGATTTATAAAAAAAACCGTTAGTTGGATTTTTTTCCAAAAATATATTTGTTTTGTATCGCGTTGCAATATATAATATAAAATTTAATTCAAGTCTCTATCGTCATTGGTTCATGAGATATTTAGGGTTAACCAAAATTTTCACCTTTTTTACTTGCGACATATAGGAACTATATGGCAAGTTTTGCATTCGTGCAAAATTTCGAACTCGAGATTTTAATCAAACATGATATTACGATGGTAGAGAAGTCGAAAAAAGTGGGTCCCGCGATTCCGTCCGGTCTGTCCTGTCTGTCTGTCCACGCTCGTACAGCCTAAACCATTGGGTCGATTAAGTTCAAACTTGGAAGTTAAGGTTTTGAGCAGATTTGCGTTAGGCGTTTTTTTCATTTTTTTTTTAAGATCAAAACTAACAGTGGCCCCCATACAATTTTTTTGGTCAAAAAACGAAAATTCGAATTATCTCAAAAACAAACCGATAGATTTTTTTTTAATTTTCTCTAAAATTTTATTTTTTAACTTGGCTTCTTTTAATAAGAAAAACATATTTTTGTATTGCTCAGGAAAGGTACCGCTCATAGAACCGTTTTTTTGTTTTTTAATTTTCTCAGCAACTTTTGAACCGATTTCAATAATTTTTTTTTCTGAACGAGCTCTTATATTGCCTTAACAATATTTGATTATCAAAAGTGCAATTTTTTTTGTTTGGATTTTTAAAAAAATTTTGAAATTTTTTTTTTCAAAATTCTATATCTCAAAAACGGGTCAACATTTTTTTACGAAATTGAAATATAGAGCGTATATTTACAATCACTAAACAACTGCATACCAAAAATATTTTTAGAACAAAATTGAAAAATTTTATATATAAAAAATTAATTTAAAAAAAAACCGCTCTAACGATTTTCAAAAAAAAAATTTGGAAAATCAAGGGTTTTTTGATTTATAAAATGGCATTTAAATTTTTGAAGACAAACTTATTTTTCAGGTAAAATTTTGAATCTTAAATTAGTTTTTTTTTAAATTATTTTAACTGTATTAAATGTAACCCCCTCCCAAAAAATTGAAAAATGGAGGTTTTTTCGACAAATCAAATGGCATTATATATCTTTGAAGACAAACTTATTTTACAGGTATATTTTTAAATATTATATAGATACTTTTTTAAACAGACTCTTTGCATACAGGAGCAAGTTCGTGCGACCCAGTCGTGCACTTTATTTTAAACTGCTATGGTAAAAAAACCACCCACGCAATTTTCTTGAGAGCCCTTTCTGCATCTTTCTGCCTTATTATCTGTATAACAAAATTTATTTGAAGTCGATATCTCTCCTGGTTCTTGAGCTATGGACGACGAAAAAAACGTCGCGAACGTACGGACGTACGGACGTACGGACGTACGTACACACGCACGCACAGACATCTTTCTAAAAATCTTTTATTTCGACTCTAGGGACCTTGAAACGTCGAGAAATGTCAAAATTTTCAATTTGACAAATCGGACCCATTACAATAACTTCCTATGGGAAGTTAAAAAAACATTAAGCAGATATTTTTTTTAAATTTACCTTCAATAGTTGAACATTTTTCTTTATAGTTGATTTTTGATAATTTTTATTGTTTTTTTGGTTGAGTTCTAATGTTTTTATATATTTTTTTAATTTTATGTAAGTTTATTTCTTTATATTTGGTTTTTGTTTAGATATACGTATATGTAAGTTTAAGTATACAATAAAATATTATTGAAGGCATACTTTTCTGTCTTTGTCAGTTGCAAAATCATAAATTAAGTCATCAAATTCAATTTCCTCCAGTAATTCATTTTCACTTGATATAATTGACAAGCTGTTTAGTCTATCTTGTAGCATTGTGCTTCGAAGTTTATTTTTTATCCGGTCCAATTTCGAAAATGAACGCTCTTCACTGCAGTTTGAAAACTGTTCTCAAGAATTTTGCAACTCCACTGAAGTCAAATATTGCAATCGACAAAAAAGGCAAACAATGCATTAATTTCTTGATAGCAATTAGATCGTATTTTTAATTGCAAAGTAATAGTGTCAATAATTGGAAAAAAATATGATATTTTAAACTTTTCTTTCCCAATTAGCTGGACGGATGGTGCAGGACCATCAAAATATGTGGCACGCAAACTACGTACTATTTTTCGTTGCAATAAGTCTTTATAATTAGCATCCGGATTCTGAAATTTGGCACACGCTTCAAATTTATCAAAATTCTCCCTTAGATCATTTATGAAAGAACAAAGCAAATTGGCAGCAACGTCAATCGTTATTGTTTCTTTTTGAAGGCTCTTGCTAGTTTTATGAATTCTTTCTAATATTGTGCTCCAAATTTCTGTTAAAATGAGGAACTCCAGTTTTGCCTTTTTTTTAAACAGGTTTAGCGCTTCGCTTTTTGTGTCTGGAGCTTGCTCTGGATCTCTAGAGATAGATGTCAAGGCTTCAGTAATTTGCTTATAACCATGATGGAGCGCGTTAACTGCATCAGCTCGTGCAGACCATCCTGTTTCAGAAAGGCTTTTAAGAACTCTATGTGAACCTAAACATTCATTCAATTTATTTCAGCGATGGGTAGAAGCAGAAAAAAAGTTGTATATTTTTTGAACCATTTGAAAAAAGTTTTGGGGCCTGCACACAACCAAAGGTACCAAAGGTACAAAGGTAGCAAATTCGAACTTCTCCTTTAATCTTGCTTGCAAACCAGAATATTTTCCCGACATATTAGACGCATTATCATAGCTTTGTCCTCTACAATCCTCTATTCAAATATCATGATTTTCCTGAAATGTCAAGATTGTGTCAGCCAAATATTCAGATTTATGCTCTTAAATAGGTATACATTTTAAGAACCTTTCGATGGGAACACAATTTTTAACATACCGAATTACCGAATTATCGAAAGTTAACTGGTCGATATGAGAAAGGTCGGGTGTACTGTCAACACTTAGGGAAAAATATTTTGCCAATCTAATTTCACCTTAAATTTTCATTAGGACTTGTTTTCCCATTATATCAATGAATTCGTTGCTGATAAATAGGTGTATCCCTTTCCTGAGTTCCCAGATTTTTTTAAATGATCTGCAATGAATGAATCATCATGGGACAACTTTGTGTTTGTTTATGGAGTGAGTTGAAAAGTCAACATGTGTCCAGAACTGTAGAGTAGAACGAAAGCAGAGTTGTTAAAATAATGTTGACAGCGTGTGCAGGTGTATGATTAAAGATTCATGTTGCCAGAAGTTTAAGATGTTGAGGAGGAGAATTTCAAGGGAACGGAGAGTAAAATGAAACTTGTTTTTCTGTTACTGTCTACTAACCTTATTTCGTTTTCTATATAATTCTTGTATAGATTCATTCATTTTGAGTTGGTGGATTTGGGGCCAAATAATTGCGGGGCCCTGGGCCCTGGCCCACCGGGCCCATGCCTAAAGACGCCACTGAACAGAGATAACCAAAAAAACGTCTGGTGGTTTAATTCTAGAGTCTAGACTCTTAGATTAGATTACACAATTACTTAAAAATCTAATTTTACTAAAAATAAGTGCCTATTTTTATTTTGTTCATTCTTTTTGAACACAGTTACACATTTTTGACAAATTCTTGGAAATTAATCTCAGCTTTCAATGTGTGCGTTAAATTGATGCCAGCATAAGATGTGTGTGTCTTAGATGACTACACCATCCCCTGCTGCACCCAACCACAGTTTGATAGAAACTTTCACACTTCTATACCTTCCAGATCTTTCTACGAGGATATACGGCATACGTGATATCAACATCTGATTTTCCAGATTTTCTCAGACAGTCAAGAGGCCATTAAATCCTTCGACTCTGTCTCTACGACATTTTAATATTCATCTATCCTGGGTGCCGGGACAAATATACATTCCAGAAAAAAGCTAGAACGTGGTATCACAATATGCAAACAACTGTCCTACTCCATCATAGACAGCCAAATAAATCTAACCTATAACCTAACCTGGCATATATTAAAATCCTACAAAAATCACTACTAAATTGAGTTGACGTTTGAAAAACAAGATAAAAACTGCTTATATTTAAATTCTCTATTGTATTTCAATTGAACATTATTTGAAAATGTTTAAGGTCATTAATGTTATTAGTCTCGGTCAGATAAGAATTTTTTTTTCGGTCTCAGTTCGAAAAATGTCACTTTAATAAGTTTTATAAAATTATAGAATTTTTTTATTTGATTGTTGTCTGTTTTCCATAACACTGTCTTATAGACAATTTATTGTTATTAAAACCAAATGACTCCTTTGGAACATAAATGTCTAGAACTTATCAAAAACCACCTTTTCACATTTCCCCTGGTATCTTCTCACTCTAAAATGTTTCCTTATGTCATTTTTGTTCTTAACGAATCTTCTGAGTATAGTCTTAACCCAAAAGACAATTATTATTTTATAAAAGAAACAAAACAAAAGTAATCTCAATTTCAATTTGCTAAACAAATTGCCAAAATTAGCATTTCAATTTTCTCAAAACAGCTTCTAAGATACTTTAGACTTAGACATCATCATCAGACAAGAAATTATAACCTACTTTAGCTTCTCTGTTGCCAACCACAGTTACATACACCCACACACACACTAGGAAGGTATACTCACACTCATGTAACATGTATTTCATTATTACAATTTTAAAGTCATTTAACTTTTTTTGCAGTGGTGGATTTTATCATGACGAGACATTAGGGGGAAAGGTAATATAATATGATATATACATATTTAAGCGTTCAGAAACAGAACCCATGTGTTTTTGAAGCCTGTTGTGCTTATAGAAAAATAAACTGCTTTAATTTATTTATCAATGCTTTAACGTAAGACGCTGAATACTTAATAATGTACAGGATTTTTAAAAGAAAAAAAATTTGATTGTCAATTATTAATTTTTGTTTATTGAATTATATTTATTAAGTTATTTAAGTGAATCAATTTAAGATTAAAATCTTTCAAAGGGTTAGAAATAAATTCACGGTCCTTGCAGTTGCAATTTATATCGGGGAAAAATTATAATCCAATTATGAACAACAGCATTGTTAGGAATTTTGCCACATAAAAAAGTACGTATACGCTGCGTTGTACTTTTGGTACACCAATTTAAAGAAAACTCCAGACAATCAAATTGTATACGATTTTGCTGCAAGAAGCATTAAAGCCAGAATAATTAATTTTAGCTTAAAATAATTTTTTTAGATATATTTATTTTATGGTTTATAAAAATATAAAACGAGAAGCAATCTTAATATATTAAAATGGGTAATAATTAACAGCAAAGAAAATACCAGCTTTAATTCGTCAAAATAATAATTTACTGAAAATTAACTTGTCAATGTTTAGTTTTCTCTACCCTGGCCCTAATAACAGCTTCCAATCGCTTCTTCATGGATCGAATAAGTGTTTACTCCATCTTTTTTGATGCCCTCCCATTCTTCAGGTTGGATTTCTAGCCCCAACTTTTTTCTTAAGTTCGTCACAGAAATGCTTGATAGGATTTAAGTCTAGGCTCGGCGCTAGCCAACATACATAGTGGCAGTTGTGACATCATGCAAATACTGCCGTATGAAAACTGCAGTATGTAAACGGGCATTGTCCTGCATTAGGTAGACATTTTTGCCGCTGAAACTGCGAAGGGAAAAACGTGATTCTCGTTACATTCTTATATGTATCAGTTCACTGTTAATCCCCCACTGTCAATTTCAATAAAAACCAACTTGGTTTTTGATTCCATTGAAACGACCACCCAAACGATCCAGGAATTCTTAGAAAAGCCACGTTTTCTTTTATGCAACACTGGGCGAATATTTCTCCAGGTCTTCTGTAGACTCCTTCTCTTTTATCGCTAACTACAGTCTTAAGCCGGAGCCGAACGGCTAATTTGAGAAAGCACTTTTCATGACAAGAATTACTCTTGGAAGATTTGTCAATTCCTCGCAAGAGGCAGTACCCGTGAAAAAAAAACTTAAGATGGCATAGGCAGGGATCGAAGCCAAGACCTCTGGCATAATAGTGCAACGCACTAACCATCATGGCACGGGTACGGTCAGCCATTCTAATCAACTTATTTCGCCACAATATCAATTTTTAAGCAGGTTAAAATAAATAATGGTGCAACAGTCCGTAGATAACTAGAGCCTAGTGACTAACAACTATTAAAAATTCCTGTGTACGAGTCATGTTAAGGATTGAAGGGACCTACAGTTTATGTGCCGAATCCGAACGCTTAATTTGAGAATTCAGATTTCATGACAACAATTACTCTTGGAGTATTTGTCAATTCCTCTCAAGAGGCAGTATCCGTGAAAAAAACTTAAGGTGGCACAGGCAGAGATTGATCGTAAGACCTCTGGCATGACAGTCTTACGCACTAACCATCACTTAAACAGATTACCCAGATATTTAACTTGCATCTATTTTATTCCCAAGAATCGTAAGTACTAGCCATTACGCCAATAACTTTCAAAACTTACAATTACTCAACTGGAAGCACATATCTATTCGTCATAGCACCATCTGCAATTTGATTGCTGAAAGAAACTTACGAAAGGTACATCAATGGAAATAAAGTTTCAACTTTCATTAATTCGCTTTTGAATGATATCTTACATTACTGAAAATATCCCTACCAGCAGTGATAAGCCACTTGAAAAATAACTAACAAGTTGAAAAGCCACAATGAAACTACAGAAATAAGCATATAAAATACCCACATGTTTTCCAAGGTATAATATAATACATTTCCTACAATCCATTAATTCCAAATGGCTGTGCGAAATTCCCAAGTCAAAAAAAAAAAAAAAATCCTTTTGTTTTTGTGTGAAGGTGCCTTCAATATTTTTATGTTGATTAAGCACCGACATTTTGTTTTGATTATTTTGTCTTCAGCACTTTTTCAACAACTCATAAAAAATCTCATTTTATCCTTCCTTGTTTTTGTTTTTTATTCGATGCTATCGTCATCTCCCAAGTGACTCAATTGATTTATAAATCTAGATAATGTGAAGGCATATACAAAGGTATACCCGACCCGAATACATGAGTTCGTGTAGATTGCATTCTATTATGTCCATGATAACAATACCCTGTGGGAACATTCGCAGCTGTTATCAAATAAAATTTACACGTTAAGAACTTTTTTGTTTTATTTGAAGGCACTCTCTATGTCTAGAGAGTTGCCAGATTGGACTATTTATCGGAAATTGTGTGTTTTTTTTTAATTTCTTTCCACAGTATGAAAGACTACCCTGGAAGGGTATAAAAAGCCAAAATTTAATCTTGGACGACAATTTTTGCTTTACAAAATTAAATGATGTAAGCACAATTGTTTGTTTAAAATTGTTAATGCATTAGGAACCTTATACGTCTCTAAGTTCTACTTCCTTACTAAAGATTGCGCTACAGTCCTGTGTGAACTAAGGCCTCACCCAACTTCTCCATCTAACTCGGTCTCTAGCTAGATTTCACCAGTTGTGCACTCCAAGTTATGTGAGGTCACTTTCCCCTTTTACGCGCCACCTGATGTAGGTCCTTTTTTGATGAAAGCGTGTAGGTACTTTGTTTTGCCCTTATTAACCGTTATACCTATTTTTGGTGACATCAAGCCAGTAATGGACAGACTTTTGAAAGATAGTGCCTCTAGTGTCGACGTGGGAGCTCTGCTCTATTATTTCATGGACGATGTTAAAGAAATCGCAGGACAGCGCATCACCTTGCCTAAGGCCTTTTTTGACATCGAAAGGTTCTGTAAAGTTGTTTCCAACCTTTATGGAGCAGCATGAATTCTCCATGGTCGTCCTGCACAAACGGACGACTTTGGCAGTGATGGCAAAACTAGACATGGTTCTATACAGCTCATCCCTGTAGATGCTGTCATATGCTACCTTGAAATCGATGATTGATTTGATGGCCTTGGGGTTTTTCCAAGATCTGTCATAATGTGAATATTTGATCGACTGTGGACTTCCCTGGTTAAGGGCAACACTGATAAGGACCTATCAGATTGTTGACGATGGGCCTTAGACGTTCACTTATTACGGCAGAGAAGATTTTGTAACCGATGTTAAGGAGACTGATTCACCTATAGTTGGTGCAGCTTAGAGGGTTTCCTTTTTTAATTTCGGGCAAATAGTACTGAGAGTGCATTCATCGGGCATGCTTTCTTCCGACCATATCCGACCGTTTGACGTTTTATCTTCTCCCAGCAACTCCCTGTTTTGCCCTGGGTCTGGAAATACCTTTATTCATTGAATATATCTCAAGAACCAGTCGAGATATCGACTTCAAATTAATATTGTTTTATAGATATGATCATCAAAATTTGAAGAAGGGTATTTGAAAAAATTGATTGGGTGGTTTATAGAACTTTAGCAACTTAACATTGGTTGGCCCTAAATATGTCAGGAACCAATAACTGCACCGGCTTTAATACAATTTTACACTTTTCACTCCATATAATGCAACAATATTTAAGCAAAGTTCCAACAAGGACAAAATATAGGGTTTCAAGAAATTCTAGAGATAGAACATCAAGGCATTTTATAGTCAAAGATAACTTCAAGATCTTTTTGACTAGTTAATCTTTCTAATGAATAATTTTCATTGGTTCCAGTATTTTAGAAAATACTACAATACTGCATTTTGTATTATTGAACTATAATTTATTTGTAGTACAAAAGTTAACAATGCTGTCAATATCAATCTCAATCTTACTGGCATCTAATGGATATCTTACACAGTTAAAATCTTGAGATAATCGGGGTATAAAAGTCGCTTTAAAATTGAAATATATTTTGGTAAATCATTAATAAAGAGGAGTGGTCCAAGATGACCGCCCTGGGGAACTCCAGAAAAGTTTCTTATTTTACTTGTTAATACGTCACCAAAGTTAATATGTTAACCTTTGAAAAATCTGTATAAATAACCTCGACTTGCAATCGATATTTTAAACAACCAAGACAGTAGTGAGACGACTTATGGGTCTTTTGAATAAATGTTTGGTGTTGATTCCGAATCCAAACTTCGATTTTTGTTATATTTATGTGCTTGCTCAAATTCTGAAATACACGTTTTCAACAAAATGTTTATATTTTCTTCAATATGTTTCAAAATTTGGTGTTATAACCTTAAGACTATAAGAATTCGTATTAATACTAGAAATTACTTTTATACCGTTTTCTATTTTTATATTAAGAACCATTTTAGAATAAATGCTTTGGCGTTCTTTGGGTTTGTAGATTTGGAAAATCACCACGAATTGTTACTGTAAAAAACGACTTAGCCTCAAAAGGTTAAATATTAGTTTTTTTTTTCTCGAATTAAAAAAGGTTTTTTTTTTCAAATTCCTGTAGTTAAAGATTTGTTTTGAAGTCGGATTGCAAATAAAGCCTTCCTTCCTTCTTGAGCAGTGTAACATAATGTTTCCTTAAATTACAATTAATCCTTTTGCAAACAGAAATAAAGAGCTTCAATAGGAAGATACAATTATTTTTAGAATTGAGTCATTATTTAGACTTATTTTTATTTTCGATTTTGAGCAACAAATATTTTTAAATTAAACTATTTAACTAATTCAAGACATGGCAACCCTGCTATGTGGCACTGGGTGTGTAAATGTGCATAAGTGGTGTTACAACAAAAAACAGATACTTTACTCTTCTTGGCTTAGTCAAGTATTTATTGTGTTTTATTTTTGTCATTGTTTTTGTTTGCCTTATCTTTATGGGCTCCTTGACAGGATAACAGATTATAAGTGATTAATAAATATTTACATTTTTTGTATATAACAAAATGTTTCCCATAAGTCTTTTATTTATGTATGTTATTATTGTCTTAACATTTTACATTTTTTTTAGAACTCAATTAGCCCCTAAACAAAATAACTTTAATTAGACGTCAGTAAAATTAAAGGGAATTGTAAACTTCCAGGATATTCCTTACCTTCCTAACTAACTACCTACCTACGTGGTGCACCTTAGTTTCAAAATTACCAAAAGACTAAAAAAGGAAGTAGGAAAAAAAGGAAACAATAAAAATGAAGCTCAATATGCAAACACTTTCTATACAAACTCCGGAAGGTCTCCACTTTGTAATTTCCTCTAAATTGGTGTAAAATAAACGCCAAGTAAAATATTTTCCAATAAAAACTGTCTGCACAAAATTCTGCAGTGATACGTGATATTTACGTAACTAACTTTAGATTGGGTGTGTTCGTTCGCTATACTGTGTACCAAACTAATGAAGTCCTATCTTTTAAGTTCTCATATTTTCCCTGAAAACTAAAACTAAAACTAATTTTGAGAGCCCTTCACATCCGGTTCGTTATATATTGTTTGAAATTAAATTTAATGAAGTAATGAAGGTTTGGTCCTTGCGATAGTTGGTAGGTAATTGGACTATTTTTAGGAGACAGAAAAGTGTAATTTTAATAATGTAGAATATATACCAATATGTAATATTATAAAAATGCATATTCTAAGAATAAATTGTACATGGTTTTTAGTCATCATGAGAGCTTGTAAAGATTATTATTATGATAAGTACACCACTGGAGGATCAAATTAAGGAACAGTGTTCTAAAGTTCTCAATGGAATACAAAAATAAAATATTAAATAATTTTAATGATGACAATTATTATGCATTAATTATGACAATGGAGGGATTCTCCAGAGAGCAACTGCATTTTTATAGTAACACTGGACTAATTATATAAGACCTAAATGATATCATTCTTTTTTATATGTAAATTTGAGGTTAAACCTGAAAAAAAGAGTGTTGTATCTTACCTAACTCATAAGAATTTTCCAAGGTCCTGAAAAAAATATTAAAAGTATAAAATTTTACACAGCCGTTATACGTCCTATTTTGTCTTATGGATTGATTGTGTGGTGGCCTGCGCTTAACAAGAAATACAATCAATCAAGAAACTAAGAAAGGTCCTGCCCAACAGATAATAGTCTGCACCTTTTTCTCAATTTTATGACAGATTCCAAACGCAGGACTATACCATATCCAGGAAGATTTGGCCTACATTTATCAAAAAGCACGCAGCAAAGCTTTCTATCCCTTACAATACTCACTGCCTTAGCTGCGGAGGCCAACATGAAAGGGAGACTGTCTCTGTGAATTTCCTACCCTGGCCGGTTCTAGAATGCTAATTGAGTCACGCAACAAGGGCTGCTTGTGCATTTGCCATCTCTACCTACCTACCTTTCCAAAATAATTGGCTCGTTGAACGCTAAAATTTAGAAGTTTAAATTTTGAGCAAAAATATTTAAGATATACCGGTTATAAATATATAACGAAGAAAATATAGAGAAGAGTAAAGTATTCCACAATATTAATGTGCTGCTGAAAAAGGAATCTCCATAATTGAAAGTACGTCCGAAATTAAGTTCAAGGGTAAACTTTTGTGCATTCCTGTAGGTTTCTAAATTTCGGAGGAATTGTCTGATGTAGAGAAAGGTTTCATGTAAGTAACTATTATCGATGTAAGATTTCGTCTATAATTTAAGAAGTTTTTTTTTGGATTCTGTTGAAATGTTTTAGTTCTACTCAAGTTTAGGACGGATCAAGGCCTAAATCAGCCAGATCGAAAAAGGTGAACATTTTTTTCCATCATCGGACAAATCATAAGCATTTTTAACCACGCTGATCATTTTGTATAATATCGAGTTCTGAAAGTTTATTAGTTTAACCCATGCAAGTGCTTTTACGACAGCACGTATTTTGATAAGAGAGCTTGGTGCCAAAAACTTTATGAAATACTTTTGAACAATCAAGTTTATTAATTTTATTATTCCCAAAACAATGTAACGATTCCATGACATCGAAGATTTTTTGGGACAACCTGGACAAATGCTGTTTTCCATCGGGCCAGAAGATATCAAGGTGTTTTTTACTTTACAAGTGCATACAATCACTTATGGAAGCGAGTACAGGAGAAGTTAAAGCAATGTCAAACTAACAGCAAACTGTGCTGCAAGCAATTGGCTTTATCTGACTATTTATTAAGAGGTGTGTCATTGAAGATAATGAAGTTGATTTCGTAGTGTTTCTTATGATTTTCACAAATCACCAACAATTATGACTAATTTTGAAATATTGCAGTATTTTCTGCCGCAATTGCTTGTCGTTGAAAATTTAAGTTGTCGTATATAACTATTCTAAAGATGATTCTAGCTTGTTTAAACTAATTCACGGAAACTTAAATTTATATAATCCTAATAACTTCCATGCAATTCGAATCAAACCTGGAACAAGTTTCCTCATTCCAAAAAGAAATTAGTTTGTCACTATCAAGAAAGCATATTAACCAGTTGCCTCTTTAGAACAATTGACAAGTGTCGTTTTTACAAAAACTGTGTTCTAGGTGTAATAAAAGTAAGGCGATGAGACAGAATTGAAGTAAATTTGTCACATTGTTTGAATATTGGAAAAAAGTTGTTGGGTTAGTCAACCTTTTGATAACAGCAGAAATATGTACATATATGAAATATAAACCATCTTGATGTTACAAAAATAGACAGTTCAATCAAAGAACGCCATGGGCATGAATCGATGCATGTTCTGTTCACATATATTACGTCTGTACCTTTAACAGTAGTTTTTACTTCTAAATGAGGTAAATGGTGTGGAAAAGAACCTGGAGGCACGTAGTATACAAATTAAACTACATAAGTATAAAGAACAAAAAAAATCTATTATAAGCAGTGCAGAAGTTTGTTGATAAGATGTGTGTACAAAAGGCTGTATAACTGCATTTGTTTGTATGAATAAAATGGAGAACATACTCCCAAAACACCCCTTTTTAAAGCTTTTCCTCCATTTGATGTAAATAAAGTATGTGCCTTCTAAACTTTTTCAACTAATTCTACAATACTGCCAACTCCATTTTTATTTGTATCTTCCTGTATAAAGTTATAATCGGTCGCATTGTCGAATTGAAAATGTGTACATTTCTCGAAGTTTCAATGTCCCTAGAATCTTTCTTTCAAAATGAGGAAAAATTTGGTCTCAGGAACCAATAACGGTTCAATTCAATTAAATTTTATGGTATACATTGTGACGTTATAAATAATTGGTATATATTCGAAAATAAAATCAACTAACGGTTTTTCTATGAATCAAATAAAACTAAAACAGAATCTATGTCACCTCGAATATTTTGAAAACAAAAATTGCAATTATTTAGATAACGTTTTTGTCGTCTGGTACTGTTTGTGGAACTTGAAAAAATCGAGTACCCGAAAATTAAAAATCACCAATACCAGTAATTTTTCAAGTACTTCCTTCAAGTAGTTTTACTGGATGCAGTGACACTGCAAAGTACATTTTCAAGTATTTTTCAAGTTCTTTTGAAATTCCTTTAAGTCTTTTAAAATTTAAAAGATTTTATAGTATACGTGAATACTATACCTATGTGAAAATAAGCTTACATTTGCTAACATTTTTTGGCTAAAACAGTTTTGTATACGTTCAACTGATTCAAAGGGGACAGCAAAAAGACACTCAACAATTATATGAGATAAAATTGATAGCGAAAAGATTAAAGTTAGTAAAGAAAAAAGTACTTTTTCTTTGAAACGTGTAAGCTTATCAAGTTGTGATATTTCAAACGCTTGTATCAAGAAATACATTAATGGTAAGTACATGATTTAAAACTGCAGTATTTAGGCTGGGCGCTCCAAAATGGATGTCTGGAGCCAATGAAAAAAAATATGTTGTCATAATTGTTATTGATATTGGCCAAAAATACTCCATTACCAAGATCGGAATCTCAGACTGACATTTCGGTTTGCCTACAAGCTAACTGCACACTAAATGTGAGAAAGTGTGCGTGAAATGATGCAAAAACCAAACACATTCTCACATTTAGTGTTCCGGCCCATCAAAATGCTTCATTTTAGTCATCAGGCACATCTAAATGCTTCATTTTGGCCTTCGTTCAAAAACGAAACAATCCGAAACAACAGAATCTGAAGTGCTGACATGGTCTTAAATTGGAAGATTTGTATAGCTTTTTAATTTCAATCCAAATAAATGTTGTAAATGTATATTAAATAAAATAAGATTGACCAAATACATATTTAATGATTTATTAGTGCTGTTTTTTGTTTACTTAAATTATTTGCGAACGCAATATGCGCTGCAACTGGTAAAGTATAATTGGAAATGGACAAAAGTGTAACTCAATACTTTGTAAAACAACAAAACAGAGAATTTTTCAGATGTAGTTTGTTTAGAGCATTTTTTTTGGCGACGACGCACGACGTTAGAAGTTCAGGGGTGGAAACAATAGGCGGGTGCCTCCGTATTTTTTTACAGAAAATGCTACGAGAAGCATATTGTGAAGTTCCATTGCCAACTTTAGGTAGTTCAGATTCTTCAATTAGATTAGTATTTTCATCATTTAAGCAGTTCGATAATTGCAAGACCAAATTTTAGTTTTGTTTGTTGCAGAAATATTCCTGAAAATTTCTTTTTAAGGGACTATGATAGAGTTAGATTTTTGTTTGTAGGTAGATTTTGGAATAGGGATTTGAGGGAACCATGTTTTAAAAATAAGTTGCTTTGTGTAAAGCATCTTTAAGGAATAGAAATAGGCAATATGTTTACATACAATACCAACTAAATGAGTGCAATAAATAGATTTAAGTAACTTTTTTTATTCCAGTATGGGGAAACCGAACACCCAATAGAAAAAAACCGGTATACGCGCCAAAATCCATACTTCTTGAATAAATAATGTTATCTTCTATGTTTACGCATAAAATTACGAATTTTGTGGCATATGAAAATTTCTAGACATTTAACAATCTGAAAAATTAAATATGCTATGAAATAATTGGCTGCTATTAATGCTAATTTTTTTTGTAAAAAGTTGATGAAGGTTTGCCGAAGCGGAAATTTCTTTAATGAACATATTTAAAATATTATTGGCTTTCTCAAAAATATTTTTCTACGCTAACCTCTGCTTTATATCTGAAAACTATTGTTTATGTATACTTTCTATAATGTTCTGCATTTATAAAATGTAATCTACGGTAGTATTTATTATACTAAGAAAAACAAAAACATATACGTAAAACTCATTAATTTGTTTTCATTATCAGCAGCATTTTTACTAAACATACCCTTCAAACAATAATAAGTAAACTTGAACTTTGGTAATAAAATATTTTTAAGGAATGAATGAAAATTATATTTTGCGTTAAACTGTGGGAATTCACTAAAAAAAACTTCTGTACGTCAACAATAAACATTCATGTCGATTACATGATCTATTGAATGAGTTGTGCATGAATTCAGAACGATTTTAAGACGTTTTCATTTTGTGATATATGTCAAAATTTGTATTTTATTTGCTCTGCATTTATTCAACAGGTTCGCTATAATCGTTCTGATTATTTTTTTAAAACATTGGTGTTCCTTTGATGCATAGTTTTTTTTGATAGAAAATACATGTATGCTTCCATCAATCAAGAATGTTATGGATAAGGTATTTTTCGATTATAACTCTTTTTTTAAATTTAATATTTATTAATCAAAATGGAATTGAAAAATAGTTGCAATCTTAAATCATTAAAAACAAACTATAAATATACTTGGATTAGTAAATTGATACAGATTTTAATTACTTGCAAAAAAAATATTTGGGCCGTTCTTTAACGAAAATTTATTAGAATTCAATAAAAAAAATTGCGCTCGCACCCTTAACTTGATGGTTCTTCGAACGCATCATTGATACAATAATTCAAGGTTAATTATGAAATTCAAAGAATTTCGTAGTGATTACTCTAAATTAGTGAATTAATTATAATAAACTGATGTTGAACATGCTTTTTTCAATACAAAAATGTACATTGGTTTGCTATCAACAATGACTACAAAATTAAAGCTTAAAACTGACATTTTCATCAAAAAAAGTAAAAAGAAAAACCTAAAATAAAACTTATTAACCTCCCCATTTTGTTTTTGCTTTGCAAAGTGCCGCTAGCCCACGGCATCGTTGTTTTGTTTGTTTTCACATCTATTCATGGACTAATAGTCAAAATTACAAATACAACAATGTAAACAAACGGGTTTTGGAGAGTGAAACGTACGAAAGATTCCGATCTTGGTAAATGGAGTATTTTTGATATTGGCGGTCCTAATCACGTATCTTTGCCATTATTGTTTTAAAAATTGATATGGTTTGCGCTCATTGAATGCTGTACTTATAGCTGAAAGATTAGACAACTGTTTAGAAACTTACACATTTCAAAAAATATATGATTGTTTCTTATTAGATTTGATTTGTTCATATTTCTATATTGCTATTATTTCATTCAGGGACTAACTCTATTTTTCACCTTATTTTAGTAAACAACTAAAAATAATATTTTTCTGTAGTTAAAAGAAACTGACGTGATTTTAAAAGTAACGTACTATAACATTTTATTTTTTTTAAAATCGATAAACCGACTTTCAAGCTCATTATATGTTGAATTTATTTGACTTAACAGCTCCTTTTCATTTTCATCACTATTCAGGAAAAAAGGATTTTAAAAATTACAACAATTGCTCTTGAATTTCTCAAACTTAACTCAAAGGATGTAACTTTTTATGGCCCGATAAGATTGTTTCAACATTCGAAAAGATACAAACTTTTTCATATTCCCAGTTATAGCTGTATAGCAACATTATAATAATATTATTTGTGTTCTTTTCATTTAAAATGTTGCCAATAAGGCAAAACAAATACGGTTCATTAAAAAATTTCAAAATACCATTCTTCCCTTCTTCTCTCGCATATCCTTCCTCCTCATCTTTCGTTTGTCCTTTTATAGATCATAAGAAAATAAAAAAAAAAAACAAAAATCCTTGAAAGGTAAACCAAATGCCAAAGATTTTTTCCACCGCATCATCCATTGATTTTATTTTCTGCAATCAAGAGTACCTATAGATATTTATATATGTGGTAAATTGCACCTACCTATAAAGTATTATAGCAAGGTAACATCAGACTTCCTAATCTCTAGGAGCAATCTTTATTTTCTATACTTTAGTTTCTATGGGGCTGCTTTGTACCGAGTTTTCAATGAAAAATCCCACAGAGTCCTGTCACAGCTTTATCTGCTGTATAAATGGTATTCAATAGTAGTTTACGTTCAGAAAAGAAATAAGAGAAACCGGTGTAAGGATTGTTGACACAATTACTGGGTTTTTTTGCGTAAAGAAAGTTAAATGCAGTCCTTGTATTCGTAGGTTTACCTATTTATAAAAGTGCAGACACAGTGGAAAGGACAAACAACCCCTTTCTGTTTTAACCTCTCTTTCACTTAATAATATACACTACACCCCACAACATTTAGCGAAACAATGCGAAATCGCATTTCTACAATTCTATACGTAGATTTTCATGTTAAGGACGAGTCTATATACATAGGTATAACCTCATTATTAGGATCCATCAGAAGGTCAGGACTTGTCGTTCATAACAACAACAAGAGTTCTGCCATTATAAGGCTGGCAAAGTTCCAAGTAAAATGCTGGATGTCGAAAATATTGATTTGCCGATTTTTACATTAAAATTAAATGAAACCCATAATACAGCTATGGCCAATTAAATAGGAACATGTTTAACTTTTTTTTTTTCACTAAAGTAAATATTTTGTCAAACAATTCAATTAAGAACATTATGAGAACACAAACGAAACGTGCCCTAGAGTGCACTAAGTTATAGAGATCTACACAATTCCAATTTTAAGAATTAAACTCTGGAATCGATTTCGAAATTATGTCTTAGTGTTCTTTAAAAAATGACACCTAGCAATAGATGCAGCGAAACAATTAATTGGATTACAAGTTGCTGACAGGAGATCATTAATAAAAATGAGAAACAGTGTTGGAGGCAGAACAGAGCCTTGGGGCACACCAGTATTTGTTTTGTAGTTTTTAGATTTGAACTGATATACAATACAACTTGTATTAGAACGGTTCGAGAGAATTTGTTTTTAATTCAGGGAAGAAGGGATTTGTCGACACCGCAGAGGACGTATTTTCAATAAGACAGTAAAATGGCAAACTTTATCAATGCCTTAAATTGTTTCCTCTGAAACGATGAACGGATTTGTTTTACCCTTCGGTCTTCGGTGAGATGACCCATGAAATCACCAGTAGACCTATGGCTACAAAAGACGTAGTACTGGTCATTAAGAAGCTTTCGTTTCGCAAGATATTTCGTAAGCTAATAACTAATCAGCGTTTTTATAGACTTAGAAAAAAGGAACATTAGTGTAATTGCTCGATAATAATAATTGGAGAGAGAAGAAGATTGGTTGAACAAGTGCTTTTTTTAAACTTCTAGAATAAAGGGCTTACGAAGTGATTTTGCTAACGTGAAAGAGTACTTTTTCAGAATAATGGTGGTGATACCTTACCATGTGGACAATCAGATTTATGCACGATGCAATCTTTTAAGACTTTCGAAACAATGTGAGTACGAAAAAAGATTTGTCCAAAAGAATCTTTAACGTGCTCAAGAACTAGGGACACTTGACATCATCAGGCTAGATGGTATTTAAAAATAAGTAAACTTTCTCGATAAAGCAAGCGTAGGAACCGAGGACAAGGAAGAATTCTACAAATAACCAAAAGTACATAGCATTTTTGTTTGACTTAATTTTTGGTCATGCATAAATGAATATGGGTGTTACAAGTGGGTTGGCTTTTTCTGTTGTTCTTGTTAACTTCTTTGCATCTGAAATCTTTGGTTCTAATATTTTAAATCCATTCGGGATAAGAGTTTTCACTGTCAAAAAAATCATATTAGTTATCTTATCAACACTTGAGTCTACGTCACTGCCAAGAAGATCTTGATCTTGAAAAAAAATTTAAGACTGTCCCAGTTGGCTCCCGTATGAACAAACAGGTCTCCTAAGTCCTTTTCCTTTGTTGAATTTCTTTGGTACGAAAAGTTGGTAGATATAAAACTTTGGTCAGATGTGCTAAGAGGCGTCAGCAATGATATACTACGTAAACCATGATGTCTTCAAGGCGGAAAAGAGGGAAGAAATACACATTTGTTTGGAGTGGAATGCAAAATGTGAAACATTCAACCCCAAGCTCGCAAAACCAATGTTCAAACTTGGAGGTGACAGCAGAATATTTAACGCTTACTTCCAATGGTGAATGACCATGACGTGTATCCAATTTTTGCTATGGACAAAATGAACAACTTGTTAAAAATCTGTACATACGTCCATGCCTAAAAACCATTGCCCCTACGATGGTGTTTTCAGCAGGATAACAACGCCAAGTATACATTTATTTATTTATTATCAACATTTGTTTTGATTTGTATTCTATATAACTGGACCTGAAGTTCTATTGAGCACAAGACTAAAGTGAATATTTGGAGAACACTCACTGAAATGTAATCAACTTTACTTCTCAAGAAAGATGCCAGTACCAAGTAGTCTATGAAAAATAGAATTAATTCCTTTGAATTAACATTAAGTAAGGATTTTCAAATCATATTTATACTAAAATGGAAAAGCCAATTTGTTTGTTTGCTTGTTTGTTTGTCCGTCCTTAACGTCGCAACGGAGCATTATTATGACATGGTTTTTTGTGTCAAGTTAGTTACGCAGCTGAAGAGTGTTTTACCGAGGGAAAATACCTTATTCAAAGTCCATTCGAGCAGATACGCTGGTGACACTTATAATTACATAGATATTTAATATATTCTTTTTGGGAGCACAACTTAGTAGCATATCATCAGGTGCTACCTGCTTTTCGATATATTATCGTTTTAAGCGTTTCTAATAATGATATTAACGCACAAAACTATGCTGAAACATTATTCCAAATAAGAGATAGGCGGTTTAAACACGATTTCGAGGGCTATGTGACACTAACGAAAGATTTTTGTAATTTAATACATAGTAATTCTGAACTTGTTGCAAGTGCTTAGACTGATTAACAAAATAACATACATAAAGATCAATTTCTCTGTTCAATAGCGATTCTAGCACCAAGAAACGATTTTGATTTGAAAATAAATTCAAACATATTTGGACGAAGGAGCAGAAGATTTGAGGGAGTGTTTGTCACTGTTATAGAATCAGAGCAGTGTACTTCATAACCAGTAGTGTTTCTGAACTCACTTTCGGTGTCCGGTACAACCTCACATAAGCCGCAATTGAAATAAGGCGTTCGAGTTATGCTTATGCGAAAACTAGTGCTCCTCGACTATTAGTTTAATAGCTTAACCTGGCGTTGGAAAGGGTGAAAATTAAATTTTTCCAAGAATCCCAATAATTCCGAAAAATTTAATATTCCAATTCTAAAGGCTTCAAATCTCCGCTAAAGTTAGTTTTGCTATGACAATTAATAATGCACAAGGGCAAGCACTAAAAGTAGCGTGAGTGAACCTAGAAAAGCCGTACTTCATCACTTTGACAATAGACAGCATTACTCTTGGTACCTCTTTGGCCCTTTTAATTGTGGAAAGCTTACCCACTAAGTAGTGTAAAGTACTTGCCCCGGGAATGTACATTATATGTGATATTTTGATTTAAGTCTTAAAGTTGTACTCTTACACAAGCGCTAAAAACATAATTATATGCCAAAAAATAAAGTCTTGTTCCTATAATTTTGGTCATAGCTGTATAGCTATGTTGTATCAAATAGACAATGACAACTACAACAACAACAAGTATGAAGACGAGGACGTGGATGGTGGATGACATAGTGATTATGTGTAGGTAGCAGGCGTGTAAGTTGGTAAAGTTGGTCTACAAAAGAAATGCGAAATATCCATTTAACAAGAATATTGGTGCCATTTTCCAGTGATGCAATTGACACAAATCCAAACTCCTCTTCCCACTTCCCACACGCTCAAAAACACATATTGGCATTAAGAGCTATTTGATTTATTCCACATCATTAAGTAGGAGTTGTATTATATATGTATATGTAGTTCCCATAAACGCAATTTTATTTCTTTTAATTTCAAGGCAAATAAACCCCCAAAAAAAAATAAAAATAAAAATAATAATAATAATCATTTAAAATGATACGAACTCGCTTTATCCGAAAATAACTAAAAGCTAAATAATGCCAGCCAAACAAAGCCAGCTAAAGCCATAAAATCGAGGCCTCAATCACGAAATATGGCGTGGCAAGTTGGCATTGTTTTTCGTTCAACTATAATATTTGCTTGAGGCAATTCCCATGACAAGTATAGAATTTCTATTTCCATTTCCCTCGCATCGTGTAAATAAATTTGACAATCAATCGCCTCCACTCCACTTTATGTGAAAAAGCCTCCATTTTTCTGTGTATAATAAAAAATGTGTCAACACTTGATTAAATACAATAATTGGCGCCACTTTATGTCTGGGCGTCTATTGGTTGGTTTGCTTGGTTTTTGTTTTGTGATTGTGACCCTAAGTCATTATAGGTTAATTCATATTGTGTAAAACAATGGAGTTTTTTGAGGGTGAAATGCTAAATGTTTAACAAAGAGTGGATATTTTGTTAAAGGACATCAAACTATTGATTAAGTATCAATCAAGTTAGGTTAATTTTGTCAAAGCAAACATTTACGCAAGAAAAATTTCCATTGCTGGGCAGTCTTGAAATCTGTCAAAATGATAAGATTAATAATATTAAAGTATTATCAACCCTAAAATTAAAAATAACTTAAATTTTCATTGCGAGCAAATTTTACAAATTAAACACCCATGTTAATATATATATTGAGTCCTTTAAGCCAATTAAGGAAATTTACCAAATAATGGAAGTAGCAGTAAAATCGATTGGTTATTTATTGTCACCATTCTCAAATGATGAAAATAAATTGTTTGAAATCATTCTTGATTGAACTTTAATTGTATTGCCATGATTGGAAAAAAAACATCAAATAAACGACTTTTAATATCACAACTTTGCTCTTTTGATTCAAAGTTAAGTAATGAATGTATGCCTTAGAGTAGTAGTAAGGCCTTAGAGCTTTAATATAATTAATAACAATACTTAACTTTAAAGTATATCTACAACAAGCTATTAAGTGTCAATTTTCACATTAACACATTAATGTAGACGCTTAAAAACCATCTATTACTTTTATGGGTTATGCGGAAATTTGGGAAATGCCAAACATTAGTTATTATTGACTTCTCGTTTTTAGTAATTGCAATCGAATATTTTTGTAGATGTTTCGATATCGCAACGTTTTTTAATAACGATCAGAAATTGCGATTTTACCACACACTTTCAAAAAGCATTTGAGAGTGGTTTCTTTTACTATAGAACAAAATATTAAGCGAAAAATTTGATAGCTTACAATTCTAGTTACCAACTTTGAGTGTTGATATTGGTTCTGACTAAATGGTTCTGCTTAGGTATGCAAAGATGATACCAATGAATATTAATCACTGTAGTTTCTTAAGTTTAAAAATTAAAGAAATTTCTTAAATAAACACCAATTTTAAGTCGCATACATTATGTCAGCATACTACTTAAATACCAATGTATGGTTTGAATTAAATTTCAAAACTTGGTAATACAAAAAATTTACAGTCCCTTCTAGAATAATTCTAAGATACGATTTGCTTAATTAATTGCTTAATTTTGAAAAAAATTAAGAAATTTGGAAAAATCATAAACTGTTTTTTGTGCGCTTGTTGTTTCGGAATGATTTTACAAATGGAAAAATTGAAATTTTATCGCAATATTTGTTGATTATGTGATTCGTTGTGAAGTTTGCAAAATTTCAGATTATTGTTAAATTCATTGTAATAAATTTTTGAGTTGATTTTTGTTAAGCGAGATAAATAATTAATGGGACGTTATGCTGCGAGTGCGAGTGATTGTTTGTTGAAAAAGGTGGTGCACAATAAAACAGGTGTCTTTTTACCCGGAAAACAAATCAAAATCACTGTTTATCATATGCATATCACTATCTTTTAATTTCAATTCCTTTTAATTATTGAGTTTTGTTATCAGACTTAAGTTTATCTGAAAGCTTTAAATGGAAAAGGGACGAAGTTCGTTACATAGTGGCCGTTATTTTGTTTTTAATTTTCTCAGCAACTTTTGAACCGATTTCAATAATTTTTTTTTTGAACGAGATCTTATATTGCCTTAAGAATATTTGATTATCAAAAGCGCAATTTTTTTTTGTTTGGATTTAAAAAAAATATTTAATTTTTTTTCTTTAAATTCTATATCTCAAAAACGGTTCAACATTTTTTTACAAAATTCAAATGTAGAGCGTATATTTACACTAAACAAAACAACTGAATACCAACAATATTTTTAGAAAAAAATTGAAAAATTCTATATATAAAAATTAATTTAAAAAAAAAAACAGCTCTAACGATTTTCAAAAACAAAAAATTGAAAAATCAAAGGTTTTTTGACAATAATTGAGGCGATCCCAAATTCAAACCTTCAGGACTCAATGAACAATTTTTTGGTCAAGTGCCGCATATGTGTGGATAATCTTGAAGGTCATTTGCGGTCTACCATCTTTAATTATTTAAAATAAAATTTAATTTTCTATCCGAAATAAATAAATAAATGAAATACACTGTTTAAAAAAAAGGTGTTTGAATTTTTTATTGTAGCGCAATTGGTGTGTCACCCTGTATTTCGGAATATAATTTCAACTTCTTTTAGCAAACAAATTAAATTTAAGGCTTGCAGATTTAATATTGTAATTTGTAGAGTCAATGATTATAGAAAATATGTTGAACTGATTACTTGATTAAGAGGACCGTTAGTCTGATCTGATAAAATAATTCTAAGGTGTAAATTTTTTCTTGAGCTATCCTAACTCAGATTGAAATTAAATTCCTTGTGACCAAAATTGATTTAAATCCTCTTGTAGCTGTTTACAATCCTTGATGGAGTTGATAATTCGACAAATGTTAACATTATCTGCATAGCTTAACGATAAGGAATTATTTTAAACAGAAGGACAATAAATCTATATCTATACTATTATATAAAAGCGAAACCATTTTAAAGTTTGTAACGCATGATCTCAGAAAGTAGTCAACCGATTTATTTGAAATATATTTTATTTTTTTCTATATTGTTATGAGAGTGTTTATGGCTTTTAATATTATTAATTTAACATTTTTTGTCCATTTTTTTTCATTAGTTGACTTATACAACCACTCATATCTTAAAACCTATACAATAATCGACAAAGATTAGCATTTCTTCATAAAGTCAATATTGTTGCGCAAATTTTAAGCCTAAAATCACTTCTAAGTTAAACATACAACCTGAGAAATAAATAAAAACAAATTATAAAATTATAAACTTTTTGAATTTATTTCATCCAGGAAATTAGATTCAATCACAATCGCGAGGTCGCTGCTTTGTTATTATCATTCCAACATTATTAATTTTCCTTACTTCCCATGTTCTTTCTCTCTTAATATGTGTTCCATTTTAAATAGTTACGTTTTTTCTCTTACCTACCTACCTACATATTCAATTTGTCTGTATGGTATAGTTCATCAACTAACCTACACACACACATTATTTGTTTGTTTCTCTAATTCTATCGTCACATCGCTGAGCAATGCTGTCGAACGTACTGCAAAAGCAATATTTGTATTGCCTTAGCTTGGTACGTACTGCCGTACTGCACACTTTTCTTTTGTACTGCATTTTCATTTTTGTATTGCCATTTGTATTGCCTTTTCAAATTCGTTGTTCATAAAACTAAATATGAAAAAAAAGTTTAGAGATGACATCACTTTAAATATTTTCCATGAAAGTGTACTTCCAAGTTCCACTATTTTGTCGAACTTTGTCAAAAACGAATTTATCGATGACTCCTCTTTGAACTCAATAGATTTTTGAAATAAATATTGCTTTTAAGACTCAAAATAAATCTACCTTGGCGCACAAGCTAACATTTTAGTTTGCTCTGGGGGTTAACAGGTGAGGTTATACAAAATATAAAAAAAAGTGGAGAAATTACTACATCGAATTATGCAATCAAATAAGAAAAAAAATTAAGTTCCAAGAAAGAGTTTTAGAAGCCGTGCAAACAATTGATCCAAAAAAATAAATTCCTCTTATACAATTGTTTCCAAATTTAATTCAAGAAAAACTTGTCAATGACCTTGATGATGAATGGAGGGCTCTTTTACATCAAAGTATGATAAGTGTAGATTTGAAATTTGAAGACTATTGGAGCGCTATCTTTAATTTAAAAAACGCATTAAATGCTCCAATATTTCCCCTTTTAAAAACATTTGTTGGGTCCATTTTGTGCTTTCCGCATTGCAAGTGCAGAGCGCATGTTTTCGAAAGTAGCTTTGATAAAAGATAAAAAAAATCTTTACTTTTAATGGTAAAGGAATTAATAAGGCATAGCTGTGCTATGGAAAATTCAATAAACATTGTTTGCCTTCCAAAATTATTACTAGTTACCTGATTGTAAAATATAATTTTGTATTGAGTCTTTATAAAAAAATATTCTCGTTCTAAAATTACATATTAAAAATGTTTAAAAATTCACAAATATGAATTAAAATTAACTGCGATATTTGTATTTTATTTGTATTCATTTATTTTTGTATAATAGTTATATAGCTATAATATATATTTATTTTTATTATAAAAAAGTTTCTATTTTATTAAAAGTGAAATTTATAAAAATATTAATGTTAAAATAAGACTAAGCACTTGAACTACAAGGCTTATAAATATATAAAGTAGATAAGATAGTATCAAAGTTTATTTTTTGTTATAAAGAAAAATAAAAATAAACATGAATTTAAAAAAAAAATATATGGGTATTGCTTTTGTGCAAAAATTATGCAAATTTTTTTGGAATGTACTGCTTTCGACTTTTCCAAAACGACAGCACTGTCGCTGAGCAGAGTGGGCTCTTTTTTTTAAGTTACTATGGACATTTAATTAACTACAGTACCGTGCACATGAAATGCCGATTTATCTAAAGAAAAAAATTAGATCTTTTTTATTTTCCTGGTTCGAGGAAGTGAATAGATTATAATTCTTCCAATTTAAAAATAAAAAAGTTCTATTATAATAGCTTGAATTACCAATTTTGTATCACTTCCTCGAACAATAAAACTGAAATGAAGTTAAAATTTTCTTTACAAATAAGTCGAAGAAGGTACTTACAATTACGTCGATAAAAAGAGCACACAAATGTGGGTAGGTTAATTCAGTTGCACTGCACTGAACATGAGCAGATGAATAAAAAAATGCGTCTATGGATATTTACACACGCATACCCATAGATGTATGAGAACATTAAAAACATACATTTGTTTTTTTTACGACAAAAATTTCGTTCTGTTTTCAACTAAAAAATTGAAATAGTTTTGTTTACGTTTACGTAATATTTTACTTAAGTTTTTTTTCTAAAGTGTTAATTTCGGTAAGGAAGTGTTTTTTGATTTTTTTATTAAATACGAGTACATAACAAGCTTAAATTCGTTGTTTTTCTTTTATCGCATAGAAATATAAAATGGGTAAAAGAAAGGCTAACATCGGAAGAAAATCCATAAGCACAAAAAGAATGTGTTGGTTACAATTTGCGAAGCAACGCGAGCACGGGTCGGCTAGTTTTTAATAAAAGAAAAAAACATGGACTAAGGTGACTCCCTTGAGAAACACCGCAATAGACTTTCAATTGAGATGAAGGATTACTCCTAAACATAATGCTATTATATCTACTTATCTTTGGTCCAATTTTAGTTGATTTATTGAGAAGAATTATATCTTAATTTGGCAAATGCGTTGCTAAGGAATGTATAGATGAAATAGACTTGGGAGTGTTTTTCGAATGCATCCAAACAAAGAGTAGAATTTTGTATGAAGTTATAAGTTATTGAATATTTTGCTGACGAAATTATGTCGATTTTCACATATTATAACAGAAGAACAATCAAAAGAAATTGTGTCACAGACAGGGTTTAAGATAATTCAGAAATAGCAGAAAATTTCGCTATAGGACACACTCAATGGGATGTGAATACACTTGTAATGATTATACACATTACGAGCAATTAGGAAGGGAAAAGAGGATTAGGAAAGGAGATACCGATGCACATTGGTTTTGAATGTCTGCACATTGGAATGAGTGGGAAATATTGAGTCTGGTAAATCATTCCACATTTGTGTAGTGCGACTATAAGAACAGGTATTGAGGTTGAAGGGAGGAATACAACTGTCTATTTCATTAGAGCATTGCTTTTGGAACTAGCGATAAAATAATGTGAGACATGAAACCTTACGACGGTACTCGAGAGATACTAAAGTTTCAGTAAGACAACGGTCACCTATGATTATTAGAGCTCTCTTTTGAATTCTGTCCAAGAGACTTAAGTGGGCGACTGCCCAGATATGAGAATTGTACTAGAGTTTCGGAGGAAAAAAGGCTTTATAAATTATAGCCAGATCAGAAGCGATTAAAACACTTCTTGCATCGTCTGAGAAAACCTAAAGACTTAGTAGCATTTTTGGCGATGTCAAATATGTGATCACTCCACAACAAGTGGTTTGTAATGCACACACCTAGGACTGAAAACTGTTCAGTCTCCTCGATGCAAGTACCGCTCAAGGAAAGAAGCATTGGGGGAGGGTTAAGCTTTTGCGACAGTAGACTGCATTGGGTTTTCGAAGCATTAAATTCTACACAGTTTTTGAATCCCCAGTGAATCAGAATTTAATGAGCTTATCATACGTCGCCGTTGGTACCCAACATCTGAAGTACAAGGATAACAATCTAAAAACGAATATGAAAAGCTGAGTGTCCTGTAATCAGCGAAACAATTTAGTGGGTTAGAAGTTTCAGAGAAAAGATCATTTTATAAAAATAAAGAAGAGCGTCGGAGACAAAACGGAGCCCTGAAGCACACCAGCTTTAATTTTGTGGATATCAGATTTGAACCCGTCCAATACTACTTGAATTGAACGGTCTTAAAAATATTTTCTAACCCAACAAAGAAGAGATTCATCAATACCAAAAGCACGCATTTTCGATAAGAGGGCTTGATGCCAAACTCTATTAAATGCCTTAGATAGCCAACTCCGAATGCAAAATGTTCACAATTTTCGTAGTAAATTTTAACAATTTTAAATCGTTGTTAAAGCTTCTATCGTTACATTGTAAACAATGGTGTAGTTTTATTTATAAGATGTTAAGATCTGACAACTTCAAAAGTAAAACCTGCCTAAAAAGTGGGCTACTGAAATTAAAACCTCTTATTGGTAAAAAATATAGAAAATATTGTCGTTTACTCTTGGAAGTTTTTTTTAATCGAATTAACATTTTTTTTAAATAATATACGAATCTCACAAAAATACTACCTAATTAGTCTTGCATATTACAACAAAAACCAGCTTAAGTTTTAAATATTTACTACATAATTTTCGAAGTTCCTTAAAAGACAGTTTAGATTATTCGAAAAAATATGTTATTTTAAAATTTTGATCAGACCTCTTTTTAAATACTTTTTACAAAAATAAAGTTTGAACTTAAAAATTTTAATTATAGAATTCGTATTTTATAAATATTTTTAAATATGTAAAATTTAGATTTTAAAAATTTTATCGATTTGGTTAAATGCTTCTTCTTCCAAAGCAAATGTAATTTATTATTGTTTGGTTCAGTTTCGAGAAGTTTAACTGTTGCTTGTCTTCATTCATATGTATCTAAATTATTATGAAACAAATATTATAGTTCCAACAAAAAAGGTGTGGGTCCTGAAATAAGTTCGTGGCTAACTTTTTATTACACTGTACATACATTTTGAATCCACAAGTGTAAACAAAATTCAGCTTTCACTCTTTCATTAGAATATTATTTTTGTGTCTAAACAAGTACGTTTTTAACAATAAAACACCCTTTTCTCTTGTCCTTCTTCATAATTCACATTCGTCATAGACAAATTGTACTCGTAATAAAAAGAATTCCCCTGACGGATCTATTTAAAAATAAATATTTTCTTGACTTAAAAAAAATATGCGCATATAAAAATGTAACATTTTTTTCAAGAAATTATTCATGCATGCGTTAGCCGCATAACAAAACCACTTAAGTGACGATTTTTCCTCCCAAAAGTCAAAGGAGTGACAGATGTGTCAACTCATGTTGAAATTAAACTTTAGGTTAGGTTTAGGTTTAAAATTCATTTATTTCTTATAATAAGTTTAGATACAGCAAGTTCAATAAGACTACAATGTAAATAAAAATTTTTAGAAATAAGTAGTGGCATTATTGTTAGAGAATAAAACAGTATTAAATGCCACTTCTATATTTAACAAAAAATCAAATAAATAAATTGGGTGGGGTGACCCTTAATTTAAACTTCAAGTATAAATATAAAATATGTACAATTGAAAAATAATGCAAAGAGAATCACAATTAAAAAATTATTAAGCAAGTGCCAGAAAATAATAATTAAGATATTACAAAGAGAACGACCAGATACAAAAATTTCAACAAATTAGAAAACCAATTCCCAAAAATTCACCAGAAAATAAAAAGAAAAAACAAAAAAACATAAAGTTTATGAAAACACAATTTTTTCCAAATCACCAAAATCAGATTCAAACAACCAACTCTTAAGATGTTTCATAAAAAGATTTGGCAAAATAAGTGACCTTAACATACAAGGTAGTTTATTAAATAATCTAGAAGAAGCAACTGTGTAAAAATTTCGAAAAGTAGTCGTCCGGAAGTTAGGAATAGGTACAAGATATAGCAAGTTGTTTCGCAGGTTATGGCTGTCTAAAACTCTGAAATTAAGATTTCCTGAGCGCAAAAAAAAAGTTTTTAGGACTTTGAAACAATAAAGGTGACGAATTGGAAGAATATTTAGTCTCACAAATAATGGAAAACTGTGATGCAGTCGTCGTTTTCTGCTTATTATTCTAATAACATACTTTTGGAGAGTAAGAATTGGTTTAACTTTGCAAAAGTGCGTTCCGCCCCAACAAGCAATTCCATATTGTAGTTTAGAGTGGAAGATTCCATAATAAATTTTTTTAAGAAGGCCGGGTGAACAAACTTTTTGGAGAAAGAAGAAGTGCCTGAGTGTAGTACGAAAATATTTTTTTAAATTCTCAGTTTGATTACTAAAGGTCATCTTTGAATCGATTAGCAATCCTAGATATTGAAAAACATCCACTTTTTCAATTTGAAAACAAAGATCACTACATAATAGGTGGTCACAGTAAGTGATCATGCTTGTTTCAGAAGAGCAAGAGCAACTAAGTAGTTTAAACTTTTTGCACTCAGGCTCATGAAAAAAGATTTCCGGTTCGAAAAAATTCTGAGAAGAAAGGCTGAAGAACATAATTTTCGTCTTAGAGCTTATTAATAATTTATGTTCAGCAAACCACGACCTAAAAAGACTCAAATCCCAATTTATATCTGCAACAAGATCTAGGGGACTATCAGCACCATAGGCACAACCAACATCATCTGCAAAAGCGGTAATTTTCGACTTGAATGGCAATTTAAATAAAGAATTAATGTAAATTAAGAACAAAATTGGACCAAGCACAGAGCCTTGTGGTACTCCAATATTAAGAAATATGAAGCCACTTCTTGTATTATTAATTTTTACTCGTAACGATCTATTCACAAGGTAGGATCTAAACCAATCTCTCATAAAGCTTCGAATACCAGCATTTTCCAATTTAGACAACATGATTTCGTGATCAACCATGTCAAAAGCTTTAGTAATATCGACAAACAGGCCAGCTGAACACTTTTTACTATCTAGGTTAATGAAAATCTCAGAGCAAAATTTTAGAAGAGCGTCTTCCGTGGATTTACCTTTCTGAAAACCAAATTGCAGGGAACTAAAGAAGTTGTTTTTATTTAAGAAATCAATTAATCTGTTCTTGATACTTTTTTCAAAAATCTTACTTACAGAAGATAGAATTGAAATTGGTCTATAATTGTTCACTTCTTTCGCTGATCCTTTTTTAAAAATAGGAACAATGTCTGCACACTTCAACGCATCCGGAAATTTTCCTGAAAGGATGCTTTGGTTAAATAAGTAAGCCAAAACATCAACTATGAAACAAGCTATAGTTTTAAGCATATTATTTGAGATACCATCAGCTCCACAAGTCTTCGAATTTTTGAGCGAACCAATACTTCTCAAAAGTTCAAATGCAGTTATGGGTTCGAAAAAAAATGTGTTTTGGTTCAAAGGATCACCACAAATAATGGAAGAGCTACAGATTGGACAGGTGGGACAAAAAGAAGATTGCAAGGAAACTGAAACATTGGCAAAGTAATCAATGAATTTATTCGCAATAGCTAAAGTCTTATTATTAGATATTTCAACTTCATCAACTTCTATGTTAAAATCCTTTTTGTTAGAATTTGGTTTATTAAGAAGGCTGTTTACTAATATCCATTCCTTTTTAATAACACCTTTAGCTTGCTCAAATTGATTTCCATAGTATCTGTCTCTACACAATGGAACTTCTTTTCTAAGTTGAGAGCACATATCTTTATAACGCTTCATTAAATTTCGGTTTAGCGGATGTTTGGTACATTTAGTTCTTAGTTTATTTTTCAGATGAATTTTATTTAAAATATAGTTGTTTATCCATGGCTTAAGTTTTTTTTGTTTACTCCTTAGTTTGAAGGTAACACTGGATTGAACAATATAATTTTTAAGAATATCGAAAAAAGTATCAAAAGCTTTCGAGACATCACTTTCTAAGTAAACCGACTGCCACTCTTCAAAACAAAGTTTGCTTTTCAATTTTAAATAGTCAATTTTAGTTACTTCAAAACTTTTATCAGTCGATAATGGTTCAATGCTACCAGGGGAACTCATCAAAAGACCAGTCATGGCATGATCAGTTATACCTAAATTAAATACGCCTTTTTCAATTGTGTCTAAAGCGCAATTGGAAAAACGACCATATATGTGGTCTAAACATGTTCCGGAAACCGGTCTTGTTGGTTCGTTAATAAAAGAAGCCAAACCATGGGATGCAAGTAAGGACAAATAAGCAGAAACAGCATCAGAATCTTCCAAAATGTCGATGTTTAAATCTCCCAATATTAATAAATTTTTTGCTTTTTCGGTACACAAGAGCTTAGAAAATTCATCCATAAACACCGTTAAACTAAATTTATGCAATCTGTAAATGCAAAGCATAACAAAATCTCTTTTATCTAATTTAAAAGTAAGTTTTAATATATCAGCGCTCACAAAATCTAACACAGTTGATACACATTCATAATTTTCCTTAACAAAACAACCTACACCTCCAGCACAATAATCATCATTTGTTTTAGCAAAAAAGTTATAACCTGGCAAAAAGTAATCATTTTTCTCAAACTTATATATCCAAATCTCCGAAACACACAAAAAGTCAGGTAAACATGCAAAAGAATTTAGGTGGGAAACAAGGCAAGCGAAATTCTCACGCAAACTTCTAATATTCTGGTGAATCAAAAGGAATTTGTTAGAGCAATAAGATTTAGAAGTAAAGATCTGTTCACAATTGTTATTATTAGAAATATTAAGATTAAAGGTAGGAACATCATCATTATTTAATTCAAAATTAGGATTCATTGTAACAAAAATTAAGGAATATTCTCAAGGTCTTCAAAAGTCCTGATTGGGATGGGATCACTACCTTCAATCTTTCTAATAAAAATTCTATTATTTTTAATCCATACATATTTATAAGATTTCTCCTTCTTTGCTGCCTTTGCTTTCATCAACAATGCATGAGAAAACTTTGTAAGTGCATCGTTAATGTAAATTAGCCTCCTTCCACTGCTGCTGTTGCTGCTGCTGCTGCTGCTGCTGCTGATGCTGCTATCTACTCCCCAAGAGTTAAGCTTCTGTTTGTGTATCGATTTCTCCTTCATAATTCGATGTTTAAGAGAGAGGTTAGATAGTTGCATGAAGATTATCGGTTTGCTCTCTTTATTTAGATCAGTCTTGTCACTGCCTCTTTTTTGCTTCACATAACATTTGCTTACATCACTCTCTTTTACTTCAACTCCCAACCACGGTTGCCAGTTTGGTCTTTTAAGACCAAATTTGGTCATTATTTTCTCACTTGGTCGCATGGTCATTTTTTATTCCATTTGGTCCTTTTTTTAAGAAATTGAAAAAAATAACTCTAACTATTCCTTTTATAATCTTAAAAATAAAATACATACCTAAAGAATTTTGGGAAAAGTTCAATTATCATAAAAACACTTCAACTGAATATTGTTTTCAAAATTTAAGTTAGTTCGTTTATAACTTGATGTTACTTCCTCACAGCTCAGCTGCTGCCGAGAGGAATTTTTTTGAATTAACTTTGATAAAAACGAAAGGCAGACTTAATTTTTGTACCATTAATAATATAATGCTAGCCAAAGAGCGTCAAGATGACAAAAATAACCATAGCGTTTGGTCTGGAAAAACATTTTTTTTTAATTAATTTTATATGAATTTTATTTAGCGATAGTATTCGATCTCCCGACTTATTCGATCTCCTGACATAATGTTGACATATTGTGATCTTAAAAAAAAGAGGCTGGGGTGCGTCCCAAACTGATAACTTCCCATCCCGTCTGCCGATTTGTCTTGCTTAAAAGGTTTGTAGGTTTTCGTGATTTGCTAGTTGTTAGTTGAATTATTCTAAAAAAAATTAAAAATTACCAACAATATTTTGAGTATGATGAAATAGTTTGATTTCAATATCTGTTCTTGTTAACGAGATTTTTAGTCGAAAACCAATTTTTACCAAATTTTCGTAGCATTTGCGTACTACTTTTTGTAGATTTTATTTTTTATGAAAAAAACTGACTGTTGGATTTTTATGCGCAATTTACGGAATGTCGGAAACAATATTTTCTGTGAGATAAAATTAGGTTAAAGCCAATATTTTTTTAATTTTTGAAGAGATACTTAAGTCGAAAGTAAATTTTTACCAAGTTTTACTATTGTTTTTTTAAGGTTTTTATTTTTTGTAAAAAAAATTTCAATTCGATTTTCTCAAAATTTTACCAGATGTCAAAAACGTTATTCTTCCCGAACGTACGTACAACGCACGCACAGACATCTCTCTAAAAATCTTTTATTTAGACTCTAGGAACCTTGAAACGTCGAGAAATGTCAAAATTTTCAATTCAAGAAATCGGACCGATTACAATAACTTTCTATGGGAAGTTAAAAGCCATTGCGGACGCAAATTATTTTGGTCCTTTTTTGGTACACATGGTCATTTTTATTTTCAGCTTTGGTCATGCAATTTTTTTTCAAGTGGCAACCGTGCTCCCAACGCATCTCGGAAGATATTAAGCGCAACACTCTTTGAGTTGTTATTGTCGACATTAGTTAATCCGGTGATTTCAATACAGTTAACCAATTGACTTTGTTGCTGCCAATGCAGTTTGTTTTCCAACAGTTGAACTTTTGTTTTTAAAGTTTCGTTCTCTTTTTTCAGAGCTGATAGAGAAACAAGAAACTCTTTATTTATTTCTTCCAAGTTCGAAACTTTTTGATAAATCATCTGCAGCGTATACACATTCACCTCATTCTCAAGTTCATTAGAGCGAGAGCGAGACACATTCACATCACTTTTGGTTTTGGAGCAACTTTGTACATTGTCATCAACGGAGATATTTTGCTCATAGTCGGGCAGATGAACAGAAAGTCTCTTTTTTGCAAAGCATTTCTTACAACGAAAGGATTTATTGTTCGATTTCATAAAATCAAGTTCTTCTTTTAAAATTCCAACACAAGCACCATGAAATGTCCATTTGCAATCACTGCACAAAACACGCAGGTTATCATTTTTAAGTATTTTCTTAGAACACTCAGTGCAATTCATCATTAAATAAAAAATAAACAAGATTAGCTCAAAACGAGATGTGCACCCCACGACACTCAGTTAAGAATAATGATAAGTAGTGCATGCACACATCACTGACCCTTTATCCTTCTAGTATTCGTAATTCGTCCTCCAACCCTCTGTGGTTGTTGTTGTTGGCGGCTGTCACTTCTTGTAAATAATTAATTTTCACCACTTTCACTCAACTCACTCACTATACTTTGTAAATATTATGACTGATGGTGAGCTTACCATATCCTTTTATAGTCCTTTTTTGTTTACTGAAATAAACTACACCATCATTGACGTCATAATGCTATCAACTTTTGGAATAGTAAGATGATAAAATATATAGAAAACATATTGCTCAAAAAATATGAACTATGCGACAAAAGTTTTTCTTTTCCTCACAAAAATGTTATATTTGAAACGTTGGTTGTATTTATCCCTTATGGAAGGATTTTGGGTAAAGTTTTATACAGAATAAAAATGACAAAACTACATATATTTGTACATATATAGAAAGAAACTGCACAGACAATTGGCAAAGAACATAAATCAATCCCTGGAGAAGGAAAAAGCTCATCCAAAATAAATCTTTCCACCTGTCACTCACACGAAAATGAACTGAATCCTTGTATCGTGTATCAAATGAGAACAAAAAAGGATGAGTAGGACCTTTGTTTATTGCCTGCTGATGGCTTAGACCAAAGATGAAAGTATGAAATTTATACGACCGACAGTAAAAAGGATATCAAAAAGATAAGGATCAAAAATGCTCACATTCCATTGGCATTACAAAAAATAGGGAATTTCTGATTTGATATTTGAAGTTTAGGAAAAACTTAGGATAGAAGACTGCGTTGCATGAACTCGTTTCTTGTAAACTTTTCATGTGTTGAATGAATTTTTGAAATTATTTTTGAAACACACATAAAACATGCACCTTAAAGTCGTAAAAGGTGAAAAAGAAGAACACTTAAAATAGTAGTATGGAGAATTCATTAGAGCGTTTCCAAATTTCATTCGCTCACAAAAGTATATAGTCCAATAAAAAGTGAAGTTTTGTTTACCCTGAATATGGGAATGCGAAAGCATCAAATCTACCTGCAGAATGTCCTTTGAGGATATTTTCGTATAGCTTAGCATGGAGTAGAACATAAAAGTTTTAAAATTGCACCATTAAAGGTGTTAATGAAGTAACACATTCAAAACACTTACCCAAATTAAATGCTGCAGAGTTTTTGGGTTAACATAAATGCGTGCAGTTTGTTGGAAAGTTGAAATGCAATACAATGCCATTTGGCTTTAAACTTAGGTTGAAAACACAAATAACTAAATGAATTCTACACCATTTATAGTTTCAGTAATATCCTAGATATTTTTTCTTTGAGTATTCTATAAGCAATTAAAAGAACAGCAAACTTTCATGGCATTCGAAAACCAATAAATGTATTTATTTAATTGTGAATTTGTTTAGTATTTTTGTTTTAATTTGAAGAAAAGGTTTTTTAGATGCCTTAAGAAATAGAATAATTCGCTGTCTCGGATTTTGAAATAACGTTTTTAAAGAATCCTCAAAAGGAAATTTAGAAACCCTTCATCTTAACAAGTTGTTTTATAAAATTTTGCCTTTTAAATCCAACAGTGTACCTCGTTTTAAAAGACATTTGATCTTAATTGTTTTATTTGGTTAGATTATTAGTTTTAAGGTATTTTAAACTAATACAACTTATTTTTATTACAAAAGCAGGAATATAACACTGGTCGACAATGTTTTCTTACTGGCAATTAAATAACATTTTCCCAATTGGTGTTGATGTAAAATGAATGTATTGAAACAGATTTTTGAAGTTTTCCAAATCTATAATCCCTTTCTTAAACATTCAGTTAAAATATTTATATTATTTTATAGAATATTAGAAAAATCCTCATATGTTGTTTTATTTCACCTGTCTTACAAAAATCTAAAAAAAACGCTAAATTATTTATGCTAAAAAAAAGAAAAGGCAAAACGGTTTGAAAATTATTTTTGTTTTTGTAACAAATCTGTTTTCTTAACAATTCCATTATATTATTTGTTAATATAAAAATAATATTGAAAACGAGTATTTTAAAACTTGAGCAAATAATTAATTAATGTTTGGATTCGAAATCAGAACTGAAAATTAACTCGAAAACATACTTTTTCCAAACTATGAAAGTATTAAATTCAAGGTTTGCCCAAACTTTAATATAGAACCTGAAATGAATAAAAAAATTTAAATTAATCTAGAAGAGAAAGATTTATTTATTTCACAAAATCATTATACGATTTATTGTTAAGTGATATTTGGATATTGAGCTTAGCATTAAAAAACCCATTTTAATTGTTTCTGGAATTTTTAAAGGGGCACATTTTAGAGATGTAAAAATTAAAAGTCGAGATTTGAATTAAGAACAACTTACTCTTTAAAAAGTATATTTTTGTTTGTGCTCCCAGTGTCAAAAACAGATTTCAAGAAAACGGGATCATAAAAACCAGAATTACAAAAAATAAGAATTTCAAACAACAATATAATGAAAAGAAAAGAAGAATTTCTCGTGTCCACGTACAATAACTGTTCACATTATTTAAGCTACCAGTCTTGTCTTAAAGGTTATTAACAGATCTACAAAACCCGACCGAAATAACCTTGGACTTGGACTATTACTTAATAAGATATTGAAGTCAGATGTCGTTAATACATTGTTTTATAACAAAATATTTTCAAGTTCTTTAAAATCATTTTTAAATAGTAGTATAGTATTTCCGGGAACACTTTAAAAACAAGTTTTATTAATGATGAAAATACGTATCGTAACTCACATAAATCATAACCTTTTCTGCAAAGTTTAGAAGCATACAGCTTTTGAGTAATTAAAAAAAAAGAATTTTGACATTCTCTTCCACAAACTTACATTTTTAAGAGTATTTTCTACGAAAGTATTAGGTTCAAAAAAATTAATTTTCCAACAAAAACACGGAATTTTTAAGATCCAAGACATTTTTAGCTTTCCATAGGATTTTTTTGTTAACATTCGTATGTTTGTACTTTTAGAATACCATTTTTCTTCGTCCATGTCTCAAGAACCAGATATAACCTGTGAAAATTTTGGTTGACTCCACATATCTTACGAACCTATAAACCTAGCGCCTTCAATTATCTTCATGTTATATAATGTGCAGTTGTTAATATAATTTTGAAAAAAAGGTTCTTTTCTCAAATTCAAAAAAACTGAAAAAAAAAATATTTGTCACCTCCTTAATTTTACCTCGTTATAAAAAAACTGACTTTTGGATTTTTCTTAATATTTTACTTTGTTTTAAAAAAAAATATTTTTTATAAGTTACAATTAATAATATAAATTCTAGATTCTATGGATTTTAAATAGTCGACAAATGCTTAAGGGCATGTCTCCCGCAGAAGCGAACTCAGAACTCATGTAAATGTATTTGAATGTATTAGTGAAAGAACAATTACTCTCTTCATTATCAAATTCAAAATTCGAATTTCCAATTTCTCTATATTTGCCTCTTGATCTTTTTTGTCTCTCAGAGCTAGGGATATATTTTCGCACAAGCACTCAAGCAGCCAATCAAAGAAATAAGAAATAGATATCCACTCCACATTCACACAACAAGATATATGGATGAACAACGTTGCATGATAAACCGGTTCTTATTTTGTATGTCTAGTTAGTTAGATTTGTTGTTGTCTTTTGCATATGGTTCGAATTTTATAAAGCAAATGGGTAGGTATTTCTGCTGTCCATGGAAATGTTTTTCTTGAATTTGTTTGTAAATAGGTTCTTGCTTTCTACCTAGATATTTTGTCGTTGTGTTTTCCATATGGTTCGAATCTTATAAAGCAAGTGGGTATTTTGGTATCGATGGAGATGTTTATTTCTTGAATTTCTTTTGTTGGCGACATTTTCTAATTCTTGAAAATACTTATTTTGTTTTAATATTTTTAACTTCCCATAGGAAGTTATTGTAATGGGTCCGATTTGTCAAATTGAAAATTTTGACATTTCTCGACGTTTCAAGGTCCCTAGAGTCGAAATGAAAGATTTTTAGAAAGACGTCTGTGCGTGCGTTCGTACGTCCGTACGTTCGCGACGTTTTTTTCGTCGTCCATAGCTCAAGAACCAGTAGAGATATCGACTTCAAATAAATTTTTTTATACAGATAATAAGGCAGAAAGATGCAGAAAGGGCTCTCAAGAAAATTGCGTGGGTGGTTTTTTTACCATAGCAGTTTAAAAAAAAGGTGAAAATTTTGGTTAAACCTAAATATCTCATGAACCAATGACGCTAGATACTTGAATTAAATTTTATATTATATACTGTAACGTAATACAAAATGAGTATATTTTTGGAAAAAAATCCAATTAACGTTTTTTTTTATAAATCAAAAAACTGAAAAAAAAATTTGTCACCTCGAAAATTTTACGACCAAAATATGATTTGATCTCCAAAACAATTTTGTGCAACGAAGAAGGTTTTTGACATCTGATAAAATTTTGAGAAAAATCTAATTGACAGTTTTTTTTATAAAAAATAAAAACCTAAAAAAAACATTAGTCAAAGTTGCGAAAAATTGAATTTCGACTCAAATATCTTTTCAAAAACTTGAGACAAAGGCTTCAAACTTATTTTATTTTATAAGAAAATATTTTTTTCAACATTCAGTAAAATTTTGAAAAAAATCGAATTGATAGTTTTTGTACAAAAAATAAAAAACAAAGAAAAATTTAACAAAAGTTTGTAAAAATTGATTTTCGACTCAAATATCTTTTCAAAAATTAAAAATTTTGGCTTCAAACTTATTTAATTTCACAGAAAATATTGTTTTCGATATTCAGTAATTTTTTTATAAAAATCCAACAGTCAGTTTTTTCACAAAAAAAACACAATCTACAAAAAATAGTACGCAAATTTGCTAAAATTTGATACATATAGACAAACTTTTAAGCAAGACAAATCGACAGACGGGATGGGAAGTTATCACTGTGGGTCGCATCCCAGCCTCTTTCATACGTACATAGTGTAGGCAATAATTCATTTATTAACGTTCAATTTAATAATTCATTTATTAACTTCTCAAACACACTGTACTTAAATTTAAACAAAGTATCGAGCAGTGCCTTGCCAAACATACTGTTTGGCATTTATTCAAGTTGAAGTATATAATAACCGACACATTTGTCGATTATAGTGTTGTCTTTGTCTCATATGATCGTATGATTGGCTCGAGGTAAATAATATCCCGTATTATTTCTGCTTTACTTATGTATATAAGTTCAATTACTGTTTTATCGTTTTTCTTTTGGCACTTCCCAATAAACCGTCGCTTTAAAAGGAACAGCATTTTCTCTGGTATTTTATTAAAAAAAAAGAGTTTGAATCCAAATATTTGAATTTTGGGTTATCCCTACAATTTCTGAAGTGGGATCTGAACAATCAGTTCGAGTGTTAGATATATTAAATATTTAAAGATTAAATATGTCTGAATTTAACCAGTTCTTAGAAGTGGCAACAGTCGCCACCCTAAAAAATGTTTTGCGTTCGTTGAAGATGCAAACGACTGGCAGTAAAGGGGTCCTTAAAGCACGTGTTGAAAGCGCAGTCGAAAGTTTTGAAGAAGAAGAACTTCTTAGACTAATCGAGGATTTTTCACCTGATGAAACAATCAAACCTACGGGACACGTGTCTGAGTCTGAGCCTGAGCAAGATGATGAATTTCATCTCAACACAGATGACGTCGATTTGGAGCTCATCCGTCTTCGAGACGCCTGTAAGAAGAAGGAGGAGATCATTCTTCTGAAGCGTAAGCTTAGAGAGTTGCAGATCGAAGATGCAGACCACAGTCAAAAGCCACAGGTATCCCAAAATTTCAAGGATATGGAAGACTTGTTGTGTCCATTTAGCGGAGATGATAATTTTCCGATTGACCGTTGGGTCGAATATTTCGATGAATATGCCGAAATTCTCCGTTTAGATGATCGCACTAAATTTATATTTGGGAAAAGACTTCTCAGTGGTACAGCCAGATTGTTCGTAAGAACTTTAAAGCTACGAAGTTGGGTTGAAGTCAAGGATGCTCTAGTTGGTGAGTTTAAGTGTTTGGTTACAAAAGCAGATATATTCCGTGAACTTAGTTCGAGGAAGAGACGACGTGATGAGACCGTGCAGCAATATGTTCTGTCTATGCAGGAAATTGCGTCACATAACCCAGTTGAAGAAGAGGACCTGATCCAGTTTATCATCAAAGGCATTTCCGACACCGAAGTTAATAAGAGTATACTGTACAACGCTGACAACATCGCACAGCTAAAACTTGCGCTAAGAAAGTACGAAAAGTATAAAAACAACACCCGTGAAAATTTTGCAGCAAAGCCTAGCACATCTCAACAGGCTCATAATCGCAGCAAGCCTCATCACAATCCAAACAATCCCTTCCGAACAAATCCTCGCCCTTCCGAACGAGATGCAATTCGTGCACCTGCAAATGGTTCTTATGACAGGAAAGAGTTCACGTGTTTCAAGTGTAGTTGCCGGGGACACATCGCAAAAAATTGTCCTAGCAATAAACCTATACTGACACTAATTGAAAATGAAAGCAGCACGAACATAAATCAAGTGAACTCAGCGGCCACCACCAATGTTCCTGATTATGAAAACAAACAGCGATCCCCAGCAGCTAACGATTTTGAGAAGGATGTATTTTACCAGTTCTGTGATGGCCATGCAGATAGTTCGATTACACTTAGATCTCTTTTGGACTCTGGAAGTCCAATCAGCTTTATACAAGAGAAGTACTTACCACCGTTTTTGATATCACCGTTGGAAGCGAATAGTCAAACATATTGTGGCGTCAACAGCAGTCCTCTTTGTGTTTTGGGAAGTGTTAATTCTTTTATATTTTTTGACAATAATTTACCAACTAATTTAAATTTACTTGTAGTTCAAAATAATTCAATGAGTTATCCTGTCGTGCTTGGTAGAGACTTCATTGAGAGGATTGGTATGGCGTTGCAAAGAACTACAAAGCTAGCTGAAAATCAAGAAAAAATAGTGCCATCAGAGTCAACCAGCGTTCTTGTCAATCGTCATGCTTCATGTCCGTCGTTACTGCCAACAAGTCTGTATCCGAGAATACATGATAATGTGAACAAGTGTGTACCGTCTACAAGCCAGAGTGAGTGTCGTAAATTATGCAACGAACCCGTAAGTACGTTAAATGAAAATGTTTATTTTGTTAAAGAAATGTTTAATATTGACGTTAGTGATGACAAATTTGAGTTAGACATAAAAGTTAATGAAGATATTCCATTTCATATTCAGAAAAGTGTAAGACAGTTAGTAAAGCCAGTTGTTCATTCTCATCTCAATAAAGTTTGTTTAGAAGAAAATCAATTTAAAATGAAAATAGTTTTATCAAAAGATGTCCCATTTCATTGCCCTCCAAGAAGATTACCATATTCACATAAAATTGAATTGGAAAAAATTCTTAACGATCTTTTGAATAAGGGCATAATACGAGAGTCAAGTTCCCAATACGCGTCACCTATCGTACTAGTTGAAAAGAAAAACAAGGAGTTAAGGCTTTGTGTAGATTTCAGGGAACTGAACAAAATAACTTTGCGTGACAATTATCCGCTGCCTCTGATTGAGGATAACATAGACCGGCTTAAAAATAAAAAGTTTTATACAACGCTAGATTTGAGAAACGGATTTTATCACGTTCCTCTTGAAGACAATTCTATGAAGTATACTTCTTTTACTACTCCGATAGGTCAGTTTGAGTTTACCAGGATGCCGTTTGGGCTCAGAAATGCCCCTTCTGTTTTCGAGCGGTACATGAAACATGTGTTTGGAAAAATGATTTCACAATCCAAAATAATAACTTATTTGGATGATATGCTCATCGCGACCGAAACAATTGAAGAGCATCTTGAAATTCTTCAAGAAATCATTGATATCGTCGTTAATAAAGGGTTGCAGCTCAGGCTTGACAAATGTCTTTTCTTACAAAAGGAAATCACCTATTTGGGTTATAAGATAAATAAAGATGGAGTCAGCCCAAACGATGCAAACCTCAAAGTCATCCAAAATTTTCCGCCACCTGTTAGTACTAAGGATGTTCATAGTTTTTTGGGGCTTTGTTCCTATTTTAGAAAATTTATCTTTCAATTTGCAAACATCGCAAAACCCCTTTATGACCTTCTAAAAAAAGATACTCCGTTTGTTTTTGGGTCTAAAGAAATTGAAGTCTTCAATTTGTTGAAAGACAAATTAATTTCCGCACCTGTTTTATCGATTTATAGTCCGCATAATAGTACAGAGCTCCATTGCGATGCAAGTACGCTTGGGTTCGGAGCAGTCTTGCTCCAGAAACAAAGTGATTCAAAGTTTCACCCGGTGTTCTACTTCTCTAAGCGTGCGACTGGTGCTGAAAGTAAGTACCATAGCTACGAGCTTGAGACATTGTCTATAATATATGCGCTAAAACGATTCAGAATATACTTACTCGGAATTCCATTCAAGGTTGTGACAGATTGTCAAGCTCTCGTTCAGACATTGAACAAAAAGTCTTTGAATCCCCGTATTTCAAGGTGGGCGTTAGAGCTCCAATCATACGATTATACTGTCGAACACAGGAAAGGTGATCGGATGACACATGTGGATTCCCTGAGTAGAATTTTTAATATTCTGCATATTGATGATGACTCTTTTGAGTTTGTCTTAGCAGCTGCACAGAAACTAGATCCCAAAATAATTGCAATCGCTTCAGAGTTAAGTAAGTCTGAGAGTCCTCTCTTTGAAATGGTCGACGGGTTGATATACCGTAAGACGAAAGAAAAAATAGTTTTTTACGTCCCGTCACACATGGAAGAACAGGTTATCAGAACCAATCACGAAGGACTTTGTCATTTGGGAGTTGACAAATGTTTTGAACACCTTTCAGGAATTTATTGGTTTCCCAAGATGAAGGAGAAGATACGAACTTTTATCAAAGGGTGTCTTAAATGTATTTATTTCTCTCCTGGATCAGGAAAAACCGAAGGAATCCTACATCCAATTCCAAAAGGCAATTCACCATTTGATACTCTTCACATAGATCATCTTGGTCCTTTCCCTAATTCCTCCTCTAGTAAAAAACATATTCTAGTGGTGGTTGATGGTTTTACCAAGTTTACCAAGTTATACCCGTCCAAAAGCACTCAAAGTAAAGAAGCAATATCTTGTTTAAAAACTTATTTTGCAAATTTTTCAAGACCTAACCGAATAATATCTGACCGTGGAACTTGTTTCACCTCAAAAGAGTTTGCCGAGTTTTTGACAGATAATAATATTCAGCATGTCAAGGTTGCAACCCACTCCCCACAATCCAATGGTCAGGTGGAACGCCTTAATCGTATGATTACACCTATGCTGGCGAAGGAGTGTGAAGCTTTATCCACTGGTGGATGGGATAAGCATTTAGAAAAAGTTGAGTTTGCAATTAATAACAGCGTGAACCGAAGTACTGGTTTTACTCCGAGCACCCTTTTATTTGGTAGAGATCAAAAGGGACAGTTGTGTGATAAAGTCAAAGAATATCTTATTGACAAGGTAGGACCTGTAGAAATAAATGTAGAGGATGTGAGGGCTAAAGCTCAAGAAAGTATTGAAAAGGAACAAACGCGAAATAAAATGTATTATGACAATCGTCATAAAAGTCCAACAAAATATAAGATAGGCGATTACATTATGATCAGAAATGTCATCACCACGCCAGGCATAAATAAAAAGTTATTAGCCAAGTATCGAGGACCATATGAGGTAAAAAGTGTTTTATCAAACGACAGGTATGTCATTGGTGACATAGACGGGTTGCAGGTCACCAGGTTACCATATAAAGGTATATGTTCTCCGGACAATATGAGACTCTACGCGGTACCAGATACTGACATGAAGCATGGTGAAGACATGGACGGATCCAAAGAGAAAAAGTAAGATCTATTTCAATGAATTCTACTATCAACACACAGTATTTTATTTTAAATTTTGTTTTAAAACTAAACTTCTAGCTTTCATAAATGCTCATGCAAAATGTAAATTCACTTAAATTTTGTTTCGAAACAATGAAATATGTTTTATGTTTTTCATTCGAAAATATATAAATGATTCAATTAAATGATATGTTATAATAAATTCATAAGAATTTATAATCGATATTTTATAGTTTGATTATTTTTTGTAATCGGGGCGATTATACGATCAGGATGGCCGATCTGTAGGCAATAATTCATTTATTAACGTTCAATTTAATAATTCATTTATTAACTTCTCAAACACACTGTACTTAAATTTAAACAAAGTATCGAGCAGTGCCTTGCCAAACATACTGTTTGGCATTTATTCAAGTTGAAGTATATAATAACCGACACATTTGTCGATTATAGTGTTGTCTTTGTCTCATATGATCGTATGATTGGCTCGAGGTAAATAATATCCCGTATTATTTCTGCTTTACTTATGTATATAAGTTCAATTACTGTTTTATCGTTTTTCTTTTGGCACTTCCCAATAAACCGTCGCTTTAAAAGGAACAGCATTTTCTCTGGTATTTTATTAAAAAAAAAGAGTTTGAATCCAAATATTTGAATTTTGGGTTATCCCTACAATAGCTACCTTCCTTTTTTATATGACTTCTGCCTTTTTCCTTTATCTAAGGAAAGCAGCTGACCATGAACAAAATCACAAAAAATGCAATATTCAGGAGTGATAGTACGCAAAAAAATCAAGAAAACAAAATATATGACAGCGAATTCACGATACCTACGATACCTATTTACCCTTTTTTATACCTACACTACAATGTGCAACAACAAAACTTGCCGAAAGTTGAACCAAAAATCAAATTCTGCTTATACGATTGACTACCTAACACCCAAATCACGGTTCCATGACCTTACATCATAGCACATACTAGAAATAAAAAAATATGTCTAAGAAAAGTTTTTTTTGATATTTTCTGTTATTGTGTACCGCTACCGCAAGCCTACAAAACAAAGAATACAAAACTAAATGAGCCATGAGACCAACAACAACAAAAAAAATCTGAGAGAGAATGGGCGGGCGAAATTCTTTTGCAAAGAATTCTCTTCCTAAGCGCTGTGTATTGCAGCGGCATTCTTGGGAACTGGAAACTTCATTGTGTGCGTTTACAAAGAAATTTGTTGTTAAAAAATGCAAAATAGACCTCTTTTATAAAAATTAAATTAAATAAATAGTGGGCGCAAGAACTTTTTACTTTTTTAAATAGAATAAACAAAATGCCAAAAAAAAATTAAAAAAATATTTTGGAATTATATAAGCTCCCAATCCCTCACAATTGCACCACAAATGTTGTTATTTTGAAATGCATTTTTAATTATGTTGCGACAAATATTTTTTTTTTTCAAAATCCACACTATGTGTAATATATATGGACCTTTTTTTTTTAAAAAAAAAGTTAAAACTAAAAAAAAAAATCAGTTCGCCCCATGAATTACCAAAAAAAATTGGGAAAAAAAGAAAGCATTTTGGATTTTTTGTCTAAAAAAGTTACTATAACTAATTAAAAAAAAAAAAATTGAAAAGCAAATATCTGCACATATCTTTAGAATTTGAAAAAAAGTTGAATTGACTTAGCTGGCTGTTATACTTTGGAAGTTCTATCAATTATTGCACCTATGCCACAATGCAAATTTGCCCTATTTTTCATAGTTTTCTAGAATTTTTCTTGGAATAAATAAATAAATTAAAAAAAAAAAGATCGATGCTATGTATAAAAATGTATTGTTTTTTGGAAAAAAATATAAAAAAAATAAAAAATTATATTTAACACACTGCCCCATTGATTTTCCCAAGTAACTACCTGAATTTAATGATTTTTTAGTGATTCTAGTGCTGTTAAGGAACAAAACATTTTTTTTAATTTTGGATTCCTTTATAAATATTAAGCCCAATATATTTTCAATCAAAACCCGTTTATTTCGTTTAAATATTTAAAAAAATGTGAACGCTACAAAGCTAAGCGCAAAGCACCAATCAATTTTTTTACATGCCACATGCCCTTAATTTTTTCTATGGAATTTCCGCCACCAAAATTGGAATATTTTTATCTTCTCATGAAAAACAAACTCTGGAAACTACTTAAAATGCGAGTTTTATTAATAAGTTTAAAAATTGTATGCTCTGACTTGATTCTTCAGTTTTAAGTGCGATATCAGTTTCAATTAATTTTAGGTTTTTGAAATAGATATAATCTAATTGCAAATTTCACAAAACTGGAAAGAACATTTAATAAACAAGTTACTTAATGAGTTTTTAAACTGCAATCAATCTTTAAAATTGTCCATTTAATTTCCAAACAGAAACTATAAATTTGTACTTTCAACTCCAAACAATACAAAAAGAACAACCTCAAACTATAAAAGGGGACAATAATTTATAAGAATTATTATGGTGCTTATTATTATTAGTCTTGAGTTATTTATCAAAGTTTATGTAAAAACTGCAAATTATTAAAGTAAAACATTTATTAGCATACACTTTCGTAGGATATTGAAAATCCAACTAAAAAGGTGAATATTATTATCAACGCTTAAAAATTCTGTTTTTAACTTCCCATAGGAAGTTATTGTAATCGATCCGATTTGTCAAATTGAAAATTTTGACATTTTGCGACGTTTCAAGGTGTCTAGAGTCTAAATAAAAGATTTTTAAAGAGATGTCTTTGCGTCCGTGTGAACGGTACGTACTCCCGTACGTTCTTACGTTTTTTTCGTCGTCTATCTCAAACAATATTGAAGATATCGACTTCAAATAAATATCTCGTTAACCCAAAATATCTCACGAACCAGCAATGCTAGCGACTTGAATTAAATTGTATATTATATATTGTGACGTGATACCAATTAATAAGATTATAAAAGAAATCAACTAACGGTTTTTTTTATAAATCAAAAACTAAAAAAAAAATTGTCACCTCAAATATTTTACGATAAAAATAAGATTTTCTCGCCAAAAAATAACGTTCTTGACATCTGGTAGAGTTTTGATAAAAATCAAACTGAGAAAAAACATTACTAAAAATTGGTAAAAATTGATTTTCAACTAAAATATCTTTTCAAAAATTTAAGATATTGTCTTCAAACTAATTTTATCTTAAATGAAATATTGTTTTTGACATTCATTAAAATTTGTATAATAATTCAAAAGACAGTTTTTTCATAAAATTTAAAATCTACAAAAATAGTATACGCAAAATTGTAAAAAATGTATGTTCGATTATCGATATCTCGTGAAAGCATTGACTTTAAAATCATTTTAATCTTTGTTCAATTGCTTTGTCAACGTAATATTTTGTTCTTAGAAAAATCTAATCTGTATTTGTTTATATAAGAAATACAAATTTTCAAGAAATACTAATAAAATTGGTAAAAATTGGTTTTCGACTAAAAATCTCGTTAACAAAAATATTGTTGTGAATATTAACTTCCCATAAGAAGTTATTGTAATCGGTCCGATTTGTCGAATTGAAAATTTTGACATTTCTCGACGTTTCAAGGTCCCTAGAGTAGAAATAAAAGATTTTTAGAGAGATGTGTGTGCGTGCGTATGTATGTACGTACGTTCATACGTCCGTATGTCCGTATGTCCGTATGTCCGTATGTCCGTATGTCCGTATGTCCGTATGTCCGTATGTCCGTATGTCCGTATGTCCGTATGTCCGTATGTCCGTGTGTCCGTACATCCGTACGTCCGTACGTTCGCGACGTTTTTTCGTCGCCCATAGCTCAAGAACCAGTTTAGATATCGACTTCAAATACATTTTGTTATACAGATAATAATGCAGAAAGACACAAAAAGGACTCTCAAAAAAATTGCGTGGGTGGTTTTTTTTATCAAAGCGATTTGAAAAAAAGGTACAAATTTTAGTTAACCCTACATATCTCACGAACCAATAACGCTAGAGACTTGAATTAAATTTTATATTATTATATTGTAATGCGATACTAAACAAATATATTTTTGGAAAAAAATCCAATTAACGTTTTTTTTATAAATCAAAAAAACTGAAAAAAAAATATTTGTCACCTCGAAAATTTTATGAACAAAAAATGATTTTATCTCCAAAACAAATTTGTGCAACGAAGAATAACGTTTTTAACATCTGGTAAAATTTTGAAAAAAATCGAATTGACAGTTTTTCATACAAAAAATAAAAACCTAAAAAAAGGCATTACTAAAAGTTCGTAAAAATTGATTTCGACTCAAATATCTTTTCAAAAATTAAAAATATTGAATTCAAACTTATTTTATCTCACAGATTGTTTTCGACATTTAGTAAATTTTTATAAAAATTCAACAGTTCATTTTTTCATTAAAAAAAATAAAATCTACAAAAATAGTATACGCAAATTTGATAAAAAAAATGTATGTTTGGTTCTCTATATCTCGTGAACAATAGAATATATTGACTTGAAATTAATTTCATTCATCCAATTAGTATTTGTTTATATAAGAAATAAATTTTTTTAAGAAATGCTACTTAAATTGGTAAAAATTGGTTTTCGACTAAAATTCTGGTTAACAAAAATAGATTTCGAAATCAAACTATTTCATTATATGCAAAATATTGTTGGTAATTTTAAAATTTTTAAGAATAATTCAACTGACAACTTTTTTAACAAAACACGAAAACCTAAAAACTTTTAAGCAAGACAAGTCGACAGACAGGATGGGAAGTCATCAGTGTGGGTCGCCTCATAGCCTCTTTTTTAAAAGGCTTTTTAAATTACAACCAGTTAAAAGTGAAAAACTCCTTGTACCGTGTGTTGTAAACTCCTCACTTTTTAATGCATACAAAAACAAAATGGTTTCTAAGTAAACTATAAAAACGGTATATCTTGTATCAACACAATAAAAGTAACAAAGCGTACATTTTTTATGGACTTCTGCTATCAATGTCAAAACAAGATAACAATACCTTACCCAAAGATCCATGCACTTTTTGAGATAGGTTGTAATACTGACATTTAAAAATGGTCAAACTTGAAAATAACAATTCAAAACTGTGATTTTACTTGCATTCTATTTTTGGAGAATAAATTATAGTTTGATTTTGTGATGGCACCTAATTACATACAAACCATTTAATCAGCAAAACTCACTTATACATTTTTATTACATCGTTAGAATGTCAATTGAAAAAAAAAAACAAAACCAGACAACAATCTTAATTTAATGTTAAGTATTTAAACTCACGAACAAAAAGTTATCAAAATAGATTAGAAAATTTATTTTTATGAAAACAAAATATGTCCTTAAAATTCTTTTATCGTACTCAACCAAACGACACTACCAGGATATATGTACACATACTTTGTGTGCGGATTAAGAAGTCCTATTATCCAATTGACACAAAGGATCATTGAGGACAAAATAAAAAATAAGAAATAAAAAATAAGAAATAAAAAATAAAATAAAACAAAATATTTGATATAAAATGTACATCAAGTAATTTTCGTGTGCTAAGCCAATAATATCAACAAGACAAAAATAATCATTTATCCCCGCTAAGTTACATAGAATTGTACATAAAATAAAATTAAAAACAACAATGACTTAAAGTCCTTAAATTGATACGATAATCGTTTTAATTTAAATTCTCAACGATACTAGAAAAGAATTTCTGATGTTTTCATTGTATTTCCTCTTCCTTGCATCAAAAGTTTACTTATAAAAGAATTGAACAAATAAATCATTTATTATAAAACAAAACAAAAGAATTTCTTTTTTAATTTGCGCTGCTAGTGTCCTGTCGTCGTTTTTGTTCTTTCGTTGGGTGGTCGTGTTGCCTCTGTGCATTTTAAACGAAAAACTGTTGAAAGAAATGTTTTCTAAGGATATATCTCAATCATTTCATTTTGTTGTGTAGTATTCTCAAATGAGGAGAAGTGGAGGGGGGTTGCGGAACCATCATGTTCGAAAAACATCCCAGTTTTTATGTAAAATTCTTCATCCTCCAAAAAAAACCTAAAGTACATATAACAATACTTGAAATAGGTTTGGGTTCTTCTAACTTGCCCACAGGTTTATCAAAACGCTGAATCTAAAGAATACGAATACTCCTACTTTACGATGAGATACAAAAAGTGCTCAAAAATTTGCTAAATGATCGCCTTTCGTTGCAATAAAAAGAAAAGAGCCCTCCAAGCATTTCAAATTCAATGGAAGACTGCATTCATTTTGATTTTCCGCAGGAACAGGAAACTGATGTTGAATTAGAAATAAGCAAACGGAATTCATGGAAGCATACTTAGTGTATCTTATAGTTAACTATTTACATTTTTGGTTGAACATTTTAAAAAAACAAAGAAAGAGATGTACATACAAAAGAAAGAGAGACAATCAGGTTCAGATGGTTTAGAATTTAGGAAATGATATCTTTTTCAAGATAATGATTTTTTCTAAGTCAAATTTAATTCGAGCAAGACGGATTCTTGATGAAAAATCAATTTGTAATACAAAAACATCTGGACATGAATTTATTTTTAGATTTGCTGAAAGGTGTCCGATATTATCGAGGGAAAGATAAGACGACACGTATCAGATGGCAATTTCCTATAACCAAAGAGAAGGAAGCTATATATCTCTCAAGTGAAATGACCCAATCAATAGATGCTCACAAATTTATCAAAACGACGACGAACACACAGGAAGACACACGGAATTATCGGATAAGGCTAAGTCAACAAAATTGCACCTCAATTTATCTAATAAATTGGTAACATAATTCACAGTCAATCAGACTTCAGGTAGATACTACATATACTCGTGTGTATGTATAGTATATACATAGACGGAAAAGCCATGATGATAAATATTGATTGTATGTCTATAGATTTATATAAATTGTAAATAAAATCATTGAAAAGAAAATAAACATCAATCTCTAATCTACAGGACATTGTAACCTATAAAAAAGGAAAAATAAGTTAACATGTCAAGTCAAAAGCATGATGCAGAGGTATTGATTGTGTTTTTTGAACATTTGAAAAATATAAAGTTTAATTGAATGTTCGTTTTTCATCACCTGCTTGCCTGTATAAAATGACAAGTTGGTTAAAGAGGATAATTTATATCAATTTTCAAATGTTTTTCCTTTTTGTAAATCATTTATGACATAATAAACTACATAAAAGAAAGTGCACCAGATGATGGAAAATCTAAGGACAAAGTTTATTGCATGCAAAAACACCCCCTTCTGGTGTAAAAGGGGTTGCAACCCATTTATGATATTTTAAAGCATATACGAATATGTGCAGTTGTTTGTGGATAGTGATTGAAAGTTAGACTATAAAATTTATTTATGTGATATAAATTTTTGAGAAAGTTCATTGTCCTCTAACAGAGTATGAAGAATGTTGTAGCTACACTTTAAAGTTGAAATTCAAACAGAGAGTTTCAAAAACTAATTTATTTTGTTCCACATACGCTTCAGTGGCCGAAGTAAAGAATTGTTTTAAAATGTGTACATTATACGTGTGATAAGGTTTTTGAATGTGGATAAAAGGAAGTTTTGAAAGGGAGATATTTTGATTCTCGTTTTTGGTGAGTCTTTTTTAAGTATTTAGCACAAACGAAATGTGATACTGTGTTACTTGTCTAAGTAAATATTTTCCGACAACAGTGCTTTACCATACTCAAACTCTATTGCAATCTGGGTTGCAAATTTTTGAATTAAAAAATCATTAAGTCATATAAGTCTGTGTCTCACACGCTTCTTCCTGTATCCAAACACTCCGTCTACAAATAGAACTTATATTTAAAAATTTTAAAATTTACCTTTAAAGTGTGTTTTCCTCAAAAATTTAAATGTGATTAATAAATGGAAAATCTTTAGAGTGGTGTTTTTAAAATTAATTTTCTATATATTAAATTTTTCAATTTCAGTTTAAGAACATTTTTAGTATGCAGTTATTTAGAGCTTATTAATATACGTTTTACATTTGATTAATTATAAAAAAAGTGATAACCTACTTTCGAGATATCGAATTGTAAAAAAAATAAAATAAAATAAAATGGACTTTTAAAAAAACAATGACATTTTTGATCATCAAATATTATTAAAACATTAAAAGAGGTTGTTTGAAAAAATTGAAAAAAGTTAATTAGTTTTTGAGAAAACTTAAGAACTTATTTGTTCTTATTAAGAAAAGCCAAGTCAAGAAATAAAAATTTAGAGAAAATTTAATAGCAATCTATCGGTTCGTTTCTGAGAAAATCCGTCTTTTTAGAAAAATGAAAAAAAAAATGCATAACGCTAATCTGCTTAAAACTTTAATTTCAGACGGACGGAATAGGGGGTCACACTTTTTTCGATTTCTCGTAATGTCATGTTTGATCAAAATCTTGCGTCAGAAATTTTTTACGAAGTAAAAAGTAAAGTAAAAACTGAAAAAAATAAGTGATTCAAAAAAAGTATAACTTGGAAAATGACGTTTTAGGCTTTTAGTAAAATTTTTACTAACTATAATCCAATAAATAGTTTTTCTTACAAAAAAGTACGAAAAAATCATTTCTTATTTTAATAGTACCCGTGAAAAAAGTTAGGTGGCACAGGCAGGGATTGAACCCAAGACCCTTTGCATGACAGTCTAATTTTAATATCTTGAAAAAAAAAGAAAAATGTGGCACTTCAAACTAGTTTTAAAATTGCTCAATTACACAATTACAAACATTTTTTGTAGACTAAGTCAAAATCCGTCTTCAAATCACTTCAGCTTTTCAAGAAATCGTGTTTTAAATTTCGGAAATTTTAAGACTATACATTAAAATAGTCTCACAAGTTTTTTTAATAAAATTTGAGATGATTTTCCAAAACTTCAATTCCTGTCTTCAATATTCAGTTTAAATAATTTCGTATCTCACATAATTTTGGAAAAACTTTAATGAGTTGTTAGTCTCTACTTTTACATTAAGGAAACGCTGAAGGTTTCAAGATTTTTCATAAGTAATAAGAGTTTTCGGAAAGTGAAATTCATCTTGTAAAATGTTGATTCTTTCGGTGCTTATTTAGACGGAGCACCCTTTTTCTGAAATAGAAACGTCATTTATGATAAATGAAGATGATTTTTTTATTCTTGTGTTAATTGAAATTTAAAAGCCTTGAGATCTAACTTTTTATGCAAAAGATGGTTAAAAATCGTTTATGAAATGCTTAATTTCAAATACCGAAGAAAAATCGAAAAACGAAGCGTTACGCTTCACCTATATAACCCGGAACCCGATACAATAAAACATAAAACCAGCCGATGCAATAGGCACGACCATTGGCTTTTGGAATTCACTTTCTTTCAATAATTCACATTGACTTTTTAAAATAAATATTTTATAGCGAGGAGAAATTTCAACACAAATTACGATTAAATTCGTCCTCGCTTTTACCCAGTTTAAGGACCAAAACTATTTACATTAAAAAATTCCAGCGCACATTGGCCCCGAATACAGGACCGTCTCGTAATTTTATGGTTCCAAAATACCGTTCTACTTCCACTTGTTTATTCCGCCATCCAATTCTCTTGTTTTCTGTAAGGCAAAGGGAGCTTTCTCTCCCAGTTGATTGACCTGTTAAGCAAATCACCGAATATATTCTGGTTTGCTGCCAGCCAGATATACGAAGAGAATTTAGCTATTTTTTACTCCGCCACCGTCCAGTTCTTCTAAAATGTTGAACGCACGCACACACAAAGCTTAGGCTGATCGATTATTCTAAAGTTTGCTGTTAAGAACATGAAATGTAATCGTAACCGATTATTCCGAGTTTATTGTCACAGAAAATCTTGGAGAAGGTTAGCATCGTGGTGGCATTGGCAAGTGTCCACTTACCATTCCCCAACCTTTGTTAAGGACAGGTCTTAACATTCGTACCGCCGTAAGTTTTGGCTTGATTTGGGAAAAACTCTGGACATAGACGACAGACGAGTCTATCTTGGATTCGTATAAAAAAGAATACAAAAATCACTACGGGCTATAACAGCAGTACTCTCAGTTGTTCTTAAGCGACGCACACGATTTTGACGTCGCCAACTTAATTTCTTTACATCTTGTCCAAAAGCTCATATTTTTCCACCAATTTCACTATTGCCTTCCGAGAACGCATTCAAATGCCCGTCTCGGCTTCCTACGACGCGGCGGCGGCCAGCACGGATCCAATTTTCAATGACTCTTCCGCATAGATCCGTTTGAATTTGAGCGATGGCCTATGTTATGTTCACCTTTAGGGCATCGGTCGATTGTGGTTTATTTGCATAGACCTGTGACTTCAAGAAACCCCACAGGAAAAAGTCTAAAGGGGTCAAATCGTATCACCTTGGTGGCCAATTCACATTACCCCTGCGAGAGATAACCTTACCCTCAAGTCGTTCATGTAAAATGTCAATCGTGGCGTTTGCTGTGTGGCACTTAGCGCCATCCTGCTGGAACCACATGTCGTCTAGGTCCATATGGTTCAATTTGGGCCATAAGAAATTAGTTATCATCGTGATGAAGTGCTCGCTGTTGACGGTGTCCGCCTCACTAACGTCGTTTTCAAAAAAGTACGGACCAATTACTCCGCCGTCCCAAAATCCACACAAAAAGGTATCTTTTTGAGGAAGCATTATAACCTAGTGAACCTCGCGTGGGTTGGTGTCGTCCAATATACGGCAATTTTGCTTGTTAACACAGCCATTCATCCAAAAATGCGCCTCGTCACTAAAGATGATTTTTCGGCCAAAATTGGGGTCCCCTTCCAAGCCCAGTCAGCGAACAAACGGCGCGGCGTTGTCTTTGGTCATGAACTTTGAGCTTCTGGGTCATTTGGATCTTGTACAGATGTAGGCCCAAGTCCCGACACAAAATTCGACAAGTTGAAGTCTGCGAAAAGCCGACCGCCGCGGCTATGTTCTCAGCCGATCTTGCGTTCGGGTGTTGGCTGATTGTTTACTGAACCAGTCGTCTCAAATTTGGCCACCAAACGTTGAAAAGTCGACTGTGAAGGGCCACCACGTCTACCGTAAAATGGGCGCAATGCGCGCAACGTTTGCGGTAGCGAACACTCATTTTGATAATAAAGTCTTATCATTTGAACGTGATGCTTAATCCTGTAACTTACCATGATGATTTGGCATAAGCAACTGAATAATAAACAAAAATTTGACAGATGTCACCAAAACAAAATGGCCACCAAGGGGCGCCAAAATCTACCCGCGCCAATTGAAAAACCCTTTAGATTGACAGTCTCATTTTAATCGGGTCTGGGATGGTTTGAAGAAAGTGCTTGTAGGACGTGGTTCTAGGAAAGGAGGCCGGAACTTTTCTCGTTCCTAGTATGCAATCATAAAATGTTCATTTAATTCAAGCATTTTAAGTCAATAAAGTAACTAAGTAGGCTATAAACCGCCTCTAACTTGTATACATACCTACACATATTAATATCACATTAAATTATAATTTTTTTCAAATTCACTCAAACCTAAATACAAGTATACGTACATACCTCCTTGTTGATTGAATTCACAAAGTATCTCTCTTTTTATAAACTTTTAAAAGCAGGACATATAATTTTCTTTCGATCCTTAAACCATAAAAAGCCTATCATCATCGTCGTCGTCATCGTCATCGTCATCATTCACCTACTTAGCTTTTACTTTCAACAACTTTTTCCTTAACAAAGTCGCAGTCGAAACGAAACGGACCACGGTTATTGATTTTTGATGAATATAAATACTCGTACTCTGTTTCAATATTTTCTTTTTCATAATAAAAATACATTAGAATGCAAATAAAAATATAAAAATTCCTTCAATAGGAAAAAGAAAAGTACCTAATGCCTATGTCCTATCATTATTATAATGGATTGCAGTTCTAAATGTAGAAGTTTAATGAGAAAATAATAGGACATATTCCCCTGAGAAGGTGGGGGGGGGGGGGCGGTGTGTTGGTTTGTATTTAAATATAAATCTTTCTTTCTGTCAGTAGATAAATACAACAGTTTGAAGATGTCATAACAAGTTAGCGTGACTCAAGTATAAGAATAGAACATTGTGTTTGATGTTCTGTGAAGACATTTTAACACTTTTTTAAATGTTAGAAGATAAATATATGTGAAAACATATAATACATTCGTGAAAGAAAATGCATGCATATGTTATAAGAATTTAAGCTTTAAAGACTATAAAAAGGAAACAGATGGATGAAATAAGATTACGAATCGATTAAATTTGACTGAAGATAGTTTTAGCGGAATAAAATACATTGTTTTGCTTTTATTCAAGCTTTCTGATATGAGTACTAGTGGAAATTGTAGTTGAGTTTCAAATTTTTAATTCTTTACAATTTCATCAAAGCAATACTCTCAACAAGAAATTTGAAATTAATACATGAGTTGTCCACATTATAAAAAAGGATCTTTATTGGATCCAGTAAATAATTGGGGAATAAATTTTTGTTCGAAGGTCCATTGCAAGCGTCTTAAAGAGTTTATTGCTTCAAATAGCTTATTAAAAGAATTTCAATCAGATTTTTGTAGTGGCTTATTCAACTATAGTTGACTATATTTTCATCCTGAAAAGTAAAACAGAAAGTTTCTTGTCTTATTTGTAACTGATTTTTAGGTTGCCCCCAATTCTATTGACCGTGGTCCCTGTTCTATTTACTGTATTGTTTTGAAATGTCATTGAAGTTTAGAAATGTACTGGAAGACGTTTATAGATGTACACGGGTTGCAGTGTGAAACCGAATTGGTTTGCAACTGCAACCACTTCATGAGTAAGACAAGGGGATGCTCTGAGTCCTAGCTTCTTCGCACTCTTCTTGGATGACCTGATAGGTTACCTTCCCGGTGTTTTTTTATATTTTGCGTGCACTGAAGGGGTTATGAATACCCTTATAACAATTAGATATTAGGAAAGAAGAATAGGATTAGAAAGGAGAAACCGATGCACATTGGTTTTGAATGACTGCACATTGTAATGAGTGGAAATATTGAGCCTTGTAAACAATTTCACATTCATGTGGTGCGGCTAAAAAAAAAATCCCTGTACTTAACAGTACGTCTGGAATTGGGCTTAAGGGCTAACTGATAACCATTCCTAGAAAAACGGGTATTACGGTTGAATTGTTTGGGGGGATGAATGCAGCTGGCTATTTTGCTAGAGCATTGCTTATAAAAAAAGAGGCTAGGTCGACCCACACTGATAACTTCCCATCCCGTCTGTCGATTTATCTTGCTTAAAAGTTTGTAGGGTTGGGTTAAAAAAGTTGTTAGTTGAATTATTCTTAAAAAATTTAAAATTACCAACAACATTTTTCGTGGCATGATGGTTAGTGCGTTGGACTGTCATGCGAGAGGTCTTGGGTTCGATCCCTGCCTATGCCACCTACAGTTTTTTTCACGGGTACTGCCTCTTGCGAGAAATTGACAAATTCTCTTAGAGTAATTCTTGTCATGAAAAGTGCTTTCTCAAATTTGCCGTTCGGATTCGGCTTGAAACTGTAGGTCCCTTCCATCCCTGACAACAGTACTCGCACACAGGAATGGTTGAGAGTTGTCAGTCACTAGGCCCTAGTTCTCAAACGGACTGTTGCGCCACCCAATTTATTTATTTTATTTTTAACAATATTTTTCATACAAGGAAATAGTTTAGTTTGAAAATCTAATTTTGTTAAATAGATTTTTAGTCAAAAACAAATTTTTACTAATTTAAATAGCATTTTTTAAATTTTTACAAGTTGGATGAATGAAATTAATTTGAAATATCATGATATCAAGAACCGAATATCAATTTTTACCAAATTTACGTACTATTTCTTGTGGATTTTATTTTTTTATGAAAAAACGGACAGTTGGATTTTTATAAAAAAACTACTGAATTTCTAAAACAATATTTTCTGTGAAATAAAAAAAGTTTGAAGACAATATTTTGAATTTTTTAAAAACTATTTGAGTCGAAAGTAAATTTTTACCAAGTTTTAGTATTGTTTTTTTTTAGCTTTTTATTTTTTGTAAAAAAACTGTCAATTCGATTTTTCTCAAAATTTGCTCTAATGTTAAAAAAAATATTTTTTATAAGTTAAAATTAGTTAGAAGCCATTATCTCCAATTCTTGAAAAGATATTTGAGTCGAAAATCAATTTTTACCAACTTTTGTTAAATTTTTTTTTAGGTTTTTAATTTTTTGTTTAAAAACTGTCAATTCGATTTTTTTCAAAATTTTACTCAATATTAACAACAATATTTTTTGAAAGATAAAAGTAAATTAAAGCCAATATCTCAATGTTTTGAAAAGATATTTGAGTCAAAAATCAATTTTTACCAACTTTTATTAATTTTTTTTTAGGTTTTTATTTTTTGTAAAAAAACTGTCAATTAGATTTTTCTCAAAATTTTATCAGATGTCAAAAACATTATTCTTCGTTGCACAAAATTGTTTTAGAGAAGAAATCATATTTAAGTCGTAAAATTTTCGAGGTGACAAATTTTTTTTTTCAGTTTTTTTGATTTATAAAAAAAACCGTTAATTGGAATTTTTTCCAAAAATATATTTGTTTTGTATCACGTTGCAATATACAATATAAAATTTAATTCAAGTCTCTAGCGTCGATGGTTCATGAGATATTTAGGGTTAACCAAAATTGTCACCTTTTTTTTAAACTGCTATGGTAAAAAAACCACCCACGCAATTTTCCTGAGAGCCCTTTCTGCATCTTTCTGCCTTATTGTCTGCATAACAAAATTTACTTGAAGTCGATATCTCTCCTGGTTCTTGAGCTATGGAAGACAAAAAAACGTCGCGAACGTACATACGTACGGACGTACGAACGTACGTACACACGCACGCACAGACATCTCTCTAAAAATCTTTTATTTCGACTCTAGGGACCTTGAAACGTCGAGAAATGTCTAAATTTTTAATTTGACACATCGGACCAATTACAATAACATCCTATGGGAAGTTAAAAAAAGTATTATAAGATTTTTTGAAAGTCGCTCAAAAAGTCAAAACTGAGAATATTGCTGCTGTACTACGATCTCTGAACTAAGGCATTTACTTTAGGTAATATCCATGGTGTGATAGTTAGTACATAGGACTGTCATGCCAGAGGTCTTGGGTGAAATCCCTGCCAGTGTTACCTACATTTTTTTCAATGATACATACTGCCTCTTGCGTTAAAATGACAAATCCTCCAAGAGTAATTCACGAAAAGTGCTTTCTCAAATTAGGCTATCGGATTCGGCCCAAAAACTGTAGGTTCAATACATCCCTGACACACAAGAATTGGTAAGAGTTGCAAAGGCTATTGCGCAACCTAATTTATTTATTGTCATAAAAATTTAAGGTCTTAAGGCTTTTATATATAACTACAACTCAAGCCGACTGATCGCACCAGCAACGTCGTTATTTTATGTAATTGGGTCCTTGAAATGCATGAAGATAATCAGAATTGTCATTAATTAATTGGTCCCATTTTCATCTCGAAAAATAGGTTAATCAGCAAAATTGTTACATTTGAGGCTAAGAAAACCCAAGAGAGATTGTTGAAAACAATGTTTGGTGCGATTTCTGAGTTGGTTGGATGAAATAATTGAGGCTTAACTATTAGAAAATGAAGCTGGTTCAACTATTGCGCTGAATTGAAGATTTGAATTGATTTGATATCTTTATATTTTTTTTCTTTGAGGGAAAGTAAAATACAATTAAAAAAAAAAGTCGAACTTTTGGTTGATTCCAAATATCTCACGAACCAATTATACTATAGCGACTTCAATTAAATTTTATATTATATAATATAATTTTGAAAAATATTCTATTAAGGGTTTTTAAATACAGGGTTTTTCAACAGGGACGCTACAAAATTAGAGCGACAGGGACAGCAGACGACGCCATATTTCTTTGCCATTTTATAATGGAAAGATATACGAGCCAAAAACGAGTCGAAATTATTAAAATTTACTACCGAAATTCGGAGTCAGTGGTCTCAACGTTAAGAGCGCTACGTCCAATTTATGGTTATCATAATCGTCCTAGCAGATCAACAATTGAGCGTCTAGTGGAAAAATTTGAATCCACAGGTACAGTACAAAATGTTTCCGTGCCAGTGAGACAAAGATGTGCCCGTAGTGTCGAGAATATTGCTTCCGCTGAGGCCCAAATGTGTCTCTAACACGTCGTTCTCAAGCGTTGTGGCGAATTTTGCGAAAAACTCCTGACCTACATCCTTACAAGATTGAATTGACGCAAGAACTGAAGCCGCTTGACCACCAGAAGAGTCGTATGTTCATGAATTGGGCTGAGCAGCAACAGCGAGAATGATTCGGATTTTCATCGAAAAATCATCTTCAGCGTTGAGGCTCATTTCTGGCTGAATTGCTTCTTTAAGAAACAAAATATGCGGTATTGGTCAGGCAGCAATCCACTCCATGAGTCATCATTGCATCCCGAAAAAAATACCGTTTGGTGTGGTTTATGGGCTGGGGTCGTCATTGGGCCGTACTTCTTCCCTACCGTTCAACGATAACCGAATATTTTTAGCCCAATTGGATAATATGGACTAAGAGAACATGTGGTTCCAACAGAACGGCGGCGCCACAAGCCACACAGCGAATGTCACAATCAATTTATTGGAAACCAAGTTTGAAGAACGTGTTAACTCACGAAATGGTCAAGTCACTTGGCCGCCTCAGTCGTGCGATTTGACGCCGTTAGCCTATTTCCTGTGGGGCTACGTCAAGTCAATGGTCTATGCCAACAAGCCAGCGGCGATTGATGAGCTTCGTACGAATATCGAACGTGAAATTGCAGCAGTATCTGCGATTTATGCTTGAAAACCGTTGAAAATTGGGTTCATCGTCTGGACTTCTGCAAGCGTGCCCGTGGTGGCCATGCAAAACAAATCGAGTTCCATACATAATGGCATCGAACGCAATTTCACAGGAATAAAGGATTTCATTGATATTCAAAACCGTTTTTGTTTTATTTAAAAAAAAAAAACTTTTAAAAATTAAAAATATTTGTCACCTCGAATATTTTACGAACAAAAAATAATATTATGACGACAATAATTTTATGCAATAAAAACCTACAAAAAAAACACTACTAAAAGTTGGTAACAATTGGGTTTCGACTTGAATATCTAGGCAAAAATAGAAAAAGAAATATTTGTTTGTAACAGTCAAATAGTTTTTTCCTGAACACTGTTTATTTTTAATAAAAATGATTTAAAATCATGAAAATAAATATAAACCAGCAAGTGTTCATATGTATATGCGTTTCACCCCGGTGTAATGGTTGGGCTCATCAGAAGATGACCATTACACCTTGTTTTGACGTATGTATATTTTCAAGAATTAATCGAGATACCATATAATCCGAGCTACATAGAGCAACTGCGAATTATATGGTTGCTACAAGTCTTCAGAGAAGATAAATTGTAGCTATATTTATTTCCGTGCTATATGGCTTTTTTGAAAAAGAAATATTTGACTGTTAACAGTCAAATAGTTTTTTCCAACTGTGAATTATATGTTGCTCTAAGTAGCTCGGATTATATGGTATCTCGATTAATTCGGGAAAATATACGTAAAGACAAGGTGTAATGGTCATCTTCTGATGAGCCCAACCATTACACCGGGGCGAAACGCATATATGAACACTTGCTGGTTTATATTTATTTTCATGATTTTAAATCATTTTTATCAAAAATAGAAAACACTGCCTTCATTTAATCCGAATAACCTTATAAGAGTATGACCAAGAAGATATTATTTCCAAATGCAAGATGGCATAAATTCGATTGGTTTGAAAAATCCCTTGAATTTGATTGAAAACGTAGTGAATTAAACTGTGAGAAATTCAATTTCAAGCTCTCAAATATTTGTCTCAATATTTTTGATCAAATAAAAATCAAAAAAAAAGTATGAACTGATAAATTTGATGTTTTTCTTTTCCATTCAAACAACAACAACCTCACCCTAAATCATGTCCCCTTTCACATTTTGGACTACACACAATAAATCTCAAAACAAAACAAAACATATCCTTTTCAAACTTCTCCTGTCTTGGATGGTTTAGTCTTCTATTCAATATAAAAATTTACAAAATATCTTGTTTTGACATTTTGTTGACAAAATAATGTACCCATCCTCTTCTGGTATTCATATTTTGTTTTCTTTTTTATTTTTTAAAAATGTCATCAACTTAGGAAAAGAAATAAAATATATATGTAAGTATGTACGAGTATATGTATCAAATATTAAAACGTACCTATCAAATTATAATCTCTAAAGGATATGCCAAACACGTGTCCTTTGACCCAAATGTTGTGATGTGGGTTATAGTCAAGCCTCCCTTTTTTACTCCCTATAGAATAAATATGTGCTGGGATAGGTACATATATATACATATGTCATAAACTATGTATAAATTTATGTGCCTTATATGCATACATACATATGTAGATATATCTTAAAGTTTAGTTCGACATAAAATACAATTTTATAGCTTTAAGTTGTGTTTTTTTATTAGCAACGCAGCATTAGTCAAAGGCAAAGATGTACGTATAATGCAAAGAGTTCGTAAGCCTTAAGGCTTCAGCTTGAATATGTCATTTTTTTAATGATGTTTTATCTATTTGAGACTCTTGTGTGGCATATCTTCAATTAAAATGTATACTTTATGAGAAGGTGTCGATATAATTCATCAAGGATTCAGGCCAATTACCACATAAACTTTAGTCAAAGAGAGTGATGGGTGGTAGGCTAGGCGCGCCTCCCCTTATCACATATTTTAGTATGTATCTTATCTTCATAACAGTAAACTATATACTATAGACTAGCCTTATCTATGATTTTTGTTTTTATTTATTTTATTGGTATCTATGTATGTACATATGTACATACATATGTGCTTAACGATTCCAAATAATTTAGATGCATGTTAAGATATCATGTGGCGCAGTTAATTTATCTACAAAATGGGTAAATATTTTCCTTTCTTTAACAAAACAAAACAAAGAAAAAGTAAAGATACATATTTGATTACATGAGTGCGCCTTTTTGTCTTAATTACAATTCTGTCTTTATTGCGTATTAATATTAATACATATGCTGCTGGTTAAAGAGTTGTTCTCTTGAACATTTTTCCATATTTTTGTATTACGTATCACAGTTCAAAGAGGACTTTAATAGAAGAGGAAATGCTCAATCGTATTTTATGAAACAATCATATATTCATTTTAAAAGTTTGCAGTGATTTTTTTTAATTTTTTTGGTAGACTGCAAATACACATACATACATAAATACACTGAGCTATAAGTCACTTCTTTTTGGAAACGGAAATACAGCTGTTTAATTTTAAATCAATTTTTGTTTCGATATTTTTTCTATGCAATCCAACGTTTTTTAATAAAAATGGGTGGTTACCACGCCCTTTTATGAAACATTAAATTTCATTATTCTACAATTTTCAGAATTGAGATATACAGTATTCCCCGCTTAATTGCACTGACCATTTTGTCAGATTTTTCGATTAATTATCCAGGTGGTTGAATTAGCGAAACCCCGCTTAATTGACATATCTGTTCAATTGAGCGAAACCCGTATAATTGCACGAGTAGGTCAACTAAAAAATAAAATATTCATCCCAGAAATTGACACTATAAACATTTCAGTGTCAACTTGATTTCGGCGTCTGTTAGTTCGCCATAACATGATATGTTATGTCATCACATGCCAAATAAGCATTGAAAACTGCATTGTCCCCTAGAACGTTATCTATGACCACGAGATCATTTTCCGGCTGCTCTTCTCCTTCGATGAAGCCTGCCTTTAAAAAAAGAACTTGCAAATGTAGGTTTAGTAGTAAAATATTTCCAATATTACCTTTCTAAAACAATTTCTTATAGTAGAAGGTGTTATAAGCCACAAACAATGTTTGCTTATGTGCATTGCTTGCAAAGATGTAATCGACTTCGAAAATTCTTTGATAGTCTTGCCACGTTCTATGGCTGTAATTTGTTTCCTTATCATATTTTTCTGATAGTAAGCTTTGAAACAATGAATTATGCCTTAGTCAGGGGGCTGAATGATGGACGTTGTATTTGTGAGTGCAAACTGCACGTTTATATTTTTTAAATCGTGCAATTTCTTATGACAGGCAGCATTGTCGACAAAAAGAATTATTGGTCAGTTCTGCTTTATTATTTTTTCCTCAATTTTATATAAAATTAAAACACCTTGGCTTTTTTGTTTTTTCCAATCACAATCTTTTTTTTGTCCGTCCAATTATCCGAAAAATGTCCATGTATTTAGTTTTTCTGCTGCATATTTTAAAGATCAATTAAGCGAGTAATTCAACTAAGCGGGGTTGAATTAACCGTCTAAAAAGCTTTGCTACTAATACGGGAAATTTTCGATCAATTATGCGGGATGTGCAATTAAGCGAGGTGCAACTAAGCGAGGATTACTGTAAGTGTACTTGTATTAATTGTATTAAAATAGGGATGGGTGGCGCCAATATTGCTTCTTTTAATTCCTATCAAAATATCTTTTTTAATCAGCCACTAAAGACAAATTATCATGGCAAGTTACAGCGTCGAGCAACATGTGCAAATCAAAAACTTTATCATCAAAATGCAGTTTGAAGTTGATCCTAATTTTGGTCCAAAAATCCATCTTTAGTGAATGAATAAGCCAAATTGCCGAATTTGGGACGACATCAATCTACGCGAGATTCACGAGGTGAAAATGCATCCAAATAAAGTTAGTTTTTGTGCGTAGATTTTGGGCTGGAGGTTTCATCGGTTCGTTCTTCTTCAAAAATGATGGGCTTTCATGAGTCGCAGGTGTATGCAAATAAGCCGCAAATCAGCCTGATTTGTGCACCAAAGTCATCCAGAACTGGAACTTTGGAATGCGCGCCACTCAGCGAAGCCTCGGCAACCATTAAAAAGATGTTATATTTCACAATTAATGTCCCTAATTGGGCTCTTATTTTAAAATCAGTTGAGAATGACAACAAATACTCAAAAAGTGGGTGGATACCACACCCCTAAAACAAAAACTACAATTTTTCGATTTTTGTACTTTCTTTGTGACATGAGGCATATACCTTCTTGCGAAGTTTTAAGGTTATAAGTCTTCTTCATAATTATTTTGATGATTAGTATCATAAAAGTCAGTCAAATACTGTTTTTGCTATTTTAAAGTTATGTTTCTCAGAAAAATTCTTTGGTCATGGAGCTGAAATTTGATAAAATAAATGTAATTGAGTAACTTATCAAGTATTGATAATATTGTATTTCTTGTCTTGATTGGCTTTTAAGTAGGAGGGAAGCCGAAAACGTTCTGATTTTGTTTCTGTACCAGAGCTTACCAAGCCCTTTAAAACTCAGATACTCATAATTTTTCCATCACATCAGGCTATTCAAGATCAAAAACGATGTTTTATGGCTTTGGAATAATGAATTGAAGGATGACATTTTTACGTAAATACAAGTCTTTATGTTCTAGATCAAGTTGAAATCATTTTAGTATCCAAAAATTCTCATTACTTTTGATACTACTAATGAGTCTTTGACATGCCTTGAATCTTAGGGGCCGGTTATAGCAATCAGTAAAAGTTGAAACAGGAGGAATCTGAAATGTTTTGCTGATGAGCGTTTATAGCAATCAGTACATTTACGTCATTAAATTAAATGTCACTTTGAGGCTTCAGTAAATCTGTAAAACGAAATGGAATTTTTTTGGCTTTTAGCAGTCAGCTGTTCATTAAAATGAAATTTCATCATTAAAAAAATTAAAATGGATTTATAAATTAAAAAAGAGGCTGGTATGCGACCCACACTGATAACTTCCCATTCCGTCTGTCGATTTGTCTTGCTTAAAAGTTTGTAGGTTTTCGTGTTTTGTTTAAAAAGTTATCAGTAGAATTATTCAAAAAAAAAAAAAACAAAAATAACCAACAATATTTTGCATATGATGAAATAATTTGATTTCAAAATCTATTTTTGTTAACGAGATTTTTAGTAGTTAACCAATTTTTACCAATTTTAGTAGTATTTGCGTACTATTTTTTGTAGATTTTAATTTTTTATGAAAAACTGATAGTTGCATTTTTATAAAAAAAATTACTGAATGTCGAAAACTATATTTTCTGTGAGATAAAATAAGTTTGAAGCCGATATTTTTAATTTTTGAAAAGATATTTGAGTCGAAAACAATCAACCAACTTTTAGTAATGCTTTTTTTAGGTTTTTATTTTTTGTAAAAAACCGTCAATTCGATTTTTCTCAAAATTTTATCGAATGTTGAAAGCAATATTTACTTATAAGATAAAGTTAGTTTGAAGCCAATATCTCAAATTTTTGAAAAGATATTTGAGTCGAAAATCAATTTTTACCAACTTTTGTTAATTTGGTATTGCTTTACAATATATAATATAAAATTTAATTCAAGTCTCTAACGATATTGGTTCGCGAGATATTTAGGGTTAACCAAAATTTTCACCTTTTTTCAAATTGCTATGGTAAGAAAAACTCCCACGCAATTTTCTTGCGAGCTCTTTCTGCATCTTTCTGCATTATTATCTGTATTACAAAATTTATTTCAAGTCAATATATCTTCTGGTTCTTGAGATATGGACGACGAAAAAAATGTCGCGAACGTACGGACGTACGCACGCACAGACATCTCTCTAAAAATCTTTTATTTCGACTCTAGGGACCTTGAAACGTCGAGAAATGTCAACATTTTCAATTCGACAAATCGGACCGATTACAATTACTTCATATGGGAAGTTAATAAAACTTTAAATGCATTCTTTCTTTTTGAAAAAAATACTTGAATATAGTATTAATTTTATTGCATCAATCTTTTGCTAGAAATAAATCTGTAACATGTTCAAAAACTAAAAACAAAAATTGTACTAATGGATTTTACTGATAGCTTTAACCGGTCCCTTACACTTTCAATATTTTGAACAAAATTCGTTTCCAGTTAAAAGTACAGGTACTGCTAAAAAACAAAAAAAACCCAACACAAAACAAAAACTAGATTTTGTAATAAACTATTTATTATACGGATATACATTTACTTTAAAAACATGTTTGTCTTTTTATTATATAAAACGGTTTTAGCATACAAGTTTTAGCTTTCTTTGAGTCTTATGCACTTTTAGAGAGTCTAATTAGAAGTTTTACAGAATTATATAAAATACTGAAAATACTTAAAGTGAATATTAAAGATAGGGACTAAAGATTTCAATAATCATTACAAATTGTACTAAAACAATACTTACTTCATAAATTTGCATAACCTCAAAAAAATTGCTTTGTTTTTCGAATTTTGAAGGTATTTCAAAAACCCGGCGCAATATTGTTATTATGTTTTCTAAAATTTGTTAACTTTTGATGAAATTGTTTTTGAAATGATTTGTTTATACTTAAAAACACAAAACTTATTTGATTTTAAACTTAAGCTAAGAAAAGTTAAACTTTTGCTTAAGTATTCAAAAGCTGAAATTTTTAAACGTTTAATTCGAATTTTAGATATCAGGGGTTGGGGTTATGCAAGAATCTAATCCTTTTTCCAAGGTAATCTTTTGATTCCAGCCAGCTATTCACCCCAATATATAATTGCCCACATTGAATTAAAAAAAAAAAAGAGGCTGGGATGCGACCCACACTGATAACTTCCCATCCCGTCTGTCGATTTGTCTTGTTTAAAAGTTTGTCTATATGTATCAATTTTTACCAAATTTGCGTACTATTTTTTGTAGATTTTATTTTTTATGAAAAAACGGACTGTTGGATTTTTATAAAAAAATTACTCAATATCGAAGACAATATTTTCTATAAAATAAAATAAGTTTAAAGCCAATATTTTTAATTTTTGAAAAGCTTTTTGAGTCGAAAGTTAATTTTTAACAAGTTTTAGTATTGTATTTTGTTTAGGCTTTTATTTTTTGTAAAAAAACTGTCAATTCGATTTTTCTCAAAATTTTTCCAAATGTTGAAAACAATATTTATTATAAGATAAAATTAGTTTAAAGTCAATATCTCAAAGTTTTGAAAAGATTTTTGAGTCGAAAATAAATTTTTATCAACTTTTATAAATTTTTTTTTTAGGTTTTTATTTTTTGTAAAAAAAACTGTCAATCCGATTTTTTTCAAAATTTTACTGAATGTTGAAAACAATATTTCTTAAAAGATAATATAAGTTTGAAGACTAAGTCTCAAGTTTTTGAAAAGATATTTGAATCGAAATTCAATTTTTCCCAATTTTGAGTAATGTATTTCTTAGGTTTTTATTTTTTATAAAAAAAAAACTGTCAATTAGATTTTTCTTAAAATTTTATCAGATGTCAAAAACATTATTCTTCGTTGCACAAAATTGTTTTGGAGATGAAATCATATTTTGGTCGTAAAATTTTCGAAGTGACAAATTATTTTTTTCAGTTTTTTTGATTTATAAAAAAACCGTTAATTGTATTTTTTTCCAAAAATATACTTGTTTTGTATTACGTTACAATATATAATATTAAATTTAATTCAAGTCTCTAGCATCATTAGTTCATGAGATATTTAGGTTTAACCAAAATGTTCACCTTTTTTTAAACTGCTATGGTAAGAAAACCACCCACGCAATTTTCTCGAGAGCCCTTTCTGCATCTTTCTGTCTTATTATCTGTATAACAAAATTTATTTGAAGTCGATATCTCTTCTGGTTCTTGAGCTATGGAAGACGAAAAAAACCTCGCGAACATACAGACGTACGAACGTTCGTACACACGCACGCACAGACATCTTTCTAAAAATCTTTTATTTCGACTCTAGGGACCTTGAAACGTCGAGAAATGTCAAAATTTTCAATTTGACAAATCGGACCGATTACAATAACTTCCTATGGAAAGTTAAAAAAAAAAATTGTTTTGATTTTAACACAGTTTACTGCAGCAGCGCCCATTCACAATATTATTCACAATGAGTGGCCAAAGACTGTAATTTAAATTTTATTCGTTTGACATTAAAATGAATAAAATCATGTAACAAGAGTAATTTGCAATAGTTTCAAAATTCTTTTTGACAAAATATTGTAATAACTGCAATTAGATTATATTCTTTTCATTTAAGTTTGCATCGAAAAATTTAATATTTAACATTTTTGCTTATTCCAAAAATTCGATAAAGTTTTTAAAAACATAATCATGAGTTCATCCAATCCAGTCGATCACTATTCTGTATGGTTTTTGTATGGTTTTGTTTTTGATATCATAAAATTTTAAAAAGCTTGATGAATTTTAAGGAATTATTTCTAAGCATAATATAGTGTTATCCAATAAGAGATTTTATTTTGATGTTGAAAAAAAAAAACATTTTTTTAAACTTAAAACAATTGATTTTTATTTTAATACAAAGAAAAAGATTTGCCATTATGAAACACAAAAAGACTTTAGCCAAATGGCTACGTTCTAAAGAAAAAGTCTACTATGGTAAATCCAAAGACATATCGGTGGGTAATTGCTACTTTTGTTGATAAATTACGATTGCTTTTTTGATTATGTAGCACGTAGAGCACCGCCCGTCTTGATGGAAATAAACTTCGTCATCCACAATAAACTCTTCTAACTCCAGTTATAGACATTATTTATCATAGCCCAATATCGAAATCTATTCACCGCAACAGTTGCCCAAGCCTTATTTTCGAATGGATGATATAAAATCACACCGTGCGTCGTCAGAACAAAAATCGCAACAAAAAGTAACACGTTTAAGGTGGTAGATTCTTGGATTTTTTAAGCCCTTAGGAGAAAAATGACGATTTTTCAATAAAAATAATTTCGACGCATTTCAATTACCCAATCACCGAAGATACCACCGATGTTGCTTGTAATTAATCGGATTGAGTTTTTGTGTTTACTTAACTTTAGAAGCCTTAAGGGCTAAACTACGGTATAGTGTCGTTTGTGACAAACCGAATTCCAAAGATCGGTAAGAAATCAACAAACCAGCAGCACTTATCTTTACATTACAAATTTTGTGATGTTCCCAATCATTTGGGAATGCAATCTTTTATGACTTCAATATAAAGATTGCATTCATTGAGCTCATCTAAAGAATGTGACTTCACCAATCATTTACCTTCAAAAGATTGGAATCATTTTTCCACCAAGTTAAGTGATTAACTGAAATCAATTGATTGCGTTCATTGCATTCACTTGAAGTTGTTGCATTCTTTTGAAGTCTTTGCATTCTTTCGAAGTCTTTACATTCTTTGTAAGTTTTTGCATTCCTTTAAAGTATTCGAATTCACTTGAAGTTGTTGCACCCACTCAACGATTTAATATGCAAATTCTCCTGCATTTCGTAAATATGAAGAATCATTCAATGCAATCTTTAAATTAAACTTAGTAAATGATGATTGTATTTCCAAAAGATTGCATTATTTTACAAGTCTATCACAAACTTATCCCAACAGCTTAAATTTGAAAACCAGTTTCACTATTGCCAGCCGAGAAGGTGCTTCATCAGCAATTGCTAATAGTTTTCACCATTTTTATAGTGAATTCAAATAATTTCAGTGAGTTGTCGAAGATTTTAGTTTTTGTAGTGGCGTATGGTTAACATGTCAAATGATAAAAGATAAGTAAAAATACTCGATCATAGAAAAAACTTTAGAAAAAATTTACAGTAGATACACACATTTTTGAAATACTCAAACAGTAACTTCCTACGACCCATTCATGGGTGTAATATCATTTTATCATTAATAACAAAAATCCAAATACCATAGAAATTGTTTATTCTATAAGTTTGAAATTTATTTTTCCATTGAGCTTAGATCTTCACATTTTGTTTGTTCTTCTCAGCTTTAAAAAGTTTACAAGGATGGCAGCTGTTAATTTGAGTCATTTCATTCTCCATTTGCGATTTACCATTTTTACGAGTATATGACTCAATGGTTTATGTTCAATTTGAAATGCTTTGTTATTCTCGTTATTATATACTTTTATTGTTTACAATAGGTAAGCATACATATACTCGTATCTATAAAAATAAATCACGCTTAAGTGGAAAAACTGATATGAAAAGAAAACACAAGGAAAAAGAATTGGAAAACATTGCATCGGTCGGTATGGAAGTTCCTTAGATACTATAGTACTGTTGTTTTAAGGATAAGTGGGAGTATAGGGTGTAACATGTAAATAAGTACATGTCATGTTAATGGCAGTTCAGTTGATAATTGTAATTGTCATGTCGTTTTCGTTGTGGGATTAAAAATTTAACTCCAGCAATTTAAAATGAAAGGGTTTAATTTTTATAGCATGATATAAAAAAAGACTGCAATTAATATGATTCGCGGTTCTTGTTAACGAAAAAGATTCTTTAAAAAAAAACTAAAGGAAAGGATAAAAAGTAAAATAATAAATGGACTTGCATAGATAGCTTCTAGAAGAGAAAATTGAATTGGAAATAGTAGGTTCATGAAGACAGTATTGTCCCTTTGTTTCTGATGATGATTTTTAAGCACGCACATTTAACTGATAAAACAATTTATATGAGAGAGTCATTAGATCCTTGTTATTTACGAACTTTCAAGCTTATATGAATACAGCAATAATATTGCCTTGTGCCTATTAAACTCATTTCAAAAGATTCAATTTTAAAATTTCTGCTTCCAAAAGTCAATTTTATTTTATTGATAGATGGATACGTTTGTATAATTTTGTATAGGTCTAGAGGATCTGGCCAAAAGTGTTTCGTGAAAAAAAAGCATTAAGAGAAATGAAGAGTTTTCTACTTTTATAAAGATGGTGCTTAATACGAATTTTCACTCAAAATTACCTTACCATATGTGGCAGTGTCCGACAAAATTGATTTATTATGTCAAACAATTTGTTGTGACTTAAGAATGGAAATTGGTACTTAGAAGTGTTTAAAATAATATGGAACCAGTTAAAATTCCTAATTGATTGTTACTATAAAAACGTAAAACATTCATTAATTTAAAAATATGAGGAATAATCTAAGGATGTGGAATTTTAAACGGCATTTTTTTCTGAAAAGGATGATGTGCTGTTCTCCTTGATAGAATCCTTAGTGAGAATGAAATCCTTAAAACAGACGATGAAGATAAAAGGGAGATTGTCTACATTGAGGCATAAAGAGAAGCTCTCTTGGAACATACTACACTGAAAGCTATATTTTTCTTTTCTAGGGACGAAAGAGTTTCCAGAAGAAATGTTGTATTTAGATACTTTCGGTGCCTTCTTTTGGCATAAGAACGGCTTCTTCTTATTTCAAAAAAAAAGAACACCTTGCAGTGGATGAAAAAACAATTTCTACTAAGTGTCTTCATAACAAATATAAGCAATATAATATCGGCATTCATCTATATGATTTCGACATCTTCACTGTGGACCAGAGCAATATTAATTTAGACGATTTGCCATATTTGGGTGCCAGTGGAAAGTGGAAATGTTGTGTCTAGATTGGTATCAACTGTGCCAAGACAAACGAGCACAAAATTCACTTTGACAACTGATTCATAAGCCCAAGACCTTAGCTATGTCTAACCAAAGCCGGTCTTTTTTAATTAGTAACAGTGAGACTGAACAGAGTTCTCAATGTTGAAAAGAAAAGGAAGAAATGAGGATGAGGAAATGTGATCGAAAAGTTTGGCAACCATTGAAGGCGTTGATGTATCTTTTGTGTTTTGGTTTGAATATAAAATTGTGAATATGCTTTCCACATTTATAGTAGCAAATCCCATAACAAAGAAAAGAGGCTGGGATGCGACCCATACTGATAACTTCCCATCCCATCTATCGATTTGTCTTGCTTAATAGTTTGTCTAAATGTATCAATTCTTACCAAATTTGCGTTCTATTTTTTGGAGAATTTATTTTTTTATGAAAAAACGGACTGTTGTATTTTTGTAAAAAAAATTACTGAATATTAAAAACAATATTTTCTGTGAAAGAAAATAAGTTTTAAGCCAATATTTTTAATTTTTGAAAAGCTATTTGAGTCGAAAGTAAATTTTTACCAAGTTTTAGTATTGTTTTTTTTTTAGGTTTTTATTTTTTGTAAAAAAAAACTGTCAATCCAACATTTCTCAAAATTTTACCGAATGTTGAAAACAATATTATTTATAAGATAAAATTAGTTTGAAGCCAATATCTCAAAGTTTTGAAAAGATATTTGAGCCGAAAATCAATTTTTACCAACTTTTATTATTTTTTTTTCGGTTTTTAATTTTTTGTAAAAAAACTGTCAATTCGATTTTTTTCAAAATTTTACTGAATGTTGAAAACAATATTTTTTGAAAGATAAAAGTAGTTTAAAGCCAATATCTCAAAGTTTTGAAAAGATATTTGAGTCAAAAATCAATTTTTACCAACTTTTATTAAGTTTTTTTTTCGGTTTTTAATTTTTTGTAAAAAAACTGTCAATTCGATTTTTCTCAAAATTTTATTGGATGTCAAAAACATTATTCTTCGTTGCACAAAATTATTAACTTCCCATGGGAAGTTATTGTAATGGGTCCGATTTGTCAAATTGAAAATTTTGACATTTCTCGACGTTTCAAGGTCCCTAGAGTCGAAATAAAAGATTTTTAGAAAGATGTCTGTGCGTGCGTGTGTACGTACGTCCGTACGTCCGTATGTCCGTACGTCCGTACGTTCACGACGTTTTTTTTCGTTGTCCATAGCTCAAGAACCAGAAGAGATATCGACTTCAAATAAATTTTGTTATGCAGACAATAAGGCAGAAAGATGCAGAAAGGGCTCTCAAGAAAATTTCGTGGGTGGTTTTTTTACCATAGCAGTTTAAAAAAAAGGTGAAAATTTTGGTTAACCCTAAATATCTCATGAACCATTGACGCTAGAGACTTGAATTAAATTTTATATTGTATATTGCAACGTGATACAAAACAAGTATATTTTTGGAAAAAAATCCAATTAACGGTTTTTTTATAAATCAAAAAAACTGAAAAAAAAAATTTGGCAACTCGAAAATTTTACGACTAAAATATGATTTCATCTTTAAAACAATTTTGTGCAACGAAGAATAATGTTTTTGACATCTGATAAAATTTTGAGAAAAATCGAATTGACAGTTTTTTTTACAAAAAATAAAAACCTAAACAAAAACTTAATAAAAGTTGGTAAAAATTGATTTCTGACTCAAATATCTTTTCAAAACATTGAGATATTGGCTTTAATTTACCTTTATCTTTCAAAAAATATTGTTGTTAATATTGAGTAAAATTTTGAAAAAAATCTTATTGACAGTTTTTTAACAAAAAATTAAAAACCTAAAAAAAAATTTAACAAAAGTTGGTAAAAATTGATTTTCGACTCAAATATCTTTTCAAAAATTGGAGATAATGGCTTTCAACTAAGTTTAACTTATAAAAAATATTGTTTTTAACATTAGAGCAACTTTTGAGAAAAATCGAATTGACAGTTTTTTTACAAAAAATAAAAACCTAAAAAAAAAACAATACTAAAACTTGGTAAAAATTTACTTTCGACTCAAATAGCTTTTCAAAAATTAAAAATATTGGCTTGAAACTTATTTTATTTCACAGAAAATATTGTTTTCGATATTCAGTATTTTTTTTTGTAAAAATCCAACTGTCCGTTTTTTTCATAAAAAATAAAATCTAAAAAAAAAATAGTACTCAAATTTGGTAAAAATTGATACATATAGACAAACTTTTAAGCAAGAAAAATCGACAGACGGGATGGGAAGTTATCAGTGTGGGTCGCATCCCAGCCTCTTTTTGTTTTGGAAATGAAATCATATTTTAGTCGTAAAATTTTCGAAGTGACACATTTTTTTTTTCAGTTTTTTTGATTTATAAAAAAAACCGTTAATTGGATTTTTTTCTAAAAATATAATTGTTTTGTATCACGTTACAATATATAATATAAAATTTAATTCAAGTCTCTAGCGTTATTGGTTCATGAGATATTTAGGGTTAACCAAAATTTTCACCTTTTTTTTAAACTGCTATGGTAAAAAAACCACCCACGCAATTTTCTTGAGAGCCCTTTCTGCATCTTTCTGCTTTATTATCTGTATAACAAAATTTATTTGAAGTCGATATCTCTTCTGGTTCTTGAGCTATGGACGACGAAAAAAACGTCGCGAACGTACGGACGTACGGACGTACGTACACACGCACGCACAGACATCTTTCTAAAAATCTTTTATTTCGACTCTAGGGACCTTGAAACGTCGAGAAATGTCAAAATTTTCAATTTGACAAATCGGACCCATTATACAATAACTTCCTATGGGGAAGTTAAAAAGAAGGTACGTAAGGAAGGAACAAAAAATACATAGATATTGACTGCCCAAAAATAATTGACGAATATAACAAATATATGGGTAGTGTTGACTTCCTTGATTCAATGCGTGGGCGTTGTCGAATTAACATATGATCCACAACATTGTTCATTTAAATTTGTGTACACTTTTCAGACTTGTAAATGCAGGGATTTTGTGGCGACAGTAGGAACAAATCTTTAAAAAAGGGACGCCTTCCTCAACTTCAAACGCTCAAAAACGCCAAAAAAAAAAACCCACATAGACTCAAATCTTTCAACTACTGTTCGCACACCTGATCCTTCAGAGAAAATAGAACGACTCCAAGATTTGCGCTGAATTCTTTACGCTTGGACTCTGTAGACTACATTCCTTTATGGCAAAACCCAAGACATCAATTCCAAATGTATTCCAAATACAGATCTTTTATCAAGTGCAAAAATGAAGACTAAATCTGCTCGTGAACAAGGATTGAAATTGTTTCACATCGTTCAGTTCTTAATTAATTTACAGTTATTATTTTTAATGTAATGAAGTTATACTTTTTCTTGAAACTCATTGTTTATAATTAATATTTAAAAAAAAAAATGTTGTTACTGATCTGAATATTATTTATTTATTTTTATTTTTTTGAAAAAACTTTTTGTAACTACATTCTCTAAATTAAATTTAATGAAAAACAAAAACCATGATAGATAATATTTCTTGTCATGCATGCAGTAGAGGGTTAAAGAGAACAAAATACTCCTATAAATCACTGTAAAATTTGGTGCCTAATTTTTCTTTTCTTTGTTAAAAAATTTCAATAACAAAGCACATCTTTAATTAAAATTTTAAGTAACAATATTTAAGTGGTTTTAAATAATATTATATAGAGTATCAGAGAATTATTGTCAAATTTTGTAATTTTTTGACTTCTATAAGTTCAAATAATTTTGTCATTGTGTTTCCTTGAATTCGAAATTGTGTCTGTTTAAAGTGGTTTCTATAAATAAAATTTCTCTCACTCCTAAGTCAGGATTTTTCCCTATAGTGAAAAATTGTTATATTATGACCCTCTAAGACATCTTTTACTAGTTTTGGTATGTTTAGATCTACCCGCCCATATTTACATGGAAATTCAGTTATTTGCCCATAATGGAAAAGATGCAAAATTTAGATTAAGTGGCCCTAACAACATATTAAAAATGCAGAACTGCATCGCTATAATATAAGAATAGAATTCAAAGCAGCTCTTCATCAATAACCGAGGTATTGATTACTTAGCTAATTTCTAAGACGCTCTCCAAGAATGGTCTTTATATCATTGAGAAAAAATAAGGGTGATAACTCTCAATAATTGATATCCGAAAAAAATTTTAATTTCAATTAAAGTTTTATTTGTTTTTTGTCGAGATACATATGTATATTCGAAAAGTAACCGTTTTGATTTTGTCTCTAAATTGTAAAAAGTTTTTATTGTACTGTAACCTGCACTATTTACGTTAAAACAAATATTAATACCAACATTTTGTGTGATATAAATATGTTTCCTTGTTTGCAAGACTTTTGAGTCATAAATCTGTTTTTACCAGTTTTTGAAATCAAAAACGTTATTTTTTTTTAAATATTCGAATACGAAGTGGATTGTTCCCAAAAAGTTTTTCAAATGTTAAAAACCAATATTTGTATAAGATAAAATTTAGTTTGAGGCTAATTGCTTTAGCTGTTATTATTCGATGTATAAACGTACGCCAAATATTTTGATTCAATTATTGTTTGGTTTATGTTTAAAAATCATTTGTTTAAATTTTTTATATTTGATACAAATTGTATATCACGTCACAATGAAGATTATACAATTTAATTAAAGTTGCTAGAGTTACTGGTTTGTGACATATTTAAGGTCAACCAAATTTTGATTTTATTTTTAATTGATTAATAAAAAAACAAAACACATATGTACTTGTTTTTTTTTAAAGTTCTTTCTTCATCTTTTGACGCTATGATCTGTGCTGTTTCTTGAGATATGGCCAACAAAAAAAGAGATACCGAACGTACGGATGTACGAAATTAACGCCAAGTCGAAAAATTATTGATCTTTCTTTAAAGTGTTCAATATTATAGTCAAGTAAAAGGAACGCTCCAGTTTTTCAGTAGTGAGTTAAGCAAAATCAGCTTAGATCAAATTGTGTTCAGAGATTTAAATATAACATTACGCTGAAAAATTGGAACCACACATTTGATATAAGATTGTCTGATTTTTTAGATGGCAATTTACAATCCCATCTTTCATTGTATCATTGGATAAGTTACTTTAACTCCAGTCAAAATTTTGACGCATATTTAGATAGCATAACGGCGAACATGATCGATAATACAATGTTACCAAATAGAGTTTAATTTTGACTGCTTCACTTTTTACTTTAAAAATTTGACAAGAAATATTTTCGCCATTACTAAAAATAGAACATTTTCACCAACACATTGATTATTAAAATTCACTACAAATATGTTCTTAAAATTCACCATAAAAATGGCGATACGAAATAGTATAGCAATTTGCCACCGAGATCTTGAGATTGTACACCTTTAGACGTGAAAAATAAGGTCCATGCTAATAGAAAATCCACAATCGATTCATGATCTTAAGGCTGGAGTTCGTGAAATTATCGAGGAAACACAGACGCAAATGTTCGAATTGCTCATGTAAAATGAATGATAAAGAAATGGCGCTGGTTGTCAATTGGTTAATATCTTTCTTCATAACTAATCACATTCCTTTTTCCTTAAAACCTCTTATTAGAAAACCTCACCATCAACATTTAACATTTATTGAGGGATTGCAACGCCTTCACTGGTTTTGAATGAAATGCAAATTTACTTTTAAGCACTTAAATATACCTAAGTCTACCCCTCCTCTTAAAAAAAATTTGTAGGCACATATTATTTCCTCTAATGGTTTTTAAGGCCAATGACATTTTTTCTCCAATATTTCAATAATATGGAAACAAAAATCGGTACTTATTTTAATTTATTTAAAATCTCCATAAAGCAATCTCCTTAAAAACTAAGACCGTCGGTTTAAGAGACCTCGAAACACATTTTTTTCAGAATTTTGAATTTTAAAAAAGTCAATCTAATAATAGAATAAAACATAAAATAGACAATCAACAATTGTTTCATATCATACAAAACAAAATTCAAATATTAATCCAAGTCACGAACAACACAATAATTATACAACTGTTACTGTTATTATTATTTTTATATATATATAATAATAGATAATAATCATAAAACAATCTCAAAATCCCGCATATGGTGAAATAATATAATTTATTTTCTACCCTGTTACTCCCCTTACCCCCTTTTCCCCCCTCACTCAAAATAAAATAATTGCCTTTCTCTTACTACTCATTGTTTCTCACAATACTTCTCTTATTCTTCTTCTCTTTTTCCATCAAACACAAAACGTACATCATTAAAAGTTCACAAAATTCCCGCATGACCCAGAACGACACATTGGCGCCTAGATAAACCCTAACCACCAGAACCCCATCAAAAACCCCGCATCATAAGCCACATAGCAGTCCATATGCCGGCAAAAGAAAAAAGGTAAAACCTGGCGACGACGACGACGACGACAAAAAGGACGAAGGACGAAACCAAATCAACCCAAAGAGGCAGCACACAAACCCTTTCTCAACTCAAAACTCAACTCAACCTTTTTGTGCATGTGGTCACGATTTAAGCCCACATCACATCACGAGACATGCAATTTACGTATAGCACCATACTACCTACGAATATTGCCCCAAACAAAGAAATCCTGCAGTAAAAAAGGAATTAATGTTGCCTTTTTCCTTAAAAACGGGATATGCCCATTTAAATATAGTGAATGCGGGAATGCGAATAAAATATTTAACTACAAGAACGAAAAATTACAGTCAAAGTACAATATTTTATATTTAGTCCTTTTTTCTTGTCGGTGTTTCAGTTTTCTTTTTTCCTTTTTGTTGCGTTTTTGGCAACCAACTGCGGTTTTGGCCCAATAAATCATCAAAAACGTTTTCATGGTAAAATGATTTTGTATTTAAGTTTCAGGAGAAGTATTAAGTTGTTGTTGTTGAGCGGAAAACTCCAAAAAGGACCTACAAAATGGGGCCAAGTTTAACACTACCACTTTTTACCATGATATACAGTTATACAGTACCGTATCCTACCTAACTACATAACCGACATAGTTACTCATAAAAACGGAAAGAGCAAAATATATATTTTTAATGTTTATATCAAAACTTACCCTGAGTTAAAGTGTATCCTTTTTGATAGGAGGAGAGTGGTTGACAACTTGAGCTGAATAAAAGTAATATTCACTTTGTTATTCTTAGTTACGATGATTTTCTTTTCTTTTTTTTTGCTTGGTATTTTTATATTTTTATTCACATATTTTTTTCACCTGTGGGGGGGGAGGAGGGTAGAGAAACAAAGAATATTATCGATTTAACATAATAAAACAAAAACAATGCGGAAAAGTCATATATTAAAAAAAAAAGAAAATAGGGAAATTTCGCACGTTTCCTTTGTATTTTTCTTTTTATGTTGTCATTAACAGCTCTTGGAGAGAGCGGAGATGTGATGTGCACTCTGGGGAGGAATGTAGGTAGTTTGAATCCTTTTTAGTTGTTGTTTTATTTTAGGACAGAAAAAAAAAAAGAACTTAAGGGGGCTTCAAGTCAGGCAACAATACAAAAACACAAAAACAAAAAAACAAACTTAAATCGATTTAGTTTAACTGCTGACAATTTTTTTTATTTTTTCGTCCTTTGTTTGTCGAATAAATTATTAAAAACTACATTTCACTCTCATTCTTCTTCTCCATGCACAAAAAAAACACACTATTTTGAGGAGGTTTTGAAACAAAAGGTTCACAAGGATATTTCTTTATTCATCATCATTAATCGTTACAGGATTTTCGGTTAATTTTTATCACATCAAAAATTTCTTTAAAAAAAAAAAACAAAATAAACTATAAACAAAAGGAAACACCACAATATTAAATTAATAAATTTAATTAACTTGTTTAACTAATCCAATAAACTTAACACTCTCTTGTTTTTTTTTTAAAGCAAGGATATTGAATTTCAAAATTTTTTCAAATCCCAAAAAAGAAAAAAACAATAAGAAAATAGTCAAAATATGACTCAGCACCTCAGAGTCTGATGTGCACTACTCTGTGTTATTATTGTACGAATTACGAATTACAACAACAACACAAGGATCCTATTTCGTTTTATTTGTTTTTTGTTGTTATTGTTTTTATTACTATTTGATTTAAATATAAATTTTATATTACCAACGCGAAGAGTGACGTGAAGTTGTTGGTCGAACGAGTTCTGACGGTCTGAGAGCTAAGCAAGCATTGAGCATTGGACTGACTTAGTTATTGTAAAGGAATCCAAAGTTTGTTGTAGAAGGAGAGAACCGTTCTCTCCTCGGTACTCTGTGCTGCGTGTCATTTCTCATTGGGGGTGGTTTTTGGGGGTTCTTCCCAAACCAACCCCCACCAAAACCAAACGGTACTAGTACAATAGCGGAGCAATGCAGAGATATTTTGTACTTGAATATAGGTTAGGTTGTTATAGGTTAGGATATTATACAGTATAGAGGAGCTGCTCCTCGCGCTGCGAAAGGACTTGCGCAGTTTAATTTGGATCCTGAATGATTTTTATTGCACTATTTCTTATTTTTTTTTCTCTGTTGTTGTTCTTGTTTCCTTTTCTGTTCTGTTTTTGATTTGAAAGTCTATAAGAGGAATGCGTAAAATAGAAAGGAGAGGAAAAATAGAATAGAAAGGATTGAAGAGGTTTTAAAAAGGGATACGTCAGTTTTGGTCATATGCACGGAGAGAAAATATTAAATGAGATATAAAAGGAAAAAATTATTTTGCTGCTAAGAGCAAAATAGGCTCATTAGTAGGTTTTTTATTTTTCCTTTTTGTTTATTTGTTGAAGAGTTATTGTTTTAAATTATATCTTGGTTGTGGAGGATTTCACTGATGGTTTTAAAGTTTTTTTTTTAAGCTGTTGGTCTTTTTATAGTGGAATTCAATCATTAATGCTTAGTCGTTTTTTAATATAGAAACTTATTAATTAATCGATCATTTCTAATAGCTTTCGAACTTCAACATAGAGATATAGAAGAAATTTGAAATCTTTTAAACTTTAAATTAAGTAGAGCAATATTCAATAACTTCAAAACCAAATTTTGGATCAAATAATTCTTAAATGAATAAAGGAAATATTTATCAGAACTTTTTCTTCTAATCTGCTATAGGTTTAACTGGATTGATTATTATATGATTATACATGAATTAAAATGTACCCACTCTACAAACTCCTGAATTTTATTTTTTTGAGTTTGAAAACACTTTCAATTGATACAAATACAAATCAATACAAAGATATTACTGAACTTTTACTGGAGAATTATTTTATGAAAACTTGTTAATTTCCAAAACAATGGGGCATATTCATAGATGTTTGCTAAACTCTTGCTTAGCAAGTCCAGAGTTTAAGCTATTTATAAATAAATTTAAACCTAAGTTTAGAGCTAAAACTGTGGTTTAACTATAAACATAGGAAATGCTGTGTTTAAGTAGTTATTATCACAACCTAATGTCATATTTGATTTTTGTTTCTGAATTGAAAAGCTGAAAAGGTAAATCATATCAAATAAATTGTACGTAAACTTGTTGGTGTAGCTCTTCTTTTTGGCTATATATTAGCTACAAAGTTCTTTGTCTGACTTCGATAAGTTTTCCTGCCGTTCGCGTTTTATAATTTCCTTGGTTTTCATCTAAAATATTATTGAACTTTGTTGTTGTTTTTTTCTTATTTTCTATTAAATAGTTTTGCTTTACTTACTTTTTCCGACATCCAATTCTAGGAATGACAGCACAAAATAATGGGTTTGAAAATATAACAGTATTTTTTTGCTTTGACCTGTCATTTGAAGTATAATTGTAGTAAAATACAACCTTAAACTGGGGTTTTACTAAACACATCAGGAAAATTGACTATTAATAAGAGCTGTGTTTATTTATTCAACAAGCCTTAAACTATAGATCAAGAAATCACGACTTTAGTAACTCTCTATGAATACGCGCCAATGTTTTTAATATATAATCTCCAGTTTAAAATAAACGCATGCTTTAAATTAAGATATGTACCACATCGTTGGAAAATTGAAGAAGTCATTGTTTTAACTAAATAAGGTAAACCGCTAACAGTCCTTTAAAATGCTTTCGAAAAACTGCCACTCAAAAGCCTAAAATAAATTCAAAGAAGAAGACTCATTCCGAATCATAAATTTTCTGAAACAGTGGACAAAATACTTGAAGAAAAACAAATATGCTTGACTTTATTCTTAGATGATACTCAAGCCATTGACAAGTTTTGGCACTTGGAACTTGAGTACAAACAGCATAGAGACCTTCCAGGAAGTAATGGGTGATTTTTTTGAGGTTAGGATTTTCATGCATTAGTATTATTGACAGATCACGCGGGATTTCAGACATGGTGTCAAAGAGAAAGATGCTCAGTATGCTTTGACATTTCATCATGAATAGACTTACTAACGAACAACGCTTGCAAATCATTGAATTTTATTACCAAAATCAGTGTTCGGTTTTTTTTTATCGACAAATTTTGTATCGACAAATTTTGTTCAGCGATGAGGCTCATTTCTGGTTGAATGGCTACGTAAATAAGCAAAATTGCCGCATTTGGAGTGAAGAGCAACCAGAAGCCGTTAAAGAACTGCCCATGCACCCCGAAAAATGCACTGTTTGGTGTGGTTTGTACGCTGGTGGAATCATTGGACCGTATTTTTTCAAAGATGCTGTTGGACGCAACGTTACGGTGAATGGCGATCGCTATCGTTCAATGCTAACAAACTTTTTGTTGCCAAAAATGGAAGAACTGAACTTGGTTGACATGTGGTTTCAACAAGATGGCGCTACATGCCACACAGCTCGCGATTCTATGGCCATTTTGAGGGAAAACTTCGGAGAACAATTCATCTCAAGGAATGGACCGGTAAGTTGGCCACCAAGATCATGCGATTTGACGCCTTTAGACTATTTTTTGTGGGGCTACGTCAAGTCTAAAGTCTACACAAATAAGCTAGCAACTATTCCAGCTTTGGAAGACAACATTTCCGAAGAAATTCGGGCTATTCCGGCCGAAATGCTCGAAAAAGTTACCCAAAATTGGACTTTCCGAATGGACCACCTAAGACGCAGCCGCGGTCAACATTTAAATGAAATTATCTTCAAAAAGTAAATGTTTAAAAAAAGTTCTCAAGCTCTTAAAAAATCACCCGTTACTATAATACGACCAACATTACTCCGAACTAAAGAAAAGAGGCTGGGATGCGAACCACACTGATAACTTCCCATCCCTTCTGTCGATTTGTCTTGCTTAACAGTTTGTCTATATGTATCAATTTTTACAAAATTTGCGTACCATTTTTTGTAGATTTTATTTTTTTATGAAAAAATGGACTGTTGGATTTTTATAAAAAAAATTACGGAATATCGAAAACAATATTTTCTGTGAAATAAAATAAGTTTGAAGCCAATATTTGTAATTTTTGAAAAGCTATTTGAGTCGAAAGTAAATTTTTACCAAGTTTTAGTATTGTTTTTTTTTAGGTTTTTATTTTTTGTAAAAAAAACTGTCAATTCGATTTTTCTCAAAATTTTATCGAATGTTGAAAACAATATTTCTTATAAGTAAAAATTAGTTAGAGGCCATTATCTCAAATTTTTGAAAATTTATTTGAAGTCGATATCTCTTCTGGTTCTTGAGCTATGGAAGACGAAAAAACGTCGCAAACGTACAGACGTACGGACGTACGAACGTACGTACACAAGCACGCACAGACATCTTTCTAAAAATCTTTTATTTCGGACCTTGAAACGTCGAGAAATGTCAAAATTTTCAATTTGACAAATCAGACCCATTACAATAACTTCCTATGGGAAGTTAAAAATAGATGCCAGTGTACCGCAACTTACTCGAATACTGTTAAATATATTGGAATTACTTTGGATGCAAAGCTTAAATAAATAAAACACATCAAAATGAAAATAGAAGAGCTAAATTTGAAATATAGAAGAATTTACTTGTAAAATGGAAAGAATACTGATCTATCTACCGAGAACAAACTATATGTTATATTTTCTTATAAAACCCGTCTGGACATATGGCATGGAACTATGGGGCTGCTCAATGAAAACAAATGCTGAACACATCCAAAAACTTCTTGTAATAATAAATAACCCGTGACCTTCAAATTGAAATGGCTAGAGAAGTGATTTAAAAACACGCTCTATCACATAATCAGCGACGAAAGTTATACCAACACCGAAATGGAGACCACCATATGTGCACGAGACAATATTCGAAGATTAAAAAGAACTAAGCCACAAGAGCTGATGGTTTAAAAGCTATAAAAACTTCCCCCAAAATAAATTTTTAATTTGGAAAGAAAAATCATTTGTCAATATTTCATAGATTGGTCCTGATTCCTATTCGGTAACGATCCGTTACGACTTTTTTTTTAAGATTTCCATCCGATAGATTCCTTAAATTGAACATTATAAATTGTGTGTTCAAAAAAGTAAGTATACGCTACAGTGAACACTTCTGTTATTTTACTTAAAAGTTAATTTTAACTATTTTTTTTTCATTTGATATCTGTGTAAAATATAATTGCATAGATTATTTCTCTGTTTAAAATTGTAAAATTATTATGTGAACACCACATAATGTATAATAATAATTAAGAGTCTAAGTTAGAATTTACAAGAGCTTCAACTATAACATTATTGTAACGGGTGATTTTTTAAGAGCTTGAGAACTTTTTTAAAAAAAAAAAACGCATAAAATTTGCAAAATCTCATCGATTCTTTATTTGAAACGTTAGATTGGTCCATGACATTTACTTTTTGAAGATAATTTCATTTAAATGTTGACCGCGGCTGCGTCTTAGGTGGTCCATTCGGAAAGTCCAATTTTGGGTAACTTTTTCGAGCATTTCGGCCGGAATAGCCCGAATTTCTTCGGAAATGTTGTCTTCCAAAGCTGGAATAGTTGCTGGCTTATTTGTGTAGACTTTAGACTTGACGTAGCCCCACAAAAAATAGTCTAAAGGCGTCAAATCGCATGATCTTGGTGGCCAACTTACCGGTCCATTCCTTGCGATGAATTGTTCTCCGAAGTTTTCCCTCAAAATGGCCATAGAATCGCGAGCTTTGTGGCATGTAGCGCCATCTTGTTGAAACCACATGTCAACCAAGTTCAGTTCTTCCATTTTTAGCAACAACAAGTTTGTTAGCATTGAACGATAGCGATCGCCATTCACCGTAACGTTGCGTCCAACAGCATCTTTGAAAAAATACGGTCCAATGATTCCACCAGCGTACAAACCACACCAAACAGTGCATTTTTCGGGATGCATGGGCAGTTCTTGAACGGCTTCTGGTTGCTCTTCACTCCAAATGCGGCAATTTTGCTTATTTACGTAGCCATTCAACCAGAAATGAGCCTCACCATAAATCGGACGTAAAGCGCGAAACACATTTCGAACCGAACACTGATTTTGGTAATAAAATTCAATGATTTGCAAGCGTTGCTCGTTAGTAAGTCTATTCATGATGAAATGTCAAAGCATACTGAGCATCTATCTCTTTGACACCATGTCTGAAATCACGCGTGATCTGGCAAATACTAATGCATGAAAATCCTAACCTCAAAAAAATCACCCGATATAATAATGTCCTACCTTTTTTGTAGTGCTCTTAACAACCTATAAAATGAGCACTATATTATTCAAAATGTGGCTAAATGTGCACGTAAAAGATTTTACTACTATCCCTCATGTTATTGCCATTCAATCACTGTCTGTGCTCATTTTTAAAGTTTGTAAGTACTAGAATCGAACCACACTGATAACTTCCCATCTCGTCTAAAACTTAAACAAAATGTTAATAACAATATTCTAAGTGAAATACAAAATTTTATGTTAACATCTTTCTTTGTTCTTTAAAAACTTGAGTCCAAAAACCATTATCGTTTTTTTGTTGTTTTTATAGATTTTCGTTTTTTTTGTTAAAAAAGTTTTCAATTAAATTTTTCTAAACAATTACCTAAAAGTAAGCAATAATATTTTGCATATGACAAAATAGGTTTGATTTCAATATCTGTGTTGGTTCCCAACATTTTTAGTAGGAAACCAATTTTTGCCAATTTTAGTTGAAAGTCTTAATGTCTTATATAAAAAATACAGGTTGAATTCTTCTAAGGCCACTAACTCACGCTAACAATAAAATTGAGCACAGAATGAAATTTCAAGTCAATACCTGCATTTATTTATGAGATATCGAGAATCGAAGATCAAATTTAACCAATTTTGTGTAGTTTTTTTTAGAACTTAATTTTTATGAAAAAATTGTCACTCTGATTTTTATAAAAATTTTACTGAATGTTGGAAACAATATTTTTTGTAGGATGAAATTATTTTAAAGAAAAGAGGCTGGGATGCGACCACACTGATAACTTCCCATCCCGTCTGTCGATTTGTCTTACTTAAAAGGTTTGTAGAATTTCGTGTTTTGTCAAAAAAGTTGTCACTTGAATTATTCTAAAAATTAAAAATTACCAACAATATTTTGCATATTATGATGAAATAGTTTGATTTCAAAATCTATGTTTGTTAACGAGATTTTTAGTCGAAACCCAATTTTCAAAATTTTTAGTAGCATTTGCGTACTATTTTTTGTAGATTTTAATTTTTTATGAAGAAAAAACTGACTGTTGGATTTTTATAAAAAATTTAGTGAATATCGGAAACAATATTTTTTGTGAGATAAAAATAGTTTGAAGCCAATGTTTTAAAATTTAGAAAATAAGTTTGAGTCGAAAGTAAATTTTTACCAAGCTTTAGTTTTTTTTTTTAAGGTTTTAATTTTTTGTAAAAAAAACTGTCAATTCAATTTTTCTCGAAATCTAACCGAATGTTAACAACAATATTTTTCAAATTTTTTAAAATATATTTGAGTCGAAAATTAATTAAGCCTCAATTTTAAATAACTTTTAGTAATGTGTTTTTTAAGTTCTTATTAAAAAAAAAAACTATCAATTCAATTTTTCTCAAAATTCAATTGAATGTTGAAAACAATATTTTTTGTGAGATAAAATTAATTTAAAGCCAATATCTCACATTTTGTAAAGATAGCTATTTTAGTCGAAAATTAATTTTTACCAACTTTTATTAATTTTTTTTAGTTTTTTATTTTTTATAAAAAAAAAAACTGTCAATTCGATTTTTCTCAAAAATATACGAATGTTGACAACAATATTTCTTATAAAATAAAATTATTTGGAAGCCATAGTCTTAAATTTTTGAAAAGATATTTGACTCCAAAATCAATGTTTACCAACTTAAAATAACGTTTTTGTTAGGTTTTTATTTTTTATAGCGGCCCGTCCCGGCTTCGCAGGGGTAGACATAAATAGGTACAGATATTTAAGTTATAAGCATGCTTATTAAAACGACCATGAATAACTAAATTGGAAAACATTTTTTTGTCCAATCATTAATACTCTTCGCAGTGTATGCGATGAAAGACATTTTATGCCTAATTTTTTTACACCTTCGGTTGGTTTTATTAGGAATTTCTAAAGATTTCCGTAGTAATCTAGTACTAAATATAGCCTATGTTACTCAGTGATAATGTAGCTTTCTAATGAAAAAAGAATTATTAAAATCGGTCCAGTACTTTTTGAGTTTATTCGTTACATACAAAAATACAAATCTTTCCTCTTTATAATATTAGTGTAGATAAAAAAAAATGTTGTTTCGATGTTGCTCAAAATTTTTCCAGATGTTAAAAACGTAATTCTTTCTTGCACAAAATTATTTTGGAGATAAAAACATTTTTTGTTTGTACAATTTTCGAGGTGACAAATATTTTCTTCAGTTTCTCTTTCTAAACATTTTCAATTCGACAAATCGGACCGATTACAATAGCTTCCAATGGGAAGTTAAAAATATCTATAATTTTTGAAAAGGCATTTGAGTCAAAAATCAATTTTTATCAAATTTTAGAAATGTTTTTTATTAAATTATTCTCAAAATTTGACCAAAGGTCAGAAACGTTATTCTTCGTTGCGTGAAATTATTTGGAGATAAATCATTTTTAATACCAATATTTGTTTTTCAGTTTTTCTGATTTACATATGTATAAAACCGTGGACTGAATTTTTTCAAAATTATACTTGTTTGGTGTCACGTCAGATAATATCATAATATCGTGAGATTTTTTGGATCAAAAAAAATTTGAATATCTTTAAAAAACTTTGTATTTTGAATCATTTTATTTTTATAGACTAATGAATTTCAATGAAGTGGCAAAAACTTGGCAGAATCAGTAAAGGATACATTTTAACACGTTTTTTACTTTGTTTGTGGACAACTTCTGAAGGCACAATATTCGTAAAAATGAGTTAAGACAAATAATTTCAAAGTTTGAAAGCAAAATAATCATATATTTTTATTATTCAGTTTATTTTATAATTTAACTTGGACCTTTTTTCTAGGTCAATAGTTCGTAAGTTCTGACGCAAAATATCGAACAAAAAAATACCTAACAATATATTTTTCAATCTGAACGTTGTATTTATTGTTGGGATTTAAAAACCAAGCTGAACTGTATGCTCAAGTGACAGCAGCTGTCAAAAAGACAAACTCCGAAAAAAAGTATTAACAACTTTGCAATTTTTTTAAAACTAAACGCAACACCATTTATTAACTTCATATATTAGGAAGTTATTGTAATGGATCCGATTTGTCAAATTGAAAATTTTGACATTTCTCGACGTTAAAAGGTCCCTTGAGTCGAAATAAGAGATTTTTAGAAAGATGTCTGTGCGAGCGTGTGTACATTCGTCTGTACGTCCGTAAGTTCACGACCTTTTTTTCGTCGTCCATAGCTCAAGAACCAGAAGAGATATGTATCTACTTCAAATAAATTTTGTTATACAGATAACAATGCAGAAAGGGCTCTCAAGAAAATTGCGTGGGTGGTTTTTTTACCATAGCAGTTTGAAAAAAGGTGAACATTTTGGTTAACCCTAAACATCTCACGAACCAATAACGCTAGAGACTTGAATTAAATTTTATATTATATATTGCAACGTGATACCAAACAAGTATATTTTTGGAAAAAATCCAACTAACGGTTTTTTTATAAATCAAAAAACTGAAAAAAAAATATTTGTCACCTCGAAAATTTTACGAACAAAAAATGATTTTATCTCCAAAACAATTTTGTACAACGAAGAATAACGTTTTTGAAATCTGGTAAAATGTTGAGAAAAATCTAATTGACAGTTTTTTTTATAAAAAAGAAAAACCTAAAAAAAAACTAACAAAAGTGGTAAAAATTGAATTTAGACTAAAATATCTTTTTGAAAATTTGAGATTATGGCTTTCAACTTATTTTATCTTATAAGAAATATTGTTTTTAACATTCGGTAAAATTTTGAGAAAAATCGAATTAACAGTTTTCTTACAAAAAATAAAAACCTAAAACAAAAAGTGAATAAAAGTTAGTAAAAATTGATTTTTACCTCAAATATCTTTTCAAAACTTTGAGATATAACTAATTTTATCTTATGAGAAATATTGTTTTCAACACTCAGTAAAATTTTGACAAAAATCGAATCGACAATTTTCTTACAAAAAATAAAAACCTAAAAAAATTAATAAAAGTTGGTTAAAATAGATTTTCGACTCAAATATCTTTTTTAAAATAAAAATATTGGCTTCAAACTAATTTTACTCACAGAAAATATAATTTTGGGCATACAGTATATTTTTTATTAAAATCCAACAGTCAATTTTTTCATAAAACAAATAAAATCTACAAAAAATAATACGCAAATTTGGTAAAAAATTATGTTCGGTTCTCTATATCTCGTGAAAAAATAGAAGGTATTGATTGACTTCAAATCCATTTCATTCATCCAATTTGTATTTGTTTATTCACACTACTAAAATTGGTAAAAATTGGTTTTCGACTAAAAATCTCGTTAACAAAAACTGATTTTGAAATCAAACTATTTCATTATAATGCAAAATATTGTTAGTAATTTTTAAATAAGAACCAAAACAAGAAACCCTACAAACTTTTAAGCAATACAAATTGACAGACGGGATGGGAAGTTATCAGTGTGGGTCGCATCCCAGCCTCCTTTAATTGAGATATCTTTTGACTACATTCATAATCATGTCCAACACTAAAAATTTCAGTCTTTCTTACGCTGCATCTGACATATTGAAAAAGGCCAATAAAACATACAAAAACTCGCAGGATCTAGCCGTTTTTCGATATATGTAAAACTTGCGTAGAAATGAGGTTTCAGTGAGTGATTGTTTGAAACTCACTTTGTGCATTATGAAATTTCATTGAAATTACAATTTACCAAAGAATGTTACTGGATTCGGATTTTTAATGACATACGTATCTGAATTAATCATGCACTCAGGTTATTTGTTCTAAAAATGTTGTTTTTACTAAATGATTTGACATTAACACTTGGGTATACTTAACATAAGGCTGTATTCACAGAAAGAGCTCCTCTATTTTTGATACAAATTCAATTGATTTCTTATGAACACAAAATAATTGTTTAGTTCATTAGATTCGACTCAACTTAAGTTTGAGGTTACCATAAAAATAGTTGGACACAATAATGTACATTGTACATACATAATAATTGATATGCAAAAATATTTGTAATCAAAACAAAAATTCAGTTCATTACGTTCTCGTTATCTACTTTTCGATTAGATTAGAGTACATAACATTTTAAATAATTAAACCACAACTTTTAATTGCAACAATGGTTCTTCCAATCACTTTGGTTTAGAAATGTTAAAAACTCAAAGCTAATGACAAATATTCGATGAAAAATAATTCTTATTAATTGAATGGAAAAATTGTACAGCATTTGAATTTTTATTAATATAATTAAATTTAATTGAATGGAAATGGATTAAATAGGTTATGTTAATCTTGACTTGAGAGGTAACTATTTTAAAATTTAAAATTTTACGATATATGGAAATGCAATTAAGTTCTTACTCAATTGAAAAGGAGTTTTGTGTTTTTGTAGTTCAAGTTAAAAAATTAAAATTATTCAAAAAATTTAAGATTAAAAGAAAATTTTTCGAATTATTAAATCAATATTTAGATAGTTAACAAGAAAATTTTTTCAAAAACTAAAAATTATCTGAAAATGGGAAAAAAGAAATTTTATTGAATATGAAATAATCAAGAACATACACTTTTCAAAAAATCGTAGTTTTTGAATACGAAAATATCAAAAATGTTATCTACACATTTTATAGCAGTGAAACAAATTTAAGCACTTGGTTTTTAATTTAAACATTAAATTTATTGCAACATTTTTCTTGTCTTTATTTCTAAAAGTCTTACAAAATGTTGTTATTAATGACGGCTCAAAGATGGAGTACGGAGTTGGTTCTGGGATCTTTTCTGAGTCCCTAAATGTAGCTAAATCCTTAAGGCTTCCTGACTTTGCTAGCGTTTTTCAGGCTGAACTGCTGGCAATTAGGGAGGCATGTAAAATACTTAAACAAAGCCCAAACCAAAACCGAAATGCGGCTATCTTCACAGGCAGTCAGGCAGCTATCAAAGCCATTAACTCGGCTACATCCTCATCTAAATTGGTCCATCAATGTCGCGATGAGCTTGCGAGCCTGAACATTAATCTCGGTGTCACCCTGATCTGGGTTCCGGGCCATAGTGGTATCGTGGGAAATGAACGGGCTGACGAGCTAGCCAGGCAAGGATCGGCCCTTCATAGCTCACTTGCGGAAATGGTTAACATTCCTCTTGGTGCTATGGAGGGTAAAATCTTTTCCATCTACCAAACTGAATCAAATCGAAGGTGGAGCAATTTACCCAACTGCATTATATCTAGGAAGATATGGCCCACCTATAATAAAACCCGTACAAACGATCTTCTATGCAGGCCAAGGCAAGACATAGCCAGGATTGTTGCGGTTTGTACCGGACATTGGCCTATAGGAGTTCATGCAGAGAAATTGGGTATCTCTTACAACACCTTTTGCCGTAGTTGCTGCGACCAAAGAGAAAGTGAAACGATAATCCATTTCCTCTGCAAATGTCCTGTTTTGGCAAGCACTAGAATGAAATGCTTTGGGAAAGCATTCTTTCACGAACTGGATGAGCTATCTGAGACAAAGATTAGAGACCTAATCTCTTTTCTCAATGCGACAAAATGGCTCTAATTTAATCGCTATGAAGCTTCTCTATAAATCTTTTCCTTTCTTTCACAGGTCAAACGAGTTTTGGTATCAAAACGGCGCACTACAGCGCTAATTGGATCTCAGGCTAGGTTACCCTGAGATCGCCATTTCTACCTACCTACCTACCTAGATTATTCTTAACTTGAAAATCGTGAATATTATGTCCGATTTAGATCCAATCCTATTCTAACCACTTCTGGGGTCCCTCAAGGTAGTCATTTGGGTGCTCTCCTTTTCATCCTTACAATTAACGATATCTTCTCCTTTTATGTGACCGTGAATTTAAATTTCTACTTCACCCTGACATGACATAATAATTCACAATTCCAACTCTGCATTAGGTTTTGTTAAAAAATAGTCCAAATAATTTTCTAACCATTTCGGGACCGCTTTACATGATTTTTGTCCGACCTCTACTTGCGTTGCAGGTTTGGTCTCCAAATCAAGACATACACATTTCAAGAATAGAGAGCATCCAATAAAAATTTCTTTGTTTAGCACTTCAATACCTTCCGTCTATTATACCGCAACTCATTACAGGAACAGAGAGAAATTGCTCACATACTGTTCATACATCGGCTTCCCTCTGGCACAGCTGACTGGTCCTTTCTCTATAATTCTATTTCTCTTAACACAAACACCCGCAACCTAAGATACCATCGGCTTTCCTATTTACTAACTCACCACACCTCGTATGACGTAGTTAAGCTAAAGGGTTTTTCAATTGGCGCGGGTAGATTTTGGCACCCCGTGGCGGCCATTTTGTTTTGATGACATCTGTCAAATCTTGTGTTTATTATTCAGTTGCTTATACCAAATCATCATGGCAAGTTAAACGATTGAACAGCACGTTCAAATGATAAAACTTTATTATCAACATGAGTGTTCGTTAACGCAAACGTTGCGCGCATTGCGCCCATTTTACGGTAGACGTCGACTCTTCAACGTTTGGTGGCCACATTTGAGATGACAGGTTCAGTAAACAATCAGCCAACACCCGTACGTTCAAGGAACGCAAGATCGGCCGAGAACATAGCCGCGGTCCGTGAAAGTGTACAGCAGAACCCGAGGCAGTCTATTCCACGCAGTGCACAAGAACTTGGCCTTTCGCAGACTTCGGGACTTGCCCCTACACCCGTTCAAGATCCAACTGACCCAGAAGCTCAAAGTTCATGACCATAGACAACGCTACGCCGTTTGTTCGCTGACTGGGCTTCGAATCGTTTGGAAGAAGCCCCCAATTTTTTCCAAAAAATCATCTTTAGTGAAAACGACGTTAGTGAGGCGGTCACCGTCAACAGCGAACGCTACATAACGATGATAACTAATTTCTTATGGCCACAATTTAACCATGTGGACCTAGACGACATTTGGTTCCAGCAGGATGGCGCTACGTGCCAAACAGCAAACGCCACGATTGACATTTTACATGAACGACTTGAGGGTAAGGTTATCTCTCGCAGGGGTAATGTGAATTTTATACCAAGGTGATACGATTTGACCCCGCTAGACTTTTTCCTGTGGGGGTTCTTGAAGTCGCAGGTCTATGCAAATAAACCACAATCGACCGATGCCCTAAAAGTGAACATAACAAAGGACATCGCTCAAATTCAGCCGGATCCATGCGGAAGAGTCATTGAAAATTGGACCACTCGGATCCCTGCCACCATAAGAAGCCGAGGCGGGCATTTGAATGATGTCATATTCCACATTTTTATACATGCACCTTTCAAATAAAAAAATAATTTTGATAATATCTCACGCACAGCTTGTTTTATTCCACTTCAACATCTAAACGCCCTTATTGAAAAACCCTTTAATCTCTGACCCGTATGCTCCGATTGGACAATTCGAATTCAAATTCATTTGATTTTAACATCAGCACCTATTACCTCAAACTCCTTTTGATCCACCCCCAATCATAGTTATAAACTTGCATTTAAGTTAGTTTTTAAGTTATACTTAAAGCTTGAATTAAGCGAAATAAATGGGGGTTAAGCCCGCTCTAAATTTAAATTACAAATTATCATTGTTTCTTTTTTGTTACTTACCAATATTTGAGTATCTGACTATTAACTGATAAGCTTTTCATTTTCCATTTTAGAAGTGCTCCATTTGGCTAAAAATCAATTTATCTCGAAAATTACAGGAGCAGTATTTCGGGCCTTGCGGGCTTTGATAGAAGAAGACATCATCGCAAAAACCCTTTTTAGCCTTAATTTTGAAATAAATCGCTTCAAAAATGGATATGCTAAATTCAGATTTTGTAGTATTCCTTAACCCTTAAAAAAAATTGCCCTCCAGTCATTGTAATTTCGAAAATATAATTAAAATACTGCTGGGATTAAATCAGAAAAGAACTTATCAATAATAATTGGTAACATCACTTTTCGTCGAGTGTACTTAAATGGTCCATGTGATGCATTAAAAGTGCGTCTCTACGATGATGGTGGCGACGACGACGACGAAAACGACAACAACAACGAGAGCATTAGAGAACATCAAACCGAAATAACCAACCATCTCATTTTAGGTTTAAAGAGAAGATGACTAAACTTTAAGAGTTTTCAAAATGCTCCCAAACAACCAGGCTGTCATGAAATTGTAGAAACTAAAGTTTAGATATTTTATATAAAATAAATGCACTTAAATTTTCTGTTCTGTTCATTCACATTGAACTTTTGCTTTTGGTCATTTTAAAGATAACCTAAGGAGGAACTCTTGTCTCATTCTATTCTCTTTTCTTTTATATCTCTTACATCTACATCCGTTTAACTGTATATAAACTATAAGGTTTTAACTTATAGAGAGGAAGGTCATAAGTAGTTTTGTAGTTTGGAGTGTAGCCTCTTTATTTTAACAATTTGGCTCTACGATTATGTGGGGTAAGCGTAAGCGAGTCATGATGAAATAAAAATAAAATATAAGAAATATGTGAACCGAAATAAAAGCTATAAAAATTTCATCTATTTTTCCCATGAGTATAGTACATATGTCAATGAATTTATATTTATGTATCCTCGAATCGCGATTGGGGTGTCTTATTGCAATATTTTGACCCCGCAAGTCCTTTCGTTATTATCTTAAACTTCAATTCCTTTTGTGTCGATGTGATTTAGGGTTGTTCTTACATGAAAAATTGAAGATTTATAAGAAATTTTAAAGATGCTTTTGAATTTCTTAAATTTAAAAAAAATCATATAAAAAGGAAAAAACACATTTTTTACATTAATTTAATTTGATTTGATTTTTTAGAAATCAGTTTATAATCAATCTGTGAATAGATGTTGATTAAATAATTTCGTATTTATTTCGAAGACTACAATCACAAAAGAAACTAGAATGCGACTCACACTGAAAACTTCCCATAAGTGCCCTTAAAATTTTTCAAATGATTTTAATTTACCACCGGATAGACATTTTAAAATAACATCAAAAATTGAAGTTTAAACTGTTTTCTGTCAGAAAATGGAGACGTTACATCAATTTTTGGCAGGGCTTTAATTTTTGTCATTTGGAGTTTTTATAAGAAGGTTAAAAAATTTGAACAACAACTCGATCCACTAACCTTTCGCAATCGTTGTAAATTGTGAAATTCACCGTATGAACCATGTTGTCGATTCCTAAGACTACCTTATCATTTCTGAACTTGCCTATCGACGGTGTAAGTTTCAAAAAAAATTGATTTAAATTCTAGGAACCTTGAAGCGACTACAAATGTTAACATTTTCAATTCGACAAATCGAAACGATAGATTATCACTACAAGATAAACATTAAAATCCTATTTAAATTAAATGTCCGTGGCCTCTGAAGCAAAGTGACAAAAGTCAAAATTTAAAAACGCATGAAGCCAAATTTAAGAATATTTTAAAGGCTTCATGCGTTTTAATGCAAACATTTTTTTTTTGGAATGAGGAAAAGTATTCATAAGCAAACCATTTCAATAATTTCAGATTGGATTTTTTAACATAAAGAACCAATTTCAAAATGAAAAAGAAGTGTTGACTCGGGTCACTTTGCTTCTAAGGGGACGATTTGTTTTGCCCTATTCACTTTGACCAAACATTTTCAACATTTTTCTATGATAAAGAAACTAGAAATACAATATAATTTTAAAGCAAACTACAGAAGCCGATAAAGAAAGAAAAGTCCTTAGTAAAAGTATTTTTTTAACTTCTCATAGGAAGTTATTTTAATCGCTCCGATTTGTCGAATTGACAATTTTGAAATTTTTCGTTTCAAGGTCCATAGAATCTATATCAAGGATTTTTGGAGAGATACCTGTCGCGTATATCTCGCAATAGAGATTTCGACTTTAAATAAATTTTGTGTGACAAAGGAAGATGCAGAAAAAAAAATGCACGCCTGTTTAACTTAAGAAATATCGAGAACCGAACATCAATTTATACCAAAATTTGCGTACTATTTTTTGTAGATTTTATTTTTTTTTATGAAAAAACGGACTGTTGGATTTTTATAAATTACTGAATATCGAAAACAATATTTTCTGTGAAATAAAATAAGTTTGAAGCCAATATTTTTAATTTTTGAAAAGCTATTTGAGTCGAAAGTAAACTTTTACCAAGTTTTAGTATTGTTTTTTTTTTTAGGTTTTATTTTTTGTAAAAAAAACTGTCAATTCGATTTTTCCCAAAATTTTTCAGAATGTTGAAAACAATATTTTTTATAAGCTAGAATTAGTTTAAATCCAATATCTCAAAGTTTTGAAGATATTTGAGTCGAAAATTTTGTAAACAAACTGTCAATTCGATTTTTCTCAAAATGTTTCAGAATGTTGAAAACAATATTTCTTACAAGTTAAAATTAGTTGGAAGCAATAATCTCAAATTTTTGAAAAGATATTTCAGTTTTCAAAATTTCACCAGATGGTGAAAATGTTATTTTTCGTTGCACAAAATTATTTTGAAGATAAAATCGTTTTTTGTTCGTAATATTTTCGAGGTGACAAATATTTTTATTTTAGCTTTTTTGATTTATAAAAAAACCCTTAATTGAAATTTTTTCCAAAAATATACTAGTTTGGTATCACGTTATAATATATAATATAAAATTTAATTCAAGTCTCTAGAGTTATTGGTTCGTGAGATATTTACGGTTAACCAAAATTGTCACCTTTTTTTTAAATTGCTATAGTAAAAAAACACCCACTCAATTTTTTTGAGTGACGACGAAAAAAAACTTCGCGTACGTACGGACGTACGTACACACGCACGCACAGACATCTTTCCAAAAATCTTTTATTTCTACTCTAGGGACCTTGAAACTTCGAGAAATGTCAAAATTTTCAATTCGACAAATCGGACCCATTACAATTACTCCCCATGGGAAGTTAATATTGGTTTGAAAGTATTAATTTTTTCAAAAAATATACATATTTCAAATTCATTTTCATTTTATAAGCTTACTAGCTGACCCGGCAAACTTCGTACTGCCTCAATGGATAAATAAAAAACCTATACATTTTTGTATAAAATAAACTTTAAACAAATAATTAATGAAGTTTTATTATTATTTTCGATTGATAACACATGATGTTGCTTACTTAAAAAACAAAATTTTCCAAAAATATTTTCTATTTATGTGTTTACATTTTGATATTGTTTTCTTTTGAGGTGCGTTAATAAACAAGGATGACGGTTTTTGACACGCGAAAATGCGAAGTATAATTGTCCATTAGCGAAACAGGGAAACTCCAAGTTGATTGAACAAACTTCCAAAAACTTGGGATTTATTTATAACACCGGCAGTCTTGTTCCATTGCACACGATTTTATGAAAGAATGGATAATTTCAATGCTATGTAATAGAATGATTCAAACTTTGTTAGGTAAAAAAATCTCTTCCACACATGTGAGTAGAGGAACATCCCAGAGTGGTGTTCTCTCCCCGCTTCTATGGATTTTGAGCATGAATACAACTATCGTTGAGTAAAAAAGTTGTAGTAAAGGAAGGAGCTTCGTAGTACCCGTGGCATGATGGTTAGTGCGTTGGACTATCATGCCAGAGGTCGTGGGTTCGATCCCTGCCTATGCCATCTAAAGTTTCTTTCACGGGTACTGCCTCTTGCGAGGAATTGACAAATTCTTCAAGAGTAATTCTTGTCATGAAAAGTGCTTTCTCAAATTAGCCGTTCGGATTCGGTTAGTTAGCAACTGGGCCCCGAGCAATGGACTTAGTGTTAATCAGGGAAAAACTGAACTCCGACTTAATGATCAAATCATGTCCTTATACAACATCGACAAACTAAAAAACATTCACAGAATAGCGAGTGTCGGCACAACAAGGGCTTTTCGATCAAGCCCAACAGATGCCTTTAGTGTTATTCTGCACCTTCTACTAGTAGGCCTACACATTATTTATGAAGTATCATTTAGCACTCTAAGGCTAAGAATTAAACTGTTGGTTTTATAGACCCTGTGGGCACTGATTCTATACAATTTTTTTGTGACAAACTCTGACTTAAACCTAAAAATGGGTTTCAAAGTCATCTTTCCTAGATTTCGATTGAAATGTCAAAGATTCAGTATGGGGTCCGGTCGGGAATTTTCTCCAAATCAATAAATTTCCCTCTCGGTCCCTAGCTAGATTTGTCCAGTTGCGCACTCCATGTTGGGTGAGGTCACTTTCCACTTGCGTGCGCCGCCAGATTTACGAGCCGAAGCATTGGTTTCCATGCCCTCTATACGTGACCCAGCGATCTCAGTCGTTGAACTTTTATCCTTCTGGCTAAGTCTACAGTCCGTTTCCGTTGCCGTTTCATCTTCTCCTCCACTCACCTTCTATGCATACGGGACCGTAGAATCTCTAGAAGCGACACTGTGGTTGCTCAAGAGAGGGCTTTACTACTTAGTTGCTTTCTTAGCCCAAAGAAACAGCGATTAGCAAAAGTAATTCTTCGTTTGATCTCAGCGCTGGTGTTGTTTTCTGTGTTCATAGCGGAGTCTAGACCAACTCCTTAACTACCTCAAAGTTACGTCTTTCATTGGTGACGTTTTCACCGAGACGTTCGGTGTTGTAGGTCTTTTCTTGATGAAAACATGTTCTTGGTTTTGCCCTCATTAACCGTTAAAACCATTTCTGCATCAATATTTGCAAGAGCCCCATTCACATCACGCTAAGTTCTTCCGATTATGGCAATGTCATTAGCATATAATTGGACAAACTTTTGAAAGATAGTGCCTCTAGTATTGACGTGGGAGCTCTGCATTATTCTTTCAAGTATACGGTGTTAAAGAAATCGTATGACAGTGCACCACCTTGTCTAAAGAATTTTTTGACATCGAGAGGTTCTGTTAAGTTATTTCCAACCTTTATGGAGCAGTGCGAATATTCCATGGTCATCCTTCAAAAACGGACGAGTTTGTCAGGGATCCCAAGACTATACATGGCTCTAACGGCAGAGAATATTTTGTGTGCGATGTTGAGTACACTGATGAGTCTATGGTTGGTGCAGCTTAGAGGGTCTCTTTCATTTCAGATTCATCCTGTCTGACAGCGGAATTCGGTTCGTCGTTGCCGTTACACAGTCTGCAAAAGTGGTTCTTCCATATCCTCAACGGTTGCACTATGATGTTTCCATTTTCGTCTTTGCAGGTTTATGTACTTGTGAATTTCGTTTCACCTCCTCATAAAACTTTTGAACTTCAGTTCTGCTTTTAAACCTCTTCACATCTCTGACCGCCAGGGCTGTCGAAGTACTGCAATAGCAGTATTTGTACTGCAATTTGTTTCTGCGTACTGCCGTACTGCTCACATGCCAAAAGTACTGCTTTTTTTAAATTCGCCAAATTGCTTTGATTGCTGAACTCATCCATCTTAAATTCCCAGACCGCTCTATTGACGTTGACTTCAATGATACAAATATTCATTTAAATGTTGAAAATATCTATGTATATCGGCCCTAAGGCCGAAATACTGATGAGAGCAAACGATAATTCTAGTATAAATGTTTTTGAAATTAAATCTAATTGTTTGAATTATTATATAAGTCTTTGTAAAGCTATTAAGAAACGGTTTGATTTTGATGACACAGTGCTTAATGAAGTGCAAAAACTTAACCCTAAAAATTTAGGTGAAAGTCTAGTTGGACTTAATAGCCTTATTTCCAAACATTGCTAGAGATCTAGAAGTAGAAGATTTGGACTCTGAATGGAGGGCTATTTTAAACTGCAATGAGATGTCAAAAGAACATGATTTGGAAAAGTTTTGGCACGATGTATTTGTGGCAAAAAAATGGCTTGGGAGAACTCCGTTTTCCAAACTTAAAGGTTTTTGTTGGAAATTTACTTGTTCTACCACACAGCAGTGCAACCTGCGAGCGGATATTTTCAAGTGTTAATTTAATAAAAACAAAAACCCGAAATTGCCTCAATGTTTCCACCGTATGTGGAATTCTTTCAGCCAAGTTTTTGTTAGGTGACTATAGCACACATCAATGGCAACCTTCACCAAATTTATTGAAAAAATATTCGAAAACTTAATGAAATAAAAAAAATATAGTAATTTACTGAGTTTTGCAGTACAATTTTATTTATTTTTTCAAAGAATACAAAAATCCTAATAAATGCGCTAGTATGTACCTAATCAAAAATATATATGTTTTTAAAAATAATATTAATATATATGTTTTTAAAAAAATGTAAAACATTTTAAAAGCCTTGTCAAAACTTTTTCCTTTTATTTAATTTTAAATTGTAAGCTTTATACATAAGGTATTTGTTTTAAAGTTGAAACATAATGTACTTAATTTAACCAAAAAACTGAATTCTTTTTACTTTTTTTTAATCTTTATTATTTAATAAAAAAAATGTATACAAATTTCCTGTTTTATTTGCTGTACTGCCCCGTACTGCTATATTTTTCTGAAAGTACTGCAGGATCAAAAAGTGAAACGACAGCCCTGCTGACCGCACACGTTCTCATGCTCTCTCTCTCTTTTTCCTTCTGAGAAGTCGGTGTTCCTCTCTCCTCTTCTGCTCATAGAGCTCGTAAGCAGCTCTTGTCCTTCTATGCAGTGCCGCTTTGCGTGCCTGTTGTTTGGCTGCATTTGCCTGCCGATATTCCTCATCAAACCACGGGTTTCTTGTTGGTGGCTACTTAAAACCCAGCACGTCAGAGGCGGCTTTTCTGATTGCATCTTGTTAATGTTGCCACTGGTTCAAGATACATTGTGTTGGTTGGAGAAAAATTCGAAAGAGGTTAGTTATATTATGACTCGGTCGGAGAAGGATTCGGCGATTTCTTGCGATTGTAGCAGACATCCTAGATGTTGGAAGCGTAACTAGCGTCGATCGCAATATGGTCAATTTGGTTGACGGTAGATTGATCTGGAAAAATCCAAGTTCCTTTGTAGATTTGAGGTGTGAAAAACTTGTTTACTACCCCCAACAACTTTCCACTCGTATTGGAACCCAATCTCCAGTTGAGGTACTAGGCACCCAATGTTCACCTAGGGGAGGTGAGAGTAGAAGTTGATAGACAGAGGTGGGTTTTGTGAAAACCTGTGGACGCTTGTGTCCTCTTGAATGCACATGTCTACCTTTTGAACATAAACATTTTATACAGCTTTATAAAATAATTCCCTTCTAATAATTGAAACGTTATTAAAATTTTAAAAAATAATTCAAAAATGTATTTATAATAAAATTTAGGGAACCAAAATAAAATAAAACTGCTGCTAATTCTAAAATGTGTATTTCTGTATAAATATGTACCTGTACCAAATTGATGATCATTTTTGCAAATTCATAAAATTAGATTTCTTTTAATTTCTACCTTTACTTTTTTAATTACAAATAATTTTTACAAGTTTGAGTTTTACATTAAAAAATCCAGTTTTTCAACACTAATAACATATTGAATTACCAGCTTTCCATATAGCACATAAATTTACAAGTTGTCTGCTACACTATACAATTTCAATCCAATATGAATTTATCATTCATCTGGAATTTCTCTTTTTCGAAATATTTCCTTTCAAAAACCATTTGAAAACTTTTAAATCACACCATTCACGAGTAACCAACGTTTTGTTTTTCTTTTCTTTATTTCACTTCGTCGAATAAATTTAGAATATTTAAAAATCATCCATCTCTCTTTTATAATATACAAAGCCTATATACAAATCGATTTCTCAACAAAAATAGCCATCAAATATTTTCCAGTGTTGAGAGCTCGAGCCATTGCCAAAAACAAAATCATGTCCTTATAAACTATGGCATGGATCTGGATGGCGGCATAGGGCGCGGAATATCTATCTTCTCGGAGTGTTTTTCTTTATTATTTATAAGCTACACCCATAGTTTTCAAGGGAAATATTTTTCATCAATTGAAAAAAAAAGAAATAAAAAGAAAAATCAAAGAAAAATAAATAAAAACTAAACAAATCGAAATCAATAGAAACATTTCAGATCTTTTAGATGACACCAATAAAAATGTCAAAGTTTACAACCCAATCGTTGTTTTTGTTGTTGTTGTTGCTGTAGTTAGTTGTTTCTGTCGGTTCTTCTTCGAAGGACATTTTATGGTATGCTACTTCCTACATATCCATAGCTCCCGATGCCTCTGCAAAATTTATTGTATTCTGTGGTTTTGTAAGGATTGTTGTGTAAATCTGTGCTTGAGATGGTTGCCGTTGCTGGTTTGTGTGCAGCAGTGGCAAGAAAATCATGATCCCATCGAATTCGTCTTCGACTTCACTTTATTCATTCAACTTGTATATTTATATGTATCCTGTATAGCTATACCCTTAATTCCAATAGCTAGCTTTTGAGACAAATTGTTTTCTCTGCCAGCATCAAATTCGATTTCGGGCATAAATCCTCTTAAGCATATTTAATGCAATTCTTTGGTGAGATATTAAGACAGATTATTGTATGCTCACATTCTTCCTTCCGTCAACGGTCAACTACCCCGCATCCTGCTTCCGCTCCCGCTCCCTCTCCCTCTCCAACCCCCACCCCCTTTACAATTGAATTTGATGGCATTCTTGTGTTAATCGCACTCTGGCATATAATGGAATGTGGGGCAAATAAAATATCACACGAGGTGATGTGCGGGGGAGGAACAAAAATACATCCCCTAAAATCTACCCTTGGGCTTTATTCTTAAATACTCGTACCTACTACTAAACACAAAAAAAGAAAGAATAAGGTTTTATTACATAGATGGCTATATGCCTTGCCTATGTGTGCCTATGCTACTCGAGCTTAGATAGGATGATACTTAAGAGCCTGATCTTCGTTAGCACAGATCTCTGTATTCAGGTTATAGGTACTTCTGAGGCTATACCCCAGTAGGAATTTTCAAAAAATTCATCGGTGAATCACCAACTTTTTCCTTAGTGAATGGAAGCTACACCCCATGAAAACATGGTGAAAACATCAATGAAATTAACATGGGGATTGGATTGGCGTTCACCAAGTTGTGAATTTTATGGTGACTGTTCAGTGAGGAAATCACCAAGCAAGTGCATTTGGTGTATTCCAAAGTGAATTGTAGTTGGTGAAAAATACCGTGAATTCACACCGGGGAAATCACTGGGTTAGTGGAGTAGCTGATATACTTGGGTACTTTACATTGGTGAAAAATGTGATGAATATTCACCAGTGGTTTCCTTAGGGAAGCCAATGTAACTCATTCACTAGTGCAAATTGACCTGGTGAAAAATGTCGTGAATGTGCATAAAGGAAGTCAATCATGTTTTTATTACCTAATTATTTTTTTACTCATACCTAAATCTTTGGATACAAATATTTAAAAAAAAAATAGTCATGTAAATTTTTATCATTTTATTTATCGTCCAAATCAGGGATTGTTTCAATAGGGAAATTTGTAGATATTTCTTTTGAATTGATAACATCGGCCTTTAGGAAGTGTTTGTTGTGGGCTGCCAATTCGAAAATCCCATCTTTTAGCTGCTCCATGGTGACACACAAACGTTTAATGTCCGCTCTCATTTCGTCTTTTTTATCTTGTTGATTCTATACAAAATGTAAAGCAGAATTATAGAAATTTAATTTTGTAATTTAATAAAATAATAGTTATAATTACCGTTTTCTTAAAAATCCGCCTTGGCTGCTTAGTGGGTGAAAATTCAATGGAGTACATTGCTGACTGTTTAGATCCGGAAGCCTTTAGAAAAAGAACAATAAAAAGGACTAGATAATTGTTAAAAGGGATTTGTAATTTAAATGAAATTACCTGAATATTTTCCTTGTTCATTTTTGATTCTTTGGTAAAATCTAAACTCTTTTTTAAAAACTATTATTTTTAATATCGGCTTTACGCACTTGACACTGTGAACAATGGAATTCAACTGAAAAAATAAACAGTAGAAGAAAAGGATTTTATTTAATTAAAACAAGGGCGCGTAGCTAGCCGCGCGTCGCGCCTAACCTTATTACTGGAAAATCCAAACGCATTTTTTATCTTTTCTGTTTCTTGAAAAAACAACAATGCTTTCAAAAAAAATCACTTACCCCGAACACTGTGCATTGTTGTTGGAAATAACTTTGTTTCTAAGCAAACCAGGCTGAGGATCGCGAATCGAAATTTGTATGATATGTAAAAAACCCGAACATTGCAATCCTTCAACCATCCGTCGCCATCACCGTCGGGCGTTGTTGTTGGAAATAACTTTGTTTCTCGAAGCAAACCAGGCTGACGAACGGGAACGGCAATTTTTTATTATATGTAAAAAACAAGAGCATTGAAATTCTGAAACTGAAGCCAATCTCCTCAGTGGCAGGTAGAGAAGAGAAAGGCAAATATAAACAAACACAAAACCCATCTCATGCTTCATATCATAGAGGAAATATATTATCTAGAGTCCCGACTTAATGGGTTTGCTCTCTTTTTGCCTACAAACTAAATTGAGAGAATTTTGCCCATTAGCATAAGCATGTGTTAGTTGTCCTGTGCATTTCTTATGGGAAAATCCAGATTCTATGTAGTTGTTACGGGCTTTTAAGAGAGTTGCCTCAAATAAAATTTGAGGGTGTTTTAGGCAAGACGGGTACCAGTCGGGACTCTAGATAATATATTTCCTCTATGCTTCATATCGTGAATAAAATATTTTACAAAGAAAAAGATAGGGTGGATTGTATAATCATAGGAAAAACGCAATGCCTTTCAGTAAGGATTTCATTGCATGCTATTCCTCAATGATTCGAGTAGCTGATTTCCTTGGCGATTTCACACAAAATTTTCATTGGTGAGCAAATTTCCTACTGGGACACTGCTTTCCTTACCACTACGGCGATGACGACGACGACTACGGACGTATAGAGGGGTTTATGGAAAAGTGATAGATATGTGGGGGTGTGTTTTTTCTACGTCACATATGAAAGTTGAACGTTTTGAAAAATCGAATTTAATGAGATGTTCGTATAATGAGATGAGAATATTATGTCTATACCTACCATAGGTTTTTTTTTAGATGTTTTAGGGAGGGGGGGGGTCTGGTACTGGTGCTGTGATTACAATCTTCTTCTATAAGGTAGGTACTTTTAAATTTGCAGTTCTTTTTTTTATGATTTTGTTCATTTTTAGTTGTTGTTGTTTTTATGTCGTGTCTTGTAAATGGTGCTATAAAAAGGAAGGTATTTTAAAAATAACCCACATACGAGTACTGTAGTGTAAAAGTATATGAGCATATTGAACTGATTTACGATGCGCACAGCATTATGTGCAATTTAGAAAAAGATGCAAATCAATACATAATATACCTATATGTATGTATTTACCATAAATATAAGTAGGTAGTGCTTAAGATAAAGAAAACCCATAAAAAGCGTCATTGGAAGATTGAATAAAACAACACACAAAATAGGTTCCCAAACCATATCTTAACTTGGTTACGTACTTTATTTTATAACAAATTGACAAATTTTTGTAATAATTTGAGACATAAAATAAAACAATTATTATTTGTTAAATAGGAAATTAATGTTTTTATTGCAAACACATTATAAAAATGATACAGTGGTTCAATTGATATGACGATATGTTAAAGCAATATAAAAAAATAATAGCAATAAAATTTTCAATAAAGGTTATATTACGATAATATGAGTATATTGAAGCTAAGTTTAAAAAGGCGATGTAGCCTGCATGTTTTCATTTTTTATTAAGATGAATGAATGAAAGTTCTTCTCTCCTTTTTTTAGGTTTTCCTTTTTTTTGAAAGTTGCTTCCGGTTTGTTCCGACTTGTTCCAAGGTTTTTGTTGTTGTCGAAAACACCTCAAAACTAACGTTTTAGACCCCACAACTTAATTATAACTAGCCTGAGATTGTTCTGAACGTTTTTAAAAGCCTTCTGTGATCAAAATTTTAAAGAAATTAGCATTCGAAATTTTTAAGTCTCCCTTATTTCGAAATTCTAAATGTTTGTATTTATTAAGTATTCTAATCATTGTTCCAAAAAATTAAAGTCATCAAACATAATATATTCTAAGAGATATTACCTAACAAAATTTTTGTCAAAAGTGCAAAATATGACCTCCTTATTTTTTTTAAACCATACATTTTAATATACACATATGCAGAAATAAAATCTTGGCCTTGAACTTAAAAACAAAACAAAATATTAATGTTCCTAAATTTTGTAAAAATTATTTTCTAAAAACCCAAAAAAATGCCGATCCTTAAAAATTAATTATACAGGGTTATCTATTTTGCGGTTTCAAAATTAAAAGTTAATAAAACACATATAAAATATTTGTTTTCAGGATATTTATTTTTAATAAAAAGTTTGAAAGTTGACATTATGTGTGAAACACTACATCATTAAAATGGCCACCATTCGAATTGTTGCAAACATCGATTCTTTTGAGGAAATTTTGGACCACTTTGTGACACATTTGGCGCTATCTCAGCCATAACGTGACGAATGTTGTTTTTTAAGTGCTCAAGAGTTAAAGATTTATCTGCATAAACACGGTCTATCGAGTAGCCCCGCAAAAATAGTCCAGCGGTGTCAAATCGCATGATCTTGGTGGCCAGTTGATATTGCCACGACGAGAAATTACGCGGCCAGGAAATGTCTCTTGCAATAATGCCATATTCGCTCGAGTTGTGTGACACGTGGCACCGTCTTGTGGAGACCATATATTCTCCAAGATTCTTCAATAGCAGGAAAAAAAAGTAAGTTATCATATGACCATAACGCTCCGAACTGTCTACCACCTGTTGTTCAAGCACCCATTCGACGTATCTACGACGTTGTGAATGATCAGTTGTTGTGTGAGCTGGACTTTGTATGGATGTAGGTGTAGTAATTGCAAAATACGACACAATGTGCCTGAGAACGACGAGGAATCGACACATTCGGGTCTTCGGCAACACTTTCACTTAAAACAGTGGTACCAGCGAAACGATGATGCACAGGCCTTACACTATCTGTAACGAATCCAGTCTTTCCAAATTTATTCACAATTTTGAAAATTGCTTGCGTAGTTGGACGGTTATGGAAACCATAATCTCCTCTTAAAGCACGATATGTGACTGTGGCAGATTCTATGCGTTGTGCAATAGTTGAGCGATCCATTTTCTTAAATGTCAGACTTCCAACTGAAAAACAAAAATGGTTTAACAACTTAGTTTGACAGCTGTCGAATTCCAGCCCTATACTTTTGAAACCGTAAAATGGATAACCCGTTATATATCTATGCTAACATAGGACTCCCAGCTCCTTCTTTCCAAAAAACCACATTACAAAACCAATGTTATAAATAATATAAGAAATCTTAGTGTAAATGTGTCGGTGCGCATAGGTTTTGAATTCCTGTACATTCCAATAACTGGGAAAGACAAATTGTTGTAATGCATTCCACATTCGCGCTGTACGGCTAAAGAACGAATTTCTATACTTAACAGTACGTCCGAAATTGTGGTCGAGGGTATACAGATGAGCATTACTGGAGGTGCTAGTATTATGGTTAAATTACTTGAGTTTCAGAATACTTACTTACTTAGGTCCTCAGACCTGTTAAGTCCGTTGGGAACGTTGGCTACGCCTACGCGCCAACATGTGCGGTTTCCAGATAAATGTTTCAGCTCCCTCCAATTCTTGCCTAATGACTCTGATTCCTCCTTGACTGTCGTCGTGTACTCTGCTGCTGATTGTTCTCATTTCGTGAGACAGGTGGTCCCTGAATTGTTGACGGGTAGTGGGATCCTTTGGTCTAGTGATGTTGAATTTGGGGGCTCGTGTTATACCGTTGGATCTTCGAACTGTATCTGTACGCAATCTTAGGGTAGCTATCATTAAGTGGTAATCACGGGCAAGTCCCATGTCGGCGCTTCTTCTGTTTCGGAAATCCAAGAGACTACTTCTAAAGTGTCGACTAATCGCGAAGTGGTCAATTTGGTTGGAAGGCGCTTGCCTGTCCATCGAAACCCAGCTTATTTTATGGCACAGTTTGTGTTCAAACTTGACCCACTATTCACAAGGCCATTGACGTTGCAGAAGTTAATGAACCTCTCACCATTATCATTGCAATTGCCGACTCCATGAACACTCATCACATGCCTTAGCCCGTTGTTCCTATACTGCCAACCCTAGCATTGGGGTCTCCCATAACCAAAATAATTTCTCCGCGGGGAGTGTTGTTGTAGGCGGATCCTAGTTGAGTGTAAAAGCATTCTTTCTCTTCATCAGATGCGAGCTCCGTAGGGCCGGAACACTCTATAATGGTGGCCGTACTCTACTCTGAAACCTAGCTTTAATAAGCCTTTCCGCAAGGGGCTCCCACGAAATAAGGCTCCTGATTGCCGTTTTTGTAAGGAGTAACCCAACTCCACAATCTTGAGCGCTTCCAGGAGCGTGACCAGAGTAGAGCAGGACAGTGCAGGACAGCGCGTCGGTGACTTGTATTTGCCCGATTCCAACCATCGCACTTCGCTTAACTCTAAGATATCTATCCTGTACCGCATAAATTCCCTCTCTAATTGGAGGAATCTGAAATTGTGCGGACCTTCACTCCCTGCGTCCAGAAGCGTCCTCACATTCCAGAAACCAATCTTTGTCCGGGTACAATAGCCAAAAGTTGTCAACGAGTTATCATTAATCATCCGAGACGTAATTTCGGTTTGCATAGCTGGATGGAGTTCAGTTACGAAGAGTGCTAATATTCGTTACCTATCCTGAAGAGTCAGGAAACTTTGCCCTTGCAATTTTAGCTAACTTATATATATAGGGATACACAAATCATTGCCCGGGTGCCACGACGAGGAGGTAAAGCAAGAACTTCGACATGGCAAGAAAGTTGCATTGCTGGCCTAAACCAAGTTTTAGGCAATCACCAACTACCCGATCTGCCATGCCGCAGGTCCGCCAATGCAACTGGCTATTTCACTTGATCCGTGAAAGTACAGGTAAAAAAGTGTGAGACAAGAAACTTTCCGATTCAAGCGACGTAAATAATTCAACGATGATACAATTACCAATCAATTTAAACACTCTACGTTCAATTCAAAGCACCAGCCCAGAGATGGGAGTTATACTCAAGCTTTGGACGTATTTAAGTCTTGTAAATAACAGCCAAATCAAACTTCTTGCATCACCTTAGACTTTAGACATTGGGTACAGGAGATCATTAATTAAAGTAAGAAAGTCCTTCAGGAACAGAATAGAGCCTTGGGGTACACCACCATTTAATTTGTGTTGTTCATACTTGAATCCATCCATCCGGGTCAGCGGATTTGTGAAGGTCTTAAAGACGTTCAAAAAAAGGTACGTCCCATAGAATCATTTACACTTTCAAGTACAGAAGGAGTCATGTTACTCATTAACAGCATCAAATTAGAAGCAAACTGTGTTGCAAGAAAATTGGTATTATCCATTACTTACAAAAGGATGTCATTGACAACAAGCGTAACAAATGAAAATATTTATAACTGTTTCTGCCACTAAAATTGTATAACTTTATTTCACCCGAAATTGGTTTAACTATAATTGAACATTACATTTTCCATTCCAACTATTACAATTTATTTAAAACATACAATCAAATAGCTTATGGCGGGTCTGAGCTCACTGGTGTGAAAAAAAACTAATCAAACTCGTGGAATAAACTTGACCTTATATTAGAAATTAAATCTAAACTCGTTAATAGTTGTATCCTTTTCCTCAAGGTATCAAAATATATCTCCCACATTTATTTGGATAACCTTGTTGCTGAAATTTCTCCATGTGATTCGAGTATGCAGGGTGGTTGATGGTATAAATATGCAACAACAACAACACGAATCTATTCTCCTTTATCCTCTTTCCCTTAACAAACTACAGAAAATCAAATTTCAAATCAATGTTATCGAAACATATTAGCCAATGCTATCCCGGGTTTAATCAAACTAACCAAACTAGTTACCCTTGGGAACTGATGTATTCTTGTACATTGTACTTGTACCTTATACCTACATCAAATCCAAAATCGATCCAACTCAAAATTCTGAATTTCCATATCACGTCGGCGTTCGGTCGCCCGTCGTCGTCATCGTCGTCGTCGTCGTCATTTTCGTGTCGAGTATTTCTCCAATGACGATAGTCAGCATCGTACGAAACTATAGCAGTTGAAAATATCCTTTTTATTCGCTTCCATTTCCTAAGGGCTTCGAATATTCTGTCTGTTTTGTATTTACAGTAACAACAAAAAAAAAGGATTCTATTTTGGTCCAAGAAGCGTGTAAGGAAATCTTATTTCACATTCATTTTTGAGAGTGAACAACTTCAATTGACTAGAGTATATAGGTTTTTGGGTTTACTTAAGAAAATTACTTTAGAATTTCGGGCAGAATATGGTAATTCATCATATTTTGTTCTTCGAAAACATCTATAAATATATTGAATAGAACATAATACATAATCCTGGGACTCTTGAGGGGTTACATGATGATAATACGCATAGCTTTTCCTTTTATGTTTCGATGGATTATGTTGAGTTTTTTTTTCGGGATGAAGTTGGAGAAAGTCGTCAATCCTTTTATATTCAATTTTTGATCTATAAGAAAATTGCCGAAACGAACTCATACATAAAATCTTTAGTTTATTACTGCCAGGATCTTTAAGGAATATGAATGGATATTCAAAAGAGTGAATAGCCTAAGTAAAGGGTGATTTTTAAACGTGTGATTTTCAAGAAGAAATAACACGCATTTGTTTAATGCTATTGCCAAGATCTTAGCTTTATTAAACAGATAAAAAGTTTTTCATTATGTTTTGAAAATTATTTTTAGCAAGTGCTCACCGCCACGCCGCCGCGGCGGTAGCTATTATAAATTGTAGCCGTATCGCCCAATTCTCAACCACTTTTTGTGCTACGTGGTGCCGTATGTCACCAATATAACACCGAATACTCTCTGCCAAGGCGTCAATCGTCTCGGGCTTATCTGCGAAGACAAGTAACTTCAAATAACCTCACACAAAAAAGTCCTTACTTACTTACTTAAGGTGTCCTACAGTCCTGTGTGAACTAGGGCCTCACCCAACAAATTTCTCCATTCAGCTCGGTCCCAAGCTAAATGTCTCCAGTTTCGCACTCCAAGTTGGGTGAGGTCACTTTCCTCTTGTGAGCGCTACTTGATTCGGGGTCTTCCACTACTGCGCTGTCCAGTGGGTGTGGATTCAAAGACTTTCCGGGCCGGAGCATTGGTTTCCATGCGCACTACGTGACCCAGTCATCTTAGTCGTTGGATTTTTACCCTTCTGGCTTAGTCTACGTCGCTGCACAGCCCGTACAGCTCATCGTTCCATCTTCTCCTCCACTACCCTTCTATGCATACAGGACCGTAGATCACACGAAGAACTTTTCTCACGAAACGATTCAAGGTGCTTTCATCCACTTTTGTCATAGTCCATGCTTCTCCACCGTAAAGTAGGATGGGGATGATGAAGGTCTTATATAGCGACAGTTTGGTACCTCGAGAGAGGGCTTTGCTACTCAATTGCTTTCTTAGCCCAAAGAAACAGCGGTTAGCAAGAGTTATTCTTCGTTTGATCCCAGCGCTGGTGTTGTTTTCTGCGTTAATAGCGGAGCCTAGGTAGACGAAGTCCTTGACTACCTCAAAGTTACGTCTGTCGATGGTGACGTTTTGACGTCGGTGTTGTAGGTCCTTTCTTGACGACAGCATGTACTTTGTTTTGCCCTCATTAACCGTTAAACCTATTTTTGCCGCCTCTGCCTCAATACTCACAAAAGCCTCATTGACATCACGCTGAGTTCTTCCGATTATGTCAATGTCATCAGCAATGCTAGTATTTGGATAGACTTTTGAAAGATAGTGTTGACGTGTGAGCTCTGCACTATTCTTTCAAGTACGATGTTAAAAAATCACATGACAGCGCATCACCTTGTCTAAAACCTTTTTTGACATCGAAAGGTTCTGTAAAGTTGTTTCCAATGAAGCAGGGTGAATTCTCCATTGTCATCGAATTTGGCAGGGATGCCAAAACTAGACATAGATCTATACAGCGTCCCTGTAGATGCTGTCATATGCCCTTGAAATCGATGAAAAGATGGTGGGTGTCCATTTGATGTTCTTGGGTTTTTTTTCCAGAATCTTCCGTAATTTGAATATTTAATCGACTGTGGACTTTCCTGGTCTAAAACCACACTGATAAGGACCTATCAGGTTGTTGACAATGGGCCTTAGACGTTCACACATTACGGCAGAGAAGATTTTGTAAGCGATGTTAAGTAGACTGATTCCTCTATAGTTGCTGAAGTTTAGAGGGTTTCCTTTTTTCAGAATCGGGAAAACAATACTGAGATTCCATTCATCGGGCATGCTTTCTTCCGACAATATCTTACAGATAAGTTGGTGCATGCTCCTAACCAAATAATCTCTAACTGCTTTGAAGGGCTCGGCATACAAGCTATCTGCTACATATCGGCTTTGTTAGACTTCAGCTTAGATATGGCAATCTTTACTTCGTCTAAGTCAGTAAGACGGGAATGTTATGGATTTCATCTTCTATGTTGAATGGATCATCCTGCTTGACAGTGGAATTCGGTTCGTCTTCGCAGTTATACAGTCTGCAGAAGTGGTCCTTCCATATCCTCAGCATTGACTGCGGTTCCACTATGATGTTTCCACTTTCGTCTTTGCAGCCTTAGGTTTATGTACTTGTGAATTTCGTTTCACCTATGCTCATAAAACGTTCAGACTTCATTCCTGCTTTTAAACCTCTCAACATCTTTGACCGCGTGCTTCTCATGCTCTCTCTTTTTCCTTCTGAGAAGTCGGTGTTCCTCTCGCGTCTTCTGCTCATAGAGCTCGTGAGCAGCTCTCGTCCTTCTATGCAGTGCCACTTTGCGTGCCTTGCACTATTCCCATAACGTTGTTCATTATGAAATGACAAACCATATTGAGTATGCATCAAGTGACAGCTGTCAAAAAGAACAACTCCAAAAAGAGGATTACCAGATTGAAAATCACACTCCCAAAAAAACACCCGTTATGATTTATAAGATTAAATTGCATATGCTCCTTAGGTTCAAGGGTATTAAATTATCATATACCTTCAAAATATAATGGATTGGTTTAATAATATACTAAACATGACATAGTTTTGCAATGAACTTTGAAAAAAATGGGTGTTCAAATTTGTTGCTGTGAAACGGTTTTAGATGAAGTATTTGTATGTTCAAACTAAAGCTTTAAAATAAAGAGGGTCTACATAGATATTATATTCCAGTTTCGAGCAGCTTTACTTTTGAAGAATTCCTAAATTCTAATGTTCATATTCTTGAATATTATATAACATAATTACCTACATATATGTACATTGTACATAGGGCAATAGCCTAGAGATAATTTTGGGAGTAAATAGTAATTAAAACAGGTGTAAAAAGGGCTGAAGGTAAGGTTTTAGGGAAAAGCGTCTTAATATAGAATATAAATGATTTGAAACTTTTTTCTGACCCTTTAGCGGGTATGAGGTGTTGAAAATAACTATTTTCAATTTTATTATAACGGATGTAACCACTTTAATTTACATAAGAAATACGAGGCATGGGTTTGTGGCCTTAAATAATTATGTTTGAGGATGAGTGTGCAGTAAAAAAAAAAGCAGAACTATTACAAATAAGTCAAAAACTTATAAATTCTTAATGATAATTCATTGAAATATCCATATTTGTGAAGCATATGCCCCAAAGTGGTGGAACAGTTCCTTCTCATTTTAATTACTATCATGACATTTAGTTTTTAATGTATGTATGTTTTGGAATCAACACTTTGTCCGTTCAAGAAATCGAAAAGAGGGTTTTGTACACCTTTTGTATTCTAGAGGCACAGTTTGAGCATTTGGAAAAAAGGAAGAGTTAAGAAAAAAGGTGTCAGTGTACATTCGTTTTGAATTCTTGAACTTTGCAATGATAGAGCGTGGCAAAGCATTTAAAACCCGAGTAGTACGTCCAAAAAATGAAACTCTGTACGTCAAGTACAGACCTAGCTGTCAAAGTTAGACCTCTTTCACACGAGACGGTTTCGTCCGTACGGTTAAAATCCGTACGATTTTTTTCCGTACGGACTTTGTTTTCACACATAACGTATTTTCCCCGTAAATCGTCTACGTTTGGTTATATTTTAGATATTTTTCTTTAGTACAAGTGGCCACAAAACCGGACTGCAGACGAATAAAAATCGGCCTCTTTCACACGAGACGGTTTCGTCCGTACGGTTAAAATCCGTACGGTTTTTATCCGTGAGCAATTGATAGTAAACTAATAAAATTAACTAAAGCTTTCACACTGGACGGAGACGGGTTTTTTCCGTACAGACGATTTAAAACAGCCGTCTCAACGACTGAAATATACGGCGACCGTGCCGCGCCGTCGCCGTCTTATCAGTGGCGTACGTGACTACACGAACGCATTCACAACAGACGATTTTTATTCGTCTGTCGTCCGTTTTTGTGGTCACTTGTACTAAAGAAAAATATCTAAAATATAACCAAACGTAGACGATTCACGGGGAAAATACGTTATGTGTGAAAACAAAGTTCGTATGGAAAAAAATCGTACGGATTTTAACCGTACGGACGAAACCGTCTCGTGTGAAAGAGGTCTAGGATGAAGTTTGACTGAAGGGTGAAGTGATGGGCATTTGTTTCTAGAAGCGCGAGTATTACGCCTAAACTTTTTAAGTTTAAGTGGCTATTTCACCGCACAATATACCATTAAAATAACAGTACTGTCCAAAAGGTAAAAGTAAATTTCTGGAGTACCAGCCCAGAGATATTGAAATTTTTGGCGTTTACCAATAGAGTTTAGCAATAAGATGGTTAGTTTTATAGTAAAAACATACTGGAATGCGAACCACATGGATAACTTCCCATCTGTCTATTTGTCTAAAACTTTAACTAAATATTAATACCAATATTTTGTGTGAGATAAGAAAATTTAAAGTAAATATCTTTCTTTGTTCTCATAATACTTGAGTCGAAATCATTTCTTATCAGTTTCTTAACTTTCCCATAGGAAGTTATTGTAATCGGTCTGATTTGTCGAATTGTAAATGTTGACATTTCTCGACGTTTCAAGGTCCCTAGAATCTAAATAAAAGATTTTTAGAGAGATGTCTATGCGTGCGAGCATACGTTCGTACGTCCGTACGTTCGGAAAGCCTTTTTCTTCGTCGATATCTCAAGAACGAGTAGAGATATCGACTTTAAATAAATTTTGTTATACAGATAGTAATGCAACAAGATGCAGAAAGGACTCTTAAGAAAATTGAGTTAATGGGTTTTTTACCATAGCAATTCTATACCAAAATATCTCACGAACCAATAACGCTAGCGACTTGAATTAAACTTCATATTATATATTGTGACGTTATACCAAACTAATTTTCAAAAAATTAATTAACGGTTTTTTTTATAAATAAAAAAACAGAAACAAAATAGTTGTCACCTCGAATATTTTACGAACAAAAAACGATTTTATCTCCAAAACAATTTTGTGCAACGAAGAATGATGTTTTTAACATCTGGTAAAATTTTGAGAAAAATCGAATTGACAGCTTTTTTACAAAAAATAAAAACCTAAAAAAAAATTAATAAAAGTTAGTAAAAATTTATTTTCAAAAGTTTGAGATTATGGCTTCCAACTAATTTTAGCTTTTAAAAAATATTGTTTTCAACATTTGGACAAATTTTGAGAAAAATCGAATTGACAGTTTTTTAACAAAAAATAAAAATCTAAAAAAAAAAAACAATTAAAAAGTTGGTAAAAATTGATTTTCGACTCAAATATCTTTTCAAAACTTTGAGATATTGCCTTTAAACTATTTTTATCTTTTAAAAAATTAATATTTTTTTTTACAAAAAAATAAAAACTTAAAAAAAAAAAAAAATACTAAAACTTGGTAAAAATTTATTTCGACTCAAATAGCTTTTCAAAAATTAAAAATATTGTGTTCAAACTTATTTTATTTCACAGAAAGTATTGTTTTCAAAATTCAGTAATTTTTTTATAAAAATATAACAGACCGTTTTTTCATAAAAAATAAAATCTACAAATAATAGTACACAAATTTGGTAAAAATTGATGTTCGATTCCCGATATCTCTCAAATTAATTTCATTCATCCAATTTATGAAATGCTTCTAAAATTGGTAAAAATTTGTTTTCGGCTAAAAATCTATTTAACAAAACTATATTTTGAAATTAAACTATTCCATTAAATGAAAAATATTAGTGGTAATTTTTAAATTTTTAATAATAATTCAACTGACAACTTTTTTAACACAACACGAAAACCTACAGACCTTTTAAGCAACACAAATCGACAGACGGGATGGCAAGTTATCAGTGTGGGTCGCATCTCAGCCTCTTTTATCGCCTTTAAATAATCAAGCCTTATTTACAAACTACACATTTGTCAATTTTAAAAGTCCGTTTTATTATTATTATAATACATATTTTAATTTAAAAATCATGTAATTAGAATATACTTAAGCTTAAAATTAGTACAAAAACAAACAAAAAATATCCATTTTAATGTTTAGCTTGGGATTGAAGTTTTCCAACAATTCCACTCCAGAACGTTCCATATTCTTGCAGTACAGTTCCTCTAAAATAACAAAAGAAAGAAAGAAAGAACAATTTATTACGATGTGAAAATCAACAAAAATTAAAAATGGAAATTTTATCATATTCTACTTAATTGATTTTTAATGATTAATTTTGTTAGAAAATTATATATTTTCACAGCTTCTCAGCCCAAGTATATCGAGGAGTCCAGCACCTCCACCATCACACTCTGCCGTTTCTGCGAAACTGCCAATCAAATGTCATTCGATTATAGAACCGCCACGCAGGCCCTTCGAAATAGCGAAAGAAACCTAGTCAACCAAAGCACAGCGAATTGTAGACGTGTTTAAGCAGCACTTACAGCAGCTGCTGAATGACCATCTTGTAGACGAAAGAAACGAGCAAGGAACCATGAAAATAGTTAATGAAGACCCAGTCCCAGCACCCAGTATTGAAGAGGTTAAGAAAGCCATTCAGTGTTGCTTCAGGCCAACGATAAACCATATTTTCACATTAAGGGCCCCCGCAGACTGCAGACTTTTTATCGGCTGATAGTTTGGTCGGCTTCTTAATCAGTATGAAGAGGAATGCATATGTGTACACTACAGCGATTCAGTATCGGCCGATAAAAAAGTTTGATGGGCTACCCGATTACATTCAAACTAATCTGTCGGCCAACTATCGGCCGACTGTTTAATCAGTATTGGCGCATACACGCCTGAGCCAGTGGCGGACTAAGGGGGGGCGGTGGGGGGCCCCGGGTGGCAGACTAATAGGGGGTGCCATCAGTAACAGAAAAATAACTTTGCACACTACTACCTACTCATTCTGGTTCGATATTTTGGAAGAAGTTGATTCAGCACAGAAATACTTGCAAAAATCCGGGCTCACTCTAGAAAAAAGTGTAATAATACTTAAGGCACTAGCGAGTTTTCTTCGTGAACACCGTAATGAATCCTTGAAAAAGGCCGTAATATACGCAAGAGAACAATGCACCGAGCTAGAAATTTCAATTGAAAGGCGGGGAAGAAGAAAATTATGCCAGGCGAAAAGGCTCAAGATGCTGGTTTGACGTTGGAAGAGGAAACACGAAGAGCCATGTTAGAATGTCAGGATACATTTTATACTGAACTTGTGCATCGATCTAAGGCCATGGAAGATATTGCGTCAGTTTTCTCAGCTCTTCAACCGAAAATATTGCTGTATGGAACGGAAGAAGAACTGCGGGCTGTGGTTCCAATGCTTACCTCGACATTTACAGAACTTACAGACAACAGTATCATATTGGAAATCCAGCGAATTCGGCGTCACATGGTAGCTTCAAAGATAAATTTAAAAGATGCAGAAATTTGGACAGCCTTTGAATTTTTAAGCTTCATTGTTAAGTGGGATTTTTCAGACTCTTTACCGAGTCTGTCATTGGCGATGAGAATTTATTTAACAATTTGCGTCTCAGTGGCATCGTGTGAACGAAGCTTTTCCAAATTAAAATTAATAAAGACTTATCTAAGATCAACGATGAGCCAAAATAGGTTGACTAATTTGGCTATACTTTCAATCGAAACGGAGCACACAAAAAATATAGATTTTAATGATATAATCGAAACATTCAGTACAATAAAAGCTCGTAAGCACCTTTAAATAAAATCTTTGTTCGTGTTTTTTTTCTTAAATTTTTAAGGGGTGTAAGCTTGCTTTACCGCCCCGGGTGTCACTGCCTCTTAGTCCGCCACTGGCCCGAGCATACATGACGTTTGTTTAGTCGGCCGATAGTTCAGTTCGGTCTGTGATTTGGCGTCGTGTGCGTGTATTTTGAATATGGCGTCGCCCAAATCATAATTGTTTCTTGTAGAAAGTTCCGTCGATAGTTGGATAGTCTGTGCCCTGTTCACCAACCAAACTGTTTATGTTTAGTTGGCTCGGTGTGCGCACTTTCAGCCCAACCCGACTAAACTATCGGCCGATAAAAAGTCTGCAGTCTGCGGGGGCCCTAAGGCAAATCTTTTAAAAGACCAACGAATTTCAAGTCGAGACTGACCATCTTTTCATCGACTTCAAATCCGCATATAATAGCAAAGTCGCCAAGAGCTTCTATTGACAATGTCTCAATTTGGGATCCCGAAAGAACTGATCCAGCTTTGCGGCATGACGTTACAAAATATACGGTGCGACGTGCAAATGGGTAACAACTCATCAGAGCTGTTTCAGACATGTGCAGGGTTCAACCAAAGATATACGCTATGTGATTTCTTCAACATATTCCTAGAACAGATAGTGCGCAAGAGTGGTGTTAACCTAACGAACCACTACTGGGTTCAAAACTCGTTTCTCAAAAGACAAAGAAGATGAAGAGGCAGAATGGAGGAGAAGATTCAATCGTGAACTTTAGGAGCTTTATGAAGATGTGGATGTAGTCACAAGAGCCAATACACGCTGACCTGACTACACTGGCTCGGCCACATCGAGCGCATGGACAACATCGCTCCCAGCAAAGAAAATCTTTGAATCCCAGCTCCGAACCTCTGATACAAAAATCAGAGCGTTTGGTCTCGTCGAATGTAAAGAGCTCGCATGGGACCGCAAAAGATGAAAGAACGCAATACCTCAGGCTGATATCCTCAAAGAATTTGGAGCCTGATAAGTAAGTGTAAGTTAACAAATTTAGATAGATCCACAAATTAAGTATTGATGGTGTTTGGCAATTTTCTTAGAAATAAATTAATTAAGATTTGATATTTTGAGCGTGTTAAGAGGTTACAAGCTATTGAATTTTAAAATACAAAAAAAGAGAAAGCATAAATTAAGTGTTAAGCATTCAAGCAAATAAAGCGACCATATGGTTCTTTTTATTTAACTCTCCTCAAAACCTATGTACGCTGGATGTCAAATTGACTCAATCATGAATCCATATCCAATGTCCACTAACATCAAATGCCTGCAAGCTTGGCTATAACCCATATGCTCAAAGATTGTGCAATGCACGTCTGCACGTGCAACATACTCGCTTATGATCGACATTTGTGATTAGTGAATAAAATGAAGTCAAGTCTTTTTCAAACCTGAATAATGTTAGTCTGATGGACATATTAAGTCTTTTATTGTCCATATTAATAGAAAAATACAAACTACAATCGAGACACACCAAATTTATGGTCTTTCTTTAATCGTAGGTAATAAAAAAAGGGAATTTGTTGTCGATTTTATTTATTGGAAGACAGTTTCTTGCCAAATCTCTTATATAATATTTATTTCTTGTAAAGCTTTTCATCTATAAAAGTAAGGAATGCATTTTTCGAAATATTACCACCGATATGGTTTCCTCTTTTCTGTGCAATTAGTGAGCTATCATTTCGAACAATAATTGTAATTAATGAGTACAAACCATAGAATTATGTACAAATGTATACAGTCAAACAAATTATATGTTTTCTTAAAATTGCAACAACGTGACCCTGGTGCGGTGTTATTGTGTTACGAAATGCTTTAGAAGCTGAAATATAAAAGTATCTAAGAGATTGAAAGCGATTAGAGCAAGGTCGTTTTCTTTGACAAATAATTGTTATTGGAATAATTAAACTGCATCACATTCAAAATAACGCAAGCCTAGGCAACAATACCACTTTATGCATGTGCATAACTTATAGTTTATTTGATCTCAAACAACTTTTGATCTCAAGATACCTACGGTTTTGGCTTAAATAATATTAGCATTTCTTATTTTTTTTGTTTAACTGTTTTGTGTTAACTTAGATAAAGTTTACACGACATGAAAAAGCGGGTTAATGTGTTGCAAAAATGTTCGATAAAGAATTTTATGAGTACACATATTATAAGTGCTATATAGTACAGTTCGTTTATAGAGATTAACAATTTAGCTGATCAAAATAATAGGAGCACTCGAAGAAAAATATCTTGGATTTATTTCAAAATATTATCTAAACTTTTTTTAGATATGATGCTTCAATGGATGCAGCGAGACACTGCACTGAAAACATCTCGATATCATCTAAGCATATCCATAAACGAGATCGCAAAAGTAGACCAAAGTTTTACATAATGTTATTTAATTTTATACAAATGGAACGAAATCCAATCAGGAAATTAGAAGATTCCTGTTTATAATACAATTTTGAAACAGCAACTTTTATAAGAAAATCTGATGCCATCAAAAAATCTACAGCAAAATTTGACACAAAAGTTTGATCCAGAACAGTTCTTATTATCCATAACCCACAATCACCATATATGTAAAGTGCAATTGCAAGAACTTGCTCCTGTATCCAAAGATTTTTTTTAAAATAATACCTATAATTTAAGATATAAAAACATACCTGCAAAATAAGTTAGTTTTTAAATATTTAAATGCTATTTAATATCTCAAAATAACCTTAATTTTAATATTTGTTTAAATTAATTATGTATTTGTATACCTATATATAATTTTTCAAATTCTGGTTAAAAATATTTTAAATATGCAGCTCTTTACAAAATACTATTAAATATTTTATGTTTCATATTCGTAAAATAATATTTACCCGTTTTCGAAATAGCAAACTTTTAAAAAGAAAAATTAAAAGAAGAAGAAAAGAAATTTGGAGAAAATTTCATAAAAATATATCGGTTTGTTTTTGAGTAAATTTAAATTTTCTATTTTTGACCAAAAAATTTTTATTAGGACTACTGTGATTTTTAGTCTTAAGAAAAAGTAAAAACGCCTAACTTGAATCTGACCTTAAAACCTTAATTTCCAAGTTTAAATTTAATCGACCTAATAGTTTGGGCAGGGATGAAGGAATAAAGTTATATGAACAGGTGAAACGAAATTCACAAGTATATAAACCTAGAACCGAAACTGCAAAGACGAAAGTGGAAACATCATAGTGGAACCGCAGTCAATGCTGAGGATATGGAGGGACCACTTCTGCAGACTGTATAACTGCGAAGACGAACCGAATTCCACTGTCAGGCAGGCAGGATGATCCATTCAACATAGTCGACGAAAGCCAACAATCCCGTCCTCCCGACTTAATCGAAGTAAAGATTGCCATATCTAAGCTGAAGTCTAACAAAGCCGCTGGAGCAGATGGCTTGAATGCCGAGCCCTTCAAAGCAGTTAGAGATTATTTGGTTAGGAGCATGCACCAACTTATATGTAAGATATTGTCGGAAGAAAGCATGCCCGATGAATGGAACCTTAGTTATGTTTGCCCGATTCTGAAAAAAAGGAGACCCTCTAAACTTCAGTAACTATAGAGGAATCAGTTTACGTAACATCGCTTACAAAATCTTCTCTGCCGTGATTTGTGAACGTCTAAGGCCCATCGTCAACAACCTGATAGGTCCTTATCAGTGTGGTTTTAGACCAGGAAAATCCACAGTCAATCAAATATTCACATTACGGCAGATCCTGGAAAAACCCAAGAACACCAAATCGACATCCACCATCTTTTCATCGATTTCAAGGCCGCATATAACAGCATCTACAGGGACGATTTAAAGAGCTATGTCTAGTTTTGGCATCCCTGTCAAATTCATCTGTTTGTGCAGGATGGACAATGGAGAATTCACGCTGCTTCATTGGAAACAACTTTACAGAACCTTTCGATGTCAAAAAAGGTTTTAGACAAGGTGATGCGCTGTCATGCGATTTTTTTAACATCGTACTTGAAAGAATAGTGCAGAGCTCACACGTCAACACTAGAGGCACTATCTTTCAAAAGTCTATCCAAATACTAGCATATGCTGATGACATTGACATAATCGGAAGAACTCAGCGTGATGTCAATGGGGCTTTTGTGAGCATTGAGACAGAGGCGGCAAAAATAAGTTTAAGGGTCCGGCCACGCAATGAGCGACGAGCGACTGAGCGACGCAGAACACATGAGATCGTATGGAGGGGGCCACATAAACCCTAAGCGACTGAGCGATTTATTAAGCGGCAGAGCGACGTCGCTCTGTAATCAAATCTGTTTTAATTTTTCAATCGATCGCTGAGCGACGGACGTAGAAATAAGATGTGTACAATAAACACTGAAAGTTTAATTTCAGCTGTCCAAAAGCTGTTCGATTTTTCTCAAAATTTTACCAGATGTTGAAAACGTTATTCTTCGTTATACAAAATTGTTTTGGAGATAAAATCATTTTTTGTTCGTAAAATTTTCGAGGTGACACATTTTTTTTTGATTAAAAAAAAAAACCGTTAATTGAAATCTTTTCCAAAAATTTATTTGTTTGGTATCACATTACAATAAATAATACAAAATTGATTTCAAGGGTTAACCAAAATTTTGACCTTTTTTTTAAATTGCTATGGTAAGAAAACAACCCACGCAATTTTCTTGAGAGCCCTTTCTGCATTATTATCTGTATAACAAAATTTATTTGAAGTCGATATCTCTACTATTTCTTGAGCTATGTACGACGAAAACGTCGCGAACGTACGGACGTAAAAAAGTACGTACACACACAGACATCTCTCTTAAAATCTTTTATTTAGACTTTAGGGACCTTGAAACGTCGAGAAATGTCAAAATTTTTAATTCGACAAATCGGACTGAAGATTCAGAAATAAATAATGAAATTCACCATAATTTTCCCTTTCACGATTTATGGGGTGTACACCAAATCTACGGAATCTTGATCTTATTACAGATCTATTTTTTCCAACTAATCGCTCAGCTACGTGTCGTTTACTAAATGGCCACCCATCGCTCAGATTGGTCGCTCAGCGACTCGTCGCTCGGTCGCTCAGTCGCTCGTCGTTCGTGGCCGGACCCTAACGGTTAATGAGGGCAAAACAAAGTACATGCTGTCTTCAAGAAAGGACCTACAACACCGACGTCTTGGTCAAAACGTCACCATCGACAGACGTAACTTTGAGGTAGTCAAGGACTTCGTCTACCTAGGCTCCGCTGTAAACGCAGAAAACAACACCACCGCTGAGATCAAACGAAGAATAAATCTTGCTAACCGCTGTTTCATTGGGCTAAGAAAGCAATTCAGTGGAAAAGTCCTCTCTCAGGGGACCTAAGTGTCGCTATATAAGACCCTTATCATCCCCGTCCTGTTATACGGTGCAGAAGCATGGACTATGACAAAAGCTCTTCGTGTGATTTAAATCTAATACGAGCATAAATTCGTTAAATCGTTAAAACATTATTTTTTCACTATAAAAACATACTTTACTTATACAATATGTGTTGAGATGCGCAATAAATAAAATGTATCCAATTTATTTTATACACACAATTTATTGAACAATATGAAAGCACAACAAATAAAGAAATCGAACTTATAGAAATAAAGAGAATTTTCAAATCATTAAAAACAATTACAAAAATTATTTAATAAACAACAAAACTATTTGATCCAAATTAAAATAAATATGAAAGTGAAAGTAGAATAAAGTAAGGTAAGGGCAGTTGAAATATTCTTAACAATATGAAACAAAACATGATTATCATTTTTGAAATATGAATAACCTTTCTCTTTCCAAAAGGCAAAGCACCCAACTCTGAACATCTGATAAAACATTCATTATAGATATTCGTTTGGAGTTTTACAATATTGTTAATCTACACTAATTTTATAAAGAGGAAAGATTTGTATTTTTGTATGTAACGAATAAACTCAAAAGGTAGGTACTGGACTGATTTTAATAATTCTTTTTTCATTGGAAAGCTACATTATCTTTGAGTAACATAGGCTATATTTAGTACTAGATTACTACAGAAATCTTTAGAAATTCCTATTAAAACCAACCGAAAAGGTGTAAACAAATTAGCCATAAAATGTCTTTCATCGCATACGCTGCGAAGAGTATTAATGATAGGACAAAAAAAATGTTCGAAAATATCTACATCTACACTATCTACACCAATATTATAAAGAGGAAATATTTGTATTTTTGTATATAAAGAATAAACTCAAAAAGTACTGGACCGATTTTAATAATTGTTTTTTCATTATAAAGCTACATTATATGTACCAATTTATGTCTACCCGTGCGAAGCCGGGACGGTCCGCTGGTATTTATATAAAATTATTTCTCTGAAATTATTTACTCAACGAACTATTGTTAAAAATAAAAAAAAATGGCACATCGACTCTCCCCGACGGGGAATTGAACCCCGGTCTCCCGCGTGACAGGCGGGGATACTGACCACTATACTATCGAGGATGTTGAAATTTTTGTGGTTCAAAGATGTATTTAACTTTATAAACTAATTCAACTTATTAAAGATAAGAAAGGAAAAACTACAGGCACAGATACTATAGTATAGTAACTCTATTATCTGTGCTACAGGTTTATTCATTGTTTCACCAGAAAAATTCCAGTGTAATGCAGTGCAGGTTCATGAAAACTGTCATACCAAATTCAAGCAGAAACGTCATATGTCAGATGTTAAAAAGAAGAAAATAAATTGAATGCAACGCAATTTAAAGGAGTAAATAAAAATACAATCTTCTAAAATTTAATTATCCGATTAATATTTCTTTTATAAACTTAATTTAATTTGGTATTGGGAGAACACTGAATCAACTGAGATTGCCCTTCACTTGAAGTTAGCTTCTAATCTATACATTACTAAAAAATCTAAACCAAGATCACAAACAGAGGAAAAATTCAACTTTATTTGTAACGCAAAATGTAATCAAGTAATGATTTGAACTGATTTTCACCAACCAGCCTTTAATCAAAAGGTAGTGTAGAATATTTAAAACTAGTGTAGGTACAATAATTTAGTTGAATAAACGCCATTTATAGCTATAATTGGTTTTCATCATTTCAACTTCGGCAGTTGGGTTATAGCTTTCATTGAATATTTCCATCATTTAACACAAATTTCAAGCATTTGGGATTCGAGTTGATTATTGAAAGTTCAACTGACACTTGGTAACACAAAGATAATGGAACGCTTTCATTAGAACGATTATGTTCTGAAATGTGGAGTAAACAATTAACTGTTCATTGAAAACGATTTCATCGTTCAAAAATAAGGCGCCAGTTATAGCTATCATTGGTTTTCATCATTGAAAACAAACATTGTAATTTTTTTGGCAGGTCATTTATAACTATCATTAAAAATGTCTGTCATTGAAAAAAATTTCCTGATTGAAAGCCACCGAAAATTTTTTACTGACAAAAATCTGTCATTGGAACTGTGTGAAATTGGATCACAAATCAGTAAAACGATTCGTTTCACTTTTGAACATAAAAGTATCAGTTGTTCAGGAAAATGAATTTCCGTCCGGAAAATAGAAAAATACATTTATAGAGAAAAATAAATGTGCAATAACACTTTTTTTCCTCAAACAAAATTCTTTGTGTGATTTACTATTGATCAGTATATAATTTTCATTTCTAATCAAAGGGAAACACCGTCAAATATCGATTCAAAAATTTTTCCGGATCGATTTCAATGATAGCTATAACTAGCGCCTAAGGAAGAAATAAAATTAAAAGAAGAGTAAATAATGTGTTTTTTTTAGTAAACAAAACTGCAACTGATCAGCTTCATGTTGACTCAAATAATTACAAAATGCCTCTTAATCACTGTTGAAATAGTTTTCAATGATGAAAACCAATGAAAGCTATAACTTTCTTCTAAGTCAGTGCAGAAATTTTCTCAATGAACACAAAAAAGGGTAAACTTTTCTGCACGGAGTCTTTTGACAATTATTGAAATCGTTATTGTAAAACACATTTTTAATGGGAATGATAAACTTTTATTTGTTTGTTCTTAAAAAATGACCAAAGAAAATTATTATTCAGAATAATAATAAAACTTAAAACTAACTACTATGTAATATGTATATACATATGTACATATATGCCACGTCATTAGATGAGTTCATATCTGTTATTGAATTAATTGATCCATGTTCGTTGAAAAACTTCGTTCTACATCAAAATGTACATATGTGTTCACTGAAATAAAGACTAGGATGCACCGATGGAAAGTTATCAGTGCATTCTTTCACCGCAAAATGAGACTAAGGGGCCGGTTATAGCTATCAGTAAAATCCATTAGTAAAATTTGTAACAGGAGAAATCTGAAATGTTTTACTGATGAGCGTTTATAGCAATCAGTAAATTTACGTCATTAAATGTTGTTTTCTTTCATCAGTAAAATTTTTAATGATGTGATCGGAACAGTAAAAAATTGGAACACCAACAGAAAAACGAAATGGAACTTTTTTTGGTTTTTGGCAGTCAGCTGCTCAGTGAAATGAAATTTCATCATTGACATAAACAGACTTGATTTGATTGGACTTAACTGTATGTTAGATTTATTTTGCCTTACTGTCTTGGCACTTTGTGCAATTTAACCCCCATCGCAACTTGTTCCTCCTTTAGCAGTACGCCAAAATCGAATCGCCCATTAGCCGATTCTTAAAACAAGTTTCCAAAATTTAACGGAGTGACAGAACAATAATGTCACAAACCATTCAATATTAAATAAAATATTGGCTGCATTAATTTTTTAAAATTCGTGTTTCATTATTTTTTTAATCCTGTTGTTTTTCAAAATAAATTTATTTTTTTTTATCTTGGGCAAAGGTTAAAGAATTTCGAAAAGTATGTAAGGCAAAGAAATCAATAGATTGAAGTTTTAGCAGATTTTTGTCTTTAAGCAACTTAGATTGGCATTTTTGGTAGAATTAATTTTTTTTTTTGAAAGTTAATTCTTTTTATATGCGCAGAGAACTGGTGGTCTTATAATTGTTTTTAACTATTTCTTGACTTCCGAAAATTGAAATTTCCTTCGAATATAGGTAACACTGTAAAAATATTATACATAGGTAAAGAAATTAAGTTTTGTAGAAATGGGTAATATATTTTTAAGCAATCAACACATAATTTTGACTCAGTTTTTCATTAAATATTTACAGCCCCAAAAGAGTCTGGAGCTTTTAAACTTTAAGTTTTAATTAATTTCAAAAAGTTATAGCTTTAAATATTCAAGAATTGAAATTCCAACGACCCCAACTCGACTCCATTGGGAGTAAAAAAGGATATGGTTTGAATTCAGCTAAAATTCTTCTTTATTTGAAGTTAAATGAATGTCAGTGAAAATCAACAAATTTTGTCTGCGAGCCCCAAACCTCTCCATAAAGTCGAAATGTCCTTTGTGACATATATTCAAGGCACGTGTTACATAATCGTTACCACTTAACTTCGACTTCCTTCAAATCATTTATGTATGTACATACCGGGTCCTATGTCTGAATGTATAGGTTAAAAGAAATGCAATAACTCTAAAGTTAATATCTTACAACACAACCTTTTAATACCTCGGAGACCAATTCAATTCAGGGACATAAAAATGAAATGGAAAATAAAATAACTCCAACCAAAAACACAAATAAAGAAACACTTTTCATTCACGCACTGGGAATGGCAAATTGATGACGAAATTTATCGAACATTCATATGGAACCGCTTCTATTGCACGACGACGACGACGCCGATTGCACCACACCAAACTCCGAACCTGATACAAGTTAGAGTTGGGAAATTCTGCTCATACATGGCACGCAGAATAAAAGTTGCTCAATATACCATAAATTGATTGCCTTCCCCAAAAAACGCACTTTAAAGCTTGCAACTTTACAAAATCAAATAAAAAAAAATGTAACACTATTTTCCACTTACGTGAAATATACACGTCCTCTTTTGTGCTGCGGCGCCTTCCAAATCAACTTGGCCCCCAGCTTATCCCTATTGTCCGAGTGAGTAATGGCCGAACACTCTGGAATGCCTTTGGTGTTCTCACTTTGTTCCCAATGGCCGATCCATTCGTTGGTCACTGCGTCACGTGCCTGAATGAAGAACCCTCGGAACACATGGCGGTTATTGTAGGGGTAGATTACAACTGTATACGAGGAGATATATGGAAGAATTTTTAGTCCTTAATCTGAGCGCGACGTAATGTAAGATGCTGACAAGTTTGACTTTAGTCCCTTTAGTCGAACTTCTATGTACCTACCTGTGATTTGTTGTCCAGGATTAAAGCTTTCTGCACTAGCGACAATATCAAAGGGATTCGTTTCCAATGATTGCGGTCGGGCTTGGCCGTGGTTGGGTTGGTTGGCGCGTTTTTTGACACAAGTGTCTGCCGGAGCACCGTCCGGAAAGCCACCACTCCTTTGAATCAAAGCCAATAATCCAACTAGAAGTAATCCAATGGCACTGGAGGAATTCATTATTCTATATACGAGTAACGAGTATCCGTTTGTTAATTGAGTCTATGCGGTATGTTGCACGATTCACGGCACACGGTGAACTACACGACTTCTGCCCACTAGCACTGAGTTAAGATCTCTTTTGGTCTAAGCGCCCAAAGGTTTGGGGGTTTTTAAAGCCTTTCACTACGAATATACGTAGCTCGAGAGTGGGAAATGACCAGTTAAAGTGGGCCCCGCATATGCTGATTGAGCTGGTGGGGGCTGATGCTTTAGATGGAGCTTGCAAATAGAAGTTCACCTAGTTTCTGTGCATGTTACTATTACTACACATATTGGACACCAACCGGTATTCGAAACATTGTGCGTTTTTGTTTACATTTACGAAGTTGTATAGCTTCTTTTTTTAAGGTGCGTGTGACGCGAGCGTTGCGGTACAATCACCCTCTGGCCTATGTGATGCCTATGGAAACATAATAAAAATTGAATTGACAATCCAAACGTGAGTTTTGGGTTCATTGACTATTTCCATCGTCCAAATAAATGACGCATTGATTGAATAGTTACTGTTACAGTAAAGATACCGGTTATGGTTTTGACTTGTCTAACATAAATTGTGTGATCGACATTTTTATTTTAACCATAAATAATTGTTTATATCGACGTTTATAACAAATGTTCAAAAATGGAAAATTGAAAAAGAAACAAAACGTGTAAGAAACTAATTGGTGCTTAGAATATAGCTTCTTTTTTAAAAGAAGAATGTTAAAGCTAAAATATTAGAGCCGTTTTTGTTGAAAGTAGAATAATTTCCAATTAAGGACTTTAAAAAAAAAGAATTTAATTGTTTTTGGTATCCTCTTTTTGTACTTTTAATTTTGTACGTTTAAAAAAGCACATTTTTTTATTTATACAGTTTTTGTTGTAAGCAATTAAGGAAAATGAAATATAAGTATTTGGGCCTTGAAAACAATTATTTTGTTTTAAAAACTTAGGTTAGGTTAGGTGAAAGTGTCTGTCCGTGATGAAGCAGGACTCATTTAGGCCAGTTTAATGGCCCTTTGTGATATCACATGAATTCTGAGGTCTTCTTCTAAGCTCAATTAAAACCCGTTTGAGTCCTTTATGAAACGTGAGAGACTGATTATGTTGAAGTGATTGAGATCTTTTAGATCTTTCTTAGAAGAATCCTCCTAGGTAATTCTTGCGTTCCTGAGTTAGAGCAGGTCATGTACAGTGTAGTGTTTGACGAGGCAGTCAAACACTACACTGTGTTACACACAACAACAGAATTCTTTCCTTCTCTTTCTCATCCATACCGCTTCTGCAAAAGTCATTGAGAATACGCATAGTCGCGTGGCGTGCTTTCCTATTAGACAGTGCCCGGCTAGTCTAAAAAGCGTGATCTTGACTTAATGTGTTTATAAACAATGGCATAAGTTAAGTCACATGAAACATCTCAAAAAGTGTGGAAGAAAAAGACTAATACCAGGAAAAAAAACAGATCTAATCATTCAAATTAATAGTTTCTTGGAGTTGAATTGTTGAGGCAAAAAAATTGCATGTACAGCGAGCTCGGTCCCTAGCTAGCTGTCTCCAGTTTCGCACACAAAGTTGGTTAAGGTCATCTCCCACCAGAGTCGTGGTCTTCCTCTACTGCGCCGTCCCTCAGGAATGGATTCGAAGATATTCCTAGCTGGAGCGTTGATATCCATTCACTCTACATAACCTAGGTATCTAAGTCATTGGAATATTATTCTTTTGACCATATCAGTGTCTCTGTACAGCCCGTGCAGTTCGTCGTTGTATGTTCTCGTCCACTCTCCATCTATGCAGACAGGACCAATTTATCACCGGAAGAACTTTTCTCTCGAAGGATGCTAAGACGTTTTTATTAACTTCCCATAGGAAGTTATTGTAATGGGTCCGATTTGTCAAATTGAAAATTTTGACATTTCTTGACGTTTCAAGGTCCCTAGAGTCGAAATAAAAGATTTTTAGAAAGATGTCTGTGCGTGCGTGTATACGTACGTTCGTACGTTCGTACGTCCGTGCGTCTGTACGTTCGCGACGTTTTTTTCGTTGTCCATAGCTCAAGAAACAGAAGAGATATCGACTTCAAATAAATTTTGTTATACAGATAAAAAGGCAAAAAGATGCAGAAAGGGCTCTTAAGAAAATTGCGTGGGTGTTTTTTTTTTAAAAAAAGGTGAAAATTTGGTTTAACCTAAATATCTCATAAATCAATGACGCTAGAGACTTGAATTAAATTTTATATTACATATTGTAACGTGATACAAAACAAGTATATTTTTGGAAAAAAATCCAATTAACGGTTTTTTTTATAAATCAAAAAAACTGGAAAAAAAATTTGTCACCTCGAAAATTTTACGACTAAAATATGATTTTATCTCCAAAACAATTTTCTGCAACGAAGAATAATGTTTTTGACATCTGATAAAATTTTGAGAAAAATCAAAATGACCGTTTTTTTATAAAAAATAAAAACCTAAAAAAAACATTACTCAATGTTGGTAAAAATTGAATTTCGACTCAAATATCTTTTCAAAAACTTGAGATTAAGGCCTTAAACTTATTTTATCTTATAAAAATTATTGTTTTCAACATTCTGAAAAATGTTGAAAAAATCGAATTGACAGTTTTTTGACAAAAAATAAAAACCCAAAACAAAAAAATTAATCAAAGTTGGTAAAAATTGATTTTCGACTCAAATATCTTTTCAAAACTTTGAGATATTGGCTTTAAACTACTTTTGTCTTTAAAAAAATATTGTTGTCAACATTCAGTAAAATTTTGAAAAAAATCGAATTGACAGTTTTTTTACAAAAAATTAAAAACATAAAAAAAATTAACAAAAATTGGTAAAAATTGATTTTCGACTCAAATATCTTTTCAAAAACTTGAGAGTATGGCTTCAAACTTATTTTAACTTATCTGAAATATTGTTTTCAACATTAGGACAAAATTTGAGAAAAATCAAATCGACAGTTTTTTTACAAAAAATAAAAACCTAAAAAAAAATATATAAAAGTTGGTAACAATTGATTTTCGACTCAAATATCTTTTCAAAAATTTGAGATATTGGCTTTGAACTAATTTTATCTTTTAAAATATATTGTTTCAACATTCAGTCAAATTTAAAAAAAAAAAAAATCGAATTGACAGGTTTCTTACAAAAAATTAAGAACCTAAAAAAAACAACAATACTAAAACTTGGTAAAAATTTACTTTCGACTCAAATAGCTTTTTAAAAATTAAAAATATTAGCTTCAAACTTATTTTATTTCACAGAAAATATTATTTTCGATATTCAATGAATCGAATAAATAAATTTGGTAAAAATTGATACATACAGACAAACTTTTAAGCAAGACAAATCGACAGACGGGATGGGAAGTTATCAGTGTGGGTCGCATCCCAGCCTCTTTTTTTACTTATTTATACGACTAAATACTCGTCGTATATTTCAAAAATATCTTAAATTCACGCAGATGGTGTTAGTTTAAAAACTTCTCATTTATCTAGGTGTTCTTTATAATTGACGTGTTCGGAATTTTGTCCTGTTAAAGATTGACAACGAAGTGTAAAACATTGCATTTTAAATTAAAAAATAAATTTGTTTTGACTTTTGAAGATATTCTCAATTGTTTTAATTATCTTTAGATAGATAGACTAAATGATCTTGAATAGTGTATGTGTCCTTAAACCTCCAACACTTCTATGTGCGTGTTGTCGACAGGTTTATGATGTCTTGTGTACCTTCTAAATAATAAAAGAACTTCAAACAATTTCAACTCAACTGATGGCAAACTGTGTAAAATAACATCAAAACGCAATTTAATTTATAATATAATAAAAGTACAAGCCATTAACCTTATAGCACCATTATTATGGATTTACAACATTCTATAACGTTACGAGTACCACATGGATATACGAGTATAACCACAATCGTTTTGAGATGGTATACATACATAGGTATTAAAACCATATCCAAGCTGAAGCTGCAAATATAAAAGGGCCAGAAAGCAGAAACTATACTACATTATATTTCCCATGTGTTCTCGTACTCATAATATGACCGACAATTGAAGTACGTATACTTAAATGTATCTTGTATCTGCGATGTCCATTTTGCACCCCATATAAAATCCATATCCAGAGTATATAGTATACAAAGCAAGCAAGTGAATATTGCACCTCACTTCATTAAAGATGCATGTCACGTAAGGGATTGCTAGAAGATTGTCGACCTCGATTCTGGTGCAATGACGAAATTAAAACAACAACAAAAAATAAAAGAACTAGTACACGGCTCAGTTAGTTTAACATAATACCAAAGTAAACTCATATATAAAGAACTATATATGTATTAATGTAATTATATGGATATAGTAACCTCTTTATCTGCAGTATAAAAGACCAGCAACATTGATCCTTTGAAACAAATTGACGAGATGCAATATTTGATGAACAATGCTTCGAACTAACAAATCTTATTTAATACCTTTATAAGGAGTGTTAAGTTAAAGTTAACGACGTTTATAAGACCAGAATAGGGTACTTATATACTAACGAGCACGAAGGATAAGGGTTTACATTTGTAAAAATGTAACCAACAAAAAGCGTTAATCAAACAAAGCATCGCAACTAAATAAATACAAAGAGTGGGAGAGATGTGTTTTCTTTTAAGTTTACTACGTGGTAAAAGTGAATCACCCTGTATACACTCCAGTATCTTAGAATAGACAATTGTGTGCTTCATTTTCTCTTGTCAAATGATTAATCCTATGATTTGTTTTAAATGTTAACAACTTTTCTGTAATCCTAACTGACAAGAAAAAAAAGCAAGTATACGCCATACACACATTTTTACAATTGTACTGTTTTTGTAGATTTTATTTTATCGAATATGGAAAATAATATTTTCTGTGAAATAAAATAAGTTTCAAGCCAATATTTTTAATTTTTGAAAAGCTATTTGAGCCGAAAGTAAACTTTTACCAAGTTTTAGTATTGTTTTTTTTTTTGTTTTTATTTTTTGTAAGAAAAACTGTCAATTCGATTTTTATCAAAATTTTATCGAATGTTGAAAACAATATTTCTTATAAGTAAAAATTAGTTTGAAGCCATTATCTCAAATTTTTGAAAATATATTTAGTCGAAAATCAATTTTTACCAACTATTGTTAATTTTTTTTTCGGTTTTTAATTTTTTGTTAAAAAACTGTCTATTCGATTTTTTTCAAAGTTTTACTCAACGTTGACAACAATATTTTTTGAAAGATAAAAGTAGTCTAAAGCCAATATCTCAATGTTTTGAAAAGATATTTGAGTCGAAGTTCAATTTTTACCAACTTTGAGTAATGTTTTTTAAGGTTTTTATTTTTTATAAAAAAACTGTTAATTAGATTTTTCTCAAAATTTTATCAGATGTCAATAACATTATTTTTCGTTGCACAAAATTGTTTTAGAGATGAAATCATATTTTAGTCGTACAATTTTTGAGGTGAAACATTATTTTTTTCAGTTTATTTGATTTATAAAAAAAACTGTTAATTGGAAATTTTCACCTTTTTTTTTTAAATGCTATGGTAAAAAAAACACCCATGCAATTTTCTTGAGAGCCCTTTCTGCATCTTTCTCCCTTATTATCTGTATAACAAAATTTACTTGAAGTCGATATCTCTTCTGGTTCTTGAGCTATGGACGACGAAAAAAACGTCGCGAACGTACAGACGTACGGACGTACGAACGTACGTACACACGCACGCACAGATTTCTTTCTAAAAATCTTTTATTCCTACTCTAGGAACCTTGAAACGTCGATAAATTTCAAAATTTTCAATTTGACAAATCGGACCGATTACAATAACTTCCTATGGGAAGTTAATAATGGTACGGTTTGCGTGACGCAACGAAACAAGCAATTTATAGAAGGAAACTTTTGGTGAGCGTAATATCTTTCGACGTAACATCATTGCATGGCCTGCAAGATATGAATTTAAATAAGCTGGACTAATTTTTGTGGGGTTATTAGAAGTCACTTGTCTTAATGTCTACGCAGATAAGCCCGAGACGATTCACGTTTGGAGGAGAATATGCGGCGCTGACCAATTGCCAGCCGCCGGCAGCAGTTACCCGATTTCATTTTTAAAACAAAAATTAATTTTGTTTAATAAATCAGCATTTAAAAAAAAAATATGATTTTAGGAAAATAAATAAAATATTTATAAGAAAATGAGATTAGTTTGGAATTTTTGTTAAATTAGACAAAAATCGAAAAAAGGCATTTTAACCTTTTTATTGTAATTTGTGGAATTGAAAATTTTGAAATTTCTCGACGTTCCAAGGTCCCTAGAGCCGAAATAAAAGATTTTTAGAGAGATGTCTGTGCGTGCGTGTGTGCGTATGTTAGTACGTCCGTACGTTTTCGTCGTCCATAACTCAAGAACCAGTAGAGATATAGACTTCAAAGAAATTTTGTTATACAAACAATAATGCGGAAAGATGCAGAAAGGACTCTCAAAAAAATTAAGTAGGTGGATTTTTACCATAGCAACCCAAAATATCTCACGAAATTTTAAATTATATGTATATTGTAACGTGATACCAAACTAATATATTTTTGGAAAAAAAAAATCAAATTAACGGTTTTTTTTATAAATCAAAAAAACATATGTCACCTCAAATATTTTACGAACAAAAAATGATTTTATCTCGAAAATAATTTTGTGCAACGAAGAATAATGTTTTTGACATATGGTAAAATTTTGAGGAAAATCGAATTGACAGTTTTTTTTACAAAAAATAAAAACCTAAAAAAAAACTTTATTAAAAGTTGGTAAAAATTGATTTTCGACTCAAATATCTTTTCAAAAATTTAAGATATTGGCTTTAAATTAATTTTATTTTATTAAAAATATTGTTTTCTACATTCTGTTAAATTTTGAAAAAAAAAAATCGAATTGTCGGTTTTTTTTTCAAAAAATAAAAACCTAAAAAAAAACTTTACTAAAAGTTGGTAAAAATTGATTGCTGACTCAAATATCTTTCCAAAAATTTGAGATTATGGCTTCAAACTAATTTTTTCTTAATTTTGGGATTAATCGAATGGACAGTTTTCGTACAAAAAATAATAACCTAAACAAAACAATACTAAAACTTGGTAAAAATTTGCTTTAATTTTATCTCACAGAAAATATTGTGTTCTACATTCAGTAATTTTTTTTATAAAAATCCAACAGTCAGTTTTTTGTATAAAAGATTAAAATCTACAAAAAATAGTATACGCAAAATTGGTAAAAATTGATGTTCGGTTTTCGATATCTCGTGAATAATAGAAGGCATTGACTTTAAATTAATTTCATTCATCCAATTTGTATTTGTTTATACAAGAAATAAAAACTTTTAAGAAATGCTACTAAAATTGATAAAAATTGGTTTTCAACTAAAAATCTCGTTAACATTGATATTGAAATCAAACTATTTCATTATATGCAAAATATTGTTAGTAATTTCTAATTTGTTTAAAATATTTCAAATGACAACTTTTTTAACAAAACACGAAAACCTACACACTTTTAAGCAAGACAAATCGACAGACGGGATGGGAAGTTATCAGTGTGGGTCGCATCCCAGCCTTTTTTGTTTTTCATAAGAATCTAACCTGCACACCAGCTCCACAAGTTGAATACTAGCATCTGCAAAACAAAAACAGAACTTTCTTACTTAATATATGCACATATAAGGTCCATTAGATCCACAGTAGCTTATCACATAAGTATTAGCACAATTTCTGTTTAAAGTTAATTAAAAGATCAACCAAATCAATTCGAATTTTAATTTACTCTTTTGAATGTGTACTTATTTGTATATATGTATATTTTTCAATTGAATACTAGCGCTACAGTAGCTAGACGCTCTTTTACTGGCGGGCTGATAAAGATACGATTAAGAATCAGGCTTGCCAGATAGGTCTATATATCGGAAATTGAATTCTTAAGGCTAAGTTAAAACTCAAAACATCTCTTAACAATAAATTGATGATTTTTAAAAGTACAAATCTCTCTCATATATACATACATATGTACAATTTAAATTATTTTTAAAAATATGTTTCGGAGGTAGTTTTTAATGCTGACTTTGAATACAAACTTTAATTTTAAAGAACATTGTTTCTTTATTTTATAAAATATTTCAAAAACAAAAAAAAACCACAGATTTGTCATAAGAATTAAAAAAAAAATAAATATTGAGTTCAAATATGTAATATAAATCTTTCAACTAAATATTGAAGAAAAGGAAAAGGAAAAGAGCTAAGAAATCTGACGCGATTCATTAATTTTGAAGTTAGATGTAAATTAAGGCCGTCAAAAGCTTTTGGAAAACCTTGTCGAGCAGAGTAATTGGGCTTAAAATAGACCAAATCTAATCTTGGGTGAAATATTCCTTTAAATAATAAATATTGTAATAAATGATATAAAGAAAAAGTTTTTTATAAAATTATTAAACATTTAAAAAAAAAATGCATTTGTATTTTTTTTAATGAAAAGAAATTAATAAGCAAATTAATAAATTAATAAGTAATAATACTTAATTAAAAAATAAATTATGATCACCAGTATTCCAGTAGTCGGTCCGATTTGTCGAATTGAAAATGTTGACATTTCTCGACGTTTCAAGGTCCCTAGAGTCTAAATAAACGATTTTTAGAGAGATGTCTGTACGTGCGTGTGTACTGTGTACGTACGTTCGGGAAGCTTTTTTCGTCGTCCATAGATCAAGAACCAGTAAAGAAATCGACTTGAAATTAAGTTTGTTATACAGATAATAATGCAGAAAGGACTCTCAAACAAATTCAGTAGGTGGTTTTTTAGCATAACAATTTAAAAAAAAAAAAAACATTTTGGTTTACCCAAAATATCTCACGAACCAATAACTCTAGCGACTTGAATTAAATTTTATATTATATATCATGACGTGATACCAAAAAAAAATATATTTTTGGAAAAAAAAATTGTGAACTGTTGTTTTTTATAAATCAAAAAAAAAAAATTGTCACCTCGAATATTTTACGAACAAAAAATGATTTTATCTCCAAAATAATTGTATGCAACGAAGAATAACGTTTTTTTGATATCTGGTACGATTTTGAGAAAAATCGAATTGACAGTTTTTTTACATAAAATAAAAACCTAGAAAGAACAATGCTAACACTTGATAAAAATTTACTTTCGACTAAAATATGTTTTCAAAAATTAAACGTATTGGCTCCAAACTAATTTTATCTCACAGAAAATCTTGTTTTCGAAATTCAATAATTTTTTTATAAAAATCCAACAGTCAGTTTTTTCATACAAAATTAAAATCTACAAAAAATAGTACGCAAATGCTACTAAAATTGTTAAAAATTGATTTACAACTAAAAATCTTGTAAACAAATATAGATTTTGAAATAAAACTACATATATGCAAAATATTGTTGGTAGCTAATTTTTATTTTTTTTGGAATAATTCAACTGATAACTTTTTTAAGAAAACACGAAAACCTAAAAACCTTTAAAGCACGACAAATAAGCAGACGTAATCTGAAGTTATCAGTGTGGGTCGCATCACAAAATGTTGGGCTACTTTTTTGTCTCCAATTTTGTCTACAAATGTTTGTAAACTTAACTATGGAGGTATTCATGAAATGGCAACCCTGTAATGCATACGTAACACATGCATTTATGAATTAAAAAAAGTATACATTCAAATTAAAGAGCTGACAATACTCTTATTTAAGCTTAACTGCATGAACTTATCTGCCATAACAAAAAAGATTAGAAAACGTATCTGAAATTGGCATGGTGTCTGGCAAGTAGCTATATAGTAATGCATATCTATCGGTTGCAAAAGCAAACATATTAATGAACCTGAACAATCAATGGAAACGTTTTGGAATTACGCTTTTGTCTCTTAAAAATTTGCAAATCTTATCTTTTTTCTAATATAAGTCTAATCAAATTGGTATATTTTCTTTATTGTAGACAAAATGTTTAGTCAGCAAAAAGCAATCGTTGAGAAAGGTCTCAAACTCATTTAAGTCTCGGAATTTGGAGATACTCATAAGAAAAAAATATGGATAAGAAAATTATAAACTTTGGCGCTGGACCTACCAAGCTGCCTAAGGAGGTAAGTAATTTGTGTTTTTGTTCTTGTACTAAGGCGATCAAAACCCACCTTAATACCTTTCCCTTTCGATTTACATAATTCTCAAAGGTTTTAAAAGAAATACAAACCAACCTCCTAAACTACGAAGAGACAGGAATTAGTGTAATGGAAATGTCTCATCGATCTTCGGAATATATGAAAATGAACGAAAATGCACTGAGAGACCTAAGAGAACTCATTGGAGTACCATCGAACTACAAGATACTCTTTATGCTCGGCGGTGGAACTGGAGTATTTTCGTCTGCCTGCTTGAATCTAATGAATCGAACTGGCACAGCTGATTACCTTGTTACGGGTGCTTGGTCTGAGAAAGCGGCTAAGGAAGCTGCCCATTATGGGACGGTTAATTTGGTTCTACCAAAATTTGAAAAATACACCACAATTCCCAGTCCGGACACTTGGAATCTAAATCCCAACGCATCTTTTGTCTATTATTGTGACAATGAGACAGCTGATGGGGTTGAGTTTAGTTTCGTGCCAGACACCAATGGTGTTCCATTGGTCTGTGATATGTCATCGAATTTCCTATCTCGACCCATTGATGTGACAAAGTTTGGAATAATCTTTGCAGCTCAGAAAAACATAGTACCAGCAGGTGTGACAGTGGTCATTGTGAGGGAAGATCTGATGGGCAATCCAATGAAGATCACACCATCGATCCTGGATTACAATATCGTTGACAAAAATAACTCCATCTACAATACTCCACCGACTTTTATGTGAGTACATGGAACTTATCCTCAATTTATTCTAAATGATGATTTAATGTTGATTTCAGAATTTATGTCATGTGTCTTATATTCAAATGGATTAAACATAACGGTGGCTTAGAAGAAATGGCCACTAACTCAGCAATTAAATCAAAACTGATCTACGATATTATTGATAAGTCCGATGGATTTTATGTTTGTCCAGTCGATGAGAAAGACAGATCTCGAATGAATGTATGTTTCAGAATTGGAAGTCGGAGTGGCGATGAAGATTTGGAGAAAGAATTCCTGAGTTTATGCGAGAGTAAACATTTGGTGCAGTTAAATGGACATCGATTAGTTGGAGGTGTTCGAGCATCGATTTACAATGCCATTACCATAGCTGAGGCTCAAATTCTTGCCGATTTAATGGTTAGCTTTATGGAGGAAAAGAAAAATAAAAGTTAAAAGCTAAAAGCTAATATTTTATAGCAAAAGAATCAATTGCGAACAAATTAGAAATAAACGCAATTTTGTGTGATTTTTTGATTTTTAAACTTTAAATATCTTAGTTTCTTAACATATATGTGTTATTTTCTTAACTTGAATGAAATAATAATTTCTTGAGTGATTTTTATGAAAAGTGTTAGGTATACAAATATGTACGAAGTCGACGCCATTTATATTTAAAAGCTATTTAATTGTATTACAACTTATTGTTTTAATACTTAAACTATATCAACTGAATCAACTCATTTTTAATTTGTTTTTCTATAACATTTATATTTTTATTTAATTATAATTATTTTTAATTAACAAAAACAAATAAAAACCACACATTGTTTTCAAGTTCTATTTTTTGATAATTGTTTTAATGTTTATACGAATTTACATGATTTAACATTATTTTGAGACGTGTCCAAACCGATTTGCTTATTATTTAATACTACAGAGTATTTTGTATCACAACATGTTAATTTTTGCTTAATTATAAAAATAGTAGCTTTAAGAATTTGGGAATTGTATTTCGATATCTTGAAATATAAAGGGTTATTCATATTGTAGTTTCAAGTTGGTAGCGCTGGTATTTGACACCCATCAAACTGACATTTGGCAGTACCCGTGGCGTGATGGTTAGTGCGTTGAACTGTCATGCCAGAGGTCTTGGGTTCAATCCCTGCTTGAGCCACTGATACTGCCTGTTGCGAGGAATTGGCAAATCCTCCAAGAGTCAATCTTGTCATAAATTGTACTTTTACAAATTATCCGTTCAGATTCGGCTTGAAAATGTAGATCCCCTCCATCCCTGACAACATTACTCGCACACAGGAATGGTTGAGAGTGGTAAGCCACTAGGCCCTAGTTCCCAAGGGACAGTTGTGCCACCTAATTTATTTTAAAAACTGACATTTAAAGTGTTATAATTAGTTGAATTTTTAAACATTTAAGATATTGGATATCACTTAACAATCGAAAAAAAATTTAAAACGAAGCACAAACTTTCATCTCTCTCAAATGACAATCCGTTCGTCCACCCAAGTATCGTGAAAATACTTCCTACACTATTTCCATGGTCTTACGTCCATTTTCGTCAATCTACCACAATCACATAAGGAAGAAAATTTCAAATTTAAATCACATCGTTTTATGTTCACGCTTTAAATACAAAGTTTATTCAATATTTAGTAGTTATAAAAATATGCAAAATATAATACGATAGCTATTTTCTAAAATTTGGTTCGAAAATTTATGGAAATTTAATTTTTCCCAAACTTTAACGACCTAATAGCTATCTCGAAAACTATAAATCATAGCAGCGTGTTGTTAAGAACTTTTTCGCAAGAAATAGAATTTCCTATACATTTTTTTCTAACATTTTTTCTTCGAAATCAGCCATTTTTGAGATAATGGCAGAAAATGAGAATTTTTTGAAAGAAACGGTTAAGTAGTTCGTATTTGTACTACCTTTTGTAGAGTGTTCAATTCTGAAACAAACATTTCACTGAGCAAGATGATAGTATGAAACGCCGAGAAGCTATAAGAATTTGAAGGAAAACATCAAACTGTACGTGTATTTTATGGTCTATGGAAAAAAAGACAAGTTATTAGAAAAGTATTATCAGATAGATAACCACACGTCTGAAAAAAACGCCTGATATATATTTATATTAAGGTAGGTACACAATTCTGAGGGATTTTTTTTTGTTTGAGATTTCGAACAATTTTTCACCTGGCAAAAGACAAATATTCGGTAAAGAACTGCTATTTAGCTATCATTGAAATCAACATATATTATAGGTAATTGTCCGAATTGTGTTTAATTAGTTTTGTACATTAGAATGTTGGGTGAATTCAGGGTGGATTTTAGCAACATTCGTGGTTTAAGAAAGAACTCCTATGCCACATATGTCCACACTGCATCAAACAGGCCAGCTGTTTTGGCATTGAGTGAAACTCAAATAGGTGAAGATTCTGATCATTCGGAATTCAATCTAAATGGGTATAGCTTAGTGCCATTATTTTTTGCTCATCATGGATTAGCCGTGTATATACACTGCCGCTCATCTGAATAGGTTCACAAATATTTTCACCTCACTGTTGGCCTCCCTTCATATGTATGGCAATGACACATCTTTTTTATATATGTAATGAAAGAGCATCATTTTGTGCTTGTTTTGGGAGAAAAAAATGTGTCTTAAAGCTTACCGTTATTCTCCCACGGTAGTTAGACTAAATGTATTCAAAAAAACAAGCATTTTTTTTGGCTCATCTGAATAGGTTCAACAGCAAAAAATGGCAGTTTGCGTTAAGTTGCGTGTTAATTGTAATCGAAATTGTATCTGTCAATAAAGTTAGTGTGTTTTTCCTATTAACGGTGAAAATTTGTCGCGAAAAATCTTTAAGCGAGAAAGAAAAAGGCAAAATAAAAGCATTTCGGGAATCAGGCCTAAGCCAACGACTTATACCGAAGAAAATTAAAAGAAGTCAAAATTTGGTAGACAGTTACTTGCGAAATATCCAAAATTATGGAAAAAAACATGAAAAGAGGAACTTTTACGGCCACATCAATGGCTGATAGACGTGCTGTCATCAGAGCAGCTTCTAATTTTCATGATTCCGAGTCAAAAATAAAAATAAAAACCGGTGTCAATTGCAGTTTAGCTACGGTAAAACGCGTTATTAAAAGTGCTTCTCATTTGAAAAGAAAAAAATCAGAGAAAACCACCACTTAACGAATCTAGGAAAGAAATTCGTCTCCAATTCTGTAAGGAATACATGTCGTGGAAGTCAGAGTGGCAAAGTGATTTTTTCAGATGAGAAAAAGTTCAATTTAGAGGGCCCTGACGGCTATAATTATTAATTTCATGACCTTCGAAAAGAGGAGCATTATTTAAGTCGGCTGCATAGCTGTGAAGGCAGTGTTATGGTGTGGGGAGCTATTTCCTTCTACGGAGCATTGCAGCTCCAATTTGTTACATCGAGAATGGATGCAAATTCTTTTAAAGGTGTGCTAGAAAAGGACTTCCCACAGATTTCTGACCTGTTTGGACCAATATCGTGGACATTCCAACATGATAATGCCCCTATCCATACAGCGAGGACAGTAAGGCAGTGGATTGAGAGTCAAAATGTGGAGATGCTGGTGTGGCCCCCATACTTCCCTGACCTAAACATAATAGAGAATGTGTGGGGACTTCTCCCACGTAAAGTATACAAGTCATGGAGGCAATTCGAAGACAAAAAGCCATTAATCGCAGCCATTAAAAAAGTCTGGTCAGAAATTTCGCTTCAATATATGGAAAAATTGTATAGTTCCATTCCAAATCGAGACTATATTAAAAAGAGGTGGCAACACTCATTATTAACTTCTGTTAAATAATCATACAATACAAAAAGGTAAAATAAATCTTTGAATTCAAATGATTTTTATTGTTACATTCCATTTCATCCGTTGAACCTATTCAGATGAGCCAAAAAAAATACTTGTTTTTATGAATACATTTAGTCTAGCTACCGTGGGAGAATAACGGTAAGCTTTAAGACACATTTTTTTCTCCCAAAACAAGCACATAACGATGCTCTTTCATTACATATGTAAAAGAGATGTGTCATTGCAATACATATGAAGGGAGGCCAACAGTGAGGTGAAAATATTTGTGAACCTATTCAGATGAGCGGCAGTGTAAGAAATGATGTTGCATACCAACTTCAGCCACAATATGGTTTGTGCTCTAACACAAACTTTAACTTCATGTGGTTAAAATTCACGGTAAATAAGCACATCATCCACACATGTTTTTTATATCGAAGTCCAAATCTGGACAGAAATTCAACTTTTAACGAATTTGATGCTCTGTCTGACTCCATTCAAAGAATTGTTGCCCATTATCCTCACACTGAAATCGTCATTGCGGGCGATTTCAATGTACACAATTCTTCTTGGCTTCGTTATTCTGGCCAGTCAACACCGGAAGGAAGGTATGTTGAGATCTTTGCTGAGTTAAATCAATTAACTCAGCTTGTCGATGAGCCAACTCGAATCCCTGACGTTGCAGGTCAATCCGCCAACACCCTAGACTTGTTTCTTACCTCTGACCCTAATAAATACACAATCAGTGTATTACCGCCTCTAGGCACATCAGACCATTGTATCATATCTGCAAAATTCTCATGTCAAAAAAATCCAGTTAAAGAAAAAACTCTTACGAGAACCGTTTGGCAATATGAGAAAGCCAACTGGGACGGTCTCAATGAATTCTTCAGGAACTTTAACTGGTCACTATGCTTCCTCGATAGTGACGTGGATTCCAGCGCAGATATGGTAACAAATTTAATTCTTTGTGGAATGAGAAATTTTATCCCGAATAGGGTGAAATCTATCAAACCCAAAGAGAACTCATGGTTTGATTCGAGCTGTAAAGAGGTTATTAGGTTCAGAGATGTAAGTTTCCGTTGTTATAAAGCCAAACCGACTGAAGAAAACCGGAATAAGTTCAAACAAGTTAGAAAGACCTGTAATGGTCATATTCGACGAACCAAATTTTTGCATGACAAGAAATTAAGGCAAAAAATACTACAATGTCCCAAAGGTAGTAAAAATTTCTGGTCATTTGTAAAAAACGTACGAAACACCAGGTCATCCTCGGTTCCAACGCTCGTCCACAACGACACTCCCTATGTAAGCTCGATTGATAAAGCCAATTTGCTTGCAGCACAGTTTGCTGTTAATTCGACGCTACCGGAAAGTGTCATGAGTCCTCCTGTTCTTGAGAGCGTAAACGATTCTATGGGACGAATCTTCTTTCGCACTCGTGCAGTCGCAAGAGTACTAAAAGACCTTGACATACACAAATCCGCTGGCCCGGATAGTATTTACCCTATTGTTCTGAAGAGGTGTTCTTCAACGCTGGCAAAACCACTGCGTAAGCTTTTCCATCTGTGCTACTCTACAGGTCTCTTCCCGAGTGGATGGAAAACTGCATTTGTTCAGCCTGTCCCTAAAAAAGGCGAATCCTCCTCCCCCTCAAACTATCGTCCAATTGCACTTACGTCCCTTCTTTCCAAGGTCATGGAAACGCTGATTAATTATCAGCTTAAGAAATATCTTGAAGAACGGAAGCTTCTTAATGACCGACAGTATGGCTTTCGTAGCAATAGGTCCACTGGTGATCTCATGGTTCATCTCACCGAGCAGTGGAACAAGTCTTTACATCGTTTTGGAGAAAGTAAGATTATTGCACTTGATATTTCAAAAGCATTTGATAGAGTTTGGCACCAAGCTCTCTTATCGAAAATGCGTGCTTTTGGTATTGATGAATCTCTTCTTCGTTGGATTAGAAATTACCTTTCTAACCGTTCAATACAAGTTGTATTGGATGGTTTCAAGTCTGAAATTCATAAAATAAATGCTGGTGTCCCCCAGGGTTCCGTTTTGTCTCCGACTCTCTTCCTTTTATTCATAAATGATCTCTTGTCTGTCACTTCTAATCCATTAAACTGTTTCGCCGACGACAGTACCCTCAGATTTTCATACTCGTTTTTAGATTCACATCCTTGTCCTTCGGATGTGGAACTTCAACGGCAGCGTATGATAAGCTCATTAAATTCTGATCTTGACAGCATTGTCCAATGGGGAATCAAAAACCGTGTAGAATTGAATGCTTCGAAAACTCAATGCTGTCTCCTGTCGTTAAAGCGTAACATACCCCCGATGCCGCTATCTATGAGTGGCACTTGCATCCAGGAAACTAATCAACTGTCAGTACTCGGTATGTGTATCACAGATCACCTTTTATGGAATGATCACATATTCGACATCACCAAAAATGCTGCTAGGTGCTTAGGATTTCTCCGACGATGCAAGAAATTTTTCACCCCTTCTGATCTGGCTGTAATTTACAAAGCCTTCATCCGTCCAAAGCTTGAATATAATTCGCATATCTGGGCAGGAGCCCCTAAAACAAGTTTAAATCTCTTGGATAGAATTCAAAAAAGGGCTTTAAAAATGATAGGCGACAGAACTACAATCGAAACATTTACATCACTAGAACACCGCCGCAATGTTTCATGCCTTTCGTTGTTTTATCGATATTTTTACAAACAATGTTCTGTTGAATTAGCCAGTTGCATTCCACCACTATTCAGCCGTAATACTCGCACTTTTAGGAATGCTCATCAGTTTACCCTTGAACTCAATTTCGGGCGTACTGTCAAGTATAGAGATTCTTTCTTAAATCGCACATCGAGAATGTGGAATGCTTTGGCCAACTCTGTTTTTCCCTCCCATTATGATGTTCAGAACTTTAAGACCAATGTGCACCGGTATCGCCTTTTAAATACTTCCCTATTTTCCTAACGCTCGCACTGTGTTTAAATATAAACATATAAAGGGTACTAATAACCCCTTGAGTGCTTGTGAATTATAAAAAAAAAAAAAAAAAAAAAAAAAAAAAAAAAATTCCGTCAATTTTTCGAATGGATATTTGACTTTGTTTCCTTTTGTTTAGAAATGAAAATTATACACTGATCGATCGGAAATCACGCACAGATTTTTTTTTTATGTAAGGGGCCCTTTGGAATTTTTTTTTAGTCAGGTCGTTTATAGCGATCATTCAAAATTTCTGTCATTGAAACAAGTTTCCTTATTAAAATCCACCGACAAATGTTTATTGGCAGATATATGTCGTTGGAATTGCAAATCATTGGAACGGTTCTTTTCACTTTTAAACATAAAAGTATCAGCTGTTCAGGAAAATAAATTTCCGACCGGAAAATAGAAAAATAAGTTATTTCATAAATAAAAGTCTTTGTGTGATTTCCGATCGATCAGTATATAATTTTCATTTCTAATCAAAGAAAAACATCGTCATATATATCCATTCAAAACATTTTCCGGATTGATTTCAATAATAGCTATAACTTACCCTTTAGCGTGATGATAACCCCAAGATTATGTTGAGACACCGTTAAGAGCTAATTAAAGCTATCATTGGAATGTTTTTTGACAGGTTGGTTATAGCTTTGATTGAAAATTTCTGTCATCGGACATAAATATCCTGATTCGAATCAAGCATTTGAGGTAAGAGTTGATCAAAGTATTATGCAAAGAAATTGGATCGCTTTCAGTGGAAAGATCTTGCTCCGAAATGTAAATTCAACAATCAGCTGTTCATTGAAACTGTTTTCATCATTGAAAAACTAAAAATGAACTCAAAGAAAAGTTCTGGATAAAATAATGTATTTCTTTTAGTAGACAAAAATCAACAAATTATATGTAGTTTCATTTTGAAATCTCGAAACAAAATTTTCAATGACGAAAATGAATGGAAGCTACATATAACTTGTATACCTACATAAAATGCACAAAAACTGATTGTATTGTATGTTTTATGGGTAGGTGGAATAACTGGTTTATACTTCTTTAAAAATAATGATGGCTAGACGTAAGAATCAATGGTGACCACGAAAGGGCCATATAGTTATTTACTCATTAGTTCTTTTATTCAACAACCATCATGTGCATTACCTTTCTCACAGCTCGTGCCACATTTGATTTATTGAAGGAAGTGATTAATAACCGCATAGTTTCACGTTAGGGTCCCGTATATTGGCCTTCAAAATCGTGCGATTTAACGCCGCTTGAATATTTTCTGTGGTAATAAGTATGAAATCGGTAGCATACGTCGATATGTCCCAAACGATTGACCAATTGCAAGACAATATTCGCTGTTTTATTAGCGATATATACGAGGTGTGTTCAAAAAGTAGGTACCCGGAATTTTTAAATTTCGCGGTTCTGGAGAGTCCGAAGGTCAAAATTTGTTTTGTATTGTGTTGGTATACAATACATATCACTAAAGTATGATGTAATTTTCAGCTATATTCAATGTTTACTTTGTCTGTGGTAGTTGCTAAGGTTCGACGTGTTTTTATGAGCTCGGCGATTTTTGCTTGTTTAAACAATGTTTGACCAAAAAAACAATCGCATGAACATCGCTCAGGAGCTGTTAAATGACGTCAACGACGATCCAAGTTTGCTTGAAAGGGTCATAACTGGTGATGAAACATGGATGTACGGTTATGATATCGAAACCAAAGCACAATCGTCCACCTGGAAGCATCCAACGTCACCAACGAAAAAAACACGTCAAGTTCGATTAAATGTGAAGTTTTCTTCGATTATAGTGGCATAGTGCATCAAGAATTCTTACTACAAGGTCGTACGGTTAATAAGGAGTATTACCTTGAAGTTATGCGACGTTTGCGTGAAGCAATCCAAAAAAACGCTTAGAATTATGGAAAAACAATTCATGGCTTTTGCACCACGATAACGCACCTGCTCACTCGTCGTTGCTTGTTCGTAATTTTTTGGCCAAAAACAATACCGTAGTCATGCCCCAACCTCCATATTCACTAGATATTGGTCCGTGTGACTTTTTCCTGTTTCCAAAGTTGAAGAGACCTATGAAAGGACGGAGTTTTTCCTCGATTGAAGAAATAAAGGCCAATCGCTGAGAATGCTCAAGGTGTAAATATCAAGAGTGCTTCGAAGATTGGAAAAAACACTGGCATAAGTGTATTATATCTGGGGAGGACTACTTTGAAGGGGACCACATTGATGTAAATGTATAAATAAGTATTTTTTTGAAAAAAACTAAAATTCCGGGTACTTTTTGAACACACCTCGTAGTTACAAATGTTGGAAAAAGTAGTCAAAAATTGGAAAAATTATTCTACAACTCTGCCATCCCCTTCAACAAAGTCCTTTTGGGCAGATATACAACATAAGTCGACTTAAGTGGTTTTAGCTGTTTATCCTTTTTTTAATATATTCTCTCTACAAACAATTTTTCTTTTTTACCCTCTTTGATAAATCTTTTAAAACAAGAAAGTTATGACACAGGGTTTCGCAAAAGGTAACACAACTTAAGTAGTGGATGATTCATCTTATGTATTAATTTATTCTATTTATCAGATAATAGGCATAAATGATTTTTTATTAAGGGTGGAAAATTAAGTTTTCCGTCGGCTATTTGGTCACTTTATTTTGGTAAAGAAAACAAATTCTTTAACTTGTCCCGACGTTTCGGCAAGGATTGTTGCCTTCTTCAGGGGAACTTTATTTTATGAAAACAGAAATAAATAAACTTATAAGTATGCACAACAATTATAACAAACAGTATATTAAACTTACTTTCAAGTTTGAAGTTATGTCATTAAATCTAAATAGGATATAATTACAATTATAAAAACTGTAGCAACTTCGTATGAAGATTTGTCTTAATTTGTAAATACAAAATTTGTGTGTTAGGGTTTAGAGGAAATGAGATAACAATATATTGATGAGATATCTTGTGTGTCTTGTTTTCTATTCATATTATTTTTATTGTTAAGGATGTGTAAAGTTTCTAGTGTGTATCTCTTGGAGATGTGTTTTTCGGTTTGAAGAACCTCGGCACCGTCAAAGTCTGGATGATGTCCATTTTCAATCGCGTGTAATGCAAGAGCTGTTTTGGCTGGGTTATTGCTTTTGATGTCCGATTTGTGATTTGAAAGACGTTGTCGTAGAAGTTGTTTCGTAGTTCCAATGTAGCATAGGTTACATGGTTCTTGAGATTTACCCTTACAGTTTATTTTGTAGATTACGTCTGATTGTTGGTCTTTTTCAGTTTTTACTTTTAAATTTGAGAAGAGGTTTCCAAGTGTCCGGTTCGATTTGAAAGCTAATCGGATGTCTTGTATATTATTTTGGATAGCCTGTTTGAAGTTGTCTGTGAGCTTTGGAATGTATGTTACGCTGTTGAAAAATCCATTATTTGTTGGTAACTCATCAGGTTCCTTAGGTCTTCTATATTTGTGTTTTAAAAATAATTCCCGGATTATCGTGTTAGGGTATCCATTGTCTCTTAGTATGTTGGTTATTCGTCTCTCATTAGTCTGGTGGAATTCTTCATCGCTGATTGTGAGTACTTTGTGAATCATATTGTAAGCTGTATTTATTTTGATGTGTTTTGCATGGTTAGATCGAAAATTTGTCAGTCTACCTGAACAGGTATCTTTTTGGAACCAGTCAAACTTTAATTTATTGTTGTTGTGAATAATTTTGACGTCAAGAAAAGATATTGCACAATTATTTTCATGTTCTACTGTGAATTGTAATTTTGAATGAAATTTGTTGAGTGTTTGAAGTACGTCATCAATATAGTTTTTGTCAATTATTGCGAAAATGTCATCCACATATTTGGCTATGAAGCTTGGTCGGTTTGGTGAGGAATCAAAACATTGGTCAAGTAAATGGTCCATAACAATATCTGCAATCGTCGGTGAAAGTGGATTACCCATTGGCATACCAAAAATTTGTTTATAGATGTCCGTTTTGTATTGTAAGTAGTTGTTCTCTTTCAGACAAAAATCTAGAACTTCTAGAAATTTGCTTTGGGTCATTTTAGTGTGTTTGCTGATTGTAGTCCATTTTGTTTTTAATAAGTTTATTGCGAATTGTGTTGGTATGTTTGTAAAAAGGGAAATTACGTCGAATGAAACTAAAACTTCATTTTCCTTGATGTTGATTTTTTTCGCCTTGTTTACAAATTCAAAGGAATTTCTTACAGTGTATTTCGAGTTGTTCGTAACACATTGTAAAATTCTACCAACAAATTTGGACAATTCATAGCACGGTAATTTCATAGACGATATGATCGGTCGCATGGGCACATCTCTCTTGTGTATTTTCGGTAGTCCATAAATCGAAGGGAGTTGTGCGGTGTATGTTGTCATTTTTGTTTTTTCTCTATCGTCTACTATTTTGTTGTTGTGTAACCATTTAACTATATTATTATTTCGGGTTTGCAGTGTTGTTGTTGGGTTTTGTCTTACACGCCAGTATGTACTTCGGTCTGATAAGAGATGACTCATTTTTTCGTCATAATCTTCTCGCATCATCGCAACAGTAACATTACCTTTGTCAGCTGGAAGAATCACAATATTTTTGTGCTTTTTTAGAAACGAGATGGCCTGTTTGTTTACATAGAGCACATATTTAGAAAATTGGTCATTTTGTTGGTGTCGTTGAAAAGAGTGGAGCATATTGCAGTATTGTGATCTAACTATATCTTGTTCTTTTTCGTCTTTGACCTTTCTTATTATTTCTTCTCCATCGGCTATTAGTTGGAATAAAGGGAATGTTTTTTTGTTTGTGGGGAGTGCGAATTTTTTCCCTAATGAAAGTAGCCATTGTATTTCAATTGGGAAATCAATGTTGGTTTTGTTTTCAAACCATTTTTCGTGCATTTTTATGTCAAATTTCTTCCAAAGTGATGATTTTAGTTGGTCTATTTTGTAGTTTATTGATGTTTCTTTTCTCTGGTACATCGTATGGAATGTTGGTTTTTGTTTTGTTGTAAACTGTTTGTATTCATGTGTTGATAGAATTTCTTTAATTTTGTTGTTGTTAAAACGAAGTGCATTATTGATGCGTCTGATTTTATGGTACATTTCAGAAATTTCAAGGTTAAGTATTTTTTGGTGGAATTTAAGCTCAATCTTATCATATGTGGATATGGATTCTTTGTTGGAAAGGAGTTTTCTTGAACTATGTGTTGAGTTATTTATGTGATCGGGAATCAAACCTGACTGTCGGCAAATAAGTAGAAACTTCTGGGATTGTTTGTGAGAAGCTAATTTGCGTTGGAAGTTACCAACAAATAATGGATTTTTCAACAGCGTAACATACATTCCAAAGCTCACAGACAACTTCAAACAGGCTATCCAAAATAATATACAAGACATCCGATTAGCTTTCAAATCGAACCGGACACTTGGAAACCTCTTCTCAAATTTAAAAGTAAAAACTGAAAAAGACCAACAATCAGACGTAATCTACAAAATAAACTGTAAGGGTAAATCTCAAGAACCATGTAACCTATGCTACATTGGAACTACGAAACAACTTCTACGACAACGTCTTTCAAATCACAAATCGGACATCAAAAGCAATAACCCAGCCAAAACAGCTCTTGCATTACACGCGATTGAAAATGGACATCATCCAGACTTTGACGGTGCCGAAGTTCTTCAAACCGAAAAACACATCTCCAAGAGATACACACTAGAAACTTTACACATCCTTAACAATAAAAATAATATGAATAGAAAACAAGACACACAAGATATCTCATCAATATATTGTTATCTCATTTCCTCTAAACCCTAACACACAAATTTTGTACTTACAAATTAAGACAAATCTTCATACGAAGTTGCTACAGTTTTTATAATTGTAATTATATCCTATTTAGATTTAATGACATAACTTCAAACTTGAAAGTAAGTTTAATATACTGTTTGTTATAATTGTTGTGCATACTTATAAGTTTATTTATTTCTGTTTTCATAAAATAAAGTTCCCCTGAAGAAGGCAACAATCCTTGCCGAAACGTCGGGACAAGTTAAAGAATTTGTTTTCTTTACCAAAATAAAGTGACCAAATAGCCGACGGAAAACTTAATTTTCCACCCTTAATATAAAACTAAAATTGGTCAATACAACAAATCATAAATGATTTTAATAAAATACCTTAGGTTGGTTTTTATGTTCGATAATAATTAAAAAAGTAAAATCTCTTATGTCAACTTAAGATATTTTACCACAAAACGTTTCTTGCACTTACAATTCTTATATTGAATTAAGATACAAATAAAAACAAAATTAACCGACCTAAGAACATTTAAGGATACTTAGTAAATAAAAAATTGTAATAATTGTTTTGGTAAAAGCACTTAAGTCAAAAAATTATAAATAAATGTACTAAATACTGCCCTAACAAAATTTAATTTTACTATTTATATAATTGTGTATATATAGGGTCCGCCATCATGTCTGATTTGACAGATAATTAGTTTTATCCTTCCGCTGAACGAATATGGTTGTGTATGTACAATGCTTGAACAACGCTGGGAACAACGCTTAGAGAAGATGCCGATTTTGGCAAAAAAAATCATCTTTTCAGATGAAGCTCATTTTGATCTTGGCGGGTATGTAAATAAGCAAAATTGTCGCATTGGGGCACAGAAAAAACGCACGCATACGTTGAAAAGCCGATACACCCAGTCACTTTTTAGTGGGGATTTTGGTCCAGAGAATAATTGGGCCATTTTTCTTCGAAAATGAGCAAGAAGTGGCCGTTACAGTCAATGGCGATCGTTATCGGGCCTGTTGAACGAATTTTTGTTCACAAAATTTGAAGAGGAGGATATTGGCAACATTTAGCATTTATAGCATTTTCAAAAAAAAAAATTATTTGGCGGACCCTATATAAGGAAGAATTACTCAAAACTGTATCTTCATATCCTTCTTAATTTTTTTTAAACAAAGTTTGCAAAAAAAATTCACTTTCTGAAAAACTATAAAAATAGACCTAGACCTTTTGAACACAGAAATGTAGAAAATCACCTAAAAACTCCTCAGTCACACAAGTTTCACATTCGGCCAGATGAGCCAAACACCTTAATGGCATTTTCTGTCATTGTAATGTTGAGAATTCAATAGTTGTCCTTTGAAGACTTTTAAAAGTTCTTTAATTTTGAAATTTTAGGTAAACTACCGAACCCTAATGCCGCCATACCAAGATTTGTACATTTTATCAAATGAGTAGGATGAAGCTCTCTTAGCTTAGAAATACATATATATTTAAGAATAAATAGTTACTGATTAAAATGCAATTAAATCAGTAGGCAGGGCACATAAGTAACCTATACACGACTATACACAAATGAGCAAAATTCTCATTTTACTGCACTTGTGTTTATTTTTCCCTTAATGTAAATTCTATATAAAATTGTCCATAGCTAGTTTCCATACTTGTTCTCTTAACTCCTACTATCTGTATGCTTGTGAATCGAACTTATAGCTGTTATCAAATCAGCTAAATAGGCATAGTAACCAACAACGAACACTGATGACTTGATTACATACCATAGTTTTAATTATTGATCAAGTTTAATACAAATACGAAAACAAGTCAAAGTAAGTGTACATACAACCAGGGTTGCCATGACTAGAAAAACCAGCACGAAAACCTAATTTAAAAAACATTTGTAGCACAAAATCAGAGACGAAGAAAAAGTAGCCCATAAAATAGGCCAATTTCAATAAAAGCTTCAATAAATTATAATTTATTTGTATTTAAAAGAAAGCAATGGAAAATAAAATATACATTTTTCGATCATAAAAATAGATGAGGTATCACGCAGTAAACATTTGTAGCTATTAAATTTCAGTCTTGATTATTTAAACGCAATCCATGCTAGAAATATGTCTTTACTTACAGTGTTACCGACGCAAAAGTTTAAAAAGTTCTATAAAAAATGTTCTCTTTATAGAATTTATCTGTGCAAAGTAAAATATCGCCCAAGATAATTTTTTAGCCCAATTATGATTGAGCTCTCATGTTGAAATTGTTGTAGGTAATTTTGGAAGAAAATAGTCCAATTTCCCATGAATAGCTCACTCTGGCAAGCCTGCACACAACATACTGATACCACACATCCACTGCCCTAGCCTACCCTATACTATCCGCTGAGGCAGGCAGACTTTCCATTTCCATAACTTGAGCTTCATAAAATATCACTTTGCCTCCAAAAGATCAGTAAAGAAAAAACTATCGTCGAGAGAGGTTTTACGGTTTAAATAATAAAAATAATTATATTCCTAGAAAAATATATATAAAATGGCAAAGAAAATCATTAATTTCGGTGCTGGCCCAGCCAAATTACCTGAAGAGGTATGTACCAACCTTATAGACCTTTTTATCACCAAACTATGGTTTCACATTTATCAATTTATATTTATATGGTAGGTCTTAAAAGAAGTACAAAAGAACTTGATTGATTATGAAGGAACTGGTCTAAGTGTCATGGAAATGTCACATCGATCGGCTGGTTACTTTAAAATTAACGAAGACGCCTTGAAAGATGTCCGAGAATTGATTGGAGTTCCAGCTAATTATAAAATCCTCTTTATGCAAGGTGGTGGTACCGGAATGTTTTCGGCTGTTGCTCTCAATCTAATGGGTCGCACAGGTACAGCTGATTACCTGGTGACAGGTTCTTGGTCCGCAAAGGCGGCTAAAGAAGCAGCCCAATATGGTTCGGTTAATCTGATTTTGCCAAAGGTACAAAAATACACATCAGTTCCAAGTCAGAGCACATGGAATTTAGATCCCAACGCATCATATGTCTATTATTGTGACAATGAGACAGTTGATGGAGTTGAATTCAATTTTGTACCAGAGACCAAAGGTGTTCCATTGGTGTGTGACATGTCATCGAATTTCCTTTCTCGACCAATTGATGTGAGCAAATTTGGTGTGATCTTTGCTGGAGCGCAGAAGAATGTCGGAACAGCTGGTATTACTGTGGTGATTATAAGGGAAGATCTATTGGGCAAGCCAATGAAGATAACACCATCAATTCTGGATTTCACCATAACCGAGAAAAACAATTCAATCTACAATACCCCACCGACTTTTATGTGAGTATATTTTCTACATAAGATAATTTATGTAAATTACGTATACAAAAATCAAATCAAAACAACATAATCACAATCACATGTTATAAGGGAAGGGACTGACTTATGGAATGTTTTGTCTATTCTATCAACTTTTGTGACGTCAGATTGTTATCACTTGTTTGACGTTGGTTTAATTGTATCAAAAAAATATTTTTGATTCGATTTTGCAAAATAAAATCATTTAGCGTTTTTTTAGGAACTATTTAGTCACTATGAGCAGATTATGTTTTAAGATAACAAACTGAATGCTATTTTTGATTATTATTTAAAAACAACTTGTGAACTGTTGCTATAGATAATAATAGTAACTAGAATTAACTAGCGTTGATTGTGTCAACAAACATAATAAATAAATATTTTTGTAATCTATGGGGAGTTAGGAAGAGATAAGTTTTAAAATTTGTTTTTATCTTACAAGTTCAATAATATTGATTAAAAAAAATATAGTATTTTTAGAAACTCTAAATTATATCAAAAACTATACACAAGTACCTCCTACAGTAGGTATAGAATTAGGTAGTTAGATTTTGTTTTTAACGTTAAATATTTTTTTTAAGGTGCCCTTATAAAAGGGCGGATCCAGACTTTTAATCAAGGTCACAGATGAGTTTTTACTCACTGCTTAAAATGTTCTTTACTGTTTTGTAAAGGAGGCTTACAAAATTTAAATAACATAATTGTATCTTAACCTTACATTTGCAAATTTCAATTGCTAAAGTGGCAACTTAAGTTATCAAATTATTTTAGAACACTGTTGTCCAGCAAGGTATGGTCTAACTATTTAATTTGGATGACTTCCTACATATGAAAGCATTCCAAGATTCCAACAGTTTTCTAAATATGCCATATTTAAGAGCTAAAACACAATAATTTAGAGGGTTTTTGGTGCATTTCACACAGAAATGTAAGAAATTGTTTTGAAACGTAGCTTTTTTTCGAAAAATAAAATATACTTTTCTTGTTTCCATTTCTATTAATGCGAAGAACGCTACAAAAACTCAAGAGAGACGATCTGATATGAAGAACTGTCGGGATTTTTTTAACGTAGTTTTTTCGGACTCAATTTTTAGGAGTCTATTATTACTATCGCTATCAGTCTGCTTACTCGTAGGTTCAAGCTGATGTTGAACATTTAAAAAATATTTTGATCTTAAAGGAGTCAACGAAACTTGAAGAGAGAAAAATGTTTGGTTGTTGAATTTAAGGAAATAGGTGCATTTAAGTACATGATTTCTCTAAAAAATTAATTTAAAACAAATTAAGGTAAATAAAAAAATTGTGAAGAAACTTTAGTGTAGCACTCACAAATTACACGTTTCAGAATCTCTTTTCACTTCAAATCTCAAGAAATTCAAAGCTTTTATATCAATAGATATGAAACGTTTATTATGTTTTTCAATTTGCCTATTAGTTTAACAAAAGTGTCACTTTTGCTGTTTTTGGGACATTTATATTATTGAAATTCGTGTTTAAATCTCAGTTCTAGACCATGCAAAGCAAATTCACTTCAAAAGTAGATTTATTTAATTTTTTAAAATCATTTGTATTCAACAGAAAATCCAATTTTAAAAGAAATTAAATGCACGACTGTGCTAGAACTTGCTAATTTTTTCCAAAAAGTCTGTTTAAAAATCATTTCAAACTTTAAATTTTGTCTTAAAAATATAAAAAGGCATTAAATAAAGTGCTAATACATATATTATACATTTTACATTTAAATTTCGTTTAAAAATGTTGAACCCTTTCTGAGATAATTAGTTTTGTAAACAAAATTAAATTTTTTTTTAAATAAAAAAAATTAAATTTTTGATCATCAAAAATCAAAAATCATCATCAATTTGATTATTTGATCATCGACAAGAACTTGCACAGAAAGAGAAGATTATTGAAATCGGTCAATTAGTTCTTAAGAAACCTTTAAAAATAAAATGCACGACTGGGTCGCACGAACTTGCTCCTGTATGCAAAGAGTCTGTTTAAAAATGTACCCATAAAAGATTTAAAAATATACCTGTAAAATAAGTTCGTCTTCAAAGATATAAATGCCATTTGATTTGTCAAAAAACTTGTGATTCATCCCAAGACACAACTCATCCTAGTTTTCATCCCGAAAATGAAAAATACTTGTAAGCATACCTAACGAAAACAATAATTGTTTGTGTATTCAACTAGTTAAAAATATTTAAAATTATTAAAAAAGTAAATAATTAAAATAATTAAAAATAAAATAAAATAATTAAAATAATTAAAAAAAAATTTTAAGATTCAAAATTTTACCTGAAAAATAAGTTTGTCTTTAAAAATTTAAATGCCATTTTATAAATCAAAAAAGCCTTGATTTTTCAAATTTTTTTTTTTGAAAATCGTTAGAGCGGTTTTTTTTTTAAATTAATTTTTTATATATAAAATTTTTCAGTTTTGTTCTAAAAATATTTTTGGTATGCAGTTGTTTAGTGATTGTAAATATACGCTCTACATTTAAATTTCGTAAAAAAATGTTGACCCGTTTTTGATATATAGAATTTTGAAAAAAAAGAATTCAATATTTTTTTAAAAATCCAAACAATAAAAAATTGCACTTTTGATAATCAAATATTGTTAGGGCAATATAAGAGCTTATTCAGAAAAAAAATTATTGAAATCAGTTCTTAAGTTGCTGAGAAAATTAAAAAACAAAATAACGGTTCTATGAACGGTACCTTTCCTGAGCAATACTAAAATATGTTTTTCTTATTAAAAGAAGCCAAGTTAAAAAAGAAAATTTTAGAGAAAATTTAAAAAAAGCTATCGGTTTGTTTTTGAGAAAATTCGAATTTTCGTTTTTTGACCAAAAAAATTGTATGGGGGCCACTGTTAGTTTTGATCTTAAAAAAAAAATGAAAAAAACGCCTAACGCGAATCTGCTCAAAACCTTAACTTCCAAGTTTGAACTCAATCGACCCAAGGGTTTAGGCTGTAGGAGCGTGGACAGACAGACAAAATTTTGCACGAATGCAAAACTTGCCATATAGTTCCTATATGTCGCAAGTAAAAATGAAGGGTTTATGAGGGGTACCCTTCTGGAGCAATACCAAAATATGTTTTTCTCGTAGAAGGAAGCCAAATTAAGAACACTCAATTTAGAGAAAGTTTTAAAAAAAATCAAATATTTTAACCAACAAATTTGTATTGGGACTGCTTTTATTTTTCGTATTAACAAAATAAAAAAAACGCCTTACGCTAATCGGCTTAATCAACACAATTGTTTGGACTGTAGGGGCCAGGAAAGACAGACAGACGGACGGAATGGGTACCAACTTTTTTCGACTTCTCTACAGTCGTAATGTGATGTTTAATTAAAAGCTCTAGTTCGAAATTTTTTAGTAATGCAAAACTTGCTATATAGTTCCTATATGTATGGGCAGGTTCAGCCGACGCGACATAAGGGACTTCAAAGTAAGGCAAGTTTCTTGCATCTGATTGGCCAGCTGCCAAAAAATTGCCTTCCAATTAAGGCAACTTTATTGGAAAGTTGACTGGAAAGTTAGTCAAGAAAAATCTCCCTGACTATCAAGTCAAGTCAACTTATGTCAAAATGACAATTGATCATGTTTTTTAATTCAACTAAAAGCTGAACTTTATTACTCAATGATTTATTTATTTTCTGCACAACTTCATTTAATGCTTTCTGTAAAAAGGTTCCTTGTAAATTTGGAAATGAATTAAGTAATATTTCTTTAAAATACAAAATACAAATCATGATAGACTTGTAGCTTGCCTGAGGAGTGTTTTGTAGAAAATAATGATTTTGGTAATTTTTGTACTATTAACTTGAAGTAGAGGTTTGTGAAGTATAGTTCTGAATTTTAATTTCATGACACTTGAAAAACTATCTAGTTGCCTTGGTCAAAATTTACGTTCAAAGAATGAAGTTGACTGCAAATGAAGTCCCTTATGTTGTCTGAACCTGCCCTATGTCGCAAGTAAAAATCACTTCTTGTTCACTATTTATGTGTGTCAAAAAAATTTAATAATTTAAAGGCAACTTAATATAAAATTGACGAACTCTTATTCAACGTTTCTTCTTAAGAACCTGAATATTTGCTTTTTTCTAAAGTTTTTTTCAAATTCTAAATTGAGTGAAAACATGACCCCTACAAAACTTCATATAGTGCCAAATAAAGACTCACACCTAATGAGAATTTCCAGAAACTAATTAAGATACTGAAATGGTTTAAATTTTATCTAGAAGAGAAAGATTTGTGCTTTGCAAAATCATCAAACAATTTATAGTTAAGAGATATTTCGAGTTTTAACTTAGCCTTAAAAACCGAGTTTTTGATTGTTTTTAACATGTTTGAAAGTTCATATTTTAAAAACCCTATGTGATAAAAAAAAATTGAGAGGCGATATTTGAATAAAGCTCATCTTAATCCTTTAAACAAATATTGTTTTGTTTGTGCTACAGAAAAAAGAAGTAATTTTGTCGACCAGAGTAGTCAGTCTTATGTCATATTATTAGGTTTAAGCAATGTTAGAAATTTAAACATAAAACATTAAAAACGAAATTCAAAGACTTGATGGAAACAAAGTTTTAGAGAAAGGAACTAGATAGTTTTTATTTTTGAAGACCTTTTGCTTAAATAATGCTTTTATTCTTCTTCATGACTTTATACATAGTATTTTTCAGCTCAGTATTGTTTTGTCACTCCGCATTAAGCTTTTAAATTAGATCACTTTTTGTTGTTATTAAAATTTTCGGCTTTCGTTGCAGAAGTTCCAGGCTAACACAATACAATAATTTTAGTTTTTTTTTTTCAAAAAAAGGTCCGTGACACCTTTTTTTGGACTTTAAAACCCATTTTCGCTTTTGTGGCACTTATACATACGTCTTTAAGAACTTTTGATTATTATTAGAAAAATAAAGAATACCCATTCTTGACTGATACTTAGTTACCAATCCATTATAGATAGAGGGTGTTCTATTCGCCTAGTTGTCTTCGTACAAATTTTGGTATACCGATAAATCCGAAAAAAAAAACAAACCTCGAAATATATACTATACATAATTTTGTTTTTCATTAATTATTTAAACGACTCTAGAAATTCAAAAACCAAACTTTATATTAATCTTCAGCAGTGAAATGTTTGTATTCATTGGTGCACTTTAGACGTTTCTTAACCATAAGGGTCATATGATTTCATTTGGATTTGGAGCAGATTTTCTTTATTTATCAATATCACATTTACTTAAAGTAGTAGCATGTTTTATGAGAATATTTTTACACCTCCATCTTAAATGATTTTAGTGAGTAAACGCAAAGGTATTTTCCTGTTCTTAAGGCAAACATTTCTTAAATTTGGAGTTAAAAAAAAAACAATGTTTTTAATGTTTTTGTTAACCGTGTCCAACTGTTGGTTACTCTTTATAGAGCTCTAAGGTAACTCTGTATATTTCCAGCCTAACAATGAAAACACAATAATAATTCATCAGGCTCATTGGCATAGATTCATGACGATATTATACCTTTTGCGGCAGCATCATTGAATACATTCAGATTTTGTTTAAAAAATAAAAACATGTAGATTCAAGCTGGTTAATGTATTCTTTATTATCGTTGATAATCCACATCAAAAACCGTTAAAATCACTTCTCGAAAATTAACTCCGCTTAGTCTTAATTTTTAATGAAGACAAAACCTTCTACTTTCTCAAAAACGACAAACTTTTTAGTGGCAATGCCATTTTAAAATGTACCTACAAAAATGTATATTAAGAAAACCGGAATTATAAAATCAACCTTGGTAGATAAACGAGTTTTTTTTTCAAATATTCAAAGTTTAATAAAAATAAATAAAATAAAGCTGTAGGGCCGCCTGTTGAGAACTAGGGCCTAGTGACTCACAACTCTCAACTATTTCTGTGTGCTATTAATGTTGTCAGGGTTGACAATCAAATATTTCACAATAAAGGCTTTCAGTGCTTTTAAAAATATAACCGTGGTATTCCATCCAATTGGTATTTATTTCTCGGATTTCTTACACGAGGAAAGAAATGTTTAATCGTTTATGATCTGGCTGTAATCTGTATGTTCTTATTTGTCCAAAACTTGAGTACAAATCGACCTTGCTTAATAATGGCACCTCCATCGTAATCGTATTGTCGCGAGAAAGATCTGAAAGACTTCAAAATACATTAATACGGTGGTTTGGTTCCTATCTCCCTTATGATTCTGAATAAATATTCTTCTAAGCTCGTTCCAAATAGTTGTAAAACAACATTTGATTAGCCAATCCCAAAAAAACGAAATTTCTTAGCTTTAAAATGTTTCGACCTATTGCTCTCTTATCGAAAATGTGAGTACTTTCGGTATCCCAGAATCCCGTCTTTGTTGGATTAAAAATTTTTGTTTTGAACCACTCAATACAAGTTGTTTTGGAGGGTATGCCGCAGGGATCTGTTTTTTCCCCGATGCCCTTCTTTTTTTTTATAAATAATCTCCTGTCTGTAAATTATAATTGAATATATTGCTTCGCAGAGTCTTACCTTTTGATATTAATTTCCAGACTCACATCCCTCTTTTTCGGATGTGAGACTGCAACAACAAAATATGGTAAGAGTTTTTAAAAAAAACCGGTCTTAACAGCCTTAAGAAACGATGTTGAAGTTAAAGTAAAATATACACCCTTGTCATTATCCATAGGCAAAACTAAAATCAATGATACTGAACATCTCGATATTCTCCGTATTTGCATCACAAGGGATTTTGCTCTACTGGCTATTCTGTGAAGAACAGATATTCGTTCTTTAACCATACTACCTTTATTTTCTTGCCATTGGAATGTACAAGAATATAAAACCAATGCACGTCGAAAACTACTTTCTAAATTCTCCCTTTTTTCTAATGCTCAGCTTACACAACATCTTTGGTAGCTTCAAGAAAAGTACCTCGCCTGAAGATTGCTGTAAAGTTTTATGTTTGCAATCTTTTATCGACAAAATCCAGTTGCATTCCCCTCCCCACCTTCTCAAACAATTTTAGTGTAGCACTCACAGTTTCATTAATTTTAATTATTGATTATGTAATTTATTTATGAATCAATAAACCTGTAATAATAATAATAGCACTCAAAGTTTCAGGATTTTTCATCAGTTCACCCATGTGCTCAATTTCTGACGTACTGCTTAGTAAAGAGGTTCTTTTTCAGCCGCACATGAAGAATGTGAAATGCACTACAGAACTCCCATTTTTACTTTAATATTTAAAAACTTTAGGACTAATGTGCATCAGAATATCCCAGTCGATATTCCTATCAAAACTAATTTTTTGTTTTAAATAAGAAAATTTTGAATATTTTCGCATAATTCTTAAAAACGTTTCTCAACCTTAAATAAATTCCTTTCAATTTTAAGCTATCTTACTTACTTTAGTCAAAGTCTTCCTCATAAGCGAATGATTTCAAGTTACTGGTAAATACGTAAAAATCTAGTAATTCTTATGTGAAAAAATAAACATGGATTTTCATTCCTGGCTATTGTACCTTAATTCAAAATGAGGACCTACTTGTTGAATAAAAGACGAAATAGTGAAAAATAGAAAAACCTTTAATAATAATTACCTAGATCATTTTTTGCCTATAACTCTCGCTTTAAAGATCCATTTTTATAATTCTTTCATTTTATTGATTCTTTATCCTTATTTATTTCAGTGTCCACGTTATGAGCCTCGTTTTTAAATGGATCAAACGAAATGGTGGCCTCCAAGGAATGTACAAAAACTCTCTCATCAAATCCAAACTCATCTACGATATTATTGACAAATCAAACGGCCTATACGTGTGTCCAGTTGAGAAGGAAGTCAGATCCCGCATGAATGTGCCATTCAGAATTGGCAGTGCGGCAGGCGTTGATGATTTGGAAAATGAATTCTTGAAACTATGCGAAAGCAAACATTTGATTCAATTGAAAGGACATCGTTCAGTTGGTGGAATTCGAGCATCTTTATACAATGCCATGACCATTCCTGAGACACAAGTTTTGGCTGATTTAATGGTTAGCTTCCTTGAGAGCAAGAAAAAGCATTGAACAAAATATATACAAACAGAATAATATTAATTTTAAGCAAATCGAAATGTTAATTAGAACATTTATTTGGACTGTCTTAGTTAATTAAAGTAAAAAATAAATAACATAAATAAATCATTGAAGTAGATATTTGTGTCTGAAAATTTCATCAAGTTTTGATTCTAGAATTTCATTGGTTCCACGAAGATTGTCAACAACTTTCTTAGCCCAAACGAAAAATTCTTCACCGCGTTCCTATGAGCAGAATAAATTTATTACCATATTTAAAACAATTGAATTTCTGAAACTCACCTGAGGCCAACCTTCGGGTAGAACATTTTGCATATCCCTGAGGTTATCTAACTTATCAGCTAGTTTGACTAATTTGGCCTTTGTACTTGAAGTCTTCGCATGTTCGATTTGAAGTTGTTTTCTTTTAAGTTTCGGTAGACTTTTGTCATCGGTTACTTCTCGAACAATATCAGCGACATTCTTTCCAAATGCAGTTTCAATTTCTTCAAAAGTCGTTTCGGTGTCTTCAACGGTATCGTGAAGAAGAGCAGCTTGCAGCACTTCCTTGTCATCGATATTAGCTTCAACAGCTAAAATTGTTGCAACGTTTATGGGGTGATTAATGAACGGTGGTTTGCTGGGATCTTTTCTGCGTTGATCCTTATGTTTGTGAGCAGCAAATTGCACGCATTGCATGAGATCAGCCAGAGGATTCGGGGTCATATCTGAATCTGAAATGAAAGCGTATTAAAGCGGTTTAAATTCTTGCACCAGCTGTATTTTTAAAGGCATCACACCTAAATCCTTCCGCAAAATTTTCCGAGTAGTTGAGTAAAAGAGATTATAGACCAAAATGTAGTTGTTTGATAGTGAAGTGACACATAAGCAAAACAAAACACAACACGAAACCAAAAATACTCAATTAACAAGATGAAAAACTTAGGCCGTGTGTGAATTGCGTTAAAATGTGTGTTAAAATTTAACCAGCGTTAAAATTTTACACTAATGAGGTGAATAAAATGGTTAAAAAAACTAACAATTCGATTTTTCAAGCCATAATCTCAAAGTTTTGAAAAGATATTTGAGTCGAAAATCAATTTATACCAACTTTTGTTAATTTTTCTTAAGTTTTTAGTTTTTTTTATAAAAAAAACTGTCAATTCGATTTTTTTTTCAAAATTTTACAGAATGTTGAAAGCAATATTTTTTAAAAGATAAAATTAGTTTAAAGCCAATATCTCAAAGTTTTGAAAAGATATTTGAGTCGAAAATCAATTTTTACCAACTTTTATTAATTTTTTGTTAGGTTTTTATTTTTTTTGTAAAAAAGCTGTCAATTCGATTTTTCTCAACATTTTTCCGAATGTTGAAAACAACATTCCTTATAAGACGAAAAAAGTTGGAAGCCATGCTCTTAAATTTTTAAAAAGATATTTGAGTCGAAAGTCAATTTTTACCAACTTTTATTAATGGGCAGGTTCAGCCGACGTAAGGGACTTTAAAGTTAGGGAAGTTTCTATTATCTGATTGGCCAGCTGCCAAAAAATGACCTTCCAATTAAGGCAACTTTAATGGAAAGTTGACTGGAAAGTTAGTCAAGAAAAATCTCCCTAACTATCAAGTCAAGTCTACTTTTGTCAAAATGACAGTTGATCATGTTTTTTCGTTCAACTGAAAGCTGAACTTTATTACTTTATGATATACATACATATGTATGTATTTATTTTCTGCACAACTTCATTCAATGTTTTTTATAAAAGGGTTCCTTGTCAATTTGGAAAAAAAATAAGTAATATTTCTTTACAATACAAAATACAAATTGTGATTTACTTGTAGCTTGCCTGAGAAGTGTTTTGTAGACAATAATGTTGTTGGTAGTTTTTATAGAACTTTAAGTAGAGGTTTGTGAAGTAAAGTTCTGAATTCGAAATTTATGTCACTTGAAAAATTACCTAGTTACCTAAGTCAAAATTTACGTTCAAAGAATGAAGTTGACTGCAAATGAAGTCCCTTATGTTGCCTGAACCCGCCCAATCTTTTTTATCATTTTCATTTTTCGTAAAAAAACGGTCCATTCGATTTTTCCCAAAATTTTACCAGATGTCAAAAACGTTATTTCTCGTTGCATGAAATTATTTTGGAGATAAAATCGTTTTTTCTTCGTAAAATATTTGAGGTAACAAATATTTTTTTTTTTAGATTTTTTGATTAATAAACAAATTGTTAGTCGGATTTTTTTCCAAAAATATGCTAGTTTAATTCAAGTCTCTAGCGTTATTAGTTCGTGAGATATTTAGGGTTAACCAATATTTTCACCCTTTTTTTTTAAGTTGCTATGGTAAAAAAACCACCCGTGCAATTTTTTCGAGAGTCCTTTCTGCATCTTTCTGCCTTATTATCTGTATAACAAAATCTATTTGAAGTCGATATCTCTACTGGTTCTTGAGCTATGGACGACGAAAAAACACACGCACGCAGAGCCATCTCTCTAAAAATCTTTTATTTCGACTCTAGGGACCTTGAAACGTCGAGAAATGTCAACATTTTCAATTTGACAAATCGGACCAATTTTTAAAAATATTAAAAACGAAATTCAAAAGACTTAATGGAAACAAAGTTGTAGAGAAAGGAATTAGATAGTTTTTATTTTTGAAGACTTTTTTACTTAAATAATGTTTTTCTTCTTCTTCGTGGCATGACTTTATACATAGTATTTTTCAGCTCAGTATTGTTTTGTCACTCCGCATTAAGCTTTTAAATTAGATCACTTTTTGTTGTTATTAAAATTTTCTGCTTTCGTTGCAGAAGTTCCAGGCTAACACAATACAATAATTTTAGTTTTTTTTTAAAAAAAAGTCAGTGACACCTTTCGCTTTTGTGGCACAAATACGTCTTTAAGAACTTTTGATTATTGTTAGAAAAATAAAGGGGACCCATTCTTGACTGATATTTAGTTACAAATCCATTATAGATAGAGGGTGTTCTATTCTCCTGGTTGTCTTCGCACAAATTTTGGTATACCGATAAATCCGAAAAAAAAACAAAACTCGAAATATACATTTAGTATATAATTTTGTTTTTCATTAACTATTTAAAGCACTCTAGAAATTCAATAACCAAACTTTATTTCAATCTTCAGCAGTGCAACGTTTCTTAACCATAAGGGTCATTGGATTTCAATTTGGATTTGGAGCAGATTTTCTTTATTTATCAACATCATATTTACTTAAAGTAGTGGCAGGTTTTATGAGAATATGTTTACACTTCCATCTTGAATGATTTTAGTGAGTAAACGCAATGGTATTTTCCTGTTCTAAAGGCAAACATTTCTTTACTTTGAAGTTAAAAAAAAAAAACAATGTTTTTGTTAACCGTGTCCAACTGTTGGTTACTCTTTATAGAGCTCTAAGGTAACTCTGTATATTTCCAGCCTAACAATGAAAACACAATAATAATTCATCAGGCTCATGGGCATAGATTCATGACGATATTATACCTTTTGCGGCAGCATCATTGAATACATTCAGATTTTGTTTAAAAAATAAAAACATGTAGATTCAAGCTGGTTAATGTATTCTTTATTATCGTTGATAATCCACATCAAAAATCGATAAAATCACTTCTCGAAAATTAACTCCGCTTAGTCTTAATTTTTAATGAAGACAAAACCTTTCACTTTCTCAAAAACGACAAACTTTTTAGTGGCAATGCCCTTTTAAAATGTACCTACAAAAATGTATTTTAAAAATCCAGGAATTATAAAATCAACCTTGGTAGATAAACGAATTTTTTTTTGTATAAATATTCGAAGTTTAATTAAAATAAATAAAATAAAGGGCCCAACAGCCCGTTGAGAACTAGGGCCTAGTGACTTACAACTCTCAACTATTCCTGTGTGCGAGTAATGTTGTCAGGGTTGACAATCAAATATTTCACGATAAAGGCTTTCAGTGCTTTTAATAATATCAGGGTGGTATTCCATCCAGTTGGTATTTATTTATCGGATTTCTTACATGAGGAAAGAATTGTTTAACCGTTTATGATCTGGCTGTAATCTGTATGTTCTTCTTTGTCCAACACTTGATTACAATTCGACCTTGCTTAATAATGTTATGGCACCCCCATAGTAATCGTACTATCGCGAGTAAGATCTGAAAGACCTCAAAATACATTGATACGGTGTTTTGGTTCCTATCTCCCTTATGATTCTGAATAGGTATTCTTCTAAGCTCGTTGCGAATATTTGTAAAACAACATTTGATCAGCCAATCCCAAAAAAAGCGAAATTTCTTAGCTTTTAAATGTTTCGACCTATTGCTCTCTTATCGAAAATGTGAGTACTTTCGGTAGCCCCGAATCCCGTCTTTGTTAGATTAGAAATGTTTGTTTTGAACCACTCAATACAAGTTGTTTTGGAGGGTATGCCGCAGGAATCTGTTTTGTACCCTACCCGATGCCCTTCTTTTTTTTATTAATAATCTCCTGTCTGTAAATTATAATTCAATATATTGCTGAGTCTTACCTTTTGATATTCATTTTCGGACTCACATCCCTCTTTTTCGGATGTGAGACTGCAACAACAAAATATGGTAAAAGTTAAAAAAAAAAAAAACAGCCTTAATAGCCTTAAGAAACGATGTTGAAGTTAAAGTGAAATATACACCCTTGTCATTATCCATAGGTAAAACTAACACCAATGAAACAGAACATCTCGATATTCTCCGTATTTGCATCACAAGGGATTTTGCTCTACTGGCTATTCTGTGAAGTACAGATATTCGTTCTTTAACCATACTAAGCGAATGTCGAATGCCTTACCATTCTCTTTATTTCCTTGTCATTGCAATGTAGAAGAATATAAAACCAATGCACGTCGAAAACTACTTTCTAACTTCTCAATTTTTTCAGCTTACACTTCTTTGGTAGCTTCAAGACAAAAAGTAACTCGCCTGAAGATTGCTGTAAAGTTTTATGTCTGCAATCTTTTATGGAAATATCCAGTTGCATTCCCCACCCCCGGCTTCTCAAACAATTTTGGTGTAGCACTCACAGTTTCAGGATTTTTCATCAGTTCACCCATGTGCTCAATTTCTGACGTACTGCTTAGTATAGAAGTTGTTTTTCAGCCGCACATCAAGAATGTGAAATACACTACAGAACTCTCATTTTTACTTTAAAATTAAAAACTTTAGGACTAATGTGCATCAGAATATCCGAGTCAATATTATTATCAAAACTAATTTTTTGTTTAAATAAGAAAATTTTTAATATTATCGCATGATTCTTAAAAACGTTTCTCAACCTTAAGTAAATTCCTTTCAATTTTAAGCTATCTTACTTACTTTAGTCAAAGACTTCCTCATAGTCATAAGCGAATGGTAAATTCGTAAAAATCTAGTAATTCTTATGTGAAAAAATAAACATGGATTTTCATTCCTGGCCTTTGTACCTTAATTCAAATTGAGGACCTACTTGTTGAATAGAAGACGAAATAGTGAAAAATAGAAAAACCTTTAATAATAATTACCTAGATCATTTTTTGCCTATAACTCTCGCTTTAAAGATCCATTTTTATAATTCTTTCATTTTATTGATTCTTTATCCTTATTTATTTCAGTGTCCACGTTATGAGCCTCGTTTTTAAATGGATCAAACGAAATGGTGGCCTCCAAGGAATGTACAAAAACTCTCTCATCAAATCCAAACTCATCTACGATATTATTGACAAATCAAACGGCCTATACGTGTGTCCAGTTGAGAAGGAAGTCAGATCCCGAATGAATGTGCCATTCAGAATTGGCAGTGCGGCAGGCGTTGATGATTTGGAAAATGAATTCTTGAAACTATGCGAAAGCAAACATTTGATTCAATTGAAAGGACATCGTTCAGTTGGTGGAATTCGAGCATCTTTATACAATGCCATGACCATTCCTGAGACACAAGTTTTGGCTGATTTAATGGTTAGCTTCCTTGAGAGCAAGAAAAAGCATTGAACAAAATATATATGTACAAACAGAATAATATTAATTTTAAGCAAATCGAAATGTTAATTAGAACATTTATTTGGACTGTCTTAGTTAATTAAAATAAAAAAAAATAAATAACATAAATAAATCATTCAAGTAGATTTTTGTGTCTGAAAATTTCATCAAGTTTTGATTCTAGAATTTCATTGGTTCCACGAAGATTGTCAACAACTTTCTTAGCCCAAACGAAATATTCTTCACCGCGTTCCTATGAGCAGAATAAATTTATTAACAAATTTAAAACAATTGAATTTCTGAAACTCACCTGAGTCCATCCTTCGGGTAGAACATTTTGTAAATCCCTGAGGTTATCTAACTTATCAGCTAGTTTGACTAGTTTTGCCTTTGTACTTGAAGTCTTCGCATGTTCGATTTGAAGTTTTTTTCTTTCAAGTTTCGGTAGACTTTTGTCATCGGTTACTTCTCGAACAATATCAGCGACATTCTTTCCAAATGCAGTTTCAATTTCTTCAAAAGTCGTTTCGGTGTCTTCAACGGTATCGTGAAGAAGAGCAGCTTGCAGCACTTCCTTATCATCGATATTAGCTTCAGCAGCTAAAATTGTTGCAACGTTTATGGGGTGATTAATGTACGGTGTTTTGCTGGGATCTTTTCTGCGTTGATCCTTATGTTTGTGAGCAGCAAATTGCACGCATTGCATGAGATCAGCCAGAGGATTCGGGGTCATGTCTGAATCTGAAATGAAAGCGTATTTAAGCGGTTTAAATTCTTGGCTTAACTTTCCATTACCTCAGCACGAATTTCGACACGCGGTTGTTTTTATTTGATAGATACTATGTGCAAATAAATAATAATAATAGCAATTTTAGAGCGAGGAAACCTTTATTTCTTTTTTAAATTAATGTTCAAAGTTCACTTTTTCACAAGCAAAACACGCAAAAATGGTTGATTTTGACATTTCTTCTTTGTTTTTGTTCAGTGTTGCCATACTTGATCTTTGATTTTAGTGCTCAAATGCAAAAAGTACTTTGCATATACGATATACCCAAACTCGCACCCACCCAAAATCCTAGTGATCCAAGCAGGGGGGTTGCAGGGGACAGCATGCCCCCTTATATACCTAGCTGTTAGTACACAATACTATCAATTCAAAAAAACGTGTTTTATGCTCAAAAAACGAAATATAAAAAAAGTAGGGTTAAGTCCGAAAAATAAAATATTTTTTTTTATAACTTAAAGATCTTTCCTCGCCTTAATATTTAAAACATGTTCTATTGAGACCCCTACCTAACTGTAAAAAAAAATCAGAAGGAAATTCCTGCTGCGGTATTTTGAAAGGCATCACACCTAAATCCTTCCGCAAAATTTTCCGAGTTGTTGAGTACGGCTACGTTCAGTTCAGACGACCATATTTTTCTCGTATACCGTAAACGGGATTTTATCGAATAGAGTAGTGGCAAGTGTTATATTTGTGCGTTCACACGAAGCCCATGCGGGAAAATCCCGTATTCTTGAAATAATTTTTTCCGTATACCGTACGAACTTGTCACTACGATTCGATAAATCTCGAATGTATTTTTATCGTATACATGATTAGTAGCGTAGCGCTTATTATTAAGGGTATTCATGTAACGATATAATTTTCTACTTTGTAGAAAAATTTAGAAATATTTGCGGAAACGTTAGAAACAAACATCTGTTTATCTGTTTTTTTTTTCTACGATTTCTGCTTCAAATTTGAGAGATAAATATTGCAGAATATTTTTCCCATACAAATTTTGACAGTTGATTTCTACCGATAGAAAATTCTACAGTTTTTAAGGTTTCTATGGGTTTTCTGTGTTTGCATGAATACCCTTATTGTGTCGATTACACGAACAAAATTTCATCGAATTCGTTCATTACGTTCATTGTGACATCACCTTAATTAAGAAAAAATCCCGCATAACATCAAATCTAAAATTCTCACCACAGCAATTTTGTAAAAGAAAGTGTGTTATTACACACAGATTTTTTGTATGCTGCGTGTTTCGCATATTTTATTTTGAACACTCATCCCGTCAATCGTCAATCTCGCATTATTACACTCGGATTGTTTTCGGTTGCGTGTTTTTGACACTTCTCTTTCATTTTTTGTTCTCATCCACAAAGTCAAAGTCTGAAAATAGTTAAAGAAAAGTGCACTTTTTACTACAGCAATGATTATTGACATCATGAATACGGATAATAATTCCGAAAAATGTAAAAATAGGAATTGGATTAAAATCTGGAGAGAATCCTTCATTTTCTTGACAAAAGAACTAAAATCAAATGATAAACCATCGTTTTTAAATTATAAAAGGATGAATAAAGAAACTTTTAACCTGCTTTTCATTGAAAACTACATAAAAAAAATACAATTTTGAGGGCCAGAAAAGTTGGCTATCACTTTGTTTCAACGGGTGAAACATTCCAAAGCTTAAACTAAAAAGCTAGACTCTTTCAATCATTCCTTCATTTAATTTCATTATAAGGTCTTTGCTCTTTTTGAATTTGTCCGGAAGAATATTTCTTGTTTACTCGGTAACAATAGAACGAATAATAAAGCAACGCCAAGAAACAAAGAAAGGCAAGAAAGAGAAACGTCAAAAACAATCCAAGAATCCCGAACCCAGAACTCTGCGGGTAGAGACTTTTTAAAGTATTTCTATTTCACCTACTTTCTCTTTCGCACTTATTTGAGTCTTTCCAAAAAAGTCTGGGTGTAATAACACACAAAACAACAACATCTGTCAAAACAAGTAAATACACCGCATCGAATTGTTGTTGGATTTCCATTATTCATGGACCTAATGCCAAAATTACAAATACAACAATGTAAACAAATGTGAGAATATGTGCGTAAAATGATACAAAAACGCATTCTTGCATTAAGTCGTTAGACTAATCAAATTTATTTATTTTAAAGGTTTCATGGGAGCGTCCGAAAAAAGAAAGCAGATCTCAATTGCTAACCTGGTTTTAAATTGGAAGGTTTGTAATTTTAATAAAAATACAAACTGAACCAATACTCGGTAAAATTTTGAGAAAAATCGAAATGACAGTTTTCATAAAAAAAATAAACACCTAAAATAAACAATACCAAAACCCAAATATTTTTCAAAAATTAAAAAAAATATAAATTATAGAAAATATTGTTTTCGACATTCAGTAATTTTTTTTATAAAAATCCAACAGTAAACAATTGAAATTGGGAAACGATGGACTTTTTTATGGAAGAAGATATTAGTCGTCAATATCACAGATGAAATACATTTGGAAAAATATACATATGTTGAATATCTGGAAATGGGAGCAGAGAACCGGCTTTATGATAATTTTAAACTTTTACTTTAAAACTTGACTTGAATTGAGTTGTTACTATTTTTGCATTGAAGAACGTCATTTGGAAGCACGAGCTATATTTTCTGATGTTTGGTAGAAAATGTTTAGAACCAGCAAGCAAGGTTTTTTAACGATCTGTTGGTTGAGGAAGTTTATTTTTTCCGGCAGCGCAACATATTCAGCCCTATCAGGAGTTTCGCCCGAATGTCATTCCACCCGAAAAAAATTACCTTTTTCTTTTCCCTTACTTTGAGTTTCACCCGAAAAAAAAATTATGTTCGAAAAATTCCCCTTATCAGGAGCATTCAATTCGGCCGAAATATCACACATTTGACAGCTAAAATGTTCACTTAAATTTTGGTGGAGAAGAGGAAGGCAACAACGTTAAAATGTAAGTTTTTCGACGAAATTGTTTATTATTAGCAAAAATGTATTAATTTTTGTTTTATTTTGAGGAGTAAACCAAACACAAAAAACGTACCAATCGGAAGCATTTTACTCATCCGATGAAAATGTATATGATCACCATTGTTTCGGCTCCACCACCTGTTCCTTCTCAAATTATCGACAATAGTGCCTCCGCTCTGAGAACAACATTTCAAGAAGGCCAAAAAAGAGGATTGACAAAGTCAACGCGCAGCAAGTTCTTATTCTTATGGACGAACTGGAAGTCCAAAAAGCACTTTGTGTGAAGGTTGATGAAGCTATTGTAGTGATGAAAGAGCATAACAATCAAATGGAAACTAATATTATGAAGAAGTTTTTTTATGTGTTAGTTTTTTTTTTTAAAATTATTGTTTTCTGTTTGGAATTTATATTTTGCAAAGGAGGCTAACAAAATTTAAATAACATAAAATGCATCTTAACCTTACGTTTACACATTTGAAGGGCTAAACTGACAACTTTCGTTATCAAATTATAATAGAACACTGTTGTACAATGCACAGCAATTTATAATGACTCCCTACATATGAAAGCATTCCAAGATTCCAACAGTTTTCTAAATATGCTATATTTAAGAGCTAAATCACAATATTTAGAGGGTTTTTGGTGCATTTCACGCAGAAATGTAAGAAACTGTTATGAAAAGTAGTTTTTTTTTAAAAATTAAATATACTTTTTTTGTTTCCATTTATATTAATGCGAAGAACGCTACAAAACCTGAAAAATCCAGAAAATGAGAGAGGATCTGATATGAAGAATTGTCGCTATCAGTCTCCTTACTCGTATTTTGCTTTTAGTCAACAAAACTTAGAAATAGTAGAGAAAAATGTTTGGTTCTTGAATTTAGCCATTAGTTTAACAAAATTCATGACCCCTACGACCCCCCCTCTGGATCCACCATTGCGATTAATTTAATCCTTGTCAACAACAACTGTCAAAGCAAACATTCAGATGGCAGGTTTGTTCATTTTCTGAATACGAAAAGGCACCCTGCTTAAGAACGGAGGGAAAATTTTGTATGTCCGCTTACTCAGAAAGTTTTTTTTTTGAAGAAATCGATTGGAGAGGGATTAAAAATCGTACCAAGGCTCTCAGTGGCCACAATTTTAACAGGAAATTCCAACACCTCATTCGTTTTATACTTTTTTTATGTCCAAGAAAAAACTTAGGTTCAGATTTCATTCTCTGTTTCCATAATAGAGATGGGAAATTTATTGAGTGCTCAGTTTTTTGAACATACCCATTTTTCAAACTGTCAGTTTTAAATTCAAAGTGAAATTTTATTCGGGCGAAACTCCTGATAGCTTTTTAAAATCCGGGGGAACAAAAATATTTCGGGTGAAAAGCTTTTCGGGTGAAACTCCTGATAGGGCTGAATGCCATAGTTTCTCCATGAAATTTTAAAGCCTTGCATTGAGGACACACTGCAGCCATATTTCCAATGAAAACATTTCGGCTCAAACTGTAATCATTAGGTGCGTTATATCAGAATGCGAGGCGATTGTAACTCATTGGATGCTAAAAACGAAGTCGTGTTTGACGCCGATCTGCTGTTTTGACGTCTTTCAGTAGCATTCAGTTTTAGAACGCAATCTCTGTGCTCGCAACCGTTTGCTTCAGCAATTTTTTTCCTGGTTCTCTCAATTGCTAATGCTCGCTCTTCCTCAGTATTATATGCAAAAACTCATTGCATTGCTTCGGCTCTTCGAATGCGGTGACCTATGTACGGCTTTTGAGAAGCATAAATTGATTATTATCTAAAGTATTGATCGATGTGGCAAGGGTATGAAAGCTGTGTTTTAAGTATTTACAAACCCGGTCTTATTTGAATGGAACAATATTTTTCGTTGATTCCACTATTTCTTTACATCCTTTTGTTAAAAAAAATAAATATTTGATTCAGGAAATATTTTACTATTTATCTCATCACTTACTTACTTATGGTGGCTCTACAGTTCTGTGTGAACTAGGGCCTCACCCAACAAACTTCTTTATATATCTCGGTATCTAGCTAGATTGGTTTCCAAGCGTTCTACGTGACCCAGCCATCTCCGTAGTTGAACTTTCTACATTTGCATTCATCTGCTTTTGTCATGCTTCTGTCCATGCTTCCGCACCGTGTAGCAGGACGGGTATGTGAGGGCTTTACTACTCAATTGTTTTCTTCTGATCTTCGACAAAGTCCTTAACTACTTCAATTGTTCGGCTGCACATGGTCTTTTAAGAGACTGCACATGGTCTTTTAAGAGAACGAAGTTCGTTGTACTTAAATCGTTTGCGTGGGTTATTAACAGAAAATCCGTCCGTATCCGAGGCTTGTTGGTGCTTCGCAACTAGTTTTTCTTTACGTGATCAGGAAGTCACCCTGACGCACGACCTTCAACCTGAAGATCCAGGTCTTTGATTTAAACTCCAAGGTCGAGAGCCGGCATAACAGCTCCTTATAGCCCTAAGCGCCGAATATGTCGTAGTAGCGCTCTAAGGTGTCCCGTAAGTAGTTAAATCTAACTGGAACATTTGCTTACATCTTAGGAATTCTTCCGCTGTGGTCTGTGTGAAGGGAGAGGTGCAAATTTAGAGCAGCTTCAATTTTTCTTTCATTGATTATGTTGAGGTTCAAAGTTATACAAATATTTTTTTTTTCAATGTTGATATTGTTAGATTCACAAATCAAAAATTGTCGTTCCTAAATCCCAACAATTCGTAACAAGGACGCTTGAACAATTTTGTTTAACAATTTAATTGAATTTTCAGAACGTTCTGGTTTTTATTCATGTCACCCATGGTTTGCGATCTGAAAAATCAGGCGAATGTGAATTTCGACATAATAATTTGCGAATCATCCAATTATTTTCAAATAACCTTATAGGCATTTCACACCAAGTCCAAAAAATTTGCGCCAAAACATTCCACAATGTGACAGCCGCTGTTAAACAAATTTAAATGTCAAATGAAAACGTGTAAATGTTCGGTGTGAACGATTTTCTAGTTTTCGAAAACTTTTTGCCGAAAACACGGTTTTGGGTTTGAAAAGGCTATTAGGACAAAAATAAATTAAGTGCTTTGGTTTTGGATAAGTTTTTCACCTTGGGTCGATGGGTTGATAGAGATGGAGTATCAACAACGGCATCACTTTCTCTTGATTTATTTTTTCCAGTTCATGGAAAATCAACTGGAAGTGAGTACAAAACCAAGAAAGCTTTTATCCAGCTGATTTTATTGTTTTACTCCAAAGCTTTTTCGCTCTCTCAAATCTCAATTATAAAAGCTTCTCATCATCTATCTCATTCACTCATTAGTTAGCAGACGGTGTGAATTTTAACACTTTCTCTTTCGTACTCATTATTTTTTTCGAATTTAAATTCGAAGTTTGACTTTTGGCAAAGTAGCAAACGGCGACGACGACGGTTCATTTTAATTTCGCGATCATTTCCATTCCAGTTGCTTGAATTTACTTTCTCGCAATAGTTTGTCTCTTAGTTTATTTAAAGATTTATTTTGAGTGTTAATTTTAAAAAACTAACAATCAGCAAGGTAATTAAATTAATTTTAGTTATCATTTAATTTTCAATTTCCAGTGCAATTTCAGGGCTTGTGTCTTGATTAATTAAAAATGTTTAACCATGTCTAAGCTCAATGCAAACGTTTATCTACAATTTGTATGGCTAATACATCAAACAAAGATATTCCGGCATAGAGGTGAAATAAAAGTCATTTGCTTTGCTGGATGACGATATGTGTTAGCCAGCTAAGCTACTTAGTAGTTTCTATTTTGTTGGTATTTATTTTATGAAAAATATTCCTCTTGTTTCTTAAACAATCTTAAAATAAGAATCATACGACTTTCAGGAGAATTGTTGTGTACTTGTTGTCTTCTTTAGCCACTCATTGGGACCGTGATCCACATTCGGGGGGGCTACCTACTATTTGAGTAAATGTAAAGATAAAGATTTATTGACAATCTATGCTTTTTGCGTTTTAAAATAGGATTGCAAATTGTGTGTTAAGTTTTAATTGTTGTTACTTACTTTTACTTTTTCAATTTAGTATTTTCCTTTTTAAGAAATATTCTTAAAAATTGAACCGGCATTTTGGTCATTCAACTTATTGGAACCTTGGTTTGATGATATTGAAATTTTAGTTAGGGTACCGGTTCCGGTATTTCTAAAATGTGTCTTGTGCAATTTCATGATGATCATGATTCATGACGTAGGTATGTTATGTGTACCTATCTATGAGTAGGTATGCCTATTAGGCTGATATTTGTATATTTCAAAATAATTATTCGTCACGACCTGATGGTTGGGTAAATTATGCAGAAAATTGCATGTATTCTGTGCTATCTACAAGATTGTTTTTTACAAGCATTATGTTCTTCAGGTACCTAGTAGTTCAGATGCAGGGATTCGTTTAAACGAAACAGGTTCTTATACATGAAAAGGAAGGGTTTGATAAGTTCAATAACAAGTTCTATTAGATCTTCTTGGGCCTGATTATGGGATTCGCGACGAATCGCTTTGCTATGAGTTTGTAATTTTTCAATTATTGCTTTCGCTTTCGCCTTTCCTTGAAGAGAGATCCAGAGGAAAATATTTGCTTCTTAGTAGTCTTCTGGACACCCGTAACCAAAAGTGTCAAATCAAATATAGGAATATAGGAAGATCTATTTTCGCTTCGCCGCGAATTCGTTAATAAGGAAATACGACGCGAGTCGAATTTAAAAGGTCGAACAGGCTGCTGGTTTTTAACAGTCAGAAAAACTGTTTAGTAGTAATTTCGATGCTTCACTTCATTTTCACACTCAACTTGAATGGGCATTGATGAAATATTGTCATAAGGAAGAACAATGATAAACGATTAATTATAGATGGGTTGATGTTGTTAGTGTCGGCCAATTTACTTATTTTAGTTTGAAACTTCCTCAAAATTCAGATTTTGAATCTTGGTTATAAAATTAATTTTTTCTCATTATTTGGAATGTCTTAATGTTAAAACTATTGTTTCTTCCAGTTTATTTCGCATGGCAAAAATAAAAAAAAAAAGGGTAAATCTTGTGTAGTCGGCCAATTGAGCCTTCACTTAGGGGCCGTTCATAAAATACGTCACGCTAAAATCAGCTTTTTCTGACCCCTCCCCCCCCATTGTCACGCTGTGTCCCCCCCTAGAAATATTTCGTTAAAAAAACGAAGCACCCCCCCCCCCCCCTGAATATGATAAATTTCAAATGATACTTCACAAATTTTGAGAATTTAAATATTTATTTAGTTTTTATAATAAAATTTAAATAAAGTAATAAATATATTTTAAAACGAATAAATAAATATTATTCAAACATGTTAAACATTTTTATTAATCAGAAGTCCAAGGATTTTGTAAATGCTCTGAAGTATCCATAATCGGCATTGCAGCATCTTCTTCTTCATTTATTTCAAAAATAGTCAAAAGAAATACTAATTGCCCCCCGCCCCCCCTTGTCACACCTTGTCACACTCAGCAAGAGCCCTCCCCCCGCCTTGCGTGCGAACGTATTTTATGAACGGCCCCTTAAGTAGTGGGCCCTACATTTTGACCAAAATAAACAATTAAACAAAAAATATGTTGTAGCACCTCCTTACTAACGTACTTATTACATAAAAGTTAAAAATCAAACTGAAGCTACTTTAAAAGTTACTTCATTTATTAAATTAATTATTTAAATGCTAACGTTAAGTTTACAATATTTACTGTTTAATTGATGAAGAGGACTAGGTATTAGCGCCATAGTTCGAGCTGCCAAAAATAGTTCAAAGGGGTAAATTCCTTCTTAAGCTAGCCTGACTTAGAAATGCAATCGACAATGAATAGATGGACAAACGTTCATCATTCATTACACCAACAATAAAGCAGAATTGCAAATACTATCTGTGACCATAAAGAGATGGGAGATTTCTCAAGGGAAGTCTTAGAGTGTATGGAGTGTATTAAAGCTTATCAGGTCAGGTGCTGCAAAAACGAAGACAAAATCATGAAAATCTGACTTTTATCCTTCTGGCTAATTCTTTGTCGCTGACCAGCCCGTAGAGCTCGTCGTTCCATCTCCTCCTCCACTTATCATTTATGCATACGCGACCGTAGATCGCTTTCATCCACTTTTGTAATAGTCCATTCTTCTACATGGGGATGATAAGGGTCTTATATAATGACACTTTGATCGCTCGAGAGAGGGCTTTACTACTTTACTACTTTCTAAGTCCAAAGAAACAACAGACGTGGGAGCTCTAAACTATTCTTTCAAGTACGATGTTAAAGAAATCTGCATATATTCGCGATATAGAATTATTTAATACAGAAGGCAAATCATTAATAAATAAAATAAACAGCAATGGACCAAGGCGACTCCCTTGAGGTACACCAGAATTGACTTTAAATTCACATGAAGGTTTACTCCTGAACATGACGCTATAATATCTATCTTTAAGATATGACAAAATCCACAATCTACATAACGAAACGGTCGTTATGTTCAATATTATAATAAATAAATTAGGTGGCGCAACAGTCCGTTGAGAACTAGTGCCTAGTGACTTACAACTCTCAACCATTCCTGTGTGGTGGTATATTTTTCAATATTACTTAATTTGTTAAGAAGAATTTCATGACTTAATTTTTCAAATGCCTTGCCAAGTCTATAAAGATGCAGTCGACTTAATCGAATCGAATGCATATTTTCACAATAAAAGAATAATATTAAAAGAAATAATGTCACAGGCAAGGGATTCAAACAATTTAGGAATAACAGACAATTTCGTAATAGGACGATAATTCGTAACGAAATTTTTAGAACCTTTTCGAAGGACGACTGGCATTAGGTATGAATATTTCCAAAGATCTGGGAACTTAGAACATTTCAGAGACTCGTTGAATAGAATAAACAATGAATAGAAAATATAGGACACACATAAATGTGTCAACATAAATGGTGGTCAGGAACAGGATTGAAGCATTCATTTAGCTTTAAAATATTGTCAGGATGTAATATGACTGTATTCTTGTTTTTTTAGGAAAAATAAGAAAAGAGGTACTTTCAATTGCGTTGAAATAAACAATTGCATATATAAAATGGTGATCACGGGCAAGCGCCCCATATCAGCGCGTCTTCTATTTCTGACTTCCAAGAGACTGCTTTTAATGCCTCGACTTATCGTGATGTAATAAATTTGATTGAAAGAAACTTGTCTATTCGTCAACACCCAGCTTATTTTGTGGCACGTCTTGTGTTCAAATATGGTGCCGCCAATCACAAGACGGTTAGCGTTGCAGAAGTTCATAAACAAACATGCTTTCTCATGACGTGGGAAGGTCGGCCCATGCATTTATCAAAATGAAGGCAAAATTATTATTATTTAAGGGACATATCACAACACTTTGTAGATCAATTTCAATATTTGTTTCTTAAGCGAATTCACGTTTAACACTTCTACCAAAAACTTGACACCAACGAGATTTTATCACTCGGATGTCATCAGTTGCATTGTCTTAATTTGTTGCAAGTCATTGAAGAACAGTGAAGACTTTAAAAACAAAATATTTTCTTATATATTGCACCCTATTATGTTCCTTATCATCCTACTGGAGGTGGCCGACCTTACATGCCATGACCTGTATAAAGAGTAAGAAATCACAGATTACTTTGTGTTGTCATAATGAAAATAGGTACGGTTTCTTATTTTTATTTAGATTGTCGTAGTTGGATTATATACATTTTATGGGTCTTTCTTTCTTAGTTATGTATGTATATACATATGATGTAGGTACTAGATGTAAGGTCTCACATAATAAACTATCCTCTCTTTTATTATTTTCTAGCTTCAAAATTGCAACTTTTAAAATTTTAACCAACTTAAGAGTTGGAGGATTATTTGTTATTGCAAGAAAAATTATCGAAGCTAAACTTATCGTGCCTGTTCGGGGTATAAGTATTGTTAAATCAATAAATTCCAAATTAAGTTTGACGAAGGTTCGTAACTTACAAATTTTGAATATTGCACATTAATAGGAAAGCTTTTATTTTTTTGTTGTTTGTATTCTTATGAAAATTGTTTGTTTAAAATTAATTCAAAGCTAATCTCAATCGTTAACAAAAATAATAACATATAATTAAGTCAGTCAAAGTTTCCATAGAGGTTTTTAAAGGGCCTAATAATTTTCTATTCATTAAAATAGCTGTCTGTGTCATTTTGTGATTGAATTCTCAATCAATTGTATTTTCAACAATAAATTGTCAAATTGAAATCCGTCAAGTGACTCCACAGAGCCCAATTACATAATTGAAATTGGAGCGGTAGCGGCTACTTTAAATCCGAAACTGAGATTGCCTGCGAGCAACTTTGAGAAGATTTGGTTCGGAGAATTTATATTTTTCTATAAATACAAATATGAAGGTCGAAGGTCCTTTTTCGAACATCCAAGTGCTCCAAACTGAGTCGACAGAGTGCAATCTTATAATACTTTCCAAATAAGCTTGAAAAGCATGTCTTACTATTTTGTTTGCGGATAATAATACTGTATGTTTGATAACTTAAGCCCACTTTGTATTCATTATTTTTTGAATTTCGTAGATGGTATCCCAAATACTCAAGTTTATCAAAAGAAGAACTCTAAAAAAAGGACCTCATCCAAATTTAGAAGGGGACATAATATTTAGATTACTTATAAAAAAGAAACAACATTCTTTCGTTCATTAATAATTGGTAGAGAGCCTTGCCTTCATCTGACACAAAATTAAATCTAGAACGCTCAGAGCTATGTATAACCCTTCTTTATCTTTCTTAATCGACCGAATACCTTTAAAGCGCTTAGAAGATGAAGGTGTTAAGTGACATTTGTTCAAATTTAGGGTTTTTCCTACAAATGAATGTCTTATATGAAAACTTAAATTTCTGACTCATCTGTACTCTTCTATCACCTATAGATTCGTATTTAGCCAAAGATGAAGGTTTTAAATGCATACACTTCGGTAATAATCTGTGTGGATGATAGTGTTAAATGCGTTTAAGTCCTTTTTACACAAAAATAATGATATCTGACTTATAAATTTTGTGAATAAAGGTGTTATGTGCGCACTTAACACCTTCATGTGTGAACTTAGCAAAAACTGTCGCTATCAGTGTTCACAAAATATCGATTTGAGTGCAAGAAAAGAAATGCTTTCTGGGTTTTATAAGTTAGATGTTTAACGCGAAAAATGCAGTGTTATTTAGGAGCATTCAAATGAAATCTCCAAAACGAAGGGCAACCTTTAGCAAAAGAAACGTAACCTACGAATATCACATTAATCTTGCTGGTAAACCAGTTCGGGTGCGTCAGCTTGTTCTTTGTTCTCTTTTCCAAATAAGTTTAAGAAAATTGAGAATAATACAGCAAAAGCTCAGATCTGGACATTCAGTTCCCTCACCGAACAAAAGTGGAAAACATCTTGTTCGGGAAAATAAAGTTCAGGACAAAGTGAGGGCCAACACTACATATGCGAACACCATAGGGAAGTTTCCTGCGGAAGAGTCGCATTATTCCAGAAATAAAAACCCATTTAAAAAATATCTCTCCTCTTTTGAGCGTGTCCAAAATGTACAAGCTGTATATTGAAAAATGTGACCTGAATAACAAAGAACATTGTTTTTTTTGTAAAGGAAGCATTTTACAGAAATATTTTGTCTCGAACTTTAATCTTTCTTTTCGGCAGTGATGATACGGGAGACAATACTGCAAAGCATCGATTAAGCTACAAGGCCACATTTGAAACACAGAAAAAAGATAGAGAAAAAGCACCTTATGAGAAGAATGTTGTGTATTTAACTGTTGACTTGCAACAAACAATGCTCTTGCCGAGACTTACAACATCGAAGGCATTTTATTTGAGGCAGATGTGGTTCTACTACTTAGGAGTTCATACTATAACGTGAAACGGGAAAAACCCTATATATTTACATTTACGGAAGACGTGGGCGATAGAGGGAGTACGGAAGTGGCTAGCTCCCTATGGTCGTTTGTTCAATCAAACAGTGACATTAAGGATAGAGATCATTTTATTATTTGGTCTGATTCATGTGCTGGACAAAACCAAAATTTTAACTTCATCTGCCTGTACCAAACCTTGATACTTCAAGGATACTTCAGAACTATGGACCACAAATTTCCAGAAACAATGGACACGTTTTTAGATAGTGACAGAGACTTCGGCAGAATTGAAAAGGTTTTGCGAAAACACGCGACAGTTTACACCGCAGATCAGTACCGAGACATCATAAGAACTGCTAGTACAAAAAAAAACGGTTGTTATTGACATGCATAATTTTCATTCATTGAGTGATCTTCAATATAAACTTAACGTACAAAATTCAACAAAAAACGTCGCTATTGACAAGGTCCAATTTAGGGACTCGATCAAATGGATTCGAGTAGAGGATATGGTTCCTACCTTTACAAAGAATGCTTTGAAGAAAATGTTCCTTTTAGTAAGGTCATTTAGCCAAAAGTAGCAAACGTCCTGATAAAAATCAAGATTTTATGCCAAGAGACGCAGACAAAATTAAAAACTTACAAGAACAGATGAAATTTGTTACTCTGGAACATCAATGGTTTTATGCTCATGCAATTTCAGCAGGTCCTCGAGAAGGAAAAGAGACAAAACAAAAAGAAAATAAATAAACTGCAACTTTTCAAAATGTCACTTAACACCTTTTTTTAAAAAAATCAATTAAATCCAAAAAATTTCCTGGATGAAGGTGTTATGCGCAAAAAAATGTAAAAATCTCAAAAACTATTTGCGATGAATAAAAAATAATACCTATACTATACTTCCCTGAGTTTTATTGACTTTAAATTATACCTGCAATATTTTAAATATTTTCACAAGAAAATTTGTAGACTATAAACTTTAAATGCTGTTAACTCAAATGTTAGAAAATGTCGCTTAAGTCCTTCATCTTCTAAGCGCTTCCATTAAGATATCTAACCTTATGAGGTAATTTAACTAATAAATACAGCTTGTAAAAGCACTTTAATGTTTAAGGATGTCAACAATTCGTCTACAAAACCATACTACTCAATTATAATAAAAAGCTAAAACTAAAAGTTTGTCTCTTGAAAGCTTAAACATGTGATAGCCATTCATTTTATTTTGTAAATGAATTCCCCCAAAGACCATTTGAATGACTAATAATGCTGATTAACTGCTTTTAAAATGCCGACAAATTTCTTGAAATATTATTGTTATGTGCACATCTGTGACATGTCATCTTTGCGTGATTTTCAGGTCTACGTATTCTATCGCGAAATTGACTTAATTTACACAAATGCTTCCTTAATTGATACCATAAGTCATCATCTGCATAATCTAATTTTGTTTTTTTTTTATTTATTAGTGAGAATTGAAATGGACACATAAATTAATTAAAAACGATGTTAATTGTTTTGATTTTGAAAATATTTTATCACAATTTATCTTGATGAATAGCCAGAACTGATCTCCTAGTTCGAAAAGATCACTTTTCAATTTGAAGTGACAATTTTCTAATTGATCTTTTTGTGACAAACTCAATTCTTTGATATAAATAGTTTGAATTATTATGGCCTATAAAATGAAGTCGTGTTTATAAACATTTTAATACAAAATTAAACACTATGTAACTATTCACTCGTAACAGCGAACTCTTATATTTGTTTTTATTAATTTTATTTGTAAATATTATTATTGTAATTTTTGTTGTTTTGTTTGTGTTTCTTTTGTGAATAACTTTTTCTTTAAATAACACTTTCAGCAATTTAAGGATAACTCCGTTTCCTGCTTACAAACAAACAAACGAACAAAAAAAATCCAAAGAAGAACAAAATCTTTCTACTGTTTGTGATTAAAATAGGCAAGAATTTTTTGAATAATATTTACGCTTAATTAAGTGTGTCTTCTTGTCTTGTGTTGTCTTGTCTTTTTGTTGTCATGATGTCCAAAGCTTGTCTATTTGTCAATAGTATAATGCATGCAAATGCTATTGATTTTATTTATTCTTATCTAATCTACTTTCTTTTTTTTTGTTTTTGCGTATGCATATACCGTTAATGTAAGAACAACCCTTCAATAGCAGCCTGATGTACTGAATTCAACAATTGAACATATAGAATTAAATTTTTGTCATTGACTTCTAATCCATAATACCGTCCACGAGCGATTTTGTGGTTAGTATATCGTTGAACAGTGCGTGGGAATTGTTTATCAGTGAATTATTTCTATTGAAAGTTAAAAATGGCAATATTGAGGCAGCATTTGTTGGCTCAATTATGAAATTTATTTCGCTTTTTTGTTAAATCGTGCAAAAGTTTGGTTTTTGAATGCATTATCATGAAGTTTCAATACATTTTCTGTTCGCTAAAGTCATCTAGTAAAAATCCATTATTCTTTAAGTTAAACCATTTAAATTAATCAAATGCAAGTGGATGTGATTGAATGCATGTTAATTTATTAAATTATTTATTACTTAATTATTTTAATATTACTGGGTTAATTGGTTAAATTGGACCCAAAACGAGTCGGAAAAGCTGTCGACGTGTCGCCGTCCGCGCCGGTATGTTGCATGAATCTTTACTCAGTTTGTGTGACCATAAGTGAAAATATTAAATGAAGTTAACTATTGTTTTAATTCAGAATCCTGTACACAAAAAACTATTAAAATTCAGCAATATTCTAACAAGAATTCATTTGGAAAATTATTTGGTGGATAGCAGAATACAGATTTTCAAGAAAAATGGGATTCTTGTAATATGTTACAATAATTATTTGAAATATTTTTTAAATTTAACGAAGAATTCAATGCGCCGTAATATGGATTTATCTGGGGTTATGAGAGATTACAAAATTTGAAATGCTAAGAGTCGCTAGTCCTTTAATGATAGTTAACTTAAGTACTTGAGTTTTAGAAAACTGAAAGCTTACTTTAATTCAATTTCATTTTTTTTACGCGTTCTAATAGTCTGTGGTTATATTGTGAATTTGTATTTAATAAAAAAAAAAGTATCTCATTATTTAAAGACTGACAATTATTTGAAACGAGTAAATTTGTTTTCAGTTTTCCACATTTCGAATATTTTTAAAAACATCCCAAAATCAATCAATTCAAATCCAAAGGACCTTTCATCAGTTTTTAAAAAAGGGAAAACAATGGCGTCAAGTTAAATTTGCTAATTACATATTTTTCATTTTCGAGTGATAGTGAAATGTAGAACCTATGTAGCTAAATATAGGAAATTTTATTCGTCTTCGTAAAATTGACGATATTCGAAATATTTATTCCGTTTTTATATGCATGAATTAGCTTTTGGTTGATACAGTGGTGAAAAAATGAGCAGAATCTAATGGTATTATGTCGCAAGAATAAGATTGGCCATCTGTTCGCAAAAGCGGTCGATTACACGATTGTTTTTGTGGCATATGACTGTGGTCCCGTCTTATTGAAACCACACGTTGGCCACATATACATATGTATATCTTTTAATTTAGGTACTAAAATCTGGGTTATCATTTCGCGATAACGATGACTATTACCATTATTTGTTACTGACCTTACCGGCTGCATTTTCGAAAAAGAATGATCATATAACCCCTTTAGCCCAAAATCCCTACCAAACATTTACGCTTTTTGGGTGTATTTTTATCTAAACAATACTTAACCTCAAATGCCACCACTTTAAAGGTTAACAAAGCCTGCAAAATGAATATGAGCTCCGACATTTTAGTAATTTTAAAAAAGGACAATAAATAGAATCGTCAAAAAATGTCTGGTAATCGTTACAATGCAATAACAAATAAATTTACGACTAAATTTGACGGTAGTATTTTATTATGTATGTATTTATTAATTATAAATGACACAAATACTGTCGTCGAAATTGCTGTCAGAAATCTGAGAACATAATTTTTATGATTTGATTTCTCAAGAATTTTCTAATCGCTCAATTGAGTCGATTTCGTTCGCGTTTTTTATTTAAGTTTGTCTTAACTTCGACGCGTAAAAGTTGGAATGTAATTTTTGGCAGCCAAACCCTTTTCGCAATAGTAAACAGTGGTGTAATTTAATCGTCTGTTAGTTACAATTTCGTTTTTAGGAATGAAACCCTTTTTAATCTTCATTTCAAAATACTATGATCTAAAATACTACATTCGCGACTTTTGTCGCAATATTATACGGTTTGGTTTGGTTTAAGCTAATGCTGGTTATACTTAATTTTTTGGGATTAAAAATCTTTAAATTAAGGTATATTACAATTGCTTTTCATCAAAAACCATTTTAAAAAACACCAATAACACAGTTTAGCACCACTTCAACTTCTGCTTCTATTTTTTATAATTTTATTGGAGTTAATATATTTCTTTTAACACATAACAGAATTGCTTTCCGTCAATATCGCATTACTGAAAATATACATATTTTAAAAAAATTGAAATTTTTATCGCGCTCCCAAGCTGTTCTCTGTTACCCACGAGCTTTTAATTACAAAACATACATCTGTATCCGAAGACTTGTTTACAAAACCCGTCTGTCAGGAGAATGCCGCCACCTACATGTACATATTTGAACTCATGTAATCGAGGGCTTTTTCGAATGCAACCAATCTTAAGCGGTTTCCCAAAAGTCCAAAAAGACAAAAAGCGTATTTTCGGCGACGTCTACCGAGAAAAGGCGGCCACCTAGACGTCTGTCATGTACATATTCGCTATCAGGGAGTAGATGGCTTTTGAATGAGACCAATTTCAAGTGGTATCCCAAAAGTCCAAAAACGTCAAAAACGCATTTTCGGCTACACGTCTGTCGAAACCATATTTGTAATCAACGCATTGGAAGTGGTTCCCCTCCCTATTTCGATTTTCGAAAAAGTTGTACTTTTGATGCACTTTTTATCGGAAACGTGCTGGCAGACGAACGTTTCTGTTATCAGTTATCACCATTACTTAGACTACTTGCAGCTTTCGGTCTAAAATTGGTTGCATGTTTTGAGTTGGCTTCTGCATCTGCTGCTTGAAAAAGAAAAGACAAAAACACTTGTCGAAAAGATTTTGTTTCTGGCAATACATGCACTTTTTCGATGAGTTTTTCTAGCCATATGTAACTCCGACTCCAAAATTTCCTGCATGACGTTCGGTTATTGAAATATTACTCCTTAAACATCAAAAAAAAACATATAATGCATTTTAAGTGCATTAGGATAAGGAAATTTGTAAAGTTTTATATGAAATCCAAGAAAAAATTGTATAAGTTGTTAGATTTCACCTTTATTACATAATTCATTAAAAGACGCGGCACCATTTAAGTTTTAAAAAGAAAAATTCAAACGGAAACGCCTGCCTGAACTACTAAATACAAATTATATTACAAAGGCCTCCTAATGTCCTATTGTGCGTTTTATTGCTCCTGAAAGTAGCGTCGAATGGTGTAGGTTTTTGTTGGTTATTCAATTAAGTGAAAAATCTATTTATCAGCACGAGGTCCCTAAATATCATTTCATCCAAAAATGTGTTTGTTTAAATAAAAAACAAGTCTACTAATTACTAAAAACACCGTTAGATTCAAAATGAAGCCCGTTCTTTGTATAAAACAAAACTTGCTTAAATTCAAATATCAACTGTTCTTCACAAAACATTTTAATTTGAAGATAAACACCTACAGGTAATTCTGATTCAGAACAATAAAAATATATTAACAATAAAAATACAAACTAACTACTCAGAATTCTTCTTAAATCAACAATTTGATAATGATAACAAGACCAACTGTCAATCAAACTATAAATTCAAATCTAAATAAACTGAGCGAAAATAACAATTATTATTATTGCGCATGTTCTTCCCTAAATCAAATTCTTCTAAAGTGAAACAAAAAGCTTTTCTCAAAACAATTTTGCTTTCTTTTGGAAAAGAGCAAACTAAAATTCAAACATATCCCACCAACTTGGCATTTTCTCAGCGAAAAAAAGACGTAAAACAAAAACTAATACATATGTATATGTATATGTACGAAAAATGTCAAATAATTAGAAGAAAAACTTTCCTCAGCAAATACACATTTCCACTCAAAACAAGAAAAAAGCAACACCAATTCTCATATTTTACACTTGAACCGCTAAACCAGTGTAAGCGAAATTATATTTCTCACTTGCTCACCATCAACCGGCGAAAGCAAATCTCCATATTACACTTTTATCCACCACACACAGACTCTCTTTTTTCTCAAATTATAAAGAATAAGTCAGAGAACAATTAACAACAATTTAAAAATAATAATATTTTATCTAAAGACTTAACTACTCGATTAAATTTTTGTTTAAATTTAGTGAGTCGGCGGTGCTATTTGAGTCCTCTTAAGTGTGTAAAATTGTGAAAAATCAATTTCTCGAAATAAACAAAAATAATTATTACGTTTCGCTTAACTCAGCAACTCATAGTTGGACGGAAGGTTTTCTGTAAATTCCGAGTCTTATTGCAAAAATATTCCCGCAAAGAAGTTTCGCATAACTTTTTCAAAATGGTTTTCACAACTGCACACGATGAAACACCAAAACTTAAGGTAACAAAAAAAAAAACAAAATTGATTGTTATAAAATAGTAAATCAAATTTAATAAATAAATAAAATAACTAACTAGTGGAAGAATTTTAATGTGTGTGGGAATAAAACTTTGATTATACAATAGATTGTAATATGCATCACGATTTGTCCTTTACCAAGGGCAACGTGTATTCTTAAAGCCTTTTAAGTGTATAACCTAAATCATTCAAGACTTTTTTCATACTATGTACAATGTACTTTTGCTTTAGTTCTTATTTTTGAGTTTGTATGTTTTCTGAATGAAAAATATGTCAACAGGTGAAGATTATAAAATTACGCAATTTTTGAAAACTATGTTTTTTATACTCTCACTCTTTGCAAAATTAGAAGAACAAAAATTGGCAAAGTACCTACGCTACGTACCGGAGAGTTGTTGAGATGAAGACCTTGATTTGTGTGGACGTACATATATTGTTCGTCTCTATAAAGCTTAAAAGTTTCTATATTTTATTTTTGTTAAATTACAGAATAAATAAATGACGTCATAAGACAGGTGATAACAAGTGTCTTCGTCTCAAAGTAGTTTGTGATTGTGTATAGTTAACGGTCGCATGAGTTATTTGTTTCTTCTTTCTTTCTTTTTTTTTGCAATAGAATGAGATTTTAATTAATTGAAACAATTAAAAGAGACTCTTAGTTGTATCAAGAGTAGGAGTGATTTTGAATTCAACACTACTTAGAGGCAGGGATTTATGTCTGTTTTTTTTAGCGAGAGAACTTAATATCAATTCGTAGGAAGATTTGTTCTCTGCTCTCCTAATTATTCATTTGTGCGATAGGCAAGGTCTTTTTATTTTTGCACATTGTGGACAGAAAAAGACTTAAACTTATGGATGATAAATACAAAAACTGAACAACAACAATGTTATCTTTTTGCCTTTGTAATTAGACTAATCTTAGTCTAATCTTAGGTTTGTTTGATTAAGAAGTCAAGGTTGAAGAGATTCAAGAATCCAGACAATTTTTCGTTGCTATGATCATTAATAAAACTCGACTTATAGCTACCTTTTGAGCCGTTTTAGATCCTTGAGTTTAACAATCAGAATCCAAAGCATTGTAATCAAATTTTAAGAAAAAAATAATTATTCGGATACGTTAGTTCCCAAAATCGAATGAAATGAAATCGGGAAATCGAAATTAAAAATCGAGTAAATAGCTTTTAGAGATCTATCTTACGATCGATTTTATTTAAAACATGGAATGTTTTATGTATATATGTACTTACATATATCACATCAGTCAAAAAACAATTCTGCTGATTGTCAATATTTTTTAAATTGTCTTGTGTTTTTATTTGTTATGTGCTTTTTAGTAAATATTGATATTGATGCACTTGACAGCTATCCGCAGATCTGCGATTATTAATATTAGCAGTTTCCAAATATAGATACATAGGTTGGGAGATTCGGTGACGTAGCTTAGTTTCTAAATGTGTCTTGAAATTTTTAAAACAACAGTGTTTTACACGAAATTTTATGGAGAAGGCTTGCTTAAAATCATTTAAGTATCCGTTCCTTCAAATGCAAAGAAGCTACAACTTCTCACGGACGGATAAAGTGCATTGCATACAAAAGTTAAGGTTTATTTACTTTAAGTGAAACTACGAGGGCTTTTAAACAATTTTTTCTTGTCTAATTGAAATCACACCAACTTGTCGAATTCAAATCGCTTAATAATCGCAAAAATCGAAGTGTAGAACACGGAAATTCACTTCGTTTAAAGTTCAAAAATTCACAAAAGTGAATTTCAATACTTTAATTTATATTTTGAATCGATTTCAATTTCATTTCTATCGAAAGTGAAATGTAGAACCTAGGTGATCAAATTTGTTTTTTTTATTTTCTTCTAAACTAAAAAGAAATAAAATTACAAAAAGGACAAACTAAGAATAATTGAATAAGTGCTTTATTTTAATTTTGTTATTTCTGGTTTTAAGCTGCTGCATTATAAACTTCACTTTATTTAGTTACAACCATACTCACTTTGTTTCTTAAAATAATTTTTACTTTTTTTTTTATAAAAATTAAAAGTTTCGGGACTTATCTAAAATTTTGATTTTAATTGTTTATATAGAGGCTGCCATTTATGTTTCCGGCCTTGACCAAATAAAATATTTTACATTTCCGCTGAAAAGTTGTTAATTTTTGAGAATTTTACGATTTCTTGTAATTTCAGTGTCATTTATTTTGCTTATAGCAAGTTAAAAGTTATTTCTTCCTTAAAAAAATAGAATTAATTAGAGTTTATTTTGGAGAAGCTATTTATTTTTTTCCGCATGGATTTTCAAAAATTCACATTTAACGTTGAAGCCCCAATATACACGTATATAGCACTTTTTAATCTAAGACACTCTGCTCAGAGAAGAAGTTCGTGCAAGTCGTCAAAAACAGTTTTTGTTAAAAAAAAATGGATGGAATGGACAATTGCGACAATGATACCTGACAATTTGTCACCTGTCAATATTTTAATAAAAATACAGAATTTTCAGACAAGTTTGACAAATTTGTAGAATTTTTACTGTCAATTTGTATGAAATGGGGCACTGGTAATGCAAGATTATCATGCGACATACCGCGAAATTTAGAGAATTCCTCAAATATATGCCTTTGTAGTTGGTCCAAACACAAACAAAATTAAAACCTCAGGTCCAAGAGTAGCTTGTCTACGACCTAGGCAATTTTTGCTTGCACATTTGTTTTTATTGTTTGAAAGTGTAATTATGCCAATTGTTTTACTATTTTCATGGATTGTAACACTTCATAAAGGAAATACAAAACTTATATATTAACTTAATTAACAAAAAATGGGTGTACACAAATTGATACTTGATGAACAAAACTACAGGTTTCTGAACTTTTTGCAAGTTAAACATTGCAACGAATTACTGACTTTTTTGTTTTATTTAAACAAAAACCGATAGTAGCAAAACACAAAACGTCAAATAGGGTGCCAAAACGTCAAAAATACCTCATAAAAACTCTTGAATCCAGTGTCTTCTTTTGTTGCTGTGAACATGGGGCACCCTGTATTTGTAAAATTTTGTTCTATTCTTTGAAATGATGATGGAAAATGATCCAATCGCTAATATTTTTTGGCAAAACTCAAACAAAAATCAAACGTCTGTTTCTTTGTTCCAAAACTACAAGTTTTTGAAAACAATTTTGCTTTACTAAAAATAATAAAAAACCCACTATTGCATTTACTGCCTTATAATGGTCAATTCTGAATGCTATAAATGCATTTGTCTGCTAGAAATCTTTCGCAAAACCGTATCATAAAAACGGAAACTATTCAAACCAGTTAAGACAACTGAAATTTTGAAAACTCATAAGTCATAACATTAAAATGAAGGTTCACCTACCGCACAGGCTGATTTGACATTTCGGTTTCCAATGCCAGAAGAAGCTAAAATCTTGTTTGAGGGATCTGTCACTCTGGATTTTGAAAATGTTTTATAATTGGTAGAAACGCATGGTAAAATGTATTGATGTTTTTGGAAAAAAAAATGTAATTAAATACTAATGGTAATAATGATTAATCCGTTCAAAAATGGATAAGGTTAAATTATTTTTTCACAATATAGCAAGGTATATATTAATAAAGGGATTATAACCAATCCAAAATCGTATTATTATTATAAATTATTTTTTAGTGTCATTAAGGCGACAAATTTGTTAGTAGCTAGGAGCCGACATCTAGTTCTCATAGGCCCTGTTTCACCAAATACTTTCAAGTTTGCAACTTTGCACTCATTCTTTGCAAACTACGTTTCACCAAACTCAGATTTGCAAACTGCAAAGTCTTTTCTGGAAAGTGAAATGTGATCAAATTCGGTTTTTATTTTCTTCTAAACTAAAAAGAAATAAAATTACAAAAAGGACATACTAAGAATAATTGAATAAGTGCTTTTTCCTTTTTTTGTTTCACCAAACAATAAACTTTGCAAATTATACTTACAATTTTGAAAAGCTTTTCAGTATAATATGCAAAGAGAAATATTCGTATTTGCAAACGATAGTTTGTTTTGAAAAGTTGTCGAAAACTAATACAAAAATATATGAATAAGTTTTGAAAATGAAGCAGTAAATAATAGTTACCAAGAGAATGGACATAGATTACATATGGCGAGAAAGAACATGAATTTTGAAATTTAGGGTTAACGCGTTGATTCATCTCAATTTCAAAAATGTCTGATTTGTAGAGGTTTTTTAATCCATCGACATCTTAGAAATTCTTCAATAGAATTTGACACTATATTAAAAAGGCGTTTCTTTTGAAAAGCTGTTTCTATTAAAATGGAGAAGTTAAAAATACTGACCATAGAGAAATGAAACTACGAATTAACGTCGATGTCGGAAATGATTTTTTCAGCAGAAAAGAGTTTTCGATTAACGTAATCAAATTGAATTTTTGTTGTCTAAAATTGAAAATAAACTACAATTCTATCTATATATATTCGAAGGAATATGTGTTTAAGTCTCTTGCAAGAACTTTTGTGTATACACTACATTTGGCTGGGAATGGAGCCAAATAGCACGGTGTTGCATCTATGCACGGAATAAGCAAAGCTACCGTCTGCAGAGTAGTCATCTAGTAGTGAATATTATCATTGATGAATCTCTCTCATACTATTTGCTGCCCACGAAATTGTTCAGACATAGCCTCGCAATTTTGTTCTGAAGGAGGATTTCCTTTTGTAGATGGATTTATTGATGGTGCCATGATAGATATTGATTCACCAATTTTGTTCAATGCATATTTGATCTTAATGCTCACAATCTAAGATTTAATTTGCAACTTTTCAAATTATGAATTAATTGCAAAGTTGTACATTATTTAAATTGGGGAAACAATTTTATTTTTCACTTTTCAAAAAAAGTCTGAAAAAGAATTTTGTGAAACACTTAAGGATACTATTTTTATGCTTAGTTTCAAAGTGAAAAGTGTTTGGTGAAATAGGTCCCTGGTGAAGATTGAGTCAGAGTCATGTTTTCTACAACACGAAACCTCATCTTCTCGCCGCCAGCCGTTGTTCATTTAAGATGTTATTTTAGTTTTAATTAAAATTAGACTTATATACTTCTTTAGTGACTCCGGTCTCACGCACCGTGGTTTTCAACCTACGAATTTTCTAACTATTTTTGAAGATTAAATTTTGTTTTAAAAAATCTTTGTTGGCTAATTCCAAAACATATTTTATCACCCTATACCCTTTTATTCCACTCTTAATTTTTATTAAGCATTCAGAGAATCAAATAAATTCTGTTAGTTTCTTGAGACTAGAAACTTTCAAAAAAACAAAAAAAAACGGTGTGCTCAAGTATTTATTAAGTTGCGAAAATAATAAAGGGATTTGAAAAGGTATCCGCTTTTTGAAAGGAACCCGGGTTATACACACGAATACATATTTTGATGTAGATGTCACCGTTGGACTGGTTATTTTATTGCTTATGGTAAATCTAAAGCCCGGTAGATCTTTTGATCTGTTGTTTATGAATTGCCTGTAATAAATCTACGCTAATATAAGACCGATGATGGTTCAGCGCATGGATATTATCCCCTTTTATAAATGTAAGCTTCAATTATATCAGAAGTTTTGTAGTACATATATAATATGTGCATCCTGTTAAAAAGTACTACTTCCGAGATGCCTATCCTCAAATTACTATTTTATACTATCTCCATCTGCTATGAATCTATTTTTAGTTTCTTTTTATTTTTGCCCTAGAAGCGCATCAGACAGAAACTATGTGAGTTGATTCATTATTTGTCATTGCACTCATTTAGATAACTCAGGTTTCAATTCCAGTGTGTCATTACATTACAAGAAGATTTTATATGGCTTCCATTTCATTCAATTACTTACACAATACATATTGATAAATATAATAAAAGAAACAAAAAATGCAACGAGAAACAAATAATTATGTCAGTAAATTTGTACTTTTACATTTCAAAAATTTAACATTTTATCCACTGTGACAATTATTGTAATTTTGTTTTTCTTTTTCAGTCGTATGTGCGGATTTGCTCATTCTATAAATATTTTATATTTAAGTTCTCGATTATGAGAGAGAAATCAATCGCTACACAGGTTTTTGCATTGTTTATTTAGCTAACTTTATAAAAACCAAAGAAAAACCATTTATGAAAGCTCGATCAAAACTATTTATTGCTTTTCCTATACATCTTCTCGGGATATAGAGGTTTTCTCTGTTCTTGGCACTGAATAAATAATAACAAATGCACAATTTCACATTGTTCAATATCAATTGTGCTTGGTTGGGTTTGGTGGAGGGCATTTGCATTGCGTCAAACGATCACTAGTTTTATGATTTTATTTATAGGTTAAGTCCAAGGTTATACATAGTATGGACTTCCTTCTTTTTATGCATGCATATATGTACTTTAAATTTGTTTTGTTTGTTTTTCACCAACATATGTAAATAGATTAAGAAAATTTACAAAATTGGTTGATTTTAGTGAATATTTTTGTATTTTGTCTTCGAATAAACAGTCGGTTCACTCACTATTCAAAACAGATTTGTTGATCCAGTGCTTTTTTCGAAGGATTTAATCAAACATTTTTAGCATAAACTGCCTCCTTAATTTTACATAATACCACTGGTTTAGTAGTGATTTAAGACTATCCCGAAATCGATGGAATACCTAGCTTTGCTGCATGCTCTTCTATCGGCCAATGGCCGCTACATATTGCAGGCTATATCATGCCTGGGTCTGTATAAATGTTCGATAGAACGGTTTTTGTTGTAGGTAGGCCATATCTTCCTGAAAATGGTACAATCCGTTAGTCTGTTCCACCTGTGGTTGGATTCTGTCAGAAAAATTGAGGAAATTATGCCCTTCATAGCTCCATGAGGAATATTTACACTTTCCGCAAGTGAGCTATGAAGGGCCGATCCTTGCCGGGCCAACTCATAAGCCCGTTCATTTCCATCAATGCCACTATGACCTGAAACCCAAATAACAGTGACACAAAGGTTGATGTTGAGTCTGGATAGTTCATACCGAATTGATAGCCATAATAGCCGCCTGGTTGTCAGTACAGATAGCCGTGTTTCTATTTTGGTTTGATTTAAGTATTTTGCATGTTTCTCTAATTGCTAGTAATTCCCCTTGAAATACACTGTCACAATCAGGTAGCCGAAAAGACTTAGAGGCATTTAAGATTCCCGTCACAACTCCACACTAAAACATTGACCCGTCAGTAAAGATAGTGGTATTCAAGTCTTTCGTAACGATGCCATTCTACGAATCCATTCTGGCAGAAAAGATGAATTTAAAACCTTTACTGAGGTTCAAGCCTAAATCAGTTCGTTAGTATTTTATTCTTTAAGCCCGCACGATACTAAATATTTAATGTGTAGGTCTACTGGTAGGAGGTGCAGAATGACATTTAAAACATCTTTTGGACAGGATCAAAGCGCCTAGTAGTATCGACACTATCTATTCTTTGAATCTTACTTAGTTTCTCAATATTGAATTTCTTGTTAAGTGCAGGCCACCACACAATAGATACATAAGACAAAATAGGACGTATAACTGCTGTGAAGTTTCAAAAAATCATCTTCGATTGAAGGCCCCACTTTTTACCAAACGTTTTTCTAAGGTCGTTAAAGGGAAAGGGCACAACATAGTTCCTAACAATATTTTCTTTTTGTATGATGGTTTTACAAAGTACAAATCTTGGTATTCTAGGTACAGTTTATATCATTTAAGTACCTAACATAGATACTGGAAATTTTTATTAGTTATGAGCCTTCATGTGACTTAAAAAGAAGTTTGAAAAGCCTTGAATTTAATGTTTTCTAAGTTTTGGGAAATACGTTTAAGTTCATTTGTATTGCTGATTTCTAATTGGTACTTCTATTTTAATTATTTAAGGATAAAGATTTGAGAAACCATAACGGTCGATTTATAATGTATTCCCAAATAAAGTAGTGTTAAGGCTTTTAATCGCACCAACGAGGCGCCCAATCGATTGGCCTATTTCTGAGGATAACACGCTCATCAAAATTATTTTTCAATAAATCGAATGTAACATGTGCTTTGTGGCTTGTGGCACCATCCTTGAAACCACATGCCGTCCAATCCCATATCAATTCGGGTCAAAAATAATCGGTTAACATAGTCACGTGACGATCGTTATCGGCGAAGAAAAAAATTAGCCCAATATCGCCGCCGGCATGCAAACTACAACAAACAGTTATTTTTTGTGGATGAAGTGTTGATTCATGAAACAAATGTGAACGACTAATTCGAGAAGCACTTCTACATGACAAGAATTAGTGTTGCAGCATTTTTCAATTCCTCGAAAGATGCAATACCCTCAAAAACAAAACTTCTAAGTGGCACATGCGCTAACTATCACGCCATAGATACTAATTGACGTTGGGATAGTCAAAATCTGTTCTAGAATTCCCTTAAATTACGCTCTCATAAGCTTTTATATTTGTGCGAAAGCAACTATAATCAATCGCCCAATTATCACAATAATTTCATAAACATCTTATCAGTTTATTGGCCCTCATTATTATCATTACGTAGTTATAGCAAATATTTAATAGCTTTACTACACCTATTTTTGAGTATTAGGCTACTGGTTGGCTATGAATATTGATTTAGTGAAAGAACAGCTAATAAATAACTTTACATGCGTGTTCTCTAGTCGCATTTCATTTCACGCTTTAATTGACGTCGTTGGAATGAACCTGGACTGTGCGCACAGTTTTCTCGAAATGTTTCTTATTTTGCGCGTCAAATAAGTTCTTCCTCATCTATACTCTAGATTCTACAAGTTAGCGGCATTTGTGCCGCTAAGTTACTAATGCTTTGGATTCTTCCTCGAATAAAGACCAATCGAAAATTAACTCTCTTAAGCTTATTGCTTCTTTTCCACTTTACAGCAAGAAGCTCAACCGGACTGACATTCATTACTCGAAACATTTTGACTCCTGTCGCGATTGGCTTGGTGGAAAAATGTTGTTCTTTCTTTATTTAGGTTTCTACAGTGGAGTCTTCTTAATTGAAAATCATGAGTCTTGACTTTCAGTTCATGCAAATTATTTTTTTTTAGAAGCTATAGAGGATGAAGAGGAGGAATAGACATAAGGTGAAATGACCTTCTATGCATACATTCTAGGCCATCATAAAGACGAAGGCTCCTCTTCCTCTTAGGAGACTTCTTCTACAACAAACCAAGTGATCAACAAAATCTCACGTTAATTACCTCATTCATAACTTATAAGGTCTCATACAAAATATCTGCGAACCTTCTCGAGGTTCATTTCAATGTCCAATAATTACCAAGATTGGAATTTCCTAACGCTTTAATTTTGTTGTCCAGTTTTTTTTACAGTTTTTTTAATATCCATTTTTTTTTTAAATCTAATTTCAGATGAGTGAAGTCCCACAAATGATGGCCGCTGAAGCTGAAACCCAACTCGAGCATATGTGCCGCTTGGACTTTGATTCACCAGCACCGCAAGTCCGTTTATCTGGTATCATTTGTACCATCGGTCCCGTTTCGCGCAGCGTTGAAATGCTCGAGAAACTAATGGCCACTGGCATGAACATTGCCCGTATGAATTTCTCACATGGCTCCCACGAATACCATGCCGAGACAATTGCCAATGTTCGTCAAGCTGGCAAAAACTATTCGGCCAAATTGGGCTACACTTATCCAATTGCTGTTGCCTTAGATACCAAGGGACCTGAAATTCGTACCGGTTTGATTGAGGGCAGTGGATCGGGTGAAGTTGAATTGAAGAAGAACGAGACCATCAAATTGTCAACAAACAAGGACTTTTTGGAGAAGGGCAACAAGGACTGCATCTATGTGGACTACCCAAATATTGTGAATGTTGTTAAGCCAGGCAATCGGGTATTCGTTGATGATGGTTTGATTTCGTTGATTGTCTCCGAAGTTGCTGGAGACACTTTGGTGTGCAAGATCGAGAACGGTGGTGCTTTGGGATCCCGTAAGGGTGTCAATTTACCCGGTGTTCCAGTTGATTTGCCAGCTGTCTCCGAGAAGGACAAGTCTGACTTGAAATTCGGCGTGGAACAGGAAGTCGACATGATCTTTGCTTCGTTCATCCGTAACGCAGCCGCTTTGACCGAAATCCGTGGTGTTTTGGGAGAGAAGGGCAAGAACATTAAAATCATTTCCAAGATCGAAAACCAACAGGGTATGCAGAATTTGGATTCGATCATCGAAGCCTCCGATGGTATTATGGTTGCCCGTGGTGATTTGGGTATTGAAATTCCCCCAGAGAAGGTGTTCATTGCCCAGAAGGCTATGATCGCCCGTTGCAACAAAGCTGGCAAGCCAGTTATCTGTGCCACACAGATGTTGGAGTCCATGGTTAAGAAGCCACGTCCAACTCGTGCTGAAATCTCTGATGTTGCCAACGCTGTTTTGGACGGCGCCGATTGTGTTATGTTGTCCGGTGAGACCGCCAAGGGTGAATACCCCTTGGAGTGTGTGTTGTGCATGGCCAAGACATGCAAGGAAGCCGAAGCTGCCTTGTGGCACAAGAATTTGTTCTCCGATCTGGTATCGAAGAACCCAAGCACCACTGATGCCGCTCATGCCGTAGCAATTGCTGCTGTTGAGGCCGCATCAAAGAGCACAGCTGCCGCTATCATTGTCATCACCACAAGTGGCCGATCTGCTCACTATCTGAGCAAGTACAAGCCAAGATGCCCCATCATCGCTGTGACCAGGTATGGACAGATCGCCAGACAAGCTCACTTATACCGTGGTATTCTTCCATTAGTTTATGCAGGTTGTTTTTTCTTTGAGATGAATGAAATTGAATAGAGACACTCATAATATTTTATGTTTTTTCAGAACCCGCCGTCGGTGATTGGTTGAAGGATGTTGATGCCCGAGTACAATTCGGTATCCAAGTTGGCAAGAAGAACGGTTTCATCAAGTCTGGAAACTCTGTTGTCATTGTTACTGGCTGGAAGCAAGGATCCGGCTTCACAAACACCATGCGCATTATGTATGCATTTTTTGAAGAAGATTCTGTTGATAATATTCATTGTATTTTGAAAGAATGATAACTGAATGAATGAGTAATAAATGAATTTAAAATTAATGAATGAATGAATGATTGAGATAAATGAATGAATGAAAATGTTCAAGGATTCAACTAATTTTTATTTGTTTTGTTTTTATTTTTCTTCCAGAACTGTCGAATAAATTAAATCTAACACACAAATTACCTCATGTTAAGTGCCCTAAATACCACATCCCAGCGCACATCAAAAACATCTGTAGAACAGATATAATAAAATATTTTATTTTAGACCTTAAAGGAAAGTAAAAAAATTATTTAAAAAAATAAAACAATAAATATAACTCAAAAGTATGTATCTTCATCTTGATGTCGTCACAACTCACATGAAGGTCCTTTTGATAAGGATCTCAATTATATTGGTTTACGTTTATTAAAATATTAATTTATGAAAATTTATTATAACCAACTTAAAAATTTAAATTCAAAGAAATACAAACAAAAAATGTTAAATGTTCTTTTAGAAATTGTTGATAGAAATATACAAAAGTCGTATAAATGAACAAAAACGAAATAATAAAACCATTAAATGTAATAACTCAAATAATGTATAATTTGTTATGTTTTCTACTCGTTGATTTGATTCTTAAACCCCCTCGAATGTCTTCTAATTTTTACGGTCCAGTGGACTGTCCTTGCAATTATTTAGACCATATTTTTGTTTTATAATTTACAGGCACTCAAGGATTATAAGTACCCTATATATGTTTATATTTAAAAACAGTGCAAGTGTTAGGAAAATAGTTAAGGATTTAAGATGATATACCGGTGCACATTGGTCTTAAAGTTCTGAACATTAAAATGGGGGGAGGGGGGGACAAAACGCGTTAGCCAAAGCATTCCACATTCTCGATGTGCGGTATTTAAGAATCTCTATACTTGACAGCACGCCCGAAATTAAGCTCAAGTCTAAACTGATGAGCATTCCTGGAAGTGCGATTATTACGGCTGTGTTGTTGAAGAGGTGGAATGCAACTGGCTAATTCGACAGAACATTGTTTCTTAAAATATCGATAAAACAACGAAAGGCATGAAACATTGTGGCAGTGTTCAAGGGATGTAAATGTTTCGGTCGGCATCCTTCATAGCTTAGTTTTCAAATTGGAGAATCAGTTGAACCGGAGGGCTGCCATTCGAGGATTCTCTTAGTAAGGACATTGATGACCATTTATTCGATGAAGTTGGTATCTTTTGATTCCTTGCAACACATTCACATCATTGCACAGGTTGTGGAGTTTGCTTGGCGGTTATATTTCCTGCAAAAGGCAGTCGGACCTAGCACCAATTCCATCGTATGTGGAAACTTTTAAGAATTCCGAAAAACGTATCACGAAATCCGTATGAAATTCACTACGAACGTATTTGGCAATAGCTTTTTTCGGTATTCGTAAATGTTTCCGATTAATTTTCAGTTTTGGTAGAGCTTAACCCCTTTTTTAAACTTAATTCAAACTATAAGTACTTAAAAGACTAACTTTAATTTTAACTTACATATAACTATGGGTGTAGGTGGGTCAAAAGGAGTTTGAGCTTGCAGGTGCTAATCAGGTGAAATCAAATGAATTTGAATTCGAATTGGACAACCAAAGAAAGAAGAGGAGCAGTCATCTAAACCAGAGTGAAGCCGATGTATGAACAAAAGTATGGCAACAATTTATCTGCGTTTCTGTAATGAGTTGAGGCTTCACTGTTTCCTAGAAAAGGTTTTAAAAGTAAAACAAAGGAATCTTTATTTTATGCATTCTATTCTTGATATTTGTACTATGTATCTTGATATGAAGACCAAACCTAAGACGCATATTCAAGTCGAGGTCGGACAAATGTCATACAAAGCGTAAAGATTAGACAATTTTTTAGATCAGCTCTAATGCCTTGGCCTTTTGGATTATTTCGTCAATATGAAGTAGAAATTTGGGTTCACAGTCCCATAAAAGGCCACAATCTCTTGTTTTCTATTATCTGTATGGGATCATTATGAAGATAGTTATTACGTGAAAAGATCACTGTCTGGCATTTGTTAATTTTTGGCACACCTGGTCAGCGTAAAGATTGTATTTGGAGTTATTTAATGACCATTTCACTGTAGTTAATTGTAAGAATAAAAACTAGAGAACCTAAATGACTATCTTGAGGGACACCAGAAGTGGGTAGAATAGGATAGTGCGGATCTAAATCGGACATAATATTCACGATTGTCAAGCTTAGTTGTAATCCATTTCAGGAAAAGGGGTTCAAATCCAAAACCTAAAGAGGAAAGTGTAAAGACTATAAGATTTTAAGAAATTTTTATCAAACGCTTTGCTGAAGCCAGTGGAGACCATATAAACTTTATTCCCATTTTCTAAGGAGTGAACGAGTTGTTTGTGGTGGAAGATATGTTCCTTGAAATAAGGATAAATGAAAAATTATCGATAGAGGAATTGAATGAAAAGAGGAAAATGTTTTTAAAAAAACGGCAGAAAGACCTTGAGAGTCAGAACTGAATTCATCATGTTTTCAATGGCCAATGGAGCAATGAAATCGGATAAATGAAAAATTCGGAAAATACTTAAAATAGGTCCAATCTGCCTTAAACGATTCCACGAAGACCTGTGATCCTTAATAAGATTCGGTTTTTGTAAATATTTTGTGCAGAGGAAATCTGAAGATCATTGAAATAAAGATAATCACCAGAGTACTTAGACTAATTAGTTGGGCATTAAGAGCATACAAAATTCTCTAGCAGCTTGTTCCTTTGGTTATGCAGCGATCGAAGACGTGGCTAATAAGGGTAAAACAAAGTATGTCATCTAGAAAGGACCAAAACGTCAACATCCATAGATGTAAATTTAAAGTTATTTATGCATAAGGACTTTGTCTCCTTGGGCTCCACTATGAATGCAGAAAATAACATAAACGAAAAATTAGTCTTGCAAACCACTGTTTCTTTGAGCTAAGAAATCAATTGAGTAGTAAAGCCCTTTCTAGAGCACCCAAAGTGGCACTATGTAAGACCCTTAATATCACCGTCCTGCTGTACGGTGCAGAGGCATGGACTGCAAAAGCAGATGAAAGGAACTTGTATCGTGTTCAGAGAAAAGTTCTCGTGTGATCTGAGGTCCCGTATTTAAAGACGGCGAGCTGCAAGGATAAAAGACATGGCTGGGTCACGTAGAGTGCATGGAAATCTGAACGTGGCGATCTGATTGTACTTTAGCCAGATCAAACTCTTCTTAAATGGTTGGCGCTGTCTTTACTTCTTTTTCCATCACACTTATTCTTCATTATTGTCCATGAGTTTCTTGAAGTGGTGCTTGAATATCTACTATATCCTTTTCTTGGGTGACTTTAGTGCTCCGCAATATAATGTTTTTTGCTCAACATAGTGAAAAGAGACATACATACCTATAATATCACAATTAACTGCAGATCAAGAAATGCGAATTCTGTGATCATACAATGGAAATCCAACCAATTGCCAAGGGATTTTTTAGGTAGTGCCGTCGAAGTGATGATCGTTCGTCCGCGGTCCTCAAGATGTTTTTTTTTGTAGGCCTGATCTGTGTTTTTTTTGTTGCAGTTGAGGTTGATATCCGGGGGCAAGATCCCTCCATTCCGGCGAGCTAACTGCCGCTCTTAACAAGCAGACCGCGTCCCCCGGAACTTGGCATTCCTATATTACATATTTGACCTCTTCCTTTTCAGTTTCCCTATCCATTCTGTTTGCGGTCTCTTCATTTTCAACACGTCCTACCTCTCCTCTTGCCTCGCAACATATTTCGGTAGGCATATTTTGTAAGGAAAAAATGAGCTAAGGTTTTCGCTGGTTTGAAAAATGCATGTAATTTAATAAACGAATATACATTCGATCGCATGCGTTACAGAATCTTATATTCCACATACCTATTGTATCTTTGGGAAAAAGATATCTAGTCCACTACAACGAACCTTGACACAGTCCTCCTCATCTTAACAATAATAAAGGGTAATATGAAATACAAAATAAATTATAGGAAACAATGCAATGAAATATTAAACTTATCTTCTTTTTCTTCTACATATTTCGATGTAATATGTACCTGACGAAAAAGTTATAGGAAAATTTGAAGAAGTCACAAACTTTTAAAATGCAGAAGAAGATACTATAACAAAGATGATCATGTTTTCCCTTACTTTAAAGTGGATCTTACATTGTATGTACCTGAATCTGTATAATCCAGATGGACATACATATGTATGTATAAGTCGAAACCCAAAACACTGGTGATAACTCGTATTTACTTCCTATAAAACACTATTATTTTTCGACAACAAAATTTTGCTGCAGGCCTTCACGAAGTAACAGTAATTAAATATATCAAAAACCATAATAAAAGAAAAGCAAAAAAAAATATTGCTTTCAAAGGAAATAGATGGCAATAATTAAACACATAATTAAGTATATCGTACACCATTACAACCCCAGTATCTGATGGAAGTCTTAACTTGCAAACCGACAGGAATATGTCCACCTCTTGTGTCCCCATTTAGGTCATCTTCAAAAACCACAATAAATTTCCTTGGAAAACCTATATTTCTTCCTTAAATCCTCTTCGCTTAGTACTAGCGCTGGATCATACCTGGTTTCGTATATTTTTCCTGATTCTGTTGGTTAATGGCTGATTGCCCAATAATTAGAACTGGGGTGGAATCGGGTAAGGTGATTTGTGATAGGTGACAGTCACAATCAACAAATTCGGTCTGTGTAAGGTGATAGTCACCGGTGACAATCACGATTTGGTGACTTTTTCTGGTGACAGCTCTTTAGTTGTCACTTTCATTGGAAATTGATTTTTATTTTTAGTTGCTGAAATTTCAAGACAATATAAATGTGTTTGTGCCTTTGATTTTACCTTCGGAAAATGTTGAAAATGAAAATATTAATCATAATAGAAATGTCCGGCTCTTGAGGATTAACCTCCGCAATAAAATAAACATTCTTGATCTTCCAAGTCCAAAGTAAGTACGCATATGTGCTATGTATATATTTATTCACATATAAATACCTACAATTTATTATAACTTGTTTTTTTTATTTATAATTAATATTCTGAATTAAATAGATTCTTAAAAAACTTTCGATTGAATAAGGAAACATTTTTATATATTCTACCGCTTCTGGATTTATCAGCTGGAATGCGGTCAACACACATTCCCCCTATTCTTCGACTAGCCGTGACTTTAAATTTTCTTGGAGGTGGTGGCTACCAAAGGCAAGTTGGCGCTGACTGGTCAGCTCCAATGGGTCAAAGTACTGTTTGTGAGGTTATTTCTTTGACCTTAAAACAAATGGAAATGAAATTGTGCCCACTTACAATCAAATTTGATCAATCGGCTTCAGAAGCAACAAAAATGTTCTTCTACGAAAAATATCAAATTCCTGGAGGTAGGATTTTGTTTCTTAGTAAAAATAAACTAATTGTATTACTTGTTTTTTATTTTATTATTTGTTTCCTAGTAATCGGCTGCATTGATGGGAGTCATATTATGATTCTCCGCCCTTCGGAAAATGAGCATATGTATTTCAATAGAAAAGGAAGACATAGTGTAAACGCTATGATCGTAAGTCAATTTTTTGATTCATTAATTTTTGTTGCCTTATCGAATGTTTATTTTCAATCTAGATCTGCAACGAGAACAGAAAAATTCTGGCAATAAATGCAAAATATGGCGGTAGTGCTCACGACAGCTTTGTATGGAGACAGAGTGCTCAACGAGAAAAGTTAAATGCTGACTATTGTGCAGGCAGAACATCATCGTGGCTACTTGGTACATCAAAACTTATAATTACATAATAGGCCTGTCTGTGTGTGACCGTAATATGCTCTCATTTTTCTCTTTATTGTATATAAGGGGACAGCGGTTACCCTTTAGAGCCATTTCTATAAACACCATACAGAAGCGCAGCAGACAATTCTCCAGAAGCACGGTTCAATTATGTGCACTCCCAGGCTAGAAGTAAAGTTGAAAGATGCATTGGCGTGATGAAAAGTATTTTATTGGTGTCTCTTTTTTAATTAGTCTATTGACTTTTTTGTTATTACTTGCAGCTCGATGGAGAAGTATCTTAGAGGAAAGAAAGTTGAGATACTCTCCAAAAAAATCTGCACAAATTGTAAATGTTTGTGCAGCTCTGCACAACATATGCTGTGACCATAGAGTTCCACTACCAGAAGAAATGGTCAGAGTTCCACCATCTGAAAATCGAAATATTCAGTATGTAGAAAATACAAGCAATGAAGGCGTTAGAATCAGAAACAGAATAAGAGATGACCTATGGTCAAACCGTCTAAGTATTGAATAAAAAACAAAATTCAATTAATATTATTTTTTTTAATACATAAAATGAACTTAAACTAAATAAAATCAACAAAAAAAAAACAACTTCATTAAAAAATAAATTAACTTAAAAAATTCACAGCATATAGTTTTGTTTTGTACATAGTTATAAAATGTCTATAGTCACTTCCTATTAAGCTCTATTATTCGGAGCTCATTAACTGTTTTGGACAGTTCCAACTCCATCCTTTTTAATTGTAGCTCTTCTTTTTTTAGAGCATTTGAACTCTGGCGCTCTTTTTCCTTTTCCTGGCACAGGAGTTTGACGCAGTCTTTTAATTCAATAATTGAATTGTTAACTGCCTGCAAGGTCCTATCGATATCTTCAAGTTTTTTTGTTTGCAAATCAACAAACTTCTCTTGCTGTTCGACTTGTTGCTGTGCCAATAAAAGGCTTTTTTCATCGACTTTGTTTCTAACTTGTTTGCTGCGTTTATTATGTGCCTGTCTTGTTTCAGGCACCTGTGTTGGTCCAGGTGCTTGTGTTGTTCCAGGCGCCTGTGTTGGTTCAGGTACTTGTGTTTGTCCAGGAGCCTGTGTTGGCCTCACTGCCACTGTCTCTGAAAGGAGTTCCATTATTTCATCTCCTAGATCTACCAATTAAAATAGAAAAAAAAATCATTAATATAGACGCAAGCATTTTAATTTCTCCTTTTTTACCATGCTCATCACATCCAAAGCTCGTCACTCCACTCGTACCTTCGACTGCTGCTTCCATACCACATGCATCTATGATGGCTTCGTCGACACTATTTAAGACTTTTTCAGCAAAAGGTCCTCCACCAGTTTGTTTGATGGATTTTTTGTTTGCGATCAATTTTTGTTTTGTTTTGTACTTTCTAATTGTCCAAATCTAGAAATAAATGAAAAAAAAAAACAATGAAAGGAGACAAGTCTTACAATTATAAATAAATACCTACCCTTTTCCACTCAGTTAATGTTTTTGATGGTGGACCATTACCATTTAACAATTGAGTTGATTTCTCCCAAAGCATTCTGTGGGCATCCCGTGAATTCACGTTTTTTTGAATAGGATTTGGCCAAATCGGGATTTTCTTCCATAAATGTGCTGGAATCCTATTGATAAAAATTTCACATTTTTAAATAACTAATTTATGAGTTAAGTGTAAAATATTATTTTTACTTACATTTTTGTATTTTTTTCAAACCCTTATCAACTAGACAACACAATTTGCCGGCAGACACAAACGGTAATTAATGCCCACGTTCGCGATTGATCCACATATGCTATCCGCATCTAAAATTTGTTCAGATTCCTTTGAGTTGTTATTGCAACAGCTGTGTTTTTACATAGAATTATATACAACACAAACTTATCGGGATAACAAACGTCAGTTAATTTCTTTTAAGTGATACCAAATTCTAAACAAAATTTGGTGATCACCTTACACAGACGCAAAAATTAGTTTGATCACTTTTGGTGATCACAAAGGTGACAATCAAAAATCACCTTAGCCGATTCCACCCCTGGTTTAAAAACTTGACAAATCTAGCACACATTATTTTAACAAAATTAAATAAGCAATCTTCAGTTATTTTTTATTATTTCAGAATAAATTTTACAAATTTGGATCTTATTCCTTCGCTAATACACCTTCTTCGGCGGTTTAACTTAGTAAACGTCACTTAGTAGGAATTTTGTTTTATTCATAACATTTTGAACTTAGTCCTTCGTTATTTCATGTTTATCAATTTGGTTGATAGTGTTTGCCAGTAGTCTTAAAATGATAGATTAAAGTAACTCATAATTATGTAATAAGTCAAAAAACCATTCAAATTCTTAGTGGTATCTCCCTGATGCAAACAAATTTAAATGAAATTCTTGAAAAAGTGTAACAAAACGTATTAAAAATTAACATAGTGGTAAGGCTTTTGTTTCACTTGAAACATTCCATAGATACTATAATTCACTATAATCTTGACTTATACACTTCACGAATTTCCTATAATGAATATTTTCTTTTGCTTTTTGCTCTATATCTAAAAAATATGAATTCTTTATTTAGAATCCCTACAAAATATCATTTTTTGAATACTTGCACAAAAATACTTTACATTCATTTGAAAACATAATAAATTATCGATCTTAAAAAATGTATGAATTCTACTAAGGGAAATCATCTTTATTTTTTAATGACTGAAAAACTTTGTGGATACGAATTTCATGTAGAAAACATGAATAATGAATAGCTTGAGGTGGTGATAAAAATTTTAAAATGTCCTTACCCACTAATTTTTGTGAACATCACCTCAGAATGCCTCATTTAATTTCCAGGGCAAATCCTCTTCAAATAACAATAATAATAAAACACATCTAATATCAGCCTTAAGACTCAATCAATTACATCACCTCACTCCATCATCTCCTATAGCTCAATTCTAAGAAAACTTCACCGATTCACTCAGTCTGACATTTCAATTTTATTATTTTTTGACAAAACCTTCAGCAAAATCAAAAGAGACGCCAGTGCTTTGATTTGTGAAAAAATTATTATCAACTTTTGCCCCATCAACTAAAAGAAAAAAACAAAAATAAACAAAATTTCACAAACACTTCATCTGTGCATTAGAAAAATGAGTTTTTCTGGCGAATCCTCCGATTCAGAATGGTAACTACAATCTAGCCTAAAGCTTTATTTTCATTTTTAATCATATTACAACAAAATAAGTCCTCTCAACAACACCTCGTCGGATTCCAGGAAAGCTACAAAAGTAAAAACCGAGCAAATTTTAAAAAGCGAGAAAAAATACTACCAACAGCGCTTCGTTGAGGGCTGGGTGGAGCGATTCAAGCCGTGGCTAGCACGGGACGCCATAGATCCAAATAAACCCTTCTGCAGAGCCTGCAATTGCCGCCTGAATTGCAATAAGTGTCACTTGCAGCGGCACGAGAAGACCACCAAACACAATTCGAATTTGGAGGCGTATATGAGCGCCAACGGGATGGTGTCCTTCAAACAGAACGTCGGCCAGAAGAAGGAACGCCGGAAGGTGATCAAAACATCACCCCAAACAGAGGCCGATGACGATTCGAAATTCGAGAGTGTCTTCATGGACATCGACTTCGAGGCTGGAAAGTAAGTATAAAAGTGTATTTTGAACTGTCGAGATTGTTGTGGAATAACTGATTTCTAATTCCAAGTATAAATTGCAGGAGAGAAAAGGAAGACGAGAAGCTCCCGCAGGAGACGCTGCACGATTTCCAATTCATTCAGAACGAGAACGAGGGTGAGATCCAGCAGATTGCCCCCGATGATACTATGCCCAACCTGTACGAGACGAATGTAGTCCATTCGACAGCACAAAAAGAAAAGCCCACCTCCACCCGTAGATCCGATGACTCGAGCAGCGGGAAGAAGGACCGCAAGAAGCTGCTGCTGCAAATCCAAAAGGACAAAAACGAGCTGATGTCCTCCTTCAATGAACTCTTCTCCAACGTATCTGTCGAGAAGAAAGAACGCAACCATGTGGATCTGTTCTTCGACAGTGTCAGCTCGAGCGTGAAGGCCTTGACGCCTAAGCTGATTGCCGAGGCCAAGATGCGAGTGTCGCAGTTGGTGTGCGAGCTCGAGTTGCGTGCCATCACCGAGAATGAGACGATAAATGCCTCCGCAGGTCCATCATCCACAGTCCTGCTAGCTGTGCCGCCCGGCAACGCCTACATCATCAACCAAAACCAAGTTGGCTCCAGCCAAAACGACCACACCTACGAACCCACGGGCTAAACTTATTTTCAATTTTAAATATTTGTATTTTTAATTTTAATTTTAAAAGTTTAAATATTTGATTCTTAAAAAAAAAAAACAAAAATTCAAAGCAACACAAAACTCAATCAAGTTTTTGATTCACACTTCCATTTAATTGAGTTTCATTTAACTAACTTAAGATAAGATACGGAGCTTCTTTTTAAACGTCACAGTTCATCCCCGGAGTAATTGTATTTTACGTTAATTACAATGTATCATAGTTAAGTGGATGATTGTAAGATTTAAGAAAAGCAATAAATATAAATAGTTCTAAACATAAACTATAAACTTATTAGTTTTGGGGCTCCTCGCCGTTTCTTTGAAATTTTAAATTTGGAAGTTAATTCTTTTTTAAAAAGTTGGTTTCATTGATTGATTTTGAGAGTTGTTTGTGATTTCCAAAGCTTGTTAGTGAAGTTACAAGTGAAATTATTAAATGTTGTTAAAGTGGAAAATGAAGAAGAGAGTTAAGATGGTTTTTCGAAATGAGAAGTTAATAAAAAGAAGAAACAAATTTTGACGGATTATGTCGGCATCAAATTGGCAAATTTTTTGGTAAGTCTGATTTTGTTTAAATGTTCTACAAATTTAAATCCATAAAAAATAAATAGCTAAGAGCAAAATGAGAACCAAGTGGCATTTTGAATAGATAGATAGATAGCTATAGATGATGATTTTATTTTTCTTCATTATGATACAAACATTTTTTATTTTTATACATAAATCATTAAAGCATGGCTTCTGCCGTCTGCCTGATTGACATTTAATAAAAAATAAAAGGAAATTTGTGTTTTAGTTACATCATCATTAACAAAATAAATAGTAGCTTAAATGTTTTGAAATCAAAAATTTTCATTTATAATATTGTTTCGGTAAGTTATTGCTTGTTTATAGTAGTTTAGAAGTAGCTTTACATCTAATTCACAATTTAAAAGTGCTCTTACTTCAGATTCAGATTTAATATCACTGCCTAGATACAATCTACGATATTCCTTGAGAACAGGACATCTACCAATAAAGTGTACTACATCTTCTCGCTCCGCGAGATTGCAAAGGCTGCAATAGATCGGTAAATCCGAACGATGTGGTTACATGGTTTTATGAGTTCTCCCCTCATTTTAAAGATGGCAGCTATTAGTTCTTGGCTGTTGTGGTTGCTGAAATAATTTTTTTCACACAAATTGTGGTTCAGGGTGCTGTACAATGATCGGTGAAAGGAATATGTAGCCATATTTATACAATCTAGCCTATATTGTTTATCCACTTTGGAAATGAGTTCATAGAGCATATATCTTGGTTGACTTCCGTTTGATATCCTTAAATAATTGAAATCCATCCCACAGTAACTCGCAAGCTCCTCAAGTTTACTAAACCATAAATTTCTTCTTTGAATAGCTTTCATGGCAACAATTTTGGGAAGTCTTTCGTCTGGCATCTCAAGAACTTTCAGTATGTAATCTACGTGGAGCTTAAAAGTTTTAACAAATAATGGTGAAAGGCCTGTTTCGATTATCAGCATATAATTGGGTGTTGTACTTGGTAATCCAAAGATTCTTTTAATATAGTATCTCAGGAGTTTCTCTACGATTTCATGTTGACTGTGTCCCCAAGATTGTGCAGCATACAGCATCACCGATTCCACTACTCCAACGAAAACTTTGTATTTAACGGTATGGTCAACGAATTCATTTGAAAAACATCTTTTCCATGCAGCACATATTGCACCTTTTGCTTTTACAAATTTATCCTTTAGATGTAACTCCATGTTAAGATCACTAGTAATCGTCATACCAAGGTATTTGTAGTTTTTTACAACTTCAATTGGTTCTCCATTGAAATGCCATTGCTCGTTTCTACATGATCTACCACCTCCTTTTTTGAAAATTATCACCTTTGACTTTCCAAGGTTAACCGTTAAATTCCAAGTTCGACAGTACATATAAAGTCGGTTTATCATCAGCTGTAATGATTCGGGCGAGTACGCGAATAATACCACGTCGTCTGCAAAAAGAAGTGCTTTAAATAACACCCCGGCAAACTCTATTCCTCCTGGTAGACAGTCTGTGAGGTCATTGATAAACAACGAAAACAGGTAAGGACTTAAGGAACAGCCTTGTCTTACTCCCATATTTGTTGCGAACCACTCCGAAGTCTCAGTTCCACACCATACCGCTGCTCGGTTTTCTTCATACATGTTTTCGAGTACCCTTCCAAACTTATTACTCATTCCAGTATTGTAGAGCTTATAAAACAGAGCTCTTCGATCGATGTTATCAAAGGCTGCCTTGAAATCAATGAAGAAGGCGAATAATTTCTTTTTTTGTTCTAGGAATGTGCCAGCAATGTTCTGAAGCACAAAAATGTTGTCTACGGTTGAGTAACCATTACGGAAACCAGCTTGATTTTCATGAATAAGTTTTTGACTCTCAATCCAATGTGCCATTCTTTTATTCAAGAGTTTTGTAAATATCTTATAGGATGCATTAAGAAGGGATATTCCTCTATAATTAGCTGGCTCGGCTATATTTCCTTTTTTATGTATGGGGAATATTATTGCTTCTTTAAACTGTGGTGGTATAACTCCCGTATCCAGTATATTATTAAAAGCAGTTGTCATTTGTTCCTTCAGTTCATTTGTAGCGTATTTAAAAAGTTCAATGGGAATCCCATTTGGACCTGGTGACTTCTGCTCTTTAAGATTTTTCAAAACTTGGTTTACTTCATCATAAGAAAAAGGTGAATCGAGTATTTCATTTGAATAAAAGGGTATAGCATAATGAATGGGTAATGCGATTGTTATTGGGTTTAACAAAGCTTGAAAGTATTCCATTAATAAGCTCGCACTTATTTGAATACTTATTTTTGGTGCTTTACCATTAAATTTGTTTATTGCTAGCCAAAATTCTTTTGTATTTTTGCAGCATGTAAGCGTAAGAGCCTCTTTTTCAAGAAAGCATTTCTTTTTTTCTTTGCATAATCTTTTAAAGGCAATGTGGGTTTAAGTATAGAGATCCTTGAAGAGAATAGTTCCAAATTTACGAAAGGCTTTGAGCCAACCAAAAGATTTTCGCCTTGCTACTTCACACTCCTTATCAAACCATTTACCCTTATAAACAAATGTCTTTTTATGAACCTGTGTGCACGATGGATACGATATTTTAGCTAAATTATCAATCTCGCTTATATTGAGTTGTTCCTCTGTGTTTAAGTTGCGTTGGAGATTGTTTCTATACTCATTTGCCTTTGCATGTTTCCACGTCAACTTTGGTGGGAGTAACATGTTGGTTATTTCTTCGTTTTCAATGGGGGCAGTTAAAAACTCTGCTATGATTGGTAGATGATCTGAGTACTGCTCACACAAAACTTCAAAATCTGCAAATATGCAAATCCATTCGCCCCTTATTAAACAGTAGTCGATGACAGAGCAGCCTTGTTGACCTACAAAAGTAAATTCTCCATGTTTATCCAAGCCACTTACACCATTCATAATATGAAACCCAAATAAATCACACAAATCCAGCAGTTTGGTTCCCCTCGAATTTGTTGTGGTATCTTTTGATTCTCTTACTTTCCCTGCATATCGATTCTCTCTTCCTTCCTCCTTTCCTATACGGGCATTCAGATCTCCTATAATCATTACATTGTCGTAGCTGCTATGTTCAAGTATATCACGTAATTTTCCAAAATCCTATTCCCAGTGATTGCAGTTAATGTAGGTTGGAAGTATTATAAATTTGGTTGCATTCAGGACGATTTTCAAAATTCTAACTTCATCTTCAATTTCAAACTCACATGAAATGTTTTTTAAGCTTTTTTTATACCCAAAAAAACAGCCACCACTTACTCTGCCTCTGGTACTTTGTTTTACAGCGGGAATCCAAACAAATTTATAGTTCGTAAATCGGTTAAGATATAATTTATATTCTTCTTCTACTAAAAACGTTTCATAAAGAAACACAATATCATATTTATTTATAAAATCATAAAAATTTACGTAAATAGACTTATTACTAAGACCTGCTACATTATAACTTAATAATTTAATTTTTTTAATTGTTTTATTAATTTCTACGGATTTTGAATACGTTTTGATCGGTAAGATTTTGTTGCTAGCAATTAGAATTAACTCTGGATGGGTTATAAAAAGTCAAACTCAATTCCTACTCCAAAATCACTTATAACGGGTGATTTTTTAAGAGCTTGAGAACTTTTTTTTTAAAAAAAAACGCATAAAATTTGCAAAATCTCATCGATTCTTTATTTGAAACGTTAGATTGGTCCATGACATTTACTTTTTGAAGATAATTTCATTTAAATGTTGACCGCGGCTGCGTCTTAGGTGGTCCATTCGGAAAGTCCAATTTTGGGTAACTTTTTCGAGCATTTCGGCCGGAATAGCCCGAATTTCTTCGGAAATGTTGTCTTCCAAAGCTGGAATAGTTGCTGGCTTATTTGTGTAGACTTTAGACTTGACGTAGCCCCACAAAAAATAGTCTAAAGGCGTCAAATCGCATGATCTTGGTGGCCAACTTACCGGTCCATTCCTTGAGATGAATTGTTCTCCGAAGTTTTCCCTCAAAATGGCCATAGAATCGCGAGCTGTGTGGCATGTAGCGCCATCTTGTTGAAACCACATGTCAACCAAGTTCAGTCCTTCCATTTTTGGCAACAAAAAGTTTGTTAGCATTGAACGATAGCGATCGCCATTCACCGTAACGTTGCGTCCAACAGCATCTTTGAAAAAATACGGTCCAATGATTCCACCAGCAGCGTACAAACCACACCAAACAGTGCATTTTTCGGGATGCATGGGCAGTTCTTGAACGGCTTCTGGTTGCTCTTCACTCCAAATGCGGCAATTTCACTTATTTACGTAGCCATTCAACCAGAAATGAGCCTCATCGCTGAACAAAATTTGTCGATAAACACATTTCGAACCGAACACTGATTTTGGTAATAAAATTCAATGATTTGCAAGCGTTGCTCGTTAGTAAGTCTATTCATGATGAAATGTCAAAGCATACTGAGCATCTTTCTCTTTGACACCATGTCTGAAATCCCGCGTGATCTGTCAAATACTAATGCATGAAAATCCTAACCTCAAAAAAATCACCCTATACAAATACTAGGGTAAAAAAATGATTTTCAGCACTCGAGCATTTCGTGAGAGAAACGAGATTTTCAATAAATGATATCAATTATGACTTTTACAAAAGGGGAAATGTTTTTTTCTCACACATATATTTTCAATACTCAGGTGTTGTGTATAAGGTTTACTAGGTTCGAATATGTCCTTCCGCATACTTAGAAAACATGGTGAGGCATCCGGACAATTTTATTTTATATAAAGGTCTGGAAAATTAAATTGCTAATTTGTTGGCTCATTTTTAAGAAATGAATGTCGACAATATAGCACAAATGATTATCTGTGATTTTATGCTATTGCTATAGCGACAGAAGACAGCATTGAGGTTTCTAAGCATTAAATTCTACACGGTTTATGATTCTCCATTGGAGTATGAAAATTTCAGGATACTGTCATCAGGGAAACAATAAAGTGGATTAGAAATTTCAGGCAAAATATTATTTATAAAAAAAAAACTTTATTATTTATTTATTTCATCAATTGATTCAAGATCTGCTGATTGATTACAAACATAAAAATGTATCTTACATCTTGCGTAACAGTGAAAAAAAAACCTTACAACTATATACATAGATATATTTAATTTATTATTATTATTATTATAGTTTATTAACATTAAATTAAAATTTACATGTTAATAGAAACGAGCCCTAGCTGCCTTGGGCTACTGACTCTTAATTTAAAAAGAAAATACGTTTAATTTTAATTTTGTTAATATGTACATAGATAAATTAATGGTAGTTTGAAATTTACATTTTGTGCTTTATATAGTTTCAAATCAAATATGAATGTTATTTAATTTTATGAAGTTATATATTTGTTTAATGTTTTCTGGATCAAAGTTATTTAGGATTTCTGTTGTTGAGGATGATGTGTTGTTAACTCTGGTGTTGGAAGTCAAGGATTTACATATATCTTTTCCTAGGATGTGTTTAATGTCTATCCGTGATTGGCTGTAAGAGCAGGTTGGTGGACTTCCTTTTTTTAAAAGGTGTTGGTGTGTGAGTGTTGTGTGTCCCAGCTGTAATCTGACAAAAACGGTATTCATCTGCTTCGAGGTGGTGTTTGGGTAGATCGGTTTGGATTTGGTGATATTGATGAATTTGTATGAGTTTGAATAGTTGTTCCAGTCAGTAAGTTTTTGTTCTTTAACTTTGTTTTAAACTTCTCGTAATACGTCACGTTTCGTCAGCAATTTGATTAATTTGACTGGGGAATGATGAGCATCATTAGCCGCTTTATCAGCATGCTCGTTACCCAAAATTCCTACATGGCCTGGTATCCACATAAGTTTCAACTTGTTAGGGTAGTTTGTAAGTTGGTCTCTTATTTAACTGATGATATTAGTCGTATTATTGGGATTTTAAATTGCATGAAGCACCGACTGACTGTCAGAGCAAATCACAAATTTGCCAGCAAGTTTGGCGATTATCCTTGCTGTTTGTAAAATAGATGTCGCCTCTGTGGTGAAAATGGAAGCGATATTGTCCAATACCCCTATGGATATTAGGGAACCGTTTTCGTACGTTGATGCAAAGGAGTTGCTTTCTTGGACTTTGGAACCGTCGGTGAAATATTCCAGTCATTTGACCTTAGTTCAGCTGTGATATCATGGAATAAGGATTGGTACATGCTGTTCGATGTACATATTGCTTTTGTTATAATTGGTCATCTCCATAATAAAAGAGGAACTTGGGAAATATTTAACATTACTTATTATAGGAAGCTCCATTGAATTGGCGGTTGTTAATGCAATCGATATGGCTGATGGAATACGCTTGAGACATTTTTTTTGTCTAAGTGTTTTGAAGTCTTCGTTGATAAACGAACCTTGTACAAAAGAAAGTTTGGTGTATAGCTTAGCTCTGGTTTCTAAGATGCGTTCTTCCACTGAAGGAAGTCCTGCCTCAGCCAACATATTACTTACTGCACTGGTGGGGAAAGCATTTAAACTCCTCCGTACTGCCTGGTGATATGGGGATTTGATAATGTTTATCGTTGTTTTGGGGGAATTGCCATAAATTAAGAGGCCGTAGTCAATTTTACTTAATACTAGCGATCTAGTTACGTTACATAGAGTGTTTAAATGAGCATTTGATTTTTTACATGATAGAAAATTAACTAAATTAGCCTTAGCAGCTAGGCTTTTTTTAAGTTCAATACAATGTTTTTTGAAGTTATATCTATCACTAAAGATAATGCCTAAAATACTTAAATTATTTACATTGGCTATTTTAATATTATTAAATTTTAAATTGATTTGTTTGCAAGATGTTTAACGGCAAACGTGTAAGGTTTTGCATTTGTCTACGGATAATTTGGCACCTGAAGTGTTACACCATGTCAAAATATCCGTAAGTGCATTAGAAAAAAGATTTTGTTGTTTAATTAAGCTATTGTGTTTGCATAAGATGTAAACATCATCTGCGTAAATACAGTGATCGAGCTGGGGGTGTTTTGAAATTATCTTACTGACTTCATCAAAAGCAATCAGGAATAACACAACTGACAGTGTAGATCCTTGTGGGATTCCATTGGCTGCGTTCAATCTCGTGTTGGATAGGGTATCTTGGATAGGTGGATTTTTAGATACATTGTTGAACGAGTTGGATAGCTGTATTGAGATAGCTGCCAAAAAATAAAAACAACTTTCAGCTGTTCACAAAAAGCAGAGAAACATTTAAGCTTCGAAGTCAAAATTGTTGTAAGATAAAACATAATTACCTTCTAAAATTCGGAGGCAAAAAGCTTCTTCATCGTCTATTATGTACAGAACATCCTCAAATACAACTTCAACTAACATTTTGTACCTTTTTGTTTACCAACAAATAAAAAAGGCTGAAATCAATTTTCAAGTTTCTTGAAATTCAACCATGTGTTGAATCAGCTGTTCTGTCAGATACCTACATACCCCAGAAATTCTTGGATACCTTTGGATTCCTTTTTTGACATCTCAGCTGTTTTTGATCAGTTGTTATTTTACACTTAAAACACTAACAAAAAGGTATCCGGATACCCTATCTGTCTGAGATTGAACGCAGCCATTATTGTGGAGAGGGTAATAATTTGAAAAGCAGTTGTTCGTTTTGACGCAAATTTTGCGGTTTGTCAAAAAGGATTTGATATAGTTAAATTTTTTTGGGCCAATACCCTAAGACGTAATCTTGTTTAAGATTTGATGAATACCAATCCTATCAAATGCCTTTTCGAAATCTAAAGACAAAATTGTGACATGGTTTCGAGATGATAGAGCCTTTGTAATATAAAAATCCAGGTGTAGGAGTGCGTCTTCACAGCCTTTATTGGCTTTAAAGGCGACTTGATTAGAGCTTATGATGTTTTTGGATTCCAAAAACCAAAGCAGTCTTTTCGCAACAATTTTTTCTAATATTTTCGAAATGCATGGAATGAGTGATATTGGACTGTAACCGTTAATTCTGTTATTTAGTTTGTTGGGTTTAGGCAAAGGCAATATAGTTGCTAGCTTCCAACTCTGTGGAATGGTCCCTGTGTCAAGAATACTGTTGAAGAGTTTCAAAAGTCTGTGCTTAGCTATTGTTGGAAGGTTCTTGAGCATAGGATATGAGATACGATTCCTGCTAGGTGTTTTACCTTTTAACTTTGAGAGACAACTTTCAAGTTCGAGTAATGAAATGGGTGTTTCTATATGCTTGGATTACAATCAGTAATCAAATACATTGGTTTAACAATTTTTTTTGAAGACATCTCTGCTAACAGAAACATTAATATTACTGCACATTTCATTGAATAATTTAAAGAGCGTGTTATCGGTTCATTCAATCTGTAATTAGTTCTATGATGAGGAACGTAAAAATGAACGTTTTTACTACCTTATGATCTACTGGGCACATAGAAAGGAATTAGAGAAAGAAGGTCGATAGAAGTTATTTTATTATCTAAAATATCTTTTATAAATAGAACGCATTTAATTTGCCTCCGACTTTTGAGTGGTTTCATATCAATCAGTAGACATCTCGAATTATAGCTCGGTATAGGACCAACCCAATTAAATTTTCTTAAAGCATGTTCAATTCGATGTATGCTATTTTCATAGCTTGGTGACCAGATGATACAACAATATTCCAAAATTGGTAGGACTAGAGACATAATAAAAGTTTTAAATGTATATGGATCTTGGAAATCATTTGAATTTCGTTTTAGAAAGCCTATTAAAGAATTTCCCTTAGAGACAATGTAATCAATGTATGACTGAAAATCCATTCTTGAATCAATATAAACTCCTAAGTCTTTGATACAGTCCACTCTAAGAATTTTATAATCATTAGAACCATAATCAAAATCTATGACTAACGTGGATCTTGATATACTTAAAATTTTACATTTTGCGTTTTTGAGTTGAAGATAGTTATAATTATAAGTGACTTCCTTGTGGGAGACATAAAATCACATAAAAGGGTTCGATAGACAATTTTAACTATTTGTTTTCTCCTGTTAAATATGATCTCTACCATTTTAAAAATGATGAATTTAAACCTAGTTTATCTTACTTCTCTAAAATAAGAGCATGATGAACACGGTCGAACGCTTTTATGAAATCTTTGTACAGAATATCAACTTGCTTGCCATGTTCCATTTGATTGCAGCAGAAGTTGGTAAAAAGACTTAAATTTGTGCTAGTCGATTTACCCCTTGAACAGAATGAGATGCAGCTGTAGCTAAAAAAATCGCTGTAGCACAAGCTGTCACTAAAATCGCTCACTATGTAGCAAAGGTCGCCCACAATGGTGCACATCATCGGGCATGTTCAACGCATATGAAATTTATATTTGAACTGAATTTGTATGATAGCCTACTATACAAAAGTTACAAAACCAGAAAAAATTCTCAAATGCATTGAACGTTCCCAAAAAAAAAGTGAAAAGTCAAAGAATGAAATGGGTTTCCCCTATCTGTCATCTCAAATGTAGCTTGTAGCGCCGCCAAAAGTTAAAGTTGAGTCAACTTGCGCTGCAGCTACAGCTACAGCTACAGCTACAGCTTCTCATTGTGGCGATGTATAGTATTTTCGTATCTTTTAACTTTGACAGTGCTACAGGCTACAGCTACAGCTACACCATTCTGTTCAGCCAGTTACCCTTTAAAAACCCATGTTCTCACGGAGGATAAGGATTAAGGAGTGAAAAATAACGCTTTTTAGTTATGACTTTTTCAAACAGTTTTGGTATAACAGAAAGTTTTGAGATAGGTCTGTATTACTGACCAAATGTTTAAGTCAATTTTTGATCAATAAAAGATATCTTCCATTTGTCAAGAAAAACTCCTTCTTCTTTGGATTTGTAAAAAAAGGAAGTGATCACAGAACTCAAGGACTTTAGAGAAAGTTTATAGCTAAGACAGTCTCCACTTCGGAGTTGGTATGACTTTGTAGTTCGTGATTATGTGATACAGGGTGTTTTTAACCGTTTCTGTAACTAAACCATATATTCAAAAGGGTTTTAGTACTTGCTTATATAACATTAATTTGTTTTGGGTCAGAATTCTTTCTTATCATAAAGGACATCCTTCTGTACTTCAAGTTTAATAGCACTTCTTTAGTTGTTGATGTGTTCTTTCCATTTAAGACTTGCATCGAAAGTCACTCCAAAGTATTTGGGAGTATAGAAATAAGGTGATATTGTACGGTTATGTTATTATTTGTAAAATTTGTATTATATGTCTATTTTAATTCATTTAGTTTGATACACTATTTTTGCATGCAAAAACCTAATTTATCGACTGCATTTGTGTAGCCTTGGTAACTGATCTATATGGCAATAACATTGCAGTATCATAAGCGAAGAAGGCCATGATAGCGTTGACATTCACTGAAATATCCCTTGTATATAAAAGATACAAGGTTGATCCTAAGACACTTGCTTGTGGTACACCGGGTTTTTTTTCTTTAGTTCTGAGTAATTTTGGTCATACCGTAATCTAAAGAGTCGGTTCGTAGCATATGGTTTCAGTAGTTCGTAATACTTCCTGGGAGGTATATAATGCAGTTTGTTCTCAAGTCCCAAGTGCAAACCTTATCAAAGAGTTGAGAAACATTTTAGAATGTATCCGAACGTAGTAATTTTTCTTCGAGTGCCTTTCCCACCACATCCATAATTCGATATTCATTGTCTATCGCGAAATGTTTATTTTTAGATTTAAATTGATGGATGTTTTGGAATAAGTGTTTTTTTTTCTATTATTCAGCTGAGCCTTTTCGGCAGCAGTTTTTCGAAAAATTTTCACATGGTTGGTATAATACAAGATATTGGTCTGAAAGAGGTTACTTCTGTTGGTGGCTTACATTGTTTAAATATTCAAAATAGGTACATTTTAACCATACAGTTTTTCCACAGTGTACATTGGAATACAAATAAATAAACTACTGTACATTTATTTAAATACATATCATGGACAAAAATATGATATTCCATGATAATGTTTCATTCAAGTTGGTTAATTCCATAGTACGAATGTGTGAATCCTTTATCAAAAATAAGGGTGTAACTATACTTTGATTACTCCCTCATTTGAAAATTTTCTTACACTTACAAATTTTCACCCTTTATATGGTGTGGTTATACGCTAAAACTAAAGAACATATGATACGCATTTCTTTGATAGTTACAATATGTCCAGTAGGGTAGGTTAAAAAAAGAAAAATGTGTATGAATTTAAGAAAAATAATCCAAAATTGTTTTGAAAAATTCTTAATTAAAAACAAAATACTGGCATTTCAAAAACATTGAAATACTGTGATATGATATCTTCTCATTTCATCCAAAACATTTTGTAATTGCGGTTTAATGATTAATTTCAAGGTCTCAAGAGGTGATTACTTTGTTTTGCAAACTGTTATATTATTGGGAGTTGGATTTCAATGTAGTCCTTTTAACAACGTTATAATCGCTGATATTTTAGGGAATTTTTTAATTTATTTTTTGTGAGTACCTATGTTTATTTTTAAGAATGGTTGACAATAGAATGTTTGCTCGAGGGTTAGATGATTGTCAACTTGGTTTCATTATGTTTGGAAATTTGCATTGTAAGGCTTGCAAACACTCGTAATATGACGCAATAAAGTTTACAGTGGCATCGGTGCCGAACTTGGGACCTTTTCCGCCCCTGGCAAATTCAATTTTGGCGCCCCAAACTTAAAAAAAACTTAAATCGCACACATTAATATTTAAATACATTATAAGGATTTTAAGGATCAATAAAATAATTTTACAAAAACGTTGTTATTGAAATGCTGCTCTTTCGCGTTTTCATTTTTGGAAATCTTTTCTTCTTAAATACGGTTCAACATGTGCTTTTCAAAGGAAATTGTTGCTTAAATATGATTTTATTGTTTAAAGTTTTGAAAAATCATATTTGTTGCTTAAATATGATTTTATTGTTTAAAGTTTTGAAAAGTTAGCTTCCCCTTTAGCAACCCTTACAAGAAACGTTTAATTGAATATACTACTTAAACTCAAGAGATCCCTAGATATTACATCCTTTTGAACTTCGCCGTCAATTCTTGCTGTTAAAGTTGCTTCAAGTTTCTCGCTATCCTCAAAGTCCACATTCTTTGAAATATCGCCGCCCTAGCTGAGTGGAGCCCCAGGCAACTGCCTGTTTTGCCGCAAGGCAGATTTGGCACCGAGTGGCATATTTGTTCATGAAGTGTTTTTATCTAATATCGATTTCTTTTCATTTTGACTTTGTAATGGGTGATTTTTTTGAGGTTAGGATTTTCATGCATTAGTATTTGACAGATCACGCGGGATTTCAGACATGGTGTCAAAGAGAAAGATGCTCAGTATGCTTTGACATTTCATCATGAATAGACTTACTAACGAGCAACGCTTGCAAATCATTGAATTTTATTACCAAAATCAGTGTTCGGTTCGAAATGTGTTTCGCGCTTTACGTCCGACAAATTTTGTTCAGCGATGAGGCTCATTTCTGGTTGAATGGCTACGTAAATAAGCAAAATTGCCGCATTTGGAGTGAAGAGCAACCAGAAGCCGTTCAAGAACTGCCCATGCATCCCGAAAAATGCACTGTTTGGTGCGGTTTGTACGCTGGTGGAATCATTGGACCGTATTTTTTCAAAGATGCTGTTGGACGCAACGTTACGGTGAATGGCGATCGCTATCGTTCAATGCTAACAAACTTTTGTTGCCAAAAATGGAAGAACTGAACTTGGTTGACATGTGGTTTCAACAAGATGGCGCTACATGCCACACAGCTCGCGATTCTATGGCCATTTTGAGGGAAAACTTCGGAGAACAATTCATCTCAAGGAATGGACCGGTAAGTTGGCCACCAAGATCATGCGATTTGACGCCTTTAGACTATTTTTTGTGGGGCTACGTCAAGTCTAAAGTCTACACAAATAAGCCAGCAACTATTCCAGCTTTGGAAGACAACATTTCCGAAGAAATTCGGGCTATTCCGGCCGAAATGCTCGAAAAAGTTACCCAAAATTGGACTTTCCGAATGGACCACCTAAGACGCAGCCGCGGTCAACATTTAAATGAAATTATCTTCAAAAAGTAAATGTCATGGACCAATCTAACGTTTCAAATAAAGAATCGATGAGATTTTGCAAATTTTATGCGTTTTTTTTTTAAAAGTTCTCAAGCTCTTAAAAAATCACCCGTTATATATAATCTATATTACTAATTATTATTTACTAATATTATAAATGCGAATGTAAGTTTGTTTGTTACGCTTTCACGCAAAAACTACTTAACCGATCATCATGAAACTTTGCACATACACTCTTGAAGGTATTAGAAGTAACATAGGATACTTTTTATTAAAAAAAATAAAAAATTTTAACGAAAAATAAGAAAATTGTTTGTAGCTAAATTTGACGATATTTTGACAAACAATTTTCTTATTTTTCGTAAAAAAATTTTATTTTTTTTTAATAAAAAGTATCCTATGTATGTTACTTCTAATACCTTCAAGAGTGTATGTGCAAAGTAAATGTTTTTGCTTAACTTATTATTAATGTCCGTCAGAAAAGACCAAAAAATAGCAGTTGCTGTAGCTTCGTCAGGTATTGCCGCGACGCTATTAAAGGGCGGTCGTACGGCACATTCCGTTTTAAAATTACCATTGAATTTGGCACAGGAAGATTCGCCCATCTGTAATTTTAGTAAAAATAGTTCACGAGGAAGGATGCTGCGAGAATGCAAGCTTTTAGTGTGGGATGAAAGTACAATGTCTCACAAGAAGGCTATAGAAGCATTAAACCGGACCCTCCAGGACTTGCGAGATAGTACAGATATAATGGGAGGCATGGTAGTTTTATTGGCTGGTGATTTCCGTCAAACCCTCCCAGTGATTCAAAGGGGGACACCAGCAGATGAAATTCAAGCGTGCATTAAATCATCAAGCTTATGGCCGACAGTTGAAAAACTCCGCCTGAAAACGAATATGAGAGTGCATCTTCATAATGACGTGGATTCAGGACTTTACGCAGAAATGTTGTTGAAAATTGGTGATGGTTGTTTAGACGTTGACGCTGAAGGCTACATATCACTGTCAAGAGAATTTTGTAATTTAGTAGAAAGTAATGTGGATCTCATTGCTAATGTTTTTCCGGAATTGCAACAAAATTTGTGTAGTGATCAGTGGTTGTGTGCAAGAGCAATATTAGCACCAAGAAATGAAATTGTAAATAGGATCAACACTGACATTTTAAACGAGGTTCAAGGAGAAATGAAGGAATATTTTTCAATGGATACAATTATGGGTACGGAACTAAGTACTTCATATCCTGTGGAGTTTTTAAATTCACTTGAACTATCGGGTGTACCGTCACATAAACTTCAATTGAAACTAAATGTACCAGTAATGCTTATGCGAAATCTAGATGCTCCTCGGCTATGTAATGGAACAAAGCTACTATTTTAACAGGTGTCGGTAAGGGAAATAGTGTTATAATACCTCGGATACCAATTATTCCCACTGACCTTCCATTCCAATTTAAAAGGGTTCAGTTTCCCGTCAAGCTTAGCTTTGCTGTTACTATAAACAAGGCACAAGGACAAACATTACAGGTAGCAGGAGTGCATTTAGAAAACCCATGCTTCTCTCATGGTCAACTTTATGTAGCCTCTTCACGTGTATCTAATGCCCGGAATTTAAACATATTTGCACCCGACGGGAAAACTTATAACATTGTCTATAAAAATATCTTAAATTAATACTTTGTATTTTATTTTTTTAAATTGTTGAATTCAGAATTATTTATTTTTGTTACGGTGAAATATATTTTAACATTTGTTGTTGCATTTCAATAAGCATATATTAAGGTGTTGAAACTTCATTGTCTGTAGTAATTTTTAAAAATTGTTGATCTCAGCCAAGCAATAAATTTTAGTTATTATATTGACTCATTTCTTTTATTATTCCCTTACCCTTTATGTCTCATACTTATTTAATTTCTCCACTGCGGGCGAAGTCGCGGGTAAAAAGCTAGTATGTATATACAAATATTTTGAATTTAAATCAGAGGTCATTAACTCTTTTGTATTGTTGTCTACCAATAAGACTTCACATATTTCAAATTTTCCAATTAGACGAATTTTGATTGCTTACGAGTATTTATGATGTAAATTAAAATACTAGAAATAGATTAGTCGGAATACCTACTTTTGTGAACAATTTCAAATTGGAAAAAAACTGATAGGTACCTATAAAGGGAAGATAAGTTAATAATAATTAATAATAATAATCACACAAAATTGACGATAAAGTAATTAAAAAAGACTTGATTAAAAGCAAACAATAAAAGAGGCTGGGATACCTACGACCCTCACTGATAACAATGCATTCTTGCCCGTCTGTCGATTGATTCATTTCCTCAAAGAATACTGGGGCCCTACTCTGTAATGCGTTTCGAAAGCAAATATTTTCGAAAACGAATATTTTGTACTGTCTATTTCTAATGCGGATAAGAAATCTAGTACTTACGGAATGACAAATCCGCATTCGGATTTTTCGTACCTGGCAATGCGTTTCCGAATGTCATTAGCGTTCGAAAACGGAAATTTTCTTTCTACACCAAGAGAGGTAACGAATTGCAATTCGAAGGTCGTTTTTAAAGGACACAAAAGGAAAATTTTGTTGAGTTGTGTGAAATAGATAAAATATAAGTAAGGAAATAATAATTTTATTCAAAATTTAAGCAAATAAATACCATTACAGGGAATCATCAGCGAAAAATGTGCATACCAAACAAAAGCAATTTGAAATTATGGTGGAATTCGTATGACTTGAAGGAAAATAGTATACCTTAGCAAAAGACAAATTTCAACACAAAAAACGAAATGACTATGAAAAAAATCAGCTTAAACTTTCTAAGCTGGAATTAAAAAGAGAGATGTGGCAATTTCAAAGCAGTGAAGTGTAAAAAAAGTCATTAATATAATTTTCAAGTGATAATAATGACTGAATTTTAATTTAAATTTTTTCCTCGTCTTTGTGATTTGTTTTGATTTTTTTTTGTATTTTTGCTTTGACAAATCTCATAAGAAATACTTCGAGACTCGGTAAATCTATTCGATAAATAGAAAAAGTACTAGATGATTGTTTTATTCGATTCGAACATTTTACAGAGTACGAATTCATAAACGAATCGAATATCAGATTCGAATCGGATTGGCTTTCGAAACGCATTACAGAGTAGGGCCCTGGTGGGTAAATTCTGGGTACTGGTTCTGTTTCTGCATTGAATCAGGAGTAAATATCATCCCATTGAACGAATTTTGAGCTGGCCAAATTCATTTATTACAAGCATTTTAACCTTTTGGAAGTCTTGAAAAGGTTTATTCGGTCATTTGTGATGGAATCTGTTTAAGGAGCATTGACTTATTTGGAAGCAAAGCAATTCTTAGTTTGGTTTTCTGTACAAAGTTTTGATTAGAATTTCTTATAAGCATCGGTGGTTCAGTGGTAGAATGCTCGCCTGCCACGCGGGCGGCCCGGGTTCGATTCCCGGCCGATGCAATAATATCTTTTTGCTGCTTGCAGAAGGAAACATATCTCACAGATATATTGGAGCTATTAAAACCTGCCCAAAGTGGTCGTAGAAAACTCAGCTCCCAGCCCCATGGAGGTAACTGGAAAAGGGTAAATCACAGGTAGTAGAGAAACAGCCTCGAATTTCATTTCAGAAAACCTTCTAGAAAATTCAAGAGATAGTATGATCAAAAAATAAAAATATTGCCAGTATATCAGATAGCCATAAAAAGCATTAAGCTCTTATTCTATCAGCTCAAAACTATTGTGACAATGCGTTGGTAGACTAAATGACCTGGACAAGTACAATACAGTCTCACTTTATTAGTTACCGTTTCATGTAAGAGTCGAGGAAAATGAATTAGCAAATTCCTTAGAAAAACATGCAGCCTTAACTGGATCAAAAACAAGAACAAATCAGAAGAGGAAGCTAAAAGATCAAAACTTTGGAATGAACTTCCATGATTAAGTAGGCTAAACTACTACTTTACTTGTTTAGCTTTTGTCACTTTAAGTATAGCTTAATAGCATCTCATCATCTAAGGTTTGGAAAGCAGTGCCGTCTGTATTTTATGAGTACGAAAAGGCACCGGACCATATATTATGTAAATGCAACGCCATTATTCATCAGAGACACAGAAATCTGGGACATTACCTAATATAAGACAATAAACTATTGACACTTAAAATACCCCAAATACTAAGTTCCTCAAATGATTTAATTTGGAGGGCACACTGAAGTGTGAACATTCGAATCCAGTCTGTTAGAGAGGCACAATAGATTTGTAGACCGTAGTGCATCAGCACCAGTTATCAAACCAATCAATCAAACTATCTATAACTTCAAAGCTACAGCTACAGCTGTATAAAACCATGAACCTGCCAGTATTAGCCTATGAATCCCAGACATGACATTCCGACAACTTAGTGATAGGTGAGAAAAATTCTTACAAGGAAAATTGCTTGCCCTGTGTGTATAATGGTAAGGTAGAAGGTTTCTGCTTCCTCAAAGCAGATCAGTATTACAAATTTAATATTAAAAACAATAGACTTCCATGAGCTAGAAACCTAGTTTGCCTGAGCAAAGAAAAAAGGCTCTATTATCTACTTTTTTTCTTCTTTTCAGAATCAGGACATTAAACACTTTTCGGGATTCCTTCATTACCTTCATATCCTTCATTCCTTCCATTATTGATACTAAACAAACTTGATAAGAGAAATAATGACATGGTCATTGGGTTATTAGCGTTCAGGGAATTGAAGATGCAAATATAGGCGCTTCATCTGCACTGACAGTTCCCGAATCCTAGAACTGCTAGAAGGCGGCAGAATAGATTATTATGCATTTAGCTCAAACTTCAAATGAGGCATAACACTTCATAAACCTCCCAGCGTTCGAGCCTGTAGCATATCTATCTCCATTAAATCATGATTGGGCAGGTTCAGACAACATAAGGGACTTCAATTTCAGGCAACTGCATCCTTTGAACGCAAATTTTGACTAAGGCATCTAGTTACTTTTTCAAGTGTCATAAATTTCAAACTCAGAACTTTACTTCACTAACTTCTACCTTCAGTTCATCGTACACAAACTACCAAAAACAATAATGTCTACAAAACACTCCTTAGGCAAGCTACAAATCCATCAACATTTGTATTTTATATTTTAAAGATATATTACTTACTTCTTTTCCAATTTGATAAGAAACCCTTTCAGAAAATAAATAAATCCTAGAGTTATAAAGTTCAACTTTCAGTTGAATGAAAAAAACATGATTAACTGTCATTTTGACATAAGCAGACTTGACTTGATAGTTAGGGAGATTTTTCTTGACTTAGGGCAGGTTCAGCCGACATAAGGGACTTGAAAGTAAGGCAAGTTTCTTGCATCTGATTCGCCAGCTGCCAAAAAATTGCCTTCCAATTAAGGCAACTTTATTGGAAAGTTGACTGGAAAGTAAGGCAAGAAAAATCTCCCTAACTATCAAGTCAAGTCAACTTTATGTCAAAATGACAATTGATCATGTTTTTTAATTCAACTAAAAGCTGAACTTTATTACTCAATGATTTATTTATTTTCTGCACAATTTCATTTAATGCTTTCTGTAAAAAGGTTCCTTGTAAATTTGGAAAAGAAATGAGTAATATTCCTTTAAAATACAAAATACAAATCATTATGGACTTGTAGCTTTCCTGAGGTGTGTTTTGTAGAAAATAATGATTTTGGTAGTTTTTGTACTATGAACTTGAAGTAGAGGTTTGTGAAGTAAAGTTCTGAATTTTAAATTCATGACACTTGAAAAACTAACTAGTTGTCTTGGTCAAAATTTACGTTCATAGAATGAAGTTGACTGCAAATGAAATCCCTTATGTTGCCTGAACCTGCCCTTACTTTCCGTTCAGCTTTCCAATAAAGTTGCCTTAATTGGAAGGTAATTTGTTGGCAACTATCTAATCAGATACTAGAAACTTGCCTTGCTTTCAGGTTCCTTATGTAGCCTGAACCTGCCTATTGATATGAAGCAACATACTGCAAAGAATAGAAAAGGAAAAAATGAGACACGAGATTACCGGGCAGCCAGTCAGTCGCCTAGAAGTGTCAGACCGACCAATAGTCTAGCTCGGTAGGGGCGGGGGGAAGCTGTAGATGAGAAAACAGAATGTTATTCCTTACAGACTACCCCTGTGTAGTCATTAGCAGGTGAATACCGTTGATATCCAGCTACAGCTGTTGGTAGTAGGCGAAGCCTTTAGTAGCCGGTGAAAATCGAGATATCAGCAAAAGCCGTTGATAGCCGGCGAAAATCGTCATAGCCTGCAAAAACTGCTGATAAACAGTCAAACTGTCGATTTCCCAGGAAAAACCAAAAAACAACAGTGGAAGTTACTGGCAAAACCAATGAATAAGCCGCAACCCGAACCGAAACCAGTGAACAAGAGGAAGACCCTAAAATATGACTTTCCTCCAACAATATGCTCCTTGTAGCCGAGTTTTCATCCCACTATAAGTTTCTAGTCAATCGTATAAATTAAGCACAGTAACTAAAGCCTACGTACTTAATTAGAAGCCTGGAGACCGGCGAGCGAAGCCTCGAAGTACATCACAATTTTAGTCTATTCATTTCCTTCATATAATAAATAAATGCTTTCACAACAATCTTACAAGTGACTCCGTGGCGCAACGGTAGCGCGTCTGACTCCAGATCAGAAGGTTGCGTGTTCAAATCACGTCGGGGTCAAATTGGCTTCCCTTTTTTGTAAGTTCTTTACTGAAATAAGTCGATTATTAATTATTTCTTAGTAGTTTATTCATACCTTTCAATATTTATGAACTTACTGTGCGGTATGAATTAAATTGACACGGCTATGTATGCAGCTTTACCATCACCAATACAACAAGCTCAGTTAGAATAGCTAACAAATTCTATCTGTTCTGTAATGGACTAAGACAAGGGTAGCGTTTGAAATACAAATACAATGTATGACTCTGGCACGTCAACAACAAGAACCACCTATATCAGGTCTAACAAGCGCAGCGTTACGTATCGACGTCATTAGAGCTATCTAGGAACGATTCTTACATCAAGATATGGAATGTGCCACAAATTCTGGCGCTTTATATTTGTGTTAAAAAACAGACTACCCATGTAGCTTCGACTACGAGAAGAACTGCCACAAAAACAGTCCTGCGGAACATGTCTTTCAAGAAGTGTAATTCTTGAAATATGAGTACCTTGGGTCAACATGAAACTACAACAGATAACACCACAGAAGAAGGCTGCTTAAAGTCACGCTTAAATAATTAATTGTACGGAATTTATGTACAACAGGTCACCAGGTCGTATGAGTAAAAAGGAGCCGACTGAAAAAGTCGTATGAGACACATTGTATGGTAAGCGACAGCGTGGTAGAACAACCAGAAAGCCCAAGGTATAGTAGTAGTAGTAGTAGAAATGGTGGCCACGAGCAGTCTAGCTCGGTGACACAATTAGCGCTGCGTTGCGCCGTTTTGATACCATAAAATACTCGCTTGACCTATAAAGATAAAAGGGGGATTATAAAGAGAAAAATACACCTCAAATCCACTTTGTTGCGTTTTGTTTGGCTCTCGTTTTGGCTAAGGCGGGACACTTGCATAAGAAGTGAAGAACAGTTTCTTTTTCTCGCTGGTCCTCACAACTACGACAGAAAGTATTGTGGGGTATGCCCAGCTTAGATGCGTGTTCTCCAACAGGCCAGTGTCCGGTGCATGTAGCAACGACCCTGGCTATGTCTTGCCTGGGTCTGCAAATGAGATTATTAGTACGGGATTTGTTGTAGATGGGCCATATCATTCTAGATATGAGATGGGCTGATCCTTGCCTAGCCAGCTCGTCAGCTAGTTCATTGCCCTCAAAGCCTCTATGACCCGGAATCCAGATGAGAGTGACCCTGAGTCCAATGTTCATGCTAGCTAACTCACTTCGGCATTGTTGAACCAGTTTGGAGGATGAAGTGGACGAGCCAATCGCTTGAATAGCCGCCTGACTGTCCGAAAAAATAGCTGTATTGCGGTTTTGATTCGTGTTTCAGCCCAAGGTATACTGGGGGTGAAAATCTTGAAAATCTACTCTCCCTTATCAAACATTGGTATACTCATTGCTACCTGTCAACCCATTCTAAAACAAGGCACTAAAGAGAAAACAAACCATTAGTGTAGAAACGTCAACACCTTTTGGACGACAAAGAATTTGTCAAAGCATTGAGATTGTGTGTTGTGTACAGAATTCTTAACTGAACACTGCTAGGGTACCTTACATCCATCTATTTACTTTATCACTTACTAAACATTGATAAACTTGAAGCCAATAGTTCATTTTAAAATAATTTAAGCACCTTTGCTATAAAAGGAATCCAGTGGAATACCTAAGAATATGAGAGTGCATCATTATTGGCCAAGTTTTTGATATTATTTTTTGTATTTACTTTGAATCCAATTCCTCAACAGTCAGGATGGCCGAGTGGTCTAAGGCGCTGCGTTCAGGTCGCAGTCTACTTCTGTAGGCGTGGGTTCGAATCCCACTTCTGACAAGTTACTTTTTTTATCTCAAAATTGAAAATAAAGTTACGAATACGCCGGGTGCTCCTTCCGAAAATTGTCGTTTATCGAGTATCAAGAGTTTTCTTAAGATAAGCTTTTACATCTAATTTGTTTGATGCTCACATTCAATTGAAATATATAGCAGTTATGTACTTGAAGACAGACCTGTATACTTATTGATTGAATTACAAGTACCAGTACAGTTACTTCGTAGAAGTACTTGAAAATTAAGTTTTAAGACACTGAACTGACTTTTACTTGTACCTTTTAATAATCTTGCCCTTGAAAAGGAATTAAAATACCAAAGGGAATTGGAAAGTTCTTGAAGTACATACAGCATTTAAAAGGTTTAAAGTACAAAAAGAAATTGAGAGGTCGAATTACTAGACTCGGTACTAGTACTTAACATCTTCAAGTACAAGTCCAAAATAACTCTACTTGTGTCTACTCAAACTACTTAACTATTAATTCATTGTTCTAGAATCGTTCTTTACTACCAATATACTTAATAAACTTACAGATCTGCTTGTAAAAGTGTTAAAGATCTTAGAGCTTTTTTAAGTACTCCCGCAAAGCAATTATTTTGTGGTCAGTACTTGTGTCAGGATGGCCGAGTGGTCTAAGGCGCTGCGTTCAGGTCGCAGTCTACTCTGTAGGCGTGGGTTCGAATCCCACTTCTGACAATACGACTTTTTGCTGTAATGTCACCTGTTTGTAAAGAGACATTACCATCGGTAGTCAGAACTTATCGCCCAAAGTTTTACCTTTACCTAATTTGGCGGTGTCATTTTTGTAGCTTTCATTTCACGCTATTCATGGCCATCGCATCGTCAGGTCATCTCCCTATTAACCTTCTTCCAATTTCAAAATAACAAACTTTCAAACAATCTATCATTTAATTCCGAGCAAAAATGCAAAAGTATAAGATACATTTTTTAAAGAACACGACCTGGCTTGGTCGATGAATTATTATACTAATAGATTTGTAACAAAAACAAAATCAGTCGCAAGTAAATATATTTTACTAAATAAAAATAATAACCAATCAATCGTCTCTGCAGCCCAAGGGGTCAATAGAAGGCATACCGCTCAAGCTAGTCACCTGATCAGCTTTTTCGTCGGTTGCGATTGCTATCAGTTCAACTTCCCTACGATTCCCAAGCAACCGAAATGAATTAACCATATATCCAGTGTCGGGCTTTTCATAAGCTGTTCTGCCTCCTCCATTCGAAACTATCTCCTCTTCTCCTAATTGCCTCGATTCTTGAACTCTTGGATCAAAGGTTTTTGTAAGTTGTGGAACTGTGGTGTTGTTTTCATTGATAGTTTTTATCTCAGGTGACATTGATTTGAATTGACGACTTTCATCGGCTTCGAGAGCTTGATCGATTTGTGTGGTTCGAGAATAGTTAGGAAATATAATTTGTGCATCAAGAAAACTGCATAATTCTTCAATGCCATCGAGAGCTCGACCCAATTCATCAGAGGGTTTTGGCGGTAGGTGTTTCTTAACCGTGTCCAAATAGTTTTGTAGTTTATTTTTCGAGAAATTAATGATATTTTGTGCATTTTTCAATTTCAAGCTAAGTAGTTCAGGGCTCTACGAAAGACAAGGTTTGAAATATTTAATATGCGATGATAATAGACTTACATTTTCTGAATATCCATCGATTATGACTTTATCGGACTCTGGAGTTGCCTTCAATCTGGCTATAGCTGCTAAGTCTAATGCATTTCTATATTGTATGTCAATTATTTGTTTTTGAAACTTACTGTCATTCGATAGTGAACTCGAGCGTTGACGACGTTTTTCATTTGGCCCCAAATGAGTGATTTGCGAGTGTGGTAAGACTTTTCTAATTGTTGGTGCTGAACCAGGAACAACAGACTTAATTTGTGACGAAGATGATCCTGGATATTGAGATGATTGAGCAGTTTCAGTATTCATAGTGAAATATATAAAGGCATTTGGTGGACGATCAAATTTCTATAAAAATAAAGACAATAAAATAAAACATCATATTTGGATAGAGAAAAAATTTTGTGTGTAAACAAACTTTAGGACTTTGCATGTGCAAGGCATGACGAAGAATTAAATTGATATCTACATTTGTAGGATATCTCATGAGATATGTAAGACATGTTGTATAATCATTTAAAAGTACTGCAAACAGAAAAACAATATTATAACCATTCAAAAACTATTGTTTTTTATTTCCTTACACTTATCCCGAATTCGAATTAACATGGCTACAAGAATATAATTGGGGAGATCAAAACGGTCACTGTCGGCAAATATTGCATCCCACAGCATAAGTAGATCGAGCAAGGGGAATTCTCTTCCAAAAAGAAGCCGAAGCCATCGTCTGAAACAAATAATTCAAGATAAAGAAAAAGTTTTCAAAACAAAACTTTAGTGATTTTAGAACGTTTTTGTTTTGAAATACTTTTTTTTTTAACAACTGAAGACACTCTTTTGATAACTTTCGGTTTGTTACTTAAAACTGTACATTCATAAAAATAGGCGTCGAAAAGAGAGTGATAACCCTTCTCTATTGCCCATTTTTTTATTACTGACATAGCGCCGGGGTTTCCGGTGTTTATGCTCCCACTAGATTTCCATAATCTTGCTGATTTCCTTTCGACGGTTCTTTTTCACGTGCTTCTAGGTCTCCCGGCTCTTCGCTATCTTGAGTATGCGAGTTGAACTCCATTGTCTGGCCAGCAATGCATTTATTAACATTTCGAAACGTGGGTCCAAAACACCGCCACTTATGTCTTTGTATAATAGTCAATGTGTTCCTGACCCGTTTTCTTGTTTTGTTTTCGTTTTTTTTTTGTTCCGGATAGTTTCATAGCTCCCGCAGTTCTTGAGTGAGTTATTTATTCTATGGGACTAATTTTTTCTTGTATTCTTACTTTAACTAGAGACCCAAATATCTCAACATAAATCTGCTAGCCCAGATGGTATCTCTGAGGGAGATGTTCTTCCCGATAGCTCAACCACCTGAGTAAGTTTGTCTCGTTTGTAAGACGAGAATATTCACCTCCCTCAAACTGTCGACTGATTGCACTAAGCTTTTCAAGTTCATAGAAACACTGATTATTTATTCTCAGCTTAAATGGCAATTGGTCCACTAGTGTCGTAATTTTAAAAGAAATAGCCAGTTGCATTACCTCCTTAAACAGTTTAACAACATGGCTTAACCTATGGCTTCTGGCGATCAGTTTTGCCCTCACTGGAGACAACATTACCAAGCTACTGAAATCTATCTATCTTCTATATTATCTGAGGGGATGATTGCGATTTTTCGAAACTTAATGTCTTTGTTTTTCTCGCATTGAATTTAAGCCCTACGATTTTTGCTTCTTTCTCCACACTTGTTAACAATTGTTGGAAATTCATCATATTAGAGAGTAAGTAATCATCGTCTGAGTAGTGTAGATATTTCATATGAGTTGTCAGAGTCTATCGTATTCTTCCGTTTCCTGTGAGAGATTCAAAACTATTTTCATAAGGCACCCAAGGAATCTGCTCTGATAAATTAGTTTGAACGTTTTCGTTTAACTTTAACATCACATTTATTAATATTGGTGACTTTTTTTTGGACCTTTTAGATATTTCTGAATAGACTTGAGGTCCATGACCTTTAGATTGGTTTTACCTCATACCGAACAACTGGTGTTTAAGTGATTTTTCAAAAACCAAATTGATCGAAGTTTGCAAGTCTTAAATACTTTGTATGCTAATAATTTTAAATTTAAATAAATAAAAATATAATTATTATATAAAACTTACATGCCAAAAATATGCAAAGGAATATCCAATTTAAGTAGATAGTTATGCAAATGTAAGTCTTCCTTGGCAAGTATCTTATCACGTATCAAATTTAATTGGCTTATAACTTCTACTTCAGTTGTAACTGGATCGAGTATATCCTAAATAAGAAAGAATTATTATTACTAATTTTACTTGTGTCTTTTATTCATACTGATTTTTTCTGATAAATTTAAGTTATGTATGTTTATCAGCAGTAGGTACTATATTTCACTTAAATTTAATAATGAAATGGAATTTGAACAAATGCTTCATCACTTTTAAATGAAGTAATTAAATAAGCGTTTGATTATACGAATATACAAAATTGGAGTAAGAAGTTTTAGCAATTTATAATTCGTAAATCTGAGAGAATTCCGTATTCTCAGAACTATGAATAAACAAGGTTTCTCATAAAAATATTTTTACTTTTTATGTAAAATCTTCGAAAATGATTCTCAATTACCCAATTCAAGTGTCTAGAAAAGAAGTGGACATTTTTGTCTATATTCTGTTTATGAGACTGAGAAATTAAAAAAAAAAAATAGAAATATATTCTGCAGAATATTTTAAGACATACCCCGTATTTATAAAGAAAATATACAAAAAATTAGTTATTTCAGCTCCCATGTTTAGGAAAACTACACCATGAAATAAGAATTTTCCGAACTCAAACTAAAGGCAGTTGCCTACCGTTCCATTTGAGTCCGGAATATTTGTATTCCGTTGTGTAGTTTTCCTAAATACTGGATCTGAAATAATTAATTTTAACTATGTTTTCTTTATAAATATCTTGATATCAAAGCCATTAGTAATTTAAATAAGCGCAAAGATAAAAATACATTTTTTTTTAATCATGAGTATCAATTTCTAGCTTACTTGCCACTTTAAGTTTATTAACTTATCTTACCTGATCATTCTCAACAGGAAAGTAACCGCCATCAGTTTGTATTAAATTTGTTATTCGATAATAGGACTCAATGGATGCCATAAGTCGTGAAAATATTGAACTAAGAAAAATAATATAATAAAATTATATTAAGTCACACTTGAATAAAATTAACTAATGAGTTTCTTACTAGGAATCAGCTTCCAAGTATTCCGGACTTAAAACATCTCTCAGCAATTCACTAAAATTTTAAAAAGAAAAAAAAAAAACAGTATATATTAATAAAATGTAATTCACGAATAAAAAAAATTATTAAATCACATGAACATGGAGATTAATAAGATATTTTGCCGTAACTTTATGACATAAAAGATACAAAATACAACAACAATTTGCTGTAATTTACTGCGAAAAGGGCTGCTCTTAATATTTCCGGCCTAATAATGATAATACAATAATATTTCATTTGACATGTTTTGGCAAAGAAAATGGTTATCCTTTAAATTAATTTTCCATATTGATTCGACAACTTTTAAAGGTTTTTAACATTTTACCAAACACTTCGGGGAAACAAATGACGTTATACTTTTTTTAAGTTGTGACAAGTAAACAGACGATCATTTATTTGGACATACATACTTCGATCACGAAATTTTGGATTTGGTTCATTTTGAAAATTATACAGTTGACTTCTATTTAATTGGAGGCTTGTGACATATGTCCATATTTTAACCGGGCGGTGCCACCACCATTGAATTCAGCATTTTCTTTTATCACTCGATGCTATTTTTTATTTGTATGGAGTGTTTAAATACTACCCTGATTCAATGAAGTTCACACACTCAATTCTTTTTTAAAGAATACTTACAATGTTGAACCTTCGTCAGTTTACAAAGTGAAATCAAGCCGTTTTTCACAATTTTATTGGAGAATATGAACTAGGGTACTCTCCTTTGGTTTAACCACGTCATGTTTTTTTTTTAGATTTGTTTATAAGGCGTACCATCTTACTGAAAGATAAAATTCCCAAATGGAGCTTGTATTTTTCCTATTCAGGGTATTATAGGGTTTTCGAGAATGTGACAGTATTCGGAATTTACAGATCCATCTAAAGTAAAGAGATATCCAACTCTTTGAGAGGGAATGCATCCTTATACCATTACTAATGCTAAAAACTTAGCTAAACTAGTAGTTGGAGTGATGGACTCATCACTTCATATAATGGAAGACCATTGGTAAAAAGTCTAGTTTGATAGGCTTTTAGCCTAAACAAGTTTTTTTTTAGATACTTTTAACCATTTTGTAATCAAAAGCTATTTTACTAACAAATTAAATTTTCAAAAAAAAGAGTATTCCAAGTTAATTGATTCATAGTGGTATATTCGATATCTTATTAGTTCATTCTAAAGTTTAGACTATCCCTTTGGAACAAGACGATTTTGAATTACTAGATTAAATACATCTAATCGCTGTGTGAAGAGCGACAGAATTGTTTATACCACGTTTTACATAGGGTTTTAACACTAATCGTTAATTTAAGTTGGGCAAGGCATTCTTGCGTCTAAAGTCGAAATAATCACTTTACGACGATAAAAACTCCTTGATTCTATTTAAAAAAAAAAAACCCTTCATCAAAACAATTTCATGATAAAAGCTCTCCAAAATAACAAACTTTGCAGTGGCAAGGTATGTTTTAAGAAGGCTGGATGTATAAAAAGCAGCTTCCGTACTGTTCTGTCAGTAGATTTGTTGACAAACTGTAATAGTTGACACATATGAATTACACAACTGCAGTAAGAAAGTGTAATATTGCAGAGAAGGGGTTTTGTTTTTGGATAATCTCTCGTGTTGGCGATTTGGCATGGGCATCCATTCAAGATTTATTTTTTTAGGTGTACCTAAGGTGGCGAGTACATGTATTTTAATAAGCCTTAGATAATAGCAACACTTAAGAAAAACATTTGACATGAATACAAACAGTTACCACCAAAAGTTTTGCAGAAAGTAGTGCAAATTGTTCTTTTTTCACTAAAACATTAAAAGTCCAAATTAAGATTTATAGTATTTGATTGGATTGAAATGGAATATTTGGCATTCAAATTTCTTTCAACGTACAAAACGGTATGGTCCCTTAATGAACTGAAGAAATGTATTCCAGAACTGAAGGAATACTTTCATTCATCAGGTATCGCACACAAGTGGAAAGTAAGCTCATCCAACTTGATATGCGCAACTATAGATATCTATCTAAGGACCTAGGTACGAGTAGATGGAAAATTTGTTTGGTTAAGGCCTCAGTTCACACTGTAGCGCCACATTAAGAAGGTTAGTAGGAACAATTTTATAATTAAGATGTTGTCTATATTTTTAAACCTTAGGTTAGGTTAGGTTAACGTGGCTGCGGATTTAGAATCCACACACTTAGGCCAAAAGAAAAGGCCCATTGTGATACCACATGAATTTAGAGAATTACTTCTTACTAGTCGAACCATTTTGAGCTTTTTATAAAGCGAAGAAGATACTTGATATCCTTTTTAGCTATGTAGTTCACTGGGATTATCAAAAGAGTAGTCTCCCAGATGAAGTTTGCGTCTTAGTGAAAGAGCAGGGCAAGTGCAGAGAAGGTGAGAGATTGTTTCCTCTTCTTCTTCGTCCATACAGCTCCTGCAGAAGTCATTTGAGGCTACACCAAGTCGTATTGCGTGTCTGCCTATAAGACAGTGTCCCGTAAGGACACCTATTAGGGAGCTAATATGAAGTCTGCTTTGAGATAACAAGTCTTTAGAGCGCCCTAGGTCCAGTGAAGGCCATATGAGTTTTGTGACTGCGCGTGTTGGTAAATTGTGCCACCTAGAGTTTGCTATCTCGAAAGCTTTTAGCAGAAGTTTACATGTAGCTATCGGTATACCTATCTCCTGCCTTTCAGGGGAAATAGGCATGACAGTTCCATTTTTAGCGAGTTCATCGGCTCTACAATTTCCCGTGATGTCTCTGTGGCCCGGCACCCAACATAGGTGAATGTTAAATTGCTGCTCCATTTCCATAAGAGACGATCGACAATTGAGGGCCGTTTGAGATTTGGTTGAGACACCGTCAAGAGATTTAATAGCAGCCTGACTGTCAGAGAAGATGTGGATATCAGAAGTTGATATCACGTTTTCTCTTAGCCAGGAGAGAACCTCTTTGATCGCTAAAATTTCCGCTTTGAAGACGCTACAATGATTAGGGAGGTGGAATGAGATGCTTAGATTAAGCTTTTCTGAGTACACACCACTACCAACTCCCTCATTTGCATTGGATCTATCTGTATAAAAATGAATACTTTTGTTATCCAGGAGTTTTTTGTCTTAACATTCATCTCTGGATGGAATGGATACCTGGAAGTTTTTTCCAAATTGGGGTTTAGGAATAGTGTAGTCTATGTACTTTGGTATAGAACCAAAGAAGTTCACAATAATGGAGTGCCCCACATTGTTGTTGGTCCATTGAGATAAGGCGTTGAGTCTTATAGCTGTACTCGCTGCCACTTGTTAACTGAAGATATCGAGGGGAATCAGATGGAGGAGAGTGTCTAACGCTGCTGAGGGTGTGGTTCTCAATGCCCCGCTTATGCAGAGACATGCAGTGCGTTGGACTCTGCTGAGTTTGTCGTAGTATGTGACTTTCTCCAGTGCAGTCCACCATTCTGCAACCCCGTACATAAGTATTGGTCGGATGACCGATGTGTATAGCCAGTAGGTTATGCGAGGTTGAAAACCCCATTTGCTTCCTATGGCTTTCTTGCATAAGAAAAGAGCTGCTGTAGCTTTTTTTAACTCTTTCCTGAATATTAGATTTCCAACTTAATTTTGTGTCCAATATCAGACCAAGATATTTGGCTTCATTGGTAAAAATTAGTGGTACACCTTTTATTGAAGGAGGTACAATTACTGGGATCTTGTATTTCCGTGTAAAAAGGACGAGGTCAGTTTTTTGAGGATTAATACTAAGTCCGCAGTGGTCAGCCCATCTAGTGAGCATATTGAGTGCGTTTTGGAGGAGGTCTCTCAGTGTATTAGTATGTTCTCCTGTGACGGCGATAGCAACATCATCGGCATATGCAACCACTCTGTAACCTTTTTAAACCTTGCCTGGCTAACAAAAAATTGTCTGAGAAAAAACAATAACTCTCTTTGTTAAGCTTTTAAAATTTATGGTTTGTATAGAGTTGAGATGGATAGCATTATTTAATTCAAATAAAAAACAAATTTTCTTCACCTACCTTCGCAAGGCATTAAATTACATTCATGTGTACAAACATTCCGTTTTAACTGACATAAGTAAGTCTGGATCCGCCCTTGTAATAGTATCTTTAACTTTTTAGAAAAGAAATTAAACTTACTCTATGTCTTCACTCAATTCCATAAAGTGCAACAGAGCCTGATGATCACCATACATAACAAATAATATAGGGGCTAGGATCTCATGCATTCCTTGACGATAGCACATGTATGGATGTTCCCTCGCATAGTAAAAAAGAATATTCGTCTAAAATAGAACCAATTAATAATTTAAAACAAATATACCCGAATTATATGAAATAAGTATACCATTGCTGATTGAATTAAAGGTTTTCTAAAGAATTCAACACCAGGAAAAGTACGTATTACATCCTGTTTGATCACAGCAAAAAGTTCTTGGTCACTGAAGTATTGATTCCATATACTCTAGAAAAACATTGTTAAAAAAGCAGAGACACGACTTTGTTTATTTAACCTGTTTCGATTGCGACAACGGATCATCATTGTTGAACTTTGCAGTATGGGGATTCTTAACGAATTCTTGCTTCAATTTCTCATACCTAAAATCAAAGAATTATCATCTTAGCAATATTTCTATCAAAACTAACTTCCATGTAACTATATCCTACCTATTCCTTTGTTGTACACGCTGTTCCTTCCACGTAGTATGATCAGCATTTAACACCCGCAACAACAGAGCCCAATAGATGCTACGGAATTTAGATACTTTAAGATCTCCATTAAATGCCAGATCACGAATTGCGTCAAAATTTTCAAGTGATGCTATTATCTGGGTCCATTCGTTTCTATGGAATGTAAAATTGTAATTAATTACTGATAAGAACAAAAAGACATTGTTTAAAATAAGTATCGGTACACAGTAAGAACAAACAACAACAAAAGAAAAACCGCCTTACCTATATCTATCCATAGAATTCATTATGGATTCCTGATTAAGCTGCTGCTGTTGTTGCGGGAACACTTTGATGGCTTCAATACCCTGATCAGCCATTAGTTATGGAAATCAAGGTTTCGTTCTTGAACCTATTCTCAAGTTCTTAATTTCGAATAGCTACCTACTATAATATTTCTATTAAAATGTACACTGCCGTTTTGTTGACATTATTGTAAGGCTAAAACAATATAACAATTGCAAGTTAAAGTGATAATAAAAGTATTAAGATGTTATGTTTACTTGAGCGAGTGTTATTTGTTTTTGTTTAACAAAGGCCAGGGAGTAGATTAAAGATGATAAAAAAGATTATAGGTACCTACTACTGCTGGCTGATTGCCAAGTGTTAAGGAAAAGTTGTAGTAGCGTAGTGGTCAAGTGAGTTTTGAGTTTGAGATTGAGATTTTGATGACAAGTGAACAGCTGTGTTTTGTGATTACAAGTTAAAACAACAACAACAAAAATAAACAGAAGCTGACATTGGACCTCTAGTGGAAAAAACATGAAGCTATGAGATATTTTTTAAATTAGCTAAGCTACTTCCCGCCAGATGTCACTTTGCTAAAACCGTTGAAAAAAGAAATAATTCAAAAGCAGCTCTATGAAAAACAATACAATACCAAATTCAATAAAATTTCAAATTAAGAATAATATGTACAGGGTATTTCATTGAGCGCTTACAATATTTTTAAAAACAAATTGGGTTTTAGATATCATCGATATTTTCTATTTGTTTGAAAAGGCTTTATATAGATGATTCTTCACGCATATAAATCTGAGTGAAACGAGGGCATGGGTTATGTTAGATTTAAGACCGCTATTGTGTGGGGCTTTACTTGCTTAGACATATGAACTTTGAAAACTCTACAAGAACGGGGTTAATTGGCATGATATTGGTGAATAGATTACATCACATCCACGTGAGATGCTCATGTTCACGAATCGCTAGTGCAGTGTGAGTTTTTGGCACGTAGCCATATCATCCAATTCAGTCGAAAAGAAGACGGTGAACATTATTATGATGATGGCATCACAAGCTTAAAATTAACAATAAAATCCTTAAATTTCATCATTCTACAAATGATAACAAATATATGACAAAAAGGGGCGGATCCCACGCCCCTTAGTGCATATATTTTTAATAATCTAAAACCTCATGGTAACCAGTACGCGTTTTTCACACCTCAACATCAGCATCATGGATGTCCGAACTTTTCGAGGAGCTAACATCCACTCGGACCACTACCTATTTGTTTCCAAAGTAGCACTTCGGGTTTTCAGACCCAAGGCAAAACAGGGAGATGCTGGGAGAAGATACAATGTCTAACGGCAACTTCTCCAACCGAGTGAAAAAAGGAGACCCTTTAAACTGCATTAACTATAGAGGAATCAGTCTACCTAAAATCGCTTACAAAATCTTCTCTGCCGAATAACGCCCATCGTCAACAACCTGATAGGTCGTTATCATAAGTGTGTGTTGAGGATGACTATGGAGAATTCGCGCAGAACCTTTCGATGTTAAAAAAGTCTTTAGACAAGGTGATGCGCTTTCGTGCGATTTCTTTAACATCTTACTTGAAAGAATAGTGCAGAACTCTCACGTCAACACTAGAGGCACTATCTTCCAAAAGTTTGTCCAAATACTAGCACATACAGAGGCGGCAAAAATGGGTTAAACGGTTAATGAGGGCAAAACAAAGTACATGCTGTCATCAAGAAAGGACCTACAGACCGGCGGCGCGACGTCTCAGTTAAAACGTCATACGCGGCTTTAAAATCGATAAAGAGATGGTGGGTATCGATTTGAAGCTCCTGGGTTTTTCCAAGATCTGCCGTAGTGTGAATATTTGGTCGATAGTGGAATTTCCTGGTCTGAAGCCACACTGATAAGGATCTATCAGGATCTATCTATCCCTCTATCTTCTCGATCGGGCGCTTCTCATTCTCTTTTTTTTCCATCTAAGAAGCCGGTGTTCGTCTCTCCTCTTCTGCTCGTAGAGCTCGCGAGCAGCACTGGTCCTTCTGTGCAGCGCCGTTTTGTATGCCTGTTGCTTAGTTGCGTGCGCTTGCCGGCATTCGTCGTCAAACCAGGGGCTTCGCTGTGGTGGCCGTGTGAAACCTAGCACCTCAGAGGCGGCATCTCTGATGGTTGCAAGGCAATGTTGCCACTGCAGGTAGCATATGACTTCTTAAGAGGTTATTATAGACTTGATCGGAAAAGGACATGGCAGTCTCTTGCGATTGTAGCCGTCTAACGTCGAAACTTCTCACAGTACTTCCTTGTTTTGGCTTGGATCGGGATATCCGTAGCCGTACTTTGGCTATACAACGTGGTAGTGGTCCGAGTCAATGTTGGCCCCTCGGAATGTTCGCACATACTGTATACTGGAGAAGTGTCGTGCGTCGATCGCAATGTGGTCAATCTGGTTGACAGTTGATTGATCAGGAGATTTCCATGTCCCCTTGTGGATATTAAGATGTGTGAACTGCGTACTAGCTACCAGAACGTCTGGCCCCGCAGCGAAATCGATCAGCCTGAATTCGTTGTCGAAAGCGGTGTCGTGCAGGTTGTACATATCTCCCGATTGTGCCACCAAAGATGTCTTCTCTTCCTAGCTTGTCGTTAAAATCTCATAGCCAGGGCACTGCTCATATGTCTTGTCCAAGAGCTCGAAGAATATGTATTTGGTGTCTTCATCTTTTTCCTCTGTTGGGGATATTCAAATGGTAGACATGTGCATTCAAGAGGACATAAGCGTCCACAGGTTTTTCTCAAAACCCATCTCTGTCTATCAACTCCTACTCTCACCTCCCCGCGGTGAACATCGGGTGCCTAGTACCTCAACTGCAGATTGGGTTCTAACCCCAGTGGAAAGTTGTTGGGGGCAGCAAACGAGAGAGGGGGGAGAGATGTTTCCACTAAGGCACCTCTCCTTATCCAGACTTCAGCGGACGAATTCTCAAGATGGAATCAAAGGTGGCGTCTATAGATCCAGTAGGGTTGAACTACCTACTTAGTGAACACCTTATAGGGCTTCTACGACATATTCGGAGCCCAGGCCTATAAGGAGCGGTTTATCCGGCTCCCCATCCTTGGAGTCATACTAAGAATCTGGCCCTCCAGGTTGGGGGTTGCACCGGCCGCCGTCGGGGTGACTTCCTGACCACGTAAAAAATACCTTAGGTGCGAAGCACCAATAAGCCTCGGATACGGACGGATTTACTGTTGACAAATGTGGCCCCTATAAATTGTTAAATTTAGCAACTCTCTATTTTGGGATACCCTTTCCCCCAAATTATTCCTTATTCAACGATAAACATCGCACGTCGCGGGTCTATTTGACAATAGTAATTATAACTTATAACTTTCAAGATTGATAAAGTCGATAATGACCATCCTGTGTGTTTAAAAGTAATCTAAACAAGAAAGTATACTTATTTGCTGTTATTATGACGTAAGCCATGACGATTTTCTTGCACAAATAGTTTATTGAAAATTGAATCTTTATTAGCTTTAACACTTATATTCCACACATTATACCCGCAACAAATGTCAGATCGGAATAATTAGCCACTTTAACCTTCACCTAGAATTTTCACAGAAATAAGTTTGTTTTTGAAAAAACAAAGTTCTTTACAAATGCATTTTCACACTGTTGTCGTTTGGTGGGAAACTGTGCAATGATTATTAATTTTTATGATTCCCCAAGCCCATCAAGCTGTGATGCTGCGCTGGAGCTGATATTTAACCAAATTATCAAGGTTTTAGGTCATATACGTTCATTGGCTTTATGCGAAACAAAGACGTTAACAAACAAAACTTTACTCAATATCAATTAACTTGGTGCAGTATGTTATCGCTTTGGGTTCTTCAAGACGCGACATCTTTAAATTTTAAGCAATCGCATCAAGGCAAATAAACAAATATTCGTACGATGCGACGCTTAAGCATTATGTATGCAAATTTACATTAGAAGATTCATATTTTGTAAAATTGATTGTATAGAGGATAGGTATAATTAAACTGTGATTTTCCGACTTTTAACATCAATAGTGTACTCGTATTTATCTTGCAAAATGTCCACAAATAATTTTTATTTTTATTGGAAAATATTATTTTATTTCAACCGTTAAACGTGTCACTCAAACCATTTCTCATATAAATGAGGGTCTTTACATTATTTGACATTCAAATTCAATTAGAATTCAAGCCGTTTGTAAAATTATATTGATGTTCGGACTTCAAACTGCAGTTCAACGGCATTGACTTTGAAAACTGAGAATATAAAGAAAGTTAATGCTTTTTTCCGAAAGCCGTTGAAGGTGGCTTAGCTATATAGCACGTTGATAAGGTATTTAATGCATATTTATATATATGCATATAAGTAACATTCTGAGGAACACGACCAAAATGATGAATCTTGTCAAATGGCTTGAAGTCTTCTTTCAGGTGTACCTACATATGTATGTATGTATGTTAAGAAGGTTTATTAAATTCTTTTTTATTAGCTAAAGTGAACTTATTTATGCATTCAAGACAAGAAGTGAATTACCATTAGTATATCTAAAAATACATTTATTTGACGATGACGACGACGCACGACGGTAACATGGACTGAACTGGGCATCATCATCGTCATACTCTACCGTCTGGGTTGGAAATAGATATTTTAATTTAGAAAAACACGTGTTGCTATATAAAGTTTTTTTGACGATTGAAAAAAGTATCAAAATGATTTAGTACGTGATCAGTGGACATTATTAGATTTTAATAGGTCACAAAATTCAAACAGAATTATGTCGCCAAAAATAGTTTTGTCTTCTAAATAAATGGCCAGGCTTTAACGATTTTAGGAATTGAAATTTTAAGGGTCGTTGTTCTATTAGCAACAGAAATGAAAGCTGTAGAAAGTTAATTTTCTTCTTTTTCAAAGGATTATACTGTTGAAAAAAATAATTGCTGTAAACGTGTAAAATGGCGGTCAGAATATTGCAAGATGCAGTCAGGCAAAGCTTGATATACAGACAATAGGACTCATAACAGCACAAGATCAAGTGGTTATAAGATTTATTAACTTCCCATAGGAAGTTATTGTAGTTGGTCCGATTTGTCAAATTGAACATTTTGACATTTCTCTACGTTTCAAGGTCCCTAGAGTCGAAATAAAAGATTTTTAGAGAGATGTCAGTGCGTGCGTGTGTACGTACTTTCGTACGTCCGTACGTCTGTACGTCTGTACATTCGCGACGTTTTTTTCGTCGTACATAGCTCAAGAACCAGTACAGGTATCGACTTCAAATAAATTTTGTTACACAGATAATAATGTAGAAAGATGCAGAAAGAACTCTCAAAAGAATTCCGTGGGGTTTTTTTTTACCATAGCAATTTAAAAAAAAGGTGAAAATTTTGGTTAACCCTAAATATCTCACGAACCAATAACGCTAGAGACTTGAATTAAATTTCATATTATATATTGTAACGCGATACCAAATAAATATATTTTTGGAAAAAATTCCAATTAACGGTGTTTTTATAAATCAAAAGAACTGAAACAAAAATATTTATCACCTCAAAAATTGTATGAAGAAAAAATGATTTTATCCCCAAAACAATTTTGTGCAACAAAAAATAATGTTTTTAACATCGACAGTTTTATTTTTATAAAAAATAAAAACCTAAAAAAAAACATTACTCAAAGTGGGACTCAAATATCTTTTCAAAAATTTTGAGATTTTGGCTTCCAACTATTTTTGTCTTATAAGAAATACTGTTTTCAACATTTGGTAAAGTTTTGAGAAAAATCGAATTCATAGTTTTTTTGTAAAAAATAAAAACTTAACAAAAAAATGAATAGAAGTTGGTAAAAATTGTTTTCGACTCAAATATCTTTTCAAAACCTTTAGATATTGGCTTTAAATTAATTTTATCTTTTAAAAAATATTGTTGTCAACATGCAGTACAATTTTGTACAGTTTTTTTTACAAAAAATAAACACCTAACCAAAAATTAGTAAAAGTTTGTAAAAATTGATTTTCGGCTCAAATATCTTTTCAAAAATTAAAAATTTCGGCTTCAAACTTCTTTTATCTCACACAAAATAGTACGCAAATTTGGTAAAAATTTATGTTTGGTTCTCGATATCTCGTGAACAATAGAAGATATTGACTTCAAATTAGTTTCATTCATCAAATTTGTATCTGTTAATATAAGAAATAAAAACTATTTCATCATATGCAAAATATTGTTAGCAATTTTAAAATTTTTTAGAATAATTCAACTGACAACTTTTTTAACAAAACACGAAAACCTACAAATCTTTTAAGCAAGACAAATCGACAGACGAGGTGGGAAGTTATCAGTGTGGGTCGCATCCCAGCCTCTTTTTTGACATTGACATGAAACTTAGCAAAACAACACATATCATGACCATTCGGCACAATTACCAGGGTCCGATCCTCCTTCAAAAAGTTTATATAAAAAGTTTATTTCTATCTAAGTCACAACATGCTTACTGTAAGGGTAAATCGGTGGAAATGGCGTCACACACTCTAGTACGCACTATCCTATACTCCCTCCATCATACAGAATTCCTTGACATTGAAGGCGACTTTAACAACATGGACAAATTTGAAATAACATCTGCACTAACATTTCTAAACGTATAGAGTTCGTTTTTAGAGTTAGTTCATAAAATTCTGATCTGCCAGAAGAGCTTTCAACAAAGGTAGGCCTTAAGGCGGTGTGCTGTCTCTTCTCCTATAGAATTGGATCTGGATTTGGAGGGTTTTAGAGTGATTGCTTATTGCCTGAAGGAACGCTTTCAACAACTTAAGATATAGTCAGCAAACAAATAGATGCAAGCTCTGCTATTTTACTCAGAGCTTCATCACAGTGCACAAATAATAACATTGGCCACTCCGTAATTCTAAATTATTCGGAACCAATTCCAAAACAAAACGGATTACACTATCCCCTAACTACAATTCCGTAGAAACATCCAGATTTCTTTACCTTCAGGATCTTTCTGGAAGAATAAAGCATTCCTGGAAGACGAGTCAATATGCTTCTATGCAGATCTCTATGCAGGCAGCTATGCAATCTTTGGACTTTGTTTTTACAAACTTTAAAACAGTCCAAAACTGTTGATCATCTCTTGAGTAGAAATGGTACACTACTACCCATTCTACCACGTTTGGCAAACGCTATCATACCAATCGATACGTGTAATCTTTTGCTAAGATAAGATGCTATAAAAAAAAATAAACATCTGGTGGAATAACATCACCACCTGTCAGGCCACATCAAATATCTGGCTTTTTTTTTTAATTCATTTTTATTAATTCATTCTTAAGACTATCTTAAAGCTAGACAAAAATTCATAAAACTAGCCTAATTAACCATAACTAACAACTAACTTACTGGTCCCATACGGACACTCTAAGTTAAACAATAATACTTAATGCTAATGCCTTTCGGCCCTAAGATCTATTTAACTTCAAATCCATTTTATTTATTTTTTTATTCATTAGAAAATTTCAAAAAAAAACTAATATCTCACAAAAAAGGAGGCTGATGAGTGCATAAGTGGCAAAGCACTAAATAGCTATATCTCCAGCCAAAAACAATGAGTGGTAGCACCTTTAAGTTGTTGTTGTTGTTCAAAAAACATTCAATGAAATTAAAAGGAATGGTCAAGTCTAACAAGCTGACATTCTAGTACGAATAGTATAATAAAAATAATAACAATAATATCAATATCCTTTTTTTATTTTTACTTAAAAACTACTTAAAATAAGGTCCTTAATATAAAACTTAAAGCTAACTAAAACTACCTATTCTACTTATAAACTACTTAAAACTAGAACAACCAGCAGCAAATCTAACTATCTAACGTTTTTTGTTTTTCATATTTTGTTATCTTTTCTTTTTTTTTTATTTTTGTATCTATTATTTTTTTTGTATTTTTTTTGTTTTTGATTTTTTCTTGTATTTTTTGTGTATATTTTTTTTGTATTTTTTTTTTGTTGCCACCATGCCTATTCTACTTAAAACTAAACCCTAAAACTATAAAACAAGTATGTAGGCCGGCCAAGGCTTAAAACCCCATCCCGACTACCCACTATCAAGTGCCGATTGAAGCCACCAAAACTGGTTCTCCTGCTTCACCCTATCAGTTCGGTCCCGTTCGGACACAGCCCTACTGAACCGACCGAAGGAGCTCTGCTCCGCCTTGTGCCATGACGTCCCGATTGTACAGGAGTCGCCTATCCACGGTTCGTCGTCTGACGTGGTAGATTAATGGAACTGCCAATCTATCCTGCATCAGACCGCATCTATCTAAGAAGAGGAATGCTTCTGGTGGAATGAAGCCGCTCAAGCGTGCACTCTCAAAATACTCATCGTTCGGATAGAACGCCCCGAAAATTAAATTGTTGGTCGAAGACATAGCTCTTGCAATGTGACCTCGAACGAGTTTCAAATATCTGGCTTATTCTAAATTTAAAGCGCTTAAGGGGGTATTCTAGTGTAGAGACATGAATTTCGCCCGGTTTTTGAAGCGTTGTATAAAGGAAACAACAAATATTTTTACTTTAAATTTTTTTATCATTTGTTTATTGATTTGTTGTTCATACATAAAAAAAATAATAAAAAAAAAAAATTAAAATTAACAAAGTTACAAGCAGTCAAAGTGGGGGTCTAAATAAAAGAGGGTGCCCTGGCGCATCCTACCACCCCTCCTGGTCATCTGAAAAACAAAAACCAGACGAATTCTTAATTATTATAGATGTCGCTATCGTTTGACCCTTGGATAAGTTAAAAAAAAACTTTTTAACAAAATGGCAGCAGTTTGAAAAAAAAAAAATGTTCTTGTTGCATATTTTTCAACAATTCCGAATTTTTTAAAAATACTAAATGAGAAGTTATATTTTTGGGCAAGGACCACACGATAAAGAGATGTATAAAGAACATCCTCTCCAAATTTGAAGTAAATCGGTCTATTAGAACTCGATATATCCTTACCGCCAGCTCGAAAAAACTAGTTTCGAGAAAAACGCGTCCAGAGTTTTGAGACAAGTTTTCGTCAATTTTACTTATAGAATGATACAGAATACCTACGTACATATTTTTAATCTATATAAAAATTCTTCCTCTACTTCAAAATACTGATTCGATGTTCTCTGATGAAGACGAGCAGTTCTACCCTCCTTTGACGCCTCTGAAGTCCGGAATTCCAAGCGCTCGACCTTCCGAGTTTCCATGACCTTCAAAACCAGTTTCTATGACCTTCAATTAACTTGTGAAATAATAGGAATATTAAAAAATCCTTTTAAACGCATATTCTTGAATGTCTAAACTTTGGAAATATGAAAAAAAAATTTTTTGATTTTTTCAAAATTCTACACTAGAATACCCCCTTAAGGTGCTTGATATCTCTAAGCGGATTGCATATAAGCTCGGTAATCGGTGTCATAACCGGACACTGACTAATAGGAAAGCACGTCACGTATCTAGGCGTATTCTCAAATGACTTTTGTAGAAGCTGTATGGCCGAGAAAGGGGAAGAAACGACTCCTCTGTACATGCTGCTCTAGCTCAAAAACAAAATACCATTTAAGAAAGTTTTCCATAACGATCTAAACGATCTTAGAGAATTCTAAAGCATTCTAAAGAAAAAGTCATTACTCCTTTTCCAATATGACTTAAAAGTCTCTTACACAAAACTTGGAATAAAATTGAGCGCTAAATACATCAATCACAGAGTTATGAAGTTCAGCTTTCAATTAAAAGATCAGCTCCCATTTTGAAATAAGTAGAATTGAATTGTCATGCAAGGGGTCTTGGGTTCAATCCCTGCCTGTGCCACCTAACTTTTTTCACGGGTACTGCCTCTTGCGAGGAATTGACAAATCCTCCAAGAGTAATTCTTGTCATGAAAAGTGCTTTCTCAAATTAGCCGTTCGGATTCGGCATATAAACTGTAGGTCCCTTCCATCTCTGACAACATTACTCGCACACAGGGATGGTTGAGAGTTGTAAGTCACTAGGCCCTGGTTCTTAATGGACTGTTGCGCCACCTAATTTATTTATTTATTTATTTAGAATTGAATTGTTAGTTAGGGCGATTTTTCTTGACCAATTTTCCAGTCAACTTTCCAAATAAAATTCCCTTGATTGGAAGTAATTTTTTGGCAGCTGACCAATTAGATACTAGAAACATGCAAAACCTTCAAGTTCGTTATGTCGCGTCGGTCGTCTCAAGCTGTCCTTCTTTTGAGCCTGATTTTTTTTTCAAACCACTATTACATTTAGTGTTTAAAATGTGCAAAAACGGGCAATACTACGGGAATCTTTAGGGAACTGTTCGCTTTCCGGTGGATAAACCAACATCAGTACATTAATGAACACAAAATCTGTCAAAACTTTATCCGGTGTCATTGAAGGTGTGCAGGGGAAGTCGTAGATGCCGTAGATCCACCGTCGCTTACAAAATTTGTCGTTTCGCAGATTCTACCTTGGTGAATTTTGCTTTGTGAGTTTCGTTTGTACTCCTACAAAATTCAATTGCCCTGAAGTCTGTCCTTTTTCTAATTATTGTTAACTATTCAAATAGTTAAGGTTTGTAATAATTCACAACTCAGAAGTTGAGTTGAAAATGTTGAACTGTCAAAGTTAATAAACAAGAAAAATTTTTTTTTTTTACTGGAAAGAAAACAATTAACTGAAAAACAATTTGTCATCTAAATTGGACGACGAATTTTTATTATATGTACAATATACCAATATTTTAGGTTGATTTTTCTCTTTGCCTTAGCATCCCATTGATGAAAAAACGAAAAGGTGGTTAAATTTTGAGGACCGATGTTGAATATGAACCACACAAGAATTTTTCTGAGACTATCTCAATTTGAACCATGGAGAGATACACAAGCGAGCAAAGCGTTAAAGATATTCAAGCTTATTATGAAAATGGGTGTTTAAATCAAAATGCATAACGTACAAAATCAAAATGTGCGTGCAATCTCAAAAATCGTGCAAAAATTTGAGCAAACCGGGTCTGTGAAAACACCAGTGCATGCTCGTACAGCTCATACTGCAGAAAATATAGCTGATGTTTGCGATAGTGTAGCTGAAGAGCCGTCCACCTCAACTCGTCATCTTGCTCAACAATTGCACCTCTCACGCTCGTCGTTGATGAACATTATGAATAAAGGCTTGCATTTTCACGCTTATAAGGTGCAATCGACTCAAGAATTAAACCCTCTTGACCATTTCAAGCGTTGTCAATGATCAGAATGGTGGCAGCAATCGCAACAGTGGATGATCAATTTTCAAAGAAAATCATCTTCAGTGAATTCGTCAATAAGCGGAATTGCCGCATTTTGGCGAATGACAATTCAAGAGTGACTGTCAAAAAACCAATGCACCCACACAGAATGACTGTGGTTTATGGGCTGGCGGCATATCGGGCCAAAATGAGAATAATAATAACGAACTTTTTACGGCCCAAATTGGAACATATGGATGTGGACGACATGTGGTTTCAACAAGACGGTGCCTCTTGCCACACAGATAACTAAACAATGGTTCTTTTCCGCAAAAAATTCAATGGTCGTATCATCTTACGTGGTGGAGATGCCAATTGGCCGCCAATATCATATGATTTGATACCGTTTGACTTCTTTCTTAAGGGTTATTTGAAAGAAAAGGTATACGTTAGAGGTAAAGGATGTGATAATTCGACACATTAATGGCATAGACCCTCAAATATGCCGCAGCGTCACCGAAATTTGGACTATTGGATGGAGGTGTACCGCCGCCCGTTCATAACTAAACCATACCAATATTTTCAAAATACAGATCATTTTTTAAATAAATTTGCGTTTTATTTAAAATCAACATCGGCCCTTAACATTTAACAATCCTTTATAAAATAGAACTTGACTTCTTGTTGTTGTTTGTTGATTTTTTGGATGAATATTGGGTAATTTAAAATACATATTTATCAAATTCGAAAAGATAATCCACAAGACATCAAAGAGAATTCAGTGACTCACGAAAAAGTCGCTGGTGGTGGAGTAATGTCTGACGCCGATATCGATTTTTACGAGAACTATCTACTTACAAAATGTATGTTAGCCCGGTCATCACCATGTGTGTTGTATTTTTTACACAAAATAATTTAAAAAAGAACATAATTATTATAAATTCTACATAAACAATATATCTACATAATGTAAATTTTATTGTATGCAAGCCAACTTCAAAACAAGACTAAATAATAATTAATTGATCAATCTTGATTAACATTTTGTCATATACATACTCTCTTCGAATATAGAATAGTTTCTTAATTCGAATTTGTTTATCTGTTTTGCAACAAAATGTTTTAATTATTCTACCGTATTGCAAATTATGACAGATGTCACAATTTTATTTGACTTCAAAAGCACGGCTCAGGCAATGTCAAAGATGTCAAATAGCTTGCGTTTTGTTTTTTTACTTTAAATGTAATCATCATCGGTTAAAGATCGAAATTAAAAGACTTATGGCACATAGAATTAAATTTCTTAAGATATACTCATCACGTCATAGTGTCGCATGCATGACCAAAATAAAAATTCCCAAAAATAACAAAAACACAATGTATGTAATTATTTGTTTGTTTAATAAGTGTTATGAAAAGTCGACTATAGTCAAGCTACTTAATTAGCCATACTGCTTTTGGTACTTACAAATTTCTATATACTTAATGCCAAAATAAAACAAAAGTTCATCATAATTGAACTCTAGACGTCATGTTGCATGGTTTGTCGTTTTGTTTTAATAATAATAATTTTAATTATGAACACAAAATTTAATAAGTTTGTCCCTCAAAACAAAGTTTGCTATTTTCCCGCAAAAATGCGCTAATGTCTATATTTCTATACTAGAAGTAGTCTTTGTGCGTCGTCCGTCGTCGTCTCATGTCGTTGAGCTAGCTCATCTGATGAAATTCAAACTTAACTGAAGAAACAATTTTTGATAGCTCGTTTAGGTCAATGGCAACATCATCTAGTTCTAGTCTAGTATGACTGGTTACTGCTGCGGTAAAGGCTTTTGTTTAAGTTAGGAGCAGCACAATAATTATTATATAATGTTAAGTTTTCAAGTTGTTTTTATTCTCGCATCGATCGGAAATTTTTTGATACTAAATTAAATCACATTTCAATATATTGATGGTTAAAGAAAGAATCTTGGCACACATTTTTTTTGCTATAGATCTTATAAATTTGAAAGTAAAATAAATTATTTCTGGGATGAGTTCAAGAATTTTTCAATTTGTTTGTTAAACAAATTCAAGACATCTTTTGGCTTACATTATGCGTGAAGATTTAAGATTTAATCTAATGAAATCATCTTAAGAAAACAAATTATGAAAATAAATGACACACATTTACAGGTATTGTTTTAACTTCCATCCCATCAATATTTCGCAAAGGGAAAGAAAGTAAAAGGAATAAAATCAAATGAAGAATGAAAGTAGTTACATCCATTCTCATCCCTGATTTTATTGACTTCAAACAACAATATGCCTTTCAGGAGCTGTTGATTTACAAAGTAATTCATTTTTTAGGTTTGCAAGTTAGGCTTAATAAAATATACACCGTAACACATTTTTAAAAAATAACTTATTTCTTTTAAAAGTTTGATGAACTTGGCCGTTAAGTGTGAACAACAATCACCCTTATTGGGAAGATTAACTATTAAATGACAATTGATAGAATTTATCAATTGAAACAAGGTAAATTAATAAAATAGTATTCCATTGTGGATACATTCATTTTTGTCTGGAGGACCAAAGCTATTAGGCTCTGCCGCAATATTTGTCTACTTTGTACTAGTTACATTTTTGGATTCAACTTTGTGATTCCTTTCGAGACAAAATAATAAACAATATTTTACACCTTATTGAAACTAAAATTGACAGCTTACGAGGACAATTGTTAAAATTTTGTGTTCACAATACCGATTTTTTCGTTCAAAACAGATGAAATATTCACAATGAGTCAACATTATTGGTAATTGACAGTAACAATGGCATTTAATACAAATTTTAAATATCAATTATTATTAACTTCCCATAGGAAGTTATTGTAATGGGTCCGATTTGTCAAATTGAACATTTTGACATTTCTCGACGTTTCAAGGTCCCTAGAGTCGAAATAAAAGATTTTTAGAAAGATGTCTGTGCGTGCGTGTGTACGTACGTTCGTACGTCCGTACGTTCGTACATCCGTTGCGACGTTTTTTTCGTCGTCCATAGCTCAAGAACCAGTAGAGATATCGACTTCAAATAAATTTGGTCTTACACAAATTTTGAGAAAAATCGAATGACAGAAAAAAAACAATACTAAAACTTGGTAAACATTTACTTTCGACTCAAACAGCTTTTCAAAAATTACAAATATTGGCTTCAAACTTATTTTATTTCACAGAAAATATTGTTTTCGATATTCAGTAATTTTTTTTATAAAAATCCAACAGTCCGTTTTTTCATAAAAAAATAAAATCTATAAAAAATAGTACGCAAATTTGGTAAAAATTGATACATATAGACACACTTTTAAGCAAGACAAATCGAAAGACAGAATGGGAAGTTATCAGTGTGGGTCGCATCCCAACCTCTTTTTAATTGATTTGCAATAAGATTGAATGTCATGGAAATATCCGCTTCGGAAAGATTCACAATATGAGATTCCTTTGAGGTAATTTGTTCGTACATTTTGGGCTATATCCCGGCCATAGCTTGGTGTTGCCTCGCAGAAAAGATATAACATTTTTAATTCGCATGATTATGGTGGCCGAATGATCTTGCCAAAATGTGAAACTACGCGGAGAGGAACCTTTTACGAAATAATCGTGTTGTAAATAGCAGGACAAGTTTTCACGCAAAAATAGATGAGAAGCTTTACACTCAGCATCTATCCAAAGCAACTTTTACATCTTCCAGGAATGCATATAGGAACCTTAATCACCAGTTGCCTTCAGGAACCTATTTCAGCAACGAATACTCTGTCAAAGCTATTACCTTCTTAAACTGTATGCCCCATCGAGCTAAACTACTTCAAATATGTAATCTTTGCAATATGCGGGAAAATGAAGATGTAAGCCATTTTATTGCCATTTGTCCTATAGTACAGAAAACCCCCGGTTGTATTTTGAAAGTTACCTTTCTTCAAGTTGACTTTATTAAATACTAGCGGCCCGTCCTGGCTTCGCACGGGTAGACATAAATAGGTACAGATATTTAAGTTATAGGCATGCTAATTAAAACATTTGTTTGTCCTATCATTAATACTCTTCGCAGCGTATGCGATGAAAGACATTTTATGGCTAATTTTTGTACACCTTCGGTTGGTTTTAATAGGAATTTCTAAAGATTTATATAGTAATCTAGTTCTAAATATAGCCTATGTTACTCAGTGATAATGTAGCTTTCTAATGGAAAAAGAATTATTAAAATCGGTCCAGCACTTTTTGAGTTTATTCGTTACATACAAAAATACAAATCTTTTCTCTTTATAATATTAGTGTAGATTAAACTTAGCCTTAGAATGGTCTTTATTTATTTATTTATTTTTTAAACACATTAGGGGAATTCGCGATCGGGTGTAAATGGTCTTGCATCAGTGCATGTGCATATTTTTTGTGCATACAGATGCTCTATACACTAACAAAATATATGAATATGCACATGCTTTAGTAGTGCAAATTTACTTCGCTGAAACCCAAAAGAATACAAAAGCACAAGCATGAGCAACACTGTTTTGACAGCAATAAATCAGCTGATATTTAAATAATCAACATGGCTGATCTAATTAAAATAAATAAAAAAAGGAGAAAAACCGAATAAAAAGTGGTCAATTGACGAAATTAAAATAGTTTTAAACTATATACGGGATAATCCGGACTTGGAGGTAATATAAATCAACAATAATTTGTTTTTTTTTTTTCAGTTTTCCTCGGCATATTAAAACCAAAATAAAGTTTTGAATTTCACATAAAAATAAAAATAACAATAATCAGCTGTTCTCACAACTGTCAAAAATCGTTGCAAGAACACCTTGCTTTTTTATTTGCTTTTTGGGCGTTCACTATGTTGTGCATATATTTACACTCAAATGCAATTCCCAGACTAAATGCACCAGATCGTGAATTCCCCTATTTAGTTTATCCAGTTACTGTAGTTCATACCACCATCATACCATCATTCAAAATGTGGTAACGCTAACGGAAGAAACTATTAAATTCATTGATTATTATTATTGCAAAGCATTATTGTTATTGTTAAAAAAATATTATTATTATACAAAATTATTTATCTACCTGTGGTACCCGTGGCATGATTGTTAGTGCGTTGGACTAACAATGGACTTGCTCAAGTCCCTTGTAAGTGACGAAGATCGAGCTTCAGCTCATTTTCAACTCAATAAAAAACAAAAAGTCAACAGGTGTCGATGGTATATCCAACGTTGTACTAAGACATTTACTGATGGAGGCAATTGACATTTATACCACACTCTTCAATAATGCACTGAATAATTCATATTATCCAGTGAATTGGAAGACCGCTGTGGTTTTTCCTCTTCCGAAAAAGTGAAAGGACAACTTCAACCCGTCAAATCTTCGGTCGATAAGTCTTCCTCCGAGCATCAGCAAAGTTTTCGAAAAGATCATTAAGTGGGCTGCGGACAACAAATAATTCCGGATAAACAGTTCGGGTTCAAGGCAGGTCATCACACAATTAATGATGCGTCTAAACTCGTTTCTGATATCCAATGGAATAAATCAAAACAACAATGCACAGGTGCTGTTCTGCTTGATTTGGAAAAGTCCTTTGACACCGTATGATTAGTTCGTCTTTACCTAAAACTGAGCAGGCTTGGCATAAGCAAACCATTGTTGTATATGGTTCATGATATGCTTAACGGTAGAAAGTTTGTTGTCAAAAGTGGCAATGTAACTTCTACCACAACATTCCAAATTAACAATAGTCTTCAACAGGGAGCGGTGAATTCGCCGATTTTCTTCAGCATTTTCACCAGCGATCTGATAGGTAGTCTTACAAAGGCAATTGCGTACACGCCGACGATCTAATTGCGTACAGAACGGCCCGAAAGGTTGAGGTTATTACAATTCTCTTGCAGCGTGATTTCGACAAGATTCAGCGATATTGCGACGACTGGAAACTGAAAATAAATGTCCTGAAGTCGGAGACAATTCTGTTTCGGACTCCGTTGGCTAGTGCCACGAGGGATACGGGCAAGAATTGGTGCAAGATGGTCATCGTTGATCTTCACGGGCAGCCATTAGCGAGCAAAAGTGTAGTGAAGTACCTTGGTATCTGGTTAGATCAGTATTTATATTTCGACAGACATATAAATGCTGCTCTGACCAGGGCCAGAGGAGCCTTCGCTCTGACGAAACGGCTGTTTTTTAGCAGTCGGCTTGACCCCAGAGTTAAGGTAATTTTTTACATGGCCCGATTATCGTTTATGGTTGTCCTGTGTGGTTCAACGTTACCCCTTCCCAGATGGAGAAGTTTCAGGTGTTCGAGCGGCAGTGTTTACGACGCTGTACCGGCTTATATCGAACAGCCGAATCTGACAGCTGAATTGACAATTTCGTGATAAAACTCGTTCGAGGTCACATTGCAAGAGCTATGTCTTCGACCATCAATTTAATATTCGGGGCGTTCTATCCGAAGGACGAGTATTCTGAAAGTGCACACTTGAGCGGCTTCATTCTACCAGAGGCATTCCTCTTTTTAGATAGATGCGGTCTGATACATGATAGATTGACAGTTCCGCTAATCTACCACGTCAGACGACGAACCGTGGATAGGCGACTCCTGTACAATCGGGACGTCATGGCACAAGGCGGAACAGAGCTCCTTCGGTTTAGTAGGGCTATGTCCGAACGGGACCGAACTGATAGGGTGAAGCAGGAGAACCAGTTTTGGTGGCTTCAATCGGCACTTGATAGTGGGTAGTCGGGATGGGGTTTTAAGCCTTGGCCGGCTTACATACTTGTTTTATAGTTTTAGGGTTTAGTTTTAAGTAGAATATACATGGTGGCACAAAAAAAAAATAAAATTAAAAAAAAAAAATATGGAATAAGGTAAAAAAAGGAAAACAAAAAATGTTAGATAGTTAGATTTGCTGCTGTGGTTGTTCTAGTTTTAAGTAGTTTATAGGTAGAATAGGTAGTATAAGTTAGTTTAAGTTTTATTTTAAGTAATTTTTAAGTAAAATTAAAAAAAGATTTTTTGTTTTAATTTTCTAATAAATGAAAAAATAAATAAAATTGAATTGAAGTAAAATAGATCTTGGGCCGAAAGGCATTAGAATTAAGTATTATTGTTTAACTTAGAGTGTCCGTATGGGATCAGTAAGTTAGTTGTAAGTTATGGTTATTTAGGCTAGTTTTATCAATTTTTTTCTAGCTTTAAGATAGGTTTAAGAATGAAGAATGAATTAATAAAAAACGAACTACAAAAAAAAAGTGCGTTGGACTGTCATGCCAGAGGTCTTGGTTCAAACCCTGCCTGTCCCATCTAAAGTTTTTTCACGGGTACTGCCTCTTGCGAGGAATTGACAAATTCTCCAAGAGTAATTCTTGTCATGAAAAGTGCTTTCTCAAATTAGCCGTTCGGATTCGGCTTAACTGTAGGTTCCCTCCATTCCTGACAACAGTACTCGCACACAAGAATGGTTGAGAGTTGTTAGTCACTAGGCCCTAGTTCTCAACCGACTGTTGCGCCACCTAATTATTATTATTAATTATCTACCTAATCGTGTTGTGTGGCCTGTTTTCATGTCTTGTTTCCAAGTCAGGGTCTTCAGTCTCCGTACTTAATTTTAAAGCGTTGTTCGATTGTTAAGCGATCTATTATCGTAAATGACACACATTCTTATAATTTAAACTGTCACTTCAAAAGATGAATTTGACAGGTGTCAAGTTCCAAAGCCACCAATTTGAAATCACAAATAGAATGCCTCTATGCAATCTGTACATCATATTCAACTTCTTAAACATCCTCTTGATGCTTTTATGTTCAAACACAAAGCGAATGCATGTCAAATTAAATAATACAAATCATTTTTCAATTATAACAATAAATATTATATATATAAACGTACAAGTTTTCAAAGTCATAGACCTTATAAACAAATATAAACAGACAAATCAATTAAAAATTATTATTCATAATTAATCTACTTCCGATTCAGCATAAATTATTACATTTTTGGTTACACTCAATACATTGTAGAATTCAAATTAGTGCCCCTTTTTAATTACAAACACTCGTATTGTTTTCTAGATCAAATTATCAACGACCCGCTGATTTCAAAGATGTGTAGGTGGCCGTTTTTTTTGGTGTTTTTAGACTTTTGGGAAACCACTATAGATTGGTCGCATTCGAAAGTCCTCGACTTCCTGAGTTTGAATATGTACATATATGACGATGTAAAAGAAATTAAAAAAGAAAACAGATTTAATTTGTAATCTATTGAATGGTTTTTGTTTGACAAAATCATGGTGTAAAGAATTTGAATTGGAAGGAGATTCCACATTCGCGTAGTACGGCTAAAGAACGAATCTCTGTACTTGACTGATACTGATGAGCGTTCCTAGAAGCGCGAGTATTACGGTTGAACTGTTTAAGGGGAGGAATGTACCTGGCTATTTCTCTAGAGCATAAACAGTTAAAATAACGGTGAAAAGGGTGAGACAAGAAACTTTACAACGATGTTCAAGCGACGTAAATGATCCTATGATGGTATTATCTCCAATCAATCTAAATGCTCTACATTCAATGCTGTCCAAGAGGCTTAATTAAGTTGCAGGAGCACCAGCCCAGAGATGGGAGTTATACTCAAGCTTAGGACACATATAAGTTTTGTAAATTGTAGCCAGATCAGAGGGGGAGAAAAAGTTTAAAAGCAAAAACAACTTGCGGCATTTTTGGCGACATCGCGTATGTGATCGTTCCACAAGACATTGTTGGTGATACACATACCGAGAATATCGAAATGATCAGTCGCCTTGATGCAAGTGATATCCATGGATAATTTATAGGGGGTATATCTCGCTTTAACGATACAAGACAGCATTGGATTGTCGAAGCATTAATGGCTGAATCACAAACACGCTTCAGCTTCGGCTTCGCCTGACGTTTACGAGTTCAGCCAAAGGACTTCAATGCATGCTATCACAATGGAGCTTCGACCTCACGTTTCGTTTGACAATCGTAAGGAAAAGAACGTAACGTAACGTAACGTAATGTGACTCCAAACGGAAACTCTAGTTCAATTATCTGAACATTTGATTTATCTGACATCTCAACAGCTGTAAAAAAATGTCAACAAACAAAATAATTGCTCTTTGGAGGGATGAAATAATAGAAATGTCATTCAAAGCAACCTCGAAGCAGGCCCACCGTAACGCAGACGAAGCCGAAGCTGAAGCGTGTTTGTCATTCAGCCATAAACTCCACGCCGTTTTTTATTCCTCATTGTACAATGCTGTTTAAGTCGGAATTAAATGAGCTTATCATATTTAGTCGTTGCAGTTCCACATCCGAAGAAGAGGGATGTGAGCCTGAAAACGAATATGAAAAGCTAAGAGTTCTATCGTCAGCGAATCAATATATTGTATAAGAAGTTGCAGACAGGAGGCCAATAATTAAAATAAGAAAGAGTGTTGGAGATAGAACAGAGCCCTGGGGCACACCAGCATTTATTTTTTATTTTTTTAAAGCGATGTAAAGATTTGCTCCACTGTTCGGTGAGATGAACTATGAGTTCACCAGTGGACCTATTGCTACGAAAGCCTTATTGACGGTCATTAAGAAGCATTTGGTCTTGGAGATATTTCTTGAGCTGATAGTAAATCAGTGTTTCCATGATCTTGGAAAGAAGGGACGTAAGTGCAATCGGTCGGTAATTAGACAGTGAGGAAGATTCGCCTTCTTTTGGGATGGGCTGGACAAATGCTGTTTTCCATCCGATCGGAACGAGACCTGAGGAGTAGGACAGATAAAAAGGCTTACGCAGTAGTTTTGATCGCGTTTAAGAGCACCTCTTCAGAACAATAGCGAGGATACCATCCGGACCAGCGGATTTATGTTTGTTAAGATCTCTTAGTAGGACGAGTGCGGAAAAGGATTGGTCCCATAGAATCACTAACTCTCTGAAGTACAGGCGGAGTCATAACACTCACTGGCAACGTAGAATTAGCGGTGGACTGCCTAGCAAAGAGATAATCTTTCTCGAAAGAGCTAACAAATGGAGTATCATTGACAACGAGAGTGGGAACCGATCAAGAATTCCTCATGTTTTTTACGAATGACCAACAATTTGTATTGCCTTTAAATATGAAATCTTCTACATTAATACCTTGATTTGTTATAAATATGCGTAAAAAAAAGGTGAATAGGAAATGTACAGGTTTTTCAATTACAAAGGTTATTTTTTTGCTTACATCTAAACATAATTTTAAAATCATTTTGCATCCCGAATCCAATGAGACCAAAGCATGATCAGCTTGATCTTAAGCAAAGTTATATTCTTTTTTAAAGAATATTTACTTAGGTATTTGTTCCATATTGTAGTAACGTCCCATAATATTAAAATGTTTCAATTTTATTTTGTTTTTCGAAAGCATCCAAGACAATTCAACATAAATACCAATTTGACAACTATCACCATAAGAACGCTATTTGCTATCAAAGTTTCGATAATCATTTCAATTTTTTGGTCGTCAAAATGTATGAACATTTTGCCACCAATGTCCAAAAGCAATGTTGTTTTTTACTTTTACAAAATTTCCTAAACAGCATGCTATATTAACACTTGACCGCATATTATTATTTTTGAACAACCATTCTAGTGCGTAGTTAGCATATTCTTGATAGATTTCAGGCTTCCTTCATATTCCAAGTATTCTTTCCACAATTAACGTATAGTTACATCAATATTCCGATCTGTCCATAGTTTGGGTTTTCGAACTATGGCCGCCAATATTAACCATTTGTTTCAAGGATTTAGAATGATCCAGTTTAAATCTTTTTGCTGCGTATATAAGTTCACACGTTCAAAATGTCTAAAAGAAAGATTTATAATAACCCTTGTCTATTTGAAGGTAAAAATTAAAAACAAAATTAAAACACCACCTTTAGTATGTACCTACTCAAAAACTGTCTTACTTGCTGACATCTTTTTCTCACGGAAGAATGTAAACCTTAAAGAATATATTTACTAACTGACACAATAATTAAAATAAAAGAAACACTCCCTCGAAACTAACAAAAAAAGGGTCCCGCGAGACTTAAATTCCAATTAAAGTTCCGAAATCAATATATGTACCTATACAACATTTTTCAGAATGAAACAAAAATTAATGAAATCAATTCACGTTCTTATAGACTTCCAACCCTTTCATAAAAAGACTCACGAAATAATCTCATCATAACCGATAAAAAAGCAAACAAAAATAAGGCGTTTAAAGAATTTTTTAAAATTTGATCTGAATATAAAGTGGCGTGTGTCACATTGAATATAATTTATGCCACAAAACTGAATGAAACATTCAAATATATTCTCTTATATTTATTACTATTCTTACAAAATATATTTAAAAATATAAATCAATGCGTTACATTCTTAAATCTTACAATTTTTTTGTTATCCAGTTCGAAAATTCTTTTAGTTTTGTGGTATTCAATATTTAAGTTTAGTAAACAAAAAATTAAATACCTGATTTGAATGTTTTTGGAAGTTCTCCAATTTTTCTTCTTTTTATTTTTGCAAAAATGAATTGGTTTTGGACGTGAACAAAACCCGGAATATTTTGTGTACGTGTTCAAATGCATGAAGACTTCCCTTCATTCTGTATTTTAAAAATAATATTTTAAAGTAAATCATTCCAAAACTTGAATCTTCAACATAAAACCTACTTTTCAATACCTACAAATTTGAACTACCGATCAAATTTAAATTGTTAAATTAATTTACTTCCGATTTAGCATACCTATTAAATAAAAAAAAAATTGTCTACGCTTAAATAAACAAACGAACGTATCGACACATTTAGCGACCAAAACACCCCCACCATTCTAATTATTATTAAAACTTTATCGCAAATAGGTATTGAATAAATTATTAATTGGCAATACACTGTCAATCCATAGAACCCAGTGCGAATCAGCTATCATTCAGCAAAACCATACCCAAACCTACTTTATAATTGTAGGGTATGCTATGCTAACTGGCTTGTGCATTATACCCTTACGGCTTAAAGCCTTACCTTACCTTACCTTACCAACCGAACCATCATCATCACGTTGTCGTTCATCTTTAGCGTTTGTGCGAACTGCGAAGCGACAACAACATCAGCAGCTTGAGTTTTGCTTATTTAAGTTTTATGCTGGTGATTTATAAAGTTATAAATTTCGGTGAAACCACTTTTGGTAGAACTGTTTGCTAACCGACTTCGACCTGTTAGCAGCAAATTAATCTATCGCATTCGTTTTAAGTTTTAATTTTGACTTTAAGAAACTTTAAGGTTTTATTGCATATAACGCCATTAACGAGGACGGTAGCACTGCTACACGGTGGAGAATTGAACAAAAGTAAAAAAAAAGTATAAAGTGCTGTGAGATTCGAGTATATAGGTGAAGCTATAGAAACACTTCAGGACATTTGAGAGCATTTGAAATAAAAGTGCAAGTGATTAACATCTACTAAATGTTTAAATATTGTGAAGTGAAAAATAAATAGAAAATTAAAATTTAATTTAATGTTTATCTGACATTGATGTCTCTGGAAGGACTTTTTCAAAGTTAAATTAATATTTAGAATTCCAAAAAAAAAAATAATAATAATAATTAAAGGTGAGTTTTTGATGTATTTTTTAAAGTTATTTCAATATTTTTAAAAAATTACCGGTGATAGTTCATTTTCTTCAACCTGCCAAAAATAAAACAGAAATATAAAAGAAACTTCTAGAAGCATTTATAATTTTATTTAATAATGAGAATTAGTTGAAATACTGGATTTATAGTTCTGCTTTTTTAAAATTCTGAGAATGAAAACATACGGACAAAATTTGAAGTTAACTTGATTTTTTTTAAAGATTTTCAAAATAACCAGTAAAGATATGCGACAGTTCCAATGATTTAAAAATTCAGAAACAAAAGGTTCGATAATTTTAAAACATCCTTGTTTTTATTCATTTTTGGAACTTTTTTTGTCAAAACATTATTTTAAAATTTGTTTTCCTTAAACTATACAAAAAATTCCAAAATTAATAGGCATTTTTTAAAATTACCGTTTTCATTAGTTTTTAGAAAAATTTGGTAATTTGAATTAAAAGTGTAGAACAAGAACAGTTATTTGTAGAAAAAAGTATCAAAACAAAAAATTTTGGAAATTTAAATTTCTACAATTTTTATATGAAAAGTATTTGTATAGAATATATTTTGCTAAAATTTCGAGTATCAGAAAAAAAATAAATGATTTATTTGGAAGAATTGAATACAGTATTCAAATTCATAATATCATTTTTTGGTCTTAAAATTGCACAGTCACATTTTGGCGACAAATTTAATGTTATGATTTTCAAATTGTCAAAGCAGGTTAAGACTATTTTAGAATGCTATTCCCTGGACGGAAAATATTCGAGTATTTATTCGAGAACTGCGGAGGTCTTCAACATAAATTTTAATGTTATTTTGGCAACCTAAGTTTGATCCAACATAATTGAACCCAAATATTTTTCAGATTTTTTAGAAAACAATTTGTAATCTGTCGAATAAATAAAACAGAGCACTTGACAAAAATTGTGTTTCTAGGGCAGATTTTATAAAATTTGTTTCGCTGAGAATCTTCTCAGAGGACTTGCTTCAATATTTATTTATTTATTTATACATACATACATACAATTAAGGGTTTTTTGTTTTTATTCGAGTTAAGACTTCTAAATTTTATAAAATTGTCACTAAAGTGTTTTTTACCTAGAAACATATTAAGCTGTTTCTTTTTGAAAAATGCATTTTCAAAGCTCTAAATATAATCTAGTTTTTGGATGGATTTTACCTATTTCGAACTTTAATAGTAATTTATATTCTATTAACTTAACAGCAGATTTTTTCAAAGCTTAAAGAACGTAGTACAGGGTTATCCATTTTGCGGTTTCAAAAGTAAACGTAAATAAAACACATATGAAATATTTGTTTCATGATATTTCTTCTTTATTATAAAGTTTGAACGTTGATATTATGGGTGAATCACTACATTATTTAAATGACCACCACGCGAATTGTTGCAAGCATTGATTTTTTTGAGGTAATTTTCGACCACTTTTTGACACATATTGGGCGGTATCTCAGCCATAACTTGACGAATGTTGGTTTTTAAGTGGTCAAGGGTAAAAGGTTTATCTGAATAAACACGGTCTTTCGCGTAGCCCCACACAAAAAAGTCCATCGGTGTCAAATCGTATGATCTTGGTGTGGCCAGTTGATATCGCCATGACGAGAAATTACGCGGCCAGGAAATGTCTCTTGCAATAAAGCCATATTTGCTCGAGTTGTGTGGCATGTGGCATCGTCTTGTTGAAACCACATATTTTCCAAGACGTATTCTTCAATAGCTGGCAAAAAAGTCGGTTATCATATGACTATAACGCTCTGAATTGACGGTGACAGTCTTTCCATTGTCGTTTTGTGGATGTAATGGCCTCTCTTCAATTACTTGAGGATTCTCAGAACCCCGAGGAAGACAATTTTGTTTATTAACATATCCCCCTTAGTTTGTTTGATAGATGTCGAATTTTAACCCTATACTTTTGAAACCGCAAAATGTATAACCCGTTATTTCAACAACAATGCATTTGAAGTGAAACAAAATTGAACTTTAAACTAACTCGACCATGACAATTCGTTCAATTTGAAGGACCTTTTTGTTTATATTTTCTTCAAAAAAAAAATGCTCAAATTGTTTATCATCTCTATTTCTCCTCTAAAAAATTAGAACATACCATTTGTTGAATGTAGCCAAAACTTATAAAAATATGAGTTCAACTAAATTCATCCAAAAAACCTAAAAAAAAAATATAAGAAACGATGACACTGTCTAGTTTTAAGCAAACTCTGCTAAAGCATCATTAAAATGTATTGAACATTTTAAAAAAAGTTTTATTTAAGACACAAAATTAAATTAAGGCCAAATTTATTCATCAACTCTTCTTATCGCCTTCACCAAAGAATAAAAACATAATAAAACCTCTAGAAGTTGCCTTCGAAAAAAACAGAAAAAAAATAATTTATAGGTATTTAGGTAAAATTAAATAACATTTGATAAATCTTTATCAATGGGTTCTCTCATAAAGGCCAGGGTCATCATCATAAAAAAGAAAACTTTAAATGATCAAAATGAAAACGAAACAAAAATCTATACATGCATACATTTCGTGATTAGTTTAAAATCCAAGAAGCTTCCGCATACATTTTATCTAAAAACTTCAATAAGTAACCTTCTCAATATTAATTTTCTATATGTCCCAGAGGTAGTATCAAAATAGAAAAAAAAAAAATTAAAATTCATTCCTCATTATCATTATTATATTATCTCATAATAAGAAACACAGAAACGATAATGACGATGGAGAAGAAGAACTTGATGTATATTAATGTTGCCAAAGAAAATAAAAAATAAAAATTGAAATTGAATTCTTTTTTTTCAAAATAATTGTCATCGGCGACTGAAAAAATATTAAATTATTTCTAAAGATTTTACCAAATAATTGATATTCAAAAATGTTTCATATTCATTAATATAAAAGGCATAATTCAGCGCAAAGCATTTATGTATGAAATTATATACAATTTAAAAATTAAGTTTTTACTTCAACTCTTTTGTTTTTGTATTCGCATCGCGAGTTTGTATTTTGTTGGCTTGAATTATTATTATATTTTTTTTTCTTGTGTTTGTCGATAAATTATTGGTCTAAGAGCTCACTTAATTAGGCAGGTTTATTGTGTGTGTCTATGCTCTTTGATGATTAAATATTGATATATGCAACATGTATTTATTTTGAATAGGTTATTTTTGTGTTTTTATGCTAATAAATAAGCATTTACTCCTGGTTGCATTCGATATGACAATTTTAAGTCTTTGAATATTATAAACACAGAGAATATTGATAAAATACATAGACAAGTAAGATTAAAATGGAGATTTTTAATCCTTAGAAACAGATCCATTTTTTTTATAGATACCTGTTTTACGAGATATTATAAATTGTTGAATTAAATCAAAAACTTGTTAAGCTTATTTGTTCATAAATATTGTATTATGATTTTATATTCTCAGTTAATAAAAAAAATATCTAAATATTTATCAATTCGCAGTCGCAAAAATACAAAAACACTAAGAATTTGAAAAATTTGAATTTTAGTTTTAGTTTTTGTTTTAATTTGTATTGAAAACTTTTGCAAAAATCACGTTCACATAAAATGTCACTTGCCTTACTCAATGTGGTCTCCTAAAAAAGAATTGAATTATTATATTGTATTCTTTATGAATTTTTATTATTTCCTACCGGCAACAAATGTGTGTGTTTGTTTTCTTATATATGAGTAAAATATGGTATGCGAGGATTTTTATGAAGAATATTAATTTTCGAATGGTTCGCATCAAGTTTGAACTTGATAATATTTTTTTTGATTTAGAAGTTGTGACCACGTGTAGAAACTAAAGTGAAATGAAATAATTTCTTGACTTTTTGCGCCCAATGGCTCATTTTATATTTTATTCGTTAAATTCCCTTTTTAAAAATTAATTTTAATAGTTTAAGGAAAAGTATACAAGAAATAAAACTATGTTGTAGTTTTTAAGATATAGAGTCCGCCAAATAACTTTATTTTTTGAAAATGCTATAAGAACATCGGGTGCAGCTTCGGCTGAGTGGCACGTAGCACCGTCCTGTTGAAACCAAATGTTGCCAATATCCTCCTCTTCAATTTTTGTGAATAAACATTCGTTCAACAGGCCCGATAACGATCGCCATTGACTGTAACGGCCACTCCTTGCTCATTTTCGAAGAAAAATGGCCCAATTATGCCTCTGGACCAAAACCGCACCAAACAGTGACTCGTTTTGGGTGTATCGGCTTTTCAATGTATGCGTGCAGGTTTTCTGTGCTCCAAATGCGACAATTTTGCTTGTTTACATACCCGCCAAGATCAAAATGAGCTTCATCTGAAAAGATGATTTTTTTTGGCAAAATCGGCATCTTCTCTAAGCGTTGTTCCCAGCGTTGTTCAAGAGTATACACAACCATAATCGTTCAGTGGAAGGATGAAACTAATTATTTGTCAAATTAAACATGAGCTAAGTGTTACCATTCACGAAATAAGCACTAGTTGAAAAAAAAAACTTTAGATGGCGAAGCCTATATTATTAAATGATTTATTTGATAGCCCTGAACTTTCACTGTGAATATTAAAAGTATTTGATATAGTTTGGCATCAGGCTCTCTAATCTTTCCTTCATTCAATAAGTTATTACCTTTTAGATCGTTCAATAAAAGTAGTATTGGATGAGTTCAAGTCTGAAAACTACAAAATAAATGCTGGTGAACCCCAGGGCTCTGTTTTTTCTCCAACGCTCTTTCTCATTTTGATTATTGACTTGCTATCTGGAACTTCTAATCCAATACATTGTTTCGCTGGTGATAGTACTTTTAGATTTTTCATATTCGTTTTCAGACTCACATCCTTTTTCTTTGGAATTGCAATAACAAAATATGATAAGCTCAATAAATTCCGAGCTTAAAAGCTTTGTCTAATGGAGAATACAAAACTGCGTGGAATTTAATAACCATTGAAGCTATGAGTAGCCCTTCCTATTATCTATGGATGGCACTTATATCAGTGAGACTAAACATCTCGATATTCCTGGTATGTGTATCACAAATCATTTTTTGTGGAACGATCACATTGGTCAAAAATCCCGCAAGATGTTTGGGCTTCCTAAGGCGATGTAAGAAGTTTTTTTCCCCTTTGATCAGACTGTTATCTACAAGACTTACATAGGTCCTAAACTTGAACATAACTTGCATCTCTAGGCTGATAAGCCTCCTGGACAGCATTTAAATTCGATTGAACATTGTCGTAAAGTTTTTTGTCTCATCCTTTTCTTACAGTTATTTTAATTTGTATTTATGCTCTAGAGAAAAAGTCAGCTGCATTCCTACCCTGAAATAGTTAAACCATGATACTCGCGCTCATCAGTGTATCCTAGAGCCCAACTGTCATACAGTCAAGTACAGAGATTCGTTCTTTAGCCGTACTACGCGAATGTGAAATGCCTTACAACACTCTGTCTTTGGCAGTCATTGCAATATTTAGGCATGCAAAACTAATGTGCAGTTATAAGTCTAAGTCATTTGATAGAGTTTGGCATCAAGCTCTCTTATCGAAAATGCGTGCTTTTGGTATTGATGAATCATTTCTTTGTTGGGTTAGAAATTACCTTTCGGACCGTTCAATTCAAGTAGTATTGGACGGGTTCAAGTCTGATATCCACAAAATAAACGCTGGTGTGCCACAGGGCTCTGTTTTGTCTCCTCCGCTCTTCCTTATTTTTATAAATGATTTTTTGTCTGTAACTTCTAACCCACTAAATTGTTTCGCTGATAACAGTACCCTCCGCTTTTCATATTCGTTTTTAGATTCTCATCCTTGCTCTTCGGATGTGGACTACTAACGTCAGCGTATGATAAGCTCATTGAATTCTGATCTTGACAGCATAGTCCAATGGGGAATTAAAAACCATGTAGAATTTAATGCTTCGAAAACTCAATGCTGTCTACTGTCGCAAAAGCGTAACCCTCCCATAATGCCACTTTCCATTAGTGGTACTTGCATCGAGGAGACTGAACAACTATCAGTCCTAGGTATGTGCATTACAAACCACTTTTTGTGGAGTGATCATATATTTGACATCGCCAAAAATGCTGCCAAGTGCTTAGGTTTTCTCCGACGATGCAAGAATCACCCCTTCTGACCTAGCTATAATTTACAAAGCTTTTATTCGTCCAAAACTCGAGACTTTGCTTCTCTTGAACACCGCCGCAAGGTATCATGCATGTCATTGTTTTATCGTTATTTTTATAAACAATGCTCTAGTGATATAAGTGAAATAGCCAGTTGCATTCCTCCCCTTAAAAAATTCAACCGTAATATCCGTACTGCTAGGAATGCCAATCAGTTTACCCTTGAGCCATGAACATTTCGGACGTACTGTTGAGTACAGAGATTCTTTCTTTAGCCGCACTACACGAATGTGGAATGCTTTACCAGGATCAATATTTCCCACTCATTACAATGTGCAGGCATTCAAAACCAATGTGCATCGGTTTCTCCTTTCTTATCCTATCCTCCTTTCCTAATTGCTCGCACTGTGTTTAATCATTATAAGGGTATTCATAACCCCTTCAGTGCGCGCATAATATAAAAAAAAAAATCAAAAAATCCTTTGAGTGCACCCTAAAACTAATGAGCAAATTTTCAGAGTCGTAAACATTAACATTTAGAGCCTTACTAACAAAATAATATTAAAAATTGTGTTGCGGTTAAACGACTTAAAAAATGTTTTGATTACATCTTAAATTAATAATACAGTTTTCGAGATGTCTTAAATATTCTACATGTCATTATATTTAACTGAAAGTGCAAATTGAAAAACTTATACAAAAATCAATACAAATCTTAATGGCAATGTACACATACAAAATATTTTGATACACTTAACTTATTTTAAAAATGATTTATACAACTTAATGAGCTTTTCACTTTTTAGAAACGCTTCATTTACAAGCCCTTATCTTGGTTGATAATAATTTATCTAACTTTTTTAATTGAATTTAAGTGATAATTATAGAAAATTTTATAAGTACCATCATTGCCAACAAATTAATTTATAAACTATCTTTCGTCTAAATATTGATTTATTCAAAGCAAGTGCTTGAACCTTCTACCTTGCTATCATTAAATCTGAATAATCTTCAAGTTCTTGTATGGTTTACATTTTAAAAATAATCAATACTAAGATCTCAAAAAATGAGCGTCATTAAGTTTTATTGCATTTCGAGATTGTGTTTACTCTATATTTCACCTTTCTATATTTTTCTGATGACTTTAGTTGACTTTTAGAACTTCGTAGTTTTTAAATTTGAAATTTTTGTTTTTGAATTTTTAAAGTAGACCATAAGATTTTTTTTTTTAATAAATTATGTTATTTAAAATTGAATAGTAGTAGAGAATTCACTAAGTTCACAAAGAATTTATAGGCACCTTCTGTCTAAAGTTTTTTGTAGATAAAAATGTATTCATCATTCATTAGAGGGATTATTCATTAGTTCCAGACAAAACATGGTAATCGAATTTATTTTCTATCTATTCATAACAAAAACTCCTTACACTTTTTGACATAATGAACTCATAGAATTTTTATATGGTTATATTCCTAACTTTTTTTCTAAAATATTTTATTCAAAAGGGATTTATGTTAACAGATTTAATTATTTATAAACATTAACTTCCGTACTTATACATTCCTTTTTCTAATTCTAAAAATTCATGAATATTCACTTTATGGTTAATTCAACGTAAGTACAAAGATAATTATAGTCTAACGCATTTCTGATGCACCTTTTGAATGTAAATTAAGAAAAGAAGATGTCAACATCAAATTCAAACATCAGGTACATTTTAATCACATCAAAGTCTGACTGTTCTTCTCACAAAATTGTTATCACAAATCACGATCTCAAAACTAACAAACAAAAATTGTTTCAACAGCAAAGCTGTAAATGAATAAAATTAATCAACATTTCTTAAAAAAATAATTAATTTTTCCCAAAAGAATGTTTGTACACATTTTTCAAATGAAAAATTATGAAAAAAACATCTAATGGGCGGCGGGTGATTAAATTTGATCACGATAACAATAATTCTTTCTTATATCTCTCGCCCTGCATCTTGGTGTGAATATAGTATTAATTCTATCCAACTAGTAACAACTATTATAATACCAACTCTTAACAACTGCAACAATAGTTGTATCCAAGAATTGGGACATGGCCTTTAACTAAACGATGACAGTGGCTGACTGTGGCTATATTGTGATTGCCATTGCTGTGATCTCTTAAAACTTGTTGGCCTCAAATTTAAGGAGGTACAACTATACAACGACTGCGACGACGAACGCAACTTCAAGTCAAGACACTATATGTAGCTGTAGCTTTTATTAGCTTATAGCTTGGGTCTTAATATATTAGATGTTACGATGTTTACATAGTTTAAGTTAACCTAGAATAAGTTTTAGAATGCGCTTCTTTTAGTCAACCCAAATGGTCGACTGATGGAACAGGTTTAAGTTGAGCTCGCATTAAAAGCAGAGAGTGAGAGGTGGTGTTATAAGTTGAGTGTCAGTGTACTGCTGCTGCATAAGCACTTGATCTCACAGAAGAATTAATTTAATAGCTTAATCTTTATTCGTAAGTGCAACTTTTGGAGTGTAAGCTCTGATGGTAGAGCTAGTTTTTGTTTGCATGTGTTAACAAATGTTATTTGACAAAGTGAAGGCCAAAATACGTAAAGTTTTGCATGATCATTAGTTTAATGAATGTAATTTGAATACTTTGAAATTTGAATATATTTGAGAGGTTTTTTACATCTGTTTCTGAAGAAATATTTCCTTTCGACAAAAAAAAAATTGTAAACTATTCTCTAAGTAAAATTTACACCATTTTAGATAGTTACATCTCAAAGGTCTTACATTAGTTTTTAGTAAAATCACAATATTTAAACATGTTTTGGAACACATAAATTTTGACTTAAATTGTCGTAGAACAAACATTACCAGCTAAAATAAGCCTCTTATTTCACCCTCTTCTATTGTTGATATGTTAATTTCATGTCCATGAACCATATTGACTCTTCCTATATTCATGATACAGGGTTCATTTCAAAGATTTATAAGAGTAGTACAAAAAGGCCATGAACATTATCAAAAACCAAAAAGCAAAAATATTTTGAATACCATAGAAAAAGTATAACAGGCCTATTCTGGTATTCATCGGGGGGAATTTTACTTGAATTTTCACTAATCACTATTCTGCTATTCATTCGAAGTGAATCTGTATATGTCGGTTACGTCGGTAATACTGCGTGGTATTCTCCTATTCACGTGAAGCATTCATTCTATACAATTCAGATCCGCATGTGAAATGCAGCGGATGTTTCATTTGATGTCTCGTTTGTTAATTGTTGTTAGCAAAATGTAAGCAAAAACTAATTTATTGCTAAATTTAGAATATTTGTTTTATAAATAAAAGATTCAGCCCTATTCTGCTATTCACGTGGATCGTTTATTCGATTCACCCGTTCGATTCCCTTTCACACTGCCTTTGCATTCTGCTATCCATCGGGTGAACTACATTATCCTAAACCAATTTGACATTCACGTGAACAGCTATTCATGTGACACTCTTGAGAATGTTGGATAAATTGTTTTGATTCATACAAACATTAAGTTTAATCAATCCAATTGTTTTAACTTGCTTAATTTTTGGAAATGGACAGTATTATACTTTTTATTCCAATTGTGAACTGAATTGTATAGAATATATGCGTTCACGTGAATATAAGAATACAGCGCAATATTACCGAGCGACGTTACCGACATACACAGATTCACTTCGAATAAATAGCAGAATAGTGATTAGTGAAAATTCAAGAAAAATAGGGCTGATTATTAACATTTTTAAGGGAAGAACGACACTTTCTAATATTTCTCCGAAGCTCTCTGTTTAAGGATTCTCTTATTCCTCTGCTTACAATTGGAATGAAAAGTCCTACATATACTGTCCATTTCCAAAAATAACACAAATTAAACAATTAATTCTATTTAGGGGGATTGCTTAAACTTTATTTTTTTATGAATCAAAACAATTTATCCAACATTCTTCACATTAACAGCTGTTTACGTGAATGTAAAATTGGTTTAGGATAATGTAGTTCACCCGATTAATAGCAGAATGCAAATGCAGTGTGAAAGGGAATCGAATATACGATCCACGTGAATAGCAGAATAGGGCTGTAAACTGTATCTTCAAACTCTTATTTCTATAAAAAAAAATTATCTTTGGAACGCCATAACCTTAAGACAGCGCCGTTATAGATAATTGTCATTTTTTGATAAATTAAAAACTTTTCGGGAGTAATTAGGCAAAAGGAAAAAAATACTTCCAATCTTCTTGGTTTTTTAATAGAAAATATTTTTCAAAAATAACCTATACATGAGCAACAATATGCAGCCATAACCTTTTTAATTCGATGATTATGGTGTAATAAATCAATATTTCCATTTATTAATTTAACAATAAACACAAAACAGAAATAAGAATATCTGCTCTCATGACTCGGCATATCAATAAGTTTTAGTCATTGCTGATAAGGTGAAAGATTGTAGGAAAAAGCCCATCCCAAACCTCTCAGCGCAAAACTTCAGGAACCTTTTTTTTCACCAGTTCTAGTTCGGATTTATGACAGGTACAATTTGGTGCCCAGGCCTGAAAAGTATATTCGAGAACTGACCAAACAAATTTTATAAAAAGTTGCTTCTTATGTTATAAGAATTAGAAAATTGTTTCTATTTCCTCTTTATACAACCAAGAATTGAATTTGACTTTTTTGTAATAAAGTTACAATTTTCCCTCGACTAAAACACCAAGGACAGACAATTCATTAACACGAGATCAAACATATAATTAAAAGTAATTTTAAAAAGCTTTCCCATAAAGCTCAAAGTTCCACGTTTATCAACGTTTATAAAACACCAATCAAAAAACGAGATAAGATCACATTACAATTCTTCACAATTACGAGCACTTGAAACAGTTTTGAAAATTGTAACTTCTTCGGCATTATTGATGCACTAAGAGTGTTTCAATACAGACCGTAAATCGTTTATAAATGAAATAATCAAAATAGGACCTAAATGACAACCTTGTGGAATTCCAGAGGTAACTTTGAACTTGTTTGATTCACAACCATTGAAAAGTACAGAAGATTGAAAACATTTTACGTAATGTTCATTAAAACCTAACTTCCTTAATTTAACAAGCAAATCTCGATGTGAGAGTTTGTCGAACTGAACATACTGAAGTTAGTAAAAGTACAGTCCAATTCTTTTTAGCTTTTAAGTGAGTTAAAAGATTTCTGCTTGTTTAATTTAAAAAGTGACGGTATCACGAATCATAAATAATAGTTTAGGAATAGCAGATAATTTAGCAATAGGTCTGTAAATTTTAACTTCTTCTTTTTTTTTATTTTTTTAATATAAGGGTATTATAAAGAAACTTTTCCAAAGAGATGGAAACACACAAGAACATATTGAGAATTTAAAAAGAATTTAAATAATAAGACTTACACAGTTTTTAAAAATAGTAGATGGTAAACTATCAGGACCTGGTAAAGAACTAGTGTTAAAGTATACATATCAGTCAAGTAAGTAAAAGATTTCAATAGATCAAAGTATTGATCTATTACGCCAGATTTATCAAAGCTTCATATATGTATCAAACTTTATATTATCTCAGCTTAAAGTATCACAGTTGAAAATATTACTATTGAAGTCACTTTGAAAGAAGTCCTATAAAAGTTAAGTTATAACCCGTGGATCGTGATTTTTTTTTTTTTTTTTTATTTTTTTTATTTTCATTATTCTTATTATAATAATACATTTATAAAAGTAACAAAGGATAATTATACAAGTTTTAAAGAAATATTATAAAAAAGAATAGTTATGTTGACATTTTTTATTTAACAATTTAAATAGTGATAAATGGCACTCAGTATAATTAAATGACTTATGTGGGGTGAACAATATTAAGGAACATAACATAACGAGAATACAAAAATTAAATACAAGAATAAAAAAAAAAGAAAGAATAAAACATTATTTTTGTTATAAAAGACAAATAATTTAGTTTAAAACTAATTGATGTAGGTCAACAAAACTTCGATTTGGTTATGATCAATTTCAAGAAACCATATTTTAATTTTTTGCAAGTATAATTTTAAGGTTCGAATACAACGAATATTTTCGGGAAACATATTAAAGAGCTTGTAGGACACAATGGAGTAGAAGTTTCTAAAGTGAGTCGTTCGAAATAAGGGGACGGATACATAGCTGTCATGGTTGCTTCATGGTTGAAACGTTATTATGCCTGAAAGCCTGAATTCATACCTTTGCACCTTCTGAATATAACAAAGCTACTTTAAACTTGAAATTCTGTTGAAAATTTTCTTAAATCACAAAAAAATTTAAAATTATTTTTACTCGGAGACATTTTGTATACTCACCATAACTTGTTTCTTCGATGTTTAAGGCTTTTAACTTCATTATCCTATCAATATGAAACAAAAGATCTCCATTTTAGAATTTCGCGAGGAAAAGATTCAAGAAAATAATCAAACATAATACAATTAAATTTAAATACCATAGAGTTAACATTTAAAAAATTATTCAAAAGAGACCAATCTACTTGTTTTTAAAGTTAATTGTCTTTATAAACTTTTATGAATACATATTATTTGAAATTTCATCATTAAAATTAATGATTGTTACAATGTTCAAATTTGCAATCCTCATAATTTTCAAAATATTTTGAACGGTATTCTAAATTTCCAAAAAATTAACATAAGATTTAAAGTTGCCGCTGTTAAACTGTTGGCAACAGAGTGACTTGAAAACAAACAAATTGTCAGAATATTGATTTTACTCCTTTATCTTTCAAAAGAACATCTGATGTCAAAGTTTTACATAAACAAGCTTAACGATCACTGCATTAAATGAAGAAATTAAATGGTAGCTGTCAAATAATTGGCTTTCGTTATTCGTATTCGTGGTATCAACAAGGTTGCCCCCAAGGTACGCAAGGTCCTCCAGCTGTTCCGTCTGCGCCAAATCAACTACGGTGTGTTCATCAAGTTGAACAAGGCTACCATCAACATTGCGCATTGCTGAACCCTACATCACTTGGGGATACCCCAACTTGAAGTAGGTCAGCGAACTCATCTACAAACGTGGATTTGTTAAGCACAGCAAGCAGCGCATTCCAATCACAGATAACTTTGTTATCGAGCGTAAGATGAGCAAGAAGTACGACATCCAGTGGGTGGAGGATTTAGTTCATGAAATCTTCACCGTTGGCAAGAACTTCAAGTACGCATCGAACTTCCTGTGGCCCTTCAAATTGAACACACCCACCGGAGGCTGGCGCAAGAAGAACAACCATTACGTCGAGGGTGGTGACTTCGGTAACTGCGAAGACAAGATCAACAAACTTCTTAGGAAGATGGTCTAAGCGTTAGGATTTTAATGGATAACTTTTTATTTTACAAAATAAAACCAAGAAAAAAAAAAAATACGCCCACAGAAATTATTAGAAAAAGTTTAAGATTTGTAAATTGATGAAAACGTACATTCAAGTCATTTAAAATGGTCAAATTAAATGGAAGCCCAAACCAAAATGCATTTGTCGGCCATTAAGTAGATGGTCAAAATGATCTTTTAAATTTGTTAGCATCAGCTGCGTCTTCACTATAGTATTTCCCTCCTTATAATTGCAGGCTCCAGGGTGGATAGCGAATCCCGTTGTTTGCCTCTTGACTCGTTTATAAAAACTCCGCACCTGTTTCCTACTAAAGAATCCTTCGTGACATGGGCCTTTTTCTTTCTTCTGAGCAAGAGTTTCTCATCCCTTCTTTTATCGACATAGAGCTGACGGGAGATCCGTGTCCTCCTTTGCTGCCACAATCTGTATGCCTAAACCAGTATGAGTCAAACCAGGAGTTCTTCGGTGGCGGCTGTGAGAACCCTAGCACTTCTTCCGCAGCATTCCTGATTGCCTGTTGGCAAAACTGCCAGTACGTCTCCGGATACATCTCATCCATTGTTGGGTTCTTTGCAAGCTCTTATAGGATATTTTATCGGCAAAGGCATTGGCGTTGTCTTTCTGCTACAGTCTTCCAACGTTGAATCTTCTCCTTATGGTTGATATTCGCCCAACAGCTTCCATGGAACTTCGCTCGCGCAGTTTTACACCAACTAGAAAGTGTTCGGAATCTATGTTGGATGATCTGTACGTGCGAACGCCAAGTATGCCAGATGAGTGTCTTCCGTCGATACCAACATGATCGACTTGGTTGCACATTCGATAATCAGTGCTTTTAGCACCTTGTTCTTTTCGGATAGGAAGTCGATAAGCCTGAGTCCGTTTCCAGGCGTATCATTTATTATATCATATTTTACCAATCATGGCATTGAAGTCTCCTAAGAGAATTTGTAGGTTATTCTTGGGACATTGCTCATAGGTTTTGGCGTAAATTGTTGTCTATTTTTCGTTTGCGGGGAGTCGTCAACATTATCAGTTTATTCATCAGAGACTATTACTTGTTTTTTCATCACAATCGGATTTTGCTTTCATGGCCGGCTTGTGATCATCGGAGCTGGTTCTTCAGAGCTATATCTGGTCTTTTGCTCCTACTTCCTGAGAAGGTTACTCAGGTGTCATAGCTCTGGATCCGATGGATCCATCGTTCGTCGTTAGTTTTCCTTTCGTCTTATCAGCGGGCACCACGATAGGATTTTGCACCACCTTCTTTATGATTTACCAGCGGCCCGTCCCGGCTTCGCACGGGTAGACATAAATAGGTACAGATAATGTAGGTTTCTAATGAAAAAAGAAGAAGAATTATAAAATCGGTCCAGTATTTTTTGAGTTTATTCATTACATACAAAAATACAAATCTTTCCTCTTTATAATATTAGTGTAGATTAACAAAAAAAAAAAAATTCAATTTTTTCAAATTTTGGAACCCTTTTCAAGCACAACATGACGCTGTCAATTTGTCTTAAAATAACGCGCATATATATTTGAAGGGGGATTGTAGGAAGGAAATACATGAAATCAATACAGAGTTAATTTATGTTTATTAATAGAAAACATAATATACAGTCTATAATAATGTATAATAACATTTCTATTAAAATCTCATTTATGTTTTAAATAAACAAATAAATTGATTTGTTTTACAATAAATTAGGAATAACTTTTTATATCTTCCAATGCGAGACTGTTCAAAGAACTATCATAATTTGTATATTATATATAATTTAGCCAAACCCTTTAACATAATTTAAAATATTATGAAATAAATATTAAAATATGTGAAATAGATATTAAAACCGGTTAAAAAATTATAAAATGTTGGTTGTTTCGATATGAAAGCATTTACAAACTTTGCCTGTATTTTAAAGTTTAAACATTTTAAAATTCAAAATTATAATGTCAAGTAATAACAACAATTTTAAACGCCTATTTTAAAGGATTAACAATTTCTCATTTTTATTTTGTGTTTCTATTTTTTGATAATAAAAAATTTTCCACTCAAACTCAAGTCCTACACCAAATTCGTGACATTCACATTCTGACATTTTAAGATACATTTAGAAAATGATGCTTTAATATCAAAACTGAAAACAAAAATGTAATAATTGAGAATTTTAACAATTATTTACATTTAAAAGGATTAATAATACAATGGGAATTTATTTTTGTTTGGACAACTTGCATTATTTCTCCTCCATTTTTGATCTTCTTTATTTAGAAACAAAATAAAATTAATAGTTCTTTGTTTGATTTCATTTAAACCTATGAATTTTTCGTTGTTGATCTTTATAGCATCAACTTAAAATTCTAGAAAACAAGTTCATTCATCTCATTAGGCAAATTTATTCGTTTTTTTTATTGATTTAATTTCGGTTTTTTTTATCATTCAAACATAAGAAAAAACTGGAGGATCTTCTTTGCAGTCCATTTATTTTACTGCTTCAATAGAACGGACCTTGAAACTCTTAGTTTTATTTTATTTCTTATTTTTGTGAATAAAATTGAAAAAATATACAAATGTATTCATACAAAGTTAGAAAGTATTTCATAACAAAACAAGTTTCCTTGTCAAAGAGCTTTTAACAAAAAGGAGACAAATTATGCAGAAATATATAAAATCTAATTTAGTTTAAGAAAACAACAAAAATTGTATTCAAATCAAAGTGCAAACAATATTTATAAATGTTATCCTCATTATAGTGACGAAATGATAAAACTTTTAAAGCCTTGACTAAAAGATTAGCATATGAAAACATCCTCTAACCTCTACGCATATCGTATTACAAGTATAGCACCTACATATATCTATGCATAAAAATCACACTTTAAAGTTTGCAATTGACGTTGCCCAGCCGTCAATTAGTCACTTAAAACATTAGTTTCACCTAGAAAAACTATTTATCATTTTGGAAAAAGTGTGAACAATGCTGGTACTCTGTCATCTTAATCTGTCAAGTACTTTATTCCGGGCACGTTCCACACGAGCCCCGATAAGATATCGCGGTTTGCTTTTTTAAAACCTTTTAGTAAAAACCAGCATGTTATGCGAGTTGCGAGAATGCATTGCTAATTTTAGTATTAAAATATTTGAAAAGCCCCTTATATTAACATGACAAAAAGATATTCCCCCGCGTCATCAACAGATGGATTTTCTAAAAAATACGATACAATCGATAGTATTCATTATGTTTATTTTTTTTTTATTTTTTCTTCTAGATGGCTCCAAACATAATAGGGAACTCATTCATCTTAGCAGAGGCCTCTTTGAATTCTGATGATGCAAATAACAACAACAATAGCATTGCAAATAAGAATAATAACAACAACAACAGCAGCAGCAGAAAACGCAACTCTTTAATATGCAATGGAAGTAGTACGATTCCCAACACAAATGATCGCGTTCCCGGTCTGGGCGATCCGATTGTTGGTAAAGATTACGGAAATGCCGCCATTGCCACTACCGCTGTCTCAAACAAAGCAGCAGCAGAAAAACCAAAGAAAGAATATCGCTTGGAAATCGTCTGGCGTAATGTTGTTATATTTGCCATTCTTCATATGTTCGGATTGTACGGATTGTATTTGATATTCGCTGAGAACGCCTATTTGGCGTATATGTTTGGTAAGTTTTTAATGCAAATCTTAAGATAAGATATTTTTTTTTTAAATGTACGTTGTTAGTTTCATTAAGTTTTTGTTTTTTATTTAGTTTATTAACTTCGTAATGAGAGTTATTGTTATTTAAAAAAAAAGTGAAACAAAATATTTGCCTTCAGAATAATTGGTTATACAAACAAATATTATTTTTGGCATCTGCTGCAATTTTTACCAAAACCGAAGTATTTTCTTTTGGAAAAATTGAAATCTAAAAACAAATACCACTAAAAATTAGTAAAAATTGATTTTCCACCCTAATGTATTCAGATGAATGAAGTTTCTGGCTACAAACTTATTTTATTAACTTTGTCGAATTGAAAATTTTGAAATTTCTCGACGTTTCAACATCCCTAGAATCTAAATAAAAGATTTTTAGAGAGGTGTCTGTGCGTGCGTGTAACCGTACGTTCGTACGTCCGTATGTCCTTACATCTGTACGTCTGTATGATCGGGAAGCTTTTTTCGTCGTCCATATCTCAAGAACCAGTGGAGATATCGGCTTCAAATAAATTTTGTTATACAGAACGCACTCTCAAAAAATTGAGTTTGTGGTTTTTTTACCAAATCAATTTTGGTTAACCCAAAATATCTCAAGAACCAATAACGCTAACGACTTGACTTAAATTTTATATTAAATATTGTGACGTAATACCAAATTTATTTAACGGTTTCTTTTTTCGAATATTTTATGAACAAAAAATGATTGTATCTCCAAAATAATTGTATGCGACGAAGAACAACGTTTTTGACATCTGGTAAAATTTTGAGAAAAATCGAATTGATAGTTTTTATTACAAAAAAACCAAAAACCTAAAAAAACATTACTAAAAGTTGGTAAACATTTATTTTCGACTCAGATATCTTTATAAAAATTTGAGATATTTCCTTAAAATCAATTTTATCTTATACGAAATATTGTTTTTAATATTCAGTTAAGCTTTGAGTAAAATCGAATAAACAGTTTTCTTACAAAAAATTAAAACCTAAAAAAACGTTACTTAAAATTGGTAAAAATTGATTTTTGACTCAAATATCTTTTCAAAAATTCGAGATATTGGCTTCAAATTAATTTTGTCTTATAAAAAATATTGTTTTCAACATTCAGTAAAATTTTGAGAAAAGTTGGTTGAAAATTTGAGATATTGACTTTAAATTGATTTCATTTATCTAATTTGTATTTGTTTATATAAGAAATAAAAACTTTTAAGAAATGCTAATAAAATATTGTTTCCAAAAATAGATTTTGAAATCAAACTATTTCGTCATTTGCAAAATATTGTTGGTAATTTTTAATTTTTTTAGAATACTTAAACTGACAATTTTTTTAATAAAACACGAAAACCTACAAACCGACAGATTAGAAGGGAAGGTACCAGTGTGGGTAGCATTCCAACCCCTTTTTTTAATTTTAGTTTGATTGTTTTTATTTTATTTAATTTTTTTTACAGGTATTATTTTTGTTTAAATTTTTATATTATTGCACTGTATAACGTAATTTTATTACTAAGCTAGCGGCCCGTCCCGGCTTCGCACGGGTAGACATAAATAGTACCTATTTAAGATATTTAAGTTATAAGCATGCTAATTTAAACGACCATTAATCACTAAATTAAACAATTTTTTTTTGTCCTATCATTATTACTCTTATCAGCGTATGCGATGAAAGACTTTTATGGTTAATTTTTGTACACCTTCGGTTGGTTTTAATAGGAATTTCTAAAGATTTCTATAGTAATATAGTTCTAAATATAGCCTATGTTACTCAGTGATAATGTAGCTTTCTAATGAAAAAAGAATTATTAAAATCGGTCCAGTACTTTTTGAGTTTATTCGTTACATACAAAAATACAAATCTTTCCTCTTTATAATATTAGTGGAGATGTAGATATTTGTTACCTTGACTATATTATGAACAAAAATGATACTGGCTTCAGAATAGTTTTGTCACCTGGTATATTTCTAGAAAAATCGAATTGTTTTCTGTATGAACAATGAAAACATAAAAACCGAACACTACTAAAAATTGCTATAGATTGATTCACCACCCTAATGTCTTGAAATAAATAAAGTTACTGGTTTCAAAATTAGTATCAATTTAAAAAAAAACAATACTCTACAAAAATTGCAACTAAAATTGGTAAAAGTATTTTCGACTTAAATAAGTCAAATAATTCGATTGACATCAAATTTAGTTTATCTCATAAAAAATATTGTTGCAGACATTTGGCAAGAGTAATGAAAAATTAAATTGGCGTTTAAAAAAAATAAAATCATAACAAAATTGTCACACTAATTTGGTCAAATTTCGATCGTAATGTGAAGTACAGATATTCGTTGTTTAGCTGTACTACGCGAATGTGGAATGTCTTTCCCCGTCAGTGCAATATTCAAGAATTCAAAACCAATGTACACTGACATCTTCTTTCCAACCCCTCACTGTTTTCCTAAGGATCACACTCGGTCTCTGGCATATTAAGGGTATTTAAAATCCTTTGAGTTGTCGCTAATTATAAGAAAAGTCCCGAATATCTTAACAAAAAACAGATTAAACTTCAATTATACGTTTAATACTTTTAGAGATGAACATTTTTTGACTACAAGAACATACTTTTATTAAAGTGCAGCAATGCCAAGTTATGAGTGTGGGTTGCATCGAATGCTCTTTTTTAAAATTAATTTAATTTTTTTATCTTACTTAATTAAAAAAAAATCTCTTTTTTACCCTATTTTTTGTTCTTGATTTCATTTGATTTAATTATATTTACCTAATTTTATTTTATATTATTTCATCACTTATTTATGTTTGTAGTTATTTTTTTTATTTTTATTTTGTATTTGGTTTAGCTTTTTTATGTTTATTTTCATTAAAATTAAATAAAAAAAATAAAAACTCAAATTAGTTTAATAATCAACTTTATTATTTTATTAAATGTGCAGAGTTCAAAGATATTCATCAGAATGATCTTTTCCATTTTTAAAGGTTAAAAAACAAAATCAAATAACTAGGCATTATAAATTGTTAAGTTAGATCAGACATATTCACAATAAATTGAACTACTATATTAATTATTTATATATGTATAAACATTATGGCACAAACACTTTAAACTTAAACTTTTTCTTAAATTAATTATATTTTAGTTTATTTTATTTCAATTTATTTTATTTTATTTTATTGTAGTTTATCTTATCTTATTTTAATTTAATTTTTTTTATTATATTCTTATATTATCTTAATTTTTTTTATTATATTCTTATATTATCTTATATAATATTTTACTCTTTTGTTTAATTTTTTAATTTTTTTTATGTTACATAAAAATGTTATTCAATCACACTTTATTTAATTTATATTTTACAAACTTCGGAAAAGAAGTTATTGTAATGGGTCCGACTTGTTGAACTAAAAATATAGGCATTTCTCGACGTTTTAAGGTCTCTATAATCTTAATCAAAAGTTTTTAGATAAGATAGATGTCTCGATATGCGTTTTTTCGTCTGCCTTATCTCAAGAACCAGTGGAGATATCGATCTTCTATAGATTTTGTTTTACAGATAATAACATAAAAAGATGCATACAAAACTTTCTAAATTGTCAAAATTGTGTATGGGTTTTCTTTAAAAGTTAAAAAGTTAAAAAAAAAGTTAAAAATTTAGTGACTTGAATTAAATTTTATTTTATACCTTGTGACGTGATACCAAATTTGTATTAAGTGCGAGTAATTTTCTTAACCTAGGTGTTCCCCAAGGATCTGTCCTTGGACCTATTTTATTTCTTGTTTACATAAACTTTCTTTTTTATCAAAGTTTTTCCGGTAAAGTGAAAGCTTTTGCTGATGATTTGGGTATTGCATATGTTTCAGATAACCCTCTGAATTTAATTGCAGATATTAATAATGATGTTAATACTTTACGCAAATGGTTTGCCTGTCATAAGCTAACTGTCAGTAATAAAACCAAACTTATGTACTTTAGTTTGAGTTCCCGTGAATGTCCTGATCTGGATGTTGTTTTTCATGTTTCTAATTGTGAACGACATTGTGACCTTACTTGTATATATGCGATCCTGCTAGCTAAAAAATTTGGTTCAATTCTGAATATACTTGCAATGCGTCTTGCTTCAAGATTGATGTCGTTGATCAATTTAGATACCTCGGTATCCTTTTTGATCAAAATATGAGCTGGTCTTATCACATTTTGAAACTGAAACAGTATCTTCAGTCATCTCTTCGTGCCATGTATCACCTAAAAAAATTTGTAGATAGTAAAACTTTGCGTATGGTTTATTTTGGAATTTTTCACTTTAAATTGGAGTATGGGTTAAGTTATTGGGGTAGTGCGTACCATTCAAAAATTCAGCCTCTTTCTGTCCTGCAAAAGTACGTTATAAGAAAAATTTGTAGGAGCAACCGTTTTGCCCAGTCATTTGAACTCTTCAAAAAATTACAAATTCTGCCAATAAAACATCTTTTCTATTTTAAAGTATTGAAACTTTTCTTTTTAAGAAGTGGCTATTTACAAAGCCCAATCTATGATTTTCAGAATCTACGTAGTGTCTCTAGTTCTGTCGTTTGTATTCCTTCTTATAGAACCACTCATTTCAGGAACTCTTTCTCTGTTGTCGCATTTAAGTTATTCAACAAGCTTCCTGCCGATATACGATCCATCAGATCGTTGCCTATGTTCTTAAGAAAAGTAAAAATTTGGCTGTTTGAATTTAATCACGAGCTTATTACAGTTGTGCTGTCATTAATTATTTAATTGTTAATTTAATACACTTATTCGAGAATACAGCATCATCACTGATATTTTTCTTTTTATATAAATGATTTTGATTGGTTTATAGTGCACTATATCTTCTTGTCTTGAATTTTCAAATAAATGAATTGATTTATGTACATAATTTCTTTGAAGTACAAAAAAATAAATATATACATATATCTACCTATATAAGAATATTAGAGTTTAAGTCATTAAAAATATAAAAGTTCGCCCACTTAATACTTAATTTTTGTTTTTCACTGAAGTTTTTAATTTTCTTTGATGTGACATTTAACTCTGTTTTTTTTTTCAAAACAAAAAATGTCACTTATTTATTTAATTTTGTTATTATTATTACTAGCTAAGCTATAAGTAATTATTGTAATTTTTTCTTAATAATTGAATAAAGACTATACAAATACAAAAATACAAAAACCTATGGTTAAGGGTTGAACAATTAACTAGTTAGCAATTTGTTAAATATTAAAAAATTACTAAGGGACTCTAACATTTAAAACCTTTCTTTTTGCTAACTAGTAAATTGCGAATTGCCTTTTATTGAAAAACAAGCATCCAAACATGTCTAAAAAGTGACAGTTTGTGAAACGGACCTATTAATTGGAATTCCCAACTGTTGACTTGACCATTCCATCCACTGCTCCACTGTAAAGATGTCAAATGGATTTAGCAAATTGATTTAAACTTTAGCAAATTGTTGAGAGATAGTAGGATATTAAAATCGTTCAAAAGTAAATAAATCATCTTTTAAGCTAAGTAAATTACTTAAAATGGCTTTAACATTTTACTCAATCGTTTAAAATTTTGAACCATTGTTTTTTTAAATTTAATTTATTTTTTTTTATTTAAGAACAATTTAATTGACAATTTTTGTAAACAAAAAAGATAATCAAAAAAAAAAACTACAGAAAATTTTGTCAAACTGATTTTCTTTTTAAATATTTCTTGAATAAATAAATAATGGAATAGACTTTAAAATTACTTTATTCTATACAAAATATTGTTGTTACTATAAGAAATTTTTTTTAGAAAGATCCAACCGCTTTTCGACTACAATGTCACGGGAACAAAAACAGATATTGCTGTTAACTTTTCTATGTTTTTTTTTTCTATTTTTTTTTTACAACTAACGAAATCATACAAAAACAACTAAAACTAATAAAAAATCTTTTTTTGACTCCAATATAAAGACTTTTTTTATCTTACAAATAAAACTTTTACAAATATTGACAGAGGCTCGAATTGGAAGTTATTATTGTGGGTCGCATTCTAACTTATCTGATTTTATTTTTTTTTCATTTTATTGTTGTCGAAATAAAATAAAATATTTTAGTATATTTTATTTTTCTTAATTATATTTTATTTGAATGTTATTTTGTTTAATTTTTTAATTTATTTTGTGTTATTTCATATTCTTATTTACTTTAATTGATAATATTTTATTTTGTATCTATTATACTTTAATTTAATTTTTCTTAATCTTATTTTTTTTACTTAAAATATTGTCTGTTGAAAAACAATCCAAAAAAAGTTGCCTTTTTTTCAAAATACCACATCCCATCAGATTTTATTAAAAAAAAGTTGCCTTTTTTTCAAAATCAGATTTTATTCAAAAATGTTGCCATATTTATTTGCAAGTCTAAGAAATGTGAGACAAAATAAAGTACAAATTGAAATTTGCTAAATTTTGTGCATTTAAATGATTTTATTAAAATTGAAAAACATTTGCTTTTCTTTTTCTGTTAAATAAGCCCCAAAAAATGCCAATCTTCTAAACTCAGTACGTATTCGAATCACATAACAATTTATAAGTAGAAAAATAAAGAAGACAATCAGATGTGTGGTTTTGTACTTTTGATTATTCATCATTTTGAAATTGCTGAATGAATAATAAAATTTTATACAAAATATAATATATAAAGTTTGACGTATGTTGGTTGGTTTAAAATTAAATTGCACGTTATAATGTGCCATATACTATTAAGATGTATAGAATGTGGTATTGAATTTATAACAAGTCAATGAACGTTCGACTTTCTAAACGCACGTTGCGTCGTCGTCGTCGTTGTTGTCGTTGTTCATTTTGTTAGTACTCATACTTACGAACCTACATATATTAAGATTTATTTTTATTATGACTGATTTATTGATTATTTAAGGTGTCGTTTTTTTTTATTATTATTATTTTTTAGAGGAACCTTTTAGAGTAGCGGAACTCGGTTTAGATTTCCAAAAATGTCTATGTGGCTTTGAATATTGAAGATAACCTATTTGTACGTATTTTGCATACGTAAATATTAGAAAATTATTTTAGAATTAATTCTTATTTGAGTGTAAAATATAGATAGACTACGTATATGAGAGGTGCAATAATAGTTAAAAGTGTAGAACTGACCTATTAAACTTTTGCAAAAACGTAATAGAAGTAGAATAAGTGTTTAATTTGTTTAACACTTGTCTTGACATTAAATTTTTTGTTTATTTATCGCATTCAGTTGAAGAAACTAGGCATGTCCTAATGACTTCATAAATTGTTTTAAGTAAATTGCGAAATCTTTTATGAACAAAAGAACACACTTGTTGAAAAAAATTAAATTGAAAAAAATGCGTATACGCCCAAGTGCTCTTTTTTGATTGATTTGTCTAAAGTTCATATGCATCTCAATTTCCTCGGAATTTATGATATTGTCAAATTAAAAACAGTAGTGTGTAGTACCCGTGGTGTAATAGTTAGTGCGTAGGACGGTCACTCCAAAGGTCTTGGGATGAATTCCCGCCTGTGCCACTTAAAGGTTTTTTCATATATACTTCCTCTTGCGAGGAATTGAAAAATCCTTCAAGAGTAAGTGTCATGAAGCCGTCAAATTAACCGTTCGGATTCGGCTTAAAAAAAATTTGTAGGTTCCCTTCATCCCTGACAACATTACTCCTACAGGAAGGGTTGAGAGTTGTAAGGCAATAGGGGTAGGCTAGGTCTAAGGCTAGACAATATTTTTGGTAAAAACATTTTAGTCCGGGAGCTAGCAACGTTTGGAAAACAAGAATTTTAGGTCAGTCAGTTTTTTGATATGTTATCTTTCTTGCTTTTTCGGTTAGAGTCTGGGCAGTCTGGCTGGCGGTAGCGGTTGCGTTTGGGGGGGAGGGGCAATTTCAAAAAATTATTACTTAAAATGGGGAAAAAATAGTTAAAAAATAACGGTAATACTTACAATTAAGTATTATACCTTTTTCAAAAACTGAAAACAAAAATTTCAACTTCAATATTTCAAAATTATTTGTTTATAAATATGTTTTTTTTTTTAATAATTTGTTACTCTTATTAATTATTAATCAAAAACTGAAAACTAGATGATTTTATGTCTTTAAGTTTTTGAGAAAATTGAAAAATTAATTTAGCCTAGGTATATCTTAATCCATATTCAATTTTTAGTAATCTTCAATTTTCTCGAGAACTAGTAGACATAAAATCATCTAGTTTTCAGTTTTTGATCACAAACAAATATGAGCAGTGAATTCTTAATAAAAAAATGTAAATAATCTTAAGGTTTTGAAAAATTACACTTTAAACCATATTTTTAACTTTTTTTCTTACCAAATTTTGAGTTTAAAAAAATTTTTTTTCAAAAACTATGCATAGTTTTGACTTGATTTAAAAACAAGCTAATAGACAAAAGTGTTGGCTTTAAAAAAAGGTATAATACTTAATTGTAAGTATTACTGTTATTTTTTAACTATTTTTTTCCCATTTTAAGTAATAATTTTTTGAAATTTCCCCTCCCCCCTAAACGCAAACGCTACCGCCAGCTAGACTACCCAGACTCTAACCGAAAAAGCAAGTAAGACAACATATCAAAAAATTGGCTGACCTAAAATTCTCGCTCGAAAACGTTGCGAGCTCCTATACTATTTATAGAGTGAAGACAAAAAAGAAACTTGCCAATAAAGGAAATGAATAAGAATATGATTATTGATTACCAAATTCTAACCATTAGAACATTTTAATTGCAAAGTTTTAGGAAAATGAGTGAAATTGTCAATTGAAAAAATAGTGTTTTCAAAAACACTTTTTTTTAAATTCTTTGTTGAAATTTATTTTTTTTTAAGTTAAGTTTTCTTTAAACTTCAATTTGTGTACCTATTTAAGGTGACGTGAAATAGTACCAAATGAAATAACACCAAATTTCAAATTTGGCCTTATTTCGTTGTTCAAAACGAAATAAAACCAATTTGGCTTTATTTCGATTTATAAAAAGAAATAAGGCCAAAAAAATAATGGAAAAAAAGCCGAATATTTTAGAATTCAAAAGTTGGCAATTAGCACGGCGTACTAACAGCTAGGTATGTAAGGGGGGGCATGCTGCCCCCCTGCAACCCCCCTGCTTGGGATCACTATAGGATTTGGGGTGGGTGCGAGTTTGGGTATATGCAAAGAACTTTTGCATTTGAGCACTAAAATCAAAGAAATTCCCAACAAAAAAAAAGGAAGTATGTCTCACAGTTATGAAAGAATCACAATGCATTCGTGTTCTTTGCATATACCCAAACTCGCACCCACCTCAAATCCTAGTGATCCCCCCCCCCCTTACATACCTAGCTGTTAGTACGCCGCCGTGCTATCAATTCAAAAAAACTTGTTTAGGCTCCAATTTTAAAAATTTGAATCGAGCAACAAGTATCTGTCATTTTTCAACTTTTTTAATTAATAACAAAAAAAATTGTTCCAAAATTGCACTTCCCCCGAATTTTTATTAAAACAAAAGATAATTTTACTTTATGTTTTTTCCTAATTCTGCAAAATTTTAAATCGAAACAATGCCAAATTACTATTATTTCGTTTTCTAAAGCGAAATAAACCCAAATTGAAAATTTGGCCTTATTTCGTTTTCAAAAACGAAATAATGCTAAATTTATTGAATTTGGCTTTATTTAATTTGGCGTTATTTCACGTCACCCCTATTTAAGAAACATCCTTTCTGCATATTATGATATATTTATCTGCAAAGTCAATATCTCTGCAGATTCTTGACAGACTTAAGTAGCTTTTATTTATTTTGAAGTGCCGAGAAATGTCAACTTTTTAAATTTGGCATCACAGGATTTTAAAAGTTAAACATTCTTATGAAATTGTAACCTTACCTTTTCGCGAGCTTTATTCATATTAAATAAATAAAGTTTTTTAGAACTTACCTCAAATTTTTTTTTCTCTCATGTTTCAAGCAAGTTTCATTGTTTGTGGTCACAGAATAAGTCTAATTATAAAAATGCAATAAAAACAAAATTTGAATTTAACCTCTAAAAATATTACAAAAAAGAGGCTGGGATGCGACCCACACTGATAACTTCCCATCCCGACTGTCCATATGTCTCCCTTAAAAGTTTGTAGGTTTTATGTTTTGTTAAAAATGTTGTCAGTTGAATTATTTTTAAAAATCTTAATATTTCCAACAATATTTTGCATATAATGAAATAGTTTGATTTTGAAAGCTATTTTTTTCACGAGATTTTTAGTCGAAAACCAATTTTTACCAATTTTAGTAAACAAACACAAATTGGATGAATGAAATTAATTTGAAGTCAATATCTTCTATTGTTCACGAGATATCGAGAACCGAACATCAATTTTTGCCAAATTTGAGTACAATTTTTTGTAGATTTTATTTTTTTATAAAAAAAACTAAGTGTTGGATTTTTATGAAAAATGTACGGAATGTTGAAAACAATATTTTCTGTGAGGTAAAATAAGTTTGAAGCCAATATATTTTATTTTTGAAAAGATAAGTCGAAAATCATTTTTTACCAACTTTAATTAGTTTTTATTAGTTTTTTATTTTTTTGTAAAAAAAAATTGTCGATTCGATTTTTCTATAAATTTTATTGAATGTTGACAACAATATTTTTTAAAAGATAAAATTTAATTAAAATTGAATTCAATATCTTGAAGTTTTAAAAATGTATTTGAGTCGAAAATCAATTTTTACCAATTTTTGTTTATTTTTTTTTTAGGTTTTAAATTTTTTGTAAAAAAAACTGTCTATTCGATTTTTATTGAAATTTTACCAATTATTGACAACATTATTTTTCAAAAGATAAAATTAGTTTAAAGCCAATATCTCAAAGTTTTGAAAAGTTATTAGAGTTGAAAATCAATTGTTACCAACTTCTATTAATTTTTTTTTAGGTTTTTATTTTTTGTAAGAAAACTGTCAATTTGATTTTTTTTTCAAAATTTTTCAAAATGTTGAAAAAAATAGTTCTTATAAGATAAAATTAGTTGGAAGCCATAATATCAAATTTTTGAAAAGATGTTTGAGTCGAAAACCAATTTTAACCAACTTGGAGTAATTTTTTTATAAAAAAAACTGTCAATTCGATTTTTCCCAAAATTTTATCAGATATAAAAAACGTTATTCTTCGTTGCAAAAAATTGTTTTTGAGATAAAATCATTTTTTGTTCGTAAAATTTTCGAGGTGACAAATATTTTTTTTTTTCAGTTTTTTTTTTTGATTTATAAAAAATACCGTTAATTGGATTTTTTTCCAAAAATATACTAGTTTTGTATCACGTTACAATATATAATATAAAATTTAATTCAAGTCTCTAGCGTTTTTGGTTCGTGAGATATTTAGGGTCATCTTTCTAAAAATCTTTTATTTTAACTCTAGGGGCCTTGAAACGTCGAGAATGTCAAAATTTTCAATTTGACAAATCGGAACCATTACAATAACTTCCTATGGGAAGTTAAAATGCAAAGCTCTATAGTCTATCACGCTACGTAATGATATTAATTAAGCTCAAAGTAAAGTTTCTAGATTTATGTGGAATCACAATGTATCAAAACGTTTGTCTTATTTTATTCCTAAAACTCACTTCAACCTAACCTAACCTAACCTATATCACAAAACTTGTTAACTTAACTTATACTAAGCCTTAACCTAAAAAATAGACCTATAATCATACAACAAATATTGGATGTTTTAATGAAATAAAAAACAAGTGTAAACTGAACAACGGATAAGTAAAAAGTTTGAAAATTAACAACAAATAAAAAGAATTAGTTCCTTGCCTAGCTGGGAAATCAAAGCAACTTACTATGATTTCTAAAAGTTGTTCCTCTGGAATTACATTATGATTTTAAATATATTAATTTCTGAACATCTTCGAAGTGTGAAAACACAACTAAAAGGTAAAATAACGAGTACCCCTAAAACTTGTGATGCTGCATAGTGCACATACGAGTTATAGCGGACTTTTAACCAATATAGCGGACTTTTAACCAATAATATGTAAATACCTATAAAATTTAAAAATATAACATCCCAATTAAATATGACATATAACATTATATCCCCTGTTATTAAACTTGAAGGTTTTTGTGACACACTTGCCAAAAGTAATATAAAATCAGGTTTTTTTTTAAGTTAAAGAAGATCACCAGCCCTGAAGTACAGAAAACAATAGGTAACCAGTTTTATTTTATTTTTAGTACAACTTTTATATTTGTACTAAGTTTTTATTTAATTGAAACTAATTAAAATGTGTTTATTTAGGAACTACTTAGGAGAAGATTCAGTTTTAAATGTCATTTTTTACATAATTTTCACATATCATATTTGGTACAGTACAAAAGCTTTTGTTTGAAGGAATTGTGTACAAATTATGAATTTCATAATAAAACTACTCAAAATATTTATGCAATAACATAGTCTTGCTACATGCTTCACATGCTTCACATGCTGCACATGTTTTCATATTTTGTTTTTTTTGTACCAAAACCATATCTCTAAATTCCGGAAGCTTAACTTTCTTCTTCAGTGACGAGTCAATATTTATAACCTGTAAAGATAAAAATAATTATTTAAAAATAAAAAGAATACCAGATAAAATCATTCAAATTAAATATAAGAGTAATTTTAGTCTCATAAAAATAATTGTCTTTCAATTAAATGTACACAACACAAATTAAAATGAAACCGAAAGTTATTTATCTTGAATTTTGTCATTTTACGAGACTTTCGATTTCAACAATTATCACATCACAATAATTGCCCTCCTCATCATTATCATCACATCACTAACGAATATATTTATAATAAATCTAAGTTAAATGAAATGATTTGGTTTTTGAATGTTACGTTACCTTTAAATTTGAATTTAAATGATTTTGTTAATGTAGCTGAATTAATATAATGTTAAATAATAAATTTGAACTTGAACTTCATCTTAGTTCAATGATGCACATATAATTAACAAAAGTTATTTATTTATTATAATTTTATATCCGCTAAGATACGTTAACGTATGTACATATATTCAAAGCCGGAAGCAGTGTAAGCTGGTTTTTGTAATTCATTCACAAATTTTGTTGTGGTAGGTATAAAGGTATTTTAAGTTGAATTAATTTTGAATATTGTAATATTGGTTGAAATTCAAATAGGTGACTGACCCTCTGAGTTAAAATAAAATAAGATACCTTATGGAGTATATTAATAAACATAGGTTTATTATTTTACTAGATAATTGATATTGATGGATATTAACTCTTATCGCTTGGGAAAAATAAATAAATTACATAAAAATACACAAAACAGTGATGAAGAGTCCTAAAAATATAATTTGTTCGTCATAACGTCTGCATATATATTTTAACTAAGGTGAGAATTTAAAAGTCTTTAGCAATTTCTTAAACATCCATTTTTTAGACAAGAAATTAGAATTGTTTATTGATAATTAACAGAAAATTTTCAAATTACATATGGGCTCCCGAAATCGTTAAAAAAAATCCATAACATTGGGTCAATTATTTCGAGGTTTCAAGTTAGTATTTGACACTCGTTAAAGTCAGTTGTCATTTGAGTTGTAATAATGTTGGTTGAAAAAAGTGGTGATACAAAAGTAGCCATTTTTTCCAGCATTATACGCGATGCTTCTGTTCATCGTACTCGATCTATGAATGAAATCGGTAAAATTGTGCAGAAATTTAAGGACAGTTTAACCTTTGCTGTTTTCGAAAGCATTGTTCATAATCGTAATCGACTTTATGACGAAAATGTTCTGCTTCTAGTGTTTTGGAATTTTGACCCCTACCTTGTTGCTTAGTTCAAGTGTCCATATCTCAAGAACCAGTAGAGATATCGACTCCAAATAAATTTTGTTTTACATATAATAAAATAGCAAGATGTGGAAAGGACTTTTACGAATGTTGAGTGGTTGGATTTTAGCAATTAAAAAAAAAATAAAATTTTCTATGACAACAAGTATTTCGCGAACCAAAAACGCTAGCGACTTTTATTAAATTTAATATTGAATAAATCTGAAAAAAAAATATTTGTGACCACGAATATTTTACGAACAAAACATAACCAAACTAGACCAATTTTATGCAACGAACAATTGCGTTTTTGACATCTAGTAAAATTTTGAGAAAAATCAAAGTGACGATTTTTTAAAATAAAAACCTAAAAAAATATTACTAAAAGTTGGTGAAAATTGATTTTCGAATTAAAAGTCTTGGCAAAAATTTAAGATAATGGATTCAAACTAATTTCATCTTATAAAAAATATTATTTCAACATTCAAAAATTTTCTTATACAAATCTAATAGTCAGTTTTTTTTTTATTAAAAATAAAATCTACAAAAAATACAACACAGACTTGTTAAACATTGATCGATTCACGACTCAAAATAAGTTCATTCTGTGCTAAATTTTGTTTTTAACGCAAGATAATGGTCTTGGAAAAATGCAATCTGTATTTTTTTTATGTAAAAAACAAAAACTTTCAAAAAATGCTCTGAAAATTGGTTTTCGACTTAAACTCTCGGGAACACATTTTATCATTTATCATACAAAATATTGCTGCTAACTTTTAGTTAATATTTTAGAAAAACTCGGTTTACAACTTATTTTACAAACCACGATAACCTCAAAAACAACAACAAACTGATTAGATAGAAATGGTTTTCGACTCAAGTATAAAGAGAACAGAATGTTGACTTCAAATATTTTATTGAAGTTTTAGAAAAATCTACAGATAGGCATGGGTTGGAAGTTAATAGTGTGGGTCGCATCATAGTCTCATTTGTAACTTTATTTTCAAGATCGAAGAATGAAAGATAACGTATTTTAGGGTTGTAAAAGAATGCAATCTTTTATGAATGCAATCTTTAGCGACCTTAAATTGACTGAGAATTTAAATTTTGCAATCAGAACGATATTATGGTACGAATATTCATTCGCACTCGTACAGTTGCTAGAGCACTAAAAGATCTTGACATTCACAAATCCGCTAGCCCGGATTGTATCCCCGCTATTGTTCTGAAGAGGTGTTCTTCAACGCTGGCAAAACCACTGCGTTAGCTTTAAGATCTTACCTTTTCCACAGGTCTCTTTCCGAGGGAATGGGAAACAGCATTTGTTCAGGTTCAAATCTGATACCCACAAAATAAACGCTGGTGTGCCCCAGGGCTCCGTTTTGTCTCCAACACTTTTCCTTATTTTTGTAAATGATCTTTTGTCTGAAACTTCTAACCCCCTAAATTGTTTAGCTGAAGACAGTACCCTTAGTTCTTTGGATGTGGACTACCAATGGCAGCGTATGATAAGCTCATTCAATTCCGATCTCGACAGCATTGTCCAATGGGAAATCAAAAACCGTGTAGAAATTAATGTTTCGAATACTCAATGCTGTCTACTGTCGCAAAAGCGTAACCCTCCCCCAAGGGCACTATCCATCGATGGTTCTTGCATTGAGGAAACTGAACAGCTTTCAATTCTAGGTATGTGCATCACAAACCACTTGTTGTGGAGTGATCACATAGAAGAAGTTTTTAACTCCTTCTGATCAGGCTATAATTTACAAAGCTTTTATTTGTCGAAAACTCGAGTGTAATTCTCATATTTGGGCTTATGCCCCAATAACGTTCTTGAGTATTTGGATAGAATTGAAAAGAGAACTCTGAAAATGAAAGGAGATCGATCTCTTACCGAGACATTTGCTTCTCTTGAACACCATATTAAAAGTTTCATGTCTATAATTGTTTTATCGATATTTTCACCAACAATGTTCTTGTGAAAAAGCCAGTTGTATCAACCCCCTCAAACAAGTCAACCGTAATACCCGTACTTCTTGGAATGCTCAGCAGTTTAATCTTGAGCCCTACGTCGAACGTACTGTTTAATATAGGGACTCTTTCCTTAGGCGCACTTTACGAATGTGGAACGCTTTACCAGGCTCAATATTTCCCAATTATTAGAATGTGCAGACATTCAAAACTAGTGTGCATTGGCATCTCTTTTCTAATTCTGTCCTCCCTTTCTAATTGCTCGCACAGTGACGAAATTGACGAAAACACTTTTTTTGTTTCGCTTACTTTACGACTTATAGCATATTTTAAATTTGTTGATTTATAAACTATGACTTTCTGCAGCCTCGCAACTTTACAGTTTCCTAACTTCGTCATCAATAATAACTTATCAATGATTTTCTTATTATTTTCAGGTTATGTTTTTGGAACTTTTGGGGGTTTCGGTATCACAGCTGGTGCTCACAGACTCTGGTCACACAGAGCCTACAAAGCCAAATGGCCCATGAGGGTATTCCTGATGATCTGCCAATCGATTGCATTCCAAAACAGTATCTACGAATGGGTTCGTGATCACCGAGTTCATCACAAATTCACTGACACCCATGCCGATCCGCATAATTCGCGACGAGGATTCTTCTTCTCGCACATGGGTTGGTTGATGTGCAAGAAGCACCCTGATGTCAAGGAGAAGGGCAAACAAATTGACATGAGCGATTTGGAGGCTGATCCAATTGTCATGTTCCAGAAGAAGTGAGTTCAATCATAAATCATAATCACACTTTTGACATTTTCTTAATTATACAATTTTGTTTGAAGGTATTATTTCTACATTATGCCGCTGTGTTGCTTCATCATGCCCTCGTTGATTCCGTACTTTTATTTCGGATTCTCAATTAAGGTGTGCTTCTTCACCTGCTCCATGCTTCGTTACGTGCTCTCACTCCATTACACTTGGCTGGTTAATAGTGCTGCTCACTTTTATGGCATGAAGCCATACGATAATTTCATCTCATCGACCAACAATAAGATTGTCTCGATATTGGCCTATGGTGAGGGATGGCACAACTATCACCATGTCTTCCCCTGGGATTACAAAGCAGCTGAATTGGGAACATACACTTACAATTGGTCAACAGCTTTAATTAACTTCTTTGCCAAGTTTGGTAAGTATTTCAATAAAAAGCCATGCCATTCACATGACACTGATTGACTAATTAAACAAATTTTTGTATTATCAGGTCTTGCCTATGACCTTAAGACCGTCTCAGAAGACATGATCCGCAAGAGGGTTCTACGAACTGGCGACGGAAGTCATGTCTACTCAAGGAATGACTTAAATAACAATTCAATGACAGAAGATATGATTCTTCAGCTTAACCATGACAACGAGGAGAATCTCGTTTGGGGTTGGGATGACACGGATATGCGTAAAGATGACCGTGAAGGAGCCAATATAATTAAGAAAGAAATATGATTAACCGGGTTATAAATTGCGGCTAAGAGTTCTTTTTTTTATTTTGTTAACGTTAACGCTCTCTTGTAAATAGTATAGGTTTAGTTTGAGTTTTTAGACGGAGTTCAATATGGGTTCAAGTTTATTACTTGGGTTTGTAATGTGGGAAGTTATATGTAATATTTTAAGCTATTATGGTGATTTGTGATAAAATCACTGAATTAATAATAATTTAAGGCTGTAATCCTTGAACGAACATTATTTCATATTATAATGGAAATACGTATGATGTAAGAGTATAAGAAATATTAAAGATGTTTTTTTTACTTTAAATTTTTTTGTTTTTAGTTAAGTGGTATTGAGTTGAAGCCATTATATTTGGACGTCATGAGTGTTTTAATTAAGCGAGAACAAAAGCAAAGCTAATTTTCACCGTACAGAGTAAATAATAAAGGTATTAAGAAAAAGCACAAAACCTCAAGCCGGTCGATCAGCAGCAACGTATTGATCGTGTCTTCGATCATTGGGTCCTTGAAATGGATCAAAACGATCCAGATTTTTATCGAACAATTCACTTTAGTGATGAGGCTGATTTTTTTATCTGGTGCTCGTACGTTTATAAGCTTAATTGTTGCATTTGGTTTTCGGAAAATCCTAGAATAATTGTTGAAAAGCTTCTAAAGCCTCATCCTCATTGTGTTACTGTTTGATGTGGTTTTTGAACCAGGTGGCTGGATCTTACTCATTTGAAAATAAGGCTGTTGCAACTATTATAGTGAATGGATAAATGGTAAAGGGGGGTCTTGAAATATCAACACAAGTCTTGAAATATTAAACTAGGTCCGCGGATTTGAAATATCAAATGATGTTTTAAGGAAGGCCTTAAAAATCAGGGAAAGTTTTGAAATATAAAGGGAGGTCATGAGATATCAAGAAAGGTAAGATTTTTTCAAAAAATACCAGCTGAGGTTTGGGGATATAAGGGAGTGATTTATCAAGGGAGATCTTGAAATATCAGAGGAAGTCAGGAAATTTTAAAGAAAGTGTGACAATGTCATACAATGTAAATAGGTAGTTTTAAAGATTTTAAGAAAAGTTCTTGACATATCGATGGAGGTTTGAAGATTTAAACGGATATCTTTAAATATGAAGCGAGGTTTTGAAATATTAAGGCGGGTCTTCAATTAATTAATATCGAAGGAGGCCTGAAAATATCTTGGAAAGCCTTCTAAAAAACTGATGTCTGTTTTTTTTTTTAAAGGAGTTATTGAAATTTCAAGCTAAGTTTCAAGGGAGGTCTTGAAACATGAAGTGATTATAATAAATTTGGTGTATGAAATGAGGTCTTCAAATATCTAATGAAATATCAAGGGTCTATAAATTTCTATGGAAGTTTAGAAATATCAAAAGATGTCTCAAATATTAAAGTAGTTTTAAAAAAAAAACTCAAGGGTGGTTTGGAGATTTAAGAGGAAGTCTGGAGATTTCAAGGAAGGTTTTGAAATTTTCGGGAATTACAAGTAAGGTCTCGGAATTTCTTTAGAGTTAAGGAGAAAGAAAGGAGTACTTAAATTATGAAGTGAATCCTAAATATTTCAGGAAAGGCCGTGATTACAGTAGTGGGGTAATAATATTTCAAGGGAGGTCTCTATTCATATAATTATTGTAGAGAAGATTTGAGAAGTAGCATTTCATCGCAAATTGCGATTGTCTTTTATCTGCATGAGACTGCACAGGGTTTATGTTGTTTGGAATGGTGTTGTCTAAAGGCAAGAGTTAATTTCTGGTCTTACAGATTGTCGATATCATATCTGCACTAAGATCATCATGGAAGTAATTCTTGGTTACCAGGTCATTTTGGAGATGTTTGTACTCCAATCTCCTTTGGCTATCTTAGTTTTAGTCTTGGAAGCTATCAAATTAGGCGGACTTTTCAAGGAGTGCATATATCGATCTCTGTCCATTAGTTAGTTCACAATTTTAAATTTATGCCAATGTACTGGTTGGTTCATCACCTTTTTCATGAAGTCAAGACAGAGCTCAAGGGTGTTTGTGAATAAAAAACATAAATTGAATTAAATAAAAAAAATCTTAGTTCGTAGGCCGAAAGGCATTAATTTTAAGAATCATGAATTTCTTAGAGCGCCCGATTAGGGCCAGTAAGTTATATTTAAGTAGAATTAATTAGGCTAGTTTCCCATTTTGTCTAGCATGTAAGTAGAGTTAAGTTTAAATGAATAAAATAAAAAAAAAAAAAAATAAAAAAAAAAAATGGTGTTTGTGAATGGTGTTGGTAGTCCGGTCTCCGTAGGTAGTATATAATGGGTGATTTTTTTGAGGTTAGGATTTTCATGCATTAGTATTTGACAGATCACGCGGGATTTCAGACATGGTGTCAAAGAGAAAGATGCTCAGTATGCTTTGACATTTCATCATGAATAGACTTACTAACGAGCAACGCTTGCAAATCATTGAATTTTATTACCAAAATCAGTGTTCGGTTCGAAATGTTTTTTATCGACAAATTTTGTTCAGCGATGAGGCTCATTTCTGGTTGAATGGCTACGTAAATAAGCAAAATTGCCGCATTTGGAGTGAAGAGCAACCAGAAGCCGTTCAAGAACTGCCCATGCATCCCGAAAAATGCACTGTTTGGTGTGGTTTGTACGCGCGCTGGTGGAATCATTGGACCGTATTTTTTCAAAGATGCTGTTGGACGCAACGTTACGGTGAATGGCGATCGCTATCGTTCAATGCTAACAAACTTTTTGTTGCCAAAAATGGAAGAACTGAACTTGGTTGACATGTGGTTTCAACAAGATGGCGCTACATGCCACACAGCTCGCGATTCTATGGCCATTTTGAGGGAAAACTTCGGAGAACAATTCATCTCAAGGAATGGACCGGTAAGTTGGCCACCAAGATCATGCGATTTGACGCCTTTAGACTATTTTTTGTGGGGCTACGTCAAGTCTAAAGTCTACACAAATAAGCCAGCAACTATTCCAGCTTTGGAAGACAACATTTCCGAAGAAATTCGGGCTATTCCGGCCGAAATGCTCGAAAAAGTTACCCAAAATTGGACTTTCCGAATGGACCACCTAAGACGCAGCCGCGGTCAACATTTAAATGAAATTATCTTCAAAAAGTAAATGTCATGGACCAATCTAACGTTTCAAATAAAGAATTGATAAGATTTTGCAAATTTTATGCGTTTTTTTTCAAAAAAAAGTTCTCAAGCTCTTAAAAAATCACCCGATAGTTTGGCGTGTTATATGGAAGTCCGAAAATTTTGTTGATTTATTGTCTTTGAAATGTTTCCACTTCTTCGATTTGCCAGATTCCCCATACATGTGCTGCATATCACATAATTATAAAAACTACTGCTTCAAATATTCTATATTTAGCACTTGGCAATTCTTCTATCTTTCTCTTTCTCCAGTACCATTTATCATTTCCTACAAACCGTCCAGTTTCATTTCGGAAAATCAAGATTAGCTCTTAAGTCAAAATATGTTTTGAATCTGTTGATCATTACTTGCATCATATTCGTATTGTAAGCCAATATTATTATAAGTCATCAGTGAACATTAGAACTTTAATTTTAGTTTCCGTGTAAGATATACCTCCTGGTAGGTGTATATAGAGGTCATCCAAGAATAGGAGTGGACTTAGGAGGCAGCCTTGTTTTATTCCTGTTTCTGTTTGAAACCAAATATATTACAATCCCATATATCTGAACTATTTTCGTGATAAAACTATTGCAGTATTTTAACCATCTTCGTAGACATGCCAAGATTCGATAGTTTGTAAAATAAGATTTTTCTATCAATGGTGTCGAAAGCTATAAAGAAGCCATATAGTTTTTTTCGTTTTCTAGATCGGATTGGGCAATACTTGTCAGAATGAAGATATTGTCTGCTGTAGAATAGCACTTACAGAGTCCAGCTTGGTATTTACTGGGTAGATAAATTGCATCTACCCAATACTGCTCCTGAAAAAAATGCTTGTAACAGCGTTTAGAAAAGATATATCTCTATATTTATTTGGCTCCGTTGGATTTGGATTTTCCTTCTTCATTATAAGGAATATGACTGGAACTATATAAACGGAGGACACCTTCCATAATTTACAACGCTGACACGATATTTTCAAACTTTGTACGTAACGTTTGGAATATAAAAATATGCAAATGAATTTCTTCTATTATCTTTCATTTCGAGATGGAACCTTTAATTAAACTGGAGTAACACTGACATAAGACAGACGTATAGTTGCAATCCCACCTCTTGCGAGAAATTAATAAGTCCCCGAAGAGTACTGTATGTGAAAAATTTCTTCTTAAATCAGCCCTTAGGCATAAGAACTCTATTTCTGGCGTCACTTGGATAAAGAAATAGCTTAAAGTTGTTAGTCACTAGGCCCCGGTTCTCTATGATCTATAATAAAATCAGCTGTATTAATTCGGAATATTTTTTAGGCTTCATAGAATTAACGTAGAAATAATGGCATCATTTTAAACCAACTTTGAATTACATGTCTCTCTAGACCATGCCACAAAAGCGAAAGCTAATTAAAACGACCACGAATCACTAAATTAGAAAAAATTGTATGCTTATCTTAAAACCTCCCTGTACCCTACGTTGGCTGTGGTATTTCTAGGTGGCAACAAAATGTATTAATTTTCAAGAGATCCTACTCGAGAAAGTGCCACATACAATTTCCCGTAGGAAAAGCACTCTTTCTTGAAGTCGATACCAACTATGGAAAAAGTTTGTCCCTGGGATTTATTTATTGTTAGGGCAAAGGATATTTTTAAAGTGATCTGTAACCTTTTAAAAGATATGGGCAAATCAGTTGGTATCATTGGAATCCGCAGAACATGTGCGAGCTGACCAGCCACGGGACCTGTAATGATAGTTGCTACAATCACATTATCTCTTAATTCTTTGATCAATAGTCTTGTACCATTACACATATTGGGAGGGCTTAAATTTCTTAAAAGCATAACAGGTGTACCTAGCGGACAAAATTGTGAATCTAAAAAATTTCATAAAAATCGGTCCAGTCGTTAAAGAGAAGTTCAGTGACATACACACTCACAGAAGAATTATATATATTAAGATATTATTTTCAACATTCGGTACAATTTTGAGAAAAATCGAAGTGGCAGTTTTTTTTTACAAAAAATAAAAACCAAAAAAAAAAACAATACTAAAACTTAGTAAAAATTTACTTTCGACTCAAATATCTTTTCAAAAATTAAAAAATATTGGCTTCAAGATAAAATATCTCAAAGAAAATATTTTTTTCGACGTTCAGTAGATTTTTTTATAAAAATCCAACAGTCAGTTTTTTCATAAAAAATTAAATCTACAAAAAATAGTACTCAAAATTGGTAAAAATTGATGTTCGGTTTTCGATATCTCGTGAACAATAGAAGATATTGACTTCAAATTAATTTTATTGATCCAATTTGTATTTGTGTATATAAGAAATAATTTTGTTTAAGAAATGCTACTAGTAAAAATTGGGTTTCGACTAAAAATCTCGTTAATAAAAAAATTATTTCGAAATCAAACTATTTTATTATATGCAAAATATTATTGGTAGTTTTTAAATTTTTAAGAATAAAAACACGAAAACCTACAAACTTTTAAGCAAGACAAATCGACAGACGGGATGGGAAGTTATCAGTGTGGGTCGCATCCCAGCTTCTTTTTTCATAACTAACTAGCAAACCCGACGAACTCCGTTTCGCCACCAGATGGCTTCTTTTTTGTAACATTTCGTTTTGGGATTAAAAGATGAAGACAAATTATTTTTTTTGTTTTATATTTGAAAAGGAAAAAATTTTATTTCATTTCACAACAGTAATGAATTCATTTCGATTACAAAAATGAAGTGTAATTTAGTTGAAATTCTCTAAGTATAAAATGAAAGTGAATCCAAAGTAAATACTGAATCGAAGCGTTATACCGTCCGCAAATTTACGTTTCATTGAAGTGCTCTTTGGTAAAGCACATTTTTTTTTTTTTTTTTTGGCCTAAATTTAACACAAACAAAGCTGATGGTTTCCCAACTCGTGAACACGCAACGTATAGCTGCCCATGTGAAAAACAATGATTTTCTAAATTTATCCCGCAAACACTAAGCGATTGGCCTTGCGACTTGTTAATTGTTATTGCAAACGCAAGGCGAACCGGAAATTGAAATCGTTTGAAGTCAGATCAGTCGGAATCATTGGTATTCGAGAAATATGTACATAGATTTTCACGTTCTTTCCATTAATAATGGTTGCCTCAGTCAAATTCGGCATAAGTCTTTTCGCCGCAAGTCGAGTACTGTTGCAAAGTCGCGGTGGATGCAAATAACGCAATATAACTGAACCAACTTTGAATTGCAAGTTATGTGGTGGAAATCCTGGTAACAGAGAGTTCAAAAACTCCGTTGGATAATTTACTACATCATCGGGATTTGTTATGGAATCAACACGGATTTGTAAGTCACCAAATCTCCAGCGATTTTTGATTGAATGGTGAAATTAAGTGCGTGTACATGTACATCATTATTTTTTGCGGCGAGAATTGCTCGTTGACTTAACCAAGCATAATAATTCTGATAATTCTCACTAATGTTTGGGAAAACATTTTCAATAAGAGCTAATTGAGAGTCAACAAATCGGCAAAAGTCATTGATAAGAGTGAATAATCCAGTTGTCGCATCAACTGGCACTTTTCCATTTCCAACAGCTGACAATTGTTTGAAAATTGTGCAGCACTTTGATCATTTTGAAGTTGAACTCTCATATTAGTGGTTAGCGATAACGTTTTTACGTTATTCCACAAAAGTGATGCCTTCAGGCAAGCATTCAATTCATCTGCAGGCGTTCCACAGGCAACGTCTGCCTGAAATCGCCTGCCAACAATATCATCAAGCCGCCAAAGATGTTGTTACTTCCTCGAAGATCATTCAGTGTGAAGTTAAGTGCTTCAAGTGATTTCTTATGTGCCATTGTGGACTCATCCCAAATAATGAGCTTGCATTGCATCAACAATTTTCCCATTGCACTGGATCGGGAAATATTGCATGTTGGAGTATCAATTGTGTTTAAATTGAGTGGCAACTTAAGCGCAGAATGTGCAGTACGATGGTAACGCCAAAGCTATGTCACATCTTGATCGAATAGTGACCAAAATAAATGAAATGACAAATGTTTTCCCTGTTCCTCCAGGTGCGTCCAGGAAGAATAGACCACCAGTATTATTGTCCACCGCTTGCATTAATGTTTCGTATACTTGTTTTTGCTGTTCATTCAACAAGGGCACATTATTTCGAGCGAATTCCTGCAATGTATCAACATTGTATTGCAGCTCTCGATGATTTAATTCTTGGTTCAATCAATCGTGCATCGATCGATTTGGCGCAATCATTCCTACTTCAATCAGTAGCTTATTTGCAATAGTCAAGCATTGATCCTCAATCAGAATCATTCCTTCATTGTAGATTTCATACGTTATTTGAAGTCGATATCTCTGACGTTTCTAGAGATATGGTTAACTAAAAAAGGTTCCCAAAAGTAAGCTTTGGTTTAGAATATAGGGCCCTTGAAACGTCAAAAAAATTAAAAAAATTTCAATTCCACAAATCGGAACTTTTACAATAGCTTTCTATGGGAAGCTAAACGGAGTTCACCGCTTTTCTGTTGAAATTTTTCCTGAATTTTGTCTGCTATAAACTGCACGGAGCCCCAGACCTTTCTAACGAATGCAAAACCGTGGAAATCGGTTCGTGCGTTCTGGAGTTATAGCGTCAGGAAGGAAAACCCGATTTATTTATATATAGTAGATAATTGATTGACTATTATTAACAAAATAAACTTAAAAACAAATGTGAGTAACCTTAAATACAAACTTGACAGCACTTACCTGTCAAGAAATCGTCTCTAATAAAAGCAATCAATATAAACACTTATTTATTATAAAAATATTTGTTTTCATTTCCTGCTTTAAATAAAAACAAAAGAGCTGTTGTACAAACTTTCTTTCTTTTATTTAACACCACAATTATTATCTTATGCGACAAAAGAACACTTTAGTTTTGTTTATTCACAAGACTTGTCATCACCGAAACGTTAAAATAAAAATGTCTTCATTAATCGCTAGTGAAATCCTCCATGCGGCGAATACATTAATGGTTGTGCTTCATTATTATCACTATTCATAACATGTGTTCTAGCTGCATAAAGAAGTGCCGCCAAGAAGGCGCTATTATTCATTATTGTTGACATAAAAGTTGCCATTTTGATTGCAGGTAGAATGAATGGCAGAAAAGTTCCCAATAGCACAGCTGGCATTACCATCACCGGAACAGCCATCTGGATCATTAAATCCTTATACGAGTGTTTGGATTTCTTTTTAATTTTTTTCCTATCACCTTTTCCACGCCCTGTGACAATATCCTGGTAGTTTCCTGACAAAAATACGTGTTAAAAAAAAACCTTTATATAAAAGAATATTTGAATCTTTAGAAAACTCACTTCGTTTGTTCCTTTTCAGCGACAACTTGAGTTTATTCTCTTTACTGGGGACAATTTTCACTTTAACTCCAGGCAAGAAATGCAGCTGAATATTTCGATTTTTGAAAAATCTCTTGAAATGCCATATGACTCGTTGTGTCAACTCGTCATCGGGGATTTCGGCCAACTTTCCCTCCACTAAACTGTCCATACCCATTTCCTCATCTTCGCCTCCGAAGAATTGTTCCAGGAAGTCCTTGGTGAGATTTCCAGTTCGAGGATATACCTGTCGTTCTTCCATCTTCTGCAGCACAAACAGCTTCGAACACCGCAGAATAGAGAACCTCGTAATGCACTCGAGAATCCGTGTTGGCGTCGACGCCCGATGGTATGTTACGCTTTTTATCATTTCGTCACTGCTGCTAATTTCGCTGTTTTTCTTCGTATCGCTTGAGTCGCCATCTATGGTTAAATTCAAAGAATCGTCTTCGATTATACGTTGGTTTGTGGGTGCAATTTGAATGATCACATAAACACAAATTATTGTAAATATCGTAGCCGATTGCATTTTAATCAGAGGTATATAAACAGTAGCTGATGGTTTGTTCTTGAGAATTTGAGAGAAAATAAATGCGATGCACCAAGGCACGAGGAAGCCAATGAACTTGTTCGTCTCAAGTCCAGAATCAGACTGTGTGGCGCATTCAAGGATGGTTCTTTTGAGATCATCTCTCTGCGATGTGGAGGAGCTCTTTTGTGTGGTTTTCTTGTTATTCTTCTATTGGTAATCTAGCTTGTTGTGGTTGGAGCTTGGACTTGGAGTCGTAGAATGTAGGTTGCACGGAAAGTTGTGGGTTAAGTAAAGTAAGCCGAGATGGGAATTAGATAATGGCAATGGAAATCAAAGTAAGTCATTGGAAATGCGGAAAACTGAAAAGAATTCAATCGGAGATTTTATGATTAATTGAGTGTGATTGAATAATAAATGCGCGAGGCTCGCATCAGAGGGTCAAGTTCTATGTTGATGGCTATGGCAATAAAATATACCTGCCTGACGGGTGTAAAGTTACATAAGCTGTCACTTTGCATGAGGGAAAAGTATGCATTGAAGGTATAAGAGACCATACTAAGGAATAACTTTAGGTTGGGCTTAGATTGACATTCAAGAGCTACAAAACTTTCTCAAGTGAATGTGATATGAGTTTCATAACCCGTTTATCTACAAATTTGAATTAGAAGACTTGATTTACTGATTAAGACTTAAGATACGAGTATAATGAGTTTTAACTAGATTGATGCTAAATTAAACGCATCAAGCCATGCATCAGAAGTCTGAAGTAGAATTGTGATCAAACAAGAATATTGTGTCCTGCTAATGAAAGTGGATCAAATGCGTCTAACTGTTAACATCGATATAGAAATACTCAACCAATACGGATCCTCATTGATTTAAAGACCATAATATTTATGACTATAGCGGTGCATGGTAGTGACAAAAAGAAAATATGCTCTGTGGGATATGTATAATTAAACATAATTGATTATTATATTTCTGTTACATTTTTTGAAACAAGTTCTTCTTTCAAGACTTTCTTATTCTGAAATGTTGATTGAAATATGACTATATATTGAGAACATGGCTGTAAATTGTAGATAAAATCTTCTACATTTTCGTATAGTTGTTGAAAAATAATAATAAAATCGTTGTGAATAGTAGATATTTCAAATAGGAGATTTTAGATAGAAGAATAGAATAATATAATTTAGTTGTTCGCTGACTTGAAAAATTAATGATATTGCATATATTGTGGATGTTTGCACCATTAATTCAGAGTGCTGATGAAATAGAAGGATATACATTTCTAGCTGTAAAGAACAATATTTGGCAGTCAAACATTAATATTTTTTGAAATATTGCTGAACTATGAAAATGAATTTGTGCTCAATTAATACTTGTCCATAACTAATAACACTTTTGATATTGTCTCATTTATTATACAAGTTTTTCCGACACTTTTTGAATAAATCAATTCATACACCTACTAAGAAGATAGCAGCTATTAGTTTCAATTGAACAAGAAGATTATGCATTATTGTGCTGCTTACATTTGTTTTCATATGTATACTGCATATTAAAGGCATAACTTTCTCAATGGAGTATAACAATTCCTTTAAATTGGTTTTCCTTTATTGTAAAATAATCACAATCTTGAACCCTTTCGCTCACGAGTTGTACTCGAACAATGAAAATATTTATTTATATGTAAACGGAGGAAACTATTTAACTCAAATCACACTTAAAAGCGTTATTTAAAAATTAAATTCTTTAAGTAAGTAAGAAATTAGCTTTTTTAGCTTACCCTCTTTTTTGACCGAACTCCTTTTAAGTTTCAGTTCAAGATCGTATTTTTCAAATTGGATGTATTCGGCTTTAAAAAAATTAAAAATAAAAGTTGATTAAATTAATTTTGTACAATATTCTGGATATCGAACAATTTTATTAAAGAAATACTTAAAAATAAATAAATAAATAAATAATGAAATAATTTATTCGAAGAAATAAATAGTTTAAAATTGAATAAAACAATGGAAACTACATTCTTTCTATTTTTCTATTAAAAATTTGTTCAAAAATCACCTTAAAATACAATAATGTTTTTTTAAGTCTTAATTTTTCAGATTAATAATTTTTTAAACGTTTTTTAGCACTTATATTTAAAAAATAAAAACAAAATTAGGTGGCGCAACAGGCCACCTGATTGTTTGGGAGCTTAGTACGAGTATTAATTTGATAGAATCAAGTAGTATGTGTAGAGGCTAGGGTCGAACGAAGGAGGAAATAGGCCAAATTCCAGCTTACCGGTATTTTGGCAAAACCACCCGTCTTATAGCCAGCAAAATTAGAAGAAGTTCAAATGTTGTATACATCTCCCTTAAGGACCCAGAGAGGTATGGAAAAAACTACAAAGGAAGTGTCAAGAAAGCCACATCATTTCAGGTAAGGCGAGCGATAGTGACAGCTGCTTCAAGTTCAAAGCTTTCCATTAGTAAAATCAAAGCAGAAGCTGGGGTAAATGCTAGTAGATCGACTGTTGCTAGGGTGGGGGGTCAAACTGACTTCCATGTAGGCATAGGGAAGCTATATGCTTGTCTATAAGGAAGACGTGCTTACATGCACCTCCCCGTGGTGACTCCTGGGGACAAGTTAGAGAAATCAGTGCAGCTCGATGATGATTGATACTGTAGCAATTCATAGTTATTGAAAAAGGCACAGCTTAGAACTGCACTGAGAAAATTCTCAACTTGTTAGCGAACGTAAGAAGCTTTAGTTACCTTCCTTCCTAAGATTAAAAATCTTACGATCGATGGTAACGAGGGACCGTCCTCCTGGGTCATGGGTTCGAGGTTGACTTACCATAAAAATCATTAAAAATACAAATCGACAATTGAGTCGGTATTTCATATAAGATAAAAAGTCTGGAGTGGAAGTAAAAATCATTTTATAAAAGAATGATGTAATTGTAGATAAAGCTCGGTAGATTTAGTCCCATATGAAACCGGGCAACCACTACTAGGGTTATCTTCCCTAGATGGCTCCACATCAAAGACCTAAATTATCACACCATTGAAGATATGGTACCACGGGATATGTTGCAGCCCCATGGTTAATTCCATGAACATATATGGGATGGCCTCCTTGTGAGAGTATCGTGGGGGCTGTGGTTTATCCTATATGCATAGGGTATTGGTTTTTCATTGTTTACCCTGGAAAAATCAATACTTAGATAGACAAAACCAAGACCAAAGGTTAACAAATTGGCAGCGTTTGTTAAGTCTTGGTAGCTTATAAAGAGGAACTCACTCGAAGAATTTTGCCAAAGAAGAGAGGGTAAATCTTATGAAATACTTTTAGCGAATTTCAAAAACTAAGCGACAAAACAATGCCAGGGGCAGCAAGTTTAAAAGCTTGCCATCAATTAGGGCTCACTGCCAGGAGTTGATGTTGTGAGCAATTATATTAAACTGTTGCTCGGATGATACAGAAGACAGATCATATACGACACCAAAAAATGAAGAAAAAAACAACATTGAATGCTGCTCGCAAGATCCAACGCCTTAATTTTGCAACAAATCAGATCAAGTGGAATCGACCTTGGCATAACGTCGTCTTTTCCGATGAAAAAAAAATAATTTGATGGATTTAGCTGCTATTTCCATGATTTAAGAAAGGAAGAAATCTGTCTTGAAAAACACCTATTACGGGACAGTGAAGCTGGATTTTCAAAGCTCTTAATGACGGCAATCACTTACAAATCGATTCTGGAACCAGCTTTGCCTCAGTTTTTTTTTAATTATACAACAATAGAGTTTCCATAAAGCTAATGCATCAATACATTATTGCATGGAGGACAAAAGCTTGGCAAAATGTTAACCTATTACTATGGCCCCCATATTTTCCTGGCCTGAACATCATGGAAAACGTGTGGGATGCCTTTCAAGAAAAGTCTACAAAGGAGGACGACAATACCAAAAAACTGAAGAGATTATATTGAAGCCATAAAACGGTCCTGGCCCAAATTTCACTTAATTATCTGACAGGACTCTATGAATCCATACACCACAGGTTACTTGAAGTAATTCGGAAATCAGGAGGCAGTACACATTACTAAAAATTATTTTAATCCATTCAATGAAACCAATATTTACCTAAACCATAAGATTTGTTGTTACTTTATTTACTTTAAAGGGTCTTACAGGTAAGCTTACATCTTGTCCCTATCCATGTGACACAAAAAAACAGGTACTTTTTAAGACCTTCTTCGGAAAAACCTTCATAAAACTTGTATTTATCAACTTAATCCAAAAATGTTTGCTTGCCTCATTCATTCCACATTTGTGTTTTTTCCAAAAAAACTAAACGTTTGAAAAATATCGGCAAATAAAAAACGACAAAAGCTTGTCCCTATTCATGTGACACGAAGTGTATTCCCCGACTTTTTCGATTGAAATCAATATTGGTTTATTTTCGCGGAAATAATTTTGCAAGTAAACTTTTTAACAAATATTACAGTTTTTTTTTACCTTTTTTAAATATATAAAGTAAATTTAATGGAGGTTGAAAAAGAACAAATTCAAGGTGTTTAAATTGCTTTCTTAGTACTTAGTCCATACTTAAAATGATAACGTGTATTCGTAAACTTAGAGTCTAAAAATACATTTCTGTTTTTCCAATCGACAGTACAACTTTTTATAAGAAGTCAATATTTTCGTGAACTCAATATTAATTCATATATAATATTTAGATTATACCCCTTAGATGGCTTTGTCTTACAACAATTTTCGGTCCCATGGGGGATTTGTTTGAAATGTAAAAAATTAACGATACAAATTGCGCTTTTCCAATAGGTTTTGATGGCCGTAATTTAAATCCGACATCAAAATGAATGTATCACGTCAGGTTTTTAAGATACTAATTTCGAAAAATACGTATATAAAGCTTTTTGAGACTATCTAAATCTAAATGTAAGTTTTGTTCTTTAAACAGATCTATTGTTTAAAAAATTCTATTATATCAAGTTTTTGATATATTTATTTTAAAAAATATAAAGATAATGTTGAAATCGGGTATTTTTAAAACCTGAGCATACAATTGAAATTAAAGTTTGGATTCAAAATCAGCACTAAAAATGAAATCCAAAACGTATTTTTCAAAACTATGAAAGTATCAATTTAAATTTTTTTTTTAAAACTAAATTATATAGAATCAAATAAAGACTTAAAAACTATTGAGAATTTTCAGAAACTAAGTAATTTACTTAAATGATTTAAATTGTATCTATAAGAAAAAGATGTGTACTTTGCTAGATTAAGATTATAATTTATTGTTAAGAGATATTTTGACTTTTAACTTAGCCTTAAAAAAACTCCGTTTTTGGTTGTTTTTAGTATTTTTAAAGGTGCGTATTTAAAAAAAAAACTTAAGTGAAAATTTTAAGGCAATATTCGAATTCAGACAATCTAAATCATTTAAAAAAGTGTTGTTTTGTTTGTGGGACAGACAAAAAGCTTTTTCAGTGAATTATTTTGTAGTTTAGTCCTTCGCAGCTGATATCACGATTTGGATATTAAGTGAGCAAAATATCGATTATCGACAAAGAACATTGTCTCATTATTAAAGAAAAATGGTGCAAAACCATACCATTTAACATCCTATTTCCAAACTCTTTAGAATCATTTTTCACTGTGCTCACCGTACAATACGACACACAACGACAACGATGTTGACCATGAGTGTTGTCCACTAGCCCATCAGTCTCAGGAACTTTTTGCGTTTCATTTCATTCTTTTCAAAAAAGCAGTATTTGAGGTACACAGGTACAAAGCACTTATTTTGGAAATAAGTCTTTAATATTTATTTCCCAACGTTAATAAAGCGTAAAGTTCAGTCAAAGTTACACACATCTGCCATCTGATTTGAAATGGTACAAGCAGTTAGCCCCACTAAATATTTTTGTTTTTAAACGCAAAAACTTAGGTATACTTAAATTTAAAAAAAAATTATTTTTGGATGGAAAAGGAAAGAGGGGTTGGAAAGGAGGTGTCGGTGTACATTGGTTTTAAATTCCTGTACATTGCAATGACAGGAAAATACAGAGCTTTCCACATTCGTGTAGTACAGCTAAAGAACGAACCTCTTTACTTCATAGTACGACCGAAGTTGGACTCAAGGATAAATGGGCGAGCATTCGTAGAAGCGTGAGTATTACGGTTAAATTACTTAAGGAGAGGAAAGCAATTGCCCTTTTTCAATAAAGTTTGGTCCGTTAAAATAACTTTAAAAAAGGGTGAGGCAAGACGACGATTTTAAAATGATGTAATTGTGTTACCAATGATATTATCACCAATAATTTGAATACTGTCCAAGAGGCTTAAGTAAGTTTTTGGAACACCAGCCCAGAGATGGGAGTTATAGGCAAGATTTGGACGTATGTATATAGGTTTTTTAAGTTGTGTCTAGATCAGAAAGAGAGAAAAATGTCATGCTTCGTTGCAGAAAACTCAAACATTGGGCGGTACTTTTGGCCTACAACCCCGCATTACACACTGGCTATATATCTCGGTCATAAAGGCTTACTTATGGAATAGCGGTATTGTGGAAGGCGCTAGATATAGCGACAAATCGCGATAAACTCAGCAAAGTCCAACGAACAGCCTGCCTGTGTATGGGAGGAGCACTTCGCTCTAACCCCTCCGCCTCACTTGATGTTCTGTTCCATCTAATACCGCTGGACATTTTCAGCAAGCAAACAGCCGCTAATACAGAGATACGGCTTCAAGCCTCCTCTCTGTGGATCAATAATGGAATTGGCCACACCACTATTTTGAACTCGTTCAGAACTATAAACAGTAATATTGACTACACCATACCCCATCATCAGTTTAATAACTATAGCTTCAAAGTGACTATACCTCCCAGGTCTTCTTGGGAGAATACATCATTTTTGAACGATGATCCTATAAACTTTTATACAGACGGATCAAAAACGGAGGACGGGGTTGGTGGAGGCGTATACTCAGATAGACTAAACTTTAGTCTCTCCTTTCTTCTACCCGACCATTGAAGCGTGTTCCAAGCTGAAATCCTGGCTATAAAAGAAGTCCTATCCTGGCTTAGAGAAAACGTTATATCCAGAGGCGTCTTAAGACTTTTGGGGGCCCTGGGCCCAATAGGATTTAGGGGCCAAAAAAAGTAGGTATAATATATTTTTGTTTTAATTCTTTAGGTTGAAAAAATAATTTTAAAATTAATTTGTGTTTTTTTTTAATATTTTTACTTTTTAAAACAGATATTTTTTTTTGTACTTTTATAATTTTTTTTCATTTACCTTCAATAGTTGAACATTTTTCTTTATAGATTATTTTTGATAACTTTTATTGTTTTTTGGTTGATTTCTAATGTTTTTATATTTTTTTTTAATTTTATGTAAGTTTATTTCTTTATATTTTTGCATTAACATCTCTATGGTTTTTTGAAAACGCTTCAAATTTATCACAATTCTCCCTTATATCATTTATGAAAAAACATAGTGAACAAAGCAAATTAGCAGCAACGTCAATCGTTATTGTTTCTTTTTGAAGGCTTTTGCTGGTCTTATGAATTCTTTCTAATATTGTGCTCCAAATTTCTGTTAAAATGAGGAACTCAAGTTTGGACATTTTCTTAGACAAGCTTAGCGCTTCGGTTTTTGTATCTGGAGTTTGCTCTGGATCTCTTGAGATAGATGGCAAGGCTTCAGTAATTTGCTTATAACCATGATGGAGCGCGTTAACTGCATCAGCTCGTGCAGTACATCTTGTTTCAGAAAGGCTTTTAAGAAATCTATGTAAACCTAAACATTCATTCAATTTATTCCAGCGATGGGTAAAGCAGAAAAAAAGAAAAAGCACACAACCAGCCGCATGAAGCCCTATTAAGTTAAGAGAATGTGCTGCACAAGGTACAGAGGTAGCAAATTCGCACTTCTCCTTTAATCTTGCTTGCAAACCATAATATTTTCCCGACATATTAGACGCATTATCATAGCTTTGTCCTCTACAATGCTCTATTTAAATATCATGATTTTGCAAGAATGTCAAGATTGTGACAGCCAAATACTCAGATTTATGCTCTTAAATAGGTATACATTTTAAGAACCTTTCGATGGGAACACAATTTTTAACATACCGAATTACAAAAGTCAACTGGTCAATATGAGAAAGGTCGGGTGTACTGTCAACACTTAGGGAAAAATATTTTGCCGATCTAATTTCAACTAAAATTTTCATTAGGACTTGTTTTCTTATTATATCAATGAATTCTTTGCAAATATTTGCTGATAAATAGGAAGTGTATCCCTTTCCTGAGTTCCCACATTTTTTTAAATGATCTGCGATAAATGAATCATCATGGGACAACTTTGTGTTTGTTTATGGAGTGAGTTGAAAAGTCAACATGTGTGCAGAACTGTAGAGTAGAACGAAAGCAGAGTTGTTAAAATAATGTTGACAGCGTGTGCAAGAGTATGATTAAAGATTCATGTTGCCAGAAGTTTAAGATGTCGAGGAGGAGAATTGCAACGGAACGGAGAGTAAAATGAAACTTGTTTTTCTGTTACTGTCTACTAACCTTATTTCGTTTTCTATATAATTCTTGTATAGATTCATTCATTTTGAGTTGGTGGATTTGGGGGCCAAATAATTGCCTAAACATGCCTAAAGACGCCACTGGTTATATCAACTAATGATATACGCATCTACTCGGATAGCCAAGCTGCGTTAAAGTCCCTAGACTCTGTCTCCACTAACTCACTAACAGCCCTAAATTGTCGATCATCTCTTACGGAGATGACTACACAGTTCAACATTCACCTTTTTTGGGTGCCGGGCCATAGAGACATTCTAGGAAATTGCAAAACTGACGAACTTGCAAAAAGCGGAACAACTTTACCTCTGCTGGCTCACAATGCTAGCATAGGTATCCCCTTAGCTACATGTAAACTCATGCTAAAGCAAGTTACCATAGAGAAAACAAACTTCAGGTGGAATAACACCACCACCTGTTTAGCGACAAAACTAATTTGGGCTAATCTTAGCGCCAGGCGCTCAAAACAATTAATCTCTCTGAGTAGATTGCACATTAGCTATACGTTATAGGTATCCTGACTGAGCACTGCTTAATAGGAAGTCATGCTATTCGACTTGGAGCCCCTGCAAATGACTTTTGTAGGAGTTGCATGGACGAAGAAGAAGAAGAGACAATCTCTCATCTTCTGTGCACATGCCCTGCCTTATCACAAAGACGTAGAATCCACCTTGGGGACTACTACTTCAACGATACCAGCGATCTAAAAAATTCTGACATTATTTGTCTCCTACGCTTCATTCGGAGCTCCAATTGGTTCAACGAGTTAAGCTGATTAACTGATCCATGTGGTATCACAACGGACCATACTTTGGTCTAAGTGTGTTGGACTTCCCAACCAACAGCCACTTTAACCTAACCTAACCTTCGGCTACATTGCGTATGTGATCAAAAGGTAGTTGTTGATGTAGATATCGAGCATATTTACATCTTCGTTTCATTGACATGCAAGAGTCACTCATTGATATTGGATTGGCAAAGGGGGTATATCATACTTTAAAGATATAAGCCAGCATTAGGTTTCTTATTCCTCATCGTACAATGCTGTTTAGTTCGGATTTTAATGAGCTCATCATAATATTTCGTAGTTGCAATTCCACTTCAAAAGATGAGGGATATTAGGAGCCCTGGGACATACCAGGTTATTGTGGGTTTTAGACTTGAATCGAATAGTTTGAAAGAAAATTTCGAATCTAACGAAGAAGAGATTTGTCTATACTAAAATATCGCGTTTTCGATAAGAGAGCAAGATGCCAGACTTTATTAAATGCATATCAAATATTAGTTGCAATAATCTTACTTTCTCTAAAACAATGTAAAAATTTGTTTCAATGCTTGTTGAGATGAACCATGAGATCACATCACCTATGGATTTATTGCTACGAAAGCTGTACTGACGGTAATTTAGAAATGTTTGCTTCTGAAGAGATTGCTTAAGCTTAAAATTAAGCGGCGTTTTAATTACCTTTTAAATAATCGAAATCATTGGTATACCGGTCGATAATTTTATTTAAAAGAAGGTTCGGCTTTTTTGGGGATTGGCTGACGAAATGCTGTTTGCAACTACTCGGAATGAAACCAAAATAATAGGTTAGATGGAAAAGCTTTAAGGTAGGTGTTTTGCTAGCGTGGAATACCACAGTAACCACCGGATTTATGTATACGGACATTTCTTTAGAGTCTCGCCACAGTACGAGTACAAAAAAAGATTGGTCCATTAGTTGGAAATCATTAACGTGTTCAAGAATTGGGCGAGCTATGACACTGTTAGTTGAAATCTTATCACCAATTAAACATCCTGAAAAGATGATTGAGACCGTTCCAGCTAACTTTCTCGTACTACCAAACGGTTGTCCTTGGAGCTCTTTCTTTAACTGGATTAGTTTGACCCGAGAAATTAGCAGATATGACACAATGTTTAATTTTGAAAGCATCAGGCATCTTTCCAAATGCAGTATTGCTCTCGAAACTACCCTAAATTACCAAAAAGCAACAAAATGTCTTTGAAAAACATTTGTTAGTCCAATCTCTTCAATTTTACAACATCTTTTTTATCAGTGTATGTTTACCGTTCGATATGATTCAATAGTTAAAAAAAGCATTACTTACTTTTACCTTTGGTCCCAAAAATTACTTTATTAATATGCTGCTAAACATAAGCCTATATTTTATTTTTATCTATCGATGATTTCAATAAAATGAAAGCGAATAGTGTTTGCCTTATTACCATTAAAAAAAGGTAAGTAAGTTCTTAAATAAATAAAATACCTTTGCGTGCAGCATATCCAACAATCCACAACATAACTATGATCACGTTTCAACGAATTAGTGTAGTCAGCAAATAATGAATTATTTTTATTTCGTCGATGAATGAATTCAATATCAGTTATAGTTCGTATAGCAAACTTTTACCATTCCACAAATAGTTTTGAAAAGTTAGTATATTGGGTTCTATAGATCCGCTATACTTACGGACTTAACTTAGTCTTCGAACAGAGTGTCTACTCATCGTGGAGCAAATCCTTTTATAGCCAAAGTGAACTTTAAAAGTGTTCTTACATTTTAAAGCATTTCCTATTTGCTTGTACCAATATAGTTATAGACTAGCAATTTTATCAGACTCTTCGGACTTAATATTCAAGAAACGCCCTACCTTAGAAATTCTTTAAGCCAAAGTTTAACTTCTGTTTCTTCTTCTACGGCATGTCAGCCAAAATTGTAAAATCGAAATTTGTGACACTGATTTGTGCTGGATGGCGATAGCGGTGCGACGACTCGTAGTTCGGATCCGTTCAAAGCCTACCTTTAGTTACATTCATGGGTCGTGATGTCGTTTTCATTATGTTGGGCGTTATTTTTGTTTGGGCTGTGGATTTATTAAAAACCACCTACGCTTTGGATTTTTCATTCAATTGTTGTTCATCGGTCATCGATTAATCACCAGCAGCGTGCGCTTACTCAAGACCTCTTGTCGCTCCGACTCCTTTTAAATCGATTGTCAGTTTGGATTTTAACGCAACGTTCGTTACATTCGAAGGACTTTTCAACATTAAAACAAAAAGGATTATCCGAATAAATAAATAAAATTTTAATAAAATGGCTTTCAATCAAAAATCGCTTATTGCTGTCCTAGTGATTATGTGTTTTGTGATCAATGATGTTGTCTGTCGACAGATTTCCGAAAACACATCAAATAATAGTGAAACCGATGTCTCTGGTTAGTTTTCTATCCCGACTTGGTTGAGTCTTTTAAAAAAGTGCATACAAAAAAGTTCTAAATTGATAATTTGCTGTTGTTATTTTGATCAATTTCAGAGGGACGTACATTCGGACATCACTTCTTGAAAAGGATAAGCTTTGCAATAATTCCTGGTGCATTTGTTGTTGGTGTTATAACAACACTTTTAGCTGCCTTGACTGTTGTCTCAATGAAGGGTTTGGGTGTTGGAGTAAGTGAACATTTTTTCTTTACCCTTCTTCTTCAATTACTTCAACTATTTTTGTTGTATTCTTTAGTTGATCCTGTTGATCCTTACCATTGGACAACTTATGTCTCGTGCGATACCTCAGGCTCAAGCTGCTCCTCTTGCCGCACCACTTCCAGTTATTTACTCTCATGCACATTCTCAACAACCTGTGTTTCTTGAAAAAGAATGGTAATCATAATCATCGTCATCATCATCGATAGGCTGAAAAATAGGATTTAAGCAAAATCATAAAGTGCGCCGAAAAACCAAATATAAGAAATAGTTAAATTATGTACATTATAATTATTTTATAAGAACTATTAAATTATTTATTTATTTATATTTACATGCTTACGAACATCTGTGTTTTCTTAAAATTAATGTGGAGTATTTTGAAATTCGGTTTTAGTGTGTGGTTTTGAGTTTTTGAAATTATTTCGCTTTTTTCTAAAGTTGACCAGAAACAGCAACGATCAAAACGTCTTTTGAAAAACATATCGAGCTATTATGACTTTCCTTAACATTTCCAAGATAGAATATATAATGTATAAGTGAAGGGAATAAAACGTTCATAGAAATCAAAGTTTTTCATTAAACCTGTTCGCTTTCATTTATCAGTTGACTTTTCTGAAGAAGCTACAGTACCCAGAACAAATTATTTAATTTATCTCTACATGATTTTTGTGTAGAGTGGGAGAAAATTACTGACGTTAGATATTCTAAGGACTTCCTAAAATATTTCATAAGGAAGTCATAAGGCACTCAATTCGATGACGAAATATCAAACACCACTTCTTGGTTTCGTTAAATCTATTCTTGAGTCATCTCAGTTCTTGTGCTGTCAAATTTGTATACGAGTATTTTCCCGCGAGACAATCTTGATTGAGGACACTTCCGTAAATTTGTATCACGGATTTCTGGTGTATAAACAAATTGTAATTTTTTCGTATCAGTGAATTTATTTCAATGACCCAAAAATCAGTTTTCACTTTTTCGTGTAATAGATTTCAGCTTTGGAATGGGGTCAGTCGAAAGAATGACTTTATACCTATACACGATTCATTTTAGGCATGATAGTTAGGCATATTTTTGTATCTCCTTTAGAGTTTAAAACTGTCTTTAAATTCATATTGCACAGAAATTACGTTAAATCGATGTCTTTAAGAAAAGTGAAATTTATCGATTTATAATAATTATTGATTATTTTTTTAAGCTCCTTTTATAAAACTTAATTTTCACCAAAACTTAATATTCAGAATGCATACTACTCTTTAATGTTGTCATCATCGCTAGGTACGAGTATAAGGAAGGTTTATTCCATCAAAAGAATTTTTGTTTTTGATTATTGTAATAGGTCACGATTTGGGACAGATTGTTTTTTTTATTTCTGATAAACATGTTGGTTATGTTATGTGAAAGGAAGTGACATTGAACGTGAGAATACTTTGAATTTTGATCGGTTGCTTTGACGTAGAGTGTGAAATTATTCTTAATTACTATAAGAATATAAAAATATATTGGTTGAAAATAAATTAATAATTATAACAAACAAATAAATTAATAAAAACACTTATTTTTATAATTAATCTAAGTTATGAACAAATAAGATTGACCACAAATTTAGTTTTTATTTTTAATGAAAAATGGAACTTGATAAGATTTTGAAAAATAGGCAGGGATGCAAATGCAAGGGCGGATCAAGACATTTCTAAAGTCATAAACTTAACAAAAAGAAAGTTTTTGGGCATCGCTTAAAATGTTTCTAATGTTCTGTAAAGGAGGCTGACAAAATTTAAATAATATAATGTGTATCTTAAGATCACATTTACATATTTTAAGGCCTAAAGTGTAGTGCTCGTGGCATGGTGGTTAGTGAGTTGGACTCTAACGAGGTCCTATACAACAGGGCTGGAATCAACAGAATTGACAATTTCGAAATAAAACTCGTTCGAGGTCACAGCAAGAGCTATGTCTTCTACCAACAATTTAATTTGCGGGGCGTTCTATCCGAACGACGAGTATTTTGAAAGTGCACGCTTGAGCGGCTTCATTCCACCAGAGGCATTCCTCTTTTTAGATAGATGCGGTCTGATACAGGATAGATTGGCAGTTCCGCTAATCTACCACGTCAGACGACGAACCGTGAATAGGCGACTACTGTACAATCGTTACGTCATGGCATAAGGCGGAGCAGAGCTCCATCGGTCGGTTCAGTAGGGCTGTGTCCGAACGGGACCGAACTGATAGTGTGAAGCAGGAGAACCAGTTTTGGTAGCTTCAATTGGCACTTGATAGTGGGTAGCCGGGATGGGGTTTTAAGCCTTGGCCGGCTTACATACTTGTTTTATAGTTTTAGGGTTTAGTTTTAAGTAGAATAGGCATGGTGGCACAAAAAAAAATACAAAAAAACAAAAAAAAAACATGGAATAACAAAAAAAAAAATAAAAAAAAAGACAACTTTTGCTGCTGTGGTTGTTCTAGTTTTAAGTAGTTTAAAGGTAGACTAGGTAGTTTAAGTTAGCTTTAAGTTTTGTATTAAGGACCTAATTATAAAATAAATAAAATGGAATTGAAGTTAAATAGATCTTAGGGCCGAAAGGCGTTATCATTAAGTATTATTGTTTAACTTAGAGTGTCCGTATGGGACCAGTAAGTTAGTTGTAAGTTAAGATAGGTTTAAGATTGAATTAATAAAAATGAATTTACAAAAAAAAAAAAAAGTTAGTTGGACTCTCATGCCAGAGGTCTTGGGTTCGATCCCTGCCTATACCATCTCAAGTTTTTTTTCACGGGTACTGCCTCTTGCGAGGAATTGACAAATTCTCCAAGAGTAATTATTGTCATGAAAAGTGCTTTCTCAAATTTGCTGTTCGGATTCGGCTTAATTGTAGGTTCCCTCCATTCCTGACAACAGTACTCGCACATAGGAATGGTTGAGAGTTGTAAGTCACTAGGCCCTAGTTCTCAACGGACTGTTGCGCCAACCAATTTATTTATTTAGTTTAGGGCCTATAGTGACAACATTAGTTATTAGATTTTTCTTAGATCAGCAAGGCTTGGTGTAAATAAAGGGTTTTTCAATTGGCGGCCATTTTGTTTTGGTGACATCTGTCAAATCTTTTGTTTATTATCATCATCTTCAGCGAGCCCTTTATAACGATGATAGCTAATTTTCCAAAGAATTGTCTCCCTGTATCCTCACACTGAAATCGTTATTACGGGCGATTTCAATGTTCACAATTCTTCGTGGCTTCTCTATCCGGGCCAGACAACACCCGAAGGAATGTGTGCTGAGATTTTTGCTGAGTTCAACCATCTTACTCAGCTTGTCAATGAGCCTATTCGATTATCGGACGTTAATGGCATACACTTGACTTGTTTCTCACACTTGATCCTGATAAGTACATAATCAGTGTTTTGACGCCTCTAGGCACATCGGACCATAGTGTCATATCCGCTAATTTATCGTGTCAAACAAAACCAGTTAAAAAAAGAGCTCCAAAGATAACGGTTTGGCAGTACGAGAAAGCCAAAAAATTCTTCAGGATCGTTAACTGGTCACTATGCTTCCTCGGTAGTGACGTAGACTCCAGTGCTGATATGATTACTAATATGATTCTCTTGGGGATGAAAACCTTTATCCCGAATAGGGTTAAAAGTATTAAACCTAAGGCTAAATCACGGTTCATCAAGGTTATCGAGGCTATCAAGGAGAAAGAGGTGAGTTTCCGGTGTTTTAGAGCCAACCTTACTGAGGAAAACCGGAAAAGGTTTAAGCAAGCCAGGAAGGCCTGCTACGCCCATATTCAAAGGACCAAATTTTTGCATGACCAAAAATTACGGCAAAGAATAGGTACTGCAATGCCCCAAAAGCAGTAAGAATTTTTGGTTATTCGTCAAAAACATGAGGAATTCTTCCTCTTCCTCGGTTCCTACGCTTGTTGTCAATGACAATCCTTTAGTTACCTCTTTTGATATAGCTAACTTGTTTACAAGGCAGTTGGCCGAAAACTCTACCTTACCAGATATATGTCATGGCTCCCCCAGTTCTTGAACCCGTAAATGATTCAATGGGACCAATCTTTTTTCGTACTCGAAATGTGGCGAGAGTTCTTAAAGATCTCAACATTCATAAATCCGCTGGTCTTGATGGTATCCCCGATATTATTCTGAAGAGGTGTTCTCCCACGCTAGCAAAACCACTGCATAAGCTTTTCCATCTATCCTATTCTTTTGGGCTCGTTCCGCGTAGTTGGAAAACTGCATTTGTTAAGCCAATCTCCCGCAAATTATCGACCGAAAGCACTAACGTCCCTTCTTTCTAAGGTCATGGAAACGCTGATTAATTACACTGGTTGACAAAATTACGTTTTTTTCCTGTTGCACAAACAAAGGAATACTGTTTAAAAGGATTAAGATGTCCTAAATTAGAATCTAACCTTTAAATTTTTCTATCACATCAGGTTTTTAAAATATGCCCCTTTAAAAATGCAAAAAACAAACAAAAACGGGTTTTTTTAAGCCTAAGTTCAAACTCAAAATATATCTTAACAATAATTGTATGATGATTTTGAAAAGTACAAACCTTTCTCTTTTGGATACAATTCAAAGGATTTTAGTATCTTACTTAGTTTCTGGAAATTCGCATTAGTTATGAGTCTTTATTTGAATCTATATGAAGTCTCGAAAAAAACTTGAATTTGATACTTTAATAGTTTTGTAAATTACGTTTTGGACTACATTTTTAGTGCTGATTTCGAATCCAAACTCATATTTTAACTATTTGCTCAAGTTTTAAAAATACCCGTTTTCAACATCATTTTTACATTTTTTAATATATTTCAAAAACTTGCTATAATAGAATTATTTAGACAACAGATTCGTTACAAGAACCAAACTTACTTTCAAACCGTTTTGCCTTTTTCTGTTGAAAACTATTTTAGCAAAAGTGGTTAAGCGTTTCCTTTAGTTTTTTGTTAGACATGTGATATCTAACAAATTTTGAAGTTTTTTTCGAATATTATATGAAATAATATAAATATTTCAATTTAATATTGAATAAGGGGATTTTAGATTTGGAAAACATTCACGGATTTGATTGAAAAAAAGCTACTTAATAAATTTAGACAGCCTCAAAAAGCCGAATATAAGTGTTTTTTCGCATTTTAAAAAGTAATATCTGACAAACCTGATGTGATACATTCATTTTAAAGTCGGATTTAAATTAAGGCCTCCAAAACCCTTTGGAAAAGTGCAATTTCAATGCCAGTAGAAAAACCTTGTCGACCAGTGTTATCAGCTTAGAAATATCTTGAGGAACGAAAACTTCTTAATGACCAGCAATACGGCTTTCGTAGCAATAGGTCCACTGGTGATGGTTTATTTTACCGAACAGTGGAACAAATCCTTACATCGTTTTGGAGAAAGTAAGATTATTGTACTTGACATTTCAAAGGCATTTGATAAAGTCTGGCATCTTGCTCTTTTATCGAAAATGCGTTCTTTTGGTATTGACGAATCTCTTCTTCGTTGGATTAGAAATTTTCTTTCGAACCGTTCAATTCAAGTTATTTTGGACGGATTCAAGTATGAAACCCTTAAAATAAATGCTGGTGTGCCCCAGGGCTCCATTTTGTCTCCGACCCTATTTCTCATTTTTATAAATGATCTCCTGTCTGCTACTTCTAATCCAATACATTGTTTCGCTGACGATAGCACTCTTAGCTTTTCATATTCGTTTCCAGATTCACAGTCCTCCTCTTCGGATGTGGAACTGCAACGACAAAATATGATTTGATTAGCTCATTAAATTTCGACTTATACAGCATTGTACAATGGGGAATGAAAAACCGTGTGGATTTTAATGCTTCGAAAACCCAATGCTGTCTTGTATCGTTAAAGCGAGATAAACCCTCTTTACGAAACGGAAAATCTCCATATCCTTGAATTGTGCATCAGCAACCACCTTTTGTGGAGCGATCACACACGCGATGTCGCCAAAAACGCTGCAAGATGTCTAAATTGTTTGAGACGTTGCAAGAAATCTGCCCTTATTGAAAAACCCATATTTTATGAATTTCAAATTTTGTAACCTATTCAAATACTCCATTTTAACTGTCGGCTGTCAAATTGCTTTTTCGTAGAGCTGATGTTGCGTACTCTTTATTACAGAAAAAGCGGTTAAATTAAGTGTTGTTCTAATTTTAGGACTTACTTACTTAGTTAAGGAGGCGCTACAGTCCAGGACGGACCAGGGCCTCAACCAACATTCGTCTCCATCCAGTTCAGTCTCTAGCTAATTGTCTCTAGTTTTTCACGCCTAACTTTGTGCACCCAGCTGAGTTGCCGTCTTCCTCTACTGCGCAGACCCTCGGGATTCTATTCGAATACCTCTTGGGCTGGTGTATTGATGATTCGCTCTAGATGACCTAACCATCTAAGCAGTTGGATTTTTATTCTTATCTAGTCTTAGGACAACTTTTAGGAAAAAAACAACAAATTGAATTAATAAATCTCAACTTTTAAAGAAATTAATTGGAAAGGTAATTCAATCGAAACTAAAAAGGAATAAGTCACAGAATAAAAAAGAAAAATTACAGGAATATATTATCACTTGGCAAAAGTTTTAAGCAAAAACAACTTTCAACACAAAATAAGCAATACACTCCGGATCTAGATTACCCCGAAAATATATCAATATATCAAGCTATTTCAGTAACCAGTTCTTTAAACAAATTTTAGAGTAAAATGTTTCACTTTTGGTTGGAGAAACCAAAAATTGGACTCGTTTTCTCACTTTTTGGCACACTCAGAGAAATATCTGGATTTGTATATTCCTGAAGCCTGAACAACATGAATGTTTTAAACAAAACGTAATTTTCGTTTCCACACTTTATTAGATACGCACTCATTAGGTTAATTGAATAGCCAAAGCGCCTGATGGTTTTTTGAAATAATTCAATCTCATCAACACCCTGGACTCAATATCAATATTGGCCATGTTTTAGATCCACGTTTTCTATAGGTACACGATATGTTGCAGTCAATCAACAAATCTGAATTGATCCATTAACACTATCCCCTTTTAAAACTTCTTTTTCTTCTTGCTCCAGAGAGAACCCGACTTCAATTGAAATGAAACAAACAAAATCCAATTATAGATTGATCTACATATCCCATTAAATTTAAGTGGAACAAGAAAACAAACGTTTGCGCTCGATTGGATCTAAAATCAGTTTTCCCATCCCCGATATCCAGAGCAAGCTCATCTCATCACATCACATGACATTGCATTGCTTCGTGCGCACTAGTCCAGATTCTTTTGTTGTTGTTCAAGTACCTAGTCTTGTTTTTAAAAATAATGATGATTCCTTGAATGGGCTCAAAAATAATCACGTTCCATAGTCCATTGACTACTTTTTAGTCAGGTGGAAGAAAAGACACTTCTTCTTCTTCTAGCCCGTCTTATCCTCTATAAAATGTGGTGACTCTGATGGCTGGTGGGATCAAGTTCTATAAGAGGAGGTTGCAAACATGTGGGACAAGTTTTCGCTCTTTGACAAATAAATAATATTCCAGACCCGCAGAGATCCGCAAATGTGGGATACGATTTCGCTATAAGACCATAATGGTTACATTAGATTTAGCAACAAATGCATCAGATTAGAGACGCGTGATGGAAAATGAGAAGGTATATAGAAAAGCTAAAAGATTTTCTTTCCTTCTTTGGCTGGAATTTCTGGATTCTATGCAACAGAAGTCGAAGCTGTTTTTGTTCCAGCTGGATGGAAGTCTACTTTAGTTAATAAAATACCAAGTAGCTGAGGATTTTCAGCATTTTGCAGACATCCATTGGAGTATAAAGTCACGTATCAGGTTAAGCTCAAGTATTGAATGAAACTCCACCACCGGTGCAGCAGTGCAGTGTTAAGTTTTTAATCATATTTATTACGACGCGACGACGAAGTGAAATGACTTAGAATGAAGTTAGTTCTGTTAAGTGTGTTCGTAGCTTTAAGTTCAGTGTTATCAATAGAATTAGAAAAAGAGTCTGAGGAGCTTCTCATTGACCAAAGTAGTACAAATGACGACGAAGTAAATTTAAGTGTTGCGGAGAGCGAAGGCACTTCGGTGGATCAAGTTGAAGGTGGCAGGAGTATCGATGAGAGGATTTATGAACATCACGAGAACCAGCATGAGGTTTTCGAGAAGAAGGCCAAGCCTTTGAGGAACATTTTCCTGGGAATATACAAGAACTACAAGAGCACGTATCTGGGAAACAGAACTTCGTCGGAGTATCGGGAACTGCTAAAGGATCGACATTCAGTGGCAACAGCGACTCCAACAACCACCGAAGAGACTCCCACCACCGAAAGTAGCCAGAAACTCCGGAAGAAGAAAAAGAAAAGGCGAAGGAATAAGAAGAAGCGATCTGGCGCCACTATAGATGAGGATCCCTTGATCTACAACCATCACGATGAGGAATATCGATATAATTTCGGAACTGGTGTAAACATGAGCCTGGACATGAAGAACGATTTAGTGAGTTTGAATTTGAACGAAGATTGCTTGAAGGACATTATACTTTCCTGGAACGACCCAAATGTCGAAGGTGAGGAATAAAATTAAGGCTTTCAAAAGCTATCATTATTTTTTTTTTTTTTTTTTTCAGGTCGTGGAAAAAAGAATGGAATGATTTCGAAAATTCTTCCACTCTTTATCATTCCATTTCTCATACAATCGGCAATTATTCCGTTTTTGGTAACCAAATTAAAGCTGCTGCTTATCAAATCGATATTGGTGGGAAAGCTGGCAATTTTCTTGCTGGTAATTTCAGCTTTGAAGAACAATAGTAAGAGTACACCGACATATGAAGTGGCTCCGTCTTATTGGGCTGGAGAGCCGAGCAGGCGTTCGGAAGCTTATAATGGATATCGTGTTGAAGGAAGACCGTCTGCTATCATAAATTAATAAACTTACGGAGAACTTAAGTGCAATAAATGTGAATTACAACAAAGTGGCAATAAATTTGAATACTTATCTTGTTTCTTTTAATTATTTCACTCAAGTATTTGGTTTAAGCAGAAAGTTGACGCATTGGACTCTTATCTTTTACTTCTTCCCAAAGAAAAAGTCTAAAGGTTTTAAATTTCAAGATCTTGGTTTTCAAATTTGATCAATTTCTTCGAGAAATAACATTTCCAAAAAACTTTTCTTTCAAAACTTCGAACTGTGACTGCAAAATTTTCAACATTTTTGTAGTAAGTTTTATCGATTTGAATGCGTTCTTCAAGCGTTTACTGTTCGTTATTAAGTACTGGCGTGAGTTTTAATTTTAAATGTCAAAGGGTGACAGCTTCAAAAGGAATTAAACGGTAGCATTTATTTTCCTGTTTCGAAAGTAAGTAAATACAAATTCAAAATGCGACATATTTTTCATGAAATTTTGAGTTTGCTATAAAGTTTGGACTTTGCCGTTAAGTTTTAGAAACAATATCATTTAAATGGTAACCCGGAAAGATTCGCAGCATACATTTTTTTTGGTGTAATTTTTAACATTTTAGGCACTTTTTTGTACCTTTCGGGTAGTATTTCAGTCATAACCTGAGTAATTTTGGGTTTTAACGCGTTTAGAGTTTGAAGATTTTTTCCCGTAAGTAAAGTCTTTGGAATGATCCCACCAAACATAAATAATGGTGTCAAAACACGTGATCTTAGTGAGCAATTGACGTCACATAAATTGGAACTTACGCGACCAGGAAACTTCTCGCACAATGAAGCCATTGTTGGCCAAAGTAAATACAAACATCAACTTTCAATTGCTGCGAACGCCAGAAAATCGATAAATTCGGATCATCAACAATCTTTTTGACTGAATGTGTATTTTACGATAGAGCACAGGTCTTACGGCATCAGTAACGTTTTCAATTTCTTCAATTTTGTACATATTTGTACTGATTGTCGATTTTGGCTTTGTTTAAAAACACTGTTGTTTTAAGTTTTAATAATTTCAAAGCGTTATTTGATTGCTAAGCTATCAATTATCATAAAGACATACATTCTAATTATTTTTTGACACTTATAACACTTTAAATGACAGCTTAACTTGACAGGTGCCAAATGACATTGCTATCATTTTGAAATCACGAAATGAAAGATCCTATATTGAAGATATGGTTTTACCTTTATAATATTATTCAATTTTGAATCACTTTCAACTATCAAAAGATATGCAGGATGTTGACAATTACAAAAATTACTCTAACAAATTTCCTGATGTAACTTGTAATTGTAAGTGTGTAAGGATGTGATACATAAGTGGAAGAGATATAGAGCACTGTAAACGGTGACAAAATATTAAAATAACAAATCACCAAACAATTTTTTTTTTAATTTATTAAAATTAATTCTTTAAAATTATAAACATATCGCTAATTGTTATTTATTTACTTCATCTATCGAGTTAACTTTTACAGATTGCTTTTAACTACATACTAATTAATGAATTTATCATTTAAATATTGCTTAATAACATTCCTTTCTAGGCTTATATCTAAATATAATTCAAATTCATTAAATGATTTCATGCATCTTGAAATTGGTTCATTTAAACCATAATTAAATCTATGATATGGTAAATAAAACAATTGTCTTGATCTTATATATCTTTGAGGAACATACAAATTTAATAGATTAAGTAAATCGGAGCATTTTATATCATAAGATAATATATCATGAACAAACATTACACAATTAACAATTCGCCGATTTTCTAAAGAGCTCAGATCAATTAAAGCGCATCTTGTAAAATAACAAGGCATTGAATCTAAATTCCATTTAAGTTGTCGAACTACAAATTTTGTAAAAGACTTTTAAACTTTCTCAATACGATTTTTTTTAACTGTATAATGAGGATCCCATACAACTGAAGCATATTCCAAATGAGGACGTACAAGAGACATATAGACGGATTTTATTGCAGATGGATTCGAAAATTCGGCACAATTTGTTTTAAGAAAACCCAACATTGCATTCGCTTTAGCAATAACATAATCCATATGCCCAGAGAAATTTAATTTGTCATTGCATATTACACCAAGGTCCTTAATCTCCGAAACTCTACATAAGACAACGTTTGGAATATTATAATTATAATTAATAATAGTATGACATCGAGAAAAAGACATACAACTACATTTATTGATGTTAAGCGAAAGATGATTACTTTTACACCAATCGTTTATAGAGTATCAATATCATTCTGTATTAATATACAATCATTGATACTCTTAACAGTTGGAAATATTTTAAAATCATCCGCAAATAATAGACCATTTGTAAAATTCAAGTATAATGGTAATTCTTTTCTTTGTGACAATACTACAAAAAAACAATATCAATCCCTAAATGCAACAGAGTGCACAGTTTTTTCAGTTTTTTTTTGTGATCCCATCTTTTGCCAATACAAACAAACTGGAGGGTTTGCCCACTCGAGAGCACGCCACGTATAGTTGTCCGTGTTTTTTTATATCTTTCAATGTCCTGTTCAAAGCCTCAAGCGAGGCGTACGTCCGTATGTCCGTATGTCCGTATGTCCGTATGTCCTTTTGTCCGTATGCCCGTATGTCCGTACGTTCGCGACGTTTTTTTCGTCGTCCATAGCTCAAGAACCAGAAGAGATATCGACTTTAAATAAATTTTTGTATACAGACAATAAGGCAGAAAGATGCAGAAAGGGCTCTCAAGAAAATTGCGTGGGTGGTTTTTTTACCATAGCAGTTAAAAAAAAGGTGACAGTTTTGGTTAAACGTAAATATCTCATGAACCAATGACGCTAGAGACTTGAATTAAATTTAATATTATATATTGTAACGTGATACAAAACAACTATATTTTTGGAAAAAAATCCAATTAACGGTTTTTTTTATAGATCAAAAAAACTGAAAGAAAAAAATTTGTCACCTCGAAAATTTTACGACTAAAATATGATTTCATCTCCAAAACAATTTTGTGCAACGAAGAATAATGTTTTTGACATCTGATAAAATTTTGAGAAAAATCTTATTGAGAGTTATTTTTATAAAAAATAAAAACCTAAAAAAACATTACTCAAAGTTGGTAAAAATTGAATTTCAACTCAAATATCTTTTCTAAAACTTGAGATAATGGCTTTTAACTAATTTTAATTCATAAGAAATATTGTTTTCAACATTAGGGAACATTTTGAGAAAAATCGAATCGACAGTTTTCTTACAAAAAATAAAAACATACAAAAAAATTATAAAAGGTGATAAAAATTGATTTTCGAATCAAATATCTTTTCAAAATTTTGAGATATAAGCTTTTAACTACTTTAATCTTTCAAAAAATATTGTTGTCAACCTTAAAAAATTTAACAAAAGTTGGTAAAAATTGATTTTCGACTCAAATATCTTTTCAAAAATTTGAGATAATGGTTTTTAACTAATTTTAACTTATAAGAAATATTGTTTTCAACATTCGATAAAATTTTGAGAAAAAATTGACAGCTTTTTTTACAAAAAAAAAACAAATCCTAAAAAAAAAAATACCAAAACTTGGTAAAAATTTACTTTCGACTCAAATAGCTTTTCAAAAATTAAAAATATTGGCTTCAAACTTATTTTAATTCACAAAAAATATTGTTTTCGATATTCAGTCATTTTTTTATAAAAATCCAACAGTCCGTTTTTTCATAAAAAAATAAAATCCAAATTGATACATACAGACAAACTTTTAAGCAAGACAAATCGGCAGACGGGATGGGAAACTATCATTGTGGGTCGCATCCCAGCCTCTTTTCTAAATTAAAATTCTATACCTCCCAAAATGAATACTTGGTTATTTTTATTCTATAGCTATTTAATAAATAAATTAGTTTTATTCTAAATAAACAAAACAAGAGGCAGGGATGCGACCCACTGTCGATTTGTATTGCTTAAAAGTTTGCAGGTTTTCGTGTGTTGTTAGTTGAATCTATTTTACTTTACGAGAGTTTTAGTTGAAACCAATTTTAGTAGCATTTCTAAAAAGTTTTTATTTCTTATATAAACAAATACAAATTGGATGAATTAAATTAATTTGATGTCAATATCTTCCATTATCCCCGAGATATCGAGAAACGAGAAACATCAATTTTTACCAATTTTGCGTACTATTTTTTGTAGATTTTATTTTTTTTAAAAAATTACCGTTAGATTTTTATAAACAAATTACTGAATGTCGAAAACAATATTTTCAGTGAGATAGAATTAGCTTGAAGCCAATGTTTTTAATTTAAAAAAAAAAAATTGAGTCGTAAGTAAATTTTTACCAGGTTGTAGCAATGTTTTTTTTTTTAGGTTTTTATTTTTTATAAAAAAAACTCAATTCGATTTTTCTCAAAAAATAATATATGTCAAAAACGTTATTCTTCTTTGCAGAAAATAAAATTATTTTCGAGGTAAAATCATTTTTTGTTCGTAAGATATTCGAGGTGACAAATATTTTTTTTCAGTTTTTTTGATTTATAAAAAAACCGTTAGGTATAATTGGATTTTTTTTTTATAAAAATATACTAGTTTGGTATCACGTTACAATAGATCATTTAAAATTTAATTCAAGTCTCTAGCGTAATTGGTTCGTGAGATATTTTGGGTTGACCAAAATGTTCACCGTTTCACCTATGGTAAAAGAACCATTTTTTTCACGGGTACTGCCTCTTGCGAGGAATTGACAAATTTTTAAATCTAAAAATGAACCTATAAAATAAGTTTGCCTTCAAAAATTTAAATTACATTTAATTAATCATACAAAATTTGATTTATTTTTTTGTCCCCAAAAGCGTTTGAGCGGTTTTTTTAATTAATTTTGTATACCTACAATTTTTCAATTTTAGATCAAAAATATTTTTAATATGCTGTTATTTAGAACTTATTAATATACGTTTTGTGTTTGATATCCGTTTAAAAGATGGACCATTTTCGAGTTATCGAATCTTAAAACAAATTAATATTTTTTTTTTAAATCCATTAAAGAACCAATGACAGTTTTAATGATTAAATATTATTAAACTATTATAAGAGCTTGATCAGAAATTATTGAGATCAGTTCATTAGTTCTTGAGAAAACAAAGTAAAGTTTCTATGGGGAGAACCCTTCTGGAGAGATTTAAAAAAATTTGTTTTGTTATTGAAAGAACTAAGTTAAGAAAAAACATTTTAGAGAAAATTTAATAAAAATATATCGGCTCGTTTTTAAGAAAATTTGTATTTTCATTATTTATACAAAAAAGCTGTCGAGGCGAGAACAGACAAACAGACGGACGGAATCGGGGACCCTTTTTTCGACTTACCTACCATCAGAATGTCATGTTTTGTTAAAACCTCGAGATCGATATTTTCTACGAATGCAATTCTAGCCTATGTGTAGCAACCGAAAAATGCATACATTTCTAATACTTGGGAAACCCGATATTTGTTAACAATTAAATTGCATTAGGTATATTCTTTCTGAAGTACATAAGTAGAATAGAATCACTTTTTAAAAATTTCCTTATAAATCATTGGCTTATGTAGGTAAATAATAAATTATTACCTCACAAACTTTATTTCTGAGAATTTTCAACTAACTCTATTCTAGAAAAAAATCACATCGTTGTTGAAGTGTTTGCTGACATAAATAAACTTACTCATGTGTTTGTTAAAATTTATTTATCTAACAATAAATAAATGCAATTCCTAGAATTCAAATAACTTTATGAAAGGAAATTGGCACAAATATGAATGAATGATTTTTTGGTGAAAATGTCTGCTCTACAGGAAAAACCCCTATTAATTTTCTACCTGAAATGATCCATTCATAAATTTTGGTGTCAGCATCTATGAATGAAAACAGGGTACCTGGTTTGATTTTTACTTTTTTGCATATCCAAAATCTACATCCTTGCATTTTTTAAACGCCTTTTTTACCTGTAGTCATAAAATTAAAACCTTTTTTTATTAGATGAATTGAGTGAGTTGTTAATGTTTATAAATATTTAACAAATGTTTTATTGACAGGAAGGATTATTGTTGATATGAAGTCATTAATGTTGTTGCATATTTCATTCTTAAAGATTTTTCTAACTCATTAATGAAAAAAATATCATACATACCTAACAGAAATTATCCTGGTATAAATATCTGACGGTCTTGAGAAAAGGCTACACACTCAATTGATAAATTGAAGAAGAAGGAACATTTTCAAACTAGTGACGCACTCGATAACCATCAAAATGAAGAAAAATCTCGTCAATATTTTAGTAATTCTTATTGTTTTTGTTATTACTTCAGTTCAGGGTCTTCTTGACGCTGGAGATATTATCGCTACAAAAATCGGATTGATTCACAATATTGTAAGTATTCTCAAACATTTTTAATACTTAAGCAGTTCTAACTCAAAATCTTCCTCTTTAATTTCGTTTTTATAGCAGTTCAAATCAACATTTCCACTAAAAGACACCCTGGGACCTAGTTTGGAATTAGCACTAGCAAGCTGTCAGGAGGGCTTCAAATGGGATCGATGGAACTGCCCTAGTACGGATTTCCTCTCGAAGCGTAATTCAAAGCATTTGGATCGAGAAAGTGCCTACGTTGTTACCATCACGACAGCTGCCCTAATTTACACAATCACCAAAAATTGTTCAGCTGGTGGTATTCCCGGATGTGGTTGTGCCGAAGACAAAACCAATCAATTTGCCAAGTGTTCGGATGATACGGATTACGCTGAGCAGGTGGTCGGGACGATTCTGAATAACTCCCAAGATGACAGTCTAGACGTTCAGGCGTATGCAGTACTGCACAACAATCGAGCAGCAAAAATTGCAGTTCGTCAATCACTACGCCGATACTGCCGCTGTGACAACGAACCTTTGCCATGTAATGAAAGTAAGAAATGTTGGCATTCACTTCGGCCTTTCAGTGAGATTTCTGGAAGAGTGAGGAAGATGTACGAAAATGCGTTGGTTGTGAATACTGATAACTCAGGAGTTGTGAATTGGAAACACATTCCCGAGGATGTTCTGGTTTTTGTGGAGGATTCACCAAACTATTGTAAGAGTAATGCAATTCCAGGATGGACTGGAATGCGTGGTCGGCAGTGTTCTAGAGAAAGAGGAAGCAATGTGAGCCAGCAGGAGAGACAATCTTGTCGGAATCTTTGTCGATCGTGTGCTCTGAGGACTCGTGGTCAAGCAGTGGTGGTGAAGAAACGCTGCAATTGCAGATTCTTGTGGTGTTGCGAGGTGAAGTGTGAGATTTGCGTCAGCGTTGAAAAACAACATTATTGTGATTAGTCGAATTAGCATTATTGTTACATATATTAAAACCAGATGTTTCTTATTTATTATAAGTAGGTTTTTGTAGTCAATAAATATTATTTATTTTCAAGAAGTTGAACTTTGCATGAATAAATCTAACTGTATAACAAAATTTATTTGAAGTCGATATCTCAACTGGTTCTTCAGCTATGGACGACGAAAAAAACGTCGCGAACGTACGGACGTACGAACGTACGTACACACGCACGCACAGACGTCTATCCAAAAATCTTTTATTTCGACTCTAGTGACCTTGAAACGTCGAGAAATTTCAAAATTTTCAATTCGACAAATCCGACCCATTACAATAACTTCCTATGGGAAGTGAATAAACTTTGTTTTTCTTTAAAAAAGGAAGTCTAAAAGAATTTATACAAAATTCAAAAACTTGAAAGTTTTCTTTTGAAAGTGCGAAACATTTTCAAAATTTCAGGTTTTTAAATTAAGAGAGAACATATCCAAGGCTTATATAAGGAATTTATAATTTTTCCGCATACGTTTAAACACTTTTTAGGACTCTTTAAAAGCAAAATAGTAAAATTTGGAAAAAGGGAAAGAAAAGGACATCTTCACAAGGTATGGTCGATCATAGAGTTTCTAAAGTGGTTTTTTGACTGTATACGAGTAGTTAAGAAGGAAAATATGAGTAGAATTTTGGATCTTTTTTTTTGATGAAAATTTTGTTAGAACCGTGACGCTTTTTGTAGGATATGATGGTGTCAACTTTGGATGGCAATAATTTAATTCCCTCTTTAGAGACAAGTTAACAGATGATGACTTGAAAGTGCATTTTGAAGGGAACACAGGAGGTCCTTTCGTTAAAATGTGGTGAGTTACATCATGCTTGGTTGTAGCAACTAGGTTTGTCTTGGTAATGTCTTCAAATTCTTTCAACAAATCGTAAATGAAGGACGATGGATTTATTTGTTGAATATTTGCAGCACTTGGATGAAGTTGTGGCACCAAAATTATGTATTTCAAGACTTGTTATCCGATCGATTATTTTTTTTTTCTTAACATCAACTTAAAAATCGAAAAATTACAGGAAATCAGATCCAATGTTTGGCTCGGTTACTTACGCAATCTCCAATGACAAATGACCAGGAAAAGTTTCTGCGAAGACCAATAATGTAGTTGCTTCTAAATAATAAAGAGTCAGCTCTTTAAATTCCAAAATACCGGAATGTGTGAAACACTACCTCATTTGAATCAAAACGACACGAATTGTTGCTAGCATCGATTCTTTTGAGGTAATTTTCTACCACTTTTTGACACATATTGGACGGTATCTCAGCCAAAGTTTGACGAATGATGGTTTTTAAACACCGTCAAAGAAAACCAGCGGTGCCAAATCGCATGATCTTGGTGGCCAGTTGAAATCGCCGCGACGAGAAATGAAGCGGCCAGAAAATATCTCTTGCAAAAAAGCCATATTCGCTCAAGTTGTGTGGCATGTGGCACCGTCTTGTTGAAACCACATATTTTCCAAGTTGTATTCTTCAAAAGCAGGTTAAGAAAAGACGGTTATCGCATACAAATAACGCTCCGAATTGAAGGTGACAGTCGTTCCATCGTCGTTTTCGAAGAAGTAAGGTCCAATCACAACTCCGGACCAAAGAGCGCACCAATGATAAGTTATTGTTATTGAAAATTCTTCTTATAGCTAAGTGAAAAGTAATTATTGAAAAACAAAGTAAAAAATATGATTAAAGGATCGCCACAAGTCCGACACGATTTACGCCATGGAAGAGAATGTTTGTTTTGTTATTGCGGACATGCGGCTTCAACTACTACAAAAAATTGGTTTAAACATTTGCCTCTAGGCCAGCTTCCGTGTTCACTTGCCCGAAATAATATTTTTTAAACATATTGCCAAACCCTTATCTTTATAATAAAGCTTTATTCTTGGCCATGACATTAAATTATTTAAACGCTTCATCTTCATTTTGTATTGAAAACCACTCGTCTAAACGCTCTTTTATTTTAATAAAGCTTTTAAGTTATCAGTACATCTTTTTTCAATACTACTAGACAAAAACCATACGAAATATAAATCATAATCCCATATTACTATGTGTAATATAATTTTACTATTTTATAAATAATTTATTACACCTACCACTTTATATAGGAAATTATAAATTTTTTCACAACTTAAATTGTTAGCACCTAATCTTTTTTTGGTTTTTAAAGCTTTGTTCGCCATTCCGATTTGTAATGTTTCCACTTTTTTATTTTTAGCATTACATGGATTTATAAATCAACTCACTATTTGTCAATAAAATCGAATTTCATTTTAATCTATCCCCAACTTATACACGTCTCGAATAAACGAATAAAAGTATAAAAATTTTAATCGCAAATTGTATTGGCATGATAAAAGATAAAGATTTTATTTTATACCGGTGGCGGCGGGCAGCCGCAGGTAAGTATTTATAAGATTATCAAAAGATGATATAGGGACTTACTGTTGAATTTAAACTTTGCTAATCATTCAGTTGGTTCGTAAACCTTTCTTCTGTCGGTTGTTCTAAATTAGTTTATATCGAATTTAAAAAAAAAATGATCGTGAACTATTAATTTTAAAATTTAATCATTTAACGGTTATATAATATAGTATAAATATTAAAATAAGAAAAAACTATGATTTTAACATCGAATATTGTGACCATTGGTCTCGGTTTGGGTCTAACCGCGTTTACGGTGGCTACAATTGTTTTAGCAGTTCAAAAGGGAAATTTGATAAACGACTTAAATGATGCTCAGGAAAAACTTGATCTTTTGGAAGAGGAAATGAAGCACACTTCAACAACACCAATTACAACGTCCACAACTACACCGAGTCCAACAACTCCACCACCTAAACCTGTAACTATCCCTTATAAATGTTTAACCAAATTTCGAAAATAGTGCTTCTACCTCTTGCGTATTCGATTTGAAGTGAAACAAAATATAATAAACTCACTTGAGATTTTTGAGCCTGCCTTTGTTCAACATTTATCTAAAACACTTAACTAAGTTGATAGTTTTGAGTTATTAGAGACGAAACAAGGCATGTGCATGTGCCTTGTGATCGGGTGTTAAAACTAACCTTCTTTTGGTGGTTAATGTTATACTTTCCTGGCATTGAACTTTGCAACGCTTATTGAAAATATAGCAGATTGAATGAGATAAGATAAATCTAATTTGGTGGGACTGTAAATAGAATACTTTTTGAGATCTTTGGTTGAGATATGGGACCAAACTGTTCACATGTGTATTAGCCCAGTTAAATAAAGCAAATAAAGGGTTCATCCTCGAAAAAAATGGATAGTAAGCTTGAAACTTGTTTATACCTCCTTATTGGCAGTCTAAGCATTATGTATAAGAAGTCTCATAAAATATTATGTCTGCTTCGTAAAATATGGAAGATCACATGTTTTGAAACCCGCATCTTTGTAGAATAATTGAATATAATAATTACATATCTTAATAACGTTGTGATTTAACCTTTGGTATCAAGGGTATCTCTAGTTTTTTCAAGAATTTGTCAATGTATAAGCTAAAAACAGAAATATTATTGTTTTAAGCTTGCTAGGAAAAAAGTTAGACCTCAGTTATTTTTAAAATTATTCCAAGTTAAATTTTTTTAAAAGGGCGTATAGTTCCCAAAATATGGTAGAATTGAAATCAAATTCAAAACATTTTAAAAATTCATGAAGTTTTAGTTTTCTTTTTTTAGATACGATCAAATTTTGTCAAAATAATATTTGTTGTTTTATACTATAATTTTTGTTTGGTTAGCTTCAAAAACTAGTAAAACTCCTATCTTGGATTGTTTCTTAAAAAACAAAAATAAATAAATTAGGTGGCACAACAGTCCGGGCCTAGGGCCTAGTGACTTACAACTCTCAACCATTCTTGTGTGCGAGTAATGTTGTCAGGGATGAAGGGAACCTACAGTTGTAAGCTAAATCCGAACGGCTAATTTGAAAAAGCATTTTTCATGACAAGAATTACTCTTGGAAGATTTGTCAATTCCTCGCAAGAGGCAGTACCTGTGGAAAAAACTATAGATGGCACCCAAGACCTCTGACATGACAGTCCATCACGCCACGGATTATTCATTAACGTTATTGAAATTTGTTTATTACCTACCCATAGGAAGTTATTGTAGTCGACCGTTCAATTTCTTGACGTTTCAAGGTCCCTAGAATCTAAATCGAAGATTTTCATAGATATGTCTGTGTGTGAGTGGCTATATGTATGTTCGTTCGTCCCCAAGTTCTGGATACCATTTTTCGTCGTCCTTATCTCAAGAACCAGTAGAGATATTGACCTTAATTGAACTTTGTTATGCAGATATACAGAAAGATGCAGCAAGGATTTTCAAAAAAATTGAATGGGTGTTTTTTACTATACCAATTTAAAGAATTTAACCCACACTGATAACTTCTCAATACGTGTCGATTTGTATTAAAGTTTAACAAAATATTAATTAGTATGTTCTTTTTTTTCATAATTCTTCAGTAGAAAGCCATTTCAAACGCTTGTGTTATTTAAAAAAAGTTGTCATAAGATTTTTTCTAAAAAACAACTAAAAGTAAGTAACAATGTTTTCAATATAATAAAATAAGTTTTGTATCAAAAACTGTTTTTGTTAACCAAATTTTTATTCGAAAATCAATTTTTACCAATTTCAGTAGCATTTTTAGAAAGTCTTCTTGTTTAAAACCAGACTATATCTTGAGTTAGCAATAAAATTTGGCATTTAATAAAATCGTTTTGGAGTCAATACTTTGATTAATTCACGAGATTTCGAGAATCGAACATAAATGTGTTTGGTATTTTGTGTAGATTTTAATTTTTGTGAAAAAAAGAATAGTGTATTTTTATAAAAATGTAACTGAATGTTGAAACCCATAATTTTCATAAGATGAAATTATTTTGAACCCAATACCTTTAATTTGTGCTTAGATATTAGAGTCAAAAATTAATTTTTAACAACTTCAAACAATGTTTTTTTTAGGTTTTTATTTTTAGTAAAAATACTATCATTTCGGTTTTTCTCCAAATTTTACCAAATATCAAAAACGGTATTCTTTGTTTCATAAAATTATTTTATAGGTAATATCATTTTTGGTACGTAAAATATTCGAGGTAACAATTATTATTTTTTCAGTTTTTTGATTAAGAAAAAACCCGTTAGTTGAATTTATTTCAAAATTATACTAGTTTCTTGTCTCGTCACATTATATAATACAAAATTAAATTAAAGTTGCTAGCATTAGTGAAAGCTATTGGCTTCAAAATTTGTATCTCACACAAAATATTGTCTTTAATATTTCGTTAAAGTTTTAGAAAAATCGACAAACAAACAGCGACTATTTTTTATTTTGAATTCAACTTCAAAATTTTACAATCTCATCAGACTTTTGAGATTTATCTTTTTGAGTTATAAAGCACAGTTGTATAAGTGTGATATTTTGTTAATGAAAATATTAGGCGTGTTTTTTTGGCATCGTTATCTGCAACCATATTCGATTTCCCAAAAAAACAATATCGTAGTTGTTTTATTTTATTTTAAAGTTGGTAGACTTGTCTAGCTGTCAGATAAAAAAACAAACACAAAGAAAAACCGAATTTTATTCAAGATTATTTTGATTTGTTTTTACGTATAGTTAATTTATAAACCAAAGTATAAAAAACTGATTTTCCATTTGTACATCCATCTGCATTATGTTCAAAGTTTGATTTGTTATTTTGATTTTGCTTTCGGATAAGTTTTTGACATATTGGGGTATGTTCGCAGATTTGGTCAGTCGTCGTTCATGAAAGTTCTTATTAGGTGGCCCATTTTTATGCATATGAAATGTGGAAGACTTTTGAAGTTTAATTTTGAAAATAAGGGGTACTCATGGAGCCGCGCAAACTGTCAAAATTTGTATAAATAACATTTACTTAACTACAACGGCCACTTTTGGCAAAAAGTGGTAAATTTACAAAATTACAAAAAACGTTTGTTCTTTCTAGCGCCATTTGTTTAAAAAAAAACTACAAGAATTGTTTTTGTTTTCAAACAAAAAATTAAGCTTTCTGCAACATTATTAACTTCCCATAGGAAGTTATTGTAATGGGTCCGATTTGTCAAATTGAAAATTTTGACATTTCTCGACGTTTCAAGGTATCTAGAGTCGAAATAAAAGATTTTTAGAAAGATGTCTGTGCGTGCGTGTGTACGTACGTCCGTACGTCCGTACGTTCGCGACGTTTTTTTCGTCGTCCATAGCTCAAGAACCAGAAGAGATATCGACTTCAAATAAATTTTGTTATACAGATAATAAGGCAGAAAGATGCAGAAAGGGCTCTCAAGAAAATTGCGTGGGTGGTTTTTTTACCAAAGCAGTTTAAAAAAAAGGTGAAAATTTTGGTTAACCCTAAATATCTCATGAACCAATCACGCTAGAGACTTGAATTAAATTTTATATTATATATTGTAACGTGATACAAAACAATTATATTTTTGGAAAAAAATAAAATTAACGGTTTTTTTTATAAATCAAAAAAACTGAAAAAAAAAATTTGTCACTTCAAAAATTTTACGACTGAAATATGATTCCATCTCCAAAACAATTTTGTGCAATGAAGAATAATGTTTTTGACATCTGGTAAAATTTTGAGAAAAATCGAATTGACAGTTTTTTTACAAAAAATAAAAAACTAAAAAAAAACTTAATAAAAGTTGGTAAAAATTGATTTTCGACTCAAATATCTTTTCAAGGCTTTGAGATATTGGCTTTAAACTACTTTTATCTTTCAAAAAATATTGTTTTCAACATTCAGTAAAATTTTGAAAAAATTGGATTGACAGTTTTTTTTACAAAAAAACCAAAAACTGAAAAAAAAATTTTAACAAAAGTTGGTAAAAATTGGTTTTCGACTCAAATATCTTTTCAAAAATTTGAGATTATGACTTCCAACTAATTTTTACTTATAAGAAATATTGTTTTCAACATTAAGAAAAATTTTGAAAAAAATCGAATTGACAGTTTTTTTACAAAAAATAAAATCCTAAACAAAAAAATTAATAAAAGTTGGTAAAAATTGATTTTCGGCTCAAATATCTTTTCAAAACTTTGAGATATTGGCTTCAAACTAATTTTATCTTATAAATAATATTGTTTTCAACATTCGGTAAAATTTTGAGAAATGTTGGATTGACAGTTTTTTTTACAAAAAATAAAAACCTAAAAAAAAAACAATACTAAAACTTGGTAAAAATTTACTTTCGACTCAAATAGCTTTTCAAAAATTAAAAATATTGGCTTCAAACTTATTTTATTTCACAGAAAATATTTTTTTTAATATTCAGTAATTTTTTTATAAAAATACAACATTCCGTTTTTTCATAAAAAAATAAAATCTCCAAAAAATAGAACGCGAATTTGGTAAGAATTGATACATTTAGACAAACTTTTAAGCAAGACAAATCGATAGATGGGATGGGAAGTTATCAGTGTGGGTCGCATCCCAGCCTCTTTTTTTTAATTTTGTGGTCAGAAAAACTTAAAAAATATTTAACTTATATCGTTTTCTAATTGCTTTTTCTTGGCAAATAGTAGATGGAAAATATTTTTGTAATTGTTCACGAAATCTATTCACATAAACTTAACTTTTTTTTAAATAAAAAAATGATAAATGTTCAAAAAAGTGTCAAACAAAGAAGTGTGTTTGAAAGTGCGTGTGCTTGTACCTATGTTTGAATTTTGATAAAAATCGAGATTCAGATTTTTTAATTTCGACTCCATTTTTTGAATCTCAAGTCTCCATTAGATCATGAAATATGAGCTTTTTCCACTTTTTCCTCACTTCAGCGCCTCTTTTAGCTGTCAGATTCACAAATTTGACTCGACTCTAAAGCTATGACTACAACGAGCACATTTTGCAAAAAGTCAAATAGTTAAAATTTTCAAACTTATTTTGTGACAGTTTTTCCACCCCAAAAATAAAAGTAATGATGCAGAAAGCTTATTTTTTATGTCAAAAATAATTTTTGTAGTTTTTTTTTTAAATTCAAATGGCGCTACAAGGAGAAGAAAATTATTTTTGTAAATTTCCCACTTTTTGTAAAAAAAGACACTTAAAGTGCGTTGCACTCTGCGAACAAAGCCTTCGAGACTCGTTGAGTTATCCGATTATCCGACTTACCAACCTAAGAAATTCAATTTTTTTCCGATCGAGTATCGTTACTCGAAAAAAAATGTCAATTTCTTATCCACACAGATTTAAGTTTAAGTTTTATCCGCAGCTGCGTGTTGTATTTGTAGTAAATGGAAGCTCCCACTGCAGATACGGAAATTTCGTATCCTTATTTTCAAGTTTCGTTTTAAATCCAATTTTAGGTATCGTTTTTTGGTTTTGAAAGCGAATTTGAGGGCTATTACACATGTATTTCTTGGGAATATAATGAACAAATCTTTAAAAAAGCGAAACTTGTATTATTAAAACAGAACTGCTGGTTTGAAATCTGAAGTATTTCCACCTTTATAACGTATTTTGAAACTATGAAAGCATGTGATTTGATATTTTCAAAACTGGCTTTTTCTGGCCAAGTGAAGAAACTAAGAATCTCCGGAAACGAAGTGATTTATTAAAAAGATTTTAATTTAATTTTAGAGTTTGTATTTTTTTTTTTTAATCAAATAAACCATGTTTTTTTAAAATATTTTACAAAAGTTGACATAATAAAGAAAGTATAAGACGATATTTATGATTTTTGGATACATCCTTAAGCTTGACTATAATTTCTGACAAACTGTCAAGTGTAGGGATCCTTTTCTCATTCGCACATTAAGAATGTAAAAAGTTTTACCCAAATCTGCTGTCGCATCTTCCATTCTGGTATTCAAAACTTTAAGACCGAGAAATTGGTCTATTTCCTTTTATTCTAACGCTTCTGTTTGAACATTTGTTAATTTGTAATAATAATTAAGTTCTTACTTACGGAAAATTATCATTTTAACTACATAGTTAACTAGTCTAGAGTTCTCCAATTTATAAACAAAAATTGGTTTGAATAAATGACAACAATATAGATACCATCAACTGTCAAAGCTAAGCTGTCATCATTGAAAGACCCTTTAAAAGAGAATTTAAATTTTGACATATGTACATAGCTTTCATGTCGCCCTTTCATCATTAAGGAAGTATTTAAGAATTGCCCAGCCTAGAACAATAGAGAAGCGTATTTAAGGAAGGCTTGAGTAGTGTCGGAAATTTGAACTGTTTTAATGTTCTTCATAGTAATAATAAAAAGAAGCGGCCCTAAGTAGATTCCTTGAGGAATACCACCATCACCGTATGCTTAGTTAGAAAAGATATCGGAAGTATAAATTTGATAGCTCAGAGAATGTAGATCTATAGGAAAACTTATCAAGAGTATCACTAGAGTCGGTAGTCGGTAAGGGTCACGTCAACTTTTTCCAATTTTTTTTAAGATTTAGAGCCCATTCACACGATCCCGAATCGGCGGTTTTGCCGTATCGGCGATTTTACCGTATAAGCCATTTAAACGTATTACATTTAAACGTATACGGTAGAATCACCGATTAGGTCGATTTTGTCATTCGGGTTTGTCTCTGCAAATCTTTTTCGGTCGTACGGAAAAAAAACCGATTCGGTTTATAGTGGCAATGTATTTATATACAGTGCGTTCAGCCGATTCGGTATTTTGACCGAAAGTACGTCATTTTTCGTCTGGGCTACTGTGGAATAATGTATTGCTAGTATATAGTCGTTTTTGTGTTTTACACCGAGTACAGTGTAGGGTTGAGTACGGTGTACGGTTAAATTACCGTACCGTCTGAACACTCCAATCGAAAGACACCGAATCGAGAAAATATCCGATACGGCGAAAATACCGAATCGTGTGAACGGGCTCTTAGCGCTCTTAAAGATTAAGCTGCATCTAGTCACATTTAAATTGGAAAATTAACGATACAAACAATTTTGAATTGTTAAACCATTTCAAAATATTTCGGGAATACGAAGGCGTAGCTATGTGATTATAATTTTAAATATGAAATATTGAATTTTTTGTAAATTAAACTTAGCTTAAAAAATGTTTTCTTTTCACAGGCCATAAACTACCGACTTCCCGGAGATATTCTACCAAAACACTATGATCTCTATCTTTATCCCCATGAAAATTTGGGTGAATTTTCCGGACAAGAAACAATTGATTTAAAAATTGTCAAATCAACCCAACAAATAATTCTTCATGTCAAAGATCTAACAATAAATTATGTTTCACTGATAAATGTTCCCAGTAGTAATATTGTCACTTCTTTCGAATTGGACAAAGAACGCGAGTTCTTAATTGTTCATACTTCCGAGATCATACCTGAAGGAAGCAACATATCCTTACTCATTCTCTTCGACGGCCAGATGGAGGGAAAAATTGTTGGATTATACAGCAGTAGTTATACCAAGGAAGATGGAAGTTTGAAGTAAGTGTTCTGCCTTAGGCGAATTTCGAAACTTTTACAAAATGTTTGTAATTCTTCAACAGAACTATAGCTACATCAAAATTCGAACCAACTTATGCCCGTCAAGCTTTCCCATGCTTTGATGAACCCGCAATGAAGGCAACCTACAATATTACTTTGGCATACCCAGCTGATCAAGATTACCATGCTCTGTCGAACATGAACGAATTGGTTTGTATGGCGACAGAAAAATTGTCAACTTTTTGAAAAATTTATCAATCTTTCGCAATAGGAAACAAGAAATCTCGGAAGTCTTAAGGAAACTACATTCAACCAAAGTGTTCCAATGAGCACCTATTTGTCGTGCTTCATTGTCTCTGACTTTGTTGAGAAGCACAGGAAAATTAACACTCAAGGTATTGGTGAAGAATTCACGATGAGAGTTTTTGCCAGTCCCGAACAAGTTAGCAAAGTTGATTTTGCCTTGGATTGTGGAGCCAGGATCACAGAACATTACATTCAATACTTCAAAGTTGAATATCCCCTCCCTAAATTAGGTAAGTTAAGCCTTTAAACCAAAATGAGTATACCAGATATTAAATTGTTATTGGATAAGATATGGCTGCTATTCCTGACTTTGTTTCGGGTGCAATGGAAACCTGGGGATTGGTAACCTTCCGAGAAACTTCTTTGCTATACGATAAGGAGACAAGTTCCACGGTAAATAAGCAAAGAGTGGCAAGTGTTGTTGCTCACGAATTGGCTCATATGTGGTTCGGAAATTTAGGTAAGTCGTTTGATATTAACAATTCTGTAAGATCTTCTAAGAAATTGTGAACTTTCTCCAGTGACCATGATGTGGTGGAATGATTTGTGGCTAAACGAAGGCTTCGCCAGCTATATTGAAAATAAGGGAGTCAATTCAATATTTCCCGAATGGAAAATGGTATGAGTTTTCTCAACTCTTTGTTATTTTTAAGTTTTGAGAAATTTTATGCTTCAGGATGACCAATTCATTATTGCAACTGTTCACGGAGTCCTTAGTTTAGATGCAACATTAGGTTCCCATCCAATAATCCAGAAAGTCGAAAATCCTGATCAAATTACGGAAATTTTCGATACTATCACATATTCCAAGGGATCTTCGATTATAAGAATGATGGAAGATTTTCTAACACCAGATGTTTTCGAAAAAGCTGTTACCAACTATTTGAATGAGTATAAATATTCAAATGCTGTAACTGATGACTTTTTGGCAGAAATTGATAAACTTGGCTTGGAAATAAATGTTAGGTAAGTTTCTTCAGCAATTTTCGTTCTACATTTTTCATTTTCTATGATTTATTTTTCAAGTGAAATTATGCGTACTTGGACTGAACAAATGGGTTTTCCAGTTGTTGAAGTTGAAAAATTATCTGATGTTGAATATAAATTAACTCAAAAACGTTTCTTTTCAAATCCAGAAGATTATAATGGAGATTATAATGATTCTCCTAATTTCAAGTAAGTGTTGCTTATTAATGAAACCTACACATTTTTTAAGACTAATGGCTAAAAATGTTTGAAATACAGTTATAGGTGGTCCATTCCAATAACGTTCTATACTGATAAAAGCTCGGTTGTAGAGAGAGGGTGGTTCTTCCATGACGCCAAAGAATGTGAGTAATAAATTTATTTATCCTATATTAAAAAAATATGTATGTCTTTCATGGTTACATAAGTCCCAGGCTTGAGTATAATTCTGGGATGGCATTCCCATTCCTAATTTAATATTCAAAGAAAAGATTACTTAATTACTTATTTAAGGTGGCGCTACAGTTCTGTGGGAACGAGGGCTTCACCCAACAAACTTCTCCATCAAGCTCGTTTCTTAGCTATATTGCTGGTTGAGGTCACTTTCCACTTGTGCACTCCACCTTATTAGCAGTCCTCCTCTACTGCACTGTCCTGTAGGTGTAGATTTGAAGACTTTCCGGACCGGAGCATTCATTTCAATGCGCTCTACGTGACCCAGCCATCTCAGTCGTTGGACTTTTACCCTAGCCACGTCTATGTCTCTGTTGACAATGGTCTTTAGACGTTCTCATATTACGGAAGAGAAGATTTTGTAAGAGATGTTAGACTGATGCCTCTGCAATTGATGCAGTTAAGATGGTCTCCTTTTTTTAGAATCGGACAAACAAACGGAGGTTCCATTCATCGGGCATGCTTTCTTCCGACCATATCTTTCCGATAAGTTGGTACATACTCCTAACTAAATTATCTGCAGTTGATTTAAAGGGCTCGGCATTCAAGCCACCTGCTTCGGCAGCTTTGTTAGACTTCATAAACTTCAACTTAGATATGGCAATCTTTACTTCGTCTAAGTCAAGAAGACGGGATTGTTGGCTTTCGTCGTCTATGTTGAATGGATCATCCTGTCTGACAGCGAAATGCGGTTCGTCGTCGCCGTTATACAGTCTGCAGAAGGTTAAACTATGATGTTTCTACTTTCGTCTTTTTTACCTTCGGTACGAGGTTTATGTACTTGTGAATTTCGCTCCATAAAACTTTCAAACTTCATTTCTGTTTTTCATGCGCTTTTGCGCTTATCATGCTCTCTCTTATTACTTCTGAGAAGTCGGTATTCTTCTCTCCTCTTCTGATTATAAAGGTCGTGAGCAGCTCCCGTCCTTCTATGCAGCGCCGCATTGCGTGTCTATTGTTTGGCTGTATTGGCTGCCGACATTCCTCATCAAATAAGGGATTTCTTGTTGGTGGCCAGCACGTCAGAGGCGGCGTCTCTGATTGCATCTTGGCAATGTTGCCACTGGTTCTCGAAACATTGTGTTGGCGACAGAGAACTTCGAGAGAGGTTACTTGTGACTCGGTCGGAGAAGGATTGGCTACAACGAGGTAGTGATGATGAGAGACGATGTTAGCTCCACGGACATCCATGCGTGTCTAGATTCTATCTATGGTCAATCTGGTTGACGTTAGAATGATCTGGAGAACTCCAAGTTCCTTTGTGGATGTTGAGGTGTGGAAAAATCGTACTGGCTATTATTACGTTTCGCCCAGCAGCAAATTAGATGACACTGGCTGTTTTCCCGATTATTCCACCAAGGATATATCCCCTTCCTAGCTTGGCATTAAAATCGCTCAGGACAATTATAATATCGTAGCGAGGACCCTGCTCATATGCTTTGTCCAAGAACTCTAAGAACATATCCTTAGTGTTGTCATCTTTCTCTTTTGCGGCTGCACGTGGTCTATTAAGGGACCTAACATTCCACGTGCATATCCGAAATTCGTTGTCCTTAATTCGTTTGCGTGGGTTGCCAATAGTAAATCCGTCCGTATCCGAGGCAGCTTCGCAACTGGTCTATCTTTCAGTACTCAGGAAGTCACCCTGACGCACGACCTTTAACCTGAAGGACCAGGTCCCTTATTTAACTCCCAGGGCAAAAGCTGGCATACATCAATGATTAATTTGCTTCATTTAAACAGAATCATAATGTTTCACATTTTTACATACATTATTTTAACGGAAAATGCTTCCCTTAAACAATCCAAATGTAATAAATGCGGCCCTAGGAGTATTGAGGTTTGATTTTTTACAGTGCATCGCGAATGTGAAATGCCTCACCAAATTCTAGTAAAAACGTTAAAAACATGACGTGAATCAGTAATTTTGAAATTAGATTCACAATAACTGCAAGACTATTAGAAAGTATGACCTAGTATCAGTCAAAAGTTTTGTTGATACGTTTAGTGAATATGTGCAATCTTGTTAATTTTAAACTTATTTAACATCCTTAAATCTCATAAAATAGCTGCTTAAATGTCTATAAAACTTGTCTCCCTCCAAATGACGTTTATAAATGTCAAAAAAAAGTTTGTTATATAACAGTTTTAGGCTCGTTCAGTTTTCTTCAGTATAAAAGGAAAGTTTAGAAATTAAGATGATTTTGGTTAATTGACAATAACAATGGCTTTTTAGGGAGTCAAATCTTACAACATTTTTTTAACAACTTTTGTAAAAAATCTTTCTCATCGTTAAAATTGTTACAAATAATTTTTACTTTTTCAGTCATTATTAAACTCCCGTCTGCTGTTAAATGGATAAAGTTCAATAAAAATCAAGTCGGATACTATAGGGTTAACTATCCGGAAGAAATGTGGAAATCATTAGTTGTTCAACTGGTTCAGGATCCCGATGTACGATTTTCACTTTAATATTTTTCAATACTTCTATTATAATGTTTTAAAAAAATTGTAGGTTTTTTCCATTGGAGATCGGGCAAGTCTTCTCAATGATGCTTTCTCCTTAGCGGACTCAACACAATTACCTTATGATACAGCACTCGATATAACCACATATTTGTCTAAAGAATTGGAATATGTCCCATGGAGTGTTGCAGCTTCTAAATTGACTTCATTGAAGAACACCCTCATGTTTACTGATATTTATCGAGACTACATTACATATGCTCGAAAATTGATCGCTAGTGCCTATGAATCAGTTGGATGGACTGTTGGAGAGGATCATTTGAAGAAGTAATTATAAAACCTTAAAGTAGTGAAATATTGACATTCGAATAATTTTTAAATTCTAGCCGACTTCGCATCACAACAATTGGAGCAGCTTGTTCATTGGGCTTGGAGGCCTGTACCACTGAAATTTCCAAGCGTTTCAATGAATGGCTTGATGACCCAAGCATTCGTCCACATCCCGATTTAAGGGAGACAATCTATTACTATGGCATGGTAAACAGTGGAACTGAGAAGAATTGGGAGAAAGTTTGGGATCTCTTTGTCAACGAACTTGATGCTAGCGAGAAGTCAAAGATGATGTATGGTTTATCAGGAATTCAACTTCCTTGGGTCTTGAGCAGGTTTGTTATTGATTTTGATTTTCTGTCAAAACCCTTACTTTATTATACTTTGTACGATTTTAAAAGGTACGTTCAATTAGCTTGGGATGAAAATTACGTTCGTGGACAAGATTACTTCACCTGCTTACAATACATTGCTGCAAATCCAGTTGGTGAGAGTATTGTTTGGAATTATGTGCGAGAAAATTGGCCAAAATTGGTAGACCGTTTTGGTTTGAATGAAAGATATTTGGGCAGTATGATTCCTTCGATAACATCACGTTTCTCAACTCAAACTCAATTGGATGAAATGCAAGAGTTCTTCAATAAATATCCAGAAGCTGGAGCTGGTACAGCTGCTAGAGTACGAGCTCTAGAAACAGTGAAGAATAATATCAAATGGCTGGAAGAAAATAAGGACAAAGTTGGAGCTTGGTTGGAAAAACAGAAAAAATAAGTTTTAGATTTAATAACAGAAAAAGTATTTTGTAGAATTTAGTTGATATTAAATTGATCTTTTCATAGTTCTTTAAATAATTTTGTTCTTATTTCAATTAGAATAAGAATTATCTCCATAGAACTCAATGTTGAAAATACATTATAAGCTTAGGTAAGTTAAAATAACAAGCCTGACAAAAAAATCTAACAGTTATTGTTGAAAATTTAAAGTCTGACGATTCTTAAGTTGTTTTTAAAACCTAACTTCCAGACTTATTGAAAAAACCTACTAAAGTACTCATCAACCTCTGAGCAGCGCGTGTCTCAAAATTTCCTATTAGAAATTTCTTAAAAGCTATTACCTTGTTCTACTTCAAACATCAAAAGTCTCTTGAAAATAATTACTTTAAAATTAAGAATGCTTAAGATCTCTCTATCTTATACTAATCCATTTTGATTTGTATCTATACTTCAATCAGCCAATATATTTATTGACACAATCTTATCACATTTAATGCAATTTAATGTGTATTGAATTTCTTAATAGTTTAATTTAAATTAATTGTGAGAAAATTGAAAGAAAAACAATATTGACGTATTTTGATAAAATTTCAAGACCACATTACGATATGAAAAACGTACCTTTTTGGAAATCTCCACTATTCAGAATTCTACATTATTCAAAGTCCTTATGTTGATTTATCTTTGTTTTTGATTGAACATAATCTAATGCGGGGAAATACATTTGAACAAATGATCAATTAAATTTGACATACATTTTTTAATCTGATAAACAAAGTACATAATTTTTGATATAAATAATATTGAAAAAAGGCAGCTAAATAATATATTATCCGACTTAGCTGTACGATAAGTGTAATCCAAAGTTGCTTTTGATAAGAAAAAAATCATTCAATTTCTGACAAGCTTTTGATTTTTAAATACAAATATATGACGTCAATCAGGAATGATTTATAATTAACCCATTTGTTATAAACTTATACAGGGTTATCCATTTTGAGGTTTCAAAAGTAAATGCAAATAAAACACATATAAAATACCTACCTTTTTTCATGATATTTCTTTTGTATTATAAAGTTTGAACGTTGGACATTATGTTTAAAAAATTACATAATTTAAATGACCACCACGCGAATTGTCAAGCATCGATTCTTTTGAGGTAATTTTCGACCATTTTTTGACACATATTGGGCGGTATCTCAGCCATAACTTGACGAATGTTGGTTTTTAAGTGCTCGAAAGTTAAAGGTTTATCTGCATAAATACGGCCTTTCGAGTAACTCTAGAAGAAAGTGCAGCGGTGTTAAATCGACTACGAGAAATTATGCGGCCAGGAAATGTCTCTTGCAATAGAGCTATATTCTCCAAGTCGTATTCTTCAATAGCAGGCAAGAAAAGGTAGTTATCATAAATGACCATAAAGTTCCGAATTGACGGTGACAGTCGTTCCATCGTCGTTTTCGAAAAAGTAAGGTCCAATCACACCACCGGACCAAAGAGCGCACCAAACAGTGACTTTTTGTGGATGTAATCTTTAATTGCTTGAGGATTCTCAGAACCCCAAATAAGACAATTTCGTTTATAAACATAGCCACAGAGTGAAAAATGTGCTTCGTCGCTGAAGAAAATTTTGTTCCAAAAATCGCCTTCCACGTTCCACCGCCTGTTGTTCAAGCACCCATTCGACGTATCTACGACGCGACGTTGTAAATGATCATTTGGCTTCAGTTGTTGTGTGAGCTGGACTTTATAAGGTTGTAGGTATAGATCCAAATGCAAAATACGCCATAATGTGCCGTAAGACAGTCCTAATTCCTGAGAACGACGAGCAATCGACACATTCTGTTCTTTGCCAACACTTTTACTTGGATCCTCCAATTGACGAAATATCATAAGTGTATCCAAGTAATTAAACAGAGCTTTGAAGTATTCTTTCTCCAGTGTTGATTTGCACAAAAAAACAACTAGAAATTGCTCTGTAAAGCTCTTCCCTATAAATGCTTTCATAAGCGGCCCTAAAATCAATGAAGAGATGGTGGGTATCGATCTAAAGTTCCTGTTTTTTTTTTCCAAGATCTGTCGTAATGTGAATATTTGGTCGATGGTGGACTTTCTTATCAGGTTGTTGAAAAACGGCTTCAGACGTTCACATAATATGGCAAAAGGATCAAGCCTCTGATATCTCTATGTAGTTAGCGATATTATGTTTTGGAAAAACTATGTTGAGATTCCACTCATTGAACATGCTTTCTTTTATTTTGCAAATGAGTTGGTGCATGCTCCCTAACAAGTCATCGCCTGCCGCTTTGAATAATTCGGCAGGGATGCCGTCAGCTCCAGCAGCTTTGTTTGACTTCAGTTTAGATATAACTTTCTTCACTTCGAGGTCGGGTAGGCGGAATTGTTGATATGCTTCGCCTAGGTTGAGTGATTCTATCTCCCTTACAGCGGAATTCGGTTCGTCATCGCCGTTATATAATTTGGAGAAGTGGTCTTTCCATATTCTCAACATATTCTGCGGTTCTACTACGATGTTCCCCTGATGATTTTTACAGGCTTCAATTCGTGGCTGGTAATCTTTGGAGGTTTTTCTTTAAATTTTGGTAACATTTACGAACCTCATTCCTGTGGTGACATCCTTCTATCTCCTCGATCACGCGCTTCTCATGCTCCCTTTTTTCCATCTAAGAAGCCGGTGTTCCTCTCTGCTCTTCTGCTGGTAGAGCTCGCAAGCAGCTCTGGTCCTTCTGTGCAGCGCCGCCGCCGTTTTGTATACCTGTTGATGCTTATAGCTGCGTGTGCTTCCCGGCTTTCGTCATCAAACCAGGGGTTTCATTGTGGTGGTCATGTGAAACCTAACACTTCAGAAGCTGCATCTCTTATGGCTGCAAAACGATATTGCCACTGGTTTTCAATGCTTAATGCAGGGAGCATATAACTTCTTAAGAGGTTGTTAGAGACTTGATAAGAAAAGGACATGGCAATCTCTTGCGATTGTAAGCGTCTAACGTCGAATCTTCTCACAGTACTTCCTTGTTTTGGCTTGGATCCGGATATCCGTAGCCATACCTTGGCTACAATGAATTAGTGGTCCGAACGTCTTGCCTCGCAGCGAAATCGATCAGCCTAAATCCGTTGTTGGAGATGGTGTCGTGCAGGATGCACCTCCCGATTTTGCCACCAATGATGTCTTCTCTTCCTAGCTTTTGGCGTTAAAATCTCCTAAGACAATTTTAATGTCATAGCCAGGGCAATGCTCATATGTCTTGTCCAAAAGCTCTAATTAGGCTATGTTGACAAATTTAGCCTTAATGTGTATTGTGTTGTGATGCGCTCGCTCACATTTTTGAAACTCAAGAATTTTTGCCTAAATCTAGTCCCAACAACAAATCCAAACCCAAATAGCCGCTGCCTTTGTTCTCGATAGCAATCGCCGTAGTATATATCACTATCTTTTAATTTGCTTTTGCTCGTATCGCACTTTTTGGATGGCGGTTATATATTTGCCTTGCAGCTGCACGTGGTCTATTGAGGGACTTAACATTCCACACACAGATCAAAAGTTTCTTACCACTGTTGTTTTATAAAAAGAGAAACTAGTGTATAGAGCTTTTTAGATCAAAATGTTACAACAAAAAAGCTTTAGAGAAATGACAGTTTTACGGCCGTTCTTTTACTGAAGTAGGAAAGTTCAAAAAAGAGTCTGAAAAAGTGGAAAACATTAATTTTACTGAATTTAAACATATTATTAAGTGAAAATTTAAATACCTAAATATTTTGCTAAAAAGTTAAAATTTAATTCTTTTTTTACTTAAAACAAAACATTTTAATAAGTCTTGACAGTGATAGTTCTAGGGTTAGGTTAGGTTAAAGTGGCTGTCCATGATGGAATCGGACACACTTAGGCCAGTTTAATGGGGCCCAGATTGTGATACCACATGAATCTTGAGGCTTCCTCCTAAGATCAATGGACCCAGTTTGAGTCTCTTACGAAACGTGAGAGGCTGATTATGCTAATATGATTTAGATCGTTTAGATCGTTAAAGAAGAATTCTCCTAGGTAATTCTTGCGTTTTTGATCTAGAGCAGGGCATGTACAGAGAAGGTGAAGAACTGTTTCCTCCTCTACCTCGTCCACACAGCTTTCGCAAAAGTAATTTGAGAATACGCCTAGCCACGTGGCGTGCTTTCCTATTAGACAGTGTTAGGTTATGACACCTACATATTATCGAGCTTATATGCGATCTGCTTAGAGATAGCAAGCACCTTGATCGCTTTAAATCTAGTGTTGGCCAGATGTTTTTTGTGACGTGTTCCACCTGGTTTGCCTTCTTCATAGCGTCTTGCATTAGCAATAGTTTACAAGTAGCGATTGGTATGTCAGCATTTGCCAAACGTGGTAGGATGGGCTGTACTGCACTGTTCCTGGTGAGTTCATCTGCCTTACAGTTACCTGGCATGCCTCCATGGCCCGGCACCCAGCAAAGGTGAATATTAAACTGGTGTGCCATCTCCATTAGAGATGATTGACACTTATGGGCTGTTATAGAGTTTTTAGAGACAGAGTCCAGAGATTTGATAGCGGCCTGAGTATCTGAGAAGAGACGGATATCAGATGTTGATATCACGTTTTCTTTAAGCCAGGACAAGACTTCTTTTATCGCCAAAAGTTCCGCCTGGAACACGCTACAATGATTGGGAAGGAATGCGAGACTTAATTTCAGTCGTTCAGAGTACACACCTCCACCAACCCCTTCTTTGTTTTTGATCCATGTGTATAAAAATGGATTGAATCGTCTTCCAGGAATGCCCTATCCTCTCAGGAAGAGCTGGAAGGTATACAAATCTGAAAGTTTCTGTCGAATTGAAGTTGGGGGATGGTGTAGTCTGTGTGCTTTGGAATTGATTCTAAATACCTAAGAATTACGGAATGGCCAATGTTGTTGTTAATCCACTGCGACGAAGCTTTGAGGCGAATAGCAGAGCTTGCAGCTATTTCAGAAAACGAAACAAATAATTTGAAATTTCAGGAACTCAGAAGGCATATGGATTAAGTCAATTAGTTAGAGTTATCTTAGGATTTTAGCTTCAGTAAAATAATAAGTAAGATTTATTCTTTTTAACAAAATGACGTACTTAAATGGTTCTAAAGTTACAAAATCTTTTAAAATTGTGAGCTGTTTTCGTCAACCACTTAATTTTGAGTTTCGGAAAGCTGTTTAACTTATAGAATTTCTGACCAAGTAGTTTTTATGAACGTTTTATAATTTTTGTATCAACTTGATAATCGACAAATGTAGATGTGAATTTCTATGCTCGTAGTTGCAACAAAACATGCAAAGCACGACGTGCCACACAATTTTTTGTCAGTAAAACAAATTTGACGGCTTTATAAGCAGTGTTACCTTCCATACAAATTAAGATATTTGACGATCTTAAATTTTAAAAACGTTAAACTTGTTGCAAAATTCAAACACTTCACCATAGAAAGTATAAATTCAATTAATTCAATTTCGTATAGTAAATTCTATTGCATACTTTTAGACAATATCATTTGGCGAATGTATGTATGTATTTTTATATAGTTTGACTGAAGGATATCATAAACCGATCGAATTTAACCGCCAATAAACAAAAAACTAGTTTTTAGATATAAAATTAAATTGAACCTCCGAAATTCTGTATAAATACTGTGTTTAACCTTTAAGAAGAACCCTTTATTTTCGCCAAAAAAATGACTACCCGCAACTATAATATTTATGACGTACTTTTGCCCTAAATCCAAAAGATAAAAAGATAAAATTCTTTCTTTTTTTTTAAATGGAAAAATGAAGTTTATCAGAAATATAGGTACCCATAAGACTTCCTTGAAGCCTTGTCACCATTTAAAGTTGCATTCAATATAATAAACCTAATCATTATTTATTAGGTCTGTAATATCAGACTTTGACATTGTTTTTTTTATGTTCAGTTATAAATGGATAAAATAAAAGTACAAACAATGAAATAATATTTTCCGTTCAATGGTTTAGCGCATTGTCTTTATAAAACGATAAGGTTATGATAAAACCAGGAATATCTTTCTTTAGGAATTTGATGATAGGCTCGATCAAAGAATCAATTTTTCGCTCTGGTGTGCATTTATAAAAAGGTCTTTTTTAAGTAAACAACTGCAAAAATTGTGAAACAAAAGTTCTCCTTTTGATAAAAATTAAAATGCAATGTAATTTCAACTACTTTTTCTAAAAACAATAGAAATCTTCATTAAAGCCAAAAAAAATTTTTTTTTTTCAATTTATTCCAATAGTCCTTACGTCGAAGAATTTGGCGATATTATTCGGTCTTGCTGCAATTGCATTAGCTGTATCAACTATTGTTTTGGCAATTCAAAAAGCCAATGTACAAGATGAACTTAATGGGGCGTTAGATAAACTCAATAATCAAGAGACTACATTGGCTCCTGTATCGCCAGGTCAAACTTCAACAATTTCAACTTCAACATCAACTAGAATACCAAATTCATCATCTTCAAAACCTGCTGATCCAACTGAGTCAAATCCAACTGACTTTCCGTGGCCGTCTTTGACAGATACAACACCAACTTCAACCTCAACTACACAAAATCCTAACTTTCCAAATCCTAATGATGTAAGTACGAGTATACATTTTTTTTTACTTAAAATCACTAATTTCTAAATTCAAATATCTTTGCTTTTTTATATTTATTTTTAAATAAAAATTTAAGAATACATTTTCTAAAATGAAATTTCCAAAACAAAATAATTCACAGCTTTTTAAAGATTTTGAATTTTATAAAAATTATTTCTTTTTCGAAAATAAATCTAGAAAATATTATTTCGAAAATTTGGAAGTTGGTTAAATTAGAAAAAAATATGGTTTTCGAAAAAACTGAAGTTGTAATCGAAATCAACAGTTTGTGATCAATTTGTACGCTTTGTGTTATCGTGAGTTCTAAAGATGCAATTTTTTGCAGTCGTGTTTATTTCCAATTCCCTATTAAAATTGTGTCTCTAGACAGAGACCAAACAAGAGATTTTTAAGTTATGGCTCTGTAACGCCTAATTTTTACCGAAACATTTTACCATCCCCTTTCTCGATGAAAAATGGTGGAATGATTCCACATTTCACAATTCAATGACTCCTCGAATAATGTATGGTGCCTCAGGTGTGGCCTTTTTGTTTGTTAACGTATCCACCGGAATGAAAATGCGCTTCGTCAGAAGAGAAGATATTTTGTCCAAAACCGCTTAGTGAATAATCTAAAATCTTTGTGCTAAATTCTCCTGAAGTTATTCGATATTTGGATCAATAATTTGGATTTGATGTTCGCGAATTGAGTCCCACACTTTAAGCATCAGCATTCTTGTTCATTAGTTTACAAATTTAACTGATATTTTGCACAAACATTGCTCTATGACGGCCAAAAAAAAGCATTCCTTGGACTTTACAGAAATCATTTTCTAAATAAGTGTTCAATCTTCAAGTTGACTTAAGAACGACTTATTTCGTTCTACTGTATAATACTGACTTTCTATGTCAAAATTTCTAGCGAAAAACATCCAATACATGTTCAAGGTGTCGTGAAACATGTCAACTTCAGTATACACTCATCGGAAAAAAAGTTAGTCTTATTTTTAACTTCCCATACGAAGTTATTGTAATGGATCCGATTTGTCGAATTGAAAATTTTGACATTTCTCGACGTTTCAAGGTCCCTAGAGTCGAAATAAAAGATTTTTAGAAAGATGTCGGTTCGTGCGTGTGTACGTACGTTCGTACGTCCGTACGTTCGCGACGTTTTTTTCGTCGTCCATAGCTCAAGAACCAGAACAGATATCGACTTCAAATAAATTTTGTTATACAAATAATAATGCAGAAAGATGCAGAAAGGGCTCTCAAGAAAATTGCGTGGGTGGTTTTTTTACCATAGCAGTTTAAAAAAAAGGTGAACATTTTGGCTAACCCAAAATATCTCATGAACCAATAACGCTAGAGACTTGAATTAAATTTTGTATTATATATGTTACGTGATACCAAACAAATATATTTTTGGAAAAAATTACAATTAACGGTTTTTTTTATAAATCAAAAAAAAAAATGAAAAAAAATATTTGTCACCTCGAAAATTTAACGACTTAAATATGATTTCATCTCCAAAACAATTTTGTGCAACGAAGAATAATGTTTTTGACATCTGATAAAATTTTGAGAAAAATCGAATTGACAGTTTTCTTACAAAAAATAAAAACCTAAAAAAAAAATAATAAAAGTTGGTAAAAATTGATTTTTGACTCAAATATCTTTTCAAGACTTTGAGATATTGGCTTTAAACTTCTTTTATCTTTCAAAAAATATTGTTTTCAACATTCAGTAAAATTTAAAAAAAAAATAGAATTGACAGTTTTTTTTACAAAAAATTAAAAACTGAAAAAAAAATTTAACAAAATTGGTAAAAATTGATTTTCGACTCAAATATCTTTTCAAAAATTTGAGATTATGGCTTTTAACTAATTTTAACTTATAAAAAATATTGTTTTCAACATTAGGAAAAATTTTGAGAAAAGTCGAATTGACAGTTTTTTTTTACAAAAAATAAAAACCTAAAAAAAAAGTTGGTAAAAATAAGATTTTCGACTCAAATATCTTTTCAAGACTTTGAGATATTGGCTTTAAACTACTTTTATCTTTCAAAAAATATTGTTTTCAACATTCAGTAAAATTTTGAGAAAAATCGAATTAACAGTTTTTATACAAAAAACTAAAAACTGAAAAAATAATTTAACAAAAGTTGGTAAAAATTGGTTTTCGACTCAAATATCTTTTCAAAAATTTGAGATTTTGGCTTCCAATGAATTTTAACTTATAAGAAATGTTGTTTTTAACTTTAGAAAAAATTTTGAGAAAAATCGAATTGACAGTTTTTTTACAAAAAATAAAAACCTAAACAAAAAAATTAATAAAAGTTGGTAAAAATTGATTTTCGGCTCAAATATCTTTTCAAAACTTTGAGATATTGGATTCAAACTAATTTTATCTTATAAGATATATTGTTTTCAACATTCGGTAAAATTTTGAGAAATGTTGGATTGACAGTTTTTTTTAAAAAAAAATAAAAACCTAAAAACAAAACAATACTAAAACTTCGTAAAAATTTACTTTCGACTCAAATAGCTTTTCAAAAATTAAAAATATTGGCTTCAAACTTATTTTATTTCACAGAAAATATTGTTTTTAATATTCAGTAATTTTTTTATAAAAATACAACAGTCCGTTTTTTCATAGAAAAATAAAATCTCCAAAAAATAGAACGCAAATTTGGTAAGAATTGATACATTTAGACAAACTTTTAAGCAAGACAAATCGATAGACGGGATGGGAAGTTATCAGTGTGGGTCGCATCCCAGCCTCTTTTTGTTTATGGCATTCAAAGAATTGCAGCCATATGACCACCTAGTAAGATTGCCGTTGATTCCCATTAATATAGGTTCGCGAACTTTTGGTTAAATGGATACGTCAATAAACAAAACTAGAGTTATGATAATCCTTAATAATTGCATGTTGAGAAACCGTTGTATTCACAAAAGCTGACAAGTTTTTATGTTTTATAAGTTGGTGGAATAATTAAAAACGATACTAGCCAGAACGTTGCAGTCAATGGTGACCGCTATAGATCCTGACTGATATACAGCCACAAATGTTGGACAAAATAATCGAAAATTGGACTTCCATATTAAACAACGTACATAAACCAGCCGTGGCGGTCATATGCCAAAAGTCATATTTAAATTGTAATGCACAAAGATAATTTTTTGAAGAAAGTAAATTTTGTATCAATTTAAAAAAAATCGTCTTTGTTGTATTCCATTTCAAATATCTATGCCTCTAAAAACCTTCCTATACGACAGAAATGTTGAAACACTTAAAAGAATCACTCTGAAAAGACCATAGACTGACAATCATAGCTTTTTAATACAATTTATTGAAGTACCCGAACAAAAGGGATTAATATCCCCATAATTGTAATGTTATATTATTTATATCCCTTATTTATTACTATCAACGTTATAAAATGAGTATCTTTTGAAAAAGAAACATCAATTGTTTTAACCGAAGTTAATAAATGGACAATATCGATAACCACTTTCTATTACTGCGACTAACAGTCATATTATATTGTATTGACCTTTATCAAAGAACAGTTCGTCACATTAATAAAAAAATCATTTGATAGCTTACACGATAAAAAATGCATTCTAATTGTGAATTCCGTTATGCCATTTAGTAAGTTGATGCAGTTCTGTGATATATGTACCTCAGAAATAAATAAATACAAACAATATTCTACCTTTGTTTATTGAAATGGCTGAAACTGCTCCAAAGAAGTTCGGTATACATTTTATAATAATAATTATTTAGACAATAATAAAATTTAACTTTTTTTTTAAAGAATTCAAATCACGACACTTGAGTATTATTTTGGGAATGGTAGCGTTAGCTTTCATAGTTGCAACGGCTGTTTTGGCAGTTGAAAAATCTGTTCTTGAAAATAATCTAATTGATTCACGTTATAAACTTGATAAAATGGAAAGTCTATTGGAATCAACTTTAACGCCAATTAATACACCAAATACGCCAGAAGCTTCCAAATTTGTTAATCGAGTTTTCAATTATAAGACACCTATTGAATAATTAGAACTAATTTACATAATGTTTCTCCAGTTATCTGACTTTTAAATTAATAAAAAGAGTTTATTATATTAAATTTGTTTCTTATTTTTGTAGCAAACCAGCAAAAATTAAAAATATAAAGCAACAGTTTCTAATCTTTAGTATAACAAAACAAAATTACTGCAAACCTTTTGTATTGAAGGTACGAGTATATATTTTTAAGGGATTTTTATGATTTACATGAAGTCTTGCTTTTTGGCCGATTTATTAGGGTTACCCAAAATGTTTGAAAGGTTTGAAATAATATACTGATTTATTAAAATTTTTGTCATCGAATCATAAAGCACCGTATGTGAGTTTGTTGAATACCTAATACTGTTGAATACACTATGACTTTATGTTAAATTTTTCATGTGCATTTTGCTTACATGAAGTTTAATTTAATTGATGCATCTTTAAATTTCAATTATGCTCTTGTACTTCTTATTCCAACAACAACCCTTTGCTTTAATATAACTCCATCCTAATTTGCTTCAATGTCTCAATATTTTCGACCATATTCCTTAATCTTTGAAAAATGGTCTATTAAAATCAAATTTTATATCTGTATCAGTTGGTTTAAATATTAAAAAAAATTGTGTCTAGAAACGTTTTCACAGGTCTTTTTTATTAAAAAGACTTTAAGCTACCTGTTAATTAGAAAAAAAGGCAGATTACTGCTCATTGGTGCAATTAAACAATTCCAAATTTCCAGTGGATATTTTTTAATAAGCCAAATTGTAAATTTAAAAAGAGGCTGGGATGCTACCCACACTGATAACTTCCCATCCCGTCTATCGATTTGTCTTGCTTAATAGTTTGTCTAAATGTATCAATTCTTACCAAATTTGCGTTCTATTTTTTGGAGATTTTATTTTTGTATGAAAAAACGGACTGTTGTATTTTTATAAAAAATTACTGAATAACAAAAACAAGAATATCAAAACGAAGCCAATATTTTTAATTTTTGAAAAGCTATTTGAGTCGAAAGTAAATTTTTACCAAGTTTTAGTATTGTTTTTTTTTAGGTTTTTATTTTTTGTAAAAAAAACTGTCAATCCAACATTTCTCAAAATTTTACCGAATGTTATACAATATTATGTATAAGATAAAATTAGTTTGAAGCCAATATCTCAAATTTTTGAAAAGATATTTGAGTCGAAACCCAATTTTTACCAACTTTTGTTAATTTTTTTTTTCGGTTTTTAATTTTTTGTAAGAAAACTGTCAATTCTATTTTTTTCAAAATTTTATCAGATGTCAAAAACATTATTCTTCGTTGCACAAAGTTGTTTTGGAGATGAAATCATATTTAAGTCGAAAAATTTTCGAAGTGACAAATTTTTTTTTCAGTTTTTTTGATTTATAAAAAAAAACGTTAATTGGATTTTTTTCCAAAAATATAAATGTTTTGTATCACGTTACAATACATAATATAAAATTTAATTCAAGTCTCTAGCGTCATTGGTCCATGAGATATTTGGGGTTAACCAAAAATGTTCACCGTTTTTTTAAACTGCTATGGTAAAAGAACCACCCACGCAATTTTCTTGAGATCCCTTTCTGCATCTTTTTGCCTTATTATCTATGTAACAAAATTTATTTGAAGTCGATATCTCTTCTGGTTCTTGAGCTATGGACGACGAAAAAACGGGACGTACGTACACACGCACGCACAGACATCTTTCTAAAAATCTTTTATTTCGACTCTACGGACCTTGAACCGTCGAGAAATGTCAAAATTTTCAATTTGACAAATCGGACCCATTACAATAACTTCCTATAGGAAGTTAAAAGTTAAAACTTTCGTACTACTTTTTGTAGATTTTATTTATTTATAAAAAAGAAAATGGACTGTTGGATTTTTATAAAAAAATTACTGAATGTCGAAAACAATATTTTCTGTGAGATGAAATAAGTTTGAAGGCAATATTTTAAATGTTTTAAAAGGTATTTGAGTCGAAAATCAATGTTTACCAACTTTTAATAATGCTTTTTCTAGGTTTTTATTTTTTGTAAAAAAATGTCATTTCGATTTTCTCAAAATTTTATCGAATGTTGAAAACAATATTTCTAATATTAATATATCCAATATTTTTAATTTAAAATTTTTTTGTAAAAAAACTGTCAATTCGATTTTTCTCAAAGTTTTGCTGAATGTTGACACCAATATTTTTTAAAAGATAAAATTAGTTTAAAGCCAATATCTCAAAGTTTTGAAAAGATATTTGAGTCAAAAATCAATTTTTACCAACTTTCGTTAATTTTTTTTAGGTTTTTAATTTTTCGTAAGAAAACTGTCAATTCGATTTTTGTCAAAATGTTACTGAATGTTAAAAACAAACACTGATAACTTCCCGTTAGTGCCATTAAACTGGCCTAAGCCATTAAACTGGCTTAAGTGTGTCCCATTCCATCATGGACAGCCACTTTAACATAACCTAACCTTACCCATTAGTGCCCGTCTGTTAATTTTTCTAAAAGTGCAACAAAATATTAATAACAAAATATAAATAATAATAATTGTGTGAGATAAAACAACATTTAAGTCAATATCATTCTTGGTTCTTCGACTAATACTTTAGTCGGGAACCATTTCTTATCAGTATTTTGTTGTTTTTGTGTTTTGCAAGAAAAGTTGTTAATTGTAATTTTCTAAAAAATTCCCTAAAAAATAAGATCAATACTTTGCATAAATAAAATAAGTATGATTTCAATGTCTGTTTTTATTCCCATGACATCTTAGTCAAAAACCAATTTTTGTCAACTGCACATTTTTCGAAAGTAAGAAAGAAATAATTTCATTTATTCTCGAGACATTCGAGTCGAAAATGAGTTTTTACCAACATTTTGTAGTATTTTTATTAAGATTTTATTTTTTGTAAAAAAAAATTAATTCGATTTTTCTAAAAAAAATGACCAGGTGTCAAAACATCATTCTTCACTGCATACAATTATTTTTTTAGTAATGTTATATTTGTTCGCAAAATATTTGAGGTGCCAAATATTTAATTTGACGATATTTCCTAAACCCTTAGGTTTTTTAGAAACCTCAAATGTTAAATGAATGAGTTATGTATGTATTAAACTAATATTGCAATCAAAAATTTGGATTAAGTTGATAAATACAATTTTTATGGCGGTTTTTCCGAAGAAGGTCCTAAAAAGTATATGTTTTTTGTGTCACATAAATAGGGACAAGATCTAAATTAACCTGTAAGACTCTTTAAAGTAAACAGGGTGCTGCCTCCTGATTTCTGAATTACTTCACGTAACCTTAGTTGTATGGATTCATAGAGTGCCGTCCTCCTTTGTAGACTTTTCTTGAAAGCCATCCTCACACGTTTTCCATGATGTTCAGGTCAGGAGAATATTGGGGCCATGGTAATTGGTTCACATATTGCTCCTGAATCCATGCTTTTGTTGCCCGTGCGGTATGTATTGTTGCATTATCCTGTTGGAAAGTCCATCCTTGTCCACCAAGTAATTCACAAAACTGCGGAAAAGCTCGTTTCAGAATCGATTTTTAAGTGCTGTTATTTTAGAGCTTTGAAAATCCAGCTCCACTTTTCAGTAATAAGTGATTGCTCCACATACCATTACACCGCCTCCTTTGTTGTGACGTTTTTCAAGATAGATTTCTTCCTTTCTAAAATCATGGAAATAGCAACTTTGTCCATCAGGTCCGTCTAAATCAATTTCTTTTTCGACGGTATGCCAAGCTCAATTCCCGATCTGATTTGTTGCAAAATTAAGGCGTTGGATCTTGCGTGCAGCATTCAATGGTGTATTTTTATTAATTTTTTGGTGTGGTATATAGTCTGCTTTCTGTATCACCGAGCAACAGTCGATCTACTAGCATTTACCCCGCCTGCTTCTGTCTTGATTTAACTAATGGAAAGCCTTGAGTTTGAAGCAGCTCTCACTATCGCCTGCCTTTTCTGACTCATTTTTTGTGGTTTTTTCCAAGCCTTTCTGGGTTCTGAGGTAGGTAGGTATACAACATTTGAACTTCTTCTAATTTTGCTGACTATTCCAGTAAGCTCGAATTTGGCCTATTTCGTCCTTGGTTAGACCTTTACCTCTACCAACACTTCTTGATTCTATCAAATTAATACTCGTACTATGCTCCCAAACAATCAGAGTATCCTTTTATCTGATTTAAAACACGCTAATAGGTAAATTTAGATCTTCTCCCTATCCATGTGACAAAAAAAAAACAAGGTACTTTTTATGACCTCCTTCGGAAAAACCGCCATAAAAAATTGTATTTATCAACTTAATCCAAATTTTTGTTTGCAATATAAATTTAATACATACCTCATTCATTCCAAATTTGGGGTTTTCCAAAAAATCTAAGGGTTTGAAAAATATCGTTAAATAAAAAACGAAAAAAAGCTTGTCCCTATTTATGTGACACTAAGTGTTTTTAGGGGGAGACGGACATAATCCCGAAAACCCACAATCCCGAAAACCCAAAATTCCGAAAACTCACAATCCCGAAAACCCAAAATCCCAAAAACCCGAAAACCCAAAATCCCGGAAACCCAAAATCCCGAAAACCCAAAATCCCGAATGGCAAAAATCCAGAAATTTTCTTAAATTTCTGATAGCTATTTATTTCAAAATAGAGCATAAGAAAATTGAGAGGAAAAATATGTTCCGTTACTTTCTCTTCTAATGTTTAGAAATGAAAACCAGTTTTTTTTTCTGCATTTCAGAAGTATAATCGCACAATTAAAAAAAAAAACTAATAATATAAACATTCTTCTTAACATAAGAAGAGAATCTAACGAACTTTTTTTCTAAGGTTTTTTTTATTGGTGACCTTCAAAAAAAAAAAAATTGTAGGTTGTCTTTGCAATTCCCGATCTTATATAAAACACAGTTTGATTTGATGCTATTATGCTTTTGCAAATTATAAAAAATTATAAAAAAAAAAATTATATAAAAAATTTGCGCAAATTTTCCATTTTATATAATTTTTCGGGATTTCGGGATTTTGGGTTTTCGAGATTTTGGGCTTTCGGGATTTTGACCCCAACCCTTTTTTAGGGTATACATAATTTTTCGCTTCTTTTTTTAAACTGATATCGTAAAAAAAACACGCACTCAGTTCTTTCAACATCGTTTGATGATATTTTCTGTAAAATAAAATCTATTTGAAGTCAATATCTTTGCCGGTTCTATAAGATATGGCGGGCAAAAAAAGATTTACTGCTGTACGAACATACAAACGTACGACGTAGTGATCTTGAAAAGTTGAGAATTGTCAATATGTTTAGTTCGAAAAATCGGACCGATTACAATAACTTCCTATGGGAAATTAAAAACAAATGAAATGACCCCAATTATCTCATGAATTAATCATGTTCGACCCAATTAAGTCTTAAAGTATACAACTTGACGAAATACCAAATTTTGAAAAAATGAAAAGAAATATTTGTCGCTTTGAATATTTTACGAATATTTAACGACTAGCGGCCCGCCCCGGCTTCGCACGGGTAGACATAAATAGGTACAGACATTTAAGTTATTAGCATGGTAATTAAAACGACCATGAATCACTAAATTAGAAAACATTTGTTTGTCCTATCATTAAAACTCTTCGCAGCGTATGCGGTGAAAGACATTTTATTTTTTACACCTTCGGTTGGTTTTAATAGGAATTTCTAAAGATTTCTATAGTAATCTAGTACTAAATATAGCCTATGTTACTCAGTGATAATGTATCTTTCTAATGTAAAAAGAATTATTAAAATCGGTCCAGTACTTTTTGAGTTTATTCGTTACATACAAAAATACAAATCTTTCCTCTTTATAATATTAGTGTAGATATAACAAACAAAAATTTACATATGAATGTAACGAAGAACAACGACAACTAATGTAATTTTTAGAAAAATTGAATTGACAGTTTTTTTACAAACAAAAATTCCTAAAAACCATAGTACTACAGATTTGTAAAAACTAATTTTCAAATCGATTATTTGAAAAAAAAATAAATGTAACGATTCCAAAATTTCTTCATATTTTAGAAAATATTGTTTTAAGCTTTCGATTTTCTTAAAAACAAAAATTAAAAATGCTACATGTTTTTTAACGTACCGAAAAAGATTAGACTTTAATTTATTGAATACATATACAATTTTAGCATGGTTTTAAATATGTTCTTGGAAAATTCTTCGCCTCTAAATTTCGTGACTAAAAATTAAAATAAATTTTAGTCATAAGAAGCTGATTTTATATATTATCGTATTTTAACAGCCTTGAGCTCAAAAATAGTATAACGCATGTTTTTTGGTCAACGATTTTTACGGAGTTGGTATTTTGACACCTGTCACTTTGATTTATGCTTAAGTTTGGTTTGGCATTTTATACTTTTTTCGTGCATCAATTGGATGATGTTGATGCCAACGAAATCTCGTGTCGTGAGCCTGTGGCGGAGCATTCAAGATCCTACAATTTTACACCACTGGACTGTTTTTTTGTGGAGCTATATGAGGTCGTTTGTGTTCGCCGAAACTTTTGACGCCTTGAAAAAGAATAGAAGCTGCAAAATGTGGTCAAAAATTTGTACTCTCGGCTGGAATTTTTTCGTGCAAGCCACCGCTTTCACTTGCCCAAAACCATATTTAAAGCATAATTACAAACCATTATCTGCATAAAAAAGCGGATTCTTAACCATATAACACACACGTCTAAAAAACACTAATATACATAAAAGAAATTAATATCGTTTAATAAAAAAGGCAGTAACTTTGTTACCACACTTTTATCGTTTTACTTAAGTTTTATGTAGACCATTAAAAATTACCCACTCTTGTTTCCTTCCACATTGAATATGACTTTTGAGAAAACGCACCACTGGAATTACCATAGCTGTGGCATTTATTTGCAACTACGGATTACTTGTTTTAATTTTTTATTGTTACATCATTAAAAATGGTAATTAAATTTAAACTTACCATCATTTTTTTTTTCTTTGTTCAAGGTCATCTATCGACTGCCCCACCATGTTCGGCCTTGGCAATACAAACTCTACCTTAACCCTGATCTCCAAAAGAAGACTTTCGAAGGAACTGTGTCAATTGGCCTTAGCATCGATAATGCCACCAATCTAATTGCTCTTCATTCCAAAGACTTACAAATCTTTGGAATTAGTATCCTCGAAGTTATGGGAAGGATGCGAATCAGAGTCAAAGATTACTACACCGATCCAGTTCGTGAATTGCTGCTAATTGAATTCTATGAAGTCCTCCAGCTCTTTGTCCCCTACACTTTGTCTATTTCTTTCCGTGGATCACTCGAGGGATTGTCCGGCTTCTATTCCAGCTCGTACACAGATCCCAATGGAGAACAAATGTAAGTTTTGACCTACTTTTAAGATTCAGTGCAAAAGAACATTGAGCCTCAGTAGAGGTATACGCTCGCGCGTTGTACGCATTCCAAATTCTAGAAAGCATCACATTATTCAGATTCCAATTCCAATTCGAGAAGCCAAAGAAATATTGTTCGCGTCTCTGCTTCTGTGGCGTTTTATGAATTGGTGACAATTTCATTTGTTTTTCTAATAAAAATAAATAAGAGAAATCCATTGAAACGTCATAATCATATAAAACATAAACATTAAACAAAAACGACAAAAATGGCAAAAATGCAAAAATCAAGTGATGCTTGTCGTCTTTGATGGTTAGTTGGGTTATGGCACAACGCAACTTCAATGAAGCGAAGGCGAAAGAAAGAGGATAGCGGCCAAGTCAACAAAATTACGAGTGCCTATTGTCAAGGCTCGCAATAGTGGAAAAGTTGTAGAAAAATCAAGTTTTTTGTGTTGTGGGAAATTGTCATTGTCAACAATAAAAATGTAATTGTTTAAGAGGTTATTAACATTACACCGTTAAGTATTGGCGTGAGGTAAATAAAAGAAATTTAATTGGTGTCGCTGACGGTCTTATCGTTGTTGGTTGGACGGACGGACGAACGCGATGGTTGGCCTCACCAGTTACCGCATAATGAACGTAATTTGATTATCTATACCGCAAAATGTTAAGTCAAGTTGTTGTTACAGCAATTAGAAATTCGAAAAATTAATTATTTACAAGGTGTATTTTGTATTTCGTATTTTTTTTTTATCAAAGAAAGGAATGTGATAAGTTAGTATGTGCTTTGAATTCCAATAATGCTGTTTTAAAATAAAAATTTGGTATACATTCCTATTATAGAAATAAAGGCTTAAAAATAACCTTGATAGATAACCTGTATAAAATGGGTCCACCCACTAGTAGCGAAAATAGAAAAAAGTGAAAAAATTCTTATGAAGAATTTAATGAGTTAACAAGTTAAGAACAAAGTTAGTTTGGCTTTTCTAAAATGAATGCAAAACCACGTAACTTTGCACTTAAAAGATTATTTGATCATTAACTTCCCATAGGATGTAATTGTAATCGGTCCGATTTGACAGGCTAAAAACTTTGACATTTCTTGACGTGCCAAGGCCCCTAGAATCTAAATCAAATGTTTTAAGCGAGTAGTGTGTATGTAAGTTCGGGATACCCTTTTTCTCCAGTTATGTCTTAAGAACCGGCAGAAATATCTACTTCAAATAAATATTGTTTTAAAGATCATTATGAATTTTCAAAAAAATTGAATTGGTGTTTTTGACTACAGCAATTAAAAAATTTGGATGACCCCAAATAATCTCTTCAACCCATAACACTAACGACTTGAATTGAATTGTATATTAAACATTCTGACTTATGATACTAAATTTGTATGATTTTGAAAAGAAATCGCATAACTGCCACTAGTGAGGAATTGCCAAATCCTCCAAGAGTAATTCTTGTCATGAAAAGTGCTTTCTTAAATTAGCCATTCAGATTCGGCATAGAACTGTAGGTCCCCTCCATCCATGAAACGACTCGCACACGGGCCTTAGTTTTCTATAGACTGTTATGCCACCTAATTTTAAACTTTTTTTATAAATTAAAAAAAAAAAAAGAGGCTGGGATGCGACCCACACTGATAACTTCCCATCCCATCTGCGTCTGCCTTGCTTAAAAGTTTGTCTATATAAATCAATTTTTGCGTACTATTTTTTGTAGATTTTATTGTTTTATAAAAAAATAGACTGTTGGATTTTTATAAAAAAATTACTGAATATTAAAAACAATATTTTCTGTGAAATAAGATAAGTTTGAAGCCAATATTTGTAATTTTTGAAAAACTATTTGAATCTTAAGTAAATTTTTACCAAGTTTTAGTATTGTTTTTTTAGGTTTTTATTTGTTGTAAAAAAAACTATCAATTCGATTTTTCTCAAAGTTTTTCCTAATGTTGAAAACAATATTTCTTATAAGTTAAAATGAGTAAGAAGCCATTATCTCAAATTTTTGAAAAGGTATTTGAGTCGAAAATCAATTTTTACCAACTTTTGTTAAATTTTTTTTCGATTTTTAATTTTTTGTAAAAAAACTGTCAATTCGATTTTTTTTCAAAATTTTACTGAATGTTGACAACAATATTTTTTGAAAGATTAAAGTAGTTTAAAGCCAATATCTCAAATTTTTGAAAAGATATTTGAGTCGAAAATCAATTTTTACCAACTTTTGTTTAATATTTTTTAGGTTTTTAATTTTTTGTACAAAAACTGTCAATTCGATTTTTCTCAAAATGTTATCAGATGTCAAAAACATTATTCTTCATTGCAAAAATTGTTTTGGAGATGAAATCATATTTTGGTCATAAAATTTTTGAGGTGACAAATTTTTTTTTTCAGTTTTTTTGATTTATAAAAAAACCGTTAATTGCATTTTTTTCCAAAAATATACTTGTTTTGTATTACGTTACAATATATAATATAAAATTTAGTTCAAGTCTCTATCGTCATTGGTTCATGAGATATTTAGGTTTAACCAAAACATTCACCTTTTTTTTAAACTGCTATAGTAAAAAAACCACCCACGCAATTTTCTTGAGAGCCCTTTCTGCATCTTTCTGCCTTATTATCTGTATAACAAAATTTATTTGAAGTCGATATCTCTTCTGGTTCTTGAGCTATGGAAGACGAAAAAATAGTCGCGAACGTACAGACGTACGGACGTACGGACGTACGGACGTACGAACGTACGTACACACGCACGCACAGACATCTCTCTAAAAATCTTTTATTTCGACTCTAGGGACCTTGAAACGTCGAGAAATGTCAAAATTTTCAATTTGTCAAATCGGACCCATTACAATAACTTCCTATGGGAAGTTAATAACAAAAATATTTGTCGCCTTGAATATTTTGCGAACAAAAAATGCTAAGTACCATCTCCAAAATAATTTTATGCAACGAAGAATAGCGTTTTTGACATCTGGTAGAATTTTGATAAAAATTGAATTGACATTCATTAGGAGAACAAAGAAATTTATTGACTTCAAAATATTTATCTCACACAAAATATTGTTATGACAAAATATTAGGGAAGTTATAAGTGTGGTTCGCATCCCAACCTCTTTTTAAAATATTGTTTTCAACATTAAGTAAAGTTTTCCGATCCGATTGACAGCTTTTTTTAACAAATGAAAATTTCCAAAAAATACTACAGACAAATCTAGAGAATAAATGAAGATATTGACTTAAAAATTTTGTCAAAAACAAAGACAGATATTGAGTCAGATAGTTTCAGTTTACACGAAACAAAAAGACATGTTATAAAAACACTGTTGTGTGTAAATTTTGGAGGTATTAAAGAAAGATAGTTACGTTGACTAGGCCAACACCGTCAATGGCAAACTTAATTATTAACAACTTTCTTTGGTCTACAAATTAAAAATGAGAATACCAAGAACAAGTTGTTTACACAGAAAATTCTGGACGAGTGATTTGAGGGCATGGTAATATGGAACGGCCATCAAAATTGTATCACTTTGATCTCTGAGACTGTTTCTTATAGGGTTTGGTGATGTCGCGGGTCTATGCGAATAAGGCACAAAAGCCTTCTAAGTTTACATTTACCATGTTTCATGAGTTAAATTTAGGCTAATTTATGTGCCAGAATTATAGAAAACTGCACATACATACATATATATTTGGTACATTTGAATGATCGTTCAATAAAATATCTTATATCTTATGAACGAGTTAATAATATAAATCGTAAGTATTTTTTTTTTTGACTTTCCCACCGGTGTGCCCGTCTGTTTTGTCTGATTGGTCTAAAAGTTCAACAAAATATTAATAGCAAAATCTTATGTGAAATTATCAGTTTGAAGTCAATATCTTTCTTCGTTCTCATAATACTTGAGTCGAAAACCATTTGGTATCCGTGTTTTGTTGTTTTTGCTGGTTCTCGTGTTTTTTTCAAAAAGAGCTGTCAGTTGAATTTTTCTTGAATTAATTTAAAATTACTAACAATATTTTGCATATAATGAAAAAGTTTGATTTTGAAATCTCGTTTTTTTAACTAGATCTTTAGTCGAAAACCAATTTTTACTAATTTTAGTAGCATTTCTTGAAAGTTCTTATTTCTCATTTAAACAAATACAAATTATATTTCTCAAAGGACAATATCTTACGTTAACAACAAAATTTAGCACAGAATGAAATCATTTTGGAGACAATATCTTTAAATACGAGATATCGAGAATCGAATATCAATTTTTACCATTTTTGTGAAGTATTCTTTGTAAATTTTAATTTTTATAAAAAAGACTGTCTGGATTAAAAAAAAATTCTGAATGTTGAAAATAATATTTCTTATAACATACAATTAGTTTGAAACCAATATCTTTAATTGTTGCCAAGATTTTCGAGTCAAAACTCAATTTCTACCAAATTTTGGAAGTGCTTATTGTTTGTTTTTATTTTTTGTGAAAAAAGCGCCTTTTCCATTTTTCTTAAAATTTTACCAAATGTCAAAAGCGATATTCTCTGCTGGGTATAATTATTTTGGAGATAAAATAATTTTTTGTTCTTAAAATATTCGAGGTGACAGTTATTTTTGTCAGTTAAACTGAATTTTGTTTTTAAAATTATACTAATTTGGTATCACGTAACATTATCTACACTAATATTATAAAGAGGAGAGATTTTTATTTTTGTATGTAACGAATAAACTCAAAAAGTACTGGACCGATTTTAATAATTCTTTTTTTCAGTAGAAACCTACATTATCTGTACCTATTTATGTCTACCCGTGCGAAGCCGGGACGGGCCGCTAGTATAATATAAAATTAAACCTAAGTCACCATCGTTACTGGTTCGTGGGATATACCAAAATTTTCAATGTTTTTTAAATACTTGAGATATTTGAGACGAAAAATAGAATTCCGAACGTGTACGTATCTCCAAAAATCTTTGATTTAGATTCTAGGGGACTTGAAACGTCTTCTATTCGCCAAATCGGACCGATTACAATAACTTCCTTTAGATAGTTAAATATCAAATTTTCCTGAAGTGCTAATCTTGAACATAGTTTTTTGAACAAGAAATATTTTCCTAACCACAACTGAACAAAAAAAGATCAATTGTTTTTACTGAATGTGCCTACCCCCAAAGTTTTAAACATTTTGTGTTAAAAAAAATAATTCATTATCTTTTTTTGTGTAGAATTACATGAGTTACAATGATTTCTAACTTTTTTCAATAAAGTATTTTATATAGTTTTCCAATAATTTAAATAAAACTTCACTTCATCCCTCATTACCCCTAGTGAACTATTAAGTAAATGTCAAAGACGTAGCATAAAGCACTCAAACAAACTTAAACTTTTTCAGGATTTTTTTGTAGCTTATTTTAATGATTTTAGAAAATTCAAAAAAAATAGTTTTCTGGTTCACTTTTATCGTTGCTATAAGTTCTAGATGAACTTTAAAAAAAATCGAATTTCTCTTCTTAAGAATCACAAGAAAACTTTCTGTACCAAGTTTCAAGGAAATAATTTCATTAGATTGTATTTTGGCCCGAATCACATCAAACTCACCATCGGACACACAAATTTCTTTACTTTTACTTAAAACCATACAAAATTAACTATTGAACAAATAAAAATATTCCACATACGCCCCCATAACGTGTTGACAATTATATTCATTATTTTTGTTTTTAATTAAATTTTGACGAATAAAATATCTTTCAAATTTGATCTCTCATTCGAATAAACTTTAATTAGAAAAATTCATCCACCAACTTTATCTATGTAAGTTTACCTAAGCTTAAACTTAATTGATTTCAAAATATCTTTCAAAGATGCACTTGTGCAAGAGTCTTTCGCATCATATCAATTCTCAAACCACCAGCCAACAGCGCCACCATCACCATCACTGCCACATCCGCCGCATGGTCTTATCGTAATTCTCTCTCTCTCCCTGATTTTTGAGTCATTTCTTCAGTTCTTATTGAAGATTGAACTTAAGAATCAAAACAAAAAAGTCCAACTCAAAACAAAAATTTACATTTCAAAAAGCCGGTCTCAAATCTCAAAAGACTCTTTTTTAATTCCACTCACTCTCAATGTGGATAGAGTGTAAAAAAGATTGTAGATCGTTGTTTTTGTTGTTGTTGTACTTGTGTCCCCTGCTGTTTCTTTTTTGTATGTTTTGTAAGGAACGACACGACACGCGACGACCGCTACGACAACGACGACGACGGAACGATCAGGCAGCAAGCATCAGAGGCACCACCACAAAAATTCACTTGCTATTGCCAGTTTGTCGCGCAGCTCGTCGGCGTTCAGAGGTTTCGACTCAAGTTTGAGGTTAACCCGGAGTAATAAATAATAACACATACAAAATCTACGTTATAACAAGTTTTCCGCTATCACAAGAAAACGAAATAAAAAAAGAAAACCTAAATTAAAAAAGAAAAAATAATCTTAAAGGTTGGCATCATTTTTCTGTTTTATTCTTCAAAAACGCCCCGAAGTGCAAAATTTATTTCGAATTTTGAATTTCGTCGATCGATATGTGATTCTGATTGTGCTTCTAATTTCTTTGATATCAAAAAGAAGTGCTTGAAATGATAACTTGTGTGAAAGCATGAAAATATGTGATAAAAGTGAAATTAAATTACGAGTGCCACTCTCTAGGATTATTGCTTGATCTCGTCTTCTCCGGTTATCATCATCATCATCGACATCATCAGCAACCCATGCACCATCGTTTTTCTCAAAAAAGAATAATATTTTCACGTTGACGTTGCTGGCTCTTCCAGTGTTTGATACGTGCGGTTTCGCTGACAACGTCAAGGCGCATAGCTTATAGTTTGGGTAGATAGAGTTGCATTATGGATAGTGATCTTGTAATAAGTTCATGATTTGTTGACATTTTCTTTGATTGAAATGCCATTTAATGTTGTTAGTTGATATTTTAGTTTATTTATACAAAATTTTAAAATCGTATTATTATTGTACAAAGAGTGCCTAAAAAAAGTTTTATTATGTTCATATTGAGATTAAAACAATCACAAAAATATTAAATTAGTTCTTGCTTTCGATGGGCCATACAAAATAAAAATTTACAAAACTTTGATAATATTGACAGTCGAACAAGTTAAGTACCAAATGCCAAATGTTTCATCGGTATGAAAGCTACGAACATTCTCACTTACAAACCTTCAACCAACTTTTCACAGGTTTCATTGTCTCTGTATGAAAATTCGATGGATAACAATTTCCTTGCTTGGAAAAAATTTCGACAAAGCTGAACTTTGGTGGAGTGGTTCAATTATAAGTCCTTAACATTTACTAAATGGTACCCTGAATTTGGACTGGAGAAAAACTATTAGGGCAAGGGGTGTCGTAGTAAATATTTATACAAATTACTCAAGAACGATAAGTTTTGTTTTTGGAAAAAATTTGTGGGTTATATTCTGGGTGATAAGCAGAATTCAATTGCTCGGTCTATACGATACAAATATTTCGTGTGTTTGTTTAATTTGAAAAAAGGGTTGAGAAAAAAGTCAGAGAATCTCTGCCAAATCAAGTTCAGATAGTACCATGATAAGATACAACTTCTGTCTTAAGTCTCCGAGTGCGAGAAGCTCAAAAAATTTTAAGCAAATTTTGACCAATATAAAACACAATATTTTATAAAAAAAAACCTAGCATGCGAGTAGGATTAATGTGTTAGTTAATATCAATTACATCAACGCAGTTTGAAAATACATACTTTTTTAACGGACTAATTTTGTATGGTATCTTTTTCCTTTTGCGTATTCCGGAACATATTTCAGTACCCTTATTTACTCACTTTTTTTTAGTTACTTTGATTACGATCCTTAAATCCGAATTTGGCTTGATTTCGAAACCTTCAACCATGTCACTTTGAAAACTAGGTTCTTTATTAGTCAAACGACCAAATCGAAAAACCTCGCTTTTTGCATGTTTTTTCTTTTCTGTTTAGGGATCAACTTGCAATCTTGGGAATACATATGTATTAGTAATTTTATAATTTATAATTGGTGACTCAGCGGGATCAAAAATATAATGACATTGCGATTCTTGAGAAAACGACTTTACAGTCTCAACATTATACGGTCTAACTCATTTGAATGAGATTTAGTTTTTTGTCTGCATACGGAAACTTTCTATTAACATAGATCTTTAAAATGAGATCGATTTTATTTTTGAGATATAAGTATGTCTGAAAACTGTTTTGCAAATGCTCAAAATAATGAGATTTAAGACTTAGATAAAGCATTTCGCATACCATCTTCTAACTCATGGTTTTGTATACATTTTTACATCTTTGCATCATGAATATTGGACAAAGTTCCAGATTTTTACACATTTTTTTTGTTTATCAACTCAACAATTTTTAGAACTAAAGCGATATGAAAGAGAGACTTCACGGTAACAATCCAAGCTTCTTAACTATCATTTTGACTAAAAAATGTTTGGACCTCTATAATTGTAAAACTATATGACCTACAAATTTTATAGATAATTATACTTTCTAAAAGTCTTTTTTAAAGTAGTTTGTTAATAATATAAATTTTTGGGAGTAATGTAAATTTAAGAAAAAATCATTTTTTAGGTCGCTTTTATCTATGATTTTACTTGCACACAGGAATGGTTGAGATCTTTAGGCCAGAGTCAATAGGCCTTGGATCTCTACGAGGTGTTGCGCAGCCGAATTTATTTTAAATGCCCAATGTTACTTGTCAATCTTCTTCAACAAAAGTTTATTGCTTTGCTTCAAATTAAGTGTAAATTTTAGGAAGTGATAAAAAATGCTTCTCACCAAATTTCAGTATTTTTTACCTTTTTTATCTTTTAATTGACTAAATACAGTTTAAATAAAAAGCACATGGCTTTTATTTAAGTTAAAGTATTATTTAAAACATCGACTTATAAAGTACTAAAGACGTAATAATTTTTTACTGTTTTATGTATTTAAGGTATATTAAGTTAAAATTAGAAGTCATTCGGTTGGTTTTTTTTTTTAAGGCACGATTTTTTAGAAAATATGTCACGTTTAGTTTTTGTTTTGTTGGTTACGTTGAATAACTGAATAAAGAAAATTACTTAAATAAGATTAAGTTAAATTTTCTGTTAATCTAAATAACTTGACAGTAGCATTATATAAATCAAAGTTGTTCTTGTCCATTTGATTTTCTTAAACCGAGAGTCAGAAATGTTTTTAAAATATTGCCAGAAAAAAATTATCAAAATTCAAATTAAGATATTGCCAGACAAAGTTTGATATTGTCAAACTTTCGTTCATTAAAACGAAAAATTCTTTTAAAGATATATTTGTCTTTTTCATTGGCAGCTATTGCCAGGAACAGAGCTATAACAAGGCAAGATTTCTAATAACGAATTGCATCGAAATCAAAATCCACTTTTGAAAAATCTGAATCGAATCTGCATTTCAATAATTTTTCAATTTTTTTTTCATATACTATTTCAGAACCTATCGCATGAAATTATTATTAGGAAATACGTTTTTAGAAATATCAGATAGAAACCGTGAAAGGATATGGTTCATTGTTTTCCGAAATTGCATGTATGATAGGCAAAAAATAGAAAAACCTCATTTATTTCTAGAACTAAGAACTAAATAATAAAAAAATATATTGGAAACAAAACAAATACTTCACTATTTTACGTAACCTTTTAACGGTTTTTAGCTTTTTTGAAAACTATTGACTTCTTTCTGCCCAAACCAGAAATATATTTGCCTAATTTTAAAAACTATGATTTATTCTCTATGGTATCTGGAATTAAAATTTATATATTAATAGAAAACCTCTATGGAAAGTTTCAAGGCCCCTAGTGTCGAAATAAAAGAATTTTAGAGAGATGTATGTGCATCCATAGCTCAAGAACCGACTTATCTTCTTCAAATAAATTTTGTTATACAGATAATAATGCAGAAAGGTGCAGAAAAAACTTAAAAAAAATGGCGTGGGTGGTTTTTTACCATAGCAATTTAAAAAAATGTGATTGTGATTGAAACGTGATAACAAAGAAATATATTTTTGGAAACAATTCCAACTAACGGTTTTTTTATAAATCAAAAAAACTGAAAAAAAATATTTGTCACCTCAAAAATTTTACGAAAAAAAAGTGATTTTATCTCTAAAACAATTTTGTGCAACGAAGAGTAACGTTTTTAACATCTGGTAAAATTTTGAGAAAAATAAAAACCTAAAAAAAGAAGCTGGGATGCGACCCACACTGATAACTTCCCATCCCGTCTGTTGATTTGTCTTGCTTAAAAGTTTGTCTATTTGTATCAATTTTTACCAAACTTGCGTACTATTTTTTGTAGATTTTATTTTTTATAAAAAAACGGACTGTTGGATTTTTATAAAAAATACTGAATATCGAAAACAATATTTTCTGTGAAATAAAATAAGTTTGAAGCCAAAATTTTTAATTTTTAAAAAGCTATTTGAGTCAAAAGTAAATTTTTACAAGTTTTAGTATTGTTTTTTTTTTAGGTTGTTATTTTTTGTAAGAAAAACTGTAAATTCGATTTTTCTCAAAATTTTTCTGAATGTTCACAACAATATTTTTTGAAAGATATAAGTAGTTTAAAGCCAATATCTCAAAGTTTTGAAAAGATATTTGAGTCGAAAATCAATTTTTACAAACTTTTATTAATTTTTTTTTTGGGTTTTTATTTTTTGTAAAAAAACTGTCAATTCGATTTTTCTCAACATTTTTCAGAATGTTGAAAACAATATTTCTTATAAGATAAAATAAGTTTGAAGTCTTAATCTCAACTTTTTGAAAAGATATTTGAGTCGAAATTTTATTTTTTATAAAAAAAACTGTCAATTAGATTTTTCTCAAAATTTTATCAGATATCAAAAACATTATTCTTCGTTGCAAAAAATTGTTTTGGAGATGAAATCATATTTAAGTTGTAAAATTTTCGAGGTGACAATTTTTTTTTCAGTTTTTTTGATTTATAAAAAAAACCGTTAATTGGATTTTTTTCCAAAAATATACTTGTTTTGTATCACGTTACAATACATAATATAAAATTAAATTCAAGTCTCTAGCGTCATTAGTTCATGAGATATTTAGGTTTAACCAAAATTTTCACCTTTTTTTTAAACTGCTATGGTAAAAAAAACCACCCACGCAATTTTCTTGAGAGCCCTTTCTGCATCTTTCTGCCTTATTATCTGTATAACAAAATTTATTTGAAGTCAATATCTCTTCTGGTTCTTGAGCTATGGACGACGAAAAAAACGTCGCGAACGTACGGACATACGGACATACGGACATACGGACGTACGGACGTACGAACGTACGTACACACGCACGCACAGACATCTTTCTAAAAATCTTTTATTTCGACTCTAGGGACCTTGAAACGTCGAGAAATGTCAAAATTTTCAATTTGACAAATCGGACCCATTACAATAACTTCCTATGGGAAGTTAAAAAAACTTTACTCAAAGTTGGTGAAAATTGATTTTCGACTCAAATATCTTTTCAAAAATTAAAAATATTGGCTTTAAACTTATTTTATCCCACAGAAAATATTGTTTTCGACATTCAGTAAATCTTAATATATAAAAATCCAATGTCATATGTATGTTCCCAGTGAACTCTTCACCAAGTCAACCGATTTCGATGAAAGTTGGCATTTTATGTGTAATTTGGTCTAACTTAAGATATAGGATAGTTTATATTTCGATTAATGGTCTAATGGTCTATAATGTTGCAACTGAAAAATATACTATATAAAAATAAGTCGGGTTTTCCTTCCTGACGCTATAACTTCAGAACGCACCAACCGATTTCCACGGTATTGCATTCGTTGGAAAGGTCTCGAGCTCCGTGAGGTTTATAGCAGACAAAAATTAGGAAAAATTTCAACAGAAAAGCAGTGAACTCCGTTTAGCTTCCCATAGAAAGCTATTGTAAAAGTTCCGATTTGTGAAATTGAAAATTTTTAAATTTTTTGACGTTTCAAGGGCCCTATATTCTAAACCAAAGCTTACGGAAATTGAACGTGAGTTGGACAGGGGCCAAATACTGCTAGATCACTATGACATAACCGCCAGAGTATTTCAGCAAAAACTCAAGGTTATGATCGATGTGCTTACTAAGTATCGAGTTTTTGGTGACACACGTTGTTATATGTACTCGGTGGAATGGCAGAAGCGTGGACTACCGCATGCTCAATGCTCATATCCTAATTTGGTTGCTGATCCCCATCTACACGACATTGTGACGACACAGATGGTGGATGGACCCTGCGGAGCATTAAATCCATTATCGCCTTCCATGGCTGATGGAAAGTGCACAAAACGATATCCGACCCGTTAGTTGCTGAAACAGTCACAGGGAACGATGGATATCCAGTTTATCGTCGGCGTTCAAAAGAAGATAATGGTCGAACTATCAAAGTTAAAGTTCAAACTCAAGAGATTGAGATCGGAAATGAATACGTTGTACCATATTGCCCGCTGCTATTTCGAATTTTCAAAACACATGCGAACGTTGAGAGTTGTCATTCGGCTGAATCAGTCAAATATTTGTGCAAGTACGTCACAAAAGGCAGCGACATGGCTGTGTTTGGTATTGCGTCGGAAAATGCGAATGACTAATTCAGCAACTTTCAAATGGGCAGATACGTCAGTACTAATGAAGCACTGTGGCGATTATTGTCATTTCACATTCATGAAAGATATCCCACAGTTGTACATTTAGCAGTGCATTTGGAAAATGGACAAAGAGTTTACTTCACTGAGGCTAATGCTGCACAACGAGCTGAGAGACCACCATCGACAACATTGGCTAGCTTCTTTGCAATGTGTGAAACAGATCCATTCGCAGCGACGCTGATGTTTGTTGAAATGCCCAAGTATTACACTTGGAATCAATCAACAAAGCAATTCCAACGTCGCAAACAAGGAATCGCAGTTCCAGATTTGCCACAGGTGTTTTCCACTAATGCGCTAGGTCGCAGGTACACTGTTCATCCTAGAAATGATGAATGTTTTTATTTGCGACTGCTGTTGGTAAATGTACGAGGACCGTATGCGTATTTGAAAACTGTGAATGGCCAGGCCACCAATGCCAAACATATCGAGAAGCATGTCAAATATTGGGTTTGCTTTAGAACGATCCTCATTGGAATTAAACACTTGCGGATTCAGTTGTTTTATCAAATGCGTACCAAATACGAACGCTGTTCGCAATTTTCAGCACCACATGTTTCCCTTCACAACCAATTTAGTTATGGAAAAAATACAAAGACGACCTATGGGAAGATATCTTTCATCGCTTGCGCATTCAAACGAATAATCCCGACATGCAAATAACCGATGAAATCTTCAATTAAGGAATGATTGTGATTGAGGATAAATGCTTGATTATTTCATTTTTGTAATCGAAATGAATTCATTACTGTTGTGAAATAAAACTTTTCATCTTCATCTTTTAATCCATAAACGAAATGTTACAAAAAACGAAGCCATCTGGTGGCGAAACAGAGATCGCCGGGTTTGCTAGTTTTTTATAAAAATTCAACAGTCCGTTTTTTTCATTAAAAAAAACTATAAGAAATTGTACGCAAATTTGGTAAAAATTGATGTTCGGTTTTCGATATCTCGTGAACAATAGAAGATATTGACTTCAAATTAATTTCATTCATCCAATTTGTATTTGTTTATATAAGAAATACAAATTTTTAAGAAATGCTACTAAAATTGGTAAAAATTAGTTTTCGACTAAAAATCTCGTTAGCAAAAATAGATTTCAAAATCAACTAGCTATTTCATTAAATGCAAAATATTTTTGGTAATTTTTAAATTTTTAAGAATAATTCCACTGAAAATTTGTTTAACAAAACACGAAAACCTACAAACCTTTTAAGCAAGACAAATCGACAGACGGGATGGGAAGTTATCAGTGTTGGCCGCATCCCTCTTTTTTCATTTATAAATTACTGACAAAGAAAAACTACATTTATTTGATTTTATAATTTGTTCAGTTGGTCATTTAGAAAAGATATATTTCCGATTAAATTTGGAAACAATCACGCTTATCACGAAATCCGTTCGTAATGCAAAATTCTATGAGATTTTCCACTACAAACGTATTTGGCAATTGTTATTTTTTCGGAATTCGTAAAAGTTTCCGATTACGACGGAATTTGTGGTAGGGCTGAATATTAAAATTTAGTTTTGACCGTTTCCTACTCGAAAAAATTAGGTCAGGACTAAAGTTTAATTCTTTCTTAACTTGGATGGTTTTTTAATGTTTAAATTATTAAATTTGTGTAAAAATGTGTTAAGAGATTTCCTTTCATAATCTTTGTTGTTCATTTCTGTACATTGACTTGACCTTTCGTCAACAAAATTCTAAAGCTAAAAACTGAAATTGAATAATAATACTATATAATAATGGCTAACTTACTTATTTAAGTTTGCGATACAGTCGGGGACGGATACTGAGCCTCAATCAAAATTCGACTCCAGTCATATCGGTCCCTAACTAGCTGTCTTCAGTTTCACACACACGTTGGTTGAGGTCCTCTCTCACCAGCGCCATCGTGCACCACCGAATTCACAGTTTTCCTCTGCTTAGCCGTTCCTCAGGATAGGATTCGAAGACCTTCCGGGCCGGAACATTGATGTCCATTAGCTCTACATGACCCCGCCATCTAAAACGTTGCACTCTTATTCTTTCTCCACTCTCCATCTATGCAGACCGGGCCAAAAATCACCTCAAAACATCCTAAGAAGTTCTCATCTTTCTTTAAAAAGGTCCAAGCCTCAGCACCATAAATTAGAACTGGAGTGATGAGTGTCTTATAGACTATGGCTTTTGATGCACGAGAGAAGACTTTACTGCTCAATTGCCTTCTAAGTCGAAAGAAGCATCGATTTGCAAAAGTTATTCACCATTTGATTTCAGCACTAGTGTCGTTGTCTAAATTTATAGCAATGAATATGTAGACAAAGTCCTTTACTACTTCAAAGCTAAAGCTGTCCATAGTGACGTTTTGTCCAAGACTTCGCTGTTCAATGCCTTGATTACAGTTTATAATTGGTCTTTACCTCATTGACCACTAAACTTCTTCTCTGCTTCCGTTGCGGTATTTAAAAATACGCCACTGACATTACGCTTTGATCTTCCAATTATGTCAATATCATCGGCTTATCGGAGTAATTGAATGGACCTTTGGAAGATTTGGCTTCTAGTGTTGACGGTTGAGTGTTGCACAATTCTTTCCAGAACGATGTTGAAGAATTCGCATGACAGTGCATTGCCTTGTCTAAAACATTTTTTGACATCAAATACATCTTTTCCGACCTTGATAGAGCAGCGTGCATCTGCATCGTAATTCTGTACAAACGGAGAAGTTTGACAGGGATACCAAAACAGTGCTCTGTAGAGCTCTTCCCTATAAATGCTGTCATACGCGGCTTTAAAATCGATAAAGAGATGGTGCGTATCGAGAGATGGTGGAAGTTCCTGGGTGTTTTCCAAGATCTGCCGTAATGTGAATATTTGGTCAATAGTGGACTTTCCTGGTCTAAGGCCACACTGATAAGGACCTATTAGGTTTTTGACAAACGGCTTTAGACGTTCACATAAAACGCCAGAAAGAATATTATACTCGATTTTCAGGATACTGATGCTTCTGTAGTTGGCATAGTTCAGAGGGTCTCCTTTCTTAAGGATCGGGCAATATTATGCTTAGATTCTACCTGCTTTCTTCCAACCATATTTTGCAGGTGAGTTCATGAATATACTCCTGGCCAAGTCATCAACTGTTGCTTTGATAATTCGGTAGCGATGCCATCAGTTATAGTAGATAAGTTGGACTTTAATGGTTGCTTACATTAAATTGGTTCGTTCTACAAATATTTTGACTAGAATGTTTCTCTACTAAATTATGTACACATACATTTTTGTGTTTTATTTATTTAGAAGTTTCAACGTACAATATCGATAACGAAAACAATATATGTATAGAAAATATTAAAAATATGAATAGTCTTTATTATTCTAAACAATATTTGCGAAGTTGTAAGCAGAAATACGAATTTGGCCCATCAGTCTTGTGGACATCTTTATTATTCCCAACTCTACTTCCCAAACTATATAATGGATACAGATGGTCTAAGAGATAGAAGAGTTTTGTGTTTGGGCCTTTCGTTTATTGATCCATTAAACTAGGACAAATATTTTGAAGAAAAAGAAAAACAAAACAAAACAAAATAAAAGAAAGAGTTTTCTCTTTCTCTAAAAAGTAGACTCGACTTAGAGCGATAAATACGACGACTTTTTTCAAGACGTGCATCTACTTTAGGTCGTTCAGGTGTAATCCAACTTGATGGCGATATGGTGGGCTTAGAAGAAAATAAAGGAGAAACAACAAAACAACAAATAGTCACGAGGAAAACAACTCTTGTAATAATTAACGGTTCACTTTTGGTCATTATTATCAATAAATATTGAGCTCGTTGGCTTGAAGAGCATTCCTGAGTGTGGATTGCATTTTCGTTTAGAGTCAAAACACGATTAATGGCATATTATTCTGCTAAAACCTGAAGCGAGTGATGGCAGTGGAGTGCGTGCTTATTGACAAGTTTGCCTTTTTTTGGGGCATCCGTGCTTTGAATTTTATTTAGAATTCCTATGAAATGTACTAAATAAGATTTGAAATCAAACAAAGTCACGTTTTATTTTGCTAAAACCCACGAATAAAGCTGACGAAAAAATAAAAACCCTAAAACAAAATGACAACAAGTTTGTAACCAACTCTAGACACTACGAACCTATAGTTAACTGCTATTGACATCAAACATGCCGAATGCCAAATACATTCGATAGTTTTGGGGATAAGGTTGTTGTTGTTATCGTTTATCGTTTATCGTCGAATAATTGTATAGTGACCAAATTCATTCAATTGAAATGCAATCGAATAAATTAATTGATTTTGGTTTTGTAAATATTGACAAATGTTGTGAATTGTGATGGAGAGGAAAATTTGCAAGCTAATTTCTGTTTACCTTAAAGGAATTGAGTAAAGCAAATTGTTATAGCACATATTTGCAATTGGTGATTGGTCTTGAATTTTTAATAGATTTGAAATCCATCAAATGAAGGTACCTACAAGTAGGTATTATATAACGCTCTTACTATTATTAACTCTTTTGGGCTGCTTTAATGACACCGACTTAAGGGAAGATTTTTTTAAGCTAAGCTATTAATATAGACTAGGGAAGGTAAATTCTTAAAGCGTGTACGTTTTTTTTGTTTTCTGTATTATTTTTGATAGAACTTTGGTGATTGTAAGAAAACTATGTTAAAATGTTACAAAACACTATCAACAATATTTATTTATATGGAATGCACAAATTTTTATGTCCGTACGTTCGCGACGTTTTTTTCGTCGTCCATAGCTCAAGAACCAGAAGAGATATCGACTTCAAATAAATTTTGTTATACTGATAATAATGGCAGAAGAAAATTGCGTGGGTGGTTTTTTTACCATATCAGTTTAAAAAAAAGGTGAAAATTTTGGTAAGCCCTAAATATCTCACGAACCAATGATGCTAGAGACTTGAATTGTAACGTGATACAAAACAAATATATTTTTAGAAACAATACCAATTTTTATAAATCAAAAAAAAACTGAAAAAAAATATTTGTAACCTCGAAAATTTTACGACTAAAATATGATTTCATCTCAAAAACAATTTTGTCCAACGAAGAATAATGTTTTCGACATCTGATAAAATTTTGAGAAAAATCTAATTGTCAGTTTTTTTTATAAAAAATAAAAACCTAAAAAAACATTACTCAAAGTTGGTAAAAATTGATTTTCGACTAAAATATCTTTTCAAAATGTTAAGATATTGGCTTTAAACTAAATTTATCTTTCAAAAAATATTGTTTTCAACATTCAGTAAAATTTTGAAAAAAATCGAATTGACAGTTTTTTTTTACAAAAAATTTAAAACCGAAGAAAAATTTAACAAAAGTTGGTAAAAATTGATTTTCGACTAAAATATCTTTTCAAAAATTTGAGATAATGGCTTCTTACTAACTTTAACTTATAAGAAATATTGTTTTCAACATTCCATTAAATTTTGAGAAAAATCGAATTGACAGTTTTTTTTACAAAAAATAAAAACCTAAAAAAAAAAAACAATACTAAAACTTGGTAAAAATTTATTTCGACTCAAATAGCTATTCAAAAATTAAATATATTGGCTTCAAACTTATTTTATTTCACGGAAAATGTTGTTTTCGATATTCAGTAATTTTTTTATAAAAATCCAACATTCCGTTTTTTCATACAAAAATAAAATCTAAAAAAAATAGTACACAAATTTGGTAAAAATTGATACATATAGACAAACTTTTAAGCAAGACAAATCGACAGACGGGATGGGAAGTTATCAGTGTGGGTCGCATCCCAGCCTCTTTTTTTGTATTGTATATTATGCCGTGAAACTAGTATATTTTTGGAAAAAATTCCAATTAACATTTATTTTATAAATCAAAAAAACTTAAAAAAAAAATATTTGTCACCTCGAACATTTTGTGTGCAATAAAGAATAACGCAAACATCTGGTAAAATTTTGAAAAAAATCAAATTGACAGTTTTTTTTTTATAAAAAATACAAACTAAAAAAAAACATTACTAAAAGTTGGTAAAAATTGATTTTCGACTCTAATATTTTTTCAAAAATTGGAAACTAATTTTGTTTTATAAAAAATACTGTTTTCAACGTTCAGTAAAATTTTGAGAAAAATCGAATTGCCAGTTTTCTTACAAAAAAAATAAATACCTAAAAAAACAATACTAAAACTTAGTACAAAAATTAAAAACATTGGCTTGAAACTAGGCTTTCTCATAGAAAATATTGTTTTCGACATTAAGTAATTTTTTTTATAAGAATCCAACAGTCAATTTTTTCATAAAAAATAAAATCTACAAAAAATAGTAATCAAATTTCGTAAAAATTGTTGTTCGGTTCTCGATATCTCGTGAACAATAAAAGATATTGACTTCAAATTAATTTCAATCATCGAATTTGCATTTGTTTATATAAGAAATAAAAAATTTTAAGAAATGCTACTAAAATTGGTAAATATTTTTTTTGACTAAAAATCTCGTTAACAAAAATAGATTTTGAAATCAAACTATTTCGTCGTATGCAAATTATTGTTGGTAATTTTTAAACTTTTTAGAATAATTCAACTGAAAACTTTTTTTAACAAAACACGGAAACCTACAAACCTTTTAAGCAAGACAAATCGACAGACGGGATGGGAAGTTATCAGTGTGGGTCGCATCTCAGCCTCTTTTATTTAATTTGTGTTCATGTTTTCCGTTTTGTAAGTTGAAGCTGAATGAAATAAGAACTGAAGGCGTAACAGTTGGAGCTATATTTTTTGCCTTTTTGGAAAAATGGCAAACAAATATTATCGCTTATTAACTTCCCATAGGAAGTTATTGTAATGGGTCCGATTTGTCAAATTAAAAATTTTGACATTTCTCGACGTTTCAAGGTCCCTAGAGTCGAAATAAAAGATTTTTAGAAAGATGTCTGTGCGTGCGTACGTTCGTACGTCCGTACGTCTGTACGTTCGCGACGTTTTTTTCGTCGTCCATAGCTCAAGAACCAGAAGAGATATCGACTTCAAATAAATTTTGTTATACAGATAATAAGGCAGAAAGATGCAGAAAGGGCTCTCAAGAAAATTGCGTGGGTGGTTTTTTTTACTATAGCAGTTTAAAAAATAGGTGAACATTTTGATTAAACCTAAATATCTCATGAACCAATGATGCTAGAGACTTGAATTAAAGTTTATATTATATATTGTAACGTGATACAAAACAATTATATTTTTGGAAAAAAATCCAATTAACGGTTTTTTTATAAATCAAAAAAACTCAAAACAAAAATTTGTCACCTCGAAAATTTTACGACTAAAATATGATTTCATCTCCAAAACAATTTTGTGCAACGAAGAATAATGTTTTTGACATCTGATAAGAATCTAACTGACAGTTTTTTTTATAAAAAATAATAACCTAAAAAAACATTACTCAAGGTTGGTAAAAATTGAATTTCGACTCAAATATCTTTTCAAAAACTTGACATTATGGCTTCAAACTTTTTTATCTTATAAGAAATATTGTTTTCAACATTCTGAAAAATGTTGAGAAAATTTAAAATGGACAGTTTTTTTACTAAAAATAAAAACTTAAACAAAAAATAATAAAAGTTGACAAAAATTGATTTTCGGCTCAAATATCTTTTCAAACCTTTGAGATATTGGCTTTAAACTGCTTTAATCTTTCTAAAAATATTGTTGTCAAAACTCAGTAAAATTTTGAAAAACATCGAATTGACAGTTTCTTTACAAAAAATTAAAAACCAAAAAAAAAATTTACAAAAGTTGGTAAAAATTGATTTTCGACTCAAATATCTTTTCAAAAATTTGAGAAAATGGCTTCTAACTAATTTTAGCTTATAAGAAATATTGTTTTCCACATTCGATAAAATTTTGAGAAAAGTCGAATTGACAGTTTTTTTACAAAAAATAAAAACCTAAAAAAAAACAATACTAAAACTTCGTAAAAATTTACATTCGACTCAAGTAGCTTTTCAAAAATTACAAATATTGGCTTCAAACTTATTTAATGTCACAGAAAATATTGTTTTCGATATTCAGTAATTTTTTTATAAAAATCCAACAGTCCGTTTTTTCATAAAAAAATAAAATCTACAAAAAATAGTACGCAAATTTGGTAAAAATTGAAACATATAGACAAACTTTTAAGCAAGACAAATCGACAGACGGTATGGGAAGTTATCAGTGTGGGTCGCATCCCAGCCTCTTTTTTCTTATTATTTTCCAAATAAACGCTCCTGTTGTGTACAAAGTCTGGATACTTGGTAAGGAAAGGGAGGTGTAAATTAATTTCAAGCTCGTTTGAGCATTTCGTAAAAATTGGCAATTTAAAACTTGACAGATTCATCTAAAGAAAAAAAATTAAATTTGACTAATTCAATTTAATGTAAAAAGCTTAGTTTTGAGTCTTTCTTTTTTAATAATTTTTTTGTTTAGTTGCTAAAATAAAATGTTTAACTTTCTTTTATAAAGAACAAATATAAACGTTTAATCAAGAGTATTTCTTGTCATGAAAAGTGGTTTCTCAAATTAGCCCTTCAGCCACCTTATTTATTTATTTAATCTCCAATTAGTTGTGACAGATTACATTTTGTCGTTCTGAGAAACAACACAATAAGAATCATAAGAATATTATAATTTTCCACAAATTTGTTTATTGTGGTGCTAAGAAACGAAAACTCGAAAAGGGACGCGGTATCCACCCCTTGTGTGGTGCTAAGAAACAAAAAATCGGAAAGGGGCGTGGTATCCACCCCTTTTGTATGTATTTCGTATTGTTTATTATATGGAATACTTCTTATACTTGGGGTTATGTGTATCACATCGAAGAGATAAATATCACTACGGACTTGTAACATTTATTATTGTTTTTTTTTGGTGTCATAATTTTTTCTAATTCTTAATATTTTTCAACTTATTACGAAAAATCTACTACGAGTTAAAATAAGTTATTTAACAATATTGCATATTAAAATAAATCATTAATTTTATACATGCCATTTAACATTTTTGATACACGACTAAATTTTGTAAATAAATGTTTAAAGCTTACTTCACAAATTGTACAAATGCATTTTTAGTTAGTGGTAAACTTATAATAAATTGACAGTTAATTTTTTAATTATTACTTTATTTGTTTTTTATTATGGCGCCCCATTAAGTCTGCCATCAACCTCTATGGCAGTTGTGTGTATTTATATCATAGTTAAATTTATAGTTGCTATTTTGTAGGCCAACCACTTTAGAGCCGGATCAGAGACATGCAGTCATACAAGCCGGTGTCGTTGTCTTCTAATTATAATATTCTGCGAAATTAAAAAACAACTTGGTCTCGGTGAAAATGTAGTTCAATTTAATGCGAGTAACAAGAGAGCCAATAGTTTGTAGTTAATGTGAAACGCTCTTTATAAAATGTGCAAACTCATATAATTTCACATTCGCATTCGCACTTCAAACTGAACTTGTGCGTTTTTGGTTACGATCGACAAGCCAAGTGAATCTGGACTTGATTCTTAATGTCAGCTTTTATGATATATGTACTATGTTAAGGTAGAGGGTGTTTTTTTTTTTTAGCTGCATGAGAAGTTTCCATGGTTGTTGTATACAATTTGACAGCTGGGTATATGTCAAACTATGACATTTCATTGACATTTCTGTTCATATGGAAATTCATCCTGAATATGTTTACGCCAGAAAAACGCTTAGAAAATGTGGACATTTACTATGAACAAATTTTAATCTGTTCGTGGAAGTTCTTTGACGACATTTGGTTCCAAAAAGACGCCAAATAATGTCATATAACATCCTTCACTATCAACTTAGTGGAAAAAAAAATTGGGTAAGAACAATATTTCCAAAAATTGACCGGTTAACTGGCCCCATCGTTCATGCCACTTAACGCCTCTCGATCACTGTTTATGGGCATAGATTTTTTGGAAGAAGTTGTGAAAAATGGGACTGATGGGAATGTATTATTATTTATAGAGTTCTCGAGCTCCTAAGAAAACACCCGGTACTTAGAACTGTTTGATAGACATAATGTTGGGGAGTGAGTATCTGTCTCTCTTAGCGCGTGATTATGAAACGCCGGCCGCCATGTCGGTCGCTTAAGTAACTACGGGCATAATAATACCTAATATAACTACTTTAATTGAAGTTTCACAATTCCAACAAACAGATGCAAGTTATTATAATAATTATTATTTTTATTGTTGTATTCATAAAATGACAAAACAAAAATACTAAAAAGTGATTCACTTTCATTTCAAATGAATCGAAAATGAGAGCAGAAACTAATAAACAAAAAGAACAACATCTCGTGCGATAATACAAAATTATTTGAAAATTTGATCATGATTGATTTAATTGCGGTCACTCACCGAATAATGGACATTATCTAATAATATCAATTTATTATATGTTCCTTTGTACATTTGTATGTTAATATACTAACAATACACGATTGAATTAATTCATTTCTTTTTTTGTATTTATTTGGATTTGTTGAACTTTAAATTTCCATACACATACTATCATTTTGAAACGTAAAAAGAAGAGAATATAATTTCAAGTTTACTGTGAACATATTAAGCAAATGTGAATATAAAATTTATTGAAATATATTCATGCAAGTTATAAAAATGTATTTTGAAAATAAATTCTCATAAATGAGTGATTTTATGTGTTAAATGACTTCATCAAATTTAGTAACCAGTGCATCTATAAAGAGGCTTCATTTATTTCTTCGACATTTGCATATTTTTATTATTAAATAATTATTGTTTTATTGGCATGAAGACACCATAAAAAGGTGGTACCAATGTACATTAAAATATTTGAAACAAAATGTTGTTGCTCTTTAAAAATCAAGAAGTCACAAAATTCAAATTTGTAAAGAAAATTGTTGGGTATCTAGCGTTAGTTGTGAGTCATTTTTATGTGAGATATTCTACAGCACGTGGTCTTCAAATGTTAAACAATTGTGGTCTGCAAAATAAAGTTTTTTTTTCCTGCCTTAGAAACCAAGCAATAACTTACCAAAAGACTTAGTTGTAAACTTCCTACAGGAACTGATTGTAAATGGTGTGATTGGTCGAGTTGAAAATGTTGGCATTTCTCGACGTTTCAACGACTATAGAATCTAAATCAAAGATTATTAGAGAGATGTCGGTATGTGCATGTATACAAAGCGTTCGTACGTCCGAACTGTCGGGATACCATTTTTCGTAGTCAATATCTCAAGAACCAGTAGACATATCGACTTGAAATAAAAAAAAATAACTTCCTATGGGAAGTTAAAAAACAGAAAGATGGAACCAAAAAAGCAAAAAAGAGGCTGGGATTCGACCCACATTGATAACTTCCCATCCCGTCTGTCGATTTGTCTTGCTTAAAAGTTTGTAGGTTTTCCTGTTGTGTAAAAAAAGTTGTCAGTTGAATTATTCTTAAAAATTTAAAAACTACCAACAATATTTTGCATATGATGAAATAGTTTGATTTCAAAATCTATATTTGTTAACGAGATTTTTAGTCGAAAACCAATTTTTACCAATTTTAGTAGCATTTCTTAAAAGTTTTTATTTCTTATATAAACAAATACAAATTGGGTAAATGAAATTAATTTGAAGTCAATATCTTCTTTTGTATACGAGATATTGAGAACCGAACATCAATTTTTTTTCCAATTTTGCGTACTATTTTTTGTAGATTTTATTTTCTTAAAAAAAAACGGACTGTTGGATTTTTATAAAGAAATTTCTGAATGTCAAAAACAATACTTTCTGATAGATATAAATAGTTTGAAGACAATATTTTTACTTGCAACATATAGGAACTACATATATGGCAAGTTTTGCATTCGTGCAAAATTTCGAACTCGAGATTTTAATCAAACATGATATTACGATGGTAGAGAAGTCGAAAAAAGTGGGTCCCGCGATTCCGTCCGGTCAATTTTGTCTGTCTGTCCACGCTCCTACAGCCTAAACCATTGGGTCGATTGAGTTCAAACTTGGAAGTTAGGGTTTTGAGCAGATTCGCGTTAGTCGTTTTTTTCATTTTTTTTAAAGATCAAAACTAACAGTGGCCCCCATAAAATTTTGTTGGTCAAAAAACGAAAATTCGAATTTTCTCAAAAACGAACCGATAGATTTTTTTAAAATTTTCTTTTTTAACTTTGCTTCTTTTAATAAGAAAAACATATTTTTGTATTGCTCAGGAAAGGTACCGCTCATAGAACCGTTTTTTTGTTTTTTAATTTTCTTAGTAACTTATGAAACGATTTCAATAATTTTTTGTTTGAACGAGCTCTTATACTGCCTTAACAATATTTGATTATCAAAAGTGCAATTTTTTTTTATTGGATTTTTAAAAAAATATTGAATTTTTTTTTCAAAATTCTATATCTCAAAAACGGGTCAACATTTTTTTACGAAATTCAAATGTAGAGCGTATATTTATAATCACTAAACAACTGCATATCATTTTTAAAACAAAATTGAAAAATTTTATATATAAAAAATTATTTAAAAAAAAACCGCTCTAACGATTTTCGAAAAAAAAAATCGAAAAATCAAGGGTTTTTTGATTTATAAAATGGCATTTAAATTTTTGAAGACAAACTTATTTTTGTCATTTTTCAGGTAAAATTTTGAATCTTAAATTAGTTTTTTTAAAAATTATTTTAACTGTATTAAATGTAACCCCCTCCCAAAAAAATTGAAAAATGGAGGTTTTTTCGACAAGTCAAATGGCATTTATATCTTTGAAGACAAACTTATTTTACAGGTATATTTTTAAATCTTATAAACATACATGTGTACTTTTTTAAACAGACTCTTTGAATACAGGAGCAAGTTCGTGCGACCCAGTCGTTCATTTTATTAATTTTTGAAAATATATTTGAGTTGAAAATAAATTTTACCAAGTTTTAATATTGTTTTTTTTATTTTTATTTTTGTAAGAAAACTGTCAATTCGATTTTTCTCAAAATTTGACCAGATGTCAAAAACCAGTTTTTGTTTGTAAAATGTTTGAGGTGACAAATATTTTTTTCAGTTTTTTTGATTTATAAAAAAAAACGTAATTGGATTTTTTTCCAAAAATATATCAGTTTGGTATCACTGTACAATATATAATATAAAATTTAATTTAAGTCTCTAGTGTTATTGGTTCGTGAGATATTTACGGTTAACCGAAATTTTCATCTTTTTTTTTCAAATTGCTATGGTAAAAAATCCACTCACTTAACTTTTATGAGAGTCTTTTCTGCATCTTTCTGCATTATTATCTGTATAACAAAATCTATCCGAAGTCGGTATCTCTACTGGTTCTTGAGCTATGGATGACAAAAAAAACGTCGCGAACGTACGGACGTACAAACGTAAGTACACACGCGCACACAGACATCTTTCTAAAAATCTTTTATTTCGACTCTAGGGACCTTGAAACGTCGAGGAATGTCAAAATTTTCAATTCGACAAATCGGACCCATTACAATAACTTCCTATGGGAAGTAATTATTTCATTCTTTGCAAAATTTTTTTGTTAACGTTAATGTAATAATGTTCTTAAAAATATCTTCAATAAAAACTTTAAAAAAATCTACTTTTAAAAACTCGTTAACAAAAACAGATTCTGAAATCAAACTTATTTTATCATATGAAAAATATTGTTGCTTTTAATTTTAGAAAAATTTAACAGTCAAATTTGGGTTACAAAACACGAAAACGTACAAAAAAATAAAAAAAAACTGATAAAACACGGTTTTCGACTCAAGTATTATGAGAACAAAGAAAAATGTTGCTATTAGTATTTTGTTGAACTTTTAGATAAATCGACAGACGAGCACGGATGGAAAGTTATTAGTGTGAGTCGCATCCCAGCCCATTTTTGTATTATTTTTATTATCATCCCATCTGTGTACGTATGTCGATTTTTCTAAAACATTAAAAATATACATAAATAACAAATTTTTGTTATATCTTTCTTTGTTCTCCTAATACTTCGAAGACCATTTCTTATCAATTTAAGTAATTTTTTAGGTTTTCGTGTTTTGTAAAAAAGTTGTGAAATTAATTAATGAATTTTTCTAAAAATTAACTTAAAAATTAGCAACAATATTTTGCATTATGATAAAATAAGTTTGATTTCAATAATTTATTTTTGTTCCAGGCATTTTTAGTCAAAAACGTATTTTTATCAATTTTCGCAGCGTATTTTAGAAGTTTTAGTTTCTTGTTTACAAAATACAGGTTTGTTTTTTTTAAGAACATTATCTTACATTAACAAAAAAAGTAGCATGGAATGAAATATGTAATAATTTTTTAATCGAACTTCAGTATTTTCCAATTTTGCTACTTTTTTTAAGATTCTTATTTTTTTTTTTAAACTGACAATCCTATTTGTCTAAAAATTTGAACAAATTTTAAAAATAATATTTTATATAATACCAACTTGGTTTGACGGTAATATATTTAATTTTTGAAAAGATATTCCATTCGAAAATCAATTTTTACCAATTTTTAGTAGTGTTTTTTTAGGTTTCTATTTTTGTCAAAAACGTTATTCTTGTATACAATTAATTTGGAGGTAAAATTATTATTCGAGGTGATAAATATTTTTGTCAGTTCTTTTGATTTAAACAAATAACTTTTAGTTGAATTTTAGTTTCAAAATTATACCATTACATTATATAATATAAAATTTAACTGTTATTGGTTTGTGAGATACATATTTTGGCTCAACCAAAATTTTCTCTTTTATTTCAAATTGCTATATTAAAAGAAACCAACCACTCAATTTTCTTTAAAGTCATCTTTTGATGTTACGATGTATGTAACACAATTTATTTAAGGTCGATAGCTCTAATAGTTCTTGAGATATGGGCAACAAAAATGGTATCACATCTTTATATACATTCATCGACGACGGTTTTACATCCGTGGTTTGAATCATACTTCTAAATCACTTATAGACGTATTAGACTTTTAGACGCAATTTAAATTATCCTAGTAGCTTTTTCTCAGCAGAAGTGGTTTTGTTTTTAACATTGTGGACAAGTATTATTAAAAAAATTGTTAAAAACTGAAATCTTAACCTTTCCAAAAAAATATCTCAAGATTCTATATATGATCGTTTTAAAACTTAACATTTTAACCGACCTACATAACTATTTTTAACTTCCCATAGGAAGTTATTGTAATGGGTCCGATTTGTCAAATTGAAAATTTTGACATTTCTCGACGTTTCAAGGTCCCTAGAGTCGAAATAAAAGATTTTTAGAAAGATGTCTGTGCGTGCGTGTGTACGTACGTCCGTATGTCCGTACGTTCGCGACGTTTTTTTCGTCGTCCATAGCTCAAGAACCAGGAGAGATATCGACTTCAAATAAATTTTTTTATACAGATAATAAGGCAGAAAGATGCAGAAAGGGCTCTCAAGAAAATTGCGTGGGTGGTTTTTTTACCATAGCAGTTTAAAAAAAAGGTGAAAATTTTGGTTAACCCTAAATATCTCATGAACCAATGACGCTAGAGACTTGAATTAAATTTTATATTATGTATTGTAACGTGCTACAAAACATTTATATTTTTGGAAAAAAATCCAATTAACGGTTTTTTTTATAAATCAAAAAACTGAAAAAAAAAATTTGTCACTTCGAAAATTTTACGACTAAAATATGATTTCATCTCCAAAACAATTTTGTGCAACGAAAAATAATGTTTTTGACATCTGATAATATTTTGAGAAAAATCGAATTGACAGTTTTTTTTACAAAAAATAAAAACCTAAAAAAAAACTTAATAAAAGTTGGTAAAAATTGATTTTTGACTCAAATATCTTTTCAAAACTTTGAGATATTGGCTTTAAACTACTTTTATCTTTCAAAAAATATTGTTTATAACATTCAGTAAAATTTTGAAAAAAATCGAATTAACAGTTTTTTTACAAAAAATTAAAAACCGAAAAAAAAAATTTAACAAAAGTTGGTAAAAATTGGTTTTCGAGTCAAATATCTTTTCAAAAATTTGAGATTATGACAATTTTAACTTATAAAAAATATTGTTTTCAACATTAAGAAAAATTTTGAAAAAAATCGAATCGACAGTTTTTTTACAAAAAATTAAAACCTAAACAAAAAAAATTAATAAAAGTTGGTAAAAATTGATTTTCGGCTCAAATATCTTTTCAAAACTTTGAGATATTGGCTTCAAACTAATTTTATCTTATAAATAATATTGTTTTCAACATTCGGTAAAATTTTGAGAAATGTTGGATTGACAGTTTTTTTTTACAAAAAATAAAAACCTAAAAAAAAACAATACTAAAACTTGGTAAAAATTTACTTTCGACTGAAATAGCTTTTCAAAAATTAAAAATATTGGCTTCAAACTTATTTTATTTCACAGAAAACATTGTTTTTAATATTCAGTAATTTTTTTATAAAAATACAACAGTCCGTTTTTTCATAACAAAATAAAATCTCCAAAAAATAGAACGCAAATTTGGTAAGAATTGATACATTTAGACACACTTTTAAGCAAGACAAATCGATAGATGGGATGGGAAGTTATCAGTGTGGGTCGCATCCCAGCCTCTTTTTTTTTTATAATATCAATTTTACAAACAAAATACATTTTTCACATACCCCAAGGCCATTCCCTACAAATTAATTTGATTCTTATTTGTCTTTACTACAAAATAGTCATTTAACACGGTTTACCGACCAATCAGTATTTTTGTTCCACATACGGCACATTGAACTTGAATTTCAAAACCTGTGTAATTCATAGTTAGGCACAATTTCTAAATACATTTTAATACAAAATCTAATGAATTTGTAGTTTTTACTAGATATACATACTTTAGTTTAAATTCATTTTTGTACCGCTGTTTGATAAAATTCCCATATTTCGTGTTAATTACTATTAAATATTACTTTTAATCACATTTTAAATTGTTTTATTTTATCTTTTTACGAGTATCCGCTAGTTTGGCAAAAACTTTTGCCTTTTCTACTGTAAACAAAACACCAAAAAATTAACAAACAAAAGAACGATTAAATTAATTCAATAAAATTATTTATTAAAATTTATATTCATGCATAATAAATATGTACCTACATAACTAAACAAAATAAATTACCATTTCCGCAAAGCTGACCAACTATACTCCGAGTTGGAGTCTGAGTCTGTCGCTCTGAATAATCGTTGTCAATTAATGATGCAATTAAAATACAAAGAAAAAAACATTTAAATAATACAACAACAACAAAAAAAGAACTCTCATTGCAATTAATGTTGAACTTTCTTTATTTTGATCATAAAAAGTAAATATCTTGTGCGTAGTGTTTTTATTTAAGCCCACCGATGTCATTCCAGCAGTGTTTGATGATGACATTCACTTTCTCGTGAAAATGATTGCAATAAAGTTGAGAAATGCATAAACAACCTGAAATCAAATACAAAATTTTCATATCTACAAAACCAACATTTGTGGAGTCTGTAAAACGACAGATGATTTCGTTTAGTATTGAAATCAGTTTTTCAATTTCCAATAAAATTTCATGTTCTTAAAAGAATTCAAATAAAAAAATCTTCGAAATAACTTCCCAAAAGTCATGAGATTTGAAACACGGTTCAAGCGGAAGAGTATAAATACAAACTAGTCAAAATTTTGTAATGGTTGTACATTTTCAAAACTGCCATAATTTCTTTTGAATAATAATTTCCGTAACAAATAAAATACTCCATAACTTTATTATTAATATGATGAAAGTTCAAATATTTGGTTTCAAATAAATTTCATGTAATAAACAGTTTATTGGCTTTGAAAGACAAAAAATCAAACAAATTTAAAGGTTATTGATCTTTTTCGTAAATACTATAAAGAAATAACTTAACAAAATTAAATTATTAGTTAACAATAACTTAACTAGATAATTTTATGTAAATTTGATACAATTTACAAGATATTGTTTCCAATAACATAAATTTACACAAATGTAAAACTTTGATAGATTGATCATTTGTAAATTGGAAAAATTTATAATTTTTGCTTATAGGGTGTTCCAAAAAAAAAAAAAAATACAAACCAATTCACAATAGCTCCAGATTTTCTCAGAAAAATTCGCAAAACTTTCTTACTTACTTACATAAGTTGGAGTTACAGTTCTGTGTGAACTAGGGCATCACCCAGAAAACTTCTCCATCTAGCTCGGTCTCTAGCTAGATATCTCCAGATGTGTACTCCAAGTTGGGTGAGGTCACTTTCCACTTGTGCTCGCCATCTGTTCCGCGGTCTTTCTTTACTGCGCTTTCCTGTGGGAGTGCATTTGAAAACTCTCCGGGCCAGATCAATGATTTCCATGTGCTCTACGTGACCCAGCCATCTCAGACATTGGACTTTTATACTTCTGGCTAAGTCTACGCCGCTGTACAGCCAGTTCAGCTCGTCGTTAAATCTTCTCCTCTACTCACCTTCTATGCATACGGGTCCGTAGATCACGTAAAGAACTTTTCTCTCGAAACGACCCAAGGTGCTTTCATCCGCTCTTGTCATAGTCACTGCTTTTGCATTGGGATAGTGAGGGTCTTATATAATGGCACTTTGGGCGCTCGAGGGAGGGCTTTACTACTCAACTGCTTTCTTAGCCCAAAGAAACAGAGGTTAGCAAGTGTAATTCTTCGTTTGATCTCAGCGCTAGTGTTGTTTTCTGCGTGTACAGCGGAACCTAGGTAGACGAAGTCCTTAACTTTCTCAAGATTACGTCTGTCGATGGTGTCGTTTTGACCGAGACAGTACGGTGTTGCAAGTCCTTTCTTGATGACAGCATGTACTTTGTTTTTCCCTCATTAACAGTTAAACAAAGTTTTGCAGTCTCTGCTTCAATACTCACAAAAGCCCCATTGACACCAAGATGAGTTCTTCCGATTATGTCCATGTCGTCAGCATATGCTAGTAATTTGACAGACTTTTGAAAGATAGTGCCTCTAGTGTTGACGTGAGAGCTCTGCACTGTTCTTTCAAGTATGATGTTAAGAAAATCGCACCACAGCGCATCACCTTGTCTAAAATAGTCAAGAAAAATCTCCCTAATTATCAAGTCAAGTTTACTTCTGTCAAAATGACAGTTGATCATGTTTTTTCAGTCAACAGAAAGCTGAACTTTATTACTCTATGATTTATTTATTTTATCCACAACTCCGTTTGATGCTTTCTGTAAAAGGGTTCCTTTTTAATTTGGAAGAAAAATAATTAATATTTCTTTACAATACAAAATACAAATAATGATGGGCTTGTAGCTTGCCTGAGGAGTATTTTGTAGACAATAATGTTTTTAGTAGTTTTTGTACTATGAACTTAAAGTAGAAGTCTGTAAAGTGAAGTTCTGAATTTCAATTTCCCTTATGTTGTTTGAACCTGCCCAAAAATTCCAAAAAATCAGATACTATGTTTGCTTGATCTTAATGGTTGTCATCACTCTACTGAACAAATGGCGGCAGATTTAAATCTTGCGTTGATTTTGGAACAACTACTGTAAAAATTATGATACTTTTTTAAAAAATAACCAAAAACTGCAGTGAATTTAAAACGAAGGAGTATTTTCGTATACAGGTAGTTTCATTGTTTTTTTGTTTGTTGTTGAAATTTGTATTTTTAAGAGTTAGTCTTAGAAACACCCTGTACACTGACCATTCAATTTAATAAAGCGGTTGGTCTACACAAAAGCATTCAAATTGGAACTAATCTTTGTCAATTCTTTATTAGTTTTTTTTTTTTATTAAACATGAATCATAAAAGAAAATTAAAACAAAATATTTAAACAGTAACGGCGTTCCTTTAGTAACTCTTAGTGATATTCATCATACTTAACTCACAATAACACCTAACTAGCTTAACGGTATTGCAAATATATTTAAGCAGGTAACTGCAGACTTAGTTAATCATTAAAACAGGCACATGTAGATGCTTATTAAGATTAATCTTGAACTTGTAATACGTGCATATACATACATTCCTAATAATATAATAAAGATAAAATAACTTGCATTGAAAACCTATAGATAAAGATATTTTTAACTTAGTTAAAGTTAATAACAACATAACAACTTATTTGTTAGTAAATTTATGTAATTTTTTTAGTTTAATGTTTCGAGTTCATTAAATTCAATGATCGTACTTTCTAAAAGTGAATTTCTTGGCAAACCACTTCTTTTGGTTTTTGGCATAAAGAGAAACCAATCTCCTACTACAGGCTATAGACATTTTGATCAGTGATCAACTTCAGCACGACCGAACGACGACGCGACGACGCGTGATGGACTCGACGCACGACGACATTTTTGCCCAAGGAATCAAATCAATTGAATGTAATTTATTCGATTCGAAAAAGATTCATATTACCGTGGATCGTGAAGTTGAAGTAGAGACGTGATGAAGATGGAAAATTGGAAGTGTTGATTTACGGATAAAATTGCAATAGCTTTGATTACTATTTTTTCTAACTGAAGTACGAGTATTTTTCACTTAAATGATGAATGAATAAAATAGATCAGGATAAGCAATTGATGAAGTATTTCTAATAATTGAGTTTAAATCTTAAACGCTTGAACTCTTTGAGGAATTGTAAAGCGAGATAATCTTTAATTGCATTATTACAAACTATAAATTATAGACATGACATGTTTTTAATTCGAGGAGGGTGCATGTAATTGACTTTATCAGAAAATTACTTTGCACGAAGTATAAATTAAATTATCAGATGAAGTTGTGGATTGTGGTATATTGAATAGATATGAATGGTGTTTCTTTGGAGGTATGGAACTTTGGAATTTAATAAAACAAAGATGATTGTTATCAATTCACATGAAATTATTTTTATTCAAAAGAAAATAAATTAGAATTATAATTTAAATTAGATATCTGGTATATGATCGCAGTAGCTGGCTCGGACGTAGTCTAATCTGGAGGTCTAATTTTCGATGACCTTTTCCCACATTTGTGGCCGTATAAAGGTAACAAAACGTGGCTAATTTTGTCCTCAAAGTGATCAAACATTTTAAGATTATCGGCGTAGACTTCATACATACATATATCAGCTCAAAAAATCAGCTCATTGACATACAAGATATGGACTGCTAGTCCCTATACTAATTATTGTTATACAAAACCCACCTTAAAAGTGACTCCACCTCTTGCCAACTTGTAGGTTTGGCGAAAAAAAAATAAAATTAATTTTGAAACGCCATCTGTTGGTTCTTTGCGTCAAAAAGCTTTTTCTGTCAAAGAAACTAAGGACGTCTATAATATTATAAAGTTTGACAAAATAAAAAAAAATCAAGTTTAAAAGTTTCTTCATTTTTTCGCTAAACCAAGAGAAGGGAAAGCAGCGTTAAGAATTAGACGACAGCAAGTAGTTGGCTACTAGCAGTTCCATTTCTATATTAAGTCAATAAAATACCCAAGCTACAAATCCACGATTCTCTAACGTGAAACAATACGGTTATCAAACGATTCCTTTAAAAAATCGATTATGGCCCGAGCTGTGTCACATATTGCGCGGTATTATTCAAATCACAATTTCTGAACATAATGGTTGTTTAATTTATGAACGAAAAAATCAATAATCATGGTTCTACTCGTATAGTGGTCCCGTTGTGGTTTAACGTTCTAGTCAGCATCGTTTTAAAGGAATTACGGACTTATTATTCCACCAACCCATATAGTATTGTAAACAGTCAATTTTTGTGCATGTAACAGTGTCGCAACATACACTTGAGGATTATTATGGATCCAAACATGGCAGTTTACCTTACTGACGTATTCACTGAGAGTGAGCTTCAACGCTAAAATAAACTTACTTAGGAAAATCGGGAACATCTTCAAATTTGTTTTCGGCCTATTCACCGAATCTACGCCTTGCTAAGTAATACTGTGGCTTCAATTCCTGAAATTTCAAACAAACATTTAAATGCTTCCCTTGACAGCTAACGAAATGGCCGGCACTTAAAATAGTGTTAAAAACTTAAAGTTTTATATCTCTAAGAAAAACACCCTTTACTTAGTAAAAAACATTTTGAAATGAATTGGGAGTCGTAATAATTTTTAATTTTCTATAATACGTATACATATTTAGAAAATAGGAAAAAAATTGTATTACAATATCTTATATCTAATAAGAAGATCAGCTTTCATACTACGTTTTCAAAGATAAGTAGAATTCGAATTTATGAAATTAATCGCAAATGTTTGTAGAAAGTTTTCCATCCAGCTTTAATTCCCAAATCTTGTAGATTAAATTTTCAAAGAGGTTCACAGGAGTTGAAATTAGGCCAAATCGATTGAGAAGTGAAGAAATAGAGACCAATTCATAAAAATAAGCGAAATACCATTTGTTTTTAATGTACGATGTGTTTCTAAAAATAAAGTTCTCAACAAATTGATTTTGTAATAATTTGATAGTTGTGTTACAAATTGCGCAATATTGTTGGGACAACATTTCATAGAAGTTCAGCTGATTCATTTTTTATAAACAAATAATCGTTCAGCAATTCGGCTTCCTCATTTTTATAGAAACAGCTTGCAAACTCTACAGTTTATTTTAATGGATGATTTGGTCATTTTGAGCATTGTGTTCGCTCCATATACGGCAATTTTTTGAGTAGTAGAAGCCATTTAGCCAGAAATAAGCTTCAATACTAAATGGAGGAAATCCTTTTTTACTTCGCGAACAGGTTTATTCTTTTCAAAGTGAATTTCCACAATTTTTACGTTAAATAACTCATGTTGAATTAGGGGCCAGTTATAGCTATCAAAATCAATCCGAAAACATTTTTGAATCGATATTTGATAGCGTTTCCCTTTGATTAGAAATGAAAATTATATACTGATCGATCGGAAATCACACAAAGAATTTTTTTGAAAAAAAAGTGTAATTGCGAATTTATTTGTCTCTAAAAATTTATTTTTCTATTTTCCGGACGGATATTCATTTTCCTGAACAGCTGATACTTCTATGTTCAAAAGTGAAATGAATCGTTCCACTTATCTGTGTTCCAATTTCACACAATTCCAATGACATATTTCTGTCAATAAAAATTTGTCGATGGATTTCAATCAGGAAATTTTTTCGATGACAGAAATTTTTAATGATAACTATAAATGAACTGTCAAAAAAATTTCAATGTTTTGTTCAATGATGAAAACAAATGAAAGCTATAACTGGCGCCTTAACAAAACCCACACAACAGAAATGTCAACGCAGTCTGACATTCTAAACTGTCAAACTATAGACCCAAAACATTGAAGCTTCAAAAGCAGTTTAAAACACTCTATACAATGGACAAGTTCAGACGACATAACTGACTTGAAAGAAGGTCAAGTTCCTAGCATCTGATTGGCCATCTGCCAAAAAATTGCCTTCCAATTAAGTCAAATTTATTAAAAAGTTGCTTGGAAAGTTAGTCAAGAAAAATCTGCCTAACTATCATGTCAAGTCTACTTATGTCAAAATGACAGTGGATCATGTTTTATTATTCAACTGAAAGCTGAACTTTATTATACTCTGTGATTAAATTATTTTCTACATAATTACATTTAATGTTGTATCTTGTATGTATGTAAGAGCGTTCCTTGTCAAATTTGAAATATAAATACATAAGTAATATTTCTTTACAATACAAAATACAAGTCCTAATGGACTTTTAGCTTGCCAAGAAGTGTTTTGTAGATAATGATTGCGTTTGCAGTTGACTGCAAAAATGATGCCCCTTATGTTGTCTGAACCTGTCCAATCCAATTAAAGATATTATAAATCTATCTTAAATTGTGGATTATTTCTTACTTTAAGGTGAAAATGTAGATGAAACAAAAAGTATAGTATCGTTCATTTTCAAGTATTTAGTTAAAAATAGAATTCGATAAAATGTTGAAGTTTTGCTTTTATCGAAGAAGTAAAGACACATTTGTCTTCGGGAATTTAAAAAAAAATAATATAGCGGAGAAACATAAGAAACAAGAAAATGCGTCAAGTGACACTTTTTGTTCTGTTCGATTCAATTTTCTTTCTTTTGTCTCAATTTTTCTGACAAAAATTTGAAGCACCACATTTGATACCTTAATTCAAAGTTAAATTTTCGTTGAGTTGATATGAAATTGTTTCTCTATTGATGAAAGTTTTGATTCTTAATTAACAGTTAGCTTGAATCAATATTCAGAAATTAGGACTAGGTACTATTCAAAACATATTCCTTTAAAAATCAGTTCTAATTTGACAGCTTCACTGAAAAACATGTTTTGGCCAACAACCAAAAAATGGGAGGGTTCAGACGGCATAAGGGACCTGAAGGTAAGAAAAGTTCAAGTTTCAAGTTTTTTGAAGCCAAAAAATTACCTTCAAAATTGACTTGAAAGATTGTCAAGAATACTCTCCCTTACAAACAAGTCAAGTCTACTTATTTCAAAATGTCAATTGATTATGTTTTTTCATTCAACTGCAAGCTGAACCTCAAAACCAAAAATACTCCATTTAATGGAGTATTTTTGCTCAAAACTCTGAGCTTTTTATTATTTAATGCACATGCACAATAATTGTATTAGAGGTTTAGTGTAAAGGGTTCAATGTCATATTAGAAATGGAATACGGACTTTTTCATTACAATACAAAACACAACTTGTAAGGAGTTTATAGTTGATAATAACATTATTGGTACATTCTACATGATTAACTGGAGGGAAAAGGTTGTGAAGTAAAGATTCAATTTCAAATAATGCAATCGACTGCGAATGAAATCCCTTATGTCATGTCGTCTAAATCTGCCTTATGAAATTTATTTTGAGTTCTGTTCCATTGGACGAACAAAAACAATAATTTAACCATGGAAAGCTTTGAAAGATTGAGTATTTTGAAAATGTTCTAAGAAATTAAAAAAAAAATAATATCGCACGATATTTGGTCTTACAGCTTCAGGTTTTGATTCAAATTTGACGAGAAGTTAATGGTTATAGAACTTCAAACAAAAAACCTTATTCTACTCTGTTAAATTGTATTCAATAATTAATAATTCGGCATTTTTAATATTAATAAAAAATGCCGAAATCGATGACATGAAGGGACTTATTTTTGTTGAGAATTTTAAAGTTATACAAAAACAACAAAAATTTAATTAAAAAGTGCTGATTACTAACCGTCTATAACTTGATTACTGGATAATAAAACGTGTGTTAAGTGACTGATTAATTCTTTCTGTAATAGAAAAAAAAACGTTACCAACGTTAGCCAAAACTATCCGTTATTTACAAGCATCTGATGCTACGTCTTAGTATAGGAAATGATCTCTATGGGTTATCTTTTAAAACGTAATACAATAACAAAATTAACATCCCGGTTTCTATTTGGGTTAGTTTCAAAAACCTAAATAATAGTTTTCTTTATGAAGGGTAGATGTCTATTTTGTATTGTAAATGGTAAGGTAGTGTGAACTGTAAGAAAAGTGATAGATAATTATACATTATACATATTATGTGCGTTTTGTTCGCATTCCATATATAGTAAAGTGAGAAATTCCCAACAAAACGATCCGCAGTGGTCCGGTTTTTATATTTGAAAGTTGATACAACTGAATATTTGCCAAAATAATTTATCAAAAAATTCCACAAAAAAATAGCGAAATTCAGACCAGGGGTGAAATCGTGTAAGCTGATTTTTGATAGTTGACTATCAAAATCAAGAAAATACGTCTGTGTAATGTGAAAGTCGATTTAAAAGTTTTAACCAAACAATTTGAAATCAAATAAAAACTTCAAGAAGGGGGTTTGTTCGTAGACTACTACATTAACATGTGGTGTTGAAGCGAGCTTGAAGCTCGCCTAAATTCTTTATATACCTGAATCGAGTTGAAATGAGCTTGATTTGCTCGATTCCGGTCGGGGATCGGAAATTTGTGAAGGAAAACTTGTGTGGAGGAGTTGGTTTTACAGATAATGCGTTATGGTCTGTTTATTTGCATGTTTGTGTACAAAAAATATAGTTTTGTTTTAATCAAATTAAAAAAAAAATTGCACATGGAGTAGGTAGCATATTCCTGAACTATTCAGTTTTTCATTGTTTAACACGAATCAATCTATCTCACTTGCACTTCATAAGAAACATCAAACTTAATCATTTTTAAATCTTCTTGTGCGGTGGAAACACCAAGAAGATTTATTGAATCTAAACTGAGATAAACCTTTGGTGGAAACAAAGCAAAACTTAATTATCTTTTCTATTGTTTTCTCTTGCAAAATAAGCCCAGTTAGTCAATTTTCACTAACAAAACTTAATAATATCAACAGTAATAGATTGATTTTTTCCCCAATGGAAAACACACAGGATTCCAAATGCACAACTACTCAACCAACACAGCCATCGAGATACAAATGCAATATCAATCGTACCAATATTTGAAAACGAAATCACATAAGATCCATTCGAGACTCGTATAAATGTCAAAAACCTATCCATAGTGAGATTCTACTCAAACTTTTATCGGTGTTATTCTCACTATGGATATTGTTTTTGTTATTCGTGTAAAATTCTAGTTCACTATGGATAGAATTCCCAACAAAACACGGGTTGTGTGAATAGTAAACAAATGTAAGGAAAAAAGAGATAGCTGTATGAAAGTAATTTTATTCTTGTTATGTCGTTTAAATGTATTTACATCATTCATATGTAAATTCAATAAAAACATAGATATTTTTCACAGTTGTGAAAATGAAAACATTTCTTTTACTCTCTTTTTTTGAAATTTCAAAATGGCATTTAGATACTAAAACGGCTTTATTCCAGTGTATTTAGATACTTCACCTATGAACCAGTTTAAACTTTCTCCATCTTTAATAGGTACTCATTTATTTATTTTATAAATAAACTATTCGGTATTAAAGGCGTTGTAAAGTTGGAATAACTTTAAGCCGTAGATAAAACTGGTAACAAATTAGGCTGATAAAATGTTAGCAAATCCCAAGAAAATAACAACAATCTTGCAATTTTATCACACTTTTTAAGAACAAATTAAACAGGTTGTGTTTTTTGATATGTTTTTCACTTGACTTAGGTATAAACAAATATTATTATTCTTTTAACTTTTTTATTATTTAAAATATATTGAACGTTCAATCGAAAAAAACAACCTACAATCTCCAATTTAAACCTAAAGCGCTGACTGCCAGGTGCTATGACTCCATGTGTCAATATAAGTCACTGGAGATAATAAAACGCAGCTTATAATCTTCACTGGTATAAAAATTATTTTTTAACAATTTTTTTGTGAAAAACGATGGTAATATTGATGAAAAGTATGATGTTAATGATGATTCTCAAAAACGACGACATACCTAGTATTTTCCAAAAGTTTCCAACAACCCACAAAACAGTCACCATAAGCATCGACTTACCTCTGTTTTTTCTTTTAGAAAAGCCATAATCTTCTTCTACTCTGTTTCCCATAATTTGACCATAATGTAATTAAAAATCGCACCAACATCGCGACATAATAAATCATTTCCAAACCTACCAAGCCAACTAAATCAAACAAACAAAACAACTCAAATGTGATACTTAATTAATTACTCAAAATAAATCTTTAAAAAATTATAAATAATTAAAAATAACCCACAAACAAAAATGAAATTCACCAAAAAACAACCTCCCAATGGCCACAACAACAACCGCCATTCCCTCTCATCGGCCTCCGACATAGCAACAGACATCATGTACCCGCCAATTCAACCCAAAATCCCGCCAGTCCGGCCGAGATCAAGTCTCTCAACAGACGAACATCATCGTTTCCGTGATGCCCAGATCCACAGCCGGAAACGTTCCAACACAATATTCACCCTGATCGGCTTCTGTGTGTTTTTGTTGGTTTTAGTTGCATTCCTATTGGGGGCGCTGGTGTATGTAGGAAGAACTATAGCGGCAACAGGTATGTCAAATGTGACAGTTCTCTTGGAGGAGGATGACATTTATGGAGAACAAAAACAAAACGGCAAATTTTTATTTTCCGACGATTCTGTGATAAATCAAAAAACAAAACCAATAATTTTATTCCCATCCTCGAATAAGATTGATAGAAATAATTTGAGCAACGAAAAACCCAAACCCACAACAATGCCCAGTTTGAGTGCGAAAGTTATGTCGACGTCGAAGATTCTCAATCAATTGGGCTATCGGCTCCCGAAGGAGATTCGCCCTAAGCACTACAACCTCTTCTTGAATCCTGACCTCAAGGAGAAAACATTCTCAGGGAATATCACGATTAAGTTGGAGATTTTGAAGCCTATTCAGTTTATTCCGGTTCATGCCAACAAGCTGTCAGTGGAAACGATGGAAGTGTTGGCCTTATCGACTGGAGATGCGGAGCCCCAGAAGATAAAACCTTCTCTGACGTTCCAGCATCCTGAGCTGGAGTATTGGGTGACAGAGTTTTCTGATCCCCTGAAGGAGGGCAACTACTCGTTGCAACTGAACTTCAATGGCAGCCTGACTGACCGAATTGTTGGACTCTACCAGAGTTCCTACAAGGACAAGGCGACCAATGAAACTAGGTGGACTTTCGTTCACATTTCTTATTTTAGATATAACCTTTGACTTTTATTTAGGATGACTAATTTGTTGTTTCTCTTTTGTCTAGATGGATGGCTACATCGAAATTCGAGCCGACTTATGCTCGCCAAGCGTTCCCCTGCTTCGACGAACCAGCTATGAAGGCTTTCTTCGAAGTTACTCTGGTGCATCCAACAGATGGAGGGTACCATGCCCTTTCAAATATGAATGAAGTTGTAAGTAGAGACTCGTTGAGTATCCTTGAGTTTATGCATCTAACGTTATTTCTTCCCTTAATTTAGAAACAAACTGTGAAAGGAAATGTCACTGAAGTAGTCTTCGCTGACAGTGTCCAAATGAGCACCTACCTGGCTTGTTTCATTGTCTCTGATTTCCATCACAAAATGAAAAAAATAAATGCTGCCGTCGGATCAGATTTTGATATGCGTGTTTTTGCCACAGCGGCACAAATGGAGAAGGCAACCTATGCATTGGATACAGGAGCCACTATAATTGAGCATTATATTAATTATTTCAATTTGGCTTATCCTCTTCCTAAATTGGGTAAGAAGTTGGTGTAGATTTTGTTGTAATGAGTATCTAATAACAATTGTATTCTTCTTTTTTTGTAGATATGGCAGCTATTCCTGATTTTGTGTCAGGTGCAATGGAACATTGGGGTTTGGTTACATTCAGAGAAACTGCATTGCTTTACGATAGTAATACCAGTTCTAGTGCAAACAAACAGCGTGTGGCTACAGTTATCGCTCATGAGTTGGCTCATATGTGGTTTGGAAATTTAGGTAAGTTCAAAATAAAGATTATTATAAGCTGTTACGTAAAGACGAATGAAGATACCTTTAGATACCGTTAGATATTTTGTATGGTAGAAAAATTCAAAGTCAACGATGAGTAAGTTTTTCTTAAGTGATTTTTTGTCCGTTACACTTTATATTTGTGACCTAATTCATGCACTATAGAAATCCTACCGTCCTTATTATGCGACCATCTAAATTAATTAAGCATCACGAGTAGGTAAGATTAGTTTAAGGTGACCACTACTTGGTGCGTCGTAATACCAAATGGATCTAGAGATCTACCTTACTCGGTGAACCAGTTAGAGATTACAGAATTTCTTGAATCACTAGAATCAGTGTAGTAAAAGCCTTCAAGGTGGTATTCGTCTCTCCGACAGGGCAGGACATGAACATCTTCTGCAAAAATCGTTTGCAAGAGCTCCAAGTCAAAAAGCAAGACTACTCAATAAGCAGTGTCTGGTAAGGACACCTTTAACAAAGCTAATGTGCAATCTACCAACCGATATGAGCTGCTTAGAGCGTTGGCCAAATTAATTTAGCTGTTCAACAAGTGGTTGTATTTGACAATCTGTGGTTTGTTTTCTTTATGGTATCGTGTCTTAGCATAAATTTAAAAGTAGCCAGGGGTATACCGATATTGGATTTGTTGCTTAAAAAAGGTAAAGTTGTTCCATTTTTTGCAAGTTCGTCAGCTTTGCAATTTTTTGGACTGTATGATTATTGAACTGCTCCGTCATCTCCACAAGAGATGATCGACAGTTTCGGACTGTGTTAGTGAGTTTATTGGGACAGAGTTCAATGATTTTATGGCAGCTTGACTATCTGAGAAGATGCGTGCAGTAAACGATATTACGTTTTCTCTGATGGCAAGATGGCCAAAAGTTCTGCATGGAACACGATACAGTGATTAGGAAGACGAAATGAGAGGCATAGACTAATGACCGAGATGTATGGCCAGTGTGTAATATAAGTTTGTAGACTCCATTTATTAGTAATGGCTCTGTTAACTCTCTCTTCAATATTTGGTTTCTAGCTTAATTTCTTATCCAGGATAAAGACCCAAGTACTTTGCTTTGTCTGAAAATAAAAACGGAATACCGTTTCTGTAAGGAGTGTCTATAAGGGGGATTATATATTTTTTAGTAAAGGAGACAAGCTCGTTTTTGTGGGTATTGACTACAAGTCAACTCCGATCTGCCCATGTAGTGAGCTTGTTTAAAGCAGTTTCTAGTAGTTTCTTCAGAGTATTAAGATGCTTTCCAGACAACATTATTTATTAATTTATCTTCTATCAGAGCTGACGCAGATGTGATTATAGATGTGTCGACATTGTTAGACACTCCTTCTATATCTAGGAAAGCAACTAAACTGAACTCATTGTGATGGATGGAATGTTCGATATCCTATCTTTAACTAAGTGTCTCCAAGTTTGTTTAGTTTGTCCTGAACCTCTTGATTTGCGTGAGGTGTACAATTGGTTTTCAATCACTGTAATTGACCTAATCATCTCAGTTACTAGATTATATTTGACTTGCCATGAAAAGTTATTTTAATTGGTCCGATTTATCAAAATGAAAATGTTGACATTTCTCGCTCTTTCAAGGTCCTTAGAATTTCAATCGAGATAACTTTTTTTCGGCCATATCTGAAGAACCTACTTATATTGACTTCAAATAACTTCTTTTAAAGATAATAACATCAAAAGATGCAAAAAAAAACTTTAAAAAGAATTACAGCAGGTGGTTATATTGTGGCGTCATACTGAATTAGTATAAACTCGAAAAAAAAACATTTTGGCATTCTGCACAAACAATCGAGTTTGGCAGGAATGCCAAAATTAGACATGGCTCTTTACAAAGCTTTTGAGATAGCAAACTCTAGGTGGCACAATTTACCAACATGCGCAGCCACAAAATTAATATGGCCATCATTGGACCTAAAGCGCTCTAAAGATTTGCTATCCCAAAGCAGACTTGATATTATCTCCCTAATAGGTGTCCTTACGGGACACTGTCTTATAGGCAGACACGCAACACGACTTGGTGTAGCCTCAAATGACTTCTGCAGAAGCTGTATGGACGAGGAAGAAGAAGAAACAATCTCTCACCTCCTCTGCACCTGCCCTGCTCTTTCACGAAGACGCAAACTTCATCTGGGAGAATACTCTTTTGATGATCCCAGTGAACTAGCTAAAAAGGATATCAGATATCTCCTTCGCTTTATAAAAAGCTCGAAATGGTTCAACTAGTGGGAAGTAATTCTTTAGATTCATGTGGTATCACAATGGGCCTTTCTTCTGGCCTAAGTGTGTGGTTTTTGTATCCACAGCCACATTAACCTAACCTAACCTTACAGCTCGTCCCTGGAGGTGCTGTCATATGCGGCCTTGAAATCGATGAAGAGATGGTGGGTGCCGATTTGATATTCTTGGGTTTCCGGAGCTTCCGTAATGTGAATATTTGATTGACTGTGGACTTTCCTGGTTTAAAACCTCACTGAGAAAGACCTATCAGGTTGTTGACGATGGGCTTTAGACCTTCACATATTATGGCAGAGAAGATTTTGTAAGCGATGTTAAATATACTGATTTCTCTATAGTTGGTGCAGTTTACAGGATCTCCTTTTTTCTGTATCGGGCAAACAATACCGAGGTTCCATTTATCGGGCATGCTTTCTTCCGACCATATCTTACAGATAAGTCGATGCATGCTTTAAACCAAATTATCTCCAGCTGCTTTGAAGAGCTGTTCCAGTGGCCTTGTTAGACTTTAGCTAAGATATGACAATCTTTACTTCGTCTAAGTCGGGAAGACTTAGGGATTGTTGGCTTTCGTTGTCTAGAATTCGATCGACCACAATGTTTGCGAACGAATAAATGGACTGTATGTCTAGATGTTTATAATTGTTTATTGTTTAAGTCGATTTTGAAATGACCAAAAAAAAAAATGAAAGAGATTATGGGCACCAATTAATATGTTAAATATATGTTGTATTTGTTATAAATATTTGGTTTGTGATACAAAATATTACCATGTCTGCACAGCTTGACGACCGAATTCCAGACTATATTGAATGGAATGAATGAATGTCCTGCCTGACAGCGTAAATCGTTTCGTCGTCGCCATTGTACAGTCTGCAGACTTCCATGTCTTCAGCATTGACTGCGGCTCCACTATGATGTTTCTACTTTCGCCGTTACTGCCTTCGGTTCGAGATTTAAGTATTTGTGAATTTCATTTCACCTGCTTATAAGACTTTCGAACTTCATTTCTGCTTTTAAACCTCTCAACATCTTCGACCGCATGCTTCTCATTCTCTCTCTTTTTCCTTCCAAGAAGTCGGTGTTTCTTTCGTCTCTTCTGCTCATAGAGCTCGTGAACAGCTCTCGTCCTTCTATATAGCGCCGCTTTGTGTGCCTGTTGTTTGGCTGCATTTGACTGCCGACATTCCTTATCAAACCAGGGGTTCTTGTTGGTGGCTGCTTGAAACCCATCTTGGCAGTTTGCTACTGGTTTTCGAAACATTGAGTTAGTGGCAGAGAACTTCGAAAGAGGTTACTTGTGATTGTGACTCGGTCGGAAAGGATTTGGCGATCTCTTGCCAATCGTTCGACGTTGTATCTTCTCCCAGCTTGCTTTGGGTCTGGAAACCCAAAGTGCTACCTGGCTTCAACGAGGTGGTGGTCCGAGTTGATGTTAGCTCCTCGAAAAGTTCGGACATCCATGATGCTGGAAGCGTGTCTAGCGCCGATCGCATTATGTTTAATCTGGTTGACGGAAGATTGATCTGGAGAACTCCAAGTTCCTTTGTGGATGTTAAGGTGTCGAAAACGCGTACTGGCTAACATGACGTTTCACCCCGCAGCAAAATGGATGAGTCTGAATCCGTTATCGGAAGTGTTATCATGCAGGCTGTTTTTCCCGATTATTCCAAGAGAGATGTGTTCACTTCCTAGCTTGGCATTAAAATCGCCCAGGACAATTTTAATATCGTAGCTAGGACACTGATCATATGCTTTGTCCAAGAGTTCGAAAAACATATCCTTGATGTTGTCATCTTCGAAAACGCAATGCTGTCTTGCATCGTTAAAGCGAGATAAACCCTCTTTGCCACTATCTATGAGTGGCACTTGCATCAACGAAACGGAAAATCTCGACATCCTCGGAATGTGCATCAGCAACCACCTTTTGTGGAGCGATCACATACGCGATGTTGCCAAAAATGCCGCAAGATGTCTAGGTTTTTTGAGACGTTGCAAGAAATTTTTCTCTCCGTCTGATCTGGCTACAATCTACAAAACCTATATACGTCCGAAACTTGAATATAACTCTCATCTCTGGGCTGGTGCTCCAGTAACTTATTTAAGCCTCTTGGACAGTATTCAAAGAAGAGCTTTTAAAATGATTGGTGACATTAACATCATCAACTCGTTTACGTCACTCGAACATCGACGCAAGGTTTCTTGTCTAACCCTTTTTTACCGTTATTTTAACGGACTATGCTCTAGTGAAATAGCCAGTTGCATTCCTCCCCTTAAACAATTTAACCGTAATACCCGCGCTTCTAGGAATGCCCATCAGTTTACCCTTGAGCCTAACTTCGGCCGTACTATGAAGTACAGAGATTCATTTTTTAACCGTACTACGCGAATGTGGAACGCCTTGCCACGCTCTATCTTTCCCTATCATTGCAATGTTCAGGAGTTCAAAATCAATGTACACCGACACCTCCTTTCCAACCCTTCCCTCTTTTCCTAATGCTCACACTGTGTCTTTGGCATATTAAAGGTATAAAAAAAAACCCTTTTAGTGTTCGCTAATTATAAAAAAAAAAAAAAAAAAAAAAAATCCTACTCTTCTGTAAGGGCGTGTGCGCATATAAGGCTAATGTTGTCGAATTTAGCCTTGATGCGGATGGTCATGAGGCGCTTGTTGATGCACCTATAGCTCAAGACTTGTTGCCTAGGTCAGACTCCAATGACAAAGCCGTTTCCAAATAAGCGCTGTTGGTTTTCTCGTTAGCAGTCACCATTATCGCTGTTTTTCATCCTCTTTCTGCCCGGCACATCCCATCGTATTTCCTGGATGGCGGTGATGTCTGCTTTATAGCAGTCTAGGGCCTCCGCTAATTCTTCGGCTGCACGTGGTCTATTAAGGGACCTAACATTCTACTTGCATATCCGAAGTTCGTTGTCCTTAATTCATTTTCGTGGGTTGTCAACAATAAATCCGACCGTATCCAAGGCTTGTTGGTACTTCGCAACTGGGTTTTCTTTATGCGTTCAGGAAGTCACCCTGACACACGACCTTCAACCTGAAGGACCAGGTCCTTGATTTAACTTCAGGTGCAAGAGCTGGCATAACCGCTCCTTACAGGCCTGGGATTCGAATGTGTCGAATAAGGTGTTCACTAAGTAGTTCAACCTAAATGGAACTGTAGACGCGCCACCGTTGATTCCATATTGGGAATTCCTTCCCTTCAATCTGAATGAAATGAGAGGTGCCTTAGTGGAAACGCCTCTCCCCCCTCTCTCGTTTGCTACCCCCAACAACTTTCCACTGAGGTTGGAACCCAATCTCCAGTTGAGGTACTAGGCAACCCGATGTTCACCACGGGGAGGTGAGAGTAGGAATTGATAGACAGTGGTAGGTTTTAAGAAAAACCTGTGGACACTTGTCTCCATCACACCCTTTGTATAAACCATTTCTGCTGTGATATTAATCGGCAGCTAGAACCGAAAACATCGTCTTTATCGGTGGGAGAGTTCGGATTTTCACAGACCATAACTTGACAAATTGTACATTGGATCTGTCTCCCTGCAGCTGTACAGAATACAAATTACTTAGATAACGAAATGTGGACTAGTGGACTCTAAAACAGTTGGAAACTGATCCTTATATTGACATCAAAAATAAATATGGATTTCGGTAGCCTATATATAGTTGCTGTCTACATACCACCAAGTTCCAACTACAATATATACAAACAAATCTATGACAATTTGGAAAATTTATTTGAAAATATAAATGCTGAAGATGAAATCTGCGTATTAGGTGACTTCAATTTACCTAATCTTGATTGGTCCAAGAATGACAATAACGAAAAATATTTTCCGACCAACCCATCTACTGATATCGAATTTTGCACAGTCGACACAATGGCCTCTCTAGGACTCACTTAGCTGAACTCAATCAAAAACCACAATAACAAAATACTGGACCTTATTTATATTTCTGACATCGTAAATGCTGACACTGCTGTTATTCAAAGCGACATAAAACTTTTAAAAGAAGATCGACATCATCCTGCGTTGACAATATCCTTAAATTTAAATATTTGTAATCTTGATACCTCTTGTGATAAGCAAATTGAATTTGACTTCAAAAAATGTGATTTCAATCAACTTTTTACCGACTTAAATCATTTGGACTGAGATTCAATATTTATAAATTTGAACTTAGATGATATGGTATTGAAATTCTATAAAATATTATTTAATTGCTTTCTAGAGAGCATACCTCTTCCCTCTTCGTAAAATTAAAGCCAAAGATAATAATCCACCATGGTTTGATCGGCATCTTAAATGCTTAAAAAATAAAAGGAATAAGGCGTGGGTAAAATATAACGAATCACATACTGATGTTGATTATGGTATCTACCAAGAAATCAGAAATGAATTTGTTAACTATTCAAATTGTCTTTATAACGAGTTTGTTGCAAATACTGAACGGGAACTTAAGACGAATTCACGAAATTTTTGGAAATATGTTGACTGTAAGCGAAAATTTGACGGGTACCCTTCAAACATGACATATAGAGACAAAACAAGCCATGATCCTCTAGAACTTTCGAATATGTTTGCAAATTTTTTTAAAAGTGCGTATGAAGATTCTTTTTCTACAAATCACAGCTCAATAGATTTAACAAATACTTCTCAGTTTCCTCACTTGGCTCAGATAAATCTAACAATCTCGGAATCTACTATACAAGACAAAATTCTAAAACTTGACGAAAGCCTAAGTCCAGGCCCTGACGGACAGCCTTCATTTATGCTAAAAAAGTGCGTTAAATATCTCTCGTACCCATTGTGTATTCTGTTTAACCAATCATTTAACTGTTCCCATTTTCCACTCTTATGGAAATATGCATTTCTAAAACCAACGTATAAGAAGGGTCCCAAGCATCTTATATGCAACTATCGTCCTATAGCTAAGCTGTCTGTTATACCAAAATTGTTTGAAGCCATTGTTTGTGATGTTCTTTCCTTTAACTGTTCTTCTGTTTTTTGTGACAATCAACATGGTTTTGTGAAAAAAAATCGACCGTTACAAATCTACTCGAATTTACAACATATTGTATTGACATTTTCGAAAATAAACAACAAGTTGACTGTGTATTTACAGACTTTAGCAAAGCATTTGCCAAACTTAGCCTAAAGTACTTTTAGGGAAATTAGAAAAAATTGGACTAAATGATAAACTAATAGCATGGATATCTTCTTACTTAACAAACAGATACTATTGTGTTGTGTTCAAAAACGACTATTCCAATCTGTTTATTGTCAATTCTGGTGTACCTCAGGGTAGCCACCTTGGTCCATTGTTATTTGTTCTGTTTATAAATGATCTACCATCTATCTTAAGAAATTCTATGACGCTAATATACGCTGATGACGTGAAAATATTTCGAAAAATTAATTCCTTAACGGACTGCGAACTATTACAAGATGATCTACTTCGTCTATGGAAATGGTGCAATACAAATCGTTTATTGTTAAACATTGATAAGTGTAAAACGATGAGTTTTACACGAAAACACAGTATTCTTGACTATAACTATAGGTTAAATTCTTCAAACCTCGAAAAATTGACTCACTTCTCAGACTTAGGTATCATTTTGGACTTAAAACTGTCTTTTACTGACCATTTCAACCACATTGTGAAAAAAGCTAATAAGACACTAGGCTTTATAAAAAGATTTGGCAGGGAATTCCGAGATCCTTATGTCCTTAAAACTCTGTATGTATCGTTTGTCAGATCAGTCCTTGAATACGGTTGTATAGTTTGGGCTCCTTATTACTCGAATCATATCCATAGACTTGAAGGTGTTCAAAGAAGATTCCTAAGATTTATTTTACGATTTCTCCCACAGACACATGAATTAGCTTTGCCTTCCTGTTCCGTTAGGCAACAACTTATAGGTCTTCCATCGCTTACTAGTCACCGTAAGTATTTGCAACTCTGCTTTATTGTTGGAATTCTGAATGGATCCATTTCATCTCCATCAGTTTTGTGTCGATTCCACTTTAATGTAAGCCGAAATTACTTCAGAAATCGAGTGCCAATTCGAGCAAATCTTAGCCGATCAAACTATGGTTCTAACAGTCCAATTAACCAGTTAATAAGCATGTATAATGAAAATAATTTTCTTTTAAATTCTATTAATCAAAATATCAAATCAGATAGCTTCAAAATACATTTTTTCTCTCACTATTTAAATAATTCTTAGCTTTATGTGTCATATTATTATTAGTAACGTTTAAAGTATATTTTAATGTATAGAATATATTTATATATACATTTTTTTTTTTTTTAGATATAAGTTTTGTTTGTAAACCTAGCGTTAGTATTTAACGTAATTGAATAAATATGAATCAAAAAAGCATCGCAAACAATATACGCGAATTGGATGCACTCCAAGTTTTACGGCAAGTTTAATGAACTTGGCCATTATTACTATCTACGAAAAATTGAAGCAGAGGCTCCCCTTTAAAAGCCAGAGCCCCTGTAGAGATGGCTCAGGAAGCCCAGTTATGGACATCAGTTAGATCATTACTAAATTGGTGTTTTTTTATTTAAACAACTAGTTTTATTACTTTATTTCTGTTTATTTCTCTTTACTAGGATTTCAAAAATATTTAGCTTTTCTTTGACAATTCAGAAGATTTGGTAAAATATACATACATATATTTTACTGACAAACAATCCTTTTTTCTTCGTAGTAACAATGAAATGGTGGAATGATCTTTGGCTAAATGAAGGATTTGCCTCTTATATTGAATACAAAGGTGTCAATAGCGTTCATCCCAATTGGAAAATGGTAAGTAAAATAATTCTTAACGCAATACACCAAGAGTTGGGATATTATGTTTGGAGTGAAAGAAAATTAGTTTCTATGAATATTACAAGTAGTCCTTGCAAAGGTAACAACGGAAGCACTTGTTTGCCAACAAGTTGTTTCAGAGTTTTCGAAAAAACTGTTTTAACAGTATAACTTTTTTGAAAATGAAAATGCAACCATTAAGACTTCAACTGGAACCATATTTAAAATCATTGAGATGTAATGTATTTGATGTGGTTTCCCTCGCTATTTCTATTTTCCAAAAAGTTGTATTTTGGATTCACTTATGATAATGCCAATACTTTCTGGCAGCAACTCCCTTATTATCTCTTGACCAGGACTTTCTTTCACTAAAATCTAATTTCAAACTAAAAAATCAAATTTTATCAATTTTAAACACACATCTTCTCGACCTCTAGCTGGATCAATTCTTAACCGACGACTTACATGGTGTCCTCAAATTAGACGCCACCTTGGCATCTCATCCAATTGTACAAACTGTTGAAAGTCCAAATCAAATAACAGAACTTTTCGATTCTATAACTTATTCGAAAGGTGCTTCAGTTATTCGTATGTTGGAAGGATTCGTTGGAGAAGATGTCTTCAAAGAAGCTGTTCATAACTATCTCGAACGATATCAGTTCAGTAATGCTGAAACTGATGATTTCTTTAGTGAATTTGAATCCTTCAGTTTGGATTATGATGTCAAGTATGTTTTAAGCAATCAATCAAAGGTCGACTAGTTTCGTTTTTAATTTGCTTTATTATATTTTTTTTATAGGCTCATCATGAAGACATGGACAGTTCAAATGGGTTTCCCAGTTGTTGAAGTGTCGAAGGTTTCACCAACTCAGTTGAAACTTACCCAAAAGCGTTTCTTCTCGAATCCAGGAGACTATAATGAAACTTATTCTGATTCAGAGTTTAAGTAAATTTTAAAAAATTGCACGAAATAAACATAATGTCTTAACCTTTTATTTCTTGTAGCTATCGTTGGACAATTCCAATTACATACACAACCAGTGCTAATCCAGTAGTTCAGCGGACTTGGTTTAACTATGATGATTCAGAAAGTACGACCTTTTTTCCATTTCCCAATCCTTCATCTTAATATTAACCTGATTTTTTCTTGTAGTTATTATTGACCTCCCTTCGGCTATTGATTGGGTTAAAATCAACAAAGATCAAGTTGGCTACTACCGTGTGAACTATCCTCAAGAAATCTGGGAAGAAATCAACAAAGCCTTGCTCAACACACCAACTGCCTTTTCTGTATCCGATCGTGCCCATTTGCTGAATGATGCCTTCACTTTAGCCGATGCCACTCAACTTACATTCAAAACTGCCCTCGATTTGACGAAGTTCCTTCAAAACGAATTGGAATATGTTCCATGGAATGTAGCCTCATCGAAATTACTTTCTATGAAGAACCTCCTTTACTACACCGATGTGTTCAAAGACTTTAGGAAATATGCCAGTGAATTGCTAAATAAGGCTTATGAGAATGTTGGCTGGGAAGTGGATGAAGCTAATCATTTGAAAAAGTAAGTTAAACATCCAGGAAAAGAGGGGAGAGTAAAATAATAATCTAATTTTTGATAGTCTTCTTCGTGTGTCGATCTTGGATGCTGCCTGTTCGTTTGGTCATGAAAAATGTCTTCAAGAAGCCGGCTCTAGATTCACAACTTGGTTGAATAATCCAAGTGTCAGACCAAAGCCAGATCTACGAAGTATCATTTACCTCCGTGGAATGTCAGTGGCTGGAAATGAGGAGACTTGGCAACAAATGTGGGATATATTCAAAGCCGAGACAGATGCCAGTGAGAAGGCAAAATTAATGCAGGGACTTTCAGGAATCAAAGAACCATGGATTTTACAAAGGTAGAATAGTGTAAGCATCGTCAAAAAAATTCACTTTATTCTTCCCTGTTTGCTCTATGTAATAGATTCATTGAATTGGCTTGGGATGAGAGTAATGTTCGTGGACAAGATTACTTCACCTGTTTGCAATATATCGCTCGAAATCCAGTTGGTCAAAGTCTGGTATGGGATTATGTGCGAGAGAACTGGGAGAAGCTGGTGGAACGCTTCGGAATCAATGAACGTTATTTGGGAAGATTGATTCCCGCAATTACTGGTCGCTTTACAACCAATCAAAAACTAGAAGAAATGGAAATTTTCTTCGCTAAATACCCAGAAGCTGGAGCTGGAACAGCAGCCCGCAAAGAAGCCCTAGAAAATGTTAAATACAATATTAACTGGTTAAAGGTTAATAAGAACCAAATTGCCGAATGGTTGGCAAGTAATAATTAATAAAAATGCATTTGAGAACAAACAACACACAACAAATATTGATCTGAATTTTAGTTTTAACTTATAAAGAACAAAACATGTATATTGCATAATTTTTTAAGCTAAATTATAGCTTTTTATTTCGTTGTGCCTATGAGTTTTATTTTTTTAAATTTTAAATATTATTTGAATGAAATAAACAATTCTATGAATTATATTGTATTTAAATTCGTGTCTAAATCCTTAGTATTTCAAAGGTGTTTGGGTTGTTGATTATGGCAGCATATTTTATATCAACAGGTTGTTAGGTCAAGATATGATTTCCTACATACGAAAGACAGACAGTTTCTATGGGAGGTAATCACAATTTCTCAGAACAACTTATTTTTGAATTCTTGTCGTATAACATCACAGTAAACAGACATTCAATTATTTTAATTATTGTAATGTAGGCGTACTCTGAGTATTTTATATTAAAATAATTGTGTACAAAAAAAGAATAATTGTCAGAAGTGGGATTCGAACCCACGCCTACAGAGTAGACTGCGACCTGAACGCAGCGCCTTAGACCACTCGGCCATCCTGACATATTAATTGGTTTTCCAAATGCAAATTTCGAAGAACAGGGCTAAGGGGGTGATGTAATAAATCTGTGGTCATTGGTCACTATTGGAAAATTAATCATATCACGTATAGGTACAGATAATAAGTTCTGTCATGAACTCATACATAAGCGGTAACTTGTTGCGTACCTCTTAAAAAAATTGATAATAAACCCCATCGTTTTGAAAAAATCACATACAAATTCCTAAGTACAGGGTTATCCATTTTGCAGTTTCAGAAGTAAACGTAAACAAAACACATATAAAATATATTTTTTCATGATATTTCTTGTTTTCTATAAAGTTTGAACGTTGGCATTATGTGTGAAACACTACATCATTTAAATGAACACCACGCAAATTGTTGCAAGCATCGATTCCTTAAAGGTAATTTTCGATCACTTTTTGACAAATATTGGGCGGTATCTCAGCCATAACTTGACGAATGTTGGTTTTGAAGTGCTCAAGAGTTAAAGGTTTATCTACATAAACACGGTCTTTCGTGTAGCCCTACAAAAAGAAGCCCAGCGGTGTCAAATCGTATGATCTTGGTGGCCAGTTGATATCACCATGACGAGAAATTACGCGGCCAGGAAATGTCTCATGCAATAAAGCCATATTCGCTCGAGTTGTGAACCATGTGGCACCTTTTTGTTGAAATCACATATTCTTCAAGTCGTATTCTTCAATAGCAGGCAAAAAAAGTCAGACATCATATGACCATAACGCTCCGAATTGACGGTGACAGTTTCCATCGTCTTTTTCGAAGAAGTTAAGTCCAATCACTACTCCAGACCAAAGAGCGCACCAAACATTGACTTTTTGTCACAGGAGGATTCTCAGACCTCCAAATACGACAATTTTGTTAACCAATCCAGTGTCTTCAAATTTTTTCACAATTTTGCCAATTGCTTGCGTAGTTGGACGGTTATGACGTAAACCTTAATCTCCTCTTAAAGCACGATATGTGGATGTGCAGAATAAACATTTTTGCAGCAGGTTTTAACAATTTGTATGCGTTGTGCGATAGTTAAGCGATCCATTTTCGTAAATGTCAGGCTTTCAACTGACAAAAAAAATTGGTTTAACAACTTAGTTTGACAGTTGTCGAATTCCAGCCATATACTTTTAAAACCGCAAAATGGATAACCCATTATATTTTATAATCATTATGTACCATGAAGTTGATATTCTTATGTAAGCTCCTCAAAATACTCTCCCTAATCCGGGATACCACACTATGGTAATAGTTATCCGGGACTTTCTCATTTTCTCCCACTTCAATTTCAGGTTCAGCTTCCATTCCGCCAAAATCCCAATAGCAAATACGTCCCTTCTTTCCAAGGTCATGGAAACGCTGATTAAATTTCAGCTTAAGAAATATCTTGAAGAACGAAAGCTTGTTATTAACCGTCAGTATGGCTTTCGTAACAACAGATCCACTGATGATCTGAAGATTTATCTCACCGAGCAGTGGAACAAATCTTTACATAGTTTTGGAGAGAGTAAAATTATGGCACTTGATATTTCAAAGGCATTTCATAGCGTTTGGAATCAAGCTCTCTTCTTATCGAAGAAAAGCGTGCTTTCGGTATTGATGAATCTCTTCTTTGTTGGGTTAGAAATTACCTACCGGACCTTTCAATTCAAGTAGTATTGAACGGGTTCAAATCTGATATCCACATAATAACCGCTCGTGTGCCCCAGGGCTCCGTTTTGTCTCTGACACTCTTTCTTATTTTTATAAATTACCTTTTGTCCGAAACTTCTAACCCACTAAATTGTTTCGCTGATGACAGTACCCCCAGCTTTTCATATTCGTTTTTTGATTCTCATCCTTGTTTTTCGGATATTGACTACCAACGGCAGCGTATGTACATTTGTACAATGCGGGGAATCAAAAACCTTATAGAATTAAATGCTTCGAAAACTCAATGTTGTCTACTGTCGCAAAAGCGTTACCCTCCCCCTATGTCACTATTCATGAGTGGTACTTGTATCGAGGAGACTGAACAGCTATCAGTCCTAGGTATGTGCATTACAAACCACTTGTTCTGAAATGATCACATATTTCACATCGCCAAAAATGCTGCTATGTGTTTAGGTTTTCTCCGACGATGCAAGAAGTTTTTTTACCCCTTGTGATCTTTCTAAAATTTATAAAGCCTATATTCGTCCGAAACTTGAGTACAATTCCCATATCTGGGCAGGTGCTCCTATAATCATCTTGAGTCTCTTGGATAGAATTCAAAAGAGAGCTCTTAATGTGACTGTTGTCTAACTGAAACTTTTTCATCTCTTGAGCACCGTCGAGTCGAAAGTTTTCATGTCTCTCATTATTTTATCTCTACTTCCGTAAGCAATGCTCTAATCAAATAGCCGGTTGCATTTCTCCCCTCAAACAATTCAACCGTAATAATCGTTCTTTTAGAAATGCCAATCATTTTACCCTTGAGCCCGATTTCGGTCGTACTGTAAAGTACAGAGATTCTTTTTTTAGTCGCACTACACGAATGTGAAATGCTTTACCAGACTCAATATTTCCCACTCATTCCATTCTGCATTCATTCAAAACCAATGTGCATCGGCATTCATATCCCCTTGAGTGCGGTACATGAATACCCTCATGCCTTGAGTCAGCATTAAATTTGATTAATAACTAAAACATAACAATGTGTTTAATGGCTTTATTTATAAAATAGTTTATTTTAACATGAAAGGCTTCATTTTGGTATGTCCTTGTGTTCTGAAATTTTGTCCAAAGCCGGAATTAATCTAAAAATTAGGCCTTCGGAAGAAGAAAAAACATTGGTGAATCGAGTTCTTATATCCTGGAATTCCAAATTTGAGGGATCTTTTAAATCGAAGTTCTATGTATCTAAGACTGAGATTTATATTAGAGTTCTAATGCTTGAAAACTTGATAAAGAATTGAGTAAAAGCTCAATCTTGTTCTAATTTATCAATAAATCGAATTTTAGAGACTAGAACTTTTTCAAGAAATTGGCCGTAAGAGAAGTAAATCTGGCTAGAAAAAAAAGAAACACGTATACCTTTATGATTTTAATACAGTTTAAATCACAAAGTTATATATAAAATTAAACCGTGAGATACAACCATCTGATTGAGCTCGCTACAAGCTTTGGGTTCGGTGCAAATTTTGTTATATGCAAAGTTACTTTTAAAATTAAAGAAACTTTTGGGTTTAAAGAAGAAGTATAGTTTTACTATTACGCTGAAAAATTGATCATATCAAGTACAGATAATCAGTTCTTTGGAGAACTACATCACAAATCGGAAACTAGTAGCGAATCTCTTAAAAACATGAATATAGATTCCATCTTTCTAAAAAATCACATGTTAAATACTTGTAAATGAATAATACTTACGATTCTGACATTTTTTTCGAGATTCTAAAAAGCTTCTGTTTCCGATTACTATGAAATTCATGATAATCATATAGAAATTTGCTGTCGGATACCCACTAGAGGTAAAAATTGTTTCAAAGAAGATTTAAAAAAGTAATATCAAGAAAAAGGAATCCTTTTTCCCCCAAAATGATGTATGGCGTATGAGTGCTCTTTTTCATAGTCATAGAAATTTCACATCTGATTTTGACTCAAAATCAAAAATCAAACAGGAAAAGAGTTTCGGTGGATGAAAATTCATATTTGATTTAGTATTCACTGGAAATCAGATACTAATGCAAAATCAATATTCGTTTTGTTCAGGTGGTCATTTAATCCGCGGTCTTACATAGTACACCATTAGTGATGTAGATGTTGTTTTTTTTAGTGTTTTTTCCAGTAAGGTATTATTTATTAAGCGACGACGACGTTAAATGTAACCAATTGTTTGGAAGATGTTCGAAGAAATAGAGTGTTTAAGCTTATATAACAGAACAACTATCGAACATGGTTTCGAATTTCACACACCATTAACCAAAAGTAAACATTGGAAATGGGTCATTATCAGGATGTTAATGTAAACATCAACGTTTCTATTTCTATGTTGATATAAATGCCTATACCATTTGATTTATACTTAATTAGATATTATGTTATTAATATGTGGAAGAGTAGGACCGGAATAAACACATACATACATTAGCTCATAACTTAATAGAGAGAGATAGAGTTACACATAATTATCTTCGTGGCTAAATTGATTAAACAACAGAAAAATTGATACTAAAATCTTATAAATTCTTTTGTATCAAGCCCTAACAATAAAATTATAGTAGGCGATAAATCCAAAGCTTACTTTTGATAGGTTAATGAATAACCTAATGCCTTAAATAAGCATTGAATTTTATTAAACTGAAATGTAACATAACAATACGTGCGTTTTGTTCGCATTCCATTATAGTAAAGTGAGAAATTGCCAACAAAACGATCCGCAGTAGTCCGGTTTTTATATTTGAAAGTTGATACAACTGAATATTTGCCAGAATAATTTATCAAAAAATTCCAAAAAAATAGCGAAATTCAGACCAGGGGTGAAATCGTGTAAGCTGATTTTTGATAGTTGACTATCAAAATCAAGAAAATACGTCTGTATAATGTGAAAGTCGATTTAAAAGTTTTAACCAAACAATTTGACATAAAATAAAATCTTCAAGAAGGGGGTTTGTTCGTAGACTACTACATTAACATGTTGTGTTGAAGCGAGCCTAAATTCTTTATATACCTGAATCGAGTTGAAATGAGCTTGATTTGCTCGATTCCGGTCGGGGATAGGAAAGTTATGAAGAAAAACTTGTGTGGAGGAGTTGGTTTTACAGATAATGCGTTATGGTCTGTTTATTTGCATGCTTGTGTACAAAAAATTTAGTTTTGTTTTAATCAAATTTAAAAAAAAAATTGCACATGCAATTGAATATGCACATGCATATTCCTATATGGTGCTAAACTTTTCATTGTTTAACACGAATCAAACTATCTCACTTGCACTTCATAAGAAACATCGAAACACCATTTGCATTTTAGAAAGTGCTGTCAAATTTAATCATTTTTAAATCTTCTTGTGCGGTGGAAACACCAAAAGAAACTGAGATAAACCTTTGGTGGAAACATAGCAAAACATAAATATCTTTTCTATTGTTTTCTCTTGCAAAATAATGCCAGTTAGTCCATTTTCACTAACAAAACTAAATAATATCAAAAGTAATATATTAGTTTTTTCCCCAATGGAAAACACACATGATTCCAAATGCACAACTACTCAACGAACACAGCCATCGAGATACAAATGCAATATCAATCGTACCAACATTTGAGAACAAATTCACATAAGATCCATTCGAGACTCGTATAATTGTCAAAAACCTATCCATAGTGAGATTCTATTCTAACTTTTATCGGTGTTATTCATACTATTGTTTTTGTTATTCGTTTAAAATCCTACTATACTATGGATAGATTTTCCAACAAAACACGGGTAATGTGTTTAATGGGTTTATTTATAAAATAGTTTTTTTTTTGGAAATGAAAGGTTTCATTTTGATATACATATACATATGTACATACTTATGTATGTACAATGTACATTTATAAAAAGGAATTTCCAATTCAAAACAATTTTCAAATGATTTTATTGCTTAGTATAATTTAATATTTTTTGAAATACGCCACCTGACAGTTTAACAATAATATTTTATCTATTTTAACGTATTACGAAACAAGTGTTATAATTTATTTTAAAAAAGTTATTCCATAAATAATTTTGTGTAGCTAAGTACTAACTCCATATACAAATAAATTTAGTGGCGCAACAGCCCGTTGAGAACTAGGGCTTAGTGACTTATAACTCTCAACTATTCCTTTGTACGATCTTGTCAGAAATGGAGGGAACCTACAGTCTTATGCCGAATCCGAAGAGGGTATTTGAGAAAGCACTTAAGCCCTATGTACTAACGCACTAACCATCACGCCACAGGTGCTACTTACTTCATATACTTATTTAAAAAATCGAAATCAGTATGTGCTTATTAAGAGTATGAACCATTTCAGCATTGCTCAAGTAACTTTTTCAAATAAAACTTCTTCTAGTTTCCCCAGAAATTGAAATACACAAATCCACCTTCACCTGTAGATTACATAGCCTCTTCTATTCATCAAGTAATTCAGGAGAAGTAACTCTCACATGTCTTTTAAAATGTGTGTTATGAGGTCTTGAGTGTTGATATGAACAGATTCGGAAGACCCGTTTCCAAAATAAGAACGAGGTTTGCCGAACTATTTGCTAACCTCTATGTTCGTTCTAGGAAATATTTTAAAAGCTTCTCCACTTCTTCAGACTGCTTGTGTCCCCAAACTCAATATATTGTTCCTCCACTATATAAACAAAGCAAACAATAAAGGACTTAAGCTACAGCCGTGTCTCAATCCTACTTCTATTCGAAATTGTTCCGAAAGTTTGTTTCCATATACAAACAATTGCAGAGGTAGTTCAATCGTACAATTATTCCAAACTTTCCCATACTTTGTCAAGATTTCTTTGTTATTCATCTTTAAAATTAGTGCTTTCCTGTCAATAGTGTCGAATGCCACCTTAAAAATTAATCCCTACGAATATTTCTGCTGTGTTGGTCAGTGACTAAATCTGGTCAGTTGTCGAATAGTTTTCAAGAAAGCCAACTTGTGACTCACTCAACAAGTTTTTACTTTGCACCCATTTGTAAAGCCTTGAAGAATTTAACATAGATACGCCCGTGTAGTTAGCCGAAACTCTGTTATCACTTTTTTGAAAACGATGCAGGCAATGTTTAACAAACCATGCACTAGCATATTTTTAGTTAAAGGCTTTGGTTAAGCTTTCTATTAAAGAGGAAAGTGCTGAATTTGTAGAACTCTTGGGGTGTTAAATTCAATCCAGAAGACTTATTGTTTTGGAACACATTAAACCCCATTTGAACCTCGAACAAGAAATTGGTTCGTCCAACTCGTCTTTCTGGATATAAGGTCGAGTAAATTGAAAGGACGAGGATAAATTTTCTTGCGTTAGTATTTTGCTGTGTTCTACCAATTTATCCATTTCAAGTAATCCAGCATCTTGTTTATTCAAAATCGGAATTTTAAAAAATGGGATAACACAGAGTTTGAGGGAATGATTAGTTTAAAAAGAACTAGAAGATTTTTCAACAGGGACGCTACAAAAAAAAATTAGAGCGACAGTGACAGCAAGCGATGCCATATTTCTTGCCGCTCTTTTGATATTTCTTTTCAGTAAGGTTTGCCGTTTCATGATGAAAAGATATACGAGCCAACAACGAGTCGAAATTATTAAAATTTACTACCGAAATTCTGAGTCAGTGGCCTGAACATTAAGAGCGCTACGTCCAATTTATGGACGTCATAATAGTCCTAGCAGACCAACAATTGAGCGTTTAGTGGAAAAATTTGAATCCAGAGGCACAGTAAAAAATGTTTCCGTGCCAGTGAGACAAAGAAGTGCCCGTTGGGCATCTCTGTGACGTCATTGTTGCAAATTTTGCGAAAAGATCTTGGCCTACATCCTTACAAGATAAAATTGACTCAAGAATTGAAGCCGCTTGACCACCAGAAGCGTCGTAAGTTCGTGAATTGGGCTGAGCAACAACTTGAAAATGATTCGGATTTTCATTGAAAAATAATCTTCAGCAATGAGGTTCATTTCATGAGTCATCATTGCATCACGAAAAAATTACGGTTTGGTGTGGTTTATGGGCCGTTGGCGTCATTGGGCCGTACTTCTTCCGTGATGATCAAGACCGGCACGTAACTGTGAATTGGGATCGCTACCGTTCAATGATAACCAAATATTTTTGGCCCAAATTAGATGATATGGACTTGGAGGACATGTGGTTCCAATAGGACGGGCGGCGCCACAAGCCACACAGCGAATGTCACAATCATTTTATTGGAAACCAAGTTCGGAGAACTTGTTATCTCACGAAATGGTCCAGTCGCTTGGCCGCTTCGCTCGTGCGATTTGACGCCGTTAGACTTTTTCCTGTGGGGCTACGTCGAGTCTATGGTCTATGCCAACAAGCCAGCGACGATTGATGAACTTCGTACGAATATCGAACATGAAATTGCAGCAGCATCGGCCGATTTATGATTGAAAATTGGGTTCAGCGTTTGGACTTCTGCAAGCGTGCCCGTGGTGGCCACGCAAAAGAAATTCAGTTTCATACACAATGGCATCGAACGTTCTTTCACAAAAATAAAGAATTTCATTGATATCCAAAACCGTTTTTGTTCTATTTAAAAAAAACTTTTGTAGAGCACTTATTGAAAAACCCGATACTTCATAAATTTAAAGCCTAATATGAAGATTGTTTTTAATTTTTAAAAGGTTTTGTCACCAAAAGCTCAAGTGATATATTGATTTTATCGTCTGATTCCAACTAAGTCCATTAAAAGCCTCATCAAAAGTTAAATTTGATTACAAAATATTGTTGATCAGTATCAGTATCGTCCAGAAGCTCAATACTCTTCGAGAAATAACACGCTCAGGAAACTTTTGTTGCAAAATTGTGTTTGTTTCGTTGCATGTTTGTAAAGTAGCGTTTCCCTCTTTTCCAATTTTTCCGGTAATACAAAATATAATTCTCAGCTCTGTAGCGCAATTCACTCAACTAAACAATGACGCCAGCCTCATTTTCGATTAAAAAAAATTTCAATCATGCTGCCAGCCCAAAAACTGTAGTAAGCATTTTGTGATTTTCTGAAGCCCCAAATGCGACTATTCTACCTATCAACTTAGCTTCAAAGGTGAAATGGGACCACCTCAGCAGATGATTTTTGCATGAAAATCCGGATAACTTTGATGTATTTCAGGGAAAATATGGTGGTTCTAGGGATTGTCCCAACGAGCACAGAAGCAGCTATACGACGACGATTCAAAGTGTTTTAGTTTTGCAAACTGTGTACAAAAACACATGAATGTTTAGAGTTTCGACAGATGTTGAGTTTCTCCAAAATACGGTTGATTTTTATATATTTTCGAAAAGACGTCTTTTCTTACTAAAGTAAATCCTATTAAAAAGAATATTACTGTCTTACTTATACGTACCTAAGTGTGGTTTCATCAGGAAGGAAGCGTGTTTCACTGCACCTAGACATATTTTCGATATCAAGTTCACGGCTACATTGAGTGAGGGGAAATGTTGTAAATATTAAGCACTGTTCAGTAAGATGTGGTCTTTGGTAAAAATTGGAAAATTAATCTTATCAAGTACAGATTAAAAGTTCTATGAAGAACTATCGTATTCGGAAACTAGTTGCGAATCTCTTAGTACAAATTCCATATTTCTGAAAAATCACATGTATGTAATATAAATGACACTTTTTCTTAAAATCTTCTGTTTCCGATTACTTTGAAATTCATGATATTTTGCAAATGTTCATGTTGAAATTCTTAGTCTGATATACACCAGAGGGAAAAATTGAAATGTTCATATTGTGAAATCGAGTCAGGCCCGAAGTTTGCTTTTTCTGATTTTCAAAAGCTTAATTTCAAAAAACATTTATATGTTATTTCAAAAAAATTTATTGGTTCTGGAGTTGAAGTGGAAGTGGAGAATGCACAAAAGTCGGGGGAGTTTTTTCTTCCTTAAAAAATGTATAGTGTTTAAGATATTGGTTATACTAGACATTGCTGTTTCTTTTTAAAAAGAGTTTTAATAATTATGAAGACTCCTTAGCTGAATTCATTACGGTCTTAAATTCTTCCTTGATTGTTAAGAGGTAATCATTTTCATCTATTACACGATGATACGTTTCCAGCGATCAAAAGACATGAAAAAGAGTATTGAAGAAAAATTTTGTATTCAAAGGCAAATATGTATGTTCAGTGAGCTGAAACTATGATTTTAGAATAAGAAAACTTCAGACTTATAACTAAATGTTCAAATTGAATAATATTTTCTAAATTGAAACATATCCTTAAACTTTAATGTCTTCAAATATTTATGTAGGTTCATATGCAAATACAAAAGCATGCTTCTCCAACTTCTGATTTGATTTCTTGAATATGTGTTGTGAAGTTTCCAAGACGATAATCGTATTAAAATAATGGTTTGGTTGACTTGACGGAATGATGTTCTTATAGTTGGTCAATAAGAGGACAATTAAAGTTTTCATAAGAAAATTAAAAACCTAATCAAACATTTGTAGTTAAATCGAATTTTCGAAAACCTGTTATTCTAGGAAAATTTAACTCTCTTCTGATGCAAAAGTTTTTTGATTTTAAAAATTATAGTTTTCTGAGGAACAGTTTTTGAGTGGAAAATGCTTTTACCAAGAAATTCGTATCAAGATTCTGCAGAATAAAAAAGCTAAAACTTCGATGAGGAAACCGAAAGATAGTATTTATTGTAAAATGAGTACTGTCAAATTATCCGGTTGCATTCCATCCCTTAAACAACTCAGCCGTAAAACTCACACTTCCAGAAATGCTCACCAGTATAACTTTGAGCTGAATTTCTTACGTACTGTCAAGTATAGAGATTGTTGTTTTAACCGCACATCTAGAATGTGGAATGCTTTGACCAACTCTGTTTTTTCCTCCCATTTTGATATTCAAAACTTTAAGACCAATGGGCAACGGTAACTCCTCCTAAACCCTTCCCTATTTTCATAATATTTTCATTTATCGAAACTCATATAAATTGTCTGGTAAGTCAGCTATCAATTGATAGTTGACACTCGCCGTAATAAGGGTGTAAAACACCTTTTTTAAATACTTTATTAAAAGTTCTAATGTTACACAAAATTCTAGGTCCCCTAGTTTTTGTGTTTACTTTATTGCCTCTAGTTTTCAAAGAATAAGTACTTTCGTGCGACACAGTCTGGGGTCTAGTATATTTTGGCGAAAAATCACAAAAATTGAATCGCATTGATTTTGATATCTGGCACTTCGTGCGTCTCGTTGGATTCTAGATATATTCTTCTCCCCAAGAATTTAAATGAATGCTATAAGGACAGACGCAAACATGACACTTCCAAGGAGTGTAGGAATGTATGTATCTATAAAGCATGTGGGTATTGATGTTAGAAGACTGCGATGAATCCAATTCCAATTACTGGTGACCAGTTAGGCAAGAGTTTTCAAAAAAAAAAAACAGAAAAAAAATCATAATTGACAGATGCATCACTCGAGTAGGCATCGATTTTCAAACAGCCACTAGTGGCACATAGGATCATAGAAGATATGAAGGCGTATACTTTAAGCAGCGCCATGTATGTTATTTTTCTTGGAAGAATTTCTCACTTATTCTTTAAAGGGAATATGGATATTAGAGAAGTTCTTTAGAATTGATATCTTATTCATTGGAATTTTCTAATTTACTTAGTTTGACAAGTGGCCCTTAATGAGTAAAAAGAATCACTGACAATTTTAATATGCACCGCTGGTTAGTTAAAAGTAGCTTAAAAAAGGTTATTTTACAAAGGAATTCTTGTTGAAAAACTAAGTAAACTCATTTCTCAAGAACTGGAGAATTAGGTGTAGTGAAATCAACACTGTCTTACATATTAAGTGTGATGGACTTAAACTTAACTTCTGAGTCCTGAAGTATGCTCTTTCTTTTAAACTCTCTCTTCCGAATATCGTATTAAATTTTAAATTAAAAAATTACAAAGACTTTCATAATATAACCTTAAAAAACAGCGAGATAGTTTCCACGTACTCACTAACCAATAAAAATTAAAAGGGAGACAGAGGAAAAACAACACTAAAATTGACTGCACTGGGAAAAGACTTTTGACGTAAAACTTTTAAGGATTAAAATTTTTTCCTGGAAAGTTTATCTTTTTCCTTATTTTTTTGATAAAAACTTCAACTCATTTTTTAATGCAGCAAAATGAGAAACCACTTAAGGGATTAAATCCACATTAACAGTTTATTTTAGGGGGGAAAAATTGTGTTGTTTTTTTATACCTGGGTTAAAATATCCGTTGGATGCAAAGAGTATACATACATAAGAGAAAACGGTGGATTAGATTACTACGGTATACTTTGAACGCTTTTAGAGGACTTTCAATACTAAAGGATAATAAGTTACTGTATGAACATAGAAAGACCAATCCTATTAAAATAATGGTTTGGTTGACTTGACGGAATGATGTACCTAAAATCGGTTAATAAGAGGGCAATTAAAGTTCTCGTAAGAAAATTAAAACCTTATCAAAAATTTCTAATTAAATCGAATTTTCGAAAATCTGTTATTCTAGGAAAATTTAACTCCCTTCTGATTTTAGAAATTATAGTTTTCTGAGGAACAGTTTTTAAGTTTGAAAATGCTCTTACCAAGAAATTCTTACCAATGTTCTTCAGGATAAAGACTAACTTATGCTTTCAATACTAAAGGATAATAATAATAAGTTACTGTATCAAAATATATAAACAACATTAACCGATCGATGACTTAATAGGTGGTTAATTATTAATTAATTAATAATTATAACGGGTTATACACTTTGCGGTTTCAAAAGTATAGGGCTGGATTTCGACATCTGTCAAACTAATTTGTTAAACCAATTTTTTGGACGAGCTGTATAGAGCCATGTCTAGTTTTGGCATCCCTGCCGAACTCATCCGTTTTTTTCAGGATGACCATGAAGAATTAGCGCTGCTCCATAAAGGTTGGAAACAACTTAACAGAACCTTTCGATGATAAAAAGGCTTTATACTAGGTGAAGCGCTGGCTGTCATGCGATTTCTTTGACATCGTCCTTGAAATAATAGTACAGAGCTCCCACGTCAACACTAGAAGCACTATCTTTTGAAAGTCTGTTCAATTACTAACATATGCTGATAGCATTGACATATGCAATGGAATGAACTCAGCATGATGTTAATGGGGCTTTTGTGAGTATTATGGCAAAAGCAGCAAAAATGGGTTTGTTTGTAGCAAGGACATTAGCTTAAACCTTAGACAAAAATAACGGATTGTATTTTCCGCAGTCCAATTGAAATTGAAAAATGCAAAAGTTATAATTTCTATTCTATGATTCTGGTCTTACAATTTTGATTTCGGAATCAAAAATATGCATTTGTACTTGCATAACGAAACCTCGGTTTCTTCTTGTCTAGAATAAGCTGTAAACTTAGCTATAGTTTTTTGACACATCGTGGAATATTATATGCAGGTTGCAGGTATTTTGGATTAGCCGACGACGGTGATTGTATTTTTATGCCGATGCCGTCGGTCATTTGCATCTTTGGCAAATGATGATTATTTTGTTTAGGGCTAGGTTCCATGTTGCGTTGCAAACAGGGTTTAAGAAAGCACCTACAACACCAACGACGTATCAGTCAAAACTTCACCATCGACAGAAGTAACTTTGGAGTAGTTATGGGCTTAGTCTACCTAAGATCCGCAGATGAACGCAGAAAACAACACCAGCGCTGAGATCAAACGAAGAATTATTCTTGCTAACCGCTGTTTCTTTGGACTTAGAAAGCAATTGAGTAGCCAAGCCCTCTCTCGCGCGACCAAAGAGTCGTTATATAAGACCCTCATTATCTCGTTGCAGAAGCATGGACTATGACAAAAGCGGATGAAAGCACCTTGAGACGTTTCAAGAAAAAAGTTCTTCGAGTGATCTATGGTCCCGTATGCATAGAAGGTGAGCGGAGGAGGCAAAGGAATGACGAGCTGTACGGGTTGTACAGCGACGTAGGCTTAACAAAAAAGATAAAAATTCAACAACTGAGATCCCTGGGTTACGTAGAGCGCATGGAAACCAATGCTCCGGCTCGGAAAATTTTCGAATCCACGCCCACAGAGCAGCTCAGTAGAGGAAGACCACAGATCAGGTGGCGCGCACAAGTTGAAAGTTACCTCGCCCAACTTGGTGTACGCAACTGGACACATCTAGCTAGGGACTGAGCTAGATGGAGAAGTTTGTTTGTGAGGCCCTAGTTCACACATTAATGTAGCGCCACCTTAAAAATAAATGTCAATTGGATTTTTCTACAAATCATCATAGGAAAACACTTTCGAACCATGGTGGCTTATACGGTGACAAGGAGTTAATGGTCTATTTAATCCTTTCTTCCGTAATCAATTCCGTTGGCAGTGTGCTTACATTGCAGAGTTCCACTTATGTATTACCGGTATCATTTGAGGTACAACCTGAAAGGTTTACTTTCAATAAGTTCTAGTGTTTCGGTACACTATTCTGTCCAATGTCCATTGGGTTCTTTAAGGGATCCCAGAAAAACTGATCCTTGAGCAAGTATTTTTTTTAAGTCTCGCGGTTTCATTTGTGCTTTCCATTTGATTGCAAACATTTTTCCACGAGCTGCGCTGGTTCTTTGTGTTTCCATTTGATACTTCTTTTGACTAGATTTGTAAATTTCCCTATGGCAGCATTAAAAAGTTTCCTAGTTTCTTTTACAATACTTCCAACTTCGCTGGTGCACCAGAGTGTTTTTTTTACCCACTCCACCAGTGGATACTTTTACTTAATGCTTAACCGAGAATTTCAGTGAAGCTATCATTTATTTTATATACATAAAAACTCGGGTTCTAGAATCACATTTCTGTTCAGCCGTTGTATAGTTTGGCCTCTACTCCCCTATTAAAATATCTCAGTTTGTTTTTATGATATTACTAAAGGGTTTACGAGGGTCTTAGTTATCACGTATTAGGAATTCTATGATCTTGTGATCACAGAATGATTCTTCTTTAGATACCCTCCTTGGTCAGTGAGAATAGTGTCTGAGTTGCTTAGAAAAGTTATATTGAGAATTTCTTTATGATTTTTAGTGACGAAAGTGAGTTCTTTTTCTTTGTTTGTGGCTTTGCATATGAGAGCGAACAACGAATGGACGAACAAACGTGATTTTAAACTTTTCAAAAAGTCAATTTCAAACAAAAACACATTTAAATTATAAGAAAGACACTATTGTTAGGATAATAATAATAGTTGTTTTCTACACTAATATTATAAAGATTTGTATTTTTGTATGTAACGAATAAACTCAAAAAGTACTGGACCGATTTTAATAATTCTTTTTTCATTAGAAAGCTACATTATCTGTCTAGTCTTTAATAAATTCAAAAAGTTACTCATCCCTTATCTGAGCTTAACCGCTGTAAATGCTTTGCTTCGGCATCACATTCTGCAAAAGCATCTTATTTCAACAGTGTCACACGCTGGAAGAGTTCCTTCGTTATCTCAGCCGGTGATCCTTCTAATCCTTCACCCGACATGAAGCAGGAGCGTGGGAGTCCAGCTCGTTTAAGTTTAACGACAGTTTGGTCATGATAAATGTTTTCTAGAAACAATAACAGCTCTATGATTACTATTAATGCTTCTTTGGAGTGAAAGCCGTTTATTCTGCTACTACAGAATGGTTATTCTAATTTTCTTGAACAAGGGAAATGTCGATTTTTCCATAAGGTATAAATTTCATATTATTTGTAAACCCCAACATTACCCCAACGCACCTTCAAATTAAATTTTCTCTGTGATTTAGGATCAGAACCAGTTCTTAGTCATATCTTATCTTCTAGGCGATACCTCGGAATGAACTAGCGTTTAACATTATTTTTATCGTTATCGTTATCGTTATCGTTATCATTATCGTTATCGTTATCGTTATCGTTATCGTTATCGTTATCGTTATCGTTATCGTTATCGTTATCTGTTCCTTAAGAATCCAAAAAAATATCTCTCGGTTCCTGCGATGGTGTAAAATTAAGATTCTAAAAGTTTAAGTTTTTAATTCTGCAAATTGGAAAAAATTCTTCTTATCTGAAGAGTGCATTTGACTGTTCACCAGTTTTTGAATGAAAATGCACTGCACTGCGTATGCAATATTAATGTTGCTTTTTTTCAGGCCTTTTTACAGAAATTAAAAACGATCCTTTCTTCTAAAAAATTATTTTGTTCTTTAAAAACTTCGCTTAAGTTTTTGAGTTTTGGATAAACTTAAAATATCATTTTTAATTTCCAATGCTATATTACAAATTATTTAATTTGTTGTTCGAGGTACGAGGTACGGAACTTCGTTTGAGTGCAACAAAGTTTCATATAACTGAAGCCCGTTAATGTTTAAAATCCGCGCAATTAAGCAAGAAATTTTCTACATTTTCTGTGTTAAAAATAATCGGAGTCGATTGTGGCACTTTAATGTATTCACACTTTAATGTATTCAAAAATATTTAAAATTTAAGGAACTAGAAAGTCATCTACTTCAGAACAACGTTACAAAAAGGCTTAAGACCCTAGAAACCATCTAACGAAAAATTTGAAATTTATACAGCTTGTTCAAAAAACTTGTATTTTTTACTTGCGACATATAGGAACTATATGGCAAGTTTTGCATTCGTGCAAAATTTCGAACTCGAGATTTTAATCAAACATGATATTACGATGGTAGAGAAGTCGAAAAAAGTGGGTCCCGCGATTCCGTCCGGTCTGTTTTGTCTGTCTGTCCACGCTCCTACAGCCTAAACTATTGGGTCGATTGAGTTCAAACTTGGAAGTTAAGGTTTTAAGCAGATTCGCGTTAGGCGTTTTTTTCATTTGTTTTAAGATCAAAACTAACAGTGGCCCCCATACAATTTTTTTGGTCAAAAAACGAAAATTCGAATTTTCTCAAAAACAAGCCGATAGATTTTTTTTTAATTTTCTCTAAAATTTTATTTTTTAACTTAGCTTCTTTTAATAAGAAAAACATATCTTTGTATTGCTCAGGAAAGGTACCACTCATAGAAACGTTATTTTGTTTTTTAATTTTCTCAGCAACTTATGAATAGATTTCAATATTTTTTTTCTAAATAAGCTCTTATATTGCCTTAACAATATTTGATTATCAAAAGTGCAATTTTTTATTGTTTGGATTTTTAAAAAAATATTGAATTTTTTTTTTTCAAAATTCTATATCTCAAAAACGGGTCAACATTTTTTTACGAAATTCAAATGTAGAGCGTATATTTACAATCACTAAACAACTGCATACCAAAAATATTTTCAGAACAAACTTGAAAAATTTTATATATAAAAAATTAATTTAAAAAAAAACCGCTCTAACGATTTTCAAAAAAAATATTTGAAAAATCGAGGATTTTCTGATTTATAAAATGGCATTACAATTTTTAAAGAAAAACTTATTTTTCAGGTAAAATTTTGAATCTTAAAATTTTTTTTTAAATTATTTTATTTTTTTTTTTTATTTTTAATTATTTATTTTTCTAATAATTTTAAATATTTTTAACTAGTTGAATACACAAACAATTGTTTTCGTTAAGTATGCTTACAAGTATTTTTCATTTTCGGGATGAGTTGTGTCTTGGGATGAATCACAAGTTTTTTGACAAATCAAATGGCATTTATATCTTTGAAGACGAACTTATTTTACAGGTATATTTTTAAATCTTTTATAGGTACATTTTTAAACAGACTATTTGCATACAGGAGCAAGTTCGTGCGACCCAGTCGTGCATTTTATTTAAATTTGTAAATTGTTTTGTGAAGAACTAAGTCTTGTCCTTCCCTAACTTCAAAAACACCGTTTTCTAGATTTTTAATAAAAATATTCAACAGAAATTGACCAGATAGAGGAGGTATAAGGTCCAATTCGAATTCAGGAGAAACAAATAACTTTGATTTTTACACCAGCAAACAAGCTTAAATTCGTTGACTATAGTGTTATTATGTACCTAATACCTCTTAAACTTTAATTCATTTTTCAGTACATATTTTCATATGGAATTAATGTCAAAATGTTAATCTTTTATCCCTTTGATATCCTAAATATATTTGATTGTAATATGAAAGTTGTTTGAAAATGTGTGCTTGATTTTCGAATGAATTTTCCTCAAATCGTATTTTAACCTTTATTACCCTATAAATTAAAAACAAAACTTGTCTAATAACACCTCAAAATGTTCGGAATTTAAAAATTAGATTTTAAACTAACTCGTAAACATTTTATCTCGAAGACTCGTAAAGAAAACCACCAGAAAATTACTATTTAACAACCATAATCGTTTTATTAGCAAATTTTTGAAGTTCTTATATACTTTCGTAATAGTTAACAAAAACTTTGTGGACCTTTTTCAAGTCGTTACTTTAACAGTAATTAAGCATGGTATGGCATTTATATCTACTGTTAAAATCAGAGTAATTGTAGATTATAATTATATGAAATAAGCTTTCTTTGAGGTTGGTTACTTTTTGGGTATTTAATTTTATTCGAAAGAAAAAAGAGTCATAAAACGATAATGTAGACCAAAAACATTTTAAACATTAGGCCTGTTTAAAGTTTCTCTTCTTGTACACATTTGAAAGCATTTGAAAACAAACCACGTACAAAATATAAGGTTTTTAATGTTTCCCTTTGATTTCGTGTCTTGAGAAAAGAGGAAAGGAGAAGATACGAAATATTAAATGACCGCTTTGCCATTTTGAAATGTGTAAATGAGTTTTTGAAAAAAAACACATATTTCTTATAAAATTAGTGTAAGAAACCCAAATTCAAAAAGTATAAATAAATAAATAAATAAATTAGGTGGCGCAACAGTCCGTAGAGAACCAGGGCCTAGTGACTTACAACTCTCAACCATTCCTGTGTGCGAGTAATTGCAGGGATGGAGGGGACCTACAGTTTATATGCAGAATCCGAACGGCTAATTTGAGAAACCACTATTCATGACAAGAATTACTCTTGGAGAATTTGTCAATTCCTCGCAAGAGGCAGTACCCCTGAAACAAACTTTAGGTGACACAGGCAGGGATCGAACCCAAGACCTCTCGCATGACAGTCCAACGCACTAACCATCATGCCACGGGTACTACATTTCAAAAAGTATAGGATATAAAATATCCATACTATAATATAGAACCTTTCCAATAAGAAGTTTGTTTTTGATTTGAAAAAAAAAAAAACAAAAACGATTACTATATGAAGTGAAATCGATGGATGCTATTTTTACTGTATTAAAAGAAGGTACGCCATTGACAGTGAAAAACGATATCAATGAAATGACCACTTTGGTTACAGTTGGAGCGCCCCGTATGGTTTTTCCATAACCAATTCCCACTTTTGCGAATGTCCTCGATAACTTCGCGAATTCCATATTTCCATGGTCTTGAATCCTTTGTGGAGTATTATAATTAAATAAATTAGGTGATGCAACAGCCCATTAAGAACTAGGGCCTAGTGGCTTAAAACTCTCAACCATTCCTGTGTGGGAGTTATGTTGACAGGTATGGAGAGGACCTACAGTTTTAAGCCGAATCCGAAGGCCTAATTTGAGAAAGCACTTTTCTTGACAAGAATTACTCTTGAAGGATTTGCTAATTCCTCGCAAGACGCAGTAACCGTGAAAAAAACAGGGATTGAACCCAAGACCTCTGGCATGACAGTCCTAGGCACTAACCATCACGCCACCATTGTGGAGCATTGGCATAGAAAAAAAGATAAAAGGTCTTAAGTCACAAGACACCGGAGGAAAATGTGATCACCTCTTTGAGATGTAATATGCTCGGAAAAGTGAATTATAACATTTTAAATGCATTGGTGAAGAGTTTATCGCTCCTAGTGGCTAAGTTTTTAAACTTGTCAAATGTCAAAAGATGGAGTTGCCCAAACAGTGGAGTGTACAAAAAGAAACCCATTACTATAAAATGTTCAATAAGAGTTTTAAAAGTTAATAAAAATATTTATTTATTAACTCCCCATAGAAAGTTATTGTAATTTGACATTTATCGGCGTTTCAAGGTCACTAAAGTCGAAATAAAAGATTTTTAGAAAGATGTCTGTGCGTGCGTGTGTACGTACGTTTGTACGTTCGCGACGTTTTTTCGTCGTCCATAGCAATTTAAAAAAAGGTGAAAATTTTGGTTATCCCTAAATATCTCACGAACCAATAACGCTAGAGACTTGAATTAAATTGTATATTATATATTGCACCGTAATACCAAGCTAGCATATTTCCAATTAACGGTTTTTTTTATAAATCAAAAAAACTGAAAAAAAAATATTTGTCACCTCGCACATTTTACGAAGTAAAAAAGATTTTATCTCCAAAATAATTTTATGCAACGAAAAATAACGGTTTTGACATATGGTAAAATTTCGAGAAAAATCGAATTGACAGATTTTTTTATAAAAAATAAAAACCTATAAAAAACATTAATCAAAGTTGGTAAAAATTGATTTTCGGCTTAAATATCTTTTCGAAATTTTAAGATTATGGCTTCCAACTAATTTTATCTTATAGAAAATATAATTTTCAACATTCGGTAAAATTTTGAGGAAAATCGAATTGACAGTTTTTTTTACAAAAAATAGAAAAACTAAAAAAAAACAATACTAAAACTTGGTAAAAATTTACTTTCGACTCAAATAGCTTTTCAAAAATTAAAAATATTGCCTTCAAACTTATTTTATTTCACAAAAAATATTGTTTTTGTGGTAACTAGATACACCCTGTCGAAAGCAGTTGTTAAAACGTAGGAGCTGTCATCATGTGGGAAGCTGTCAAATAAGAAGCCTTGTGGATTTGTCATTCGATAGTACCGCACAGCAAGAATCAGTCATAGAAATATAAATAAAAAGAATTCATGAACTAAACTTATAAACTCGTTTTTCTCTTTTTATTTGGTTTAGGTCAGAACAGTTTTCGAAACTCAGTAATTTTTGTATAAAAAACCAACAGTCCGTTTTTTCATAAAAAAATAAAATCTACAAAAAATAGTACGCAAATTTGGTGAAAATTGATACATATAGACAAACTTTTAAGCAAGAAAAATCGACAGAAGGGATGGTAAGTTATCAGTGTGGGTCGCATCCCAGCCTCTTTTTTTTTTATTTTCGTTTTTAAGAACTTCTTTTACAATAAACATGCATCAAAATATAATTCCATAATTATTTCTTTTATTTTGATAAAATATTTATCACTATCAATGTACGCTCCATTTCATATGGAACACTCACATTTCTCTTTTAGCCATCAAAACATTTCCGATATGTGACATCCGTATCCGGTATGGTCAGGCTATCAGCTCTTCGATTCATATTCAATTTGTTCTTTATTTTATTTTACCGAATTCAATGAATTAGATACAGGAAGTTCCTAACCATAATTTGAGATAGTATCGGGAGTGTCACTATTCAACAAACTGAATACAAAAATAATTTCCGAGTAATCATTTGGAAATTTTATATTTAGGCTTTGATTGTGAGGAAAATATTTCCATTAAATAAAATCGAACTTTAAATTGTTGGTGTTCATTGAAGTGTTGTATCTCTAGAAATTAGATAAATTGTATACAATTTATCTTTTTATGAAAAAGAATACAACATCATTGTATTCCACACATATTGACAGGCTAAAAATGTTTCCATTAAAATTGTCTTTTTTAACCTCTCCATCAGCTAATCTTGAATTTTTTATTCAATACAATTTGATTGATATTGATATATAAAAAAAAAACTTATATAAAGGAAGGTCTACAAGAAGTATGATGTTTTTTTAAAAAGAAAATTATGAAGAAAAAGAAATTCAATATGAAATGGAAAATCTAATATTTTTGTTTACTCTTAAAAAAGCATAATAAATAAATGAACCATTTATCATATTATAATCCGACCGGAAATGATTTCAAGTCTGGTATGAGAAACGTCTTAGCTATTGTATTGATTACCTTGGGATTTGAAATATATATTGATCCTTTACAATCAGAATTTTGCCTATATACATAGATCTAATGGCCTTAATATTATTCTTTTTTAGGAAAGATAGACAGAAATAGATGAATTAAAAGATGTTATTTTAGAATAATAAAATATTACAAACATTTTTACTTTTGCATGTGTCCTACAAATGTATATATTTATGATTTAACTAGCTGACCCGGCAGACTTCGTACTGCCTCAATCGATAAATAAAAGACCTAAACTTTTGTATAAATTAATATCAAAACAAACAAAACGTATTCAATAAAAAAGCATTTTTTTAATGAAGCATGAAGTTTTATTATTATTTTCTACACATCATGTTGCTTACTTAAAAAAACAGATTTTTCCTGAAATACTGGCTACATATAAGGTGTACATTTTTATTAACAGACACACACTTTTATGATACAGTTTGTTAATCAGTTTAAAGCTTTCTCATAAACTATATTTTTTGTTTTGTTTTGTGGTGCGTAAATAAACAAAGAAGACGGTTTTCTGACGCGCGAACACGCGACGTAAAATTGCCCATGCGCTAAACAGGGAAACTCCAAGTTGATTCCGCAAACTTCTAAAGACTGTCCTTGCGATTTATTTATTGTCATCGCAAAGGCCAGACGTACTGGAAATTGTAAGCGTTTGAAATCGAATGGTAAATCCGTTGGAATCATCGGTATTCCTTTGTATTTTCCTTTTATGATTGTTGCCAATGACGTTATTCATCAGCTTTTTCACAGCCAGTCTTGTTCCATTGCAGAGTCGAGGTTGATTAATGTTACGCAGCATGATGACAACTGATCCTACTTTTAACTGCAAATTGTGAGGTGGTAATCCAGGCAATTCCAGTGAATTTAAAAATTCTGTGGGATAGTTGACTACGTCATCCTGGTTTATAACGGTGTCGATTAATTTGAAGGAAACCAACTTTCCTGGAAGAAAATTCTGAATGGTCGCATTGAGATCCTCGACATTTTTATTTTTCGCTGCCAATATTGCTCGTTCACCCAGCCAATTATGGTTATTGGACTTTTGCGCTATATCTGGGAAAACACGCTGAATACTCGTAAGCTAATCTTTTGAATCTGTGATGTGACAGAAATCTGTGGGTAATGAGATGAATCCGGTCGAAGTGTCTATTGCAACTTTATTATTTCCAATATCTAACAACTGCTTCGCAAACACATTTGCAGTTTCATCAAGTTGCAAAAATAATATCATGTTAGTTGTTAATTGAAGTGTCTTTACGTACTGCCACAAATATTCGATGATTTTAGACATGCATTTAGTTCATCAGCAACAGTTGATCGGGGAATAACTGGAAGAGTCTGACGAAAATCTCTTGACAACAGAATCATGGCCCCACCAACAATATTTTGGTTGTCACGAAGATCTTTCAATGTTCTGTCCAGCGCCTCCATTGACTTCTTATGAGCCATTGTGCATTCATTCCAAACAATTAATTTGCATACCTGTAGGATCTTAGACATTCCGCTATTTTTGGCTATGTTGCAAATTGGTGTTTCGGTGATTTGCATGTTTAATGGTAATTTCAAGGCAGAATGCGCAGTTCGTCCGCCGTCTAGCAGAGTCACAGCTATTCCAGATGAAGCCAAAGCTAGAGCAACATCATTTCGCGACCTGATTCTCGCCAAAAGCAAAGAAATTAAGAACGTTTTCCGGTTCCTCCGGGAGCATCAAGAAAATAAATTCAACCAGATCCACTGTTCACAGCTTCTATCAAAGTGTCGTACGCAATTCTTTGTTGTTGATTTAATTGTGGAACATTTGTACGAACTGTTTCGGCCAATGCTTCAATGTCGTACTGTTGTTCCCTTTGCAACTCGTGGTTTAATGCATCGTGCATATATGACGATTGGGTGCTGTCATTCCCAAATACGACAATACTTTATTTGCTATCAATAAACACATATCCTCTATCATGATCAATGTCTCATTGTAAATTTCTTCAGTCATTTGTAGTGTAGGATTCAAAGTTTCCTGGCGCACACGATGCAAAACATCCTCAGACATGTCATCTCTATACTTAGCCCAAATATTATGGTTGTGTTCAGAAACTTAATTTGTGACAAAACTTAAGATTTATCAAACTTAAAAAAATAATCTGATACAGTTACAACTGAAGTTAGCTAAAATTAAGTTTCCCGAAGCCGACCAAATTAATTGGAAATCAGTACTACTATAGTTTATTAAATTGTTTGTCGCGTTCCCGATTCACTTTTGTTTATTTTCGGAACGCGGCATTAGATCCTCCAAAGCCACGCGAAGACTATTTTCGTAGATATGATTGAATTTGAACTTTATGCAGCGGAAATAAATTGGAAATTGACTCTTTGACGTTAGGAACACACCTAAATTGCTTAGACAACAGTGAGTGATTATAATTTAATATGAACTTTATTGAATTGGAATGAAGTTGACTCTAGAAAACGTTTGTATGGGAAATAGAAAAGGGCTGTTTTAAGGGTTTTCCCGGAAATTTTCGATTTTTTCTCGCCTTTTAAACCTTCCCTACACCGCCATGAAGATTTCAAGACTAAGATAAGATAAATCCGTTCAGCCGTTCTCGAGTTTTAGTGAGACTAACGAACAGCAATTCATTTTTATATATATAGACTAGCTGACCCGGCAGACTTCGTACTGCCTAAATCGATAGATAGAAGACCTAAACTTTAGTATAAATTAATTTCAAAACAAACAAAACGTATTGAATAAAAAAGCATTTTTTTAATGAAGCATGAAGTTTTATTATTATTTTCGACACATCATGTTGCTTACTTAAATAAAATGCACGACTGGGTCGCACGAACTTGCTCCTGTATGCAAAGAGTCTGTTTAAAAAATACATAATACTCTTTCTGCCCCGTTTCTTTAACTTGTACTAAGTATTTATTCTTCTATTTATTCGAAGGCAAGTAAAAGAATAATATTTTAAAATCATATATACAAAGGTACCAAGATATTACTTCTTGATAGACTCTTTAAAATAGATTGTTGATTAAATAATATATCATATTCGTTAATCCGATGCAGTGGCGCTACACGGCCATCGTTGGTATTTACAATAGTTATAGTATAAAATACATAAATATGTACCAAATACATTAATTTGGATAAATGATAGGAATGTAATTAAAATTTTGTCAAAATAATGCGCTCTTTCGGGCTCATGCATAGGATTTGATCTGGTGAGATGGGAGGAGGTTACATTTGATACAGTTAAAATAATTAAAAAAAAAAAAACTATTTTAAGATTCAAAATTTTACCTGAAAAATAAGTTTGTCTTCAAAAATTTAAATGCCATTTTATAAACGAAAAAATTTTTGATTTTTCAAATTTTTTTTTTGAAAATCGTTAGAGCGGTTTTTTTTTTAATTAATTTTGTATATATAAAATTTTTCAATTTTGTTCTAAAAATATTTTTGGTATGCAGTTGTTTAGTGATTGTAAATATACGCTCTACATTTGAATTTCGTAAAAAAATATTAACCCGTTTTTGAGATATAGAATTTTGAAAAAAAAAAATTCAATATTTTTTTAAAAATCCAAACAAAAAAAAATTGCACTTTTGATAATCAAATATTGTTAAAACAATATAAGAGCTTATTCACAAAAAAAATTATTGAAATCAGTACATAAGTTGCTGAGAAAATTAAAAAAACAAAATAACGGTTCTATGAGCGGTACCTTTCCTGAGCAATACAAAAATATGTTTTTCTTATTAAAAGAAGCCAAGTTAAAAAATAAAATTTTAGAGAAAATTTAAAAAAAATCTATCGGTTTGTTTTTGAGAAAATTCGAATTATCGTTTTTTGACCAAAAAAATTGTATGGGGGCCACTGTTAGTTTTGATCTTAAAAAAAAAATGAAAAAAACGCCTAACGCGAATCTGCTCAAAACCTTAACTTTCAAGTGTGAACTCAATCGACCCAATGGTTTAGGCTGTAGGAGCGTGGACAGACAGACAAAATTTTGCACGAATGCAAAACTTGCCATATAGTTCCTATATGTCGCAGGTAAAAAACAGAGTTTTCCTGAAATACTGACTATTTATAAGGTTTAAATTTTTATTAACAGACACACACTGTTATGATACAGTTTGTTTAATCAATTTAAAGCTTTCTCATAAACTATATTTTTTGTTTTGTTTTGTGGTGCGTTAATAAACAAAGAAGACGGTTTTCCGAAGCGCGAACACTCGACGTATAATCCATGCGCGAAACAGGGAAACTCCAAGTTGATTCCGCAAACTTCTACAGACTGTCCTTGCGATTTATTTATTGTCATCGCAAAGGCCAGACGTACCTACTGGAAATTGTAAGCGTTTAAAATCGAATGGTAAATCCGTTGGAATCATCGGTATTCGCGGGATCAAGACATCCTCTCCTTTGTATTTTCCTTTTATGATTGTTGCCTCAATGACGTTATTCATCAGCTTTTTCACAGCCAGCCTTGTTCCATTGCATAGTCGAGGTTGATTAATGTTACGCAGCATGATGACAACTGATCCTAGTTTTAACTGCAAATTGTGAGGTGGTAATCCAGGCAATTCCAGTGAATTTAAAAACTCCGTATGATAGTTGACGACGTCATCCTGGTTCATATCGGTGTCGACTGATTTGAAGGAAACCAACTGTCCGGGAAGAAAATTCTGAATGGTCGCATTGAGATCCTCGACATCTTTATTTTTCGCGGCCAATATTGCTCGTTAACCCAACACATTTGCAGTTTCATCATGTTGCAAAAATACTCGCATGTTAGTTGTTAATTGGAGTGCTTTACGTACTGCCACAAATTCGATGATTTTAGGCATGCATTTAGTTCATCAGCAACAGTTGATCGGGGAATAACTGGAAGAGTCTGACGAAAATCACCTGACAACAGAATCATGGCCCCACCAAAAATATTTTGGTTGTCACGAAGATCTTTCAATGTTCTGTCCAGCGCCTCTAGTGACCTCTTATGTGCCATTGTGCATTCATCCTAAACAATTAATTTGCATACATGTAGGATCTTGGCCATTGCGCTATTTTTGGCGATGTTGCAAATTGGTGTTTCGGTGATTTGCATCTTTAATGGTAATTTCAAGGCAGAATACGCAGTTCGTCCGCCTTCTATCAGAGTCGCAGCTATTCCAAATGAAGCCAACGCTAGAGCAACATCATTTCGCGATCTGATCCTCGCCAAAAACAATGAAATTAAGAACGTTTTTACTGTTCCTCCGGGAGCATCAAGGAAATAAATTCCACCAGGTCCACTGTTCACAGCTTCTATCAAAGTGTCGTACGCAATTCTATGTTGTTGATTTAATTGTGGAACATATGTACGAACTGTTTCGGCCAACGCTTCAGGTCGTCTTCTTCTCGGCATCGTAACGTAATTAATCAAAGTGAGAAAATTTCTCGCTCACTTAACAGTAACTTAACAGTAAAGTGTCACTTTCACAAAATATCAACAAAAAAAGAGCACACTACTTGGAATCACAAAGGATCACAAAAGTAAAGAAAGTTCTCGCTTAAGTAGCGGTAATCGTCACTCACAAAGATAGAAGGATGCACTCATAGAATACCGTACCATGATCGTAAGACAATATCGTCAATCGTAATACTTTTTTCCGTGTTCTGATTTTTTTATTTTTTATTTTTTTTGGGAGTTTACATTTAAGCCATAAATCTCCGTGTTCTGAGGTAAGACAGAATGATTGACATATTAATTGGTTGTCAAATCTAATGTCAAATATTATGGTTGTGTTCAGAAACTTTTGTGACAAAACTTAAAATTTATCAAACTTAAAAAAATAATCTGATACAGTTACAACTGAAGTTAGCTAAAATTAAGTTTCGCGAAGCCGACCAAATTAATTGGAAATCAGTACTACTAATAGTTTATTAAATTTTTTGTCGCGTTCGCGATTCACTTTTGTTTATTTTCGGAACGCGACATTAGATCCTCCAAAGCGCACGCGAAGACTATTTTCTTAGATATGATTGAATTTAAACTTTATGCAGCTGTAATAAATGGCAAATTGACTCTTTGACGTTAGGAACACACCTAAATTGCTTAGACAACAGTGAGTGATTATAATTTAATATGAACTTTATTGAATAGCAATAAATTTCAAATTGACTCTAGAAAACGTTTGTATGGGAAATAGAAAAGGGTTGTTTTTAGGGTTTTCCCGGAAATTATTCGATTTTTTCTCGCCTTTTAAACCTTCCCTAGACCTCCACGAATATTTCAAGCCTAAGATAAGATAAATCCGTTCAGCCGTTCTCGAGTTTTAGTGAGACTAACGAACAGCAATTCATTTTTATATATATAGATAGATTTAATTTATATTTATTGTGAAATAAAATAATTCAGAGGGAGTTTGGAAGATAGCTGACTTAACTGGGGTTCGCTGACCCGTTAAATAAAGGCAATTGGTAAAATTGATAAATGGAATGAATACGAAACAAATATACTATTTTGTAAGCTTTAAAATTCTTATTGATTTAATGACCTGACTGAGTTTTTGAGATTAAAGTGTAAAAGTAAATATTGACTTCAAACTTCTTTTATCTTCTACAAAAAGAAGTGTTTGGCATTTTTTTTACATACATATAAAATTCTACCAAAAATGCCATAAATTTGCCGTCTAAAATACATCGATATCGATAAAAAACAGCTTAAACTTTAGGCGTTGAATACTTTGAAGTTCTTAAAATGACAATTCATTTTATTGAAATAAAATTGTAATTATTTTATAAGGCACCCATTAAATGTTATATGTGGGGCTCCAATTGTTCTACAACATGAAATTCAAATTCATTGCGGCCTGAAGGGTTGAAGTTGGTATCGCCTCAATTATTGTCATTATGGACTGCTTCAATTCAGTCAAATTCCTGGGTTTCGTGTTTAAATCTCCTGTTCGACATAACCCCAGAAAAACGACTGGTGCTGTCAAGTTGAGTGACTTTGGGGGCCAGCAAAAATTGGAGTTCCTGGAAATAAATTTGTTTCAGAATTTTCGTCGGAGTTCGAGTGCAGTTGCTTCATCTGCTGGAACTAAATTCTGTTCAACGGGATACGTCCTCGGCGCAGTTCTGGGTAAGAAAACTCATTCAACATCTTTAAATACTGGTTCCCATTTACATTTACTTTCCCACCATTTTCTTTAAAGTATGGCCCGACAATACACCTTGATGAAACTGCGCACCACACAGTTCTGCTCTCATGAAGCATTTCTGGATTTGTATCACTCCAAATTTATCTTGTTTACATTGCCGTTTATGTCAAAATGGGCTTCATCAGACATGAAGAAAATTAATCAATGTGTTGTCTTCTTCGGCCATTGCAATTATTTTTCGGCAAAATTGCTGGCGAACAGGAAAACCCTGAGGGTTTAACTTGCTTATAATATGGACTTTGTACGGAAACAATGACCCTCTGCTAACTCCAATTGAACTACTTAGTGAACACCTTATAGGGCTTCTACGACATATTAGGAGCCCAGGCCTATAAGGAGCGATTGATCCGAATCAACGTCCTTGGAGTTCTACTAAGGATCTGGCCCTCTAGGTTGGGGGTTGCGCCGTCGGAAGAGAAGATATCTTTGGTGGCACAATCGGGAGATACAGCCTGCACGACACCACCTCCGACAACGGATTCAGGCTGATCGATTTCACTGCGGGGCGAGACGTTCTGGTACCTAGTACGCAGTTCACACACCTTGATATACACAAGAGAACATGGAAATCTCCTGATCAATCAACTGCCAATCAGATTGACCACATTGCGATCGACGCAAGACACTTCTCCAGTATACAGAGGATGTCCGAACATTGCGAGAGGCTAATATTGACTCGGACCATTACCTCGTTGTAGCCAAGGTACGAATATCCCGATCCAAGCCAAAACAAGTACTGTACGTAGCTAACCAACAGGCATACAAAACGACACTGAACAGAAGGACCAGAGCTGCTCGCGAGCTCTACGAGCAGAAGAGGAGAGAGGAACACCGGCTTCTTAGATGAAAAAAAGGGAGCATGAGAAGCGCGCGATCGAGCAGATAGAGAGATGTCAGGAATGAGGTTCGTAAATTTTACCAAAAGGTAAAAAAAATCTCCCAAGGGTACCAGCCACGAACCGAAGCCTGTAAGGACGATCAGGGGAACATCGTAGTACAACCGCAGTCTATGTTGAGAATATGGAAAGACCACTTCTCCAAATTATATAACGGCGATGACGAACCGAATTCCGCTGTAAGGGATATAAAACCACTCAACCTAGGCGACGCAGATCAACAATTCCGCCTACCCGACCTCGACGAAGTGAACATAGCTATATCTAAACTGAAGTCAAACAAAGCTGCTGGGGCTGACGGCATCGCTGCCAAACTATTCAAAGCAGCAGGCGATGAATTGGTAGGGAGCATGCACCAACTCATCTGCAAAATATGGTCGGAAGAAAGCATGCCCGATAAGTGGAATCTCAGCATAGTTTGCCCGATATATAAAAAAGGAGACCCTTTAAATTGCGCCAACTACAGAGGCATCAGTCTCCTTAACATTGCATATAAGATCCTCTCTGCGGTATTATGTGAACGCCTGAATAGGTCCTTATCAGTGTGGCTTCAGACCAGGAAAGTCCACTATCGATCAAGTATTCACACTACGGCAGATCTTGGAAAAAACCCAGGAACTTCAAATCGATACCCACCATCTCTTTATCGATTTTTAAGCCGCGTATGACAGCATCTATAGGGAAGAGCTCTACAGAACAATGTCTAGTTTTGGCATCCCTGTCAAACTTATCCGTTTGTGCAGAATGGCGATGGAGAATGCACGCTGCTCTATAAAGGTCGGAAAAGATCTCACTGATGCATTTAATGTCAAAAAAGGTTTAAGGCAAGGTAATGGACTGTCAGGCGACTTCTTCAACATCGTTCTGGAAAGAATTGTTCAAAACTCTGTTACACTTTTTTTTTTACTCGCGAGGGAAGGTATTTAAATTATTGAATTATTATTAATTATCAAAACAAATCAATTAAACAAACTAAACTGACGACGGCTGCGTAGCGACGACGACGACGACGCACGCAACGAAATTATCAACTCGCACTCAAGTGAGTACGAATGCGACACAAAAGAGAATACAAAAAAAATGCAACAATACAGCTCGTTGATGAAGCTGTACCCGCGGCTGCTCAGCTGGGCTGGGTTCTTTTGGAAGAATTTTATTTATTATAACAATGTTGATTGATTTATAAAATCAATCAAATTGCTACAATTTAGGAATATGTTATTGCAAGTACCACAGTGGGATACGTTGCAATAAAAATGGGCGCCAGGAATTTTTTTTTAACAAACCGAAGAAGAAAATTCCAAAACTCTTATGATGAGTGAAGCGATTAAAAAAAGACACAACGAACGTTGGTTTTTGATTTTAAAATTTATTCTTTGGGAAACCGTGGGATTGAAGATCCCTGGACTAAAACCCAAAATGTTTTCAAAAAAAAAGTTAAAATTACAATCGAATGAAAGTTAGACAAATTAAACAAAACAAAGCAAACAAAAGAAAATGGGCTTTTAACACCGTACGCGTACCAAACAAAAGAACAAAACAAAAAATAGCTACTTATCTTTTCTTTTCTCCTATTTCCCTCCCCTCAAAGTCCTCACACCTCGATCCTCGAATTTTCCTCCTTTTTTTTTCTGAATTTCTCGATAACCTTCTTTTTGATTCCTCTTCCTCCTTCTCGATTTTTCTTATTCCTTAAACAATTCCTCGAACACTTTCTTTTTCTTAACTTCTCGCTTGTAGGGCTCTATCTAGAGTGCCTTCCAAGCTAATTCCCAACTAATTTTTCCTCCCTCGACCATTCCAGTCACACACACATTCATCCAACACAAGCATCCGTTTTCGTGATTGTCGGTCACGGTATCGCGGCTTCCTGGAAGCTTTACGCTCATCAGGAAAGCCACCGTTGTTGACTCTCAGCGAAACTTTGCTTTCACACACACAAACACGGTTTCGACAAGTTGTTGGATGAGTTTCCAAAACTTGCCGAAACATAATGGCGAGTTCAGACCCCTTCCCAACTTTTCCTATTTTTCGAGAAAGTTCAAAGAAAAACAAAAATCGAGAAGAAGTCTAAACTAGGCATTTTCCTATTACTATTAATTACGCGCGAGGTTCGAGGTGTGAATTTCATACCAAATATTAAGTTAAATTACTTTAAAAACGCGGCGTTAAAAACCCATTTTGTACATTAATAATTAAAAGTTAATTAAGTGAATTTCATTAAATCTACGTTAAAAGTTAAAATGTTAAAATGCAAATATGTTGTTGTTGTTGTTGCTGTTGTTGTTGTTTAAGTAAGGGTCCGCCTGACCACATACTTCTTCGGCTCATCCGCCGGCATTTTCGACCTCGTCGAAAGAACTCGTTCTCCATCTCGATCACCTGCTTTTGTTGCTTTTGCAAAATAAAGGCTAGGTACACCTGTGGTTGATGAGACCATGGTTGCCCTCAACTTTGCCGATATTTTGCAGCCACAACGAGAAAAAGAAAACAGCCAAAGGCTGGTTTTTGTTGCGGTAAAAATTTACCGTAACAAATCCCACCCTTACCTCCCAAGAAATGTGTTTACTTTTCAAGAAAAGTAAACCATTTCTTAAGGCTCAGCCAGGGGTAGACAACAACAACAAAGGATTACCATCATTACATTTAAAAGAGAAAAAAAAGAAAAAAAAAAAATCATTAGTGTGGCACATTAAAATTAAACAAAAATGACATTGAACAATAAAAAAAATTCAACTACAAAGGGACTTGACTCAACAATCAACAAACGGTTTTAAATCTTTAACGTGCCACGTTCCACGCTCTTTACCGCGATCATCTATTAATAGGTATGTCCAAGGTGACATCCTCTTGCTGACCTTGAAAGGTCCTACAAATTTGGTCGCCAACTTCGCCGCGAAATAATTTGCTGCATCGGACAGCGCGAAGTTCCTACGCCAAACGAGATCACCCGGGTGATATTGCGCGTCCCTCCTACGTAAATTATAAGTCTTAGCAGCCTTCTTTCCCGCTGCTTCCAACTTCCTAGCTATATCCTCTCTCAGTTTCCGAAACTGCCTATCAATTTCCGTTCTATCTTGGTCCCTATCGCTATCCCTAATTCCTACATCATGGCCACTAGTTACCATGTTCCTACCGAAATTTGCGAAGTATGGCGACACACCTAAAACCTCATGTTGCGAAGTTCGGATTGCACAGGCCACTTTTGCCAGTTGCGAATCCCAACTCCGCTGGTTTTCCGAAACATACGCCCGGAGCATAGTCTTAATTATTTGATTTATCCGTTCCGCCGGATTCGCTTGCGGATGATAATTCGCCGTAAACCGAAGTTGTGACCCGTACGCTTCGCTAAGCGTTTTCAGTTCCTTGCCACGGAACTGGGGACCGTTGTCACAGACGATCCACTTAGGAATCCCGAAAAGAAGAAACACGTTTTCTTCCAACTCCCGACATACCGCTTTCGCCGTTGCGGACCGTAACGCGAACAACAAGGGGAATTTAGTAAAATAGTCGACGACCGTTAAAATATAAACGAACCCTCGCGACGATTTTGGTAATGGACCCACCAAGTCCACGCAAATCATTTCCCACGGTTGGGAATTTCCTACTCTTTCGGTCATTAGACCAGCTGGTTTTTCGTTCACCGGTTTCACACTTTGGCAAATTTTACAACTTCTAACATATCTAGTAATATCACTCCTCATTTTGGGCCAGTAATATTTTTCTGCTATCCTAGCAAAAGTTTTCTTAACGCCCATGTGTCCTGACAACGGAGCATCATGGCACTCGTTAAGAATTCTCGTCCTATCACTTTTCCCTAACACTAACTTCCACTCCTCACCATTATCATGAACCAAATAGCCGACGGAAAACTAAATTTTCCACCCTTAATATAAAACTAAAATTGGTCAATACAACAAATCATCATTATCATGAACGACTATGTGGTTCAACCTGACATGTTTATAGAGCCGCCCATTCTCAACTCGCCAAGATGGGTATTCTAACGGGCTCTTTTCTACCTGCGATTTCATTTTAATCACCCAAGGGTCCGAATCCGCCTCAGAGACACCAGCTACTTCTGGAACTCCTCGCGACAACATATCAGGAACGACATGTTCTTTGCCCTTTCTATGGATGATTTTGAAATCAAATTGTTGGAGCCGAATGGCCCAACGAGCTAATCTACCCTGCGGATCCTTAAGGTTGCTTAGCCAGACCAAAGAGTGATGATCAGTTACGACTGTAAATCGAACACCTTCGAGATACGGCCGCAACTTTTCAATCGCCCAAAGGACCGCCAAACATTCCTTTTCGGTCGTAGAGTAGTTCCTTTCGTTCCTATTCAATGACCGACTTAAATAACATATGGCTTTTTCGCCATCCTCAAACTCCTGAGATAATACGGCCCCGATGCCATAGTCCGACGCATCTGTTTGCACAACAAACGGCCTTGAAAAATCCGGACATGTCAGGATCGGTGCCGTAACCAAACACTCTTTGGCTTTCCTAAAACTCTCCTCACATTCTTGGGTCCACTCGAATTTCTTACCTTTCTTTAAGAGATCGGTAAGAGGCCTAACCAAAATTGCAAAATTTGGTACAAACCTACGGTACCACGAAATTGTCCCTACAAAACTCCTAATTTCCTTCACATTTTTCGGTGCAGGAATCCTAATCATGCTTTCCACTTTTTCCGGGTCAACATGAAGCCCGTTCCTATCAACTACATAACCTAGAAATTTTAAAGAAGGCCTACAAAAATTACATTTTTCCCTACCTACTTTTAAACCTGCTTCTCCTAACCTTTTAAAAACTTCTTTTAAAATTTCTAGGTGCCTATCGAAAGAATCGGTGACGATGATAATGTCATCCAAGTACACAAAGACGAACGGTTTTAAGTCAGGACCTAAAACGTCGTCAATAAACCTTTGCCAAGTTGCCGGGGAATTGTGCAAGCCGAAAGGCATCCTGCAAAATTGAAACACGCCACGCCCTGGCACGGTAAAGGCTGTGTACTTGCGCGATTCTTCCTCCATTGGAATCTGCCAATAAGCAGTTTTAATATCTAAAGAAGACAAGTACTTCGCGTTTCGAAGCTTGTCTAAAATCGCCGAAATAAAGGGTAGTGGATAAGCATCCTTATCTGTAACCTCATTCAATTTCCTATAGTCAACACAGAACCGATAACTGCCATCTTTCTTCTTAACCAGAAGAATCGGCGATGCCCAAGGACTCTTCGACTTCTCGATCACTCCAGCTTCCAACATCTCCTGAAGCTCCTGATCGATATGTCTCTGAATCGCAGGCGAAACAGGGTAATATCTTTGCTTTATCGGTTCTGCAGACGTCCTAATCTTGTGCTCAACTAAGTTGGTGCACCCTAAACCTTCGGTCATTGATTTAAAAAGTTCTCCTAACACTAATTCTAGTTTCCTATTTTCAAAATCGTTCAAATCCGATTTTTCCCTAATCGCTACCATGTCTGTCATCGAAGCCAATCCCTCCTGGCTCGAAAAATTCCACACACCTGATCTCAAATCCGGGACTATGCCCGATAGTGCCCAAAAATCGGCACCCAAGATCAACTGGTGTGGAAGATTCGGAATGACCAGACATTCTATTAAAAAGGATTTGTTCTCAACCTCCACTGGTAGAGAAACAGATCCAGCTACACCTACACCTGCTCCATCTGCTAACGCTACTGACCCAACACTACTCTTTCCTAACCTAAGCCCTAACTCTTTAAAAATTTTCCACCCGTCACCACCCACAATGGTACGGGAGGCTCCTGAATCAAGAAGTCCTAAAAACTTGATTCCATAAACCCTAACTCCTAAATATGGTCTAGTGTCCCTACCATTTGCCGCTAAAGTGAAACTCAGATGAACTCCTACACGCTGATCGTCAGCAGACGACCTCCCTAACGCCGACGGACTCCTTGTCCTGCTGACACAAGGGCCCGATCCCCATTTCCCGAACACGAACAATCCCTACGATACACTCCTACCGCTCCACAGCCGAAACAACGTTTCTGAACGTTACATCTCGAAGCTACATGCCCTTCCTTGTTACAATTGTAACACCTAACCGACCTAAACGGATTCTCAGAAACAGGAGCAACAGCCGCTACTCGGTGTTGTCCAGACGTACTAGGTTGATAACCGCACTCCGGTTCCAACAAATTTTTGCCTCTAGAAGGCGGGGTAAAACTATCTACATTCACCTTCAGGGTATCTAATTCCCTACCTAAGATAGCAAGTTCCTTAACCGTCTTTGGTTTGGCACTAGCTATCTGCACCTGGTAAAATGGATCTACATTTTTCCTCAAAATTGCAAGCATCCTTCCCTCTGACAAAGGTTCCGATAATCTTCGAAACAAGTCCTCATCGTGGTAAGATACGCGCCGAAAGTTTCTTCCTTTCCCTGCGAACGCCGATTAATCTCCTCCAACAAGAGATCATCGTAATTCGCAGGAAGGAACTCCGCTTTGAGTTCCTTGACGAGTTCCTGCCAATCCTCTAAATCTTCCCTAACCGTCCTAAACCACATAAGTGCCCTACCAGCCAAAAGCTCCGAAGCAGATTTAAAAAGGTGGTTTTCAGGAACATCGTTAGCCAAACGAAGTTCCTCCACTCTTTCCAGGAATGAATTTACCGATGCTCCACCTGAGTCACCAGTAAACTTCACCCCCCACTTCCCAATACGTTCGGTGCGTTTCTGTTGAATGACCATTTGTTCAACAGAAGTGTCACCCCTATCAACCCTATTGCCTATTGGAACCCTAACTGATATATCACTGGCTGAAGGATTACTGTCACCACCCCTCGGTTCAGTCAATGTTCCTTCGGCCAGTCCTAACGCAGACCGTCCAACTTGTGTCTGAAGTTGGGTTTGAATTTTAATCGGAGTCTTTTCCTTGTTCAACTCCTCCTCCCTATCACTATTCTCACTATCTCCAGTGAGATCTCCTAACAAACACAAAACCTTGTTCCGAAGTGAACTAACTTCATCTTCTTCATCTTCGGCCTCACAAGGTGTCCTAGCTAACCTGCCTATACACCACTCAATCTTTGTCACTATCTTAATGAACTCCGAAGATTTTGGATTCCTCGGAGGTACTTTAAGAAGGACCCTAATCTCCTCAATTTTAGCTTCTATTGCCTCTACATCCTCTTCATAAGTGAAGGGGTAAACTAAACTGACTTCCATCGAGTTCCTCTTAACGAGTAACCTCGATGACCTCAATGCCTTTCGCATTTCCTCAACTGTCCCTACTTTCAATCCCCTGACCTTCATCTCGTAGGCCAGTTCGTCCTGCGCTAACCTACCAATATTCATTTTAATTAACACAACAAAAAAAAACTTTAAAAAAAAATTATTTATAAAAAATATAAAAAAAACTACTTGGCAACCCTAAATTAAAAGTCTAATTCGTAAATTAATTTATTGTTAATAATGTAAAAAAAACATGTAATTTTAAAATAAAACAAAAAATTATTTCCTAACAAATTCTAGAAGTAATCGAAAAAAATTGGGATGGTCACACCAAAATCCTACTCGAACTAACTTAACTCAAAATTTAAAAATTAACTTCCACTCGAAAAAATATAAAATACACTCTCAATAAAACTATCACGCAAGAAGAAATAAGTCACTCGAATATTAGAAGTCGCTAGAGATAAGACTCTCTCTCACACAAAAAAAGAGAGAGAACAACAAAAAATAAGAAAACAAAATGTCCACCGAAATAAGTTATTTAAATATAAATAATCAAAAAAAGAAAAAAAAAACAATTTAACTAATAACAGAACAGACACCACACAAAATATCAATAATAATAAAAAAACGAGTTAACACTGCACAAATTAAAAAGTATACTTGCGATTTTTGTTTTCGCTTTGTAAACTCCCTCGATGAAAATTGTATACAAAAATTCCTATGTATTTTGCACGATACCAAAAGCACTCCCTTGACCAATTTATCCAAAAAAAACACGGTCAATTTCTCCTTTCTGTTTCTCCCTAGCAGGAACAAAACACCTCCAAAAATCACTTCTGTATATAAACACCTTTATTGTAATACCTATAAAAAAAAACAAGCCGAATTAAATGTTCTTTTTTTAAAAACAATAATAGAAAAAAACACGATACAAAATAACCACGAAAATTCTTCCCCTTGGCCCCACGTTGGGCGCCAATTTGTTACACTTTTTTTTTTACTCGCGAGGGAAGGTATTTAAATTATTGAATTATTATTAATTATCAAAACAAATCAATTAAACAAACTAAACTGACGACGGCTGCGTAGCGACGACGACGACGACGCACGCAACGAAATTATCAACTCGCACTCAAGTGAGTACGAATGCGACACAAAAGAGAATACAAAAAAAATGCAACAATACAGCTCGTTGATGAAGCTGTACCCGCGGCTGCTCAGCTGGGCTGGGTTCTTTTGGAAGAATTTTATTTATTATAACAATGTTGATTGATTTATAAAATCAATCAAATTGCTACAATTTAGGAATATGTTATTGCAAGTACCACAGTGGGATACGTTGCAATAAAAATGGGCGCCAGGAATTTTTTTTTAACAAACCGAAGAAGAAAATTCCAAAACTCTTATGATGAGTGAAGCGATTAAAAAAAGACACAACGAACGTTGGTTTTTGATTTTAAAATTTATTCTTTGGGAAACCGTGGGATTGAAGATCCCTGGACTAAAACCCAAAATGTTTTCAAAAAAAAAGTTAAAATTACAATCGAATGAAAGTTAGACAAATTAAACAAAACAAAGCAAACAAAAGAAAATGGGCTTTTAACACCGTACGCGTACCAAACAAAAGAACAAAACAAAAAATAGCTACTTATCTTTTCTTTTCTCCTATTTCCCTCCCCTCAAAGTCCTCACACCTCGATCCTCGAATTTTCCTCCTTTTTTTTTCTGAATTTCTCGATAACCTTCTTTTTGATTCCTCTTCCTCCTTCTCGATTTTTCTTATTCCTTAAACAATTCCTCGAACACTTTCTTTTTCTTAACTTCTCGCTTGTAGGGCTCTATCTAGAGTGCCTTCCAAGCTAATTCCCAACTAATTTTTCCTCCCTCGACCATTCCAGTCACACACACATTCATCCAACACAAGCATCCGTTTTCGTGATTGTCGGTCACGGTATCGCGGCTTCCTGGAAGCTTTACGCTCATCAGGAAAGCCACCGTTGTTGACTCTCAGCGAAACTTTGCTTTCACACACACAAACACGGTTTCGACAAGTTGTTGGATGAGTTTCCAAAACTTGCCGAAACATAATGGCGAGTTCAGACCCCTTCCCAACTTTTCCTATTTTTCGAGAAAGTTCAAAGAAAAACAAAAATCGAGAAGAAGTCTAAACTAGGCATTTTCCTATTACTATTAATTACGCGCGAGGTTCGAGGTGTGAATTTCATACCAAATATTAAGTTAAATTACTTTAAAAACGCGGCGTTAAAAACCCATTTTGTACATTAATAATTAAAAGTTAATTAAGTGAATTTCATTAAATCTACGTTAAAAGTTAAAATGTTAAAATGCAAATATGTTGTTGTTGTTGTTGCTGTTGTTGTTGTTTAAGTAAGGGTCCGCCTGACCACATACTTCTTCGGCTCATCCGCCGGCATTTTCGACCTCGTCGAAAGAACTCGTTCTCCATCTCGATCACCTGCTTTTGTTGCTTTTGCAAAATAAAGGCTAGGTACACCTGTGGTTGATGAGACCATGGTTGCCCTCAACTTTGCCGATATTTTGCAGCCACAACGAGAAAAAGAAAACAGCCAAAGGCTGGTTTTTGTTGCGGTAAAAATTTACCGTAACAACTCAACCATCAACACTAGAGGCACAATCTTCCAAAGGTCCATCCAATTACTCGGATACGCAGATGATATGACATAATTGGAAGATCAAAGCGTGATGTCAGTGGAGCGTTTTTGAGCATTGCGATGGAAGTGGAGAAGATGGGTTAAGTAGTCAATGAGGATAAGACCAAGTAATGCAGTCATCAAAAAAAGGATATTGAATGACGACGTCTTGGGCAAAACGTCACCGTGGACAGCAATAGCCTTGAGGTAGTTGAGGACTTTGTCTACCTAGGCACTGCTATAAACGCAAACAACGACACCAGTGCTGAAATCAAACGAAGAATAACTCTTGCTTCTTTGGACTAAGAAGGCAATTGAGTTGTAAAGTCCTCTCTCGATCCAAAATCACCATCTATAAGACACTCATCATCCCGGTCTTCATTAATGGCGCTGAGGCCTGGACCCTGTCAAAGAAAGATGAGAGCGTCTCAGGATGCTTCTAGAGAAAAATTCTTCCGGTGATTTTTGATCCCGTCTGCATAGATGGAGAATGGAGGAGAAGATGCAGCGACGAATTTTACGGGCTGTACAGCGACACTGACCTAGTTAAAAGAATTAAAGTCCAACGACTTAGATGGCTGGGTCATAGAGCGAATGGACATCAACGCTCCAGCCCGGAAGGTCTTCGAATCCAATCTCGAGTGACGGCGCAGTAGAAGAAGACCGCGACTGAGGTGGGTGAGGACCTCAACCGACTTGGCGTGCGAAATTGGAGACCGAGCTGGCTGGAGACGCATGTTGGTTGAGGCCCAGGTCCGCCCCTAACTGTACCACCGCCTTAAGTAAGTAAGTAAGTAACACGTCTAACATTAAAATTTCACATGCAAATTTCTAAAATCTTTTAACTTAAAATTAGATTTCTAAATACATTTAATAATGCTTAGCTAATTTGTGTTGTAGTAATAAAGTCCAAGTTCTAATAACAAATATCAATCAATTCATTGTAATTGCTTTTCCAAAAACCTATATTCTTAAATTAGTTTTGTTCACATTTCCAGAAAATGATTTGCAACCTTTTTTAACTGAATGCAATGAAATTAAAATAAAAGAGTATGTTCCATTATTTTTTCTTTAACGTACGGTATTAAAATAAGGTTTTTAAGTTAAAATCGAAGTGATATCTTATATATTCGATAAAGTAATGAATAACAAATAAATAATAAAAGACCAAGCATTAACCTTTTATCCTTAAATCGACAAAAGGAATTACATGTACGAGTAGGTACTAGTGTATCCCTTATTCTATTGTACTAACTTTCTTCAAACGGAAGCAAGTCTTGATTGGTGATTTCTTTTTGTTCAACGTTTCTCACCTTTAATACTTAACCTTTTCAACCTTTCTTCATTAAAACCGTAATCATGAAAAACGATTTGGATCTTCATAAAACAAAAAACAAAAGGAGATAACTATTTTTAGATGAAAAGGAGCTTCGACGAGGAATTTTCAAAAGCTCTATAGAAAATATCTAGAGTTGCCTCACTTTAAAAAATACATAAGTTCGTTTAGATTTCTGACTTAAATATTTTGAACTTTATTTTTGCTCCTAAAAATTTAAAATGGCATAAATTCTGTTGATTTTAGAATCTAAGCAAAGAGCTTATGTGATACAAAATTTTCAACCGAAAAATTGATTTAAAATTAAGATTAAAATTGTCTAACCTTTGAAAAGTATGAAGAAACAAATTTAAAAAATATTTGTTTTGGAATGCATATTTTTTGACATCAAAAAAAGAATTCGAACATACATATGTGGAAGAAGTTATAAAATTAAGGAATTCAACATAATATAATTTAAGTATTGTAAGTAGCTTCATATATTAAATTCGAAAAGCATAAGTGGGGTTAGGATAAGACAGGAATTCGAGATGATCCCAAAACTCTTTCATATCGACTTCTGTGCGGTGCTTGGGTTTTCTTTATGCTTTTATTCTTCAAATTATGTGTCTCTTGTCTTTTACAAAAACGAATATTTATACCGAAGAAGTCTGGAAACACTATACCCACCGGATTCCTTCTTCGAACACTTGACTTCAAAGTGAAGAAAAAATTTACCTTCCTATACATTAAATCCCTTACCTGCTTCTATACGTGCACCATGTAAAGGTATCTAGAAGAAAAAGAACCATTGAGGTTAATGTCAAGAGGGAACTACATATTCTTATTCTCAATCAGCATACGGCCAGGCTAGCATACCTCCCAGGTCCCAGGTCCTAGTTATATGCTACACAAAATACCAAACCAATCCATGAAAAGTGCAAAAGTCGCTCGTATCGTAAATATATTTTCGTCATCGTCCTCGTCGACACGTACTATGTCTCTGAATAGGTGTCAGTTGGATCCTTTGCATCCGTAGTGTTCCACATGAACCATGAGTGGGGTTGGAATTTATATCCTTGATCCTAAAGTTGGCCTTCTTGTTTTTGGTTTTGTTTTCTTCAAGTTTTGTTTTCTCTTTTGTTTTGTTTTAATGATGATATGGGAAAGAATGGAACTTGTGATTTTATGCCAGTCAACACAAATCAATACAATTTGCTATCTAATAAATGTTTTGTGTGTGTTTGGTGTTTATATTAACTTTACGACACACACATACTACACGTATATAGCAGCTACTATAAGGACATAAATTGGCATTGTAAAGAAAATGTTGGTATACATTTGAAGAAATAAGATGATAATTTTGGGAGGACAAATTTATGACACAGATTGTGGTAAATTTATTTTTATTTGGATACTTCTTTAATTTACTGCTATGCAGTTGATACCAAATTAGGTTTATAGATATGTTTTTAGGGGCACTATATTGGTTTAGCTTGGATCGTAATTAAACTATAGATTGTATTAGGTTTTATTGTTAAATTAACTGAATTATCGAAGGATAATTACATACTTTTAAAACATTCCTTGAGTCAATAATAAACAAGTCGCCTTAAACAATATTAATTCTTCTTACTTAATGTTTTTAGACTTTTAAGTCAAAGGTTGATATTTACTTGAAACTTTAAGTTAGAATCTTTGGCGTCGTGATCGTATGATTTTATATTCCTAATACTAAAAGTAAATCCCTCATCTATTGAACACTCCCTTACAAAGTATTTTATATTAAGCATTCATATCTTTAGAGTTGTGATGCTTTTTTGTAGGAGGATGAGGTAATCTCGTCGCGTTCCCAGGTCCTGGGTTCATCCTAAAGGAAACAACAAATTTGGATTAAGAGTTTTCAAACTCTGACTTCCAACCAATTTTATTTCTCTTAAATCGTAATCATTGAATGCTTAAAACTATTTAAACACAGTATTTCGTATACTGTCTTTTCTTTAAGGCTAAGATTATACAGGGTTTTGCATTTTGCGGTTTAAAAAGTAAACGTAAATAAAACACATTTCAAATATTTTTTTATCATAACATTTCTTTTCAACTTTGCTTTAACTTCCTATGGGAAAGTTATTGTAATGGGGCCGATTTTTCGAATTGAAAGTTTTGTCATTTCTCGACGTTTCAAGGTCCCTAGAGTCGAAATAAAAGATTTTTAGAAAGATGTCTGTGCGTGCGTTTGTACGTACGTCTGTAGGTTCGCGACGTTTTTTTCGTCATCCATAGCTCAAGAACCAGAAAAGATATCGACTTAAAATAAATTTTGTTATACAGATAATAATTCAGAAAGATGCACATTGCGTGGGTAGTTTTTTTACCATAGCATTTTAAAAAAAAACGTGAAAATTTGGTTAACCCAAAATACCTCACGAGCCAATAACGCTAGAGACTTGCATTAAATTTTGTATTATATATTGAAATATGATACCAAACAAATATATTTTTGAAAAAATATCCAATTAACCATTTTTTTATAAATCAAATAAGATACTCAGAGGCCTTGAGACCCTAATCTGGGCACCATTAACGTATTTAACAATTGAGACACAAAAACAAAAGGAAGGTCATTAAACAATAGAAAAAAAAGCGAGGGACCTAATGTAGATCGCTGCGGAACACCACACATTGTAGAGACCACACATTGTGTATTTCAAACTCAATTCACAATTCCTCAAGATATTTTACAATATCAGTTGTACAGCTATAGTTTTTTAGAAAACCGGAGTGAAAAGAAATTAATAAGTTATTTTGACCTATTAGTGATTTGATTCCTGATTAAAATTTCGAAAAATTTGGAAAGATACTTATTGGCCTAAAAGCTTCAGGTCCAATTCTGTTGGAGTTTTTGGGTATTAGAATATCTTTGACATACTTCCACATTGCTGAAAATTCAGATCTCATAATATGGCTATTTATTATGTGGGTAAAAGTATAATAAATGTAAGGCAAAATCATCTTAATAAATCTTAGAGAAACACCATCATAACTTATTGCATTTGATTTCACACCGTTAATTGCTTTCAATGTCTCAAAATCAGTAACACAATGAAATTCTAAAGAATTATTATTGAGATCATTAGTTTCAAGAGATGTTAAAATGTTTCAATTTGTTTTAGTACTGCTGACATCATTGCGTTTCTACTTCATTTAATTCTAATTCACATTTATAGGTGCCCGAAGTTAACCAAATGATTTATATTTTTCAATCCCTAATTTAAAGTCCATGTTACTCTAAGATAAATGATAGCTAATGATTCTAGAGCACCATTGTTTATGCAGCAGATGGATAATATTCTAAAAATAAGAAACTGATTGCATAGTAGATAGCGCCGTAATCTTAATCGAAATAATTGGAAACTTTATAGTATGTTGAGAAATAAAGTAATCACAGAGGTTAAAAAGGCTAAATTAAACTTCTTTTCGAAAAAACTTCAACCCTACCAGGATAGCTCTGGTACCTTGAAGAATCTTAAATATTTGTGAGTAATTGCATATATAGGGTTTTTAAATTGGCGCGGGTAGATTTTTGTGCCCCGTGGCGGCCATTTTGTTTTGCTGAAATGTGTCAAATCTTTTGTTTATTATTCATTATTCCTGGAAAGTTACACGATTGAACAGCACGTTCAAATGATAAAATTTTATTATAAAAATGAGTGTTCGTTAACGCAAACGTTGGGCGCATTGCGCCCATTTTACGGTAGACGTGGTGGCCCTTCAACGTTTTATGTCCAAATTTGAGACGACTGGTTCAGTAAACAATCAGCCAACACCCGTACGTACAAGGAACGCAAGATCGGACGAGAACATCGTGCACAAGAACTCTTTCGCAGACTTCAACTTGGTGAATTTTGCATCGGGATAACTATGTTATGTGTGTGTGCAATCGTTGAGCCCACTGACGTTACGTAACATAGAGGAAAAGTGTAACGCTTCGTTACAAACTTATGTAAAGGGTGTCCCAAAATTAACGCAAGATTTGAATTTGCCGCCATTTGTGCAGTGAAGTGTTGGCAACCCTGAAAAAAAAGCAATTTGACAGCTAACAGTATAGGGTTATTAAAAATGGAGCGTTACACGATGGAACAACGTGTCTTCATTATTAAAGAATATTTCAAAAATAGTGAAAGCTTGGCGGCTGCAGTTCGAAAATTTCATACAAAATATGGTCGGAATAGTGTTTTAACTTCGTCAACTGTGAAGAGATTAATTGAAAAATTCATGGAGACTGGATCCGTTGGAGACGCCAAATACACTGGTCGTCCAAAAACAAGCCGTTCAAAAGTGAATGTCGAAGAGGTGCGTGAGAGTGTTGCTGACAATCCAGGAACCTCAATTCGACGTCGTGGACAAGAATTGCAAATTTCAAGAACCTCTCTACAGCGTATACTCAACAAAGATCTGTGTCTTCATGCTTATAAAATTCAATTAACACAACAATTGAAACCTAATGACCATGGACAGAGAAGAGAGTTCGTTGAATGGATTATTGAACATCAACAAATGGACCCTGATTTTTCGAGCAAAATCATCCTAAGCGATGAAGAACATTCTCATCTTGATGGCTTTGTCAATCGCCAAAATTGACACATTTGGGGTTCGGAGAACCCACATGTGATTGTCGAAAAACAAATGCATCCACAACGCGTGACTGTATGGTGTGGATTTTGGGCTGGAGGCATAATTGGGCCATATTTTTTTTTAAATGATGCTGGTCAAGCAGTGACTGTTACTGGTGCTCGATATCGCGACATGATTATACAGTTCTTTCTGCCAAAATTGGATGATATTTATGTGTCCAATATGTGGTTTCAACAAGACGGTGCCACATGTTATACAGCCCGTGAAACAATTCAATTACTGCATGAGACATTTCCAGGTCGTGTACTCTCTCGTTTCGGTGATCAAAATTGGCCTCCTAGATCGTGTGATTTAACACCATTAGACTTCTTTTTATGGGGTTATTTGAAATCACAAGTCTATGTCAACAAGCCCACAACCACCCGTGCATTAAAGGAGGAGATTCAACGCTGCATCAACGAAATTCAGCCACATTTTTGCAGAATGGTCATGGAAAATTTCAACAAAAGAGTGCGCATGTGCATGCTAAGCCGTGGAGGCCATTTGTCCGATGTGTTATTCCATACATAACCCTATCCTATGTACTTTACGAGTCAATAAAAATATAACTATCGAAAGACTAAAAACGGCGTTTTCTATTTAATTCAAATCTTGCGTTAATTTTGGGACACCCTTTATAAATGAAATAGTGTCTATTTAATAATACAAGTCGATGACATTTTCTGGATAGACCGCAAAAGCAAATAGATTCGCAAATGTTAAATTTGTCTTAAATTTTTTACAAGCGGTATACGTAATTGGACCCCTGATATGTGGCTTATTCACATCACATGGACTTACTACTTTAAGAAATCTCTAAATAACCTCTTGGCAAAATGTTGGTCTGTCAATCAAATTGTATTTTTTAACGGCCTTAATTCTAGTCCGACATCAGCTCACTCTATAACGTAAGTTTTTTGAGATATTAAGTAAGTATATAAGGCTTTTTCAGGCTGTTTAGGTTTTTGAGGTAGCTTTTTTTTAAAATAAAATTCGTAATTGCTTATTAAAACTATAAAACCTATCTTCAATACTTAGTTTCATTACTCATAGTTTTTAAAAAAGGTTTTCAAAAAATCTTCTTAAGTTGTTACATTTTAAATGTTTTACATAAATCTTAAATAACCGCCAAATTATTTATGTTAAAATGGTATTCAACAGAATAGGGATAAGAACGGTTTAAAAGATATTTTTTAACGACGACGCCATAGTTTTAACAAGGCAATCACCGAAGACTCATACTAAATGATTTAAACTTTATTTTAAAGACAAAAATTTGTACTATCTTAGCTTTAAACACACACAATTTTTCGTTATCTTAAACATTTTAAAAGAGGCATATTTTGATAATGTGATGTGAATGTGAAAAAGATTCAAATTCAGGACGACTAAATTTCTTAAAGAACCATTATGAATCGGTATGCTGCAAAAAGAACTCAAGTCTCATGATTGTGTTTCTGAGTTATTGACATTTCATATAATAAACTTTATGGCCGCTGGAAAAATCATTAAATCGTTGAATTTGAAAATCGATATTACAATCCGGTAGTTAAATCATTTATGAATAAGATGAAACCAAAAAGTTGTATTTAATTTAGCTTATTTAACTTTTCTTCATACAAAAGAAAAAAAGTCTTGGACATGGGCTTTTTTTGCATTAAAAAGTATTTATTTATGGACATGGGTTTTTTTCATAATTTTGTATTTTAATTTATTAATCTTGATCTGATTCAGTATCATCATTAATATCGGGTTTCGGAGCTCGATTTTTGATAACTTTGCTTGTTTTTAAACTTCTATACCAGTGATGGAACTTATCTGGGATAGCACCTGATTTACACAAATTAATTAAGTCTTTTTTCTTTTGAATGCTTATAGGAAGGCTGCTTCTATCGGGTGATTTTTTAAGAGCTTGAAAACTTTTTTTTTTTAAAAAACGCATAAAATTTGCAAAATCTCATCGATTATTTATTTAAAACGTTAGATTGGTTCATGACATTTACTTTTTGAAGATAATTTCATTTAAATGTTGACCGCGGCTGCGTCTTAGGTGGTCCATTCGGAAAGTCAAATTTTGGGTAACTTTTTCGAGCATTTCGGCCGGAATAGCCCGAATTTCTTCGGAAATGTTGTCTTCCAAAGCTGGAATAGTTGCTGGCTTATTTGTGTAGACTTTAGACTTGACGTAGCCCCACAAAAAATAGTCTAAAGGCGTCAAATCGCATGATCTTGGTGGCCAACTTACCGGTCCATTCCTTGAGATGAATTGTTCTCCGAAGTTTTCCCTCAAAATGGCCATAGAATCGCGAGCTGTGTGGCATGTAGCGCCATCTTGTTGAAACCACATGTCAATCAAGTTCAGTTCTTCCATTTTTGGCAACAAAAAGTTTGTTAGCATTGAACGATAGCGATCGCCATTCACCGTAACGTTGCGTCCAACAGCATCTTTGAAAAAATACGGTCCAATGATTCCACCAGCGTACAAACCACACCAAACAGTGCATTTTTCGGGATGCATGGGCAGTTCTTGAACGGCTTCTGGTTGCTCTTCACTCCAAATGCGGCAATTTTGCTTATTTACGTAGCCATTCAACCAGAAATGAGCCTCATCGCTGAACAAAATTTGTCGATAAAAAAGCGCGAAACACATTTCGAACCGAACACTGATTTTGGTAATAAAATTCAATGATTAGCAAGCGTTGCTCGTTAATAAGTCTATTCATGATGAAATGTCAAAGCATACTGAGCATCTTTCTCTTTGACACCATGTCTGAAATCCCGCGTGATCTGTCAAATACTAATACATGAAAATCCTAACCTCAAAAAAATCACCCTTTATAAACTTGATTTATGTTGACTTCTTTTAGATTAATGGGGCTACCTTTACCGAAAATCCGAATTTGTGATCGTATTTGTATTCAGTCACACCAGGTTTAATCTTTTGGTACCTAAAAGATTTTACCTTCAACCAATTATCTTTTTCTCCACCTCCGTTCAAATTTGTATTTGTTATAATCTCCGATAGTTTTGATAAGTCCAGAAAATCAGTAAACTTCATTTATTGGGTTATATTATATGGACTTCCTTTGCTTTTAAGCCTCTTGGAGCGTGCGAGTCGGTACATAGTAAGCCAATATTGAATAGTGTATACTGGAACATTCTTTTGCTTTTCGATAGCACTGTGCATGCTATCGACCCCCATATAGCTGTGACCGCTTTCTAGAAATTTGTGTTCAATTATATCCAAATTTAAGATTTGAAGAGTGCTGAAATATTTGTATTCATATTTTGGCCACTGCAGGTATCAGAAAAAAGAGACATTTCTTTTATTTCTAGTGAAAGTTGATGCAAGTATTTATACAAGCACGAACCAATTTCAATGCTACCCCTTTTACCATCAGTTTCTGTTCAGAAATGGTTCGTTTAATGGTGCAGCGTTGTAGATGGTTAAATTGTATGCACATAGTTTTCGGGTGTAGTACATTTGACTAACGTCACTCGATGGAATTTCCAAGACAGATATATATATATCACGGTTTTTATCAGAATGTCCTAAAGGTATTTTGACTTTAAACTAAAACAAATACTATTCTGAAACAAAAGTTCAACCTTTTACACTAAGAACATTCAATAATAAACGTTTCCTTATAATGTAAATTCAGAGAAAATCATTTAAAAGGCATTTGAAAAACCCCCTCATAACTATTTTTGAAGTAGGCTATGAAATATTTTTTCTGCTGGAATATTTGAATTTGAGGACATGAGTTTTTTTTGCAGTAAAAATATAGATAATAGAAAAAAAAATTGTGTAAGAAAAACCCAGGTCCACTTGGGATCTTTTTGCACCACACGTTTGGATGTTTTGGACATACATAGATTGAATTGCTTTTATACAATAACTACAAAACTAATGTAAATAGACATGGGATTTTTTTAACACAGCATAAACTATGAACTTTGGGACATTTTTGCATCATTAAGTCAAAATCACAAAAAAGTGGACTGAGTTCTTTTTGCAGCATACCGACGCATTGCTTGTTTGTTTAACAGAAAACAAATATTTTTGTCGGGAAGTGTAATTATGTCAATACGTCTCCTTTTGAATATTGGAATTTTGCGTCATTGTTTTTCATTTCATGAAAAATGTATCTAAATAAAGCCTATCTTTCACAGTTTTACGTCAGAATTTCTTAAATTTTCATTAATTATCAAAAACAAATGTTTAAAATACGCTAATGGGATTTGGGTTCACATTAAAGTAGCAAAAAGAAAAAAATACATAATGTCCATATTAATATATGATATCTAGTACATCTGGTGTGCAGGTTAGTGCGTATGACTGTCATGCCAGAGGTGCTGGGTTCAATCAATGCCTGAACCATTTAAAAAATTTTTCACGAGTACTGCCTCTTGAGAGGAATTGAAAAATCTTCCATGAATAATACTTGTCATGAAAAGTGCTTTCTCCAATTAGCCGTTCGGAATTGGCTTAAAACTGTAGGTCCGCTCCATCCCTCACAAAATTACTTCCACAAAGGAATTGTTGAGAGTTGTATGTCACTAGGCCCTAGTTATCAACGGATTGTTGCGCCACCTAATTTATTTTATTTTATTTTGCTCAGTAATCTTACCAGTACTTAAAAGACCGCATTTTGCAATAATTTAAACCAACTTTATATTTTATTTGTATAGAAAACAAATAGAAAACAAATCTGCATTCAAACCAATAAATGCATTGATTTTTGTTTAATATTGGGATAAAAAACAAGAATTATGAAAAACAAAAATGTTCAATGTGGCGTATACGTACTTTTTTCTGTCTATTTACATTATTAACGAACAAAAAAAAAATAAACTCCATCAGGCAGGACTAACAACTGCTTGCCTCTGGTTTTACAATATAAATGGAATATGCATTTGAAACCATTGCAAGACAGACACATGTTCATCAAACACAAAATAACCATTAATCACGAGGACAATTTTCCAACCAAAAACCATCAGTGACAACAATTGGGAATTGAAATGTTGGCCATGTTGCTCTGCTCTGAGTTAGAATAAAGCCGAATGGCAAGCAAAGGCATTTAGCATTGTAAGTGTGGCATTATGTCCATTCGAAAGAGGGAAGAAATGCAATCACCACAGAAAACCAAAACAACAGACCGACCAACCAACCGACGACGACGACGTGATTGGAGCCACGATTGACAGGACAGACAGGAGAGCATTCCATTCAAGGTATTTATTTAGATTTTATGTATAGGCTTTGGCATACAAAACACATTGATTGCAAAACGCCTCCCTCAACTATTAGGGCTCACAAAAGCAAATATTCGACAGAAAGTGATGTAAATTTTGTAGGCATATAGATTTGTGAATTCTTACGCTTGGAAATGTAAATTAAAACGATCCAATAGTTGCTAAGTACAAGTTCAATATATAGAAATGATGAAGGGAACATTATTGCGCTTCTAGGAAGTAGGCTTTATAATTCCATTGACACTCCTTCCGCCCCGTCAGCCAATATTTGTCTCCCCAAAATTGTCTTTGTCACGAAATACATTCAATTCTGATGCTTTATAGTGTTTTCAAATTCTAAATTAAATTTAACAAATGGAGCACGTGTTTTTGAAAATGAGATTAGTTTCCAAAGAAGATCTCAAGAGACAGAAGGTGCTCAGCGATGGTGTTCAGATGCTGATGCTGATGCTGATGCTGATGGGTGCACATTTCAGTTTCACAAAAACACCCACAAAGCTCATTAGGGAAATAAATTAGACTTACCTTCTGCCATACTTAATTTTTGTTTGCCATCAAGGAAGAATTATTATTACCATTTTATTAATTTAACGTCTCTTGTAATTATGGATGTACCTAACCTACACTACATACAGAAGAGTTAGAGCGTCGTCGTAGTACAAGAGTGCAGATTATTCCCCAAAGTCATTAAATGCAAAAGGTATAAAGAATAATTAAAAGGGTCGATGACACTGGTACATCCGCTCAAGGTTAACATCAACGAAGAAGGAAAACTCTATGAAGATGAAAGTTGAAAATGGAAATTTCTTTAGGAATAATTTAAATGTTGAAAGTTTTGTAATTTTCAAATTATCTTCTTGGTATTTTAAGCTATTCAAAGGTCAATTTTGACAAAGTAGTGTTTGTATAACAAGAAAAAAAGGCTTTTTATAGTTGGTGGCGGAAAAACTATTATGCAAATATTCAAATATCAGGTGTTAGTACGGAATAGTTGGATGGATGAACTTTATTTTTCCTAGTTTTTTGGAAATGTATTCAGTTTGGGATGGAGTTTAAATTAAGAAGAACCCTTACGAAACTTTTGTTAAGCTCATCTTTGTTCTTGATACACAATTAAATGTAGGGCTCGCCTTATTATCAACTCAACTCTCATGGTTTTTCTTGTGAAAATATTATTATATTTAATATTAAAATGTATTGTTTTTTTTGACAATTCCTTTCAGATGCCATTCAAAGGCTATCCGGCTTTCTTTGACTAAAAATTTATGTCAGGAAGACTTAAATTTTTAATAAAAAAAAGGCATTTTAAATCCCAAAACAGTAATCAAAAAGATTCAGGGATGCTACCCACACTGGATAGCTTTCCATTCGCTTCGGTCTGTCGATATTTCTAAAAGTTTTACAAAATATTAATAAAAACATTTTGTGTAAGGTAAAAAACAGTTTGAAGTCAATATTTTTCTTTGTTCTTCTAAAACTTCAGTATAAAACCTCTTCTTATTTTTGAAGGTTTTGGTTTTTTTTTTTCGTAAATAGAAGACTCAAGTGCGTTTTTGGGGCACAAGCCTAAATATGAAAATTATACTCGAGTCTTGAACGAACAAAAGCTTTGTAAATTATAGCCAGATCAGAAGGGTTAAAACATCCTTCCATTGTTGGAGAAAATCCAAGCACTTAGCAGCTGTTTGGCGATGTCAAATATGTGATCACTGTACAAGAGATAATTGTTATGCCCAACACACTGTTTGGCGAGATAAACCAAAAGATCACCAGTAGACATATCGCTACGAAAGCCATCCTGCCGGTCACTTAGATCGTTCTTCGAGATATTTCTGCAATTGGACGATAGTAAGAGGATGAGGAGGATTCGCCTTTTTAAGGAATATGCTGGACAATGCTGTTTTCCATCTACTCGTAAAGAGACTTATAGAATAGAAAGATAGCAAACCTTGTGCAGTGGTTTTGCCAGCGTCGAAGAACACCTATTCAAAACAATAGCGGATATACTATCCGGGTCAGGGGATTTGTGTAAGTCAAGGTCTTTAAGTACTCTAGCGAGTACAGGCAATTCCAGTGTATTTAAAAACTAGGTGAGATAGTTTACTACATCATCATGGTTGATAACGGTGTCGATTGATTTGAAAGAAACGAAATGAAAGGTCGCACTGAGATTCTCGAATCTTTATTTTTCGCCCCCAATATTGTTCGTTAACAATCTGGGAAAACAACCTAAATGAGCTTCTCTTTTGACTCTGTGATGTGACAGAAATATGTGGGTAACGTGAGATTATTATTTTTTACATGATCTTTCAACGTTCTGTCCAGTTCCTACAGTGACCTTTTATGGGCCTTTGTGCATTCATCCCAAACAAGCAATTTCTATACCTGTTGTATACCTGATCTTGACCATATTTTTGGCAACGATGTTACAAATTGGTGTTTAGTTGAATTATATGTTTTATGGTAATTTGAAGGCAGAATGAGCCTTATAGCAGAGTAGCAGCTATTCCAGACTAAGCCAACGATAGGGCTTAATTATTAACTTCCCATAGGAAGTTATTGTAATGGGTCCGATTTGTGGAATTGAAAATTTTGACATTTCTCGACGTTTCAAGGTCCCTAGAGTCGAAATAAAAGATTTTTAGAAAGATGTCTGTGCGTGCGTGTGTACGTACGTCCGTACGTTCGCGACGTTTTTTTCGTCGTCCATAGCTCAAGAACCAGAAGAGATATCGACTTCAAATAAATGTTGTTATAAAGATAATAATGCAGAAAGGGCTCTCAAGAAAATTGCGAGGGTGGTTTTTTTACCATAGCAGTTTAAAAAAAAGGTGAACATTTTGGTTAAACCTAAATATCTCATGAACCAATGACGCTAGAAACTTGAATTAAATTTTATATTATATATTGTAACGTGATACAAAACAATTATATTTTTGGAAAAAAATCCAATTAACGGTTTTTTTTTTATAAATCAAAAAAACTAAAAAAAAAGATTGTCACTTCGAAAATTTTACGACTAAAATATGATTTCATCTCCAAAACAATTTTGTGCAACGAAAAATAATGTTTTTGACATCTGATAAAATTTTGAGAAAATTTTGTCAATTCGACAGTTTTTTTTACAAAAAATAAAAACCTTAAAAAAAAACTTAATAAAAGTTGGTAAAAATTGATTTTTGACTCAAATATCTTTTCAAAACTTTGAGAAATTGGCTTTAAACTACTTTTATCTTTCAAAAAATATTGTTTTCAACATTCAGTAAAATTTTGAAAAAAAATCGAATTGGCAGTTTTTTTACAAAAAAATTAAAAACCGAAAAAAAAATTTGACAAAAGTTGGTAAAAATAGATTTTCGACTCAAATATCTTTTCAAAAATTTGAGATAATGGCTTCTAACTAATTTTAACTTATATGAAATATTGTTTTCAACATTAGGAAAAAATTTGAGAAAAATTGAATTGACAGTTTTTTTTACAAAAAATAAAAACCTAAACAAAAATTAATAAAAGTTGGTAAAAATTGATTTTCGACTCAAATATCTTTTCAAGACTTTGAGATATTGGCTTTAAACTACTTTTATCTTTCAAAAAATATTGTTGTCAACATTCAGTAAGGTTTTGAGAAAAATCGAATAGACAGTTTTTTTTACAAAAAAGAAAAACCTAAAAAAAACAATCTAAAACTTCGTAAAAATTTACTTTCGACTCAAGTAGCTTCTCAAAAATTACAAATATTGACTTCAAACTTATTTTATTTTACAGAAAATTTTGTTTTCGATTTTCAGTAATTTTTTTATAAAAATCTAACAGTCCAATTTTTTATAAAAAAATACAAAAAAAAGTACGCAAATTTGGTAAAAATTGATACATTTAGACAAACTTTTAAGCAAGACAAATCGACAGACGGGATGGGAAGTTATCAGTGTGGATCGCATCCCAGCCTCTTTTTTCGTGATGTGATTCTCTCCAAAAGCAATGAAATTAAGAAGGGAGCATTAAGGAAATATATTTCACCAGTGTGTACGCAATTATTTGTTACTGATGTAATTGTTCCACAAACAATGTACAAACAATTTCGGCCAATGTTTCAATGTCGTTCTGATGTTCTCTTTCAACTCATTGTTTAATGTATTTCCGACCATTGTCATATTCATTCACTTTGAAAAAACTTTTCTGGACTTCTAAAAGAATTCAAGATCATAACTAAGCAAATCGGCTCATCCGTTCTCCAGTTTTAGTGAAACTAACGAACAGCATCTAATTTGTATATACATAAATATCGGGTGATTTTTTAAGAGCTTGAGAACTTTTTAAAAAAAAAAAACCCATAAAATTTGCAAAATCTCATCAATTCTTTATTTGAAACGTTAGATTGGTCCATGACATTTACTTTTTGAAGATAATTTCATTTAAATGTTGACCGCGGCTGCGTCTTAGGTGGTCCATTCGGAAAGTCCAATTTTGGGTAACTTTTTCGAGCATTTCGGCCGGAATAGCCCGAATTTCTTCGGAAATGTTGTCTTCCAAAGCTGGAATAGTTGCTGGCTTATTTGTGTAGACTTTAGACTTGACGTAGCCCCACAAAAAATAGTCTAAAGGCGTCAAATCGCATGATCTTGGTGGCCAACTTACCGGTCCATTCCTTGAGATGAATTGTTCTCCGAAGTTTTCCCTCAAAATGGCCATAGAATCGCGAGCTGTGTGGCATGTAGCGCCATCTTGTTGAAACCACATGTCAACCAAGTTCAGTTCTTCCATTTTTGGCAACAAAAAGTTTGTTAGCATTGAACGATAGCGATCGCCATTCACCGTAACGTTGCGTCCAACAGCATCTTTGAAAAAATACGGTCCAATGATTCCACCAGCGTACAAACCACACCAAACAGTGCATTTTTCGGGATGCATGGGCAGTTCTTGAACGGCTTCTGGTTGCTCTTCACTCCAAATGCGGCAATTTTGCTTATTTACGTAGCCATTCAACCAGAAATGAGCCTCATCGCTGAACAAAATTTGTCGATAAAAAAGCGCGAAACACATTTCGAACCGAACACTGATTTTGGTAATAAAATTCAATGATTTGCAAGCGTTGCTCGTTATTAAGTCTATTCATGATGAAATGTCAAAGCATACTGAGCATCTTTCTCTTTGACACCATGTCTGAAATCCCGCGTGATCTGTCAAATACTAATGCATGAAAATCCTAACCTCAAAAAAATCACCCATTAGTTTCAAAAAAATGTGAAGGTACTTGATTTTTCTAAAATTTATATAAAATGTTAAATACAATATCTTTTATGAGATTAAATAAGTTTGAAGTCAACATCTATTGGCGTTTTTCTTTTTCAGTTCAGAGCTGAGCACTGAGCACTCAGAGCAGAGTCTAAGCGAACAGAGTAAAGTAGAGTATAGTAGAGTGTTCAGCATTTTACTCCGTTTACTCTATTATTTTATTCTGAATCCACAGAGCGCGCTCTAAACATGTTCAGAACTAAAAAAGAAACACGAATTTGAAGCTCTGAACGATCAGAGCTAAAAAAGAAACACAATTATTTTTTTGACAGTTCGAGGTCTGTTCTGAACTAAAAAAGAAAAACGCCATCTAATTGTCAATGTTGCAAAGTTATTTTAGTCGAAAAATCAATTTTACCAACTTTTAGTAGTAATTGGTTTTTGTTTCTTGTAAAAATGTTGTCACTAGGTTTTTAATCAATTTTAACAAATGTTAAAAACGTTGTTTTGCATGCATTCAATTATTTTGGGGGTAATATCATTTTAGTTCGCTTAATATTGGGGGTGATGAATAATTTATTTGAGTTATTTTTTTTATATTTATAAAATAAAAACACTTGAATGTTGTTGAAATGTATAGGTTTATTAATTAAGTATCACGTCATAGTCTATAGCGTAAATGGTTCGAGATATATTTGGGGTCGATCCGCCTGTACTAGAGCGTGTTAGTGATTCTATGGAACCAATATTTTTCGCAGTTATACTGCGGCCAGCGTCCTAAGAGATCCTAACACATATAAATCCGCTGGTCCGAATGATATCCTCGCTAAGCTGCTCAAGCTTTTTCATCCTATTCCTCAGGATTCGTTTCGAGCTGATGGAAAACAGACTAAAAAAGGCGAGTCTTCCTCCCCCTCTAACTATCGTCTAATAGCACTCACGGCCCTTCTTTCCAAGACCATGGAAAGGCTGATTAATTATCAGCTCAAGAAATATCTCGAACATCGAAAACTTCGTAATGACCGACACTGGTGATCTCATGGTTCATCTCTCCGAACAGTGAGGCAAATCTTTAAGATTATTGCACTTGATATTTTAAAAGCATTTGAAAGGGGTTTGACATTAGGCTCTCTTATCTAAAATGTATGCTTTTGGTTTTTATGAATCCCCTTTTCATTGGATTAGTAATTACCTTTTCGGATCATTCAATACAAGTAGTATTGGATGGGTTCAAGTCTGAAAACCAAAAAATAAATGATGGTGTACCTCAAGGCTCCGTTTTATCTTCAACGCTCTTTCTCATTTTTATTAATGACCTCCTGTCTGCAACTTCTAATGCAATACATTACTCTTAGCTTTTCATATTCGTTTTCAGACTTACATTCCTCTTTTTCGAATGTGGAACTGCAAACGACAAAATATGATAATCTCATTAAATTTAGCATTGTTCAATGGGGAATTAAAAACCGAGTGGAATTTAATGCTTCGAAACCCCAAATGCTGTCTTGTATCATTAAATCGTCATAAATCCATAAATCCCCCTTGTGTGCCACCAACCACGTCTTGTGGAACGATCGATGTAGCAAAAATTTCGCAAGGTATTTGGGTTTATTAAGACGATGCAAAGCATTTGTCTCCACTTCTGGTCTGACTGTTATCTACAAGACATATATACGACCAAAGCTTGAGAATAACTTCCATCTCTGGGCTCGTGCTCTAGCAAACTTACTTAAGCCTCTTGGACAGTATTGAACGTAGAGCCTTTAGATTGATTGGCAATAATATCATCAATGGATCAGTATACCCTCGAACCCAACGTCGACCGTACTGTCAAATATAGAGATTCATTTTTTAGCCAAACTACGCGAATATGGATTGCCTTACCACACTCTGTCTTTCCCAGTCATTGCAATATTCAAGAATTCAAAGCCAATAATTCGCATTTCTTCTTTTCACCTCATTTAATACATAATAATCATTTGATTGGTGTTCAATTTACAACTTTTCCTTTGGCCACAACTCTACTTTAGCTTAACATTGGATATATTTTTTAATATATAAATATATGCTATTTGCAAAAGGTATTTGTAGATATATTAAAAACCCAAAAAGGTTACTCAATAATTTGTATCATCGTTCTTATTTTGTTCTTAAACGCTAATAAACAAGGTTACCCAAATTTGTCGGTAAGCAACATTGTTTTATCATATATACCAGTTTAAGGCTCATTAAAAGAAATTTAACATTGTACATAGATTGGTATTGACGTATTGTCTGATGCAACAAAAAGGACAAGCTTTTTTTAAAAAAAGACTCTGCCTTCTCTCCCCCGTCAATCATCATTATTGTGGAAAGGGAGTACAACACAAACAAAATGTGTTACAGATGGATTTTTAACGTAATTATCACACGCATATTTGACAACAAATTGCCGCGTGTCGTGTTTCTACGTTCCCCTTATAAATTTTCGAAATCTCAAAAAACTCAACAAAAATGTGTTATCCTCAAAAAAAAGGACACGAACATTATATTCTCATATTGCTTCCCACACGAAACTCCAAAATAAAAAACATTGTAATAGATATGAGGTTTCATAAAATAACTCACAGGACGACGACGACGACTGGAGTATAAGAACTTTAACATTTATTAAATGATAAGGAAGAAAGAAAACGGGAACCATCTGCTGAATGGGTTTTACGTTTTTACCGACCACGCATTTGTGACACGAGTTATTTGGAATTGATGGAGTCCCATGATAATTTAAAATTACCTCACCAAACCTTTTGCCTCCCCTGTCACTTCATCCCAATCTAAAGTCTGGCCAGGATGATAAAAAAGTCATTCATCAGACAGAGCCCCAAATCTACTTGTGACACTTTTTGAGTTTAATGATGCTCTTTCCACGAGCTTATAATATGATGGTTGTCAGGAGGTTTGAGGCAAAATGATGGCCATCAGATTAATGAGACTCCTCTCAACCAAACCACCATCACATCAGACATTGGTTTTATGTATAATTAAATATTCATCTGCCTTAACCTAAACCCTTAGAGTGTCGTCAATATCATGAGGCAGGACGGATGACGAAGGACGCAGGACAGACATTCATTGCTTGACTCATGTGGGCTGTTTTTTTGGTTAAAATTTATGACAAAGGATGCTAGACTAATTTCGAGAGTTGATAATTATCAAATTTTGTGACGTAACTAAGGGTGATAAAAGGTATCATTTGAATTTTTTGAGAGAGCCACCTCAGAAGTCTTAAAGCTACATATTTTCAACATGGGTTTATCTTTGTACCGAAATGAAAAAAAACATATTTTCCTGTGCTTTGCTTAAAGTTTACCCTGGAATTTCAATCTTGATGTTTTTAGTGGAAAGTCTATGAATAATTCAATAAGGGATCCTGTGGAAAGTTAAGCGTTTTTACAGAAGATTAACGCTCCAGACATTTCCGAGGAGGAACACACGATATTTCGTATAGGTACGTTCAATATATGCTTATGGAAAGATAAAATTCCGTTTAGCTTCCGCATGATTATGTTTATTTTGTCAAAGCATTCCTTTACGTAAATACGTACCTATTCCCGTTGAATTATGTGAGTGTTAAATTTATATTATAGGAATGGTATATATGATGTCCCTTAAAATAAAACAACACCGCAAATAAAAGCAAGGCGAAGAAGGGAGAGCGTTTTGTGAAAAGCAAAATAATTTACCTTTAGCGTTTTATTGAGGCATAAAATGCTGTACCCACCTGTATGGGTTACCAAGGATGAGAACAAGGACGAGAATAAGGGCGATGATGATGAAGGCGGGGAATATTGAGGATGGATTGGATATTCACTCGTATAGAGCAGAAATAAGTTGCGTTTTATGTACCTACTCTTATGGGGCAAAATCTTCCCTCTTTTCGAATATTCATGGGCGACATTTTTGAATAAAATATTTTGTGGGTGTATTTCAAAGGACTTCTAGGTACTCGTATGAAGGAATACTTTATAACATGAGGCAGATACCTATGTATAGAGTTGATGAAAATAAATAAGGAAATAGCATGTTAGAAACAATTTCTTATATAAAATTATAAATATTTAAGAAGACATGTTGATTTATCATATTCTCTTGGGGGGGGGGGGGTATGATTAATAAAAGGGTTGCGTGAATGCTCTTTCTATCTTTGCCACACATTTTTATATAAAACGTATGTTTGAGTTTGTCAATTTTGAAAATCTAATGTTTTATGTAACACACAAACTGGTTGATAACATTTTATATACTTAGCTTTTTACAAAATTATGAGGTTTATAAAAAATAAGAGGTTCTTAGAATTCTATATGTGTGCAAGCTTGTATAGTAAATTCTTGAAATTGTTAAGACTTTTGAGATTTCAATATTTAAAGGTTTAGGTTTGGGTTTTCTAAGAAATTGAAAACGTTAGGTCGTATAATTATTTTTAATAACTGAAGAGCAGATGGGGACAAAATGACACCATATCGATAAAGTGATGAAACATAAAGAATAAAACAGAGATCTGACTTCGTTTGATAAGACTAGAGACCAGTGTTTTTCAGGATGTATTTTAAAAAGGGTAGAGGAGGTTGGATAAAAGTTCTAATGGCTCGTTTGAAAAAGAAAAAAAGAGGCTGGGATGCGACCCACACTGATAACTTCCCATCCCGTCTGTCCATTTGTCTTGCCTAAAAGTTTGTAGGTTTTCGTGTTTTGTTAAAAAAGTTTTCAATTGAATTATTCTTAAAAATTTAAAAATCACTAACAACATTTTGCATATTATGATGAAATATTTGGATTTCAAAATCTATTTTTGCTAACGAGATTCTTTTCTTATATATCTAAACAAATAAAAATTGGATGAAAGAAATTAATTTGAGAGATATCGAGAACCGAACATCAATTTTTACAAAATGTTCGTACTATTTTTTGTAGATTTTAATTTCTTTTGAAAAAAACTGACTGTTGGATTTTTATAAAAAATTTATTGAATGTCGTTCACAATATTTTTTGTGAGATAAAATTAGTTTGAAGCTAATATTTTTAATTTTTAAAAAGATATTCAAGTCGAAAGTAAATTTTTACCAAGTTTCAGTATTGTTTTTTTTAGGTTTTTATTTTTTTGTAATTAAATTGTCAATTGGATTTTTCTTAAAACTTTACAGAATGTTGAACATATTCTTAAGGGGGTATTCTAGTGTAGAGACATGAATTTCGGCCGGTTTTTGAAGCGTTGTATAAAGGAAACAAAAAATATTTTAACATCAATTTTTTTATCATTTTTTTATTGATTTGTTGTTCATACATAAAAAAATTAATAAAAAAAAATTAAAATTAACAAAGTTACAAGCAGTCAAAGTGGGGGGTCTAAATAAAAGAGGGTGTCCTGGCGTGCATCCTACCAACCCTCCCGGTGATCTGAAAAACAAAAACCAGACGGATTCTTAATTATTATAGATATCGCTATTGTTTTACCCTTGGATAAGTTAAAAAAAAAACTTTTTAACAAAATGGCAGCAGTTTGAAAAAAAAATGTTCTTGTTGCATATTTTTCAACAATTCCGAATTTTTTAAAAATACTAAATGAGAAGTTAAATTTTTGGGCAAAGACCACACGATAAAGAGATGTATAAAGAACATCCTCTCCAAATTTGAAATAAATCGGTCTATTAGAACTCGATATATCCTTACTGCCAGCTCGAAAAAAGTAGTTGCGAGAAAAACGCGTTCAGAGTTTTGAGACAAGTTTTCGACAATTTTACTTATAGAATACGTATGTGCATATTTTTAATCAGCGATTCCTGCTGACACGTTGTCAGAGCTAGCACTTCCACTCAGTATAAAGGTTGCCACAAAAGTAACTTAAAATGAAACTAAAAGGACAAAACAGTTTCTATGACCTTCAATTAACTTCTGCAATAATATGAATATTAAAAAATCCTTTTAAAAATCTTTTTATTGATTTTTTAAAAATTCTACACTAGAATACCCCCTTAATAATATTTATTTTATTTAAAAAATTAGGTTGAAGCCATAATCTCGAATTTTTGAAGAGATATTTGAGTCGAAAATAAATTTTTCCCAACTTTTATTAATTTGGAATTGTTTTAACCTTAAGTACAAGTTCGACACAATTTTTATAACTCAGAGGAAGCTTGTATATATAATTCGTCAGCTGAAAGTATTAATTTATAAAATCATTTTGATTTTTTGGAAGAAGAGTTAAAAAAAGAAATGAACACGAAACTTCGACAATATAGGTATAACGAAAACACTTTCTCGCTTAAAATCTGACTACAAATCTCGATGAGAAAAGGTTTTTCGAAAATTTCAGATGTTTTGCAAAGAAAACAATTCGTTGCTTGAGATATGTGTTTCTTTTCTTTGTTGCCCTGAAGAAAGGCTTAAGCGCGGAATAAATTTTTTGTTAAAAGTATTGAACGTACAAAAAGAATGAAAACCGCAAACAAATCTTTTGAAACAAACAGTTCTAGAATGTCAGGCCAAGAAGCTTTATTTGTTTCAGTTGAAACGCAACTATCTCGGCATCAATTATATCAGATTATTAGAATAAGTCCACCAGACAAATTTCCTGCATATGAGGTTCTACAAGCTGCAACAAAAACAGTGTTATCCAGCCCCTGAGCGCATCAAAGTTAGCTAAACTTTAATAAATGTTACCCTTCAGGCACTGCTAGATTTAACAACAAAGCGTTTGATGGAATAACAGAAGGAAGTTAATAATCTACTAACAACAGTTGAAATGAAAAATCTGAGCTTATTTTGCAAGTGGGGATTGGATGCGAGTTCGGAACACAGCTTCTACAAACAAGTTTTCCATAATCTTGAGGCAACTGATTCGTCTGTCTTTATTACCTGTGTTGATCCGCAAGGACTTACATCCAGTTCCAAAATTGTATGGCAAAATTAACGCCAAGGTTCTACAACGTATTATAGGCTTATGAAAATAGTGTTTGCAAAAGAATCTACAGAAATGTCATGTAGATAGATAGATAGATAAGATAGATAAATAAATTTTATTTTCTTAAAAAAAGTGGTTATAAAAACAAGATAGGTAATGCTTATTTATTTTCTTAAAAAAAGTGGTTATAAAAACAAGATAGGTAATGCTGGTGTACAAAATTAGTTAGAACAATAACTTGTTAAAGTTGTCTGTCAGGTTAAAGTTTTACTATTTATATTTTTGCTTAGCTTGAATTTACTTTAAATATTATATTCATTAACAATTAATTTGCGATAATTAAGAGCATATTTTAAGAATTTGTATAAATTTAAATAAAATTTGCCATTCAGTATTTGAAGAAAATCGGTGAAATTTATTGTTTCAGCTCCTAGAAATAATCTCCGGTATGAATTAAAAATAGGACAGATGCTGACGTAGTGGTAAATGTTCTCAGCTGCATCAAGATTACACATTGTGCATAAGCCAACAGTGTCATGCTGAAATGCCCTAACATTCAAGTTAAGTAATCCACACCTCGTTCTTAAGATCATACTTATCATTTCTCGTGAATTTGAGTCATTAAAATAGTTGGGTACCTCTGTGTATGATACATTACTATATTCGTCGTGAAATTGTGATTGTAAAGCACGTTCAGTAGAATCTTTCCACTGTTGTTCTTTCAGTTTAATCTAAAGCATATTGTGGGCATGTTTCCAATCAAAATTAGTTGCTTCATAGTTGACAACGATGCCAGTCGCGCGGAAAAGGCCTGACCATTTCTGGGCAAAATAAATATTTTTGCGAAGTATTGCGGATGAAAGTATGAGTGGTAATCTAGAGCTTGGTAGACTGATGTAATGTATTTCAAGGGTAGTAAGCAACGCTATTGGAAGACCGGTTTCGATGTTTATAACGTAGTTTGGTGTATTATCTGGTAGGTTGAAACATCTTTTGACAAAAAACCTTTGGAGCTTTTCACATTGTATGTACTCTTTGTACCCCCATAATTGAGCACAGTAATACATAATTGATCTGGCGGCTGAGTCATGGACTTTAAACTTTGCTGAATGTGACACTAACTTATTTTTCAGGAACTTAGACCAGGTTGCGTTGATTGCATTTTTTGATGTTGCAAGCCTCTTTGTCAGATGTTCAGACCAAGACATATTATATGTAAAGATGACGCCAAGATATTTGTACTGGTTTGTTATTTTTACTTCTACACCTTTGAAATTCCATTTTTCACTTAATGCTCTTCGGCCTCCATTCCTAAAAATAACAATTTCAGATTTCTCAAGATTAACTTCAAGGTTCCATTTATCGCAATAGCTGCTGAACTTGTTTATAATTGTTTGAAGTAAAGCTGGACTCTCAGCCAAAATAACAATATCATCAGCATACAAAAGAACATTTATACCGATTCTTTCCAATTCCGATGGGGAGTTCATAATGTAGATCATTTAAGAACAAGACAAAAAGCAGAGCGCTCAGAACGCAACCTTGTTTAACGCCTTTGCTCGTTCTAAAGAAATTAGAGGTACTGCTTCCATTCCATACGGCGGCAACGGTATCTTGGTATAATAGTTTGATAATTTTAATCATTTTCGTCGAGATGCCCAATGTTATAAGTTTGTAAATAAGAGCTTCTCTGTTAATATTGTCGAACGCAGCTTTTAAGTCTACGAACCAAGCATAAAGTTTCTTTTTCTGGCTTAGTTGCAGCTGAATAAAGGCAAGAAAGATTAAAAATCTGATCAATGTTACTATAATCTTTTCGATATGCAGCCTGGAATTCATTGAGTACATTGTTGTTTTCGATCCAAGTAGTAAGGCGGTTTAGGAGAACTGAGGTGAATAATTTGTAGAGGGTATCTAAAAATAAAAGCCCACGATAGTTAGATACAAGACTAGCGTCACCTTTTTTGAAGAGCGGAAAGATAATTGATTTTTTGAAGGATGCTGTAGATTCTTTTCAGCAAAGTATGAACCTCCCCAATAAAAGAATTACTCGCATTTTTATAAAACTCATATGGAATGCCGTCTATACCTGGAGCTTTGTTTTCTTTTGAAGATTCAATTGCAATCTTTACTTTATTCAAATCAATTGGGTGATCAAGTTCAGGTATTTCAACTAGATTTGTTTCACAGGAATATTCTCCGCTGCTTAATCGATCTGAATTAAGGGAGTTTTCGAAATATGACATGAATTCAGAAGCTGTAATTTGGGTTCCAGTATTCGTAGGATTACCGCGTATCTCTTTAGCCAGTTTCCACCAATCTTTTACTGTGTTAGTACTTGCAAGTTGACTGGAAATGCATTGGTAGTACGATCTTTGTTTTTCTTTACATATGGCTTTGTACTTCTTATTTGCTTCGCAATAGTTTTTTCTGCTTGCATCGAGATTATATTTTCTGTAAATGTTAAGTAGCTTTAGTGAAGATTTTCGAGCTTTATGACAATCCATATCAAACCAGGGTTTCTTTCGCTCAAACTTGACATTGGTATTAATAGGGTTCGCGTATGCTGCATAGATACACTCTTTTAAGGAGTTACATCGTGTTTCAAAACTATCCAAAGGCAAGAGTTTTTGCACAGCAACTTCATTAATTCTGTTCATGTATTGAGCGCGTCTATTGATAAACCATTTAAGTCTTGGAAGCAACAATGAACTGGGGGAACGATTTTTCGAAAATTTACTTTACTACAAATTGTCTCTTAAGAAATTTCAAGCTCAAGGGAATGACAAGAAAGTTTTTGCAGAAAACAAAACAAAGGATACAATAAGAGTTTAAAGATAGTTGTGGATTAATAATAGACAAACCAAAGCCCATATTCTGGAAATCTAATGATGGAAATACGGCCAGTCGTTTCTTTCAAAATGCTGAAATTTCTGCAGAAATTGCAAAAACTGATGTTCAACTCATAAAATAAATGCACACTATTATGATTTTTGTGGCTAGTGGTGATGAAATTAATGTTCGGAACTTTCGGAATTGATATTGCAAGATTTTATGTGAAAAAATATCCCTGGTATTACATGTCACCAACTCTTCATAAATATTTAATTTATAGACCACAAATAATAGCGATCTTTTGAAAATTTTGCAACTAACTGAGTAAGCCTAAGAGTCAAGAAAAAAAGATTCAAAAATTATAGAGAACATCATTTGTCGAAATCAATAAGATAAACTACAAACCGAGAGATTTTTAAATCTTTTTTACTAAGTTATGATTTGTGATCACAAGCATGAGGAAACTACCGGAAATAAAGGAGTAACACCTGTCAATTGAAGCATTGGGTTTGCTTAAAGCTCCTCTCTCTAAGCAGATCGCATATAAGCTCGATAATAGGTGTCATAACCGGACACTGTCTAATAGGAAAGCACGCCACGAGATTAGGCGTATTCTCAAATGACTTCTGCAGAAGCTGTATGGACGAGGAAGAGGAAGAAACAGTTCTTCATCTTCTCTGCACATGCCCTGCTCTGGCTCGAAAACGCAAGAATTACCTAGGAGAATTCTTCTTTAACGATCTAAACGATCTAAATCATATCGGCATAAGCAGCCTCTCACGTTTCGTAAGAGACTTAAACTGGTTCCATTGAGCTTAGAAAGAAACCTCAAGATTCATGTGGTATCACAATGGGCCAATAAACTGGCCTAAGTGTGTCCGTTTCCATCTTGGACAGTCACTTCAACCTAACCTAACCTAATCTCTTGTTTATAATAACTATTCTAAGGCTGAGGAAGATAGCAGTGGTGAAGACAGTGATGATTATATGTACTTATTTTATTTTTAAGAAGACATAAGGAAAAAGAATACAATTCTTGGTAAGCGTATTTATGGGCAATTTGACAGACCTTAATCTTCAAACAGTGAAAAAGGTCGGCATAGATAGAACCATCGTCCTGCATAGCATCAGCTAAGATGTTATGGTTAGGTTTGTTATCGGCTCCTACTATTGACCCAAGCTGTTTGAAGGATTGCAATATTTCAAATTCATGCTTCGCTACCTTGATTATTTTTTGGATTTGCTTGTTATATTGGTCATGGTCAACCTACATAGTCGTGCCAATTTATTTGGTATGCCGAATTATCTCATGTATCTGTATAGTTCTTACTTGGCTATGCTATAGAAGTATTAACCAATGTAGGAAAAGACTGAAAATAACAAGGAAAACATTGAACGATGAATGAAGAGGATTGAGCATGGTTGAGAATGATTGATGATTACTAAGAATGATTAGTGATTATTGAGAATTATTTATTATGTGGAGGATGATTGATAGTGACTTAGGATGACTGAGTATGACTGAGAACGACTGAGGATGACTAAGGATGACTGAGCACGACTGAGGATGACTAAAGATGACTGAAGGTAAGAAAGGATAACTGAGGGTTACTGAGAATGATTGAGGACAACTGAGGGTAAATGATGCTGACTGAAACTGACTGAAGCTGACTGGACTGACTGAGGCTGACTGAGGATGACTGAGGCTGACTGAGGCTGACTGAGGCTGACTGAGGCTGACTGAGGCTGACTGAGGCTGACTGAGGCTGACTGAGGCCAACAGAGGCTGACTGAGGCTGACTGAGGCTGACTGAGGCTGACTGAGGCTGACTGAGGCTAACTGAGGCTGACTGAGGCTGACTGAGGCTAACTGAGGCTGACTGAGGCTTACTGAGGATGACTGAGGCTGACAGGGCTGACTGAGGCTGACTGAGGCTGACTCAGGATGACTGATGATGACTTAGAATGACTAAATATGACTTAGAATAACTATGAATGATTGAAGCATGACTGAAGATGACCGAGAATGACGATGAATAACTGACAATAACTAAGGATACCTGGAAGAATAACGAAGAGTGACTATGTTGGCTGAAGAGGACTGAAAATGACTAAAAACGACTTTGATGGTGAATGAAGATAACTGTAACTTAATTGATGACTTAACTGATGATGATTAAGACATTGGCCGTGGTATGTCTTTTTATGACTGAGGCCGTCTGTGGATGCCTGAGGATGACTAAAGGTATATGAAGTGGATGACTTCGATAATGACTGAAGATGACTTTAAGGATCAATTGATGATGGGGCATGTTAATTAAAGACGATAGAGAATGACTGACACGAATATGATGGTGGCTGAAAATGACTAATTTTGGCTGAGGATGACTGAAGATAGCTGAGGATGACTGAAGATGAGTGACATGTCGCTAAAGAGATAGCTGAGTGGTTAAGAATTATTATGACTGCCGTACCTAATTGTTGTCTGTTATAATTGTTTTTTTTTTTTTTGTAATATAACGTCTTATAAAGTCTTAATTGAGCATTTCACACAATTTTCAATCTTAAAAGTGCATTAAAACTTTTTTTAAACGTTCTTAAAATTTAATTTTTATTTCGTTTTCTCAAACATTTTATTCAAGCTCTCATTCACCCTATCCATGATGTTGTTCCCACGATGAACATATCACGAGTAGGTGTACAAGTTAACTGTTTTGAAATTTATTTGAATCCCTTAGAAAACAAGCAACACGGTATTTACGCCTTAAGTTAAGGTATTAACGTCTGATTATCTTTCGCGAATGCTTACAAAATAAAGAGTTTAATGTACTTAAATCAAATTGTTATGGGTTAGATCTTTAAATCAATAGAATTTATTTATTAATTTAAGTACCTATAGTAGACTTACTTATTAAGATTCCGATTACCAGCGTATCCAAAATGAATAAATTGATAAATATTCTATAGAAGGTGTGGTTTTCCATTCTTTTTTCTATAGATATTTAATGCGGATGTATTTGAATTAAGTGAGGAGGGTTGACTTAAATAATTGAATATCTATTTACCTAAAAGATAAAGGAAAAATTAGGATGGGTATATATAAGAAAGATATAGTATATTTTCATATAACAATATCATCGCAGACCTTTTAATACAAAAAGGTACCTTAAATCTATTTTTCATTAAATAAAGAATACAAATTAGAAAGATAGGCTGGCCGGTTAGCTGTAGGTGCGTTTATACCCTTGTCAAAGACTTCGACGAAAAAAAAGGAAAGGAAATATCTTATTTGGATCTTAATTGTTTCCTATTTCCTATATTTACAATTTGGTCTTGTAGTGTTTCCGTATCTATTGAAAAAACTATAGAGAATTTATCTTTTATAAAAGGAAAAAACGAGTTTAAATTAAAAATTAAGACTATTGTAAGATTATCGATGTACTTTATAGCAGCTATTGAAAAATTACGCACAGAATCTGGATTAAATACAAAGTAGATATTTAATGAAATAGCTTTTTACCTAAAGCTATTTATTTTATGCGTATTAATCAGCATTTAATTCTCTTAACGAAATCTTTAAACATTTTTGATGTTGAATAAATTTATTATTAGAGATGTGTAACTCTTTAAAATATAGTTGATGTTATGTTAATTATAACCACATTTTTACCCAAATCGTTGGTTTCAATTTAAATTGAGTTTATGAAGAATTTTATGAGTGAATTAAGGTTAATGTGTAATGATAATTGAATTAAGGGTTAAAGACTGTGTACTGTGTGTACCTACTCTAATTAAAATTTAAATTTAACAAAAATACTGTGGTTACTTAAATATTTAGTTGCACAAATGTCAAAGACTAAAAGAGTTTTTGTTTTCACAATATGTAAGCTTTTGAAGTAGGCATACCTGGTAGAGTATTGATTATTGAATTTAGATAAATTTGCGAAGTCTTAAGAACTATCTTAAAGTAGACTATTTAAATATTTAAATCTTTTAACCAATTAAGGATCCAGGGTTTGTCGTATGAGCCATAAAGCTTATACAGTTAAGTAATATAAGCAAAGATTTCATCATTTTTAAATTTTAACTTCCCATAGGAAGTTATTGGAATGGGTCCGATTTGTCGAATTGAAAATTTTGACATTTCTCCACGTTTCTAGGTCCCTAGAGTCAAAATAAAAGATTTTTAGAAAGATGTCTGTGCGTGCGTGTGTACGTACGTTCGTACGTCTGTACGTTCGCGACGTTCTTTTCGTCATCCATAGTTCAAAAACCAGTAGAGATATCGACTTCAAATAAATTTTGTAGGCGGTTTTTTTACCATAGCAATTTAAAAAAGAGGCTGGGATGCGACCCACACTGATAACTTCAAACAAATGGGAAGCATTTGTCGATTTGTCTTGCTTTAAAGTTTTTAAGTCTTCGACTTGTGCTAAAAACGTTATCAGTTGAATTATTCTTAAAAATAGTTTTATTTCAAAATCTAGTTTTGTTAACGAGATTTTAAGTCGAAAACCAATTTTTATCAATTTTAGTAGCATTTCTAAAAAGTTTATATTTCCTATATAAACAAATGCAAATTGGATGAATGAATTTAATTTGAAGTCAATATCTTCTATATCGAGAACCTAACATCAATTTTTATAAAGTACTATTTTTTGTAGATTTTATTTTTTAAGAAAAAACGGACTGTTGAATTTATATACAAAATTTACTGAATGCCGAAAACAATATTTTCTGTGAGATAAAACAAGTTTGGAGCCAATATTTTTAATTTTTGAAAAGCTATTTGAGTAGAAAGTAAATTTTTACGAAGTTTTAATATTGTTTTTTTTTTTAGGTTTTATATTTTTTGTAAAAAACTAAACTAAAAAAACAATAACAGAATGTTGACAAAAGTATTTTTTAAAATATAAAAGTAGTTTAAAGCGAATATCTTAAAGTTTTGAAAAGATATTTTAGTCGAAAGTCAATTTTTACCAACTTTTATTAAGTTTTTTTTTTTAGAATTTTATTTTTTGTAAGAAACCTATCAACTCGATTTTTCTCAACATTCCGAATGTTGAAAACAATATTTCTTATAAGTTAAAATTAAAATTAAACGTTATCCTTTGTTGCACAAAATTGTTTTGGAGATAAAATCATTTTTTGTTTGTAAAATTTTCGAGGTGATAAATATTTTTTTTCAGTTTTTTTGATTTATAAAATAAACCGTTAATTGGAATTTTTTCGAAAATTATATTTCTTCGGTAGCACGTTACAATACATAAAATAAAGTTTAATTCAAGGACGTACAGACGTACTAACGTACGTACACACGTACGCACAGACATCTCCCTAAAAATCTTTTATTTCGACTCTGGGGACCTTGAAACGTCCAGAAATGTCAAAATTTTCAATTCTACAAATCGGACCAATTACAATAACTTCCTATGGGAAGTAAAAAATCACTGAATGTCGAAAACAATATTTTCTGTGAGATAAAATTAGTTTGAACGCAATATTTTTAATTTTCGAAAAGATATTTGAGTCGTAAGTAAATGTTTATTAACTTCCCATAGGAAGTTATTGTAATGGGTTCGATTTGTCAAATTGAAAATTTTGACATTTCTCGACGTTTCAAGGTCCCTAGAGTCGAAATAAAAGATTTTTAGAAAGATGTCTGTGCGTGCGTGTGTACGTACGTTCGTACGTCCGTACGTCCGTACGTCTGTACGTTCGCGACGTTTTTTTCGTCCTCCATAGCTCAAGAACCAGAAGAGATATCGACTTCAAATAAATTTGTTATACAGATAATAATGCAGAAAGATGCAGAAAGGGCTCTCAAAATAATTGCGTGGGTGTTTTTTTTGCCATAGCAGTTTAAAAAAAAGGTGAACATTTTGGTTAAACCTATATATCTCATGAACCAATGACGCTAGAGACTTGAATCAAATTTTATATTATATATTGTAACGTGATACAAAACAATTATATTTTTGGAAAAAAATCCAATTAACGGTTTTTTTATAAATCAAAAAAACTGAAAAAAAAAATTTGTCAGCTCGAAAATTTAATGACTAAAATATGATTTAATCTCCAAAACAATTTTGTGCAACGAAGAATAATATTTTTGACATCTGATAAAATTTTGAGAAAAATCGAATTGACAGTTTTTTTTACAAAAAAATAAAAACCTAAAAAAAAAATTAATAAAAGTTGGTAAAAATTGATTTTGGACTCAAATATCTTTTCAAGACTTAGAGATATTAGCTTTAAACTACTTTTATCTTTCAAAAAATATTGTTTTCAAAATTCAATAAAATTTTGAAAAAAATAGAATTGACAGTTTTTTTACAAAAAATTAAAAACCGAAAAAAAAAATTAACAAAAGTTGGTAAAAATTGATTTTCTACTCAAATATCTTTTCAAAAATTTGAGACTATGGCTTCCAACTAATTTTAACTTATAAGAAATATTATTTTTGAGAAATGTTTGATTTACAGTTTTTTACAAAAAATCAAAACCAAAAAAAAAAAACAATACTAATACTTGGTTAAAATTTACTTTTGACTTAAATAGCTTTCCAAAAATTAAAAATATTGGCTTCAAACTTATTTTATTTCACAGAAAATATTGTTTTTGATATTCAGTAATTTTTTTATAAAAATACAACAGTCCGTTTTTTCATAAAAAAATAAAATCTCCAAAAAATAGAACGCAAATTTGGTAAGAATTAATACATTTAGACAAACTTTTAAGCAAGACAAATCGATAGACGGGATGGAAAGTTATCAGTGTGGGTCGCATCCCAGCCTCTTTTTCAAAAGAAGTATTTGCTCTTAAAACCTTGGCGTTAAATGTAAATCTTTCTTTAACATTTGACTTACTCTTTACATTTCTTATTACAAAAATCATTTTCTTAATGTCAATCAAGTCACGTTTTTACTTATATTTAAATAATATTTTAAATAATTTTGGTATTTTATTTTAAGGTATCATTTTTCTCTTAACATATAATTTAATAAGAAAACTCTGACTTCTTCACACATTTTTGTTGATGTACTTTTTTTTACAGCTAGAATGACTTGAAAATTTCTTTGATGTCGGGTGGCATATAAATTCGTATTAAACCAACATACGAGTCTACAAAGACGAACATGATGGGTTGTGGTTTCAAGGATTAAAACAACCAAGCACGAAAATCAATAAATTTTCTTCTTTCTTATTTTTCTTTTCTTAAATTTTCATCAAAGATTAAAGAAGCCACATAGGTAGGAAAAATATTTGTATAGGAAAATTAATAACGCACACACGAATTTATGATTTTGCTTTAAAATAATGGTTACAGAAACTTTTATGGTATACTCGTATATGCATAAGAAATAATGTAACTACATGTGTACCTACACGTTTTTAAATTTTCTTAAATTGAGAAGGGATTTGAATACAAACGATAAAATTAATGGATTCTAATGAAAACAAAAATTATGTATATACGTATATAAGTAAATATGTTATAGCAAAATGAACAAACTTAGTCTCCAAGTTACAGAAGATAAACAAATATTGATTTTAAATTTTAAAAAAGTCAAGAAAAAGAAACATTTGGAAATACATTTTTTAAACTATACAAAATTTCTGACTGGATTTGGAAGTTTCCAACAACTCTGGTCGTCAAAATTTAGTACTTTTTTCTGCCCCTTGTTCCTGAGTTGGAATTACATCTTAAATTTTTTCTTTCGCATTAGGTTTTTAAAACATTTCCCCTTAAAAAAATGTTAAAGACAGCAAAAAATGGTGTTTTTGAAGTTAAGTAGAACAGAACATAGTTTTTAACAATCATCATCTCGCAAAGTACAAATATTTGTCTTCTAGATACTTTTAAAATCATTTTAGTATCTTTCTTGGTTTTTCAGAAAACGTTTTTTTTTTTAAATACCGTTATAGCATAAATGGTTCATCGTTTTTTAAAGATTAATTTAAGAATTAAATTAAGAATTTAAATTAAAATAGCTTAAAAAAAGCTTTATTGTCATATTATTCAATTTACACAGAAAACAGAAAAGTTGTCCTATTGACAATCGTCTATAGTCTGCTTTAAATTTGGCAAAATTGTCGTATTGACTACCAAAATAGTCAACATGACAACCTCATTTTAAAAAAATTGACTAATTTATAGTCAATAGAACAATTTTCGATTGTCAATGTCGGGTAGTCAGTATGACAACAAAAATAGTCGAAAGAACAACTTCGGTAGTTAATATGAATATTTGGTTATCATATTGACTCCCAAAATTGAAAATTATTATATTGACTATCCGGTAGATGGCTAGTCAATATGAAAACCGTAGGGTTTCAACTTCTTTCAGTTTCAGTTGTCATATTGACTACCAGGTTGTAAAAAAATTTCGGATCCCAAAATTGACAACAGAAAATTTTGCTGTTCACTATAGTGATCGTTGGCTGAAAATTGACTATTTAACAGTCAAATTCGACTACCGAAATAGTCAATAGGATGACTTTTTCCGGTCTGTGTACTCAAAACTAGTCCTTAAATTATATAGACTAACATGAAAACTCGAAACTAGTTTTGAATAGAAAAATTCAAAAGTTATATCTCAAACACCTGACGGAGTAGAGTGATTTTGGAGTAGGATTTGAATTAAGGCTATTAAAACCTATCTCAGAAGTGTAATATTATTGCAGGAAACAAAACCTTGTAGACGGCTCTTAGAAATTAGGCCCCAGGAAATAAGGCCCCAAAAGAATCAATGAAATAAGGCCCCAAAAAAGGCATACAAAACAACAACAATGAAAATTCTTGAATTTTGGGGTGCTATTTCATTTTTTGGGGCCTTATTTCATTTTTTTAAAATTAAATATTAAATTTGGGGCTTAATTTCATTTTATTTTGAAAAACAATTTGGGGCCTTATTTCATTTTGCATAATTTACTTAAAATTGCCAAAACAACATTGTTTTCACAAAAAGTATTGAGAAAATTCGCTAATCGAGGACCCAGAGCTATACATAAAAAATCATATTTTTGATTTAAACCCTTCCAAGTGTTTAACGGATTAGCAAAATCGCGCGATTTTTTTCAGCTATTCTGTTACTCGCTGATGGTGAAACAAACGAAGAACAAGTGCCGATTCCTGAGGACAGCGTTTGCGTCATTTGCAAAGATCAAAGAAGCAACATAGTGTTTTTGCCATGCAAACATTCAAAAACATGTTCAATTTGTAGTTTGAAATTACAAGCAGAATCGATTGCAAATAATGAAAACAGCTTCAAATGCCCTTGCTGCAGACAGGCTGTGCAGGACACTATGCAAGTATTTGTATGAGTTTGGGGTGTTATTTCATTTCTAAAAATAAAAACACTAGGAAACAAAATATTGGGGCTTTATTTCATTTATTTCTTGGGGCCTTTTTTCATTTTGTTGGGGCTTTATTTCCACATTAAAAATGGGGCTTTATTTCATTATGAAAAATCACCCAATTTTTGGGGCTTTATTTCATTTTATTGTTTGGGGCCTTATTTCCTGGGGCCTAATTTCTAAGAGCCCTTGTAGACTTGTGGTGAAATATTAATACCTTATTTCATTTAAACCAAAAATATAAAATATATATACGTCGAAAACAAATATTATCTCCGCTAAAATATCATTCAATTTTTATTTTTTCAAGTACAAATTTGGATCTCGCTGTTTCTGCTCAAAGTACAAACTTGTTCTTAAAAATTTTCCGAAAAAATTGTTTTACTTTAATGATTTTGAAAATTAATTATCTTGAAAACATTTAAAAGAATGACACCATTGCAGATATATGTATAGTATACTCGTGTAGTTGGAAGATTACTAAATGACCTTGACCTCGGCCCTATAGTTCTGAGAAAGTGTTTTTTAAAGCTGGCAGCATTTTTCCAGCCTGTCTCAAAAAGGCCAATCCTCCTCCCCCTACAACTATCGTCCAATTGCACTCACGGCCCTGCTTTACATGCTTTTGGAAACGCTGATTAATTATTATTATAAAAACGAAAGCTTCTTAATGACCGACAGTAAGGCTTTTGAATTAATAGGTACGTTTTGTCTCCAACTATCTTCCTAATATTCATAAACAATCTCTTGTTAACTTCCCATAGGAAGTTATTGTAATGGGTCCGATTTGTTGAATTAAAATTTTTGACATTTCTCGACGTTTCAAGGTCCCTAGAGTCGAAATAAAAGATTTTTAGAAAGATGTCTGTGCGTTCGTGTGTACGTACGTTCGTACGTCCGTATGTCCGTATGTCCGTACGTCCGTTAGTCCGTATGTCCGTACGTTCGTGACGTTTTTTTCGTTGTACATAGCTCAAGAACCAGAAGAGATATCGACTTCAAATAAATTTCGTTATACAGATAAAAATGCAGAAAGGTGCAGAAAGGACTCTCCAACAAATTGCGTGGGTGTTTTCTTTACAATAGCAATTTAAAAAAAGGTGAACATTTTGGTTAACCCAAAATATCTCACGAACCAATAACGCTAGAGACTTGAATTAAATTTTTAATTATATATGATGACGTGCTACCAAACTAATTTATTTTTGAAAAAAAAAATCGTTTTTTTATAAATAAAAAAAACATTACTAAAAGTTGGTAAAAATTGATTTTCGACTCAAATATATTTTCAAAATATAAAAAATGTTGGTTTCAAACTAATTTTATCTCACAGAAAATAATCTTTTCGACATTCAGTAATTTGTTTTATAAAAACCAATAGTCCGTTTTTTCATAAAACATAAAATTTAGAAAAACAGTACGCATGTTTAAAAATTGATGTTCGGTTCTCGATATCTCGTGAACAATAGAAGATATTGACTTTAAATTAATTTCATTCATCTAATTTGTATTTGTTTATATAAGAGATAAAAACTTTTAAGAAATGGTACCAAAATTGGTAAAAATTAGTTTTCGACTAAAAATCTCGTTAACAAAATTAGATTTTAAAATCAAACTTGATTATATGCAAAATATTGTTGGTAATTTTAAAATGTTTAAGAATAATTCAACTGGCATCTTTTTTGAAAAAAAAAACACGAAAACCTTAAAACCTCTTAGCAAGACAAATCGACAAACGGGATGGTAAGTTATCAGTGTGGGTCACACCCAGCCTCTTTTCTTCCACTTCAAATCCATTAAACTGTTTCGCTGACGGCAGTTATCATATTTGTTTCTAGATTCACATCCTTGTCCTTCGGATGTTTAATTTCAACAGTAGCATGTGATATGCCCATTTAATTCCGATCTCGACAGCCGTGCAGAAATTCTAAAAATACTCTAAAAACTCAATGTGGCGTTAAATCGTAACACATCCACAATGCCTCTATCCACGGAACAGTACTCGGTACGCGTTTCATAGGTCACCTCTTGTGGAGTGATCATATATTTGACATTGCCAAAAATGCTGTTAATTGCTTAGAATTTTTTTCGACGGAAAAAAAATTTGTCACCAATTCTGATCTCGATCTAATTTACAAACCCTTCATTCGTCCAAAACTTGAATATAACTCGCATATGTGGGCATGTGCCTTAAAACAAGTCTTAGTCTTTTGGAAAGGATTCAAAAAAGAGCTTTGAAAATGGTAGGCGATAAAAATATAACCGAAACATTTACATCAATCGAACATTGCCGCAATGTTTCATACCATTCGTTGTTTTACCGATATTATTGCAACAATGCATTCTCCCCCTCAAACAATTCACCCATACTATTAATTTCGGACGTACTGTCAAGTATAAGGATTCTTTTTTCAACCGCACATCGAAAATGTGGAATGCTTTACCCAACTCTGTTCTTCCCTCCTATTTTAAGATTAAAAACGTGAAGACCAATGTGCACCGGTACCTCCTCTTAAATCCTTGCCTATTTTCCTAAAGCTCGCACTGTGTTTAAACTTGAAATATGTTAAGTGCGATATTTTTTTTCAAACTATTTATTATATAAAATGTAAATAGAGAATTTAAAAATCATTATGTCCATTTGATTTAAACGACAAGAAATTTCAGTTTATGCAATATCAGAGATTCTAACGAGACATGAATCTTACATATATGTACTTAAATGACCGAAGTATCAGCCATCAGTCCCTACTCTTTTCTTACTAGAGCATTGACCTAACACTAACTTTTTCTAATTTTCTGTCCAATATTATTAAAATTCTATTTTAACAAAACAAAAACAAAAAAACTCATAGACAAATATTCAAAAAACCTTAAGACAGTTACATATCTTTCAAAACCATTTAACATTAAAGTAAAAATAACTGTTATTCGGCTAGGAATGTTAAGAAAATGCTCATATCGTTGAAGTGCATGCTTAAAAGTCACTCAACTTGACTCAAAAAGATAATTACATTAAGATGTAATCATCAAATCACGCCTAACATTATTTTTTTCTTCATCACTTTTATTTTTTCACATCACAAGGATCATAATGAACTCTGCACAATTGTACCGTTAAGTGCTGTTTCCACCTCTTAAAGGACTTAATTCCATGCCTTTTAAGCACAAATTCACCAAAACCGAGCATAAAGACATTACATTGTTTTTGCGTGAACTGGTAAATTTCGTCCTCATCCAAAAATAAAAGAAGATTTTCCATCTTCTGCAAAAAAAAAGAAAAGAATCTTAATAACGAAAATACTCATCAGATAATCTCTATCACCATCCATATCTAATTGTTAATTCTTAAGGCGAAAAGAAAAATAAAGTTTCATGTTTTCTTTTTGCTGTTGTTGTTGTTGTTGTTGTTGTTTTTTAAATAAATATCTAATGCAAGTGGATGATTTGGTTAAAGAATGGATACACTTTGCTTTTGGGACTGCGGCCAAGTTGTCTTTTTAAATATCTTTTGGTTTTGGCATTGAACTGGAATCTTTGTGATTAAAATGACGCCCACTTTGTCAGTGACAGTGCATAAAAGTCGTGAAAGGAAAATCCTAACCCTGCCTCGCTCGGCTCAGACAGACATCCAATAATTTTCTTCGCATGTCTTTTGGGATTTACAGTTTATACATCTTACAAATAATTATGTAGTTTTGGTTTTGGTTTTGGTTTTCGTTTTATTGTTGTCTGTTGTCTTAATTTGGGTTTTTCTTTTTTTTTTTAACTCAATATTTTCATCTTAGCTTTGAAATAATATCAATTTCTTTAAGGAAGTGGTTGGGGACATCCCTTTGAACATATTAGTATGAATTGTCCTACGCAGGAGTTATTAATTATTCAAAATTTTTAGCTCAGGTAGGTGTGACTGTGTACTTTTGGAAATAATACTTATTTAAATTTTAAACGTGTTTTGTCTGAGCATTTTATATGTTTAAGGTTCTCAAAACTTAACAATAATTTAGGGGGCCTGTTTTTGATACTTTGTTTCAAGGTTAATTAAGCTGCAATAACGAATGACTTACACAAGTATTCAAGGCTCGTGACTGAGGATTTATTTTCTAATAGTTATCATTATGCAAAAAGAAGATGAGGCAAAATTGGGGTTTCGGCAATGAGGAGTTTGAAATAATTGAGTTTGGCGCCAGAAACATTAGAGAAACACTTTTTTTTTTGCACGAAAAGCTTATTACTTCTTTTGGAAAATATTGAAGGATAACAGCAACATATTTTAGAATATATGATTTTAATTTTTATAAGTTTAATACATTTCTAGTTATAACACTTTGTATATTAAGCTCACATTCAAGTCGATTTTTGTTACCCTCATTATGCCAAGGCACATGGGGAGCATTAACAAAGCAAGAGGTTTGAAAAGAGATGTGCGGGTACATATTGGTTTAGAAATTCTGTATATTGCTATGACTATGAAAGACATTTTACATTCGCGTAGTACGACTAAAAAACAATTCTCTGTACTTAACAGTACGACCAAGTTTACGAAACTTCTTGCATCGCTTTGGAACACCAAACATTTAACGGTTTTTTGCATTTTACCTGGTATCTCTAACATTGGATCTCTCTGATGCATACCTCCAAATTTCACTGGACGATGCATCCAAGCGCCTGTGTGTCATCAATACGCACCTTGGGTTGTTCGAATATCAGCGACTTCCATGGAGCAACTGACAGCTGATCTCGACTTTTGTGTCTCATACTTAGATGACATCATTGTGTCAGGCCGCAATAATGCTGAACATCTTAAAAATCTAAAGACACTATATCAAGGTTTTGAAGACCATGGATTAAAATGCCGTTTGGTGAAATGCAAGTTTGCTGAGCCCGAAATTGAATATTTAGGGCATATTATTGATGAAAAAGGAATAAGACCCTCAGAGACGCGTTTAAAGGCCATAACTAACCTACCAAAACCACAAAATCTTAAGGAAGTGGAAGCTTTTCTGGGTAAGCTAAATTACTACAATCAATTCATACCTAATTTTGCACAGTTAGCGGCACCATTGAACAAGCTTAGATCCAAAGAAGTACCTTTCTTTTGGGGTCAACAGCAACAAAAATCGTTCGATGATTTTAAGGAGAAAATAATGAAAATTTCGAGTTTGGTTCATTTTCAAGATGATTTGCCTATTTCTTTAGCTACAGACGCCTCATCGCATGGCATTGGAGCTGTGATCTTTCATCATTACCCTGATGGAACGGAGAAGCCGATAGCGTTTGCTTCAAAAACACTGACAGAAACTCAAAAAGGTTACAGCCAGATAGAAAAAGAGGCACTTTCAATAATATTCGGTGTAAAAAAATGTCACCAATATCTATATGGCCGACAGTTCGAATTAATTACAGACCATCAACCTTTGGTCACTATTTTCACTATGAGTTACACATACACGATACGCTATAGGCCTACGAAATCGCATTGAAATGCAGATTGTTTGTCCCGTCTACCCATGGGGCCAGACGAGGATTTCGATAATTCAGAGGAAGACAGAGTTTATCTAATAGACAACGTGCTGGAAAATTTCCCCGTTAATATGGCAGACATCGCTGCTGCGTCAATTCATGATGTACTGATTAAAAAGGTCATGTCTTATGTTCAGCATGGCTGGCTAAATTTTATACCGCCTTTTCAGACCGAGATACTCCCGTTTTTCCGTAGAAAGTTCTGCTTGTGTGTGTGTACTAATGTTCTTCTTTTTCAGAGCGAGAATTTTTGTAGAGTGTTTATTCCAAAAGCTTTACAACCAAGAGTATTGCAGATGATTCACCATGGAAATTGGGACATGACTAGGATGAAGCAGATTTCGAGGCGATATTGCTGGTGGCCTGGTATAGATGACCAGATCCAGATGACAGTGAAGCAGTGTCGTGCGTGTCAACTTAATGCCAGTCATTTGCCGAAGGAATATTCTAGCTGGCCAACTACTACCGAGGTTTGGGAGCGATTGCATGTGGATTTTGCGGGGCCATTTAAGAAAAGCATGTGGCTTATAGTGGTCGACTCCAACTCTAAATTTCCTTTTGTAATCAAGATGACATCAACTACGTCACTTGCGACCACACACGCGTTGCAAACAATTTTTGCCTTGGAGGTTTGCCAAAGACCTTAGTTTCCGATAATGGGCCGCAATTTACGTCCAAAGAGTTTGCGGAATTTTGTAAAAAAAATTCGATTCAACACTTAACGTCAGCACCCTTCAACCCAGAATCTAATGCAGCCGCAGAGCGTATGGTACGCACTTTCAAGACATCATAGTCTAAGATCTTGGAGGCTTCGTCTCAAGATGAGGACGCTTTGGCAATTTTCTTGGCGACATATCGCTCGACACCAGACAGTACAGGAATCTCTCCAGCTGAAAAATTGCATGGTCGAATGCATCGAACAGTTTTAGCTGCAATGGTCCATCGTGAAGAAAGATAATGCCAATTACAGAATACACCAAAACCAACTTCGTACTCGAGAGAATTAGAAGGCGTCACAAGACATGCATGAAAGCGCAGTCGATGGTAATTTATTACTCAAAAATCACTCTAAAAATTCAATTACAGAAAATAATCACGTAAATTCACCACCAACAAAGTCCTGTGGATTTAACTTCTCCATCAGCATCTAACAATCAACAAGTAAACCCCTCCAGTCAGAAGAAATTTTCGACTCCGAGTACTCCCAGAAGATCTGACCGTTTACGTTTCAAAAAGATTATTCTTATCTCATTATCCTTAAATTAGGTGCGAGGGAAGCTGTAGCATCAGCAACTAGATTGCACAATGGCAACACTTGGTTGCATATAAAAGTTTTGACATTTCCTATCTTAAAATAATTATCTATGTTTTGCTTTTTTGTGCATTCTTGTATATTTCTTACCTCATGGTTAACTTCCTTTTTGATGTCTGCCTTCCGCCGAAGAGGTTATCCCAAATTTATAAGTTCATTTTCAGATTATTAAATATGTTGTACCTAAGTTTAACGAAGCACCGAGTTTTTATTTCAAACACTTTTTTGGTTGAAAACGCAACAGTGGTGAATTATGTTTTAACGACAGTAAGCTGCATTTAGTTTTCGACGCATTTAACACAACTCGAATTTTGATTCCAATTTAATGAACTCATCATAAATTGCCGTCGAAGATCCACATGCGGAGAGAAGGGTTGTCAACCTATAAACTGATATGAAAAGCTGAGGGTGCTATCGTTAGTGAAACAGATAAGTGGACCAAAAATTTTAGACAGAAGATCAATAGTAAGAATGAGAAAAATTGCTTCATACTTCAATCCGTCCATAAAAAAACTTGTAATGAACGGTTAAAAAAAATGTGTTAACCAACGAAGCAAATATTCGTCTTTATCAAAAGCACGCATTTTCGAAATGGAAGCAAGATGGCTGTAGTACGCGTGGCATGGTGGTTAGTACGTTGAAGTATCATGCCAGAGGTCTTGGGTTCAATTCCTGCCTGTGCCATCTAAAGTTTTTTTTCACGGGTACTGCCTCTTGCGAGGAATTGGCAAATTCTCCAAGAGCAATTCTTGTCATGAAAAGTGCTTTTTCAAATCTGCCGTTCGAATTCGGCTTAAAACTGTAGGTCCCCTCCATCCCTGACAACAGTACTCGCACACAGGAATGGTTGAGAGTTGTAAGGTACTAAGCCCTAGTTCTCCACGGACTGTTGCGCCACCCAATTTATTTATTTTTAAGCAAGATGGCTGACTTTATCAAATATATTTGAAATATCAAGTGCAATAATCCTTCATTCTCAAAAAATGATTTAAAGATTTATTCCATTGTTTCATTGGATTAACAGAGGACACATTTCTTAAGGTAGTAACTAAACAGCGTTTCAATGACCTTGGGGAGAACTATTGCTGTTTATCCCCTACTCAGAACGAGTCTAGAATAATAGGATGAATGGAAATAATATAATAATAGAATAATAGTGGAGATAACATATGACCAGCGGATTTATGTATGTTGAGATCTTGTATGACTCTTACCACAGTACGAGTACGAAAAAAGATTGGTCAAATGGAATCATTAACACGCTCAAGAACTGAGGTAGAATTCCGCTGTTAAACTTATGAAGATTTTTGCTTGATAAACAAAATTGTGAACTTTGCTACGATTCTAATTCAATTGAGAACTAAGAGCTTCTATTTCCAACCTAAGATGAGAATTTTTGTCTGGCTGGGTATTGAGACAACGGTTCTACGGTTCTCAAAGCCAACATAATCCTGCTTGATGTTATTATGCCAGAATCACTTTGGACGTGGTCAACATCCAAAAAGTAAATTTGTATAATATTTCATACATTTTGTATGATATACTATGTTGCGATATAAAATATAAAGGGTTTGCAAAACATGGAAAATTTTGCGTCGTAAATTGGCCCTGAAACCAAAAAACCATACGAAGCATTGTGTGTTCGCTGATTGGATTTTGGAGCATTTGGAAGTTGATCCCAATTTTGTTCAAAAAATCATCTTTAGCGATGATGCCCATTTGTGGATGAATCGGAACGTGAATTAGCAAAATGTCCGGATTTGTTACGATACTAATCCACGCGAGGTTCACGAGGTTCCAAATAAAGTAACTGTTTGGTGTTGATTTCGGTTGGAGGCGCCATATCGGTCCGTACTTCTTCGAAAATGTGCTAGCCAAGTTATCACGGGCAACGGCAATAACTATAGGTCGATGGTCACAAGCTTCTTGTACCATGAATTGGATGATATGGAGAGAAAATATAAATGGTTTCAACAGGATAGCGCTAAGATCCACACAGCTTAAGACACAATCGATATTCTGCGCGAGTAATTTTATGGTTATCTCGCGTCCTTTAATGGAAAACTCTTTATGTGGATTGGATGAAGAACATTTTTTTGGAAATTTCAATTAAATACCAAAAATATTAAATACAAAGATTTCTTTTTCATAATAAATTGTTTCTTAAAACTAAAACCGACAAAAGGTTGTTAGTTGGAAAGTCCCCAAGGATTAGTTCTATTTCATTCGATTCGATGTGATTGTTGGTGTATAAAACTGTCCGAAGGACATCCTGAGTCTAGGATTAAATTCCTACCTACACTACTTAAGCTTTTATGTACTGGCACTGTTGCTTGTTGCATTATGTCACAAAAAAAGTTCCTCTTTCATTTCCACTTTGGATTAAGAATACAACAACTGTTGTAGCATCCGTTTATTCTCCAATAGTACTCACAAAAATGGTAACTTGTACATCTGATTTCCAGTACGAACAAAAAATGAAAAATCAATATAAGCGGAAAAAAAGAAATAAGGAAATGCGCTGTAACCACCATAAAACACTATAGGGTTCACTGAGGCGTATACTTATTTTTTTTTCACTATCAAAGTTGCTTAATACATTTCTCAATTCATTTTTGTAATACAAAAAATTTCACCTGCATCCTAAATACAAGAACGAAACCATGCCTCCTGAATCTAATTTTCAAAAGGTACTAAATAACTGTGCATAAAAGTTGCTCCAAAAACCAATTACGAGGAAACCATGTTTTTGTGTCAAAGAAAATTTATTAACATTGTTGGTATTGGCAGTCACAAGAGCAGTATTTTGCACACTATTTAGATTTCATTAAACTCTTCTGGTTTCAATTCTTGTACAGAACATCCAAGTTCACACATTAGGTATGTATAATCCCTTCTAGGAAAAAGTTCTGGTGTAGTTTTGGTCTTGATGTAGAGCACTTTCTCACATCTTCCATTACACAAAAAGA